>CM028671.1:67961800-69341007 GCA_016760335.1 Gastrodia elata | reverse complement strand
CGAGAGGATGAGGGGGTCTTGATAATGAGGGGATCGGCCATGGGTTCGATTGAGATATGAACTACAGCACACTCCTTGCTAACTCTCCCATTGGCGAGAGTAACGGTGAGTGGCACACGTCATCTTCCTCTAATTGAAGGAGAGGTTCTCGAGACCGAAGGGAGGCGTGCGTGCGAAGAAGATAGGGATTTAGGACAACCGATGGATAATGTAGGAATATATAAATATATGTATATATAAATATATATATATATATATATATTAATTAATTTAAAGATTTTCATTTAATTAGAAGTTCTAGAAATTTTTTGAAAATTTGTTTTTTAGCTAAATTAAGGGTAACAGACTCAAAAATGAAGTTGAAATCTTAATTAGAAGTCATCTTAATTATTTTAATTATCAAATTATGAATATATAATAAAATAATCAAAAAAATTTGACTATCTTCAAAACTCATCAAAATTTCACCCCAAGCTAATTTGGGCGTGAAGAACACAATGACTAAGTCCATTTTTGATTATGAAGTCTAAATAAATTAGGTATCTTCAGAATTATCTGAAAATAAGGAAACATTAAAAATTGCCAAAACGATCATCAAATTGCACGAAATTTGAAGTGGAGACTTTTAACTCTATTATAAGAGTAATAAAAGAGATTTAGAATCAATTAGATCACTAATTAATGGGTAATAACCTCTGAGTTATTACATGATAGTAGAGAAAGAATAATATTTAAAGATAATAATAATTATTATAATATTTGATAATAATATAATAATATTATTATTATATATATAATAATAAGTATAATAATTTATTTGCTTATTATTATTATAATTTATCATTATAATTAGTGATAATGATATGACTGTATTAAAATTATTTATTTATTATTAATATTTGATGATAATAACATTTAAGATTTATCATTATTATTATCAATTATTATTATTATATTATATTATTATATAATAACTTAATATTATTATTACTATTATTGCATAATAATATAATTATAATTATAATATAAATATATAAATAGTATAATATATATATATATATATAATAAAATAAAGAAAAAGAGCAATAAAAAGAGCAAATAAGAAAATTGCATATAAAAAAAATGTTATGAGTAGAAATAAAAATTAATAGTAATGAGCAAAAAATAAAAACTACTTATTAGTGATATTATGAGTCAAAATTAATATTTAAGTATTTTTATCTCTTATTTATGATTTTTAAAATTAAAATTTGTCTAAAAATATTCATCACTCACTCCTTTTTTTCTCTCTCTAAGAGAAAAGAGAAAGAGAAATAAGAGAAATAAAGATTAAAGAGAAGGATAAAGAGAAAGCCAAAATGTACACTCTAAGTATTTAAGAGGAAGTGAAGCCAAATTTTTCACGTTGGAATAATAATGAAAGAGACAAAGAAGAGAGAAAATTAAAAAAAAAAAATTCATATATACACCCCCACCCCCCATTCCTCTCATTCATCCTCCCACCTCTCCCATTCCCCCACATCCTCTTGTCCACCTCTATTTCCACCTCTTCTTCCTCATCGATCACAGAAATTCCCCCACTAATATCCAATAAAGCCTCATCACGGTAAGAAATAAGAAAGAGATGAAATTTTTTATTTTTTCATTTTTTTTCTCTTCTCTTTTATTATTTTATAACAACCCAAGTTGTTACTTAGGTTAATCTAGGTTCTAATTTTGGTTCTAGTACACTAATTAAGTCATTAGAAACTCATTACTAAGACCTAGTCTAAATCAAGAATCAAATGAATAAATCATAATTTTGGTAATTTATAGAAACCCTAAAAATTGATATATTTAATTTGACCTCAAAATCAAAATCTAACTTTGTCGTTGATTCATCACCCCCAAATTAGCTAGGGATGATGATTTGGAGGCATTGGAAGTCGCTGGATTTTTGGCGAATATTTTAATATTATTTCTGTGACGACCGGGAATCGAAGTTCGAGAATCTTTAAAGAACAATTCATCTCAATTTGAAAATATAAATATTTTTATAATTCAAAAAGGACATAATAATAAAATCCACAGTCCTTTTTATACATAGAGCCAAAATATATATGAAAAGTTACAACAGTTTGAATTTTACAAAATATGAAATAAAATATCTACATTCTTCTGCTTCTTCTTCTTTTTAGATTTGTCAGATCTTCTAAGTCTTTTTAATTATCAAAACTTGAAAAAATTCAATTTACTAATCAGGTAGGAGTACACAAATTATTCTTATAAGAATAAATTTAGCATCATATAATAGGTATGAATCACATATGAAAATGACTGAAAATCTGCATGTAAATAAAGCAATTGCTAAATTTAATTTCTGCCATGCAAAATAGCTGTGAAAATTAACATATATGAAATAAATTTTATCAAAAGCATTTGTAATAATAAGTCAAGTCCGGAGACCCCTAAGCCCAAATGGGTAAACCCATAGGCATAAACTGTATGAAGCTTTCTCGCCATTCGTCGGTAGCTTACTCAAATTAAGAACTGATGGTGTGTTTTTCCTCTGGATTTGCCTACTTCCTACAAGAGGCTAAATCCCTCCATATAACTCCCAGGAGCTTGCTAGCTAGCCCAATCTGTATAGATTCCAGTTTTGCATTCTACCCTCCAAAGACAAACACCACAAATATATATAAATTCTTTTTGTTACATGCTTTTTGATATAATTCTTTTGCAGATTAAAATGCGGTAAGCAGTGCAAATAATACTCAAATGGAAAATTGCTCAAATAAGAATACTGAAATAAGACTTATAAGTAAATTTGCGTACCTAACTGTTTTGATAAAATCAACCAGTTTTAATTTCTTTGATCTGCCAAAAATAATGAAATTTATAAATTTATTATTTTTGTTATGATTTGTAGTTTTAGGTTTATGACTATTTTGATTTATTTGAATTATTTTTATTAAGTTATATAATTATTTATGCCTTATAAGGTCAAATTGAGAATTTGACCTTATAAGGGTATTTTAGTAATTTTACCCTTAAAATATAAAATTTATGTTAATTTATTATATATTATATTTTAAGGTTTTTATAGAGTTCAAAATTATTAAATTCTAATATGAATTGGTTAAGTTATAGCTATTCTAATTTGGAGGATTTAATAATCAGGGTTTATTATAATTAGAGAGTGATTAGTAATTTTAGTCGCAAAATTATTAAACTAATTATATATTTAGGTTCTAATATACTTTATAAGTTATTTAAAATTGAAATTACTTAATTTGGATTATTATATTTGCTAATATTCAATAATTAAATTTTTTGAGTAATTAGCGTTAATTAGGAGATCTAATTGTTGGATCTTAAATATTTTTGTAGTTTACTAAAATTTAGGTTCTTCTAATCTAAATAGATTTTTGGATCACCTAATTTGGAGCTAAAATGACTAACTTATGGCTATTTGAAGTTTCTATGGTTAAATGCTTATTTAGGGTTAGTCCTAATTATGATTAGTTTAATTTTAATCATAATAGCAAAATTAATATTTCTAAAATATTCTTTATGATTTTTTGAGTATTTTAAGACCCAATTTTGTTATGTTTGGGGTAGTGTGTTCAAAGTTATGGCTAAATGAATTATAGTGGCATTTTTATAATAATTAAATTCCTAAGAAAATATCATTATGTGAAATAATGTTTTTATAGCTAAATTAATTATATTTTTAAATTCTTCATATTTTTCTGATGAATTTAGTATATTTAATTGTATGTTTTGGATAATTATTTTAGGAGTTATTTAAATTTAAAGTTTAGTTAATTAATTGAATATATATTTATTTTATTATATATTTTCTGTTCATTCATTTACTGTTTTTATATTTATATTATATTTATTTATAAAAATTTCTATTATTTATTATTAATGTGTATTTTTATTGTTTTGATATATATATATATATATATATTATTAATTAAATAAACATTTATTTTTGATTTGATTTATAAATATATTTTTATGATATTTTCTGCTGCAGGTGGGTCCTACACGGCTGACGAGGAGGCAGCCAGCCACGTGTCACCTTTTCATTGGATGGTTCAAACGAGTGGGTCCCACCGGGGTTGAATGGATTGACAGAGTCTGTCCCGCGATACACGTGTCCTCGCGGGATTGGCCTGTCAACTGTACGCGGGGCCCGCGTACTTAATTACGAAGAAACGGACAAAATCCGTGGAGACGGGTCAGGCCCGGGCCGACCCGACCCGACCCAAACATTCCTTCTTCTTCTAATCGCGATCTCACCGCGAAACGACACTTAGGGCATCCAAATCACCGGCCTAATCCTTGACGTCATGGATTGGTTCATACCCCGATCGAAAGGCCTTGAAGTAACCTTTTGATCGGTGTCTGAATCTTGGCCGGAGAAGATCCATAGCTCTGGTAAGAGCTAACCCTAAGAGGGTCTATCGGCGTGAATTAAATAACGGAAACAACTGTGGATTTTATCCAAAATTGATTCGATCGAACCCGGTCGATCATGATCGGGTCCGACCAAAATGCTAATCCATGTTATGCAATAAGTATACGAATTGAAATTTCATAAAAGGAATGAGAATCGAAGGAGATCGAGACGTACAAATATTAACGGCTATGTGGAAGAATCGAAGAAGAAAGTTCAAGAGTCCTTCTTGTTCAGGCACACACACACCAGGTTTGCAAGATCTGAGATAGGGAATCATTTTGGAAGCCTTTATTGACCTCACGAATCCCTCTTCAGCGGTGATTGCCGGATGTCAAGAGGTTCGAAGGACGCGTGCCTTCGTTCGCGACACGTGGAGTCGCGCGATGAGGATGACTCCTCTACCATCTGATTCGAGGATCAGACGGTCACGATTCTTTCGCCCGACGGTTCAAAAATGCTGACGGCGTGCACTTAATTGTGACGGCGCCGTAACTTTTAAATATATAAGTATTTAATTTATTTTAATTAATTTAATTAATTTAAACTTAATCTTAATAAATATTTTCCAAAAATTTTAAAAAATATCGCTCCTAGCTAATTGAGACCTTCTGAACACAATGGCGCACTCGGATTTTTGATCCGATGAGTATTTAATTACTCGAATTTTCAGGTATTTAAATAATATTAAAATATTCGCCAAAAATTTAATGACTTCCAAATGCGTTCAAAACTTTACCTCTAGCTAATTTGGGGGTGGTGAACATAATGGCAAAGTCAGATTTTCAATTTGATGTCAAAATTATTTAAATATTAATAAATATATTGAAAATTAATTTCTAGTATTTTACAATTTAAATACCCCGGAAAAATTGAATAATTAAATACTTGTCAAATAAAAAATACGAGTGGGCCATCGCGTTCCTCACCTCTCAATTAGCTATGGGTGATTTATTAGAAATTTTTAGAATGCATTTATTAATTTAATTTTTAATCAATAAAATATGTGTAAAATGATTTAAATAATAATATATTATTTAAGTATTTAACGGTTCCATCGTCTAAACCTAATGCCATCCCCTAATTGTTTTTCTGCTCCGTCTATCTTGACGAGCCCTCCGCGTCGTCTGATCTCAGACGGCTGTGGCTCATCGTCCCCGCGGGCTCGCCGCGCGGGTTTAAGGCTTCTGCACGCGTCGAAAAGTAGCGACAGGTGGTCGTTCGCACCGACGAGGAGCCACTCTTAAGTCTCCATCTCCTTTGTTTCATTCGGTTTCACACTTTTGATTGAGTAAAGTCGGGCTGAGTCAAGACCCTGTCGAACCATAAGTTTCTTCAGCAACACTGAGGTACTTCCTTCTGCCTTAGATTTGATTCTTAGCATTCCATCAAATGTTTTATCCTCGCAATTATTGATCGATTGTATCGATCGTATCCCCGCGCGATGTCTGGTTTCGGATTCGAGAAATCTAGGGTTCGCATGTCGTGCGAACCCTCAGGAGATGAAGGGTTTGATGGGTCGGGCCGAGGCGTCGGGCCCGACCCTTCCCCGTGCCATGTTGCACTTGCGTGGCAAGTGGATGGGGTCTACCGCGGAGCTGGCGTGCACTGAGCGTGCCACGTGGCGCCAATGTCGTGTCAATGTCGGTGGGGCCCACATGTCCCGTCGTTCCAAGCAGCAGGGCCCGCTTGCCAGCCACTGTCCAACCCCTCATTGACATGTGGCTGCGGGTCCTATCGAGGTCTCATCCGTGTGCCGTGTGGGTCGCACATGCAGAATAATAGTTAAATTGTATATATATATATATATATATATATATATGTGTGTGTATATTCAAATAGAAATCAAATATTATTGTTTAATAATAACATAATATATTAATTAAGTCAAATGGATTAATTAAATAAACAACAAAGTGTAATGTGTATATAATTAATTAAATCCAATTAATTCTAAACTTTAAGCATTCATAACTTGAGATTTATAAATCCAAATATAACAAATAAATATATCATTTTAATCAGCAAAAATCAAAGAATATTATGGTGCCATTCAATTTTCAATTGGATTAACATTTCACTTATTGATATTTTAGGTATTAAATAATTTCAAAAATGCTATACAACTTTCTTAAGTCATAACTTTATGTGTGTTTACCCAAATATACCCAATATGGGTTTCAAAATAATCAGCAAAGCCTCAGGATTAATCTAGTAGTGTTAGTTTTATTGTTTGAGACATATTAGACTAATCATTTTTGGACCCAAACCCTAATCTTGTAAGGCTTATAACTTCTTAACTACTAGTCCAAACATAGGCAATATGGGTCTTAAAATGATCAGAGAAACTTATAGAATAACTTAGTAGTATTTATTTCTCTGTTTGGATTAGTATTAGCTTAATCACTTTTAAGACATAACCATAATTACCCTAATTAACCCTATAACTTCAATTGACCATAACTTGGTCAATTAAGCTCCAAATTAGAACTTCCAATATATCATTTTTATCAAGAAGACCTAATTAACAGTAAATTATAAAAATATTTTAGATCCAATTGTTAGATCTCTTAATCAACCCTAATCACCTTAAAACTTGATTAGTAAATATTAGCATAATTAATGATCCAAATTTAATAATTTTAGTTTTTGATTACTCATAGAGTAGAGTGAAACCTAGTGATATGATTGGTTTAGTAATTTTGTTATTAATTTCACTAATCACTCACTAATTATTCTAAACTCTAATTAAGTCATAACTTAACCAAATGAGGTCCAAATTAGGTCTACTCCCAATTAAAGTACTCAATAGTTTATATGAAAGATATAGCTATTAAATTTACTGAATTTAGACTTCAAATAAAAAAATTAGGTTTTGACCCCATTTAAGAAACTCTAATTTCCATATTTATCCCTAAATCTTGTATTGAGTATAACTTAGCCAATACTTATCAAAATTTAGTGATTTTAGGTTCTATGGAAACCTTAGGCAGCAAGCTTTAATAAACTAACATAAAAATTAGAATCCATTAAGTAAAATTACCAAATTATCCCTATGAGTCAAATTCCCTAATTTAATCTCATAAGGCTTAATAATCATCCAAAATTTATGTACTTACTGTCTAACTTCATATTTGACAGTAAGTAATCATTAGCCACTAAAAATTTCTATATTAGAGCCCTAAATCAAAAAGTAGATTTTTTGACCCTTAAGGAGGGGCAAAATGATTATTTTGCCCAAATTTAAGGATATTTACTTTTAGGTTTTAAATTCATATTTTAATAGCTAAAGTCAGTAAGAAAAGTAATTTAAAGTGAAATTTCATTAATTTAAGCCATTGATTAATTCTTAATCAAGATCATTAATTTTTTTAGGAAAATTCTAAGTAATCTTTGGTCGTATGATGTGAGATAAATCTCACATAATACCCCTTCCTTAACCCTTTTATCTCTTTCCCTTAATTTTTCTTATAACTCTAGTTAGGTTTAGAGCTTGACTGTTCATCTTAGTATTTAAGAACTCATTTCTTTATGAATTAGGATTAGCTCTTAAGTTAGATTTCATCTATTGAGTAAAATAGGTTACTCAATATATGAAGCTTTGATTTTTATAGTTTATAAATTTTCATAGTTTATTATTAATTATTCAATCTTTTAACTTTATGTTTAAGAATAGAGATCCATCATATTAAGTATGACTTCACTTGATTATATTTGACTAAAATCTTAATCTATAAGTTTGGGTGTTAAAACCTAGTTCATTAGGATCACCATAATTAAACCTCAAATTTTTGGAGTTTAATTGTAACAACCCAGGTTGTTACTTAGCTCAATTAAGACTAATCTAAGTCTTAATTAAAGTTCTAAGCTACTAATTAAGTGATTTAGAACTCATCTCTAAAACTTTAGTCATCCAGAAGTCAACAAAGTCAAATCAGGAATTCTGGAAAATCCCAAATCCTAGAAAATTGACTTTTTATCTAGACCTCAAATTGAAAATCTAACTTCGCTATTACGTTCAGAACATCCAAATTAGCTATGGGTGAAAGTTTGGAGGCATTTAGAAGTCGTTGATTTTTTGTCGAATATTTTAATAATATTTAAATACCCCAAATAATCAAATAATTAAATATTCGTCAAAACGAAAATCTGAGTGCGCCGTTGCGTTCCTCACCCTTCAATTAGCTAAAGGTGATTTATTGGAAATTTTTGGGATGCATTTAATAGGTTAAAATTGATTAATTAAATCTGAATAATTTAATTTAAATATTATTATTTAATTTTGGCATTTAACGGCGCCGTCCACTTACAACTAACGCCGTCGCCCAAATCTCTTTTTCCGCCGTTCCATCTGACGGATCTCGCGGACTGTCCGATCGAAAGATCCGATGGTCATGCATCGTCTTCCTCGCGAGTGTCGAGGATCACAGCGCGTGTCCTGTGGCTGGGCACGCGGCGAAGCCGACGCAACGTGGACCTCCCCACCGCTTCCAGCCACCGCTTTAGGGCTTGTATAAGAACCCTAGGACCTCTGCTTTCCTCGGTTTCAATCCGGAAGCCCAAACCCTCAGATCAAGCCTCGAACCGTCTCTGCCGTCCAGTCCGAGGTACGCACCACACCTCTAATACTCATCAAAATTTGCAATTTAAGTTTCGTTTCTTAATTTCATATGCTTGATTGTTCATCTACCGGTTCCGATTGAGTTGATCAGGTCGGGTTAGCCCAGACTTGCAAATTTTCAAATAGTACAAACCGTTAGTATGACTTAGGGATTTTAGGGTTGATTGTTGCCGAAGATGTATGCCCTCTCCGGTGGCGTTTAGGGTAGTAATCGAAAGGTCTCAACCAGACCTTTCGATTAGTCTATGGCTCGACGTCTGGAACCATCGGCTTCGCCTCCGATTCCCTAACCCTAATTCCATCTGTCGGGGCGATCTCGTGAGGACGAAGCCCTTTTGGGCTGGACCGGGTCAGCCCGGGCCCGGCCTGAGGCCCCGAGGCCCGTAGCCGTGGCGCTTCGGCTGCCTCGCGGGGCCCATCGCGCAGCGCTCGAGCCAACCACGGCGTGACGCGTGGCCCGGGAAGTCAGACGTCTGAGCCATGGGGCCCGCTCGTGATCCGCCAGCCAGTGGGGTAGCGCCACGTGGCCTGGTCCTGCAGACGTCTGGCTCGTGGGGCCCGCCGCGTTCTGCCCAGCTAGTGAGGCTCTGCCACGTGTACCTGCAAGATTAATTAATAAAACTTATTTATATATATATATAACAGTTAAATTAAAAATCAAATTATAAATATATATGTATATATATTTACAGATTTAATTAATAAAAAAAAAGAGTATTAATTTATTTATTAAATACTAATCTTTAAATATTAATATCTTAATAAATTTAAGTCCAAAATATGCAAATTAATATATCAAATTGATCAGAAAAATATGAGGAATAATATGGCACTGTCAATTTTGCATTTGGACCTGTATTTAGCAAAGTGAATTTTTAGGGTTTAATTTAATTTAAACTAAATGTCACAAATCTTATTTAGCTCATAACTTTGGGTAGGTTAATCCAAACATACCTAATATGGGTCTTAAAGTGATCAGAAAATCCTAAGGATTAATTTGATAGTATTCATTTTGCTGTTTGGATTAGTATTTCCCTAATCACTTTTAGGACCTAACCCTAATTACCCTAATTAACCCTAGAACTTCAATTGACCATAAATTGGTCAATTGAACTTCAAATTAAATGATTCAAATATCAAATTAGATCAAAAAAACTTAATTTATAGTAATCTGTAAAAATATTTTAGATCCAACGGTTAGATTTGCTAATCACCCTTAATTACCCTAAGATCGATTAGTGAATATTAGCAAATCTAGTAATCCAAATTGAGTGATTTAAGTTTCAGAGGACTCATAGTACCATTTAGAATTAATCTGTAAAGTTAGATTAGTGTTTGAGTGATTAATTTTGCTAATCACTCACTAATCACTTTTAACCCTAATTAGGTCATAACTTAGTCAAATTAGATCCAAATTGAGCCTACCACATGTCATTGTGATCAATGAGCTAATTTTAAATCATAGCCACTAATTTTACTCAATTTGGACACTAATTGGCAAAGTTAGGTTTTTAACCCATAATTAAGAATCTCTTAATTAACTTTAAACCCTAGATCTTGTATTGGTCATAACTTGGCCAATACTTATCAGAATTTAGCAAAATTAGATTTTATTGAAAGCTTAGACAATAAAGAACAATAATATGAAAGAAAATTTAACTTTCACTTAGCAAAATTACTAAATTTCCCTTATGAGTCAAATTCACTAATTTGATCTCATATGGCTTAATAATCACCCAAAATTAATTTAGTTGCTGTCTAATCTTATATTAGATAGTAAGAAATACTTTCCAAAAGAAAATTTTATAATTTAAGCCCTAGATCAAAATTTAATCTTTTGAACCCTTAAGTAGGGGCAAAATGGTCATTTTGCTCAAATTTAGGGTTTAGCCTTTAAAAGCCCTAAATTCAGTTTCTAATCACTAAAATCAGTAAATAGAATGATTTATAGCTGAAAGTAATCAAATCCAAGTCTAAATTAGATTTTGATTAAAATCTCAAAATTTGCTCCTTAAGGAAATTTTCCTAAGTCTTAAGTGAGTGATTTTCTCATTCTCTAATCATTCTTAGACCTTCCCTTAGGTCTTTATAACATTAGTTAGGATGTGTGTCATGAGAGATACTCTTAGTAATTAAGAGCTTTAAATTCCTAAGATTAAGAATATATCTTAAGTTAGAATTCATTTATTGAGTAAATTGGGTTACTCAATAGGTGAAACCTTGAGTTTACTAGTTTATAGATTTTCTTAGTTTATTAAATGATTATTTGATATTTAAACTTTAGAATTAAGAATAAAAATCTATCCTAATGAATTTGATTTATCATTAGGATTCGCCTTAACCTAATCCGTGAGTTTTGGGTTCTAAACCTTAGATCTTTAGTTATACCTTTAGATTAAGTAATTAGACCCCATCATCTGGAGTCTAATTCTTAATCTTTGCATCTTGATTTGGCTAATCAAGATGATGTTTGGGATAAATTAAATTACAAAATTAGGTCGATGATTTATTCATTTTAACCAAATAGTTGTCTTTTGATTAAGTTATAATTAGGACTTGGCCAGTCCTAATTATCTTCAACTAGTAGGATTCGTGATTCTAAGTTATAGGATGTGTAAGAATTGATGATTCTGAAACTTATGTAACTTAGAGTAGATAGAACGAATAAAGTAGATAACAACGGATATCATTTGTGTCCTAAAAGAGTCTCTTGCTCACCTTGAATTGATGCTTTGCACACCTTGTTTTGAGCCCCTTACCTTGTACACATATATTGGACATAGGATTTTTGATGAATATCTCATGTAAATTTTGAATTGCATACATATCAATTGATCGATGTTTTCAGTTGTTCAGAAAGTTGTGGCCTAACTAGTATGCCTCTCCAAATCCTCAAGTCCGGCATAGCACGCTGGTTTGTTAATGTCGGTAAGTCTATCCGTGCCTGGTTGAAATAATTCCCAGGATGGCGAGAAATAGATTTTGCGCTCATTAGTCAGGATTGGACATGGTGAGTACTAGTTGAGGGTGATTTTGTAAGGTGTAGCTTGATTAGTATACCTCTTCGATCAACTAGTTCGGGTCGGCAACCTTTCGAGGGTTTAATGTTTGACAGTCTATGGCCATGCCTAGTTAGAGTGATAGGATGGATAGACTCTTGCCATACTGACTATAGAGTCAGGAATCTGATATGGTTATACTAATTCAAGTACACTTACATTCGATTCTGACTTAGCTCATCAGGTTAAGATTTGCTGAGTATGTTTTCAGTTTGAGTGACTTAGACAGTCACTGCAGTTTTCAATTTTCAATTACTGTTTTACCTTGCATATTCTGTATTTCAGCACTATTTTACTTACAATTTTCTTATTTCTATATAGGATGCTAGTTTTACTTACTATTTTTATATGTACACCTAGGATGTTAGTTGCTTTCAGTTTTATACTGTTAAATTTCTGTATGTCACCTAGCATAATCTGTTTGATCATAAGCATGTTTAGGTTGTATTTTCTTTACAATTGATTTTAGTCTTTCTTTTTCTTACCTGTCTTTGTTGTAGTTGCTCGGAGAAGGTATGTGCTTATTTCCTATTTGCTTAGTTATAAATTGTAGTTTATAACTTTATACTGTTCTTTTTATACGCTTTTCTGCACCTATTTACTTCAGTTTCTGGTTTATGGTGATATTCAAGTAATTTAATAAAGTTGATTACCCTAAAATGTGCTTAGACAATAGTATAACCAGTTTTTCTTTTGTTGGTTGGGGCCCTATCATTATGAAACCGATAATGGTAGGTTCTGAGTTTGTTGGAGCAGCTGATCCAGTGGAGTGCTTGCCATTGGAGGAAGAGCCCGTACCTGAAGATCTTTAGTTCTAGTTTTCTTTCTGCTTGTGAGATTGAGTGTTTTTTTCAATTTTTTAATCTATTTTAAATTGTTGTAATAATACAGGTTAACTTTCTCTTTCAGCACTTTACTTATTCTGTATTGTCATATTTATACTGTATGGATGGATGTTATACTTTTATTACTTCCACACTCTGAGTTCATGTATAGTCATTTAGTAATAATATTTTGGGTTGAATGGCAAAGTCCTTATTTAAGTTGGATTAGAATATATGTCTAATTCAATCCTAAGTGGGGACATTGTTATTAGGTGACCCCTCCACCGTAATCATGTTAACTTAAGGGTTAACAGGACTACGGCGGGGCAGGGCCGCCACAGTTGGTATCAGAGAATTCCATAAGGTGTCAGATTGGAATTTATTCCTCTCTACCTAATGGATTGTTCTTCTGCCATGTGATCACTAAATGAATACTTGAAACAACATCCATCTCATTATAAGTATAACTCAGAATAAGAAGTAGAAAATGAAGAGAACACTTTCATAATACAACTTTAGTAAGGACTAAAACTTTAGAGCTATAAAAAGCTTAAGTAATAAATACTAGTAGATCTCTATAATTATAGAAATTGAAATATTAAACCTTGGGTTTTAGACTAAGGGATTAAGTTATAATTAAGAAATTCAAATTATCATAGTAAATCAAAGGCGTAGAAAAATTCAAAACTTGTATGTTAAATGAACCTCTTTAGTACAACAACTTATCTATAGAAGATTGGATCTTCCTTATTGATTTAATAAGAACCCAAAAAGTATAATAGCTCTTCTTCTAATTCTAAACTTGCTCATATTAATTTCAGAATGAATCTGTAACTTCTTCCCTCAATACGGATGATTCATCAAATAGCAATACCAATGAAGTCATGTCACTCAGGAACATGGTGACTGTCATGTTAGAGAATCAATTGCAACAAGCAGTGACTATCCAGAAACTAGTATCTACTCTTAATACTGCAATTACTGATTTTGAAACTCAACATAAGATCAACCAAAAAGGGATTATAAGCGTAAATCTTACCAAGAGGGATCTAGCATATCAATGAAATCAATCCAAGAATGCACTAGACCACATTTTTATGAAAGGTGTTATCATTTTGGTAGAGACTGTTTTATATGTGGTCATCGAGGCCACGGATATCGGGAATACCGTGCTTTCAAAACAATCAATGGAGATATAATTTATCGTTCTCATCAGAGTAAAACATGCTATGAGAATTCACCTAAAGATTTGGAATCTATGTCAATGTTAACATCACCATTATCTAAGGAAGGATGTCCAATTGGAAAAGAAAAATAGTTACTCCCAAACTTCAAAAACACAATCATCTAGGAGAAGAGAGATCTAATGATAATATTGTCCCAGGTATATTTATTCAATTTCATCATTCCTTACAGTCTTAGAATTTAGTTCTATTTCATATAAGTTTAAATTGAGATGACTTAATTATGGTTGTCATTTGAAATCTTGCATTTAATAGGTTTCATCCTTGATTTGATCGTTAATTCTTCCTTAAGCTTAAATTAATCAACTTTAAATTCTTTTGGCAAAATCACGCATTTGCGACTTGTAGAAATAGTTATCCTTCAAAGAAGTAGATTATCCAAGTAGGATGAACAACTTCTAAATTATTAGATTATATCAATTCATATCCTTAAATCTATGGTCAAAATAAATCACAATCACGACTTGAATAATTAGTCTAGTTTATCTTAAAGATTATAATTATCTCATTCCTTTGGGATAAGAATATTCATATCTTTTAAAATGGATAAGTACAACTTTAGGACTTTAGTTCACTAAGTATGATTACTGGATTTATAATATAAGCCTTAAAGTGAATTAATTATATGATTAGTTCACCATATATTCTTTAAGGTGAGATTACATAATGGTTAAATTATTTTAACCTATAGGTGTATGCTCACAAGTGTGGCGACCCTCACCCTTAACCCTCAATAGGTTTAGATTAAGGGTGGAGTGTCACTCTGGTTAACCCCTCACTTAGCATTGGATTAGGATAAATTCCACAATCCACCTGATTAGAGAAAGGTTAACTCAGAATCAATCAAGCAGTCACTATATAAGTAAAAATACAGAGTGCAGAAGCGATAAATAAATGACATCCAAGCATCATAATGTATATAAGAAGAGAAATATAACTCAGAAAGGTAGCATAGTGAAATCTGAACACACAGTCACAGGTACCTGTATTATTACATTAATTAAAATTTAACAAAATAAATGTTCAAAATTCACTCATCCTCACAAGTAGTAAATGACTAGATATCTTTTGGCCCCAACTGCTGCACCTCCTCTAAGTAAGGCTCCTCCTCGGGTGCAGGCTCCTCAAACTGCTCTAAGCCTGACATTGTCAGTTTCACAATGTAGGGCCCCAGCCAAAAAAAAAGAAAATCTGGTTAGACAATTGTCTAAGTACATTTTAAGCTGAATTTTTAATAAGGTTATATAATATCACCATTTTACCATTTACTTCTAAGCATGATGTGTAAATACAGGAGCAGTAAGCAACACAAGTAAAAAGGCAAACTATAGACTATGCTCTATAGTATAAACAAGGCAAAGAAATGAGGCTGAAGCATGCCTCGCATAACAAGTAATCAAGGAAAGACATATAAGTGTAAATATAATTGAATAATGCTGGAAGAAAAATTCTACATCCTAAATATGCTGGTGATCAATAAAAATAACATGCTAATTAAAAATGAATAACTCAGCAGTGATATATACATATAGCAGCAAGATTCTACATCCTAGATATATATAAAGCAGTACAAGGAAATAGCTGACTGAAAAAGAATATACTGAAACAACCACAACTACATATAAAACTATAATACATCCACTGCCATACAGAAAAGAGCTACACTGGCTCGCCAAAAGAAACTAAAGATCTTAGCACGATACGGCTAGGGCTACTCCTAGCTCGATACGACTAAGCCAACAACAGTCACATATATGGCCCTAACACGATACGACTAGGGCTACTCCTAGCTCGATACGGTTAGGTCACCAACTATCATACCGAAAAATCCTAGCACAGTACGGCTAGGGCAACTCCTAGCACGATACGGCTAGGGCAACATTCGGTATGATCAAAAGAACACTGAGAGGCAGCTCAATCACATCAATTCATTATCATTTCACTTATTTACTTTAATATTTTCATAAGGAATCTAAGGAGTCTCCATAATTTCTTAATATTTTATTTATGCATCAAATGTCTTATATGATATGTTCAAAGAAAATATAAGGCACAAAATTACAAGGTATGCGTAGCAACAAATAATAAGTAAGCAAGAGACTCGACTAAATATGATGATATCATTTGTTTTCTACTTAACCAGCTAACTATTCCAAGTTACACAAGTTCAGGATCACCATTTTCCTACTATCGAGTGTAACTCAGAAATTTGTCCTTATAAGTTAAAAAGGAGTGGAACTGATCAGGTTCCAATCTAGTTCAATTAGATAGACGACTATGAATTAAACAAATAAATCATACGTCCTAATTTTGTGAATTTAGACGTTCTAACTAAGATCTGATCAAGATCTTCTACACCTATAGATTATGGATTAAACGCTACGAGATTTTAGGTTTAATCACATAATCCAAACTGGATAAGACCTAACTTCTAGGTTTTATACTATAAGTGATCTACTAGTTAAGGCAGATCCTATTAAGTAATCAAACTTAATAGGATGAATCTCCTATCTTAAATCTAAAGTTAAAAGATAAACTAATCAGAATGGGTTGTAAAACAAAATAATATCTAGAAACTATTAAAACCAAGGTTTCACCCATAGGGTATCCCAATTTACCCAATGAATGAACACTAACCTATGATCTAGTCCTACTCTCAGGAAAGGTCCTTAAGGTGGGATGCTTAAGACTTAGGAAAAAAAATTATTGGAATTCAATTTAATGACTTATTTTATTTACTTACATGGTACTAATATGATTACATTATTAAACCTAGTATTCTAAGATTTTAATTAAGGGCTAAAGTTGCGCATTTCCAATTTTAAGGTAAAATGACTATTTTGCCCCTACTTTATGGGTCAATCAACTTTTGATTTAGGGGTCCAAACTGAGTTTTATCTTCTCCACGTAATTCCTTACTGTCTAACTTGAAGATAGACAGTAAGTACGTCCAATTTGGACGAGAAACGGCCGAGTTATGGCTAAAATAAGGCTAGGGGTATTTTGGTCATTTCCCTAAATTTTAGGGTTCAAATCCTAAATATTATTTCTGTGAAAATGATGACATTGAAATTCTAAACTAGGTAGCTTCTTGAATTTTTGGATTTGGAGTTAAATTGACCAAGTTATGGCCATTTGAAGTCCAAGGGCATTTTGGTCATTTTTCACTACAGTCAACTCTAAATTATAGAGTTGACTTTTTGTCCTAATGTCCAAATTGGAAAACTAATACTACCACGGTGATGGGGCCGCTCTCCTGAGCATTTTAAGACCCATATTGACTATGTTTCGATAATCGGGTAAAAAATTATGGGGTCTTAAAGAGGCTCTAAAATGATACCTCGTTATGTGTACCCCAAACTGAAATTTTACATTACGCCATTTGATCCTAAATATTTTTCTGAGTATTTTAAGACCCATATTGGCTATGTTTGGATCATCCTACAAAAAGTTATTAAACTTTTAAGATTTACTATTCAAAAATACAATTTGAATTAATTTACTATTCATTTATTCAAATTAAATGATTTTACTGTTCATTCCTAAAGTTTTTATTTAATTAATCACTGTTTAATTATTAATTAATTAATTAATTAATTAATTTTACTGTAGTAAAGTAATTAGTGCTAATTACTGTTTAATTAATTTTAATTAATCTATAATTATATTTATTTATTTAAAATTACTGTTCATTCATAAAGTTTTTATTTAATTAATCACTATTTAATTATTAATTAATTAATTAAATAATTTTACTATAGTAAAGTAATTAGTGCTAATTACTGTTTAATTAATATTAATTAATCTCTAATTATATTTAATTATTTAAATTTACTGTTCATTCCTAAAGTTTTTATTTAATTAATCACTATTTAATTATTAATTAATTAATTAAATAATTTTACTGTTCAAAAGTAATTAATTATCCTAATCACTGTTTAAGATTTAATTAACAGTTAATTAATTCTTAATTAATCTTTAATTATAATTATTTAATTAAAATTACTGTTTAAAAGTAATTAGTACTAACCTAACTTAATTAACCACTAACAGTAATTAATTAGGGCTAAACAGTAATTAATTAACACTAACATTAATTTAATTAATTTCTAATTAACTGACAGTGGGCCCCACTGACATGTGGCACCTTCAGAGGCTGCCACGTGGCACAGTGGACCCCACGGGCTGCTGACTCAGCTCGGGTGACTGGGCAGTGGGTCCCCCCACCTGACACGTGGCACTGCCAGAGGCTGCCACGTGGCACTATGGGTCCCATGGCTGCTGACTCAGCCTAGCTGACGGGGCTGTGGGTCCCACCCGACACGTGGCGGGCCCGTAGGCGGCCACGTGGCCGGGTGGGCCCCACCCGCGCTGATGCGGACCCGACCCGGACGGGTCGGGCTCGGGTCGGCCCGGCCCGACCCGAAGGCGTGACCCTTCACCTTCCGGGGGTTCGGCGGACCGAACCCAGTCCACTTCGGGGACCTGGTGCGCCCGATCGGGTGGGTTTTAGCCCGATCGGAACGGTGGATGTGAAGATGACATGTTGATCTACCTATCATACAATTTTTGCAACGATCGAACGGTAAACGAGGGAGATCGGGGTACCTGAAGTTCGGATCGGCGAAGGATTCGGCGGAAAAAAAAAGGCTGACTTCCGGGCTTGATTCCGGCTCGATCCGGGCTCCGATCGGTGAAAACTCGGAGCCTAGGGGTAGGCCGAGGTCTTATAGACCGGACAGCGACCTCGCCGAGGCCTGGATGTGGCCGGATTGGCCAGAAAATGCGACGGGCCGCCGCGTGTCACGCGGGCGGAGAGGGCGAGGAAGACGCCTCCGGACCGTCGGATCTGTGCGATCGCGGACGGTCCGGATCGCTCTAGACCACGCGACGCGGATCGCGGCCGAGGGCCGTGGGATCCGCACGCGATCGGACGGTCTGGATCGCTCCAGACCGCGTGACGCGGATCGCGGCCGATAGCCGTTGGATCCGCGCGCGATCGGACGGTCCGGATGGATCCGTCCGATCTAACGGCGCCGTTAACTGGAGTTAACGGCGTCGTACGGCGCCGTTAATTAATTAATTAATTAATAATTAATTAATTAATTAATTATTATTATTATTTTTTTTTTTTTTTAAAAACATTTTCAGAAAAAAGAAATTTTGAACATGTTTTTCCTAGCTAATATGGGGTCAAGGAATTCAATGGCACGGTCGGATTTTCGATCCGACGAGTATTTTGACACCTCGATTTCCGTGATATTTTTATTATTATAATATTCGTCGAAATTTCGACGACTTCCGATTGACACGAAAACTTCACCCCAAGCTAATTTGGGGTCAAGGAACGCAATGGCGGTGTCCATTTTTCGATCGGAGGTCAATTTAAATATGTCAATTTTCGAGGTTCATGAAATTCTCAAAATAAAGATTTAATCCGTTTGACCTCTGGTTTGGACCGGATCTTGGTAGTTGACTCCAAATGACCTAATTAGCACTTAAGATTATGTTTAAGACTTAGGGTTAACCCTAATTATCTAAAGTAACAACTCGGGTTGTTACAACAAATTAGTGATAATGAATTTGTTTCACTCTTGGTCCCGGCATAATTAGTATATTCTATCTAATTGTAAACATAAAACCATCCTAAGTCAAAGAATTTTTGTTCTTTGAAGATTAAACCTTCCATCAAGTTACAAACATTTTGAATTCTAATATTTGAATTTGAAATTAGAATTATTCCGTAGAAACTCTTTTAGTTAAGTTACTTATGGTAACTCAATATGATAAACTTGTGCCTTTTCTTGTCCATCTGGATTGGATAAGAAATTTTATTATCTTTAATATAACCTTCATTAAGTGATGATTGCCACTTAAAGTGAGTAGTAATTGAGAAAAATCTTATTTCTATTGATTAAGAAAATCTCCTTTCCCAAATAAATTGATTTCAACTTTATACCTAAGTCATGATATGACTTGAGCACTTATTGATCATTCTCTTAAAACGAGCTCTTATTCAAGATAAATTAAATATAACCATTAAATTTCTAAGTGATCTAAGCCACATCATGTAGCTCAGATATTAACAACTGATTTCCGAAATTTTGGCATAAGTCATAGATTATGACCTGTGATCAATATCTTTAATTTCTATTGAATTTCCTAGCACTTATCCATATGGATAAGTGAATTTCTTGCCATTTTTATATTAGAATTTACGAATTATATTTTGTAATCATCAAACTTTGGGTAGTAAATCATAATGTGAGACTTAAATTCTTAAACTTTCTCTTTAACTTTGAGAACATGTGTCATAATTGGATACTAATCCTATTGTTGCCATAACAAAATAAGTTCTCATTTATTATGAGATAAATTAAATTATTAAGATTGTTAATGATCTAAGCCATCTCTTGTGACTTAGATATTAGCAATTAGTTCTGGAAATTTTACATTATGTCCTAAAATATGAATTATGATCATAGAATTAGTTTTCTGCATACTTATCCGTATGGATGAGTGAGTTCCTTGACATAACCAAGTTAGAACTTATAATTTGTATTATTAAACTCTTATAATCACCAATACTTGATGTTAAGTCATCATGTGTGACTTAATATGTTAAACTTAAAGCTAAGTATCGAGAAATTGCATGCTGAACCTATTTGCCCTATTATGATATTTTAACAAGAGTTGAATGTCACTTTAATAGTTCAAATCTAATTTGGACTAATTCATATATGTAGTCCATCCTCAACTTGTCTTTATAAGCCAAACCATTTGGATTCATTATTAGACTGTTATTCTAAAGATGAATCTCTTCCTAAAATTCTCATAGAATAAGAGATCAAGGAATACTAGTTCTTTGAGGCCAAATTCTTTAATTCCTATTTGTTGAAATAGAACCATTCTTATTCTTTAATCCCTATTAAATCCTGTAAAGGCTTATTTAGTTGCCAAAGCCTTCTTAGATAGTAAATGTAACTTAAGTATGAAACCATTAGAATCTTGACTCATAAATTTATCCTATGTTCAGTAAGTAATGTCACCTGCCAAGTTATAATCATTTTGGGTTGTCAAGTCATATATTATGACTTAAGGGCTAAGTATTTGATCCTTACAGTTATATTTAGCCTAGATAAAATATTAACTTCTCTTTTCCTAATATTGAGATCCTCATTAAGTGATGATTATCACTTAGTTGTTTAGCTCATTAAATATAAAATTTGGGATAGAAATTTTTCTATAAAATAAATTATGATAATTTAAGTTTAAAGAAAAGAATCTTTAAACCTTCAAAGTTCCTTTAAGCCTTGCTTATTTGTACAATGATATATTCTTAAACTCATATCAATTTTGGTGTGTAAACACCAATCAAATATTTATTCTTAGAGACAATTTATCTTCTACGGCATGCATTACTATATTAGTAGTGATGTGTTGTATTTACAATTTATTTATCATAAGACCGTATATATCTATAAATATCTCATATTTCAAATGAAGGTAACCTAATACTTTCATGATTCTCATCTTCTGTCTTTTGGTGAGAATTTCAAACTAAAACTATCACCCATTAAATGACCTGTCAAAACCCTAGATAAAGATCAAATTGGTTATTTGATCTAAGTTATAAAGATTAATTAAGAACCCTCATACTCTTCTATTTCCATCAAGCAATTCTATATTTATTTAAACTCATGCAATCAAAGATATTTGACTTCAGTAATTTCAATTTTAAATATTCTGCTTCGTCTATTTTTCCACTTGAGTGATGTCGAGGACGACATCATTCTTAAGTGGAGAGTTTGTAACAACCCAGGTTGTTACTTGGCTCAATTAAGACTAATCTAAGTCTTAATTAAAGTTCTAAGCTACTAATTAAGTAATTTAGAACTCATCTCTAAAACTTTGGTCATCCAGAAGTTAACAAAGTCAAATCAGGAATTCTGGAAAATCCCAAACCCTAGAAAATTAACTTTTTATCTAGACCTCAAATTGAAAATCCAACTTCGTCATTGCGTTCAGAACACCCAAATTAGCTATGGGTGAAATTTTGGAGGCATTTGGAAGTCGTTGATTTTTCATCGAATATTTTAATAATATTTAAATACCCCAAATAATCGAATAATTAAATACTCGTCGAAACAAAAATTCGAGTATGCCGTTGCATTCCTCACCCTTCAATTAGCTAAGGGTGATTTATTGGAAATTTTTGGGATGCATTTAATAGGTTAAAATCTGAATAATTTAATTTAAATATTATTATTTAATTTTGGCATTTAACGGCGCCGTCCACTTACAACTAACGCCGTCGCCCAAATCTCTTTTTCCGCCGTTCCATCTGATGGATCTCGCGGACCGTTCGATCGAAAGATCCGACGGTCACACGATCGTCTTCCTCGCGAGTGTCGAGGATCGCAGCACGTGTCCTGTGGCTGGGCACGCGGCAAAGCCGACGCAACGTGGACCTCCCCACCGCTTCCAGTGTAATACCATTTGTAACAGCCCAAACTCTTAAGCACCAAGGTATTATCCGCTTTGGCCAGAAAGGTCTCACGATTTTGCCCTCAGAAGATAACTTCCCAGCAGGTCACCCATCCTGGGAGTGCTCCCACCTGAGCACGCTTAACTTTGGAGTTCTTATCAGGAACTCCACCGTTATCTGAAAGGCGCCTCAATGTTTAAGAGTTTCACTTATTACTACTTAAGTGGGTCATCAGAATCTCCCCAACTTAAGTAACTGACGTCCTCGTCAGTATCCACACATAGATCCAAAAACCATCCATTGGGTAGATAGAACTAGAGGTAACCCCTACAGGCGCAAGAGGTACCCACAACCATGTAGCACCTTAACCATCACGGGTTCAAGAGGCTGCTCACATGAAGTGGTACTTTGCCCTGTATGGCACTTAGCTCCTATCTGACACCCTATGGTTTGCTTTGATACCATTTGTAACAGCCCAAACTCTTAAGCACCAAGGTATTGTCCGCTTTGGCCAGAAATACCTCACGGTTTTGCCCTCAGAAGATAACTTCCCAGCAGGTCACCCATCCTGGGAGTGCTCCCACCTGAGCACGCTTAATTTTGGAGTTCTTATCAGGAACTCCACCGTTATCTGAAAAGGCGCCTCGATGCTTAAGAGTTTGGGCTGTTACATCCAGCCACCGCTTTAGGGCTTGTATAAGAACCCTAGGACCTCTGCTTTCCTCGGTTTCAATCCGGAAGCCCAAACCCTCAGATCAAGCCTCGAACCGTCTCTGCCGTCCAGTCCGAGGTACGCACCACACCTCTAATACTCATCAAAATTTGCAATTTAAGTTTCGTTTCTTAATTTCATATGCTTGATTGTTCATCTACCGGTTCCGATTGAGTTGATCAGGTCGGGTTAGCCCAGACTTGCAAATTTTCAAATAGTACAAACCGTTAGTATGACTTAGGGATTTTAGGGTTGATTGTTGCCGAAGATGTATGCCCTCTCCGGTGGCGTTTAGGGTAGTAATCGAAAGGTCTCAACCAGACCTTTCGATTAGTCTATGGCTCGACGTCTGGAACCATCGGCTTCGCCTCCGATTCCCTAACCCTAATTCCATCTGTCGGGGCGATCTCGTGAGGACGAAGCCCTTTCGGGCTGGACCGGGTCGGCCCGGGCCCGGCCTGAGGCCCCGAGGCCCGTAGCCGTGGCGCTTCGGCTGCCTCGCGGGGCCCATCGCGCAGCGCTCGAGCCAACCACGGCGTGACGCGTGGCCCGGGAAGTCAGACGTCTGAGCCATGGGGCCCGCTCGTGATCCGCCAGCCAGTGGGGTAGCGCCACGTGGCCTGGTCCTGCAGACGTCTGGCTCGTGGGGCCCGCCGCGTTCTGCCCAGCCAGTGAGGCTCTGCCACGTGTACCTGCAAGATTAATTAATAAAACTTATATATATATATAACAGTTAAATTAAAAATCAAATTATAAATATATATGTATATATATTTACAGATTTAATTAATAAAAAAAGAGTATTAATTTATTTATTAAATCCTAATCTTTAAATATTAATATCTTAATAAATTTAAGTCCAAAATATGCAAATTAATATATCAAATTGATCAGAAAAATATGAGGAATAATATGGCACTGTCAATTTTGCATTTGGACCTGTATTTAGCAAAGTGAATTTTTAGGGTTTAATTTAATTTAAACTAAATGTCACAAATCTTATTTAGCTTATAACTTTGGATAGGTTAATTCCAATATGGGTCTTAAAGTGATCAAAAAACCCTAAGAATTAATTTGATAGTATTCATTTTGCTGTTTGGATTAGTATTTGCCTAATCACTTTTACGGCCTAACCCTAATTACCCTAATTAACCCTAGAACTTCAATTGACCATAACTTAGTCAATTGAACTTCAAATTGAATGATTCAAATATCAAATTAGATTAGAAAAACTTAATTTATAGTAATCTATAAAAATATTTTAGATCCAATGGTTAGATTTGCTAATCACTTTTA
This sequence comes from Gastrodia elata, assembly GCA_016760335.1. Lineage (NCBI taxonomy): Eukaryota > Viridiplantae > Streptophyta > Magnoliopsida > Asparagales > Orchidaceae > Gastrodia > Gastrodia elata. Next base: position 69,316,316 of record CM028671.1, on the reverse strand, counting down.
ATTACCCTAAATATTAATTAGTGAATATTAGCAAATCTAGTAATCCAAATTGAGTGATTTAAGTTTCAGAGGACTCATAGAACTATTTAAAATCAATTTGTAAGGTTGGATTAGTGTTTGAGTGATTAATTTTGCTAATCACTCACTAATCACTTTTAACCCTAATTAGGTCATAACTTAGTCAAATTAGATCCAAATTGAGCTTACCACATGTCATTATGATCAGTGAGCTATTTGTAAATCATAGCCACTGATTTTACTCAATTTGGACACTAATTGAAAAAGTTAGGTTTTTAACCCATAATTAAGAATCCCTTAATTAACTTTAAACCCTAGATCTTGTATTGGCCATAACTTGGCCAATACTTATCAGAATTTAGCAAAATTAGATTATATGGAAAGCTTAGATAGTAAAGAACAATAATCTGAAAGAAAATTTAACTTTAACTTAGCCAAATTACTAAATTTCCCTTATGAGTCAAATTCACTAATTTGATCTCATATGGCTTAATAATCACCCAAAATTAATTTAGTTACCGTCTAATCTTATATTAGATAGTAAGAAACACTTTCCAAAAGAAAATTTCAGAATTTAAGCCCTAGATCAAAATTTGATCTTTTGAACCCTTAAGCAGGGGCAAAATGGTCATTTTGCCCAAATTTAGGGTTTAGCCTTTAAAATACCTAAATTCAGTTTCTAATCACTAAAATCAGTAAATAAAATGATTTATAGCTGAAAGTAATCAAATCCAAGTCTAAATTAGATTTTGATTAAAATCTCAAAATTTGCTCCTTAAGAAAAATTTCCTAAGTCTTAAGTGAGTGATTTTCTCATTCTCTAATCATTCTTAGACCTTCCTTTAGGTCCTTATAACATTAGTTAGGATATGTGTCATGAGAGATACTCTTAGTAATTAATAGCTTTAAATTCCTAAGATTAAGAATAGATCTTAAGTTAGAATTCATCTATTGAGTAAATTGGGTTACTCAATAGGTGAAACCTTGAGTTTACTAGTTTATAGATTTTCTTAGTTTATTAAATGATTATTTGATATTTAAACTTTAGAATTAAGAATAGAAATCTATCCTAATGAATTTGATTTATCATTAGAATTCGCCTTAACCTAATCCGTGAGTTTTGGGTTCTAAACCTTAGATTTTTAGTTATACCTTTGGATTAAGTGATTAGACCCCATCATCTGGAGTCTAATTGTTAATTTTTTCATCTTGATTTGGCTAATCAAGATGAGGTTTGGGGTAAATTAAATTACAAAATTAGGTCGATAATTTATTCATTTTAACCAAATAGTCGTCTTTTGATTAAGTTATAATTAGGACTTGGCCAGTCCTAATTATCTTCAACTAGTAGGATTCGTGATTCTAAGTTACAGGATGTGTAAGAATTGATGATTCTGAAACTTATGTAACTTAGAGTAGATAGAACGAATAAAGTAGATAACAACGGATATCACTTGTGTCCTAAAAGAGTCTCTTGCTCACCTTGAATTGATGCTTTGCATACCTTATTTTGAGCCCCTTACCTTGTACACATATATTGGACATAGGATATTTGATGAATATCTCATGTAAATTTTGAATTGCATACATATCAATTGATCGATGTTTTCAATTGTTCAGAAAGTTGTGGCCTAACTAGTATGCCTCTCCAAATCCTCAAGTCCGGCATAGCACGCTGGTTTGTTAATGTTGGTAAGTCTATCCATGCCTGGTTGAAATAATTCTCAGGATAGCAAGAAATATATTTTGCGCTCATTAGTCAGGATTGGACATGGTGAGTACTAGTTGAGGGTGATTTTGTAAGGTATAGCTTGATTGGTATACCTCTTCGATCAACCCGTTCGGGTCGGCAACCTTTCGAGGGTTTAATGTCCGACAGTCTATGGCCATGCCTAGTTCGAGTGATAGGATGGATAGACTCTTGCCATACTGACTATAGAGTCAGTATTCTGATATGGTTATACTAATTCAAGTACACTTACATTCGGTTCTGACTTAGCTCATCAGGCTAAGAGTTTTTAGTGATGTTCAGTTCAGAGTTTCTTAGCTCATCAGGCTAAGATTTACTGAGTATGTTTTCAGTTTGAGTGACTTAGATAGTCACTGCAGTTTTCAATTTTCAATTACTATTTTACCTTGCATATTCTGTATTTCAGCACTATTTTACTTACAGTTTTCTTGTTTCTATATAGGATGCTAGTTTTACTTACTATTTTCATATGTATACCTAGGATGTTAGTTGCTTTTAGTTTTATACTGTTAAATTTCTGTATGTCACCTAGCATAATCTGTTTGATCATAAGCATGTTTAGGTTATATTTTCTTTATAATTTTGTTTAGTATTTCTTTTTCTTACCTGTCTTTGTTGTAGTTGCTCGAAGGAGGTATGTGCTTACTTCATATTTGCTTAGTTATAAACTGTAGTTTATAACTTTATACTATTCTTTTTGTACGTTTTTCTGCATCTATTTGCTTCAGTTTTTGGTTTATGGTGATATTCAAGTAATTTAATAAAATTGATTATCCTAAAATATGCTTAGACAATAGTTTAACCAGTTTTTCTTTTGTTGGCTGGGGCCCTATCATTATGAAATTGATAATGATAGGTTCTGAATTTGTTGGAGCAGCTGATTCAGTGGAGTGCTTGCCATTGGAGGAAGAGCCCGTACCTGAAGATCTTTTGCTCTAGTTTTCTTTCTGCCTGTGAGATTGAGTGTTTTTTTTCAGTTTTTTAATCTATTTTAAATTGTTGTAATAATACAGGTTAACTTTCTCTTTCAGCACTTTACTTATTCTGTATTGTCGTATTTATACTGTTTGGATGGATGTTATACTTTTATTACTTCCGCACTCTGAGTTCATGTATAGTCATTTAGTGATAATATTTTGGATTGAATGACAAAGTCCTTATTTAAGTTGGATTAGAATATATGTCTAATTTTATCCTTAGTGGGGACCTTGTCATTAGGTGTCCCCTCCACCGTAATCATGTTAACTTAAGGGTTAACAGGACCACGGCGGGGTAGGGCCGCCACATTAATTCTTAATCTTTCTATCTTGATTTGGCTATTCAAGATGGTTTGGATTGCTTAAATTATCAAAATAGGTCGATGAATTTATTATTTAACTAATAGTCGATATCGATTTATTTATGATTAAGACCTAGTTAGTCATAATTATTTTTAATCTATAAGGATATGAATTTGAGTTACAATCGATAGTAAAAATTGGAGATCCTAAACTTGTGTAACTTAGAGTAGATAGAATGAATAAAATAGATAACAATGGACATCACATGTGTCCTAATAGAGTCTCTTGCCCACTTTGAAAAATTAATGCTTTACTTACTTTATTTTAAGCCTTATACATTGTTCATATATTTTAGATATAAGATATTTGATAAGTATCTCAAGTCATTTTTAAATTTTCATAAAACAATATTTGTATTTTTATCAGTACTTTTAGATTTTCTGAATTCAGTTAAGTAGAGTGTGATATAATTAGTCTGCCTCTCGGTTCCTTCTGTCCTAGTCTATTTTATGGCTATTGGCTCAGTTCTAATATGGTAGTACTAATGTTAGGTACACTTTTACTCAGTGATTCTGCCTCTTGATTCTTTTTTATATGATCTGTTGTCTATTCCATGCCTGGGATGACCTAGGATGGTGTGTAATAGACTTTTTTATGGCTGTTGGCCTGGTTCTGATATGGCAGCAAATGAATTCATTTTTTTTTCCCATTCAGATGGAAAGTTTGGCCAGTGCAGTTTTTTAGCTTATAATTATTATTTTCAGTTTACTTTTCTGCATTTCAGAACTTTATTACTTCTGTCTTATTTCATTTATTAGCTGTACTTCTACTTATAGGATGCTAATCTTATTCACTGCTTATATACATAGGATGTTAGTCTTGCTTTTAGTTATTATATTGTTTCACATGTGCTTTTACTTTTAAGTCAATTAGCATGAGTTTGTATTGATCATCAGCATGTTTAAGTTGAGTTTTATTTTAGTTATATTAGTACTTAGTCTTTATTGTATAATTAACCTTGTTGCAGCTATACTTGGATGTATATGCTTACTTCCTATTTTGTCAAGTTATAGACTTATGGTTTTTAACTATCTTTCTCTTTCATATGAGTTTTGCTCCTTTACTGCTTGTTTTAAATTTAAAGTGTATGGTGATATTTAAATTATCATAATAAAATTATAGCCTAACTAACCTTATTGCAGCTATACTTGGATGTATATGCTTACTTCCTATTTTGTCAAGTTAGACTTATGGTTTATAACTATCTTTCTCTTTCATATGAGTTTTGCTCCTTTATTGTTTATTTTAAATTTAAAGTGTATGGTGATATTTAAATTAACATAATAAAATTGTAGCCTAAAATGTACTTAGATATATTATCAAATTAGATTTTTCTTTTGTTGACTAGGGCCATATCAGTGTGAAACTGATAATGGTAGACTCTGAGATATTTAAGGTTGTGGAGTCTTCTGAAGATTGGATTTAGGAGGAGAATCGAGCTATTGAAGGCCCTTAGCTTTTCTTTCTATATTATGAGAATGAGTGGATTTTATTTCCATTTCTACTTAAACTTTTAAATAATATTGTAATAATACAGATTTAATTTGTATTTTCTTTTACTGCTTTTATTCTGAGTTGTATGTTTTTACTATTGTATTGTGATGGAATGGATATTTATTATTTTGCTTCTGCATTCTGTTTTCATGTACTTTTTATTTAGTGAAATAGTTCTTAAATGACAAACTCCTTAATTATAATGGGTTAGGATGCGTGTCTAATCTATTCATAAGTAAGGATTTTATCATTTGGTGACCCCTCCATCTTAATCATGTTAACTTAAGAGTTAACAGGATCACAGTGGGATAGAGCTCTCACAATTATAAATAATGTTATTATTATTATTATTATTATTATTAGTGTTATAATTATTATTTCTAATTTTACAACTTTCATTTCAGTCATTATATATATATATATAATTATTTACTTATGTATATATAATAATAATATTATTAATATTATCATTATTAATAATAATAATGATAATAATAAAGCTAGTATTACTTTGCTACATATTATAAATATATATTCATATATATTATAAAGTTTGAATTATTGTTATATAATAATTAAAAATAATAAAAATATTATTATTAATAATATTATTATTATAGTTATTATTGTATAAGAAACATAAATGATAAATTTAAAGAAAAATAAGAGAATGACTAAGAGAATGATTATTTATCTCTTATATAATTATTATAAATATTAATTTGTTTTATAATTATAATTTATTTTCTTATAAAAATTTATCATTATTAAAAAATTAACTATTAATTTTTCAAGTAATTATTTATCAAGTACAAAATAATGCAGATACTTGACTTTTGACTTTCTGATTCACACACTAAAAAAATATATCAGATATCTTTTATTACTCTTGTTTAATATACTTTTGTGCCCATCATCGCATAATTTTAATAAAAATGCTTTTAAAAGTCACATAAAATAATATATGAAAAAGTTTGGATAACTGAGTAGCCTGTTGATTTATTTTTAATCTGATCAAACAACTGCTATAATGGGGCTGTCCAGTATTGGGAGGCATAAGGAGCCTATACTAATAAGCTTTTGAGAAGACATGCATAGAAGAAAGTTGGGATATATAATACAAAATAAAACCCTAATTTTTCTCAATTTTGTACTTGCCTAACAAAATTATATTTTACGTGAGATATCGAATGCTAAAATTATATATTTATTTTTATGATTATAATTATTTTTATGCTACAGTTTCAGTACAATTAAAATAAGTTTGCATGGATAAATTTGTATAGCTTATAGTTTTAATCAAAATATTAATTTTTTTTTCTTATTATTTAATAATTATAAAGTTGGTATCTATCAGTTCTTGATTTCACAACTAACTAGTATTCAAATTCTCACACTTTTGAAATATCCCAGATCAGAAGCTCATCATAGAGGAAAGATGCAAAAAATCGAGCAATGATAATATTGCTACCTACTAATTTACTACTTTTGAGTATATTTAAAGTTTGTAACTTTTTTTATTTTATTTAGATCTTTGTGATCAAAACTTTGTGATATTTTTAAATTGATGAATAAACGAGTTATGCTTGATGCCTACATATTATATATTTTAAATCACTCACTATGATCATTCGGCTATGGGACTACCCCAAATCGGTGCTGGATTAGCTCCCGCTAACCTGGCATCGGGTCCTCATAGTTGGTATCAGGGCAAGATTGAGTGTAAATTTAAGAGATATAGTATGTAAATGTTAAATCACAATTCATGTTAAGAAGAGGGATATATAACCTAAACCTTAGTAATTTGAGCTTTTAACATTTGGTCAAACAAATAGATCCATAATTAAGTTTTGTTTGCGCGATGTCGAGGATGATATCATTTTTAAGTAGGGGAGTCCGTATCGGCCCGAATCGTTACCATCCAAATTATGATTAAACCTAAATAAAAATCATAATCCAGGGCGACTTTAAAATTAGAGCAAACTAAAAATACAGTTGAATAGAGTATATTTTTGTGATCATAATACTCAAGTTTGGGATTAATCTGGATAACAGATACTCCTAAATTGATTTCTAAATTATTTAAGTTTAGTAAATTGGGAAAATTAAATACAAGTTTAAATTCAACAATTTTGGTGTTGTTAAATTTCGAATAGTATAAAATGGTTACAGAGAAATTTTCATCGAATTTAGAGTTATATATTGACTATAATTAAGTTTTAAAGTTTTTATCTTCATAAATTAATAAAAAATAAAATATTGTTCCAAATAAAAAAAAATTTGCGCGAGTGAGTTCACCTCATCAAGATATACTTCCATGTCAAATTTTATTATTCTTTTATAAATAATGAAGTAGATAGAAATAAAAGAGAGAGAGAGTAGAGAGAAAGATGAGAGAGAAATGGATGAGAGCTAAATTGTACGCTCCAATCATTTAAGAGGAAGAGAAGCTAAATTTATCTTATTGAAATAATGGAGAAGAGAGAAGAAAGAGAGAGAAAATAATTTTTTTTTTAATAAATACACCTCCCACCCTTCCATTACTCCCACTCATCCTCCCACCTCCTCTCCCCTTCCCCACTCATCTTCTCCCCTCAATTTCTCCATGTTCTTTCTCATCCACCATCCGATTTTCCCACTAACGTCTAATAAAGCCTTATCAATTGTAAGAAATGAGAAATATATGAAATTTTTTCTATTTTTTTACTTTTTTTTCTCTTCTTCATTTATTATTATTAATAATGTTATTATTATTATTATTGTTATTTTTATTCCTATTTTTTGCAACTTTATTTCAATCATTTTCTATCTTTATATATATATATATATAATATTACTATTATTAGTAATATTATTATTATTAATGATAATAATAAAGTTATTATTATTCTGCTACATATTATAAATATATGTACATAATATATTATGAAGTTAGAATTATTATTATATAATAATTAAAAATATTAAAGATATTATTATTATTATTATTATGGTTATTATTATATAAGAAAGAGAAATGATAAATTCAAAAGGAAAATAAGAGTATAAATAAAAGAATGATCATTTTTCTCTTGTATAATTATTATAAATATTATTTTTATTTTATAATTATATATCATTTTCTTATAAATAATTATCTTTATTAAATAAATTAACTATTAAGTTTTTGAGTATTGCTTATCAAGTACAAAATTATACAAATACTTGACTTTTAACTTTTTGATTCACACACTAAGAAAATGTACCTGATATTTTTTATTACTCTTGTTTAATATGCTTTTACGCCTAGCATCACATAATTTTGATAAAAATGATTTTAAAAGTAACATAAAATAATATATGAAAAAGTTTGGATAACTGAGCAGTATAATTCACTGTTAATCTATTTTTAATCTGATTAGACAGCTGTTATGACAGGGCTCCCGATACCAGGAGGCATAAGGAGCCTACACTTATAAGCCTTTGAAGGAACATGTATAGAGAGAAGTTAGGATATGTAACATAAAATAGAACCTCATTTTCTTTAATTTTGTAGTTGTCTAGTAAAATCATATTTTAGGCCAGATATTAAACGCTAAAATTCTATATTTATTTTTGTGTCTGTAATTATTATTTATGCAAATGAGGTCGAATGGTATAAGGACCCGGAGGGGAGAGAGGAAGCCCGGAGGGATTATTAAAGGCTTAGGTAGGTATACTTTCTATGCTTAGTGTTGAGAAAACCTCGTTTCACTAACTATACTATCTATCGGGGAGAGCGATTCAATGTGCTCGTCGGTAATTTGAGGTTTACTAGACTGGTATATGTGAGTGGATCATTGAGACTTTGACTAGACAGGGTTTGTAGACTTTGAATATTTTGAATATAATTACTTACTAATTTTATAGAATAAAGAATAGAATCGTAGAGAGAAAGAGAAGCAGAAGCGTACTCTCCTCTTATACATTACATACGAGAGGTAGCAGAATTTTATTTAAGTGCTCGAGAGGAGGAAGCATAATCTTATCCCACCCCTCAGCTCGGAAGTTATTATTATTATTAATGTTATTATTGTTACTATTATTATTCTTATTTTTTGTAACTTTATTTCAATCATTTTCTATTTATATATATATATATATAATATTACTATTATTATTATTATTATTATCATTATTATTATTATTAATTATAATAAATCTATTATTATTCTAGTATATATTATAAATATATATACATATATATTATAAAGTTAAAATTATTGTTATATAATAATTTAAGAAAGAGAAATGATAAATTTTAAAGGAAAATAAGAGTATAAATAAAAGAATTATCATTTTTCTCTTGTATGATTATTGTAAATATTATTTCATTTTGTAATTATATATCGTTTTCTTATAAATAATTATTTTTATTAAATAAATTAACTATTAAATTATTGAGTATTGCTTATTAAGTACAAAATTATGCAGATACTTGATTTTTAATTTTCTGATTCACTCACTAAGGAAATGTACCTGATATTTTTTATTAATATTATTTATTATGCTTTTGCGCCCAGTATCGCACAATTTTGATAAAAATGCTTTTAAAAATAACATAAAATAATATATGAAAAAATTTGAATAACTGAGCAGTATAATTCACTGTTGATCTATTTTTAGTCTGATGAGACAACTATTATGACATGGCTACTCGATATCGAGAGGCATAAGGAGCCTACACTAATAAGTCTTTTAGGGGACAAATATATAGGGAAGTTGGGATATGTAACAAAAAATTGAACCTCATTTTCCTCAATTTTGTACTCGTTTAGTAAAATCATATTTTGCGCGAGATATCAGTGCTAAAATTCTATATTTATTTTTGTGTCTGCAATTATTTTTATGCTAAGATTTCGGTTCAATTGAAACATATTTGCATGGATAAATTTGTACAACTTCTTATTTCATGTCAAATTATTGATTATTTTGCTTATTATTTAACAATTATAAAGTTGACATCTATCTATATTTAGTTTTACAACTAACTAGTATTCAAATGACCACACTTTTGAAATATGACAACTAATAATTACATCTTTTAAGTCTTCAAAATTATATTTAATGCCTTACAATCCAATAAAATTTCTTTCTCACCAAATATTTTCGCACACTAATACTAATGTGTTAGATATTTGAACTATTTCAATCCTTTTAGTTCTTAATGCATTTTAATATATCAATTTTTACTTATCCAATAAGAGTGCAATTTATATTATAATCATAATTACTATATTCACTCATATTAATATATTGGTACAAATTTATTAGAAAGATTAATTAAATAATTCAATTATCTATTCTAAATATTTTAGTTTTAGAAGAAATATTTTTATCATTATATTTAAAGTATTGTTACATTTACACATTAATACACCAAAATATATAGATATGTGTTAGTCTAATATGTAAGTAGATTATTGATTGAATATTTTTTTTGGGGTTTATATGTAAAAATTTAATATATATATATATATATATATATATGTATATATATATTATTAATTCTGAATAATTTTTGATGTATTTATTGTGTAAGTATAACATTTTTCTTATTTTTAATATTTATTACATATTGACATTTTATTTCGGGGTAATCTACATTTAAATTTATTTTTTGGATTCTTACATGCAAAACATAAACTTAATAGTATTTAACATAATTTCCTTAAATATTATTAAAAATCACTTTAAACTTAAAATTGCCCATGCATAAATGCAACCAATATCTTTATTATTATGTGATCTCAATTGAGATTCACCAATTATACACCTAAGGTTATTTGGTATGAAAAAATTACCCCCTAAAAACGTTTATGTCTAACTTGAACGAAATTCATTTCATTCAAAATTGATTTCATTCAGATCAATGGCAATTGGTGAAGCCGTGGGCGGAGAATATGGAATCAAACAAACAGCTGCAAATCAATGTTTGGTTCGCTACAAAAAAAATGCGGCGAATGACGTCATGTTCATTCGCACGATGGATAAGTCGTGTTTGATTTCGATCCCTGCAACGAAGAGCGGATACTTCATGCATTGGAATTTTTTCTAAAATCAGATTATACATGTTCTTTTTTATACCAATGTAAATTATTTACAATATTAGATTACTTTTCAACTTAAATTTTGTATTTCATAAAATAGTTAAATGAGTGTAATCCAAAAAGCTCTTTAACTATTTTATGAAATACTCTCAAATTTCATACAAAACAAGCTTATCCTCAAAATTTTATTATTAAATAATTTAAATCTAATTATCAATATATCTATTTAAATTTTATTATTAAATTATTTAGTTACCCTATTAATATATCTATTTAAATCATCTAATATAAATATTTTTTCTCAAAATATTTCTTTAACCAAATCATTTAAATCAAGCAAATATTTTCTTTTATTCTTAAATTTAATTCTGATTAGAGATATAAATGCATGCAATATTGAAAGTTATCTCATCAACTATAATATTTATATGTATAATTATATCTTTCATTCTCTTAATTTTTACTATATTATTTTATAAGATCATTTAAAATGATGCCTATGATATTTCTATAATGATTTTTACTATAGTATCAAGAGTATTAAATCTAAAACATTGATCTATATTTTTTTCTTTTTTTCTTTACACATTTTTCAGTACATGCAGACAATGTAGCACGTTGCTTCCAATGGATGTCATAGTTCTAACACAATTTATTAGTTGATTTATGTCTTAAAAGATACAATGAAGTTCTGCACTATAGGATTGGGACCCAACTAAACCAATGTTTGACCATAAGCTACATTATGATACATTATATAAGCATTATATGCCTCAAAGGCAATGCTATTCTTACTTTATATCCTGACTTATTTTGTGGAAGGCTTAAGTAAATACCACTCAGTTCAATGATTAGTTGTAGAATTTAAAGTTCTATAAATATATCCATCAATTATCATTTGCCACAATCAGTAGTTGTTTAATTGTTATGTTATGAAGTATGTTGTATAATTTGTATACATGAATTTACAATATATCTTATTTGAATGCTTTCATTTTATTCTCTCATCAAAATTACTTACAAAATTTTAAAGCTAATTTTTAGTATGATGAGTCAAGGTGCTCTGACCCAAGTTTTTTTAGTACATATATTTCTAAACTACATTGATGCTCTGTGTATATATCATACTAAAGTTGTGTTATATTTGTAAAGTTGTGGTACATATTAAAGTTGTGTTATATTTGTAAATTGAAAAAAAACAAAAAGCAGGGCTCTAGCAATGGTTTCGTTCGCACCAGCGTCTTCGGCGCGTCTCCTTCCTCCATCGTCGGTCCAATTCCCCTTTCTTTCCCGCAGACGCTCTCACAGCCCTGTCAAGTTCAAGCCGCCACACTTTCCTCGCACCTCCATTTCGTCCTCTTATTCCTTACCCCCGACTTCTGCGCCCGCCGCCTCTATCGCTTCCTTTCCATATTCCCTGCTCCAGCATCGACATCATCCAAAGCTAGAAGATCCCGTCAATGAAGGAAGTAGAGTAGATTCAAACCAGCCACGCCAAGCGGACGATGACGACTTCGTCATCGGCAATCGTGTCGTCTTTGAAGAGGGCGCTTTCGAGGAAGAGATCCCTTTCTTTGGCGATCAGCCGGAGATTTCTTCATCTTCGAAGAAGCCTAGTGGGATGGTTTCGAGTTTATCCTCAATATCTGCTGGAGATGCGGAGAGCTTGATCCCAGAGAAGTGGAGGGAGGTTGTCGCGGAGATTAATATGACGCAAAAGGAGAAGCGTGAGATCGTGCACCGAAACATGTTTGGAAGCCGATTGAATGCACGGAAGAAAACTTTCGTACCGGGTATGGAGGATTATTTGACCTACCGGGATATGAAGTTGTCCCAACTGAATCCTGTTGTGCTTGATTATCCCAAGTCATTTCCACAGGAGGCAGCGGTGGTGGTTAATGTGCCGAGTGAATATCTTAGCGTGAGAATGTCGCCGAAGAACCCTAGGATGGAGATTTCTGGGGAAACTATGGCGGATATTACTGAATTTCTCAATAGTGAGGATTATGTGCCTGATGTAATAAACGATGACAAGAAGCCACAAGGTCAGAGATAACTAATTTGCACATTTGACCTGTTGCAATTTCTTAATAGTTCGTTTCCTGCGTTTATAAGTTGTTGGCGTTTTATAACTTTCAATAGGATTTTGGTGGAAGATTGATTCATAGTTCTTAAAAAAAAAACATTTGAGTGAATCTACTAACAATATGAATAGTGGTTGGGCCATTGAATTTAAATCCTTAAGTTCAGATTTTATGTATCAAATATTTGTCTCGTTAAGGTTCAACTTCTTCAAAAAAAATTTACTAAGAACTTGTATACATTAGTTACCCCCTATAATTCATTGCTCTAAAATCATCATCAATTCCAATCCATCATCTTACAAATAATCATAATCAGTGGTCGAATAATTTGAACTATCTAGTCATTTGAATTCTACTTTCTGAATTTTTTCAATTTATATATACAAAGTGCTTGTAATGCACAAAAAGAAATGTTAGCAATTCTGAAAACTCTTCAAATTCATTGACATTATTCATTTTTTATGAAGGGATTTATGTGCTGAAGGATATGATCATCTCTTTTTTTTTTCTCTTGATGAAATATCAATATATTTAGATGATTTTTTTCTTATGAAGGTTCTAATATTACAGTTAACATGATTTAGTTTTGCAGCGTTAAAATAATATCATTGACTCTGCTATTTAGGGGCTATTTGGTTCAGTGTTATTTGAAAAGTTATTAAGATAGTATGTTATTCAGATAATATGTTATTCAGATAACAATGTTATTCAGATAACAGTGGCTGTTTGGTTCAGTGTTATTTAAATAACAGGTATCAGTGTTATTCAGATATATGCTGTTTGGTTCAATGTCATTCATGTTATATTACACATGAGGTAAGAATACTCTCAAATAAGATTTTCATTTCATAAAAAAATTTTTGTGAAGAAAAAAAAGAAGAACATTTGAAAGATGACAACATACTATCATTTTTTTTAAGATTTGAGGGCTAGGTACCCAGTTGCATTCCAAGAAGTATATATATACTATGTTTAGTGAGTAAACAGCAAGCAAACTGCACCAAAATATGGATATAATCTACAATCTTCAAAGACATAATAATAAGGAAGACACCGACAGTCATTTAAAAATATTAGTGCTGAAAATTGCTAATGAAAACATAAATCATAGGAATTCTATCATATAATTGACCCATATCCCCAACCAGCCAACTCTTTTCCAGCAATATAATTCAATTAACCCAACTCTATGCTGAAAATTACTATTTTGATTCCGTGTACTATCAATTTCTATAAATGCAGTTGTGCAATAATGGGAAACACAAAGAAAATACACTTTCCTGCAACTTCATTCTCGATCGCTCACAGCTGCGTTTTCCATTTTTCTCTGCTGCTCGATGTTTTCTTACAACCACTGCCGATCTCACCTTACCATGGTATCATAGCTGGTTTGCCTCCCTTCTCCAGCAACGTCAAGCCTTCCTTCTGCACCACTTAAAGCCAACGATGGTTGTGTTGATGAAGAACAACTTCATATCCAATGCGTCTCGGCGGCTCGGCGACCCCTTCCGTGCGTCTCGGCGACCTTCCATGCGTCTCGGCGACCCCTTCCGTGCGTCTCGGCAACTCTTCCAACCTCTGCGAAGGCAATGAAGCAACCCTTCCGTGCGTCTCGGCGAAGGCAGCGACGGCGGCGACGGCATGCAAGGCTCGGCATTGACGGCAGGCAAGGCTCGGCGTCGATTCTCCAAGTCGCGGGCGAAGTACCCTACCTCTCCCGCAATAGATTAGCGTAATGTTATCTGAATGTAGGTTGATTTTCGACTGACATTCAGATTACATTATGCAATGGCATTTTTGTAATTTTTGAGATGTCATTACTCAAATGACATCAAACCAAACAACTACTTTCTTATGAACAGTTTTAAATAACATCACATAACACTCAATAACATCAAACAAAACAGCCCCTTAATCGCTGAGTAAAATTGATGTTTGAATTGCATTTTGTTCTTAACAAAATATTAATTGCTCTTTATATTTTTGTAAATAATTTTTTTTAAATGCTTTAAAGAAAATGAAGATTTGAGAGCTATAGGATTGGATGATATTCATATTGATGTGTTGCTGATCAAATACATAATAAATGGCATAGCCAAGCTCTTCTCCATAGTTAGTAGCAGTTCAATAATAACTCAACAAATGCACTATTTTTGTGCATTGGACAGTTAATGCGATATGATATCAAGTGTCTTTAATAATTGACATTATTTTGTTAATTTTATGGATTTTTTGTTTTTTTTTTGGTGTGTTTTAAGTAATTTGTATAGTTATTTATTTGTGTTATAATTTATTGTAATATTACTTTTAGTTTCTCTTTATATTTACTTTGACACGCTAGGTGGTTTGTTCATCCTCTGTTAGTGTGAGATTTTCTCTCCCTTATTGTGTTGTCTCAAGCCAATTCCAAAACTATTAAGGATGTTTTTCTGATCCTTGACAAGTTCAAAGTGTAGTTGTAATTCTTCAGATATGTTCATGTGCTTGGTCGCAGTTGGGATTTTTTATTTTTAAAGAGCCGTAATCATCTAAAAACATTTATTTTTTTTCAAAATCATTTTCATCTCAAGCCAACTATGAACAGTACTCTTTTGAATTTTCTTTGTTTTTTATCCGTCTTGGTTTTGCAATTATAAAAGATTTAAAAGATTTTGGGTTTATTTGTCCATTTCACAGTTCTAGTTTTACTTTTGGTTGGCCTCTTCAATTTCAAATGGTTTATGTTGATCATGGTCGGTTTGTCTTATCATAGTGTTTAGAATCTATTCAAGTTCACAAACATGAACTTGTACAAACTTTAAACAAGTCATTTTTTCCCTAATGTGATGTGTGTTATTCTTTATTTTGGCATTACTGAGAAAGTGTGCGTTCAAAGTAACTAGAAGATCATCCTAATATGTTTGGTGGCCGTAGTGTTAATTTGAACTTTAGATATATGTTGGCTCAGCTTAAATATTTGAAACTAATTTGATGTGTAAAAGGCCATATTTATACACATAGTTTAACTTTTGTAGTTGGTTTTATTAATTTTGAAGTATTGACATCAATGATTTTATAATTCTCATAGTTAACAGTTTATGTTACTATCAAGGAGCATTTTGTCATCTTTTTGGGTTATGCATTTGGTGATTTTTTATATTTGAATGATTATAATTTATATTATTATACAAATAGAAACTCGATTGACTTTAAAAGAGTCAATCTAAGCATAGCATCTTGAAGAACTCTTTATTTGGAAATTACTATATAACAATATGACAAATCGGACTTTCAAAGGACTAGGAAGTTATGTTGCTATGTTAGGTAATCATAGTATTTGATCATGCTTTTGAGTGCTATGTTGACTCAACCTTAAGTTCTTAATAGATCAGTGCAAGTTTTTCAAGTTTGCTTGTGGTAAGATTTTAATGAATGGAGCTAGGTATTTGCATTTGTTTAAAAGATAATAATGCATGCTGTTTGAAACAGTGTTTGAATTCTCAAATTTGTTGAAAATTGAGTGTTCCATTGAAACTTCATTGAATTTAAGTGAAAGAAATGCGACAGGCCTTCCTGCCCAGAGACGTTGACACCAAGGGAGTCATCTTAGATGGCGACTGTCTTGGAGCGATTCGGAGGCTCCAACGTCACTGGGAGAGGACTCTCTGTTCACGAGGCGGAGAGAGCCACGCTGATCACCTTGCTTTCATTCAGAACTTTTCTCGTGTAATTTTTATTCACCGTTCGCGCGATGCGAATCGGACGATGGACTTTTGTTCTATGTTAGCCCGACAGGGTGATTTTTCTTTTGTTAGGTGAGATGTGCTCCCCCGTGAGGCTCTTAGACCTCCTCGTTGAGGACACCATGGAATTTGATCCCGGTTGATGATGTACTGATGGTTTTATTTATTTATGCCTAGGCTACGATCGACTTCTACGAATAAAATGGCTTTGTGATGTGAAAATTGTGATTTTCTTGCAAGAAAGTTGATACAAATATACATACATAAACAATGTGTAACACCTCAAATCATTTTTTAAATCTTACTTTTTCGAATTAGTTTGCAAAAAAGGTAAGAAATGGAGTGGAAAATGTGTGTTTGTAGTTATAGCACAATCATGCCTTGCTCAAAACAAGAGGACAAGTTTTCATAATTGCACATGTTCTTGTTCTACACTCTAATAAACATGGAGTTTAAAATAAAACAAGTTGAGAGAGGATTAGTTTTTTTTTAAGTAAAGAAGACATTCAAATTAAACTATCTACTTTTAATCTCATAAAATCGCTCATGTGAACCCAACCAGTCACATGCTTGTTTTACACAACGGATTGAAATTTTTTCACAGCATCCTTGCCGCACGAAATGTGACGATCTGATGGCAGAGATTTGAGTTGTCAAGGATTGTAGTAGCATGTCTCTTATTTGTGGGACTTGAAGGACACGGTTGGTGTTTATTTGTGGGTCAACACACTGATTGCTTGAGTAAGCTAAGGCAGTTGCTACATGTGGCTTATGGTGGAAATGGCTTAGGGATTTACTAAGGGCTGCAAGTAATTCATCCGTTTAAAAATTTAACATCCAGAAAGTATTACAAGACAAACTCGTTCATAATAAATTGCACTTCTCTCAGCTGTGAAAACTGCAAAGCAACCTATGAAATAAAATAAAATTATAGCTATAAAATTTATTAAGTTCTTTGTGCTTTATGTTTTATTTGTCATAGATTAGACAACATTCCAGTGACATTGTGCTGTAGGAAATGTTTCAGCATTTAGCATTAATACTTGCACTGCTCATATTTTCAAATTCCCTTTTAGACTTTTAGTTCTAAGATTTTTTTTTTTATTTTTGATTGGATTTTTGTTCTCTGCATTGGCAGCTCATCGTAAGCTATTTACAAAAGATGAAAGTCGTCTTCTCAATAAACGCCATCCTAATCTGGCTGAAGCAACTTCGGTTAGTTCTTTTTATGCCTTATATTAGGTACTGTTTTTCTAACTGCTATTTTATTTATTCTTTAATGATTAAAATTTTATTTTCTTTATAATTGTCAAGTTTGGAGAAAATTATCAAAATAGTCCCTTTACTCATGCAAAATGTTCAAAATAATTCTTTACTTTTGTAAATATTTTTGGTCCATTAACTCTTATTTAAGTAGTTTTTTTGGTCTTGCCGTTAATTGCTTCTAACGTCCGGTTCATTCCATTCACTAATTCCAGCCAAATTCTTACGGTAACTTCTTCCGATTCCAGAGGCGAATTTCAGCCTGAATCGGCTGCTTGCAGCTGAAATCGACTTCCGGAATTGTTACCGTAAGAACTTGGCTGCTGTATCATCTCTGGAATCGACCGCTTCCAACTATAAGCAGCGGATTCTGGCCGAATTGGAATCGGTGGCTTGCAGCGGGCGGCTGATTCCAGAGACACATTTAGCAGCAGAGTTCTTATGGTAACATTCCAATGGTCAATTTTAGTGGCCGATTTCAGCTGCAAGCGATTGATTTCGACTGCAGGAATCGGAAGAAGTTATCGTAAGAATTCAACTACTGTATGCGTTAGGTAGACAAAGAAGCTAGAGTTAATGAACTGAAGAAGCTGGAGTTAGAGGCAACTAATAACAAGGACCAAAATAACTATTTAAATAAGATTTAAGGGACACAAAAATATTTACAAGTGTAAATAACTCTTTTGAAAATTTTACAATAGTCAATGGACCATTTTGATAATTCTCTCGATAAGTTTATAATGATTCACAATTATTATCTTCATTTTATTAGACATTCCATTTTTTTATTTAAACATCACTTAAGTGATATAAGTTTTATTATTATGCTCTTTGACCTATCAGTGATCAAAGCTCAAATATTTCTTAGTTACCGTCTGTGAGCTAATGAGCTATTGACGCACTTGATATGCATTAATTTTTTTGACTAGAGAGTTGCTAAAACTGTCCTCATTGCCAAGCTTCTTATCTTCAGTCTATGATTCGTTGCTGGAATATGTAACAAGAATCTTTAAATTGGAACTTGATACCAGGGAATATGAATGCTTTTATATTTGCTAGTTTATTATTCTGAGCTATGATAAATTCTTGTTGGTCTAAATCACCTTTTGTAAAAAATATAATTTGAAATAATGGGTTTGATGTTTTATAAACATTTTTCTTCACCTTATTATGTTCCACGTAATAATAATTTATATGACTTTTATGTTCAGACTTAATTAATTCATATTGAAATTATATTATATATGGCTTCTTATGGAGCTGAAAAGCCAAAGTGTCGACATCAACTTTGAGATTTTAATTGGGAGGCTATGAATGTATAATTAACCTTGAGGGGATGGCGGTGTTGTAATACTGGAATTATGAAGACCAGTTGTAGCAGTACCCGCACATTGCTGTTTGCACTTCATAACTACAAGCTCTCTAGCAATTCAAAAATCCATAGCTTGCAACGGAACATGCTACCGTGGGTTAGCACAAAAAATATTGCTCTTAAGTTTTGCGTGAAATCTCTTCAGTTCATTGCCAAGCATTCTTTTTACCAAATCCCTTTGTGTACATTCATAAGGTATCAATGTTCATCTTCATTTAAATGTATACATTAATAAGGTATCAATTTGCACCATTTAGATGCAATGCCTTGGATATGGGATCAAATGGCTCAATTTCATGATTTTGTGGGATCCACGCAGTGTTCACTATGAAATTTTCTTAAAGAAGAGTTATTAATTGAAGTTCTTATATTTTTCTTCATTCTTTACTTAAATTTATAAATAAGGTTTATTTATGTTTTATTTACTGTTGATTCAGATTAATGAATAATTTTCTTTTGAATGTGCGTGTAACCATATACGTGAATTCTTTGAATGTGGAGCAAGTGACAAAACATTTGAGGGATTCTTACTCTTATTCCCGCGTGAGACGTGTTTTTGCATTACACTGAACTTTTTTTCTTCTGTTTTCATTGAAGTTATTAGTTGTGTTTTGTTTGCTTGGAATTTAAAATTTTACCATTAAACACATGAACTTTGAAAATTGTTTGATCATTTTATATCATAATTTGAAGGCTTTAGGTGGTACTAACTTATTGCAATACTTTCATATGTTACAACGTCTTAATCTCTACAATAACTACAGCACAAAGCCTTATTCCCACTAGGTGGGGTTGGCTACATGTTTAGTCTTTATTTGAAAATTTATATTCTCATGCTTAAATAAACTTAATTTTTAAAAAGATTTTATTGAATTTTTTTTGAATCATGGCTTTGTCAAATTTCTCCTTTTTAATATTCATATACATATTTTCTTAAAGTCTTTCATCATGTGCTGAGACTCTTGTAACTTGTTCTAAAAGCAATTATAGTGGAAGTTGATGCATCAGGATACACGCGGGAAGCAGTGCTGATGCAATACCATTGGCCAATTACATATTCTTCCAAGATATGCAATATTTAAATAGATTCTCAACCACTTCTTCAGAATGCTATGAAGCATTACTTGCTTGTGGTATCGTTCACTCGGATCATCAGAAACTTCAATTATTACAAACTCAGAGCAAGTTACAAGAGTCTCAGCACATGATGTAGCTTTATGCTGGTGCGTCTAAATTCAATATAAGAGAAAGAAGGCTACAAAGAGTGAGACGATAGATGAGCCTTAATAAAGAAGCGAAGGCTACGAAGTAGTTCTATATATGAGACGCTAGTCGAATCCACCCGGAGGGTAGGATCTATCTCAAGAGTGAGATGCTAGTCGAATGTATTAGAAGGAACAGAAGCGGAATATTAAAAAAGCCAGATGGTGGTGTAGGCGAGGTTCCTTGTAGCATGCAGCCAGTATAATAAGAATATAGAAAGTGTGCAGTGAGGTAGGGTGGTTGTAAAGAACAAAGAACTAGGTAGTATCCTTAACTCGGCCCAATCTTTTACTCAAACCAAAGGGAGACTTGCATGTGTGAAGCTGCCAATAGTCTTCCTTTTCAGGTCGAGTTAAATAAAGAAGGGTATCATCGCGGGGCCTATCTCCCTAGCTTATTCTATTCGCACTCGAGCAAGAAGGGGATTAGTTATTCTTGTAGCTAAATGTCGCATGTATGGAGGATCGAGAGACTGTACTCGCGCTTCATATTCAACAGTAGCAATAGCAAAGAAAGCAACAAGAGTGGAGAGAACAAGCTCTTCAAGCTCAGCTTCGGCAACATCAACTCGAGAAAGCAATGAAGTTTATGGTGAGGAACCTCTTGATTCTGCTTCGCACCCTATACATCGCCATTTGACGATCTGTCTGTTCAGGCGGGTGCCACGGAAGTGAGTACTACATCAGAGAAGGTTTCTTTTTCCCTGTCAGTGATCTGCGCACCGGATCTCCAATTGGTATCTGGCCGGGGGACAACTATTTTCTAAACCGCGTTTGTAGCGAGCATCATGTCAACAGCCCATGCGAATGCGGAGAGCCACTAAATAGTGTGGCTAAAGATCTCTTTGACCTTTTGCTCTCGGTATAAAAAACGGGTAAAGGTGCTTTCGATCTATTTCGCTTCTATAGTGTGTTTTAAGTCTAGCACTGGCGGAATTATTAATTCCGCTACGTGGCCTTATTTAATTTTCTTTGATTTGATGAGAAATCTGGTTCGATGGCTGTTCTCCACTAACCACAAATTAGATCTTCTTATCGACAGCTGGGTTCCGTTCCCCCTACAAAGACCAGAGCACTTTTTTACCGCTTCCAGGAAAGAGAGCTTCTTAGACGCTCAGAGCGCTGTTTACTCGAGATCGCTTCTTATACGAGAAATATTGAATGTTTTGAATGAAACTTTCTCTTTATTTCGACTTCGCTTAGCAGCTCAAAGTAGATTCGCCCCTAAAAAGAGATAGGCTACGAACCTACTATCGTCCTAGAGATCCTACTCGGAGGGTGGCCTCACAATTCCATTCATTTGTCTATCGACTCACCTACCTCCTGTGACCTTTGTTCAAAGAATTCGAGACTGACTTCAGAAAGACGGTTAGTTGGAGAGGTTCTGAAAAGAGCCCAAAGGGTACTTAGCTTAGCTTAGGTTCCATCCCTAGGCATTAACAAACTCTACAAGCTTTTAAAAATTTGAGCTGTCAAGTCAGACCAACAACGTTTCCACTGTGACTTACCATAACGAGAAAACAATTAATTTCAGTTAGCTACTAAAATAAAAAAATTCATTATTAGGCTGCGTAGCGGAAGAAATGAATGCTGTCGCTTCTAAGCAAAGAAATATTTTCAGATAGGACTTACAGTTCATACTTCTTTAATGATCTGTAGAAACCCTTTTCCAAGCTCTAGCTTTTGGGCTATACTTCACTTTCACTTGACTATTTTCTTTTGAGTTCATGAAAACCCTTTTTAAAGAAAGCTTTGGGTTAAAGCTAAAGCTAGGTTTGGTGTCGGGCCCGGTTGGATGTGATCGGTTTTGTACCTTAAGCACGCACGCGAGAGCAGAAGCTTACCTGAATAAGCGATTGGCGCCCAGCCGACTTTGCACATTGTCAATTGCTGAACATAAACATTTATGAGACCGCACAAGTACAAGTGATGGAGAATTAGATCGGCTGTATGGCCTAGCCACTTATGTTATGTCAAATATCAAATGAAACGTGGGTGCTGAGTCCCTTAACCCGACTCTCCCTTACCTTAATGCAAACTGATCTCCTCGACTCTGCCCTCGCCCTCGCATTAGAACTCTCCCCGTGCAAAAGGCCTGAATCACAAATCCAAAGGCCTCTCGTTAAAGTGAAACTTTGGCTTTGTTCCACTTCCTTAACGGACCGTAAGACTAGTAAGTAATTATTACTTACTGACATAGTTTTTGTTTTTCTTTCTCCAAGAGCCTTGAGCCTACTTCTAATTCCACGGGTTTGCCTCTTGCCACGACGAATGCCTTTTTCTCTCGAAAAGAGAGCATTTTTTCGAGTCATTTAAGGAATTAGGGCAAAGGCCGCATAGCGGAGTAAAGGCTGCTTACCTTACCACCTGGTTAGAATCCAAAGAAGAAAAGTGAAATGTAGAACCTGAAAGCTGTTAAGGATAGAAAGACTAGCTCTTGGATTTTCTCGGATCGAAAATGGTTTAGAGTAAGAAAGGTCTCTGCAAGGATCGCAGGTCCCGGGTTGATGTTTATATTTACCATCTCTACTGAAGCGAAAATGTTCCCTTCGTCAATTAGCGGAATGGAATCTTTTCATTGCTTGATTTGGGGGCCATTCGGTTAGCATCTTCTTACGCTTCGCGTCCTATATTGTGCGTGAACGTCTTGGACGTTAGGTTTTTAAATCCTATTGGAACTTTCCATTAAGCCATTCTGCTATCATTCTAGTTGTTAGTGAAGTGACTGTCGTTGTTGATGTTCGATCGCTGGCACCGCACTGCAGCCAATGAATGTCCTCTACTCATTGAAGATGCTCGACTTAAAGGCTCTTGGAGAGAATGCAATGCTTCAAACAAAAGGATCCACATCTTAGTTGCATGAAACCCAGCCTCCGAAGACTCTGAATCGCAGCTGGGATTTACTTTCTTAATACCATTTGTCGGTCAGACTCAGTCGTATATTGGATTAGGCAAGTAATCTCTGCGAGGCGAAATGTAAAGTGAAGTATATTAGAGGTGGGAGGTCACCTGTAAGTTGAGGTATGAGGTTTAGACTTTCCCTTATTTGTTCTCTCAAAAAAATCTGACTTCCAATCATTTAATAAGCGAAATTGCGTATCTATCCAGTTACTTCCCATTTTGTTCCGTGGTCACATCATAGCTGAATGAAAGACCCCATCCTTTCTTTTACCGGTCTTGTCGCGAAGTAAATCCATGAATAGGAAGGATAAAAGAAAGAACATATCACCTAACCCAACACAAAGAGGATGCGAAGCAGAAAAGAGTTGGATGTCTAGTCTACTTAGAGGAAATTGCGTATCTACCCAGTTACTCCCCATTTCTTGTCTGCTTGTCCGGGACAACTTTTGTGCGGTATTCAATGAAAGATGAAAGCCATTCGATTCGTTCGGCCAGAGATAAAGCTCACTCTCACGGGACAAGATGCTACGCCTCTTCCGATCCGACATATTGAAGGCCGCACAGCGGATGAAACTCGAGATATATAAGCTCTTTCCAATGAAGCTATCTATCGAATCAAACCTAGATCCTATGTAAACTCTTCGTATCTTTGATTCGTTTATCAGCTCAACGTATCTTCCATCTTACGATTGAAGAGCCTCGATTCCCTTTCAGTTTAAGAAAAGCCTTGTTGTGGGACCTCTGAAACCTACGTTTTGTATAATTAAGAAGGCTCTTGGAGAAATTTACATCATGTGCTGAGACTCTTGTAACTTGCTTTAAGTTTGCAATAATAAGCCAGTCACTACGTGTCGAGAAGCAATTGGCTTATTACAAAGCATACGGCTTTCTAGATGTTTTAATCTTTAATTAATTAAATAATAATTACATCCGAGGTATCCCCGATCCATCATCTGGCTTATAAAAATATTTAGTTAGCATTCAGATTGTCTGACTATAATAAAATTTGTATATAGTATCTATTTGCTTATTATATTTTAGTTTTTGAATAACATATGAGGCATATTTTTATACGGGCTTTTATACTCTTTTATAATTACAACTTATCACTGCTTATACCTAATTTTAAATTTGCCTTTGACCATCGAATTAAATGTGAAAACCCTATTATATTGCACCAATGAGCGCTTATTATTTTATCTATGCTTTAAATAATTTATTTTTTTCTCAATATTATCTTCTTTCTATAGTAAATAATTTAATATTATATTAGTAACTAATTAACTTCAATCATTTGCTGCCATACAAATCAGTTTTTTGTTGAAGTATATCCAAAAAGATTTTGGATCTATAATCGATTTTAGGTTACATCATAAACTTAATTGGTGATTTCTTTTAACGTAAATAACTAGTTCAAATTGCACTCAAAGTTAAGGCATTTTCCGTTGATATAAGAATTTTTGTACTAGAAATTATGGTATCTCTAATTATAGCCCCTCTAGAATGTAAAATATATCGCTTTTCACCATCCTTATAACTTATAAGACAAATCCGTATATTTCTATTTGGATCATATTCTATATTTATAATTCTACCTAATATATTATTTTATTCCGATGACAATTGATTTTACGATATAGACGCTTATGACCTCCGCCTGTATTTCTGACAGTAATAATGCCTCTGGTATTACGACCTTTACCACAATTATAGTGTCGAGATATCAAATTCTTTTGTGGATTAGATTTAGATCGACTTACCAAGGATATTTTACGCATTCTCGTAAGAGAAATTGTATAAATTTATTACTGTATTATAAAGTATTTTTATTTTAGTTTATTTCTATATTAGTCTAGATTAGAATATATAAAGAAAGAGTGGAATATAATAACCAGAACCAGCCGAGTATAAAAAATAAAAATATTATTAATTAATATAATTTATTATAAAATAAAAATAAAAATTAATTTATAAGTTAATTAATATATAATTTAATATGAAATACTAATTAATAATATATAAAATATAGAATTTAATTTACTAGACATTATATCTCATGGTTACTATATAAAATAAACTATTCTATTAATTTAATTATAAAATGTTAAAATATAAATAGGTGTATGCTTAACAAGAATCTTCTTACATTGTTACTAATTAAAACTGTAATAAACTATAAAAATATAAATATTAAAATATTTAGGAGGACGTAATGAAACAAAATAAAATAAAATCGTAGATATTTGAATTGAGAGAGATCAAGAATTATAGTTATTTGTTAAATTTGTGGAGAAATTGCAATCTATTAGTATTTTTAACTCAAAATTTGTTAAAATAAGAACATTTTATAAAACTATTTTTTTCTTTTGAAATTGGAGTATACTATCTTGTTTTTGTTCAAGGGATTCAAAGAGTTCAAAAAATAAGAACTATTTTTTCATAAAGGGTTATTTACTCTTTTTATTAATGGTTTTGATTTTCTTTCATATTAAAAATAGAATGATAATAAAAAAAAAGAATATCTATTTGATTTATATGTTACCTATATTTATAAATTATAATTTAATTAAATCCATAAATGATACTTTAGAAGAATATTTTTGGTCTTACAATAGAAATTATTTAAAATAGTCTCTTCTTTTTCTTATAAACAATAAAGAAGAAATTTTTTTTTTCCAAGACCAATAAAAAAAAAGTATATATCTGAACTTAAATTTTATATAAGATCCCAATGGTGCAGAAATGAGGTTGTAAAAGTTGTAAAAGTAAGAAGGTATTTGAGTTGTCAGATATTTAAATCTTATGGAATATTCTCCGAAATATTTTTTTCATTAATAAATAAAGATATAAAAGATAGGAATTTAGTTTTTGCTCCTTTATAGATGATTTAATATATAAAAGATATAATGAAAATAATTTATCATTTTTTTATAATAAAAAAGAAATACTTTTTGATTTGGAACAACTTTTAGAAATTTTAGGTCAAAAGTTAATTTATTATCTAATGCCTGCTTTTTTAGAAAAAACAAAAACAGTAACGATTAAACAAGAGAATAGTTTCTTAAAAAAAATAAATTGAGTTCAGGATGCAATCTAATGATGTGTCCCATTTATTTTTTATAAACAAATACCATTTTTTTAATACAATTGTATCAATCTATAATTTAATTTGGTTAAAAAAATTGTTGTTGAAAAAAAGAGAGAATTCTTTTTAATAAGTTACAATGGCAGGTATTGTCAATTATAAAAGATGATTCCACACGAGCAGTTTCATGCGAATAATAAGTTCTAAAAAAAAGAAAAATATTATTATAATAAAGAGATAGATCTTCAGAATTATTTATATTTTAGGAATAAAAATTCAGAATATAAAACACTTACTTATCATGTAGATATTATTAACTTAATGAGAAATCAATAATTTGGAATAACTCCTTTATTAAAACAGAATTAACAGAAAAAAAATCGAATTGACTTGGATCAGATATTCCTAGAGATTGAGAAGAGGGTTTGTATTAAATCACTGCCGGAAGGATTTATATTAAATTTTACAAGATGTTTTTATGCGATCGTAGATAATTTCAATAATATAATTTCAGGTCTTTATATGGGTTCAAAACTTGTAAATAATTTTTGTATAGAAAATAAAGAAATAGGAGAATTATTTAAAATAATTCTATATTTTCTTAAATTTAAGTTAAAAAAAAAGTAATAGGATTCAATAATAAAATCTTAGTTAAAATAGGAATATTATTGAACAAAAAAACATTGTTTGATCTCGGAATCAGAATGAGATAAAAATAATAAGAAATGAGCAAATAAAAATTAGCTCTACATTATTTTACACTATTGTAAACTATGAATATATTTTATTACAAAAAATATTGGATCTTTTTAATCAATTATATTCCATAATCAATTCATTGCTTATTTTTTTAAAAGGAATCAATTTAAATTCATTAAAAATAAGAATAACTTATGGTTTTATCATAAAAGAGTATTTCCTTTTAAAAAAAAATCGTATCTTAATACTTCTCATTTTATATATGGAAATTTTCTAGATAATTTTATCTTGTATGGTTATAAAAATATAATTTATGTAAGTGTAGGTGAAAAAGAATATTCAAATTCAAAAGGGAATATTCTCTTACCAATAAAGTTAAGAGTATTTGATATATCAATAGAGAATAATTTATCAAAAATTAGGTATAAATATAAATAAATTTACTCCTACAACCCTTTACATTTTACAAATAAATCAAACCCTTTCCTTCATGAATCTATCTACTTGCTAAAAGATTCTTATGCAACATATTTATCAGAAGAACAAAGATTTATTTTGGAAAAAAATAATTGTAAATCTATTTCATATCCAAATTCAAATATATTTCATTTTGAAAGGGATGCTTTATATAAGTATCTCATTTTCAATCTAGATTCAATAATGGGTTTGCGGTACACTTTCTTTTTTAATAATAATTTAACTTTCACTTTAGTTGAACATAAAAAAGAACAAAATATTTATATTTTAAAAAATAAATATATTGATAATTGTAAAATACCTATAAATTTTAATCAAGATAAAAATATTATTAAACGAATATCATATATCTCAAGATGGGATAGATTACAAGCATATATACCATGCTTACTTTGACAGGTTGGACATATATTAAATCAATTATTTTAGACAGTATATCCGATATTCTTTTAAAAAGTATTCAAAATCTTGTATCCATCTTTTATGATACTCTGAATATATCTGATACATGCAAGTTGATTACTCAGAAATTAATTATCAGTCTACCACATATTCAAAATAGTTCGATAAATGATACTTTTCATAAAATATTACAGAATCTTATTTTGTCCGAAAAATATATTAATAGAAAAATATTTTTGGCACATTCAGTATCCAAAAATATTTGGGAATTACTCTATTTCATTTATTTTATTTTTTTTGCTAGTGGATATATCATTTTTACACAGTTTTTATTTTTTTACCAATCCTCTTTTGAGTTACAAAAAGGATTA
Source organism: Gastrodia elata (assembly GCA_016760335.1). Taxonomy (NCBI): domain Eukaryota; kingdom Viridiplantae; phylum Streptophyta; class Magnoliopsida; order Asparagales; family Orchidaceae; genus Gastrodia; species Gastrodia elata. The sequence goes on along the minus strand of CM028671.1, from coordinate 69,288,008 downwards.
GAAAAAATAAAATTGTTAATAATTCTATCATATATGATGGAATTTAAAAAAATTATGTATAGATATTATTTATATAAATATCAATCTGAACTCAAAGAGTATTCATTTATTCCATCATAGGCAAAGAATGAAATTTAATTTACTATGATTTTTTGTATTAGATTTGTTTCAAATACTTGGATTGAACTAAAACATTTATGTACATCACATGTTACTTGTGATCTTAGAAATTAGAGTAATGAAACAAATCTAGAAAACTTACTGGCATGGCCCAAACTCATATAAATAAGATCATGGGAACATCTTAACAATTTGGGGTGGTGAATATTAAAATTTAAATCTCAAGAATGGAGCTTAAAAATAGATGCAATTTTTAAGAATTAGGATATAATTGAATAAATTTGTCTTTAAGTCTTGGGAAAGTAACTTTTCTTTCTTGCTCTTCTCTATGTACTCCGTTCTTCTTTCTATCTTCTATTTCCTCTTTGCGTATACCTTCTTTTCCATTGTAGTGTGCTTCTTGATATGATTCTCTGCATCAAAATTGGTGTTTGAGCAAATCTGGAGCTCCTCAGCTTGGAGACGAGGGTGCGTTGACCTTTGAATTCTCACAACATGCTAATGATCTTACTTTTTTTCATAAGCAGAATCATAAGTAGGTACTCAAATCAAAGATACTCATTTCATCATCACAGGAGTTTATTATAAAATGATTACTATGAAATGCTATGCAGTTTGGTGACGTGCAAAAAGTCATCAACCTTAAATTCCCAATTAGGATATTTGATTCGCCATTTTTTACTTTCAGCAATCACCATTGTACCACACATGATTTACCATTATACGATGTACCGATGATAAGATATCTTATCATAGGTCTATTCATATGAATTCATTCGTAATTGTTACATGTTTTCAGCATGTGAAACCGATGATTTGGTAAAATTGCCCAAAATCTACGCCATATTTACTTGATTAGTCGTTCACATAATACAATTTAATGAGATTGTAGAAACATAAAATTAATTTACGACTATGATAAATTTTTATGGTTTTATAATGATTTTGGTATATAATGATTGCACATATAACCTTTAGAAAAAAATCTGTCAATTATCTGTTTTAGCTATAGATACAAGGGAGGATTTTTCTTAAAGTGAACCAACTTATTAGTACTTATAATTTTATTTGATTTCCTTTGAATTATTGGATTACATTGGTGTTCATGTAATAAATTTAATTTTCTACCACACCCACATAAATTTTTGCATGTGTAGAATTGTGGATGTCCAATGACTCAAAACCTTAGCACATGTGCAAGGGAGCATGTCGCTATATTTTGCACGAAGCTTCTCAAGCTTGATCATAACCCTTTTCTCCAAATTTATCAATTTCCATAAACAAAGGATTGATTCACTTTTATGCAGACTCAACATCTTGGAGATAGGAATGAACAACTTAGTGTCATAATTCATGGGACACAATTTTGTTGAGAAGTTTTAAAATAAATTTTTATAATATAATTTTTTTTGTTTATCGTTTTTCTTTTTATCAAATAAGAACTAGTTTAATAGAAGCTGTTCAAACATGTATGAATTGTTTAATATTCCAAAAAAATAATCAAAAAGCAATTATAAATCAGCTATTTTATGCATTTTTTTGTTGTTGACTCGATATACTGTAATTCTTTTTTGGTTTTATGTAAAATTCTGGATGTGATTTCTTAAAGTGTGGATCAAACATGATGAATTTTTTGAAATTCTTTCTTCTATTTTTACACAAGGTCTTTTAATTTACTTTTTTCTTCTCATGTTTTTTTATTCAATTTTTTTTTCTAAGTATAAAATGCTTATTTCTTGGAACTGGAGGCAATATTAGCAAATGCTACTAATTTGAAAGTCGTTAAATATTTTATATTACTTGGGGCTTTAGATTGTATTAATTTTTTTTAATGATTTTAAAGGTTATTCATCCTCCATCTCTTTTTTACGCGAGCCCGTCTATGACTACTAGATGGTGCTCCCCCCAACCCGTTGGTTGAAGGCCAACATTACACGTCATTCAAATATGGCGAGCAAGATTATTATGGCATAGTTGTTGTCCGAGATGACTGTGGCCAATTGGGTGGTTGCTATGGTTCTTGTTTCCAAGCTCATCCCCTTCTTGAGGCAGAGATCAGGGCAGCCCTTCCACAGAGATAGGCCTTCCAGGACAAAGTTCTCAAGTTAGATGGTCTCATTATTGAGAGTGATTGCTATGGTGCCTTGCACATACTTCGACGGACTTGGGAGTGAAATCAGAGGACTCGTGGCACAGAAAGACTTGCGGTCATCTGACATTCTTACTTAATCTCGCATGTATTGTTTTTGCACACCGCATGTGCAATTATAATAACAAAATGAATTTTTGTTCTTTTTTGGCTCGGTAGGGCAATTTTTCTTTTTTGTGGGAGATGCTCCCAAGGAGCCTGTTTTGTATTTCATAGCTGATGATATTGTGGAGCTTGATCCCGACTAATTGTACAGTGTTGATTTTATTATATATACATAGGCCTGGGCTGGCCTTCATGAAACTTTATATTCAATTTTTTTAATTTTATTTTTAAATCAGCTTAGGGAAATTCCTTAATTGTTGTTTTAATAAATTTACACCTTTAAAGTATATATATATATATATATATATATCCATTTGCTTAATTTATTTTTCCTTGTAATATTTTTTTTATTCTTCTTCATATATAGCTATTAATATAGTTAAATAATAATGAAATTTATACTTAAAATGTTAAATATAACTTTTGACATTTTCAATTTAGAAATAATTTGAAAAATTGTATTTTTCCATATACATGAATTTGCATAATTAGTAGCAAAATGGAAAATTCTAATTTTATCATATTAAAACAACTATCAATATTCCTTTACTTTTTCTTATATAAAGATTTAAATAGCATGTTAATGAGGGGAGATATAAAAAACTTAAATTTGTAATCTCATGTAGCTTCTTATGGGCATTTTGGGAAGTTTGAATTTCACTTTTAATTCAAATGCGTATTAATGATGTAGATAAAGGTGCTATTGTGTTATATTGAGAGCTCAATTCTTTATGATCTCTTAATTTTATAAGGTTGTTTTGAGAACTTTATTTTATCTAGACCTTGCTCTAGCTTTTAATACATATATATATATATATATATATATATAGATGTCTTGCTTTAATTGTCATACTAGTATATCTCATGCATCAAATCAACTTTTTCATTGCGTTATATTTTAACTTTTGTTATATGGTATCTGGCTACAAGTGCTCGTTTTTTTTTTTGATCTATGCTGTTGACTAGTGTATATTTGGTTGTGTACTCTAAAATTTTTTTTTCCGTTTACTTGTTTTATGATCAACGAGATTTATGTAAGAATTTTGATTGCAGAGGAAATGGCTACCTTTGCACACTCTTGCTTCTTCAGGAGAGTTCTATCTTTTGAATTTGTTGCTGAAACAGAATGTTGATATTAATGCTGTTGATGAGGTATTACTTTTAGCTATCAAACTTAAGATGCTACTGGTAATTGTTGGTTATAATTTGCAATTATTGACTCTCTTTTTTAATATTTATTCAAACTATGTTTTGATAGAAAATGTTTGTTTCTCCAGGATGGCTTGACAGCAATCCATACAGCTATACTTTCCAAGAAACAGGCCATTACTTGTTACCTTTTGAACAATTTTGCAAATCCTTTTGTCCTTGATATGGTGAGTCAGCTTCTAGGCTAGCTTACATGATTGTGCTTGTTTCTAAAAATAATCAAACAATATGTAATTTTATTTCATGTCATTTGCTACATTTATTCAGTAAATCCTTGAATCTCTTGAGTTCCTATGAATAATTTTCCTGCTAATACTTGGCTCTGAAAGCATGTGAGCTGGCTATAGATTCTGTCAAACGTATGGAGTTGTTTTGTACAGTTTTTCTCTGACTTGATTTTACTGAGCGTGATGTTGATAGAATGGACGAATTATGAGATGTTAGATTAGTTATTACCAAACTAGGCAAAAAATGAAAAGACTGTTTTGGGTCTTAAGGTAGCAGCTGCTCAGTTGTTGTTGTGCTTCTGCAGAAGGATACTACTGAACATAGTATTCATTGTAAATGTTGATAAACTTGTTTTCTTTTTCTGCTGTTTGAAGAAATCAGTCAATGAATACAGTATTGGTTACCTCTAATAAAAAACTTTTGATAATTGTTTTAACTTTGTATGTTACAGTTATTTTACTTACTGACAGAAATTTAAGGTACTATTTTTTTTTTATTTGTTGCTGCAGGATGGTGCTACTTTGATGCATTACGCTGTGCATACTGCATCAACTGATAGCATAAATATTCTAGTGCTATACAATGTTGACATCAATCTAGCCGATAATGTATGCCTGCATTATCTTGTGTTTGCCTTTAGTATTAATTTTCTTAGTTTGATTTTTAACTATTTTCTTAATCAGGATGGATGGACGCCACTTCACCTTGCTGTACAAATGCAAAGAATAGATATAGTGAGGCTTCTTCTGAGTAAAGGAGCTGACACGACCCTTAAAAATCAGGTAATTGTGTACAGAAATGCTACTTATTATGTGTTAGAGGACTTGGGTAGGTTTACTACTTATTATGTGTCGGAGGAGTTAGTCAGGTTTAAGTGTTTCTTTGTTCAGTATTTTAATTCTAGGTTTCTTATAATGCTGAACTTCCCAGACTCTTTGAGTTTTCTTGTTAATATCACTGTATAATACAATGCACAAATTCACAGCTAAGAATGCAAAATTTTTGAAAAACATTCTGATTTTAGAGTAAAATTAAATTATGTAAAAGTTATCTCAAATGACTATTTAGTGGTATCATATAGTGCAACTTTTGCTTATAATTCTAAGGTCATTAAAGCAAACTTGGTTAGAACTTGCAATTGTTGTACAAGGTACTATATTTTAAAGTTATGATCAAATTCAATTATACATGAAAAACCTCGTTAATAATATTGAAGAGAAAATATGAGGAAAATATGAGGAAAGAATTTACTGATTATCAAAAATTTAAGTTTAAAGTTTGTGGAATTCACTGATTTTCATATAAAATAAAAGAAAATTTTATAGAGCAGCTATATGACTGGCTATGTTATATGGGGCTGAATGTTGGCCAACAAAGAAGCAACTAATAAAATACGTGTTACAAAGATGAGGGTGCTTAGGTGAATGAGTGGGTATATTTGTAAGGATAGAATGAGAAATGAGTTTATCCATAATAAGGTTGGAGTGGCTCCAATAATGAACATGAATACAATATGCCTCCTTAGTTGGTTCGGGCATATTAAGTGTAGACCGTGTGAATGCCCTTGTTATAAAAATTGAGTTTATGAATTTCTCCTATATTAAAAGAGGTAGAGGAAGAAAAAAAATATGGGAAGAAACTTTTAGGAAAGATCTCCTCTATTTAGAACTTAGGAAGGGATTACTATTTGATCATGCACAATAGAAACAAAAGATTTATATAGCCGACCCCGCCTAGTGAGATTAAGGCTTGGTGTAGTTGTTGTATAAGTTTTAAGTATGTACATAGAAGAAGTGTGAGTTGGCAAGGATTAATGATCTAGGGTTATTAGATTATGATTGAATCTTGTATGGGAAGGAGGGTTTGCTTGGGGATTGTTTAGAACAGAAAACTGCTGTTCTGAAAGATGGCAACAAGGAAAATCTGCTGCTATTATTTGTAATTTAGCAACGGTTGGCTGGGGTTTATAGGAAAAGTTTGTCTTTCAGGAAGGTGTGGATTGCATGTGGGGGTCTAGAAGAAGATTTGTGGTTGTTTAGGGACTGTAGGTAGCCAACTGCTTTAGCACAGCTGAGCAGAGGCTGTTTTAAGTATTAGCTCAAATTTGGAAGTTGTAGAGATTGATTGGCTGCTTGTGAAAGGGGTTGTTATGGGAAGAGAGTCTAACAGCAGAGGGTAGAAGGGAGGTTAGATGGTGAGGAAGAGGAGGGAAGAATTAGGGCTGCTGGCAGAGGAAAATAGGAAATTTTTTTAATAAAATGTGGGAAGGAGTAGCTGTAGGGATATCGGAAAAAATAGAAAAAAAAACTAGAGGGAAAAAAGAAAGTCTGCCCCATAAGAAGAAGATTGCCGGAGATTCTTGATCTACTGGTAGATAGATGATTACTTATGTCTTACCGAAACGTAGCCCTTGCTTTGGGATGATAGTAACCCTACATCTAGATATGGGAATCAATAACTAAACGAACTAAAACAATTCAAAACCGACAAAGAAGTGTCATCAAGATATGCATTGAGATTCACTGCTCCATAGGAGCTATGACATGAGATAGAGTGATTTATCCTGCTATCCGATAAACCATCTTAGCAAGACTTTTCTAGAGGTTGTTAAATTGAGCTTGATACTCTGTTTAAGCCATAAATAGATCTTCATAGTTTGTAGAACTTGTTCTCCTCTGAACATTATATTTGGAAGTTTATTCCATGTATATGATTTCAGAGAGATCTTATATTTAAAATCATTATTGATATTTTTTGGAGTAACACAACTATTAGTTGATCCACATAGGAGAAAATTTCAAAGTACTCAATAATGTTTTTTTGTCACAACACTAGCTTTGTAAAAATCATTTGTACCATATGGATGAAATTTTGATGTAAAATTTTTTGGCAAGCAAAATTCTTAACTCTAGATGGTGAAGCAATCCTAGCAAGGGCATTCATTTCAATATCGTTGCATTTTTTAATGGCATTGAACAGTAGTGTCTTATTTTTCTTTGGAATAGAGTTAGGTAATAAAAAAGGGAATATGAAACTTGATAGATAATTAATCAAGATTGATGAACGATTATACTGGGTCAGGGGTAAAGCTTTATGCATCTTCTTGAAGAATTATCAGATGGAGGTGCAACGTTTTTAGGACTAGCTGTGATGACCCGATGTCGGCTCAACGAGAGCTGTCCCGGCATTCAGATGTTCACATACCGCAGGATCATATTGAGCAATTTGAGAGAAAATGAAATACACATACAAAAAGCCAAATAGATATTTCTCATTCATTTAATATATCATATTACAAAAAATTTTAATGTTCCTCTTTACAAAATTTATAAAAGAGGAACTAAAACAAAAAGGGAAAATAAAAATAAAATAAAAAGTAGAACAGTGTCGTAGATCCATCCGCAATTTTAAGTTTTAAATTTCTTCTTCAAGCTCCCCTAGAAGTACCTGACTTGATATTGTTCAGAAAATAATATCGGGATTAGAATTCTCAGTAATTAGAGAATACTCTAAGTACTGCAGTAAATAAAATATTATTATATTTTTATAAAAGTAGATATGTGATTAGCAGATATAAAGATAAAACTGCAGGAAAAGTAAGGCAATAACGCAAAAGAAATAATCAGTTTTCTGCAAAAAGTATTATCACAAAATATAAGTTATTGATGTTATTTTCCAGCAACATACCACAAATGTCATTGATGTCTTTTTTCTAGTGATCCACGAATGTTGCTGATGTCATTTTTTCAGCAACCCACTAATATTACTGATGTTATTTTTTAGTAACAACCACGAATGCCACTGATGTTATTTTTCTAGTGACCCACTAATGTTGCTAATGTCATTTTTCCAGCAACCCACGAATATTACTGATGTCATTTTCCAGTAACAGTCACGAATGTTATCACGTTGGTTTCGAACAACCAAACAAGCTTCAATAAATTTTGGCTTAAAGCAAAGAAGCGAAGCTAAGCAGCAATAAATTTTAAAAAAAGGTAATACAATATACGTGGTATCTTTGTTTTTTAAGATCCAAAATTTGACAGTTCGATTTTTGGATCTACATTTAGATTTAGATATTTTAAATTAGCATTTAGCCAATGTTCTTATGAGTAATTACTATCTTCTTTTTCATTCTATTTTTCTTTCGCTTCTACATTAGGTTAGCGTTATTATTATCTTCATTTAATGATAATAATATTAATCTATGTAAGTAAAAGACAGAATGGAAATGACTGAAATTAAATTGCAGAAAATAATAATAATAAAAGAATGTTAGAATAAAAATGCCTGAATGAAAATAATAGTCATTTTATAACATATGCATTGTTTATCATTATTGATTAATGGCAACAATATTAATGTGATGACATAATCTTATCTTCATTAAAATTATTAAGTATATATAATAAGAAATATATAAATAATAGTATTAGCGAAATCTCTCTAAATCCCTCCTTTTCCTTCTCCTCCTACCTCGGTTAGAGTTGCCTCAAAAAGGAGGGAGGTCGAACGGCTGGCTGGTGGCCGGAAGGGGGGCTGGCTGGCTTGCTTTGGAGGGCCAGAATGGGGTGGCCGGGCTGGCTGCCGGGGCTGGAGGTTGGTAGGGAGAAAGGTTGGGCTGAGGAGGAGAGGGATGGCTATTGGCTCGGGTTTAAGTGGAAATGGGGGGGGGGAGGAAGAGTCGGCCAGGGGTGGGGCCTTCCTGGTGGAAATTGGAGCGGAACTTCAGCATCTTGGAATTGGGAATCGGGGGGGGGAGAAGAAAATTTTAAATTTTAACGCATTTTTTCCCCGTTTGGCGTCCAAAAATGACGAAACTTGACGCTGAGGTGTGTTATGATGTAACGAACACTCTCGCTCCAAAAGTTCTCGATTCGGAGCAAAATTTTATTTTATATTAATTTCTGAAGTTTTAAATTTCAAATATTAATTTAGGTTGAACCGACGATCCAAGATTGATGAAATTTCATGAGCGGCTTTTAAATAATGCACTTAACATAATAACACAAAAATTAATGAATTCGGATACGTATTTCAATGTTCTTAATTTATTAAATTTAAAAGTTTAGAAAAATAAAGTAGGAGTAATTAGCTTTTAGCCAATATTTTTATGAGTAATTATTATCTTCTTTTTCATTCTATTTTTTTTTGCTTTTACATTAGATTAGCATTATTATTTTTTTGATTTAATGATAATATAATAATAATCTATGAAAGCAAAAGACAGAATAGAAATGATTGAAATTAAATTGCAGAAAGTAATAATAATAATAATAATAAAACATTAGATTGAAAAGTGCCTGGATGGAATTAATAGTCATTTTATAACATATGCACTGTTTATCATTATTAATTAATGACAACAATATTAATGTGATGATATAATCTTATCTTCATAAAAATTATTAAGTATATATAATAAGAAATATATAAATATAGTATTGAAATCTCTCCTCCAAATCCCTCCTCCTTTTCCTTCTCGTCCTACCTCGATTAGAGTTGCCGCAAAAAGGAGGGAGGTCGAGCGGCTGGCTGGTGGTTGGAGGGGTTGCCGAAGTGGGGAGGCCGGAGAGGGAGTTGGTTGGCTGCTTTGGAGGGCTGGAATGGGGTAGCCGGGCTGGCTGTCGGGGCTGGAGGCTGGTAGGGAGAGGGGGCTGGGCTGAGGAGGAGAGTGCTGGCTGTTGGCTTGGGTTTAAGTAGAGAAATGGGGGGGGGAGGAAGAGTAAGCCAGGGGTGGGGCCCTCCTGGCGAAAATTGGCGCGGAATTTCTACGTCCTGCAATTGGGAATCAGGGGGGAGAAGGAAATTTTAAATTTTTTGTATTTTTCCGCCGTTTGGCGTCCATAAATGACGAAACTTGACACCGAGGTATGTTATGATGTAACGAGCACCCTCATGCCAAAAAATTTCGATTCGGAGCAAAATTTTATTTCATATTAATTTTTGAAGTTTTAAATTTTAAAGATCCAATATTGATGAAACTTCATGAGCAGTTTTAAAATAATGTACTCAACATAATGATACGAAAATCAATGAATTCAGACACATATTTCAATGTTCTTAGTTTATTGAATTTAAAAGTTCAGAAAAATAAAGCGGGAGTTGCCGTTATCCGGATTTCTCCCAATCTATTGTACTTTAATCTAAAAATTATTCTCATTTAAGGGTATTTTTATTTGCCCTAATTCAAAATTCTTCGGGGTCCTGATGTTAGAGTCGGGATTTTGACCTAATTTATAAAATAACGATATCGGGTCGTTACACTAGCAAATGCTCTACAATAACTGATGGATTACTAGTGGTAAATCATGAGGCAATTGGGGTCAACTAGGAGCCAAAGTGTATATGGCTATTGGTAGAACAATTAGTAGTTATATAGGAAAAGGCAAGAAGATGTTTCGTGAAAGATAACATTTATTGAGATATAAAAATGATTGTTTTAGTGATTGTAGGAATGTTCCTCTTGGATTAGTGGATAATCTAATGATATGGCATATAATGGCCCAAGGTGATGCTTTATTGCAATCATGCAAAATATTTGGACATAACATACTGATCTAAAATTCAAGGGACAAGGAAAACGATTTTTCTCTGGGTATAGATGTGAAAATGGTTTCTCTTTGCAATATAGTTGTAGACATGATTAGATAAATAATAGAATGTTTTGAAAGTAGCAATCCAAAATTTTCATGGAACTTTAATGTGAAGTATTGAAGTTATGGCAAAATAAACATGATGATGCTTTTGTTAAATAATGTCATTTTGTTGGCTACCAAAGAGCATGATGATTGTGGCCAATGCTATGTTTGGTACATTAAGATTGAAAAGAAGCTTGCATATGTTGCAAGGTATTGCCAAAATGAAATAGAAGATAAGAATAGAGCTTTTTAATGAAGTTGATTAAAATAATAAAAAATTTCAGATTGATGCTAAACAAGTATACCCAAGTAACTTTAGTGTGGCCATTAATAAGCGACAATATTGAAACCTTAGATGGTTAACATAGGAGTAGGATCTTAATTATCAAAATGAACTTTGTGGAGTTGTGCATTGAGTAGATGATGATATCGAAAAGTTGACAATATTGCTTTTTTACATACTCATCACAAGTTCTAGAGGATGGTTGTTGGGTGTACTGATGTAGGTGATGAGGCAACTAAGATGACAATGCAATCAGGGGAAATATAATATATGAGAGAACAACTGTAGAAGCATAAAAAAATAATGGATGTGTTCAAATGTACATTGCTATCAATTGTCTTATGTTTAAATTTGAGAAAGTTATCAAAATGGTCCTTGATTCATTCAAAATATTTAAAATAGTTTTAATTTTTGTAAATATTTTTTTTGATCCCTTAGACTTTTATTTGAATGTTTTTTTGTCCCTTTCGTTAACTCACTAATCCCTTTAATTAAATTTGCTTTTATCAGCGGGAATTGACTGCTGGTTCTAATGAAATTGTCCACTGGATTTAGTGGCCATTTTTAGTGCTGGTATCCACTCTTTAATTTCAGTGGTCGATTTTGGCTGAAAATGTAGATTTGGTGGAAGGGGACCGGCGAGCTAACGAGAGGGATGAAAAAATATCTAAACAAAAATCATGGGGCTAAAAATAACATTTACAAAAAGTTAAGAACTATTTTGAACATTTGTAAGAGTCAAAAGGATTATTTTGATAATTTTCTCATTTAAATTTGGAAAACTACTATGAGCTGGGAAAAAGTTATCAATTAATATATAACATGTTTATTAAACAGTTAATGTTATATAAAGGAGATTTCTTATGATGAGAGATATATGGAGTTTTTTCTTGATGCCTGGATTGGCTATCCATCTATAATAATACCATGAGTAAGTATTTGGGTAACAAGATTGCTGAACTTGTCATTTGAGATCATGCGGCAGAGTCAAGGATCCATAATCTACCTTACTGAGTTCTTATAAAAAACTTATAGGATAAACAACATCATATGCAGTAGGAAATTAGGATTGCTATAGTAGACATTCATACTTTTGTGAGGGAGATATAGCTCTAGCTTTTGTTGCTGTGTGTTGAGTGATTAGTTATTTGGCAACATTGAGAAGGGAGAAGATATGTCCACATTCATGTTGACTACCACCACGGACACCATTCCCTCAGTTACTATTGGTAATATAATTAAAGTAGATGATCTTGGCATAAAAATTTTATTTATCCAAAAGATTCTAGGGGAGCCTGTATAATTTTTGGAATCCCAGATTCAACAATTAGTTGATCTTGATTAGCCTAAACAAAGGGATCGATACTAACTGGAGACAAGTTTAGTAACTGGAAATTTTGTTATTTATATAGCAAAATGATGGGATCGATAGTAAAAGACAGTATTGGAGAAGGTTGTCATACAATGAATATTTAAAGTCATATAGTGTTTGTTTTTGAGTTGGGATAAATAAAATGTTAGCCTCTCTCTCTATATATATATATATTAAATACATTTTTCTTTTTATTAACCTTCCCACGCCATTGTATGCTTGAACATAAATGAGATCTCAAGCTCAAGCAGTAAAAACTCAACCACTCAACCACCAAACTCCCGTCAAATTAAATTTGTTTTCGGTTGGATTACACCAATCCAAACCTTCTTGATAAAACCAAACATAACAATGTAATTCTTTGACCAAATGTGCTGTCAATGGGCATTTATTTACATGCTTGCTCGAACAATTCCATTCATGTCTTTTTGCTCACATTTAGTTGAGTTGACTTGCGAGAACAGTTACATGTGATAATAAATAAGAGAGTCTTAGATCCACAAAGGTACTTGTCCATCTGTTTTGGTGGTAGAATGTTGGAAATATCAAGTTAATTGATGTCTATTGGTTGTCATATATGAATCCCAAGTTTCATGGTAGGATAAACACATAGATTTGAGCTATCATTGCATCTTAGATGCAATACCTACTAGAGGATTATGCTGATGTATGTTTCCATACATACTAGAAGATTATGCTGATGTATGCCAATCGCTATGAGTGTGCTTTAGAGTTTTGGCTTGAATGGGAAATGATTTTACAATAATACTCTGTTGGCATTAATATCTCTTTATTTCCTATTATAGTCTTGCTTATATTTAATTTTGAACTTTTTCCTAAAATCGTCTCCCTAATTTTAATCAGCCAAAAATGCTTTTATTTAGCTTTAGGTAAGTGTCCTGTTAACTTTTCTAGGTGTCTTCAAATGAAAAGTTTGATATTATGAAGATTATTTTGATAATTAGATGGTCAAATAAATTAATTATAAAATTTATGGATTATGATATTTTAAAAAAAAATCAAATTTATTGTTATAAAATTATAATCATGAATATGCTTCTAATGTTTTTTCATCCATAAATTTTTTGATATGATTACCTTTGTGCATTTTCTATGATACTAATGTTGAAATTTAAAATGTGGCTTGGAGTGATTTTTTTTTAATGATGGCATTTTGTTTAAGTACTTGTTTTTATTAATATAAGAGAACATATTATTTCCCTTATATTAATGAATTATTAATACTCATTTTGATAATTCTTTGCATTATTTGCTATTGGCAAGCTTGCTTTTGAACTTATAGCTTTATCGTGAAGTGTGGGCTATATTCTCTATTTTATCTTACTCTTTTTGACATGCATGCATTATTAGCTGAATAGGTATCTACTGGAAACGGTTTATTCCCTACGCTCTTAGAATTGATTTCCATCAACTCTTCAATAATTTAGCTTATTTCCACTTTGGTTAGTAATATATTCACAGTTGATAACATTTCAATTGGGGATATGGTGTGACATTTGGAAACTATTTATCCTATTAAAGTTGCTGTGACAATAATCGTCATTTGGACATTTTGAGGCTAATTATTTCTATTTTTTTTTTCAGGATGGGCTAAGACCGCTAGATCTCTGTCTTTACTGTGGTCACAGTGTGAGAACTCTTCGAATTATCAAGTTGCTGAAGCAGTTTGCAAACTACATGCCACATGTATGATGACTGGTTTATGATATAGGAAGTCACTTTTCTCATTTGCCATTTTTCGTTATTCTTTGCAGGTAAATAGAAATTGTTTGTGAACACCTTTTGCGCAACCACACTCGTGCACACACATATGCACGCCCCTAAAAAGATGTTGCCCAATAACATGGAATATGATAATAGCATCATATATCACTCTATTTTTATCAAACTTTATTTTAATATATCTTGTACTGGTCAAATCAAATGCTAAAATAATCATTATAAATGTAGTAAATGGGCATGATAAAATTCTTGTAAATCATAATATGTGCATCGTTTGGTACTTTCTATTAATGATAAATTATCTAGTGAGTACAACTTTTATCTCCCATGAATTCTACTCTAAAGGCTCAAACTGTCTTAAAGGATTTCAAATCACATGGACTACGCAATTTGTTTGTTATTGCCACCAATGCAACAACGACCATCTATAAAAAAATATCAAACATACATTGTTGAGTTTTGTACCGCTATTTCCAATTAGTAAAAAATTGAAATATTAACCTTGAACTGCCGTTTTATTGCTAGTATCTTCAAGAATAGGTATAGAATTTTCATTCTATTTCTCATTTGTTAAGTCATTAAATTCAAGCTCTGGGATTAGATCCTTTTCAACCACTAGAAGTCTATAGCATCAAAGATAAATCCAATGGGTCATACTTGTATTTTTTTAAACTCAATCTACATAAATAATAAATAATTTCATTCATTTCTTTTTAAAAAATTGTGACATCAACAACAACACTAAGCCTTAATCCCACTAGGTGGGGTCGGCTACATGAATCCTTTGTTTCCATTTTGCACGATCAAATTGAAGACATTCCCTAAGCTCCAAAAAGAGAAGATTCTTGTAGTTTCTCCCTCTTCCTCTTTTAATATGGGAGAAATCATATATTCAATTTTATAATAAGGGCATTGCACAGCCTACCCTTAATATGCTTGAACTACTTAAGGAAACATTCTCTAATCTTATCCACTATTGGAGCCACTCCATCCATGCTATGGATAAACATATTTCTCATTCTATCCTTATGACTATGCCCACTCATCCACAAGCATCCTCATCTCTTTAACACTTATTTTATTGGTTTGTTTTTTCTTTGATGGCCAACATTCAGCCCCATATAACATAGCTGGTTGTATTGCTGCTTTTCAAATTTTCCTTCAATTTTGAGTGGAATTTTTTTATTGTACTGTACTCTAACAGTACTTATCTTCATCCAACTAGCTTGGATCCTATTAATCATATTGCTTTGTGGTTTGCCATTATTTTGAATTATTGAGCTCAGGTATGTAAACCTCGCTTTTCTTGATTACATGGTTCTCAAGCATTATGTCCTCTAGATTAGGGCTTTTAATAACATTGAATTTACACTTCATATATTTTGTTTTTGATCTAATAAGAGATAAAAATTTTTGGATTCTGAAGTAGTCCTCCAAAACTCATTTTATTTTAACTTCATTTCTTATTTTATCAATTAATAGAATATCATTGGCAAATAACATGCACCAATGAATCTCCTCTTGATGTGCTTAATAAGAACATTTGTATTTTAAAAAAAGATATGGGCTAAGTGTTGAGCCTTGATTAATACAATAGAAATAGTAAAATCATTAGACAAGACACTTAGTGATCGAACATATGTTACTACCCCATTTTACATATCTTTAATAACTTCAATTTATGCAACACAAATCCTTTTTATTTTCAAAGCTCTTCGAAGAAATTCTCTTGGTACTTTATCATAAGCCTTTTCAAGATCAATAAAATTTAAATGAAGATTTTTTTTTCTTTATCTAAATTTCTCGATTAAACTTCTTTATATTTGTATGGATTCTATGTTAGATTTACCTTGCATAAAACTAAATTGATTTTTAGAAATGCAAGTTTTTTTTCGTATTATTTATTCAAATACTCTCTCATAAAGTTTAGAAGTATGCCATAATAACTTGATTCCTCTATAATTAGCAAAGAGTTGAGCCTTTATTCGTATAAATAGGTATAATAATACTTTTTTTTATATGCATTTTTTATCATCAAAATAATGTTAAATAAATTGATAAGCCAAGAAATTCCTTTTGCACTACCCAAACATTTACATACGTCGATAGGGATGTCATCCGATCCTACTGCTTTTCCGCTCTTCATACTCTTTAAAGTATTCCAAATCTTAGTTTTACTAACACAGGGAATGAAAGCGTAATTGAGACTTTTTATAATTATTAAACTCACCTATATTAGTTTTGTGGTACAACTTTAATTAACAAGCTTATCAAATAATTCAT
The DNA here is from genome assembly GCA_016760335.1 of Gastrodia elata. NCBI lineage: Eukaryota > Viridiplantae > Streptophyta > Magnoliopsida > Asparagales > Orchidaceae > Gastrodia > Gastrodia elata. The sequence goes on along the minus strand of CM028671.1, from coordinate 69,271,875 downwards.
CCATCTATGTTGAATATCTTCTTCCTTAAAAAGATGTTTTTTATCATTATCTTTAATATATCTAATATGGTCAAATTTTTTATTCTCTTATCTCTTAATTTAGCTTATAAAGGTGTTTCTCTCCCTCGACAGTGTCTAGCTTATTATATAAATCCTTGAATGTTGCACTCTTGGCATCACGAACTGCTATTTTGGATTCATGAGAAGATAATTTATATTTCTTCCAGTTCTATTTAGTCTTTCATTTAAACTATTATTTATATTTTATTTTTATCTTTTAGCTTAACTTGATCATTAACGTCTTCACCATGATGCATCTTTACTAATAGTTACTCTCCCTTTTGAATCACCAAATTCAGTCTTTACTTTATTACAAATACAATTAGCAATTGAATTCCACATAAGACTAACTTCACCCCTCAAAATTTCACCATTCAAGTTCTTAAACATTATTCTTAAAAATATCTATATCGCTCTTCTTAAGATTCTACCATTTAGTTTTATGACATATTAGATTATTATTACTTTTGCTGTCTCTTATTTGCAATTGCAAAACAATAAATGAAGTTAAGTTGTCAAACAATCACTTGGAATAATCTTGTAATTCTTGCACAATAAAATTTATCGTTGTCGGATCTCAAATCATGGATGTGAAAGGAGTTGCATTAGTTAGTTGTTAGCCAGCATAAGAATTTGTATTATTATAACATGAATTTAAAAAAAATCATTTTGAAAGATATAAAACTTAGAGACATGTATGAATTTACATATTCTTCAAATTAAGATTATATCACAAACAAGATCATTAAACTTTGTTGTTCCTAGTGGTTTCTTCATTTTGTATGATTTTGCTTAAATATGCTCCAATTACGCTCACAACCTAACGTATTCAACTATTTCAACAAACAAAGCACATTAAGTCATTGTATTTTTTTTTAACATTAGATGCATCAATTGATTTCAATAACAAAATTCCACGCCTTGAAATGGCTAAAAAGTTTATCAAAGTTTAATTTTTATTGTCAATCCATCAATCTTCCATCGAAATGCATTTTGGTTCTTTCCAAAGTAGGTAGATAACCATTCTCGCAAATGCCAAAAAAAAAATTATATATATATATATATAGTTTGGTATCTGAATTTTGTTAATTGCAGAATAAAAAATAATAATATTACAATTATAATTGATATTTATATAAAGATATTGATTATATATATATATATATATATATAGTGGTTGAGGCTCAGGATTTGTTATCTCAGGTCATGAGTTCAAATTCTACCGGCCACACATAAGAAAAAAAAAAAAAAATATATATATATATATATATATATACATATGTATATATAATTTTATGTTCTTTTGAACTAGTTGTTATCAACATTAATATGATAATTTTTATTATTCTGCTATAATTGATAATTTGTTAACTATATATATTTTTTATGCTTTAATATTAATGCATTTTGATATCCGATCATATTCCTTTTATTATACTAAACTAATAATGATAACTGTAGTAGTTAGTATCTGAATAATTAGTTTTAATACACTCAACGATGCTTAATTATTTATGAATATTTATTATATATTAATTATATGTTATAAATATAAATATTGGTAAACAATTCTTAGAATTGGTAAATAGTATTAATGAATGAATAAAATTCGTGTCTTAGATGACATTCATCTAATAAGTGCAGTTTATATCTCTTGAACTTGTTATTCAGTTCACCACACCCAACTGTGCCAATTGTTTCTACAATCCTCAAAATATTGTTAAGTAAAGCCATTTATAAGCTGAATATCACATAGAGTTCAAGTTCGCATACACTTGGACAATGCGAAGTGCTATCTATGATTGTCTAGATACTATAATTTTGCTTATTTTTTGGTACATAGGTTTTATGTATTCTCTTAATTTATTTTGATGTATCATTCTCACACTTGCATTGATTATACGAAACTTGTTGTGCTTTTTGTTGGTATTTGGCAGTTATCTAATGAGGGATTATTTTACATTTGTACGAACATTTAATTGTTAGGCATTGCCCGTACAGTAGAATGATAATGAAGACTTGCTCTATTTTATGGGGAGGGATTGTTAAAGAGTAGTGTGAGCTATTGAAAACCCATTGTTATTTTTATATTTAGGTAGGCGTGCTTATGAACTCTCATACGGAATACGCAATCTTATTTATGAAAGATTTCAGACTGCACGTAATGTTCTTAAGATCTTATTGTTTTTCTACTGCTATTATTTCACATAAAGCAAATAATTTATGTTTCTTTATCGCATAATTTTAATCTTCTTCTAGATCTTTTTATTGTTATTTTAAATGAAATTTTCATTTAAGTGATGTTTTGGTTATATCAAAATCTATAACAAGTTATTATGGCTATTAGAACTGGTGATGGTATAATGGGCGCTTTGCAGAGATTCGGTTGAAGGTATCAGTAGTAGTGTTGTTAGTGCTGCATTAGCTATTTTCTGCCCATAACTCTTCTTCTTGTTTTTTTTTTTGAAATAGGTGAGTTTCAAATAAAAAACTAATATATGGTTAGTAGGAATTGAACCTTTAATACGGGATAATAAATTCAGAGCCTTAATCATTGAGTTCAACAACATTCACCATTCTCTCCTTAACTCTGATTTTTAAGTGTTGAAATTGTTTGGTGGCTTGCTAGTTCTTCAGCAATCTTCTCTTATCTTCTATTGAAAGCCATGCATGCATCTTCTCACTTGATTAGAAACTTGTGGGCTTTATCCGAATTTGAATCTGCATCTTTGCTTATAATATTTTCTTCAAGATTCTTGGGATTGTTATCCCTTACATGCGTATCAATATTTGTAAAAATGGAATGTCTGCCTATGTTTTAGTAGGAATGTAATTTCAAGTTCTGCATTGTGCAAATAGATTGCAGTTCTTGTGCAGATAATACTAATTAGATTTTGTTGTTTTTAGTATGTGTACAATATTTGTTCATATGCTCTTGATTTGAATTATGACTATTAACTACTTGATTGCAGGAGAAGCATATTCAGAGTAATTATGATAGACGATAAAAACAAGCTTAAACAGGCGATAAATACTAAGATCTTAATATTGTTATGTTTATATTTCAGAAAATTGAATGTATCCAAGTGATGTAAATATACTGATGAGTATGAAGATTATTTAGTAGGGTTTTTATTCTGAATTATAAGTTAAATATATTGCTGGTGGGATCTGAATTATTGATATGTTGAAATTTAAGAGCTCAATCACTTTGTCAATAAATTAAATTTTGAAGATAACTTATTTTTACCAAAGATATTGAAATTAAGAAAAAATATAAATTTAAAAGTATGCATAATCTCTCTGACAATACGCACTTATTAACTGATAAAAATAAAAAAGAAAAATATTTTAGTCTCAAAAGTTTAGATGATTATTATTTGCATGTAAAATAGATATATATATATATATATATATATATATATATATATATTTGTGAGCTTTGTATTGCCGCATTCAAAAGTGAATTTAATTTTTATTTTTTGCGAGTAAAAAATATATGTATTTTGTATTTTTAGAATTTATTTATGAGATTTTTTAGAGCTGTATCAATACCCAAAGTGAACTGCTCATTATTATCTGCGTAGAAGTGTATTTGTTATATAATTTAATTAATTGCAAACTTGTATATTTTTCTACAAATGTCATTCACTAATGTATAATTGTTTGAAATAAAATTTTTTTTTTTTTTTTTATATTTGATGGCCTTTAATTTGATTTCCAATTATTAAAGAGTGGTTGATTTCCTCCATTTATGCCCTTTTATTTTTCAATCAGTCAAGTTAAAGAAAGAAATCCTTAAATACAAATTAGATTTTATTATTTAGATAAAAAACTGATTAATATTTTGTATATTTTTATTTATGTAAATAGGTCTCTCTTATATTTTAAGAACTATTTAAATTACTTATCAAAGTCTTAATTTATCATTATGGCATTTAATGTTTTCGTATTTAGCACGTTTTTGAGAGCTTGGGAGTATATTAGAGTTTTATTAATGAGTATTATTACATAATTTTTAAATATCTTAAAAAAAAAAATGAATAATTAAAATTTAAAGAGTTAAGTGGAATAAAAAAATATTATTAAATTTATTTTTGTTAGTAAGGCTTATAAAAATATATTTTTTAAATTTTAAATCGTAGTCATTCATATTTTTTGAGAGATATTTGAGAGTTAAATAATATTTTTCTTTATTAAATTACTTTTATCTTATATGAAGGAAGCAGAAACCCACAGCAAGCAGAAACCCACAATCGGAAGCCGCACGGGTTCATCAGCACGCAATCACAGCCGTTCGATTTCGAATAAAACGGTTACACCGAATCAGGGCCGCAAACGGCAAACCAGCCAGGCACTGTCCATAGGAAAGCCACCCAAAATCGGGCCAAGGAAAGAAACTGATTATATTTCAATTGGAGAGATTGAGAGAAAAAGCAGAGAGAAGAGAAAAGAGATGAGGATGAACAGCATATCGGAATCATATATTTGATTATTGCCGGAGATGGGGCAGTGCGTATCCAGCCAATCATCGGAATCCAGCGGCAGCCAACGGCGGCGGTCTTTGAGGCGCTCGTCGGAGAAATTAGGGTGGATCGCCGCCGCAAGGGAACAGCGCTCGAGGCTCTATATATTCAGGAGGTGCGTCATCATGCTTCTTTGCTGGCACAAGTATGGAAAGTACTGATCCTTGTTTGCTTCTTCGTTGCCTTTTAAGGTGTTTGTGAATTTGCCTCTGAAAAATTTACGTCGGTGTTTGGGAATACCGTGTGTATATTTGTGGTGAGGATTGCAGTTATCTTTATTATTGTTGTATATATGGAATTTGGAGGTTTGGAATTTTCTTTGTCGATTGCATGTTGCTGTTATATATTTGGTATCTTAATTTGGGGTTTCCTTCTTCCGTTTTTTTTTTGTTCATTTCGTGTTCTTATTTGTGTGTATCCCAGTTGATGAATCTCAAAGAAATTGAGTTAATTTTGAGAATAATACAACATGAGTTTTGATATTGTTGCTTTGATTCGATTCGCTTGAGACCATCCTAGCATCAATATTTGTAGGGATTTATATGTTCTTCGAAACATACAATGTATGTAAGGTTAGTTTCTATTTGGATTATCTGAGAATAGGGATTTTTTCTTTGATTCTTCTATTAAAATTCAGGATAAAAAAAGAGTGGCTTTTGCTGGATTGATTCAGCTTAATTGGATATCCTGCAAACAAAGCTGTGTCCCTTGTGTGAGGTTCGCATGTGAAATCTTCTTCTTCTTTTTATGAATTATTGCTGTTCTTAGGAGTTATGATAAATACATAGATATTAAGGCATGCAGCTGGTAGTGAAATATCGGTGTTAAACAGCTCGAGCAAATTTTGATTTTTTTAGAAGTTGAGGTTCAATGAGTCAAATATGTAACCTGTGAGATTTGAACTCTTAACATACTAGTGTTCAAATTCAAGAGCCTCAACCACCAGGTCACTGTCATGCACTTATTGCACTTTCAAAGGTGATTAAATTAAGAGAGGGGCTTAAATAACCAAACTTGATTGTGTATTACTTATTAATATCTTTCTAAATGTTGAATTAAAAATGCTAATACATCACAAGAGGGGCTTAAATAACCAAACTTGATTGTGTATTACTTTGAATATCTTTCTAAATGTTGAATTAAAAATGCTAATACATCACTAAATTATGTAGTAGGTTATTTTTTGTGCAGTGTGGCAATTTTTAATTTATGATGGGCGTATATGTGATTTGTAATTAAGCGATGCTTTTAGAATAATGATAGGGAATTTAGTGATAGTTTTTATTTGAAGTTTGGCTGTTAACTTTATGAATGCTACATAAAAAAGTATCCCTTTTTTTGTGCAATTTGTAACCACTTTGAAAGCTTGGTTTACATACAGCTGCTGCAGTTGAAGATGTAAATTTGTAGGGAGATAAAAGAAAGGGATAATGGACTGTATGAACCATGAAATCTATGCAGTTATATATTTAACACCTAAATATTGATTTTACAGACTTGATCATATATTATCTTAGGTTATTAATTATTTTTAATGAATTTATAATCATAATTTTAATTAATGAATCTCAATTATTCGAGTAATATTAGGTTTATAAGTTTAATTGCTGCTTTCCTGATGATTTAGATGTTAAATCTATAAATAAGAAAGATTTTATGCTATGACTAATAATAATTAGTACGCAAGTGCGAATGCTCAACGGACTATTTGGATTATCGGTGTTTGGCATAAAGTAAAATGGGTGAAATATTTTTACAATGTAATTCGATTTTGCAAGATTGCATTATAATTAGATTATTTTATATTCAAGTTTTGATTGTAATCAGAGTATTTTAAACTCAAAAATTTTAAATTTTATCATTGGAGAAATGGCCCCTAAAACATATTTGACAATTCAAGACTGAACCATCTCTAGCCTTGATGTGCTAGTATGTTATAAAGAGATGTGCTGAGGAGGCTGCTCTCTCTCTCTCTCTCTTGCATGTACGCATATGCGCTATTTTCTGTTCCCAAGTTGCCACATCTCATTGTGCCATATCCATGTCCCACGTATGGCTCCGGCGCATGCCCACCACGCTCTGTGCATCACCAGTATTGCTTCTTCTTTGGAGGTCCAAATCTGCTCTCCGCCCAATGCGCACACCGTTGCCCCATACCCGTAGGATGCAGTTCTCTTGTGCTCTGTGACACACACGTGAAGGGGCCGCGCTCGCTCTCTTGTTACATATTTTAAAGCTCATTGACGAATATTTTATTATGGAATTTATTTTTATTTAAGTATTTTATAATATGAAACTCAAAAAAAAAAATATAATATTTTTGTAATAAATTATATATATAATATATATATGGTATATCAAATTTATATTTTGATTTAAATGAGGGTAGATTTCGCAAAAGTTGTTTGATGGAAAGTGTTAAATAGACCAAAATTATTGTCATTACATTTAAAGTATTTTTTATATTTATAAAGGAAAAAAATTTAATGGAATTGAGTTCTCAGCTGGGCACTGTAGCAGACCCCTTTCAAGATAGGTTGCTCAAAATGCTTGGGCAGCAGTTCCGCCGGGCCGGGCCGGGCCAAGACTTGTATGATTTGTGTCTTGTCTCTTCTTGGATACAAATTGCAATGAATCCTAGTTTGCTTGGGAACTCTTATTTTAATAATAATTCAAAAATTAATGAATTATTCATCATTTATTAAGCTTAGCTCCTTTTCCAATAATAAGATCAAAACTATATTAAAAATATATATAATAATTTATATTTTTATTATAAATCATATCGTTGCTGTGATGATATGAATTCAATTTATTGAATGCATTCTGTTAATTATGATGATCAAATCTCAGAACGCTCACGTTATATACGAAATATTTTGGATTCGATCCACCGCTTCCAATTAGAGACGTCCTTAATAGAAAAAAATGCCCCAAATATTTTATATTATAAAAAATAGACAAATTCATATTTTATATGCAACTTTAATAAAAAAATTGGAATTATGAGAGCTATGGCCAAAATAGTATTATTATTTTTACACAATAATATGCACCAAAAATAAATATATGATATGTTAATCTAATATGTAAGTAGATTATTAATTGAATATATTTTTTGATGTATATTTTTTGTATAAGCATAGCATTATCGTTGCTGTGATGAAAACTAGGATAATGTTACCAATTGTTTCTTTAGCTGGAATAATAAAGTTTTTTATTTTATATTTTCTGATTGGAGATAGCTTAATTGGTGAGTTCAAGTCAAACTTAACTTCAAAATTTTGAATTCTAATCTAAAGTGACTCCACCGATCGAATCAAATACAATTCTAGTAAAAGCGGCAATAGAACATGTTCTGCAGCATGCGCTGCTTCTTAATGGACCGAATAAATGTTTATTAGGAAATAAAAAAAATGTAGCTATATTTGACTCGTCACACAAATGTTGTCGGTTCAAATTCCTGCAAATTACCAAAGAATAGAAAATCACTAAAAAATCGCAACCGCAGCTACTAAAAATTAAAACTTTTATCTTAGAAATTGTAATTGCAAAAAGCTTTAAGAAGGCAAGGAAAGTTTTTCCTTAATTGAACTTTATTAAGCATTGTTTTTTGGAACTTGATTGGATCAGCACGGATCCACATTATTTGTGGGTCGAGCACAAGCAAAAGAGAGAAAGAGAGATTTATCACTCATTCTTACCGTAATATCCAAGCTACCGTAAATACGAAAGATCAAAAGTACGTCAATGATTTTCCATCATTATCGTCTTCAATGTTTTTATAGTTGTTATTTTCATCATCATTGATATTTTCATTATTGTTATCATCTCATCATTCTCATCGATTATGTAGTCATCATCGTTGTCATTTTTGTTGTCATCCTTGTTATTATTGTTTTCATCATCGTTGTTAATTTCATCGTAGTCATTATTGACATTCTTACAACATTATCCAAACTACCATAAATACAAAAAAGATCAAAAGTGTGCTGTGCAGCCGCACATTATCTATACCTCATCAGCTTTAAAAGCATTTATGAAGTACAAAAGATCAATATAGCACCCTCAACCCTTCTGGTTGTTATTTGTATTAAGCTCAATTGCCTTAAAAGATACTTCCATCCTTGGATTCAAAACTACGACTATGGTTGCAGGAGAAGAGCCGAATGCCGATGCGTCGGTTTCCTGCAGCGGCAGAGGAGGACGAGAAGAAAACTTAAGGTCGGATCCATCGTTTGGGATGGAACAGTGCCTCCCTTCCACCATCATAGCAACGATTCTATCCAAGCTCGATATCCGCTCTCTCTGCGCGGCCTCCGCCTCCTGTCGATCTTTCCGTTTCTGCGCCGCCCACACTCTCTCCTTCATCTCTTCTTTTCATCTACTCGTATGCCTTCTGATGCTCTTCCGCTTTAATCTAAATCTACATATTGCCAATATGTTGCTCTTTTTTTGCTCAGGATATCGCACCAACGCTGGATCTTCTAAGGCCGCTACTGCCTCCTAACCCTTATCTGCGTAGCCTGAAGCTGGACTGCAGTCGCCTCGACGATTCTTCGATCGGGCATTTGGCGCGAGATTCGCTCCACGAGCTGTGCCTCCGTAGCTGTGAGAACTTGAGCGGCAGGCTTCTCGTTGAGTTGGGCCGCAAGTGTCCGGATCTCAGGTAAAATGAATGACATGCATAGCCACATGCCTATGACACGATATATGAATTTTGAAATCCTTTTTGAGAGCTGTCGTGCCATCCGAAGCAGCAATCAGTGCTAATTGCATGGATTTCAGAAACAAGATGAGATTAGTTAGGGAAATATGGAAGTTGATCTCAACTTTAAAGCATGCAATAGGGATATTGGATGAAGATAATTCTGTTAATTTTAGCATAGCCCCTACCTTACCTATCAACTTCAATATCTAGAGTTACCGCCTACCACAACACAACCCTAACGCTATAATTATAACTTGTAACAAGCACTATAGTATTATAATATAGTCTATTTATGTTAAGACTAATTCTCAATTTGGTCACCTTAATATCAGGGTCGATGTTGGGGTAACTTGAAACAACCAAGCTATTCTTGCGGTGTATGTTACCTACCATTAGATGAATTGCTTGGGCATATGATGTAGGGGTAACTTAAAACAACCCTTTGCTGCTTGCTTCAATTAAAAAATTTCACACATTCCCAATTCATAAAACTTGCTTTCCTTCTCCTTCTTCCATCTTGCTTTCCAAGTGCCATTTTTCGAACAAGCAAATACTGTTTTTTTACTCCTTTGTTTATGGGAATTTTAAGTTTTAGATGGAAAATGTATATTTCTTAGTTTTTTGGCATTTAAAACTGTGTTTAAAATAAAAAGCTCCATTTAGCCTATCTTTCTAATGAATTGGAGTAGCCTTGAATTGCATGAGCTTGGATACCCAAATATCTAGTGATGTCTTTTTTTAGTAATATATTTGATGATTTAGATGGCTTTATACTTTACTTCACTGGATAGCTATTTACCAGCAAATATTCATGGTGGGTTATCTATTTGCTCTTTTTGTAATAAATTTCACTAGGTTTGCGGATACAATCGTAATATTTTACTCTTTTTGTATCAGCACTTCAACTCTTGATTAAAATTCTTTGCAAATCATGGGAGCTAATGCTGTGCAAGCTCTTCCAAGTTCTAGAATGCGAGTTCTCAAGTTTTAGATATCAAGATTTGGAGACCATTTCAGCATTCATATCAGGAACCCTTTAATATAATGCTTTAGATAACATTAGGGCACCATCCTTCTTTTTGCACAGCTTTTGAAAAGGCATGGTGGCACCAAATTAGGCATTGATAATTCACCCAATAGCTTGAAACTTTACATTGCTTTCCAGACAGAGACCAAAGGTGACTTGCCAAATGAAAGCTTTCCCACTAGAGAGAACTAAAAAGGCTAATCTCTTTCATTAAAAAGAGCAAGGCCAGCCTTCAATTGATTGTTGGACTCATACAAATAGGAATATGGCAAGCATGGAGAGGGAGCGCCTGCAGTAATTGCTTGAACAAAAAATTTACACTGACTAACAAACAAAAATCTGTTGAGCTACTCAGTGAAGGAAGCACACCATTGAACAACTTGTCAATAGTCATGGAAAATGATGAAACACTCTCAATCACATTTGTGTTAGGGCTGGCAACAACAAAGTTTGACATCAACTTTAGATTAAATTTTTACTGAGTATCAATCATAACAAAAACTTGTTTGACGAAGCCATAACAGTCTTCGGGCAAGGAGACCGTTGCCATGGTCCTTTGATGACTACCATAAAAGGCTCAGGCATGGTCACATTACCCTCCTCCACAATAATAAAATCCATTCATTTAGCAACTGATTTATGGGGATCAGCATGAAACTATTGCAATGATGCTGACTGTGGTGCAACTAAGGGGCCCACGAGCACCGAATTCTTTGAGGAAGTGGCTACTGACAACTCTCACAAATGCAGAGGGTTCCCAAATTTGGTAAGAGACAGGAAACTCAAACTTAGTTTTACACACTTGTCAAGAGGAGAGATTGGAAAAGAGTCCGTCACCTCTCCCAAGGAGCGACCTTGGCCACTTAGTTGGTGAGCCATCCGAATGTTTATGCATAGAATAACAATGGTGCCCTAAATGTGCGGTGACCCTAGATAAAAGAATTTCCTGTCATACTTCTTTATGATGTTATATTTTGTATGTTGTTTTTGATATTATTTCTCTTGCATGTAGCTTCAAATCTCATTCTCTTTCAATTGATAATTACAAATCACTCATGACTTGATGAATGACTAGTAATTCTTTTTTACTGTAAAATTTTTGAGATGCCATTTCAAGTTGTCAAATATTCCAAGAAAGGTTGTCGGGCTTTCTATATTTTTCCTTCCTGTTTGTTCAGATATCATGAATGATTAGCTTTTGTCTTGCTTCACGACTAGTGTTCTTAACGTTCTAATACTTCCAATGTTCATAAATATGCCATAATATTATAGAATAATAAAAACTGTCTATTTGAATAGATCTGTCTATCTGGGCTCCCTTGCTGAGCGACGAAGGGTCGTAATTCATTATTCTGAATTAAAAGAGTTACTCGCTGGATGCTCATATTTAGAGGTGAGGTGCAATTTGTATTTCTACTTCAACCTTTTTTTAAAGAAATATTAGTTTACTCCATAATATAAATTGCACTTATAATTCGATAATATATTTATAGTTTATGATTAATAACTCATTTGGCTTGTACTCTCTATGTGGTGTTGAGTTTTGGCTGATTCCTACCTCAATTTTTTGGCCACCTAGGTCAATTTTGCTGGTCTGTTCTAGAAGAGGCTAGCCCTGGCTTAGCTTATACTTGATCATTTGTTGCACTGGCTAATTCTACTAATCATCTAAACTACTCATTCTAATATTTATCAACCATTATAAGATATCTGATTGACAGTGCATGTTTTATAGATATAATCCAAATTCATTGTAATATATATAATATTTAGCATATTGTTGGTTAATGTATTAGTCTAGTATTTATTATTGGGAACATATTAAGCTTAAACATGTAGAAATAAGTTAGCGCTGTAGGGACCAAAACATGCAGAAAGGCTGCTTTTTTTATTCATTGTTGTTTCATCTTGTTACCCAAGGTCAGAGATTATATATAAAACGTAAATTACAAGTAGCAACAATGCTTGATAGCACAGAATGTGAAACAAGATTAAAACAAAGTATTTATCACAGTTTAGAACTACATATAAAATTATACACCCAGGTCCGTATGACAGTGGCAAATCCTGAAATAAGAGCGGGCCATAGCATGCTCCACTTGGAAGCACTAAGCTGCAATATGGACTTACCTTTTGTGGTAGTTCTCGCATTACTTTCTCTCAAGCTGGGTTGTCTATTATCATTATTGATTGAGGTGCACTCATATTCATATCATCAAAATCAAATTTATACTTACGTCAACAACTTCGTAGTCATTAGAATCAGTCATATCCTGTTTTATCAAAGAAAAAGATCTTTATGGTGGACTCACCACTCATGTGGTATTTTTTGCTGCACTTAGAAAGTTGTTCTCTGGCCTCTATTTTTCTTTGGATGTAGATGCATTAGGGTCTTGGGAAGAAGTCTAGGAAGATCCTTTTTAAACTTTGTGGGCTGAATTGGCCTTGTGCCCTATCTAGGGACTTGTGTTTCTTAACTTGTAGGGCATGATCAAAGGCACTCAAGCATCTATGGATCTTGTATTTTAACTTTAACTCAAAATTTTGATCTAAGAATTATGAATGTTTTGTTTGTTAATTGTCAATCAGCATTCATAAGGTTCATGCACAATCAAATTCTCAAACTGGTTCAAATACATAATGAATGGCAGAGCGCTTCTGAAGGTAAGTAATATATCATGATGGCAAGAATAAGATCTAGTTCAAAGTGTATCCCTCGTCATAGGCCAAGTGAATCTAGAAGCTCTTATTCATATTTTTATAGGTCTTTTTATGTAACCAAACACTAAATGATGCGTATTTAGCACCTAAAGTTTAATATGCAAACTCAAATGTGGCATTGCTTGTGTTTAACTTAAAAGGAGATTGAGCTTCAAATGTATTCAAGCTTGGTTCTCTAGCTTATAATTGAGCCAAACTCATACTTCTTAATGAGTCGGGCTTTTTGACAACTATAATGTTCTTATATGTTCTGTTTAATAGGGTGATAACATGTTCTCTTTTATTGATGTAGTATTAACATTTTTTAAATAATATGTTAAAACAAATTTCAATGTTAATATTTTTTCTTCATTAATATCTCAAAAATTAAAACTATTTTAATTAATATTGAATTTTTAGTCAACCTCTTAGTTTGTTCATTTAAATCTTCTTTTATAAATAAAATTTTTTTAGGGTAATCTATGAGCCAACTATTCCCAAAAAAGTCAAATATTTTTTTATTTTCACACCCAATCTACTTTGAGGGGACTTGCAACATTGAAAATCATCTCATTAATTACAATGTTAAACTGTTACGTTATTCCTTTTTCTTTTAACTTCCCACTGCATCACCCTTATTTTTATCTATTGAAGAACCATATTTTATAACCTAAACTTGACTTATTTAGCATTTTCCCACCTATTTTGTTTTTTAAATATATTATAGTGAACTTTCTATTAATCATAATATCTATCAACTTTAAAAGCTTGCTACAAGCTAATAGGACTGCCAAGATTTCAACCGGATATTCTTAATTTAGTGTCTTGACTAGCTTCTGCTTGTGTTTATTTATAATACATGAACCCCTCCCTCATGTAACTCTACGTGCGGTTGTTGATGTTACAAATTTTGCATGCTTTTCATCACATTAAGACAATGAAACACATCTCTTCTAGTAAGGTACCCTAGTTTTAACACAATTTCTTGAAAGGTTTTGACAAATTTTACAATGGCTATTGAGTACTGAACTTCCTTTCTCAATCAGGACCTAAGATTTGATAATGGTGGAGTTGATGAGCATTTGGTAATTGTAACTAATATATTTTTTAATGATAGTTTGCATCTTTAATAATATAATTAATGCAATTTAATTAAAGAACTAGACTGTGATGCTGTGTAGGGACCACGAGTCGAAGCGAATGTGCCGATAGGCGATTTCGAAGAGAATAACTTCTAGGCGAATTGAAGGAAGAAGATACGAGGCTTCGGAGAATGTGTTCTTTTATACGCTCGCCAGTCGATTCAATATCTCAATAGAATCAAAGAGTAAGCTTTTAAAGAATTGATGCAATTTATTTAATAATATAATTAGTGCAATTTATTTAAAGAACTAGATTGTGAGGCTGCTTAGCGAACCACGAACCAAAGAGAATGGGCCAATAGGCGATTTCGAAGAGAACAACTTCTAAGCGAATCGATGGAAGAAGATACGAGGCTTCAGAGAATGTGTTCTTTTATACCCCGCTAGTCGAATCAATATCTCAATAGAATCAAAGAGTAAGCTTTTGTGAGGGCCAAAGTCGATCAGTGTAAAATATATTCAAATATGTGAGACGACTCTAAAAGAAATTTAAGATAGGTTTTGTTTAGCAAGTCAATTCATTCAATTCTGATTACTAGTCCTAGTGAGATTCCTACGTCAAGTGACGGTCATCTGAGTTGCTCGCTTGAGCAAGATGAGATGCCATTGATAAAGAAAAGAGACACTTGTGGCAAAAAAACCTTTGGTTATTAAGTTGGGTGTGAAGAAACCATGGCTCGTGCCAAAAGCATATCAGAAGTCGAACAAATCCATACCCATTTTTGACGTATATATACCCAACCAACCCAGCCAAGCTTTCAGCGAGCAGAGGCACCTCTCGCCTCCAAGGGCCTGGATTGCACATCCTGTGTAACATCAAGGGGCGTAGCAGCTCATACTACCTCGGCGGGAGGCTGTTAACACGTTTTCCCTATAGTTGATTTGCTGCAGATTTTTTAATGGCCTGGTGTGCTATGAATTAGACAGAATAGAAGAACCTTCAAGAACCATCCTTTAACCTATATGAATGATGGAATGGTTTTCCATTCATTAGGTTTCTTTCTTATATAGTTCTACGTGACTCAGATAACAGGTTAGGACATTAGTTTGTTGCAATTTTAGATAACTTAAGCAAATAGTTTGTTGCAAGATTAAATAGGTTTAAACTGAGCTAAGCTGAGCGCTAAAAAAAGCCTATTGGGGTTGAGCTAAGTTTATTAGGAACTGAATTGGGTGCAAGCCATTCCCAGCCTCAACTTCCTCCATTCCTTTGATCTCTTTCTCAAACGACTTTGAAAGCTGCTATTTTCAATGCCTTCCAAGTGTGTATATCAATTTAAAGAGTTGCAGGTCTCTTCCCTTGACTGTTCCTTTAAAGAGCTGCAGGTTGCTCCACTTCCTTATTTAAAGCTCTCCTTCAACGCTTCATGGAGAGCTTCAACCAACTTCTTTGACCTATCGAATGAAGCACAAGCCTCTTTGGCTCCCATCTTCCTCCTTCTCTCGGTTTTGGAAGGGGAACCATAGCTTCGTTTCTCAAGAAAATTTTGCAACCTTAAATGATATGATTTTCCTCTCATTTGCTTTGTCTTCTTCTCAAAATAAAAAATTCTTTGTTATGTTCCAGATCATGTGGATCTTCCAAACTCTGCGACATTCATTCTCTTTTTTGAAAATTTTTCTTGGTAAAGTCCTTCCCCTTCCTTCTTTTATTACTTATCAATTAACTAATACAAAGATGAAAATATTTTGATCATATATACATGTATATGCATACACATATATCTACATATACATAAATGTATATATATATATATATATATATATATAATGAAATAAAAAATAAAAAATATAAACACTTGAGAATGGACACCTGTATATGCAAGAAGATATAATATACCTAATCAAATCCTATGTGCAAAGCTAATAGTGGAGTATTTCAATCCAAATTAAGATACTGTTGTTGTAGGATTTGATGTAAATGATCACGTACCATGATCAGATCTTACGCATACTGACATTTCCTATATGCACAAATTAAGTATAACACTAAATATACATACTATGTGCAAGGCTATTTGCAGCTAAGGATTTGGTCTTTGTAGCCACAAACTACAATTTCTTTCCCGTGTTTGAAGATCCCATGCGTAAATGTTTCCTTTCTTGAGCAATATTATTTTTGTACTATAATTTATTATTAAAACTTTAGTAAATATGTCTTGTATTTTTTGTTTAAATGCGTAAAAGTTGCTAGCCAAAACTAATACATAAGTATTATATAATATTCATATTATTTTGAGTTCATCAAACTTTTACTTCACAAATGACATTTTGGCAAGTGATTGCATAATATTTTTAAAAAATTTTAGGGGATGGCATTCTTCATAGATTACCTCATGCCTATTCCCTAAAACTGCCTAGCTATTTTCTTCTTTTGCCAGGGATGATTGACTTGCATTAAATCAAATATGAGCATGCCAATGAATTCTTTTTAAATTTACATCTTTGAAATTTATGGTGAAATTACATACAACACTAAAACCTATTCCTACTAAGTGGAGTCAGTTATGATGGTGAGAGTATTAATCATAATAAAATCTTAAATTAATCTCTAATTATATAGATTTATTTTGAGATTTTATTTAGATTTCATGAACGTGTTACAAGCAAGCAATTTTATCGCATAGCATGACAATTATCATGAACACATGTTGGCAAATAATTTCATGATGTTTTTCAAATATTTCATAAAGATCATATAATATTTTTTCTATGAAGTGTTAGTAAATCATGTTCATATGAACCTAATTTGTCTGAGTATATTATGTTGTGAATTATATATATGCAATTTGCTTGGAAGGTATTGATGATGTTGATGAGTGTAGCTTACCTTAATAATAATGCCAAAGCGCGCATGCATTATATCACTCGTGCATATTGAAATCAAATCTCATTCTCATTAATGAGGCAATGCAATATTGAAGGAAGACTATGCGAACTAGTCAATAGTAGAATTCATGCATTATATTTTATAATAGCATATTTCCTTCATCCTTTTGTTTACTGTCTTCTATGGGGATTTATTTTGTGATATCCTACATATATCACGCCCAAATAAATGATGTGATGATTTATCAATGCAGTGCATCAATTTAAAGATGCAAATTAAGAAAATAAATGATGCACTAAAATTATTATTAATTTGTAATTTATGTGACTAGAATTTAATTCATATGAAACTAATTGCTTTAATTAATATTAATCCTGAGTTAATTTATAATTAACATTAATAATTAACATTACTAATTAATAATATTAAATATTTAATTAATTATATAGCTAATTATAAATCATTAATTAATCGCAAGATAATTAAGCTAAATAAATTTAGTTGGAGCTATTTTCAATTTGTAAATACTCTTAAGCTATGTTGAGCTATCATGTTTCTCTTATTGATTGAGGGTTTTTTATTTTAAAAACAGAATAAGGGCTTTACATGGAAGTTTTTTTCTTAGAAACCTTGAATGTATTTTCCAGAATGGGTGCTGGTGACAAAAGAGGGCATTAAGGATGCGTGATAACTAGCGGTGGTCATCAGCGGCGGGCGGTAGCAGGTAGCCAGCAATGACTATTGCAGTGACGAGCAGTGAGTGACAGACTGGCAGCTTTCTGATGACAATCTAGGACAGGCTGTGGTGATGGCAGTGACCATTAGGGCTGTGAGTGGTTGGTAGCGAGCAGGGGTGGTGGCCAGTGAGAGTCTGGGATCACTTCTAGGGGGCGACTGCTAGCGGTGATAGTCACTGACTGTAGGAATTTTATATCATAAAAAAATTTAGGATAATTTTATATGAAGTGCAGCAGTTTAAATTTATTCCAAACAAAACCATTGTGCAACTGTTAGCCAAAATGAAAGATGTTAGCTCATAAAATCTGAATTGGCAGCCACTTCCTGTAGGAATTCCCGTTGCAATAGTTGATGAAGGAGATCCTAACCATTCTCAGAAGATCTACTATTAGCATCAGCATGCTCGCAACTTAAAGCACAACTATGCATGCTGGAATGTGGTGCTGCCAAGCCCTGAGGCAGGACCTTCATGCGTTGCCAGTAACCTAAGGACACAATAATTGTACCATAGATTTGTTCAGCTAACTTCTTTGTCGTTTTCTTTGGAAAGTAATTTTCGCTCTATGTTTAGCCTCAGCACTTTGCGTAAATGAGATAATTAAGTGCATGGTTACGTGAATACGAATTTATTTTTTCTCTCCTATTTTTGAGAATGCTTGAGAAGAATTTTTGAATTGCTAATACTCTTTGAAGATGCCATCAATATTGAATAAGCAGTAGTATGACAAGCTGTGGCCCTTGCTAAAAGCTATAGGGTCAAGTGAGAAATCGATATATTATGCTGTCTAATTCTGTGTTTATGTATGATAGCAAAACTTTCTGTGATTCCAAACTGTGATTCATAGATCAATTGCTTGTGTGTTCGCAGGAATATGCTTTATGTCATAACTTCAGGCTTTTATCTGTAACATGACATTACAGTACTTAAACGATTTCTAATTTATTTTGTTACTCTCTTTTTTTTGGTAGTCTTTGAGCTTGTTGTTTGATGTTGCGGAATTTGACCACCCTAATTTTGCTCAAATCTGGGCTGCTGCTTCAGTTAAACTCACATCCCTAGAGATTGGTTATATTCCCATGTCAATGCTGACTTCCTTACTCATCTTAGCTGTGGAAACCCGGAAGAAGCCTGCATGTACTGTAAAGCCTCCAGTATTCCCAAACCTGCAGAAGCTGTGCCTGTCAGTTGATTATATTTCTGATGACTTGATGAGCTCCCTTTCAGTAGGGCTTCCATACTTGACTCACTTGGATCTTCAAGACACACCGATTGTAGAACCAATACGATCCTCTGACCTCACCAATTCTGGTCTTCAACATATCAATAAGTATGGCATACTGAAGCATATATCGCTTGTCCGAAGCCAGGAATATATGTTTACCTACTTTCGTCGGGTGAATGATTTAGGCATCCTCCTGATGTCAGATACATGCGCTTCACTTGAAAGCATCAGCCTCGGTGGGTTTTGCCGCGTCACTGATACTGGTTTTAGGGCTATCATACATGCGTGCTCCAACCTTTGCAAACTTGTGGTCTCTTACGGAAGCCAACTGACTGACCTCGTCTTCCACGACATATCTGCGACTTCCTTATCATTGACGCACGCTAGCTTGCGGTCGTGCAATCTCTTAACTGGCATCGGAATTACGAGGCTATCGCTAAATGCAGATCTGGCTGTTATAGACCTGAGAGATTGTCGTTATATCGGTGACGAAGCCCTTGAATCGTTAAGTCGACTTCGCAAATTGCACACCTTGTTTCTAGATGGCACTGATATTAGTGACGTCGGCCTCTCATTTTTGGGAGGCGGAAGGTGCCGCTTAGCTTCACTGTCGCTCCGCGGATGCAGGAGGCTGACGGATGCTTGTATTGCTACACTGTTTGGTGGATCCTCCGGCCAGGGAATCCGGATTTTTGATCTTTCAAGAAACCCTAATCTCTCTGATAACGGAATCTTGGCGTTGGCCAGAACCAGAACTCCAATCATGGAACTGCGAATCCGGGAGTGTCCTCTAATTGGTGATACATCAGTCATGGCCTTGGCTTCGATGCAGGTTGAGGATGGGTCTTTTGGGAGTGCCCTGCACTTGCTGGATATATATGATTGTTGGGGTATCACTCCTCTTTCCATAAAGTGGTTCAAGAAGCCGTATTTCCCTAGACTGAAATGGCTGGGAATGACTGGATGCTTGAACAGGAACTTGGTGGATGCTCTGGTCAGGAACAGGCCTTTCTTGCACGTGAATTGCCTGGGCGAGGAACTTGGTGTCGGTTTTTTGGATTTGTCATTCGGCTGGTTTCATCGTGAGGAGGATGAGGTCGACGAACTCGAACAGTGGCTTTTGGTGGGCGAAGTCGCCAGTGATGATGAAGATGATGACATGGTGGAATATTAAGGGAGACATGTTGCACCTTAAGGCGCTGCTTGCTATAGTGTAAATATGATTTGCAACT
This sequence comes from Gastrodia elata, assembly GCA_016760335.1. Taxonomy (NCBI): domain Eukaryota; kingdom Viridiplantae; phylum Streptophyta; class Magnoliopsida; order Asparagales; family Orchidaceae; genus Gastrodia; species Gastrodia elata. The sequence goes on along the minus strand of CM028671.1, from coordinate 69,251,686 downwards.
CAAAAGTTGAGCTCATTCATCATTCATGAAGGTATTTTCAAACTGCTTTTTGGGATTTAGTGGCGCGCCATAAATCACGGTTTATGGAACATTCGTTAGGACTTTGGAGCATTTTATTGAGCGGGATAAAATAGGGAACTATTGACTGATGATTTATTGTTGTAGAGTATTGAAACTTCTTTTAATTTAGGCATGTATGGTTTTTATGAATGTAAATAAAACTGATTAGCCCTGAAAGTATATGTAATATATGCTGATTGTGCTGGCCAATATTCCTTTCTTTTTCATTTTTGTTTCAAATCTCTTTTTGAGATAAGCTAGACCTCATAGCATTTCTATATAATATATTGCTTGTAACTTACGCTTTTGTTAATTTTTGTTAAGATTTTTTGGAATATGCTCTATTTAAACTGTATAATAAAGTGGCACTCCAACTTTCTTCTGTGTTCCATTCTTGTTTTAGTTGTTTATTCTCTGTTAGATTAAGTCAGTGTAGTATTTTATGTACAGTTGATTGGTTATGCTATTATCTCATTTAAAATATTAAGAAATGCCTTTTGCTACAATGCCGCATTCATAGTCCTATTATTAAGAAAGAAAAGGCTACATTGCTATGTGTTGATGCTCGGTAGTCAAACACAGAAGACTAGAGAAAATGGTGTACCACCAGATGGCCAATATGTATCACTTTTGTGCGCTCACTTTGTTCCAATGGCAAAGTGGGGTGCAGAGTGCAGTTGCCCCCACATCAAAATTGCATGAAAGTGCACGCAATTTTAAATTATGCCGACGACTGCGGTAGAGATGGAGGCAGCGACGGCGTTGGCTGCAGCGGCGGAGGAAGCAGAGGAGATTGCTTGCTGCGGAGAGTTGGTTCCTTGTCGTTCAGGATTTGGCTGGCAAATTCCGCCACAAATGAGGCGGCCATACCAGCTTTGATTCCTGCAGGCACCTCGTATTCGCTCAGCTCACCCTCTTCAACCTCTTCAGTGTCCTCTCTCCCTCTTCTCCCACTATCATCTTCCTCTTCATCGTCCCTGACTGAAACTGAGTTGGTGTCGCTCATGGATTCATCAGTCCTTCCCATGGCCACTTGCTAAACAGAAATATAATTAAATAATACACTAAATTTTTTATAATTTTGGTACAATTATAAAGATTTTTTATTATAAAATTATATAATTTAAAAAATTTATAATCATATTTTTAGATCAGAATTCTAAATAAAAAATGTATAATACATATACATATTAATGTTTATTTAATACCTCTCTTTAAGATTACATAACAATAATATAGTGGTAATCCTATAGAAGCATCAACATGTAAAAAACATAAGAAAATAGCTAAACAGAAAATTTTAATTTTAAGAATTTCAAGCATTAATGCTCTTCCATTAAAAAAATAGATAAAGTTCAAAGAAAAAAACTATTCATGGAAAATCATCACATTACAATCCTAATTATTTATTATTCTGCAGTATAAAACAATCCTTTATTGGAAAAAATTATGTCGGAGACCTAATTGGGATCACTCAAAATATCGATTACCAAATATTCCCCTAAGCGCATCCACCAGTTCAGGATTTCTTTGAAAGTTGCTATCAATCTTAATCAATCAAATCAAATTCTCAATCATTAATTAGAAGGATTTTTAAATGATTCAAATTTAAAAACAAAAGAGTCAATAGCAATTAATTTCCCTTTTAAAAAGAACCAGAGGCACTATTTAATTTTTGGCATCCAGAATAATACCCAAGCAAGTGAACCCTAGTTTCGTTTGAAAGTTTTAATCGACCAAAAAATCAAAAGAAGACACAAGTAAATAAGCAAGAAATTCTATTAATGAAAACAAATAGACGGCGTTGAAGGAACAAGGATCAACCAATCCTAACCTTATATCAACTGCTATTAGATCAAACCAACAATTTATTTGGTAATTTGTTGATGCAATGGAGCTTTCAGGATAAGGAGCTGCTAAAGTACCACAAGAAAATCCAAAATCATGTTTTTTACTCGAAGAGCTGGATGCACTTTGGTGTGCGCGCGGAGAAAAGCAAATTCACAAAAATGCATCAAAACTAGTCAATTTTTACTGTGGCGGAGGAAGCTCAGCTTTTTCCTGGTTGGCATATGATTTTGTTTGACCAACACGCCATCAATTTTCATGGATTAACGCATCACATTTCCACCAACATCCTGAATAACGCAAATCATGATAGTGATTATCAACTGGTCTTAATTTATTTCTGTACCGAATCATGCATCACACTATAATGGATACTCTCAGAAAGCATCGGTTGCACCCCAAGTTTTCATATGTTGCATTTACTTTATTCTACTGCATTTTTGGAGCATGAGTTGTCCTAGTGTTTAGTGGATTCATAGACGATTAAATTAGAATGAATTTGCTATAGTCAACACGCAGTCCTTTTCAGAATGGCCAATTGATACCAAAAATTCGTTAATAGATTTTATCGTGCTATCATTCCCATTATCTTGGTTAATAACATAGATCGTGCTTTTAGCTAGAAATTTGCTTTTGATAGTGCATTTGAGAGTTGAAATGGTGCCTTGTGTTCAACCCTATTATGAGTTGCCATTTGGAAACCGCTGAATTTCATATTTTTATGATGTTACTCGGTGAACCCTTATGAGTGTAGTCATGTAGCATGCTTCAGTCACTGCCTACACCTCCAAACAACTTCATCCGCATAAGAAAACAACCAACGGCATAATCTAAAGTTGACAGCGAACATCTTCGCTCCAAAGCAGTGGAGGCACAAAGAAGCTGCAACAATCACAAAGACAAATCTCAGAAATGTGATGTCACAGATAGAGCCCAAACTTATATACTATACATAATATTTCCTCACTAAAGCTTGAAACATAAAGCTTTGAAGCTTTCTAAAGATAGTAGTACTCTACAATAATAACAATAATTTGTAAATGAAAGGAGGTACATAAACCTTTCAAGATTTTATCTTCAATATTTTCTTTAATAAAGTACCTATCAATATCAATATGCTTAGTTCAATCACGATATGTAATTTTTCAATAGTAGTAGATTAGTTGTCTCAAACAAACTTCAGAAAGCAGATACATGCAATTTAAGTTCATTTGATAGTCTTCATAGCCAGAATCCCTCAAAAACATTTTTACAAATACTCTTTTTTTTCCTAGAAATACTATAATATCACTCCCATATAACCCACATGCCTCTTGGCAAATCCAACCCAAACAATACCACAATAGACTATGATTTTTCTTTAAATCACAGTTCTTTCTTGTGGAAATTTCTGTGTGTCTAAGAAATATATGAGCTATTTTCATATGTTTTTATGTTAGTTCATTCATAATTTAACTCGTCCCTTTAGACACAAATTCAATGTTGAACAAGTATAACGAGTTAAATAAGTTAGTTTTCAGGTTGTGATACCTCTCCTTATTGATAGTTGTATTTCCATTTGCACCAAGTTTGGGAGATGAATCAGTGTATTAATACATTTGTACCCAAAATATTAACATTTCTTCCAAAAGATCATGTATATTTTGTGCACCAAAAGTGTTGTTTGTAATCTAGATTTTTTCAATACTAAAAACATTGAGCTTTTTGTTTCAAGATCTATAATTATTTTTATTTTGACTTGTTTACTGACAAAATTTCCCATTTTAAATGATATTATCCATAGAGAATGTAAATGGATATCTCAGTTTTTGTTGGACACTTTGCGATCAACGTATGGTCAGCTTGATGTTGACAATATCCATATTTCATCATGGCTTTGTGATATCAAAGCAAGTATGAATAGATCGTTGGAGTTCATACAAGTGCATTTTTAACTAAGACGTATTTGATGGTTCAAAGCCAGAACCTTATCGCATTCTCATAATGTTTCTTATATTTCACCATATAAAAAGGCATTTTGTATATCAAATTTTCATCTACACAAACTAATATTAATCAAAAGGAAATAAATACTTTGCCACATGAACAAATTTTCATGCTAATCAATTCCATATGATTGCATAAATCCTTAGACTACCAGTTAAATCTTGTATATTTAGATCCCCACATTTGCTATAACATACATTTATACAAACAGCTCGAAACATCAATTATTGTCCATTTGTCCTTTTTAGTAAATTGTATTCTACCATGATGAAAAATTTTGTATTTGGATCTTCCAATAGTTCATGAATATTCTGAGGCATTGAATCTTTTTCCAAAATAGTAGTAATAAGAGAGTTTTTATGGATAGAGATACCTCTGCACAGATGAAGTAATTTGAACTGTGATAATAAGAAATGAAATCTTATATTTATCCTTGAGGCCATTTAAAAAACCAAGCATTAATTGTTATCTGCAGCACCAAAGTGTTTTCCATCTGCTATTTGATATAATCACATTTGGACACAACCAAGTTTAGTCTAGAGGTTTTTCCTAATTGAAATTCTAACAAAGTTTTTTTTCCCTTTATTTTGTTGGATATAAGTCTGAATCATTGTAAGATTTTTTAAGACGCTGGTATTGATTTGATTAATATCAAAGTGGTTTGAGCTAGAGTTCTCAAAAGGTGAATATACCCAAGAACTTTAGCCAAAAACTGAGTTTTGCTTGGTCTATTTAAGTTTCAAATTTGATTTTTTGGCAGGTTTAGTATTTGGGCTGGCCAGGTTAACATGCCAAATCTAAAAATGACATGCCTATAAATTTTATTAGTTTTACCAAAAAAGAAGATAAAAAAACCATTCAAAAGCACACATTTTTATCTAATTTATGGTTAATATATATTTTTTACTTAATTTTGATCTAAAATTAATTGATATCATTTCCAATTTTAATGATAAGCAAGCCAAACAAATCAGGTCAAAAGCATCATGTTAAAATTTTCAATTAGTTCAGCAAATGAAGTCTAAGTCAGTCTATTTTAGGCCAGATCTTTATAATTAACCCATCAACGTAACTGACATCCCATGGTAACTTAAGGATTCTTATTTAGATAAACATGCGATTTGTAGATGGATTTACCTCAAATGGGTGACATTTGTATATAGGTTCTTGCTCTCTATGAAAACTCAAGAAGAAAGCAATATGCATGATGTGGAATTTAGGGTCATAAAACAGCATGTCTTTGGGCCCTTTAGTGAAAAGTATAACCAAGATGCTGCAACTGATTGCTTTGAGATCAAAATTACATTTCAAAAGCAATCAATTGCAAACAAATGATATGCATCTAAAACTTTTTCGAAATAAATTGAAATATTTTCAAAGAGACTTTAGTAAAAACTTTGAAATTAAAGTATTTTTATGACATTTCATTAATTAGATATGTAACAATAAGAGATGGCTTCCTCAAAAGTATTTGAGAATATTTGTGATGAACATGAGTAATTGGGTAACTTAAAAGATGTTCTTATTTTCCTTTCTATAATCCAATTTGTTAGGGGCGTTAACACGCATTGTGTATGATCCCTTGCTTCGACAAAAATATTACCAAAAGATGAATTAATATGTTCTTGTGCGTAAACAATCGACGCTACTTGAAAAAACTGTATATTTATTTTTAATCACTAAGTGATGTGATTTTTCAGTAGAAATTTTGAATATCTATAAATAAAGCAAGCCAGGAAACATCAAAAAATTTTAGAGTCCCCACTATCAATGTAAATAATAGAGAAAAGATAACTTTAATAAAGTTGAGTGCATAAAGAGTTTATTACTTGAATCAACAACAAAGGAGATATCCTTTGCATTAGAGTTGGAAATCTTATTCTATAGTGCCACTTTAGAATGGCTTTTTGTTGGCATAGCTAAAAACATGGATGACAATAGCAACAATATGATTATGGATAGGGTTGGCATCATGGATTATTTTGGTTGCAAAACATAGATTCAGATTTTTTATTGGCAATGTTAATCATCCTCCCAAAGCAAATCTTAAATTACATAATTCAGACTGTCAAATTTATAATAACAATTTAGATCTTTTGATAGCTTGATAACAGATAATTAATTGCATTCAAATGCTAAGACAAAAGTTCTTTTTAAGGTTAACCAATACCAGCTTTAGAAATTGATCTATCAATAATTTCCGTAATCCAATTTTCATGGTATAATCATATGTAAATAGTTAAAAATATCAGTAACTGGTTAATTGTTTTTTTGTTAACAATCCATAAAGCTTATGATGTTGTCTTTATGCCTTGCAAAAATATGAAAAGTGGATCTTCCTAAAATGGTCCCTCAACTATTGAAAAGTTCCCCAATATTTTAAATGCCCAAAATAGTCCTCCAACTTCCTTTAAAGTTCAGATTAATCTCGTTTTAACTTTTTAATCTTTTGGATGAAAAAGTTAAATAAATGAAAGGGCATTTTAGCATATAGACATGCTACAAAAAGTTAAAATGCCCTTCATTAATTTAAATTTTCAATCCAAAATAAATAAAAAATTAAAATGAAATTAATTAGAATTTTTAAAATGAGTTGGGGGGCTATTTTGGGCATTTTAAAAATGAAAGATATTTTTGAAACTCAATCTGAAAAAATGAAATAGATTTTAACCATGACAGTGATATCTAGATGTGTTTACCTTTTAGTTGTCCAAACTACTTTTATTGACATACAGAATGGTATGATAAATTTAAGAGTAAGGAAAAAACTTTTGTCAATAACTTTTTGAGAGTAGTGGTTGTAGTGTAAAGAAAAGTAAAGTCGAGTTTCTAGAATTTAAGAGCATTTTCTTTTAATAGCTTGAGCAAAGGAACTTTCATGATATAGCTCCATAAACTCAAGATACACAATGCAGCAATAACAAAGAACTTCAAATTCATTCTTATTATTTTTTCACATTCAATTCAAAAGTAGTTGTACAACCAAGCCTAGTAAAGCTCGAGATACTTGAAGCAAAAATAACATTCACATTGAAATAAAAATAAAGGCTAAACTTTCGGTCTTTTTGATTTTTTAAGATTAAATTGAAACATATCATTCAATAAATCTGAGAAGTGCTACTAACAATCCAAAAAAAGTTCAATGATAAATATCAAACACTTGCATAAAGTTAAAAGCAAAAGATGATGAATTCCAAATTAATTGAAAATTAAAAATAGAAATTAAATGATAGTTATATCTTAATATAAGCGTACCACTCTAAAGGTACCAATTTGTGCCTGAAAGTTTGATCCTCTGTCATATCAATTATTAATCCCTGAAAGAAATAACTATAAGATTGCTAATCAGGTATTAGTTGACTCTTAATATATAACATAGCTTTATAAAGCAACACGAACTTAAACCATTTTACATAATAATACGGCCGTATTATGCTTAGGCTGCGGCCGTATTTCTTGAAGATAGACCATTATACATGATAATACGATTATAAAATAATACTATAAAAAACAAAAGCTGAAAATAAGATAATGTATGCAACGGTGAATGAAAAAGACTCGAGGGCCCATGAATGTTCTAGCCATTTTATTTTCATTATTGAGCCCTTTTCATATCAAAATTTTTGAGTTAGTAGATATTATGATTAAGAAGATGATAAACACTTTGTCTTTAGAAAACATGTGGGTGGGCAGCAAAAGAAATTGATAGTTAGAGCTTTAAACCCTAGTACTCGGATAAGAAAGTGGATAAGGCTCGCCGATAGTAAGCGGTGGATTTTCGGCGTAGTGGAAGATGCAAGAGACCAAAAAGCTACTATTTCTCACCCCTGAATCGTCGATGAGAAGATCTTGAAAGTATCGTAGTTGCTCCCTTTGAGAAGACGAAGACGAAGAGAAGCTCCACCAGAAAGACAGAATCGCAGAGGGTTTTACGGGTTTCTTTGCAACGGCGAGGGTTTGAGGGAATCGCGAAACAAGCTAAATAAACCTCTAAATTAATAAATCTTAATTCAATTCAATAAACACTAAATGACTATTTAGTATGAGGTAAAACTAGAGTAAAAAAAATTATCTTAATTTAAATTTCAGATATTTTAAATAATAAAGTTTAAGAGTAAAATAAAATTTTAGGGTAAAACTTTTAATTCACAGTAAAATTATTTTATGTAAAATTTTTCAGTCAAATTCATCGAAATGTTATTTTACGCGTTTTGGAAAAGAGACTCGCGAACAAAGCCAAGCAAACAAAGTGAAGATGTCTTTCTCTTGGCAGACACAGCTCAAGCCATCCTCTATGTCATTGACAACAATATCCTTTTTCCCTGCCCTGGACTCTCCTTTGCGACTTCACTTGCGACCCTGCTGGCATCTGTCATCGCTCCTATGCCTCCTGGACTCCCCCTCCACGACTTCACTTGCGACCTTGTTGGCATCTGTCATTGCTCCTATGCATGCTTCCGTTTCAAAATTGAGAGGTCGATCCAGGCCAGCTCCGCGCTTTCGTGGATGATCAAACCCTCACCATCATCGGCATCAACCCTAACAATCCCTCTGAATCTATATGCTCCGCTGATTATATTTTTCGTGTCAAGTGATTATCCTCTATTATCTCGCACTCTATCTCTGCAAAGCTTTATTCCGCATTTTCCAAATTAGGGATATATGAATTTTTCATTGAACTTCAAATGTACATACTTAACATCTTGCATATTTTTATTGCGAGACTTGCTAGTTGTGTACCTTCTAGGAAAGTACGCGCATAGTATTAATTAGTTAAAATCTTATCTAGTTACTAGTACCCTGATGTTATCTCCAAAGCTCTCAAAAGATTCAAAGATATAAATAAAAGATAATTGAATCTTGAGTGATTATCGAAGCAAAAACATAAGCGAATTTGTAGCTAATGGCATGTTTGTGATACTTGTTTTGGTTTGATTGATGCAATTATTCATTGTTGGCGAAAAAAACGTAAGCATTTCTTGAATTTGTATATGTTGAAATTCTCGCTAGAATAATTAAGCAACAAAATCGCTGACAATAAAGAGAAAAAAAACAATCCTGAATTTAATCCAAAATATTTGAAAAAAAAAAATTATAATGATAATCTTTACAATCAAAGATTTACACACCCACACACACACACACACACACACATATATATATATATATATATATATATATATATATATATATATATATATATATATCTGAATCTTCAATATAATATCTGATTTATCGTTAATGATATTGTAGTTACATTAAGCCAATGGATGATTCAAAAACAAAACATCTAAGTTTGATATGTTTGAATTAGGTGGATCCTTAAGTTGGGGAGAGCTTGTTTCTTTCTTATAAATGTGCATATAGTTTCATTCATATATTTAAGTATTTCAGTAGTTTGATGGATCGTGATGGTCACCAAACCAATAAAAACTTTTTTATTGAATACTCTCAAGTACTGAGCTCTCTTATTTAGTTAGAACTTTCAAATACATGTGATATTATAATAATATTTTTAAATGCGATAAATAAAATATATTAAAGAATTTAGATGTGTGAAGCTATAACATCAAAATATTACGCTAATGAGAAATTCATTTAACTTGTCATTTTGCATCAAATATCATTATTATGCACAAGAATTATCTCATAGTTAAAGTCAAATTTGAATTTACACTAATTTTTAGTATAAGAATTATCTCATAATTGAATATCCTAATTGATTGAGCAACTCCTCGATTGTCACGACAAAACAATCAAGTGATTGCAGATGCAGCAACCTCTCTCAATAGGTTAAGCTAGCTAGGAGCAGCTCAAGCTCTCATCGATCAGGTCCGGTGCACCTACATCTTGAAGCGAGTGAACCAATTATTAGTTTGATTGATGGATCCTCCTTTCCATAAATCTCTATCATTAAATTTCCTTAATTTTTTAGATGCTTTATCCTTTATTAGCCTGCTTAAGAGCTAATTAAATTATCAAAAGTTCTTTGTTGTTATGACAAAGTATTGTGATGCTAATTTACTTATAAACTACTTTCAAATGCAAGTATTATACTATATATTTATTAATCTTTATCTATCATAAGTTAGGGGTTAAAGAATATTTTAGAATTGTTATAATATTATTATGCCCATTATGATGATATATCCATTAACTTGCCAGTACCATGTTAAACATATTAAGCTTATAAATTCTTAACTTCCATGTTGTTCTAAATAACTACTCAAGAATAATTGATGTTTATATTGTTTATAATATATATGAGATATTTTGCTTATAGACCGATATGATACTTGAATATCGTATTGAATGTCGTTTCAACTTTTGTGCTTTTTGTTCAAGTTTAATCTTTCATTGACCTATCATGAGCTAATGATTTAGTTTACACTTCTTATTTTTATGTATTGCTTTGATTGTTAAATAACAGCTAATCTTAACTTACAATATATTACTTGATAAATCACCAGTATGCTCTTGGGAGTGAGACCAAGCACCAGAAGATCTTCTACATCGAAAAAAACCCTATGATCTAGATTTGACCGTTGAGTCACTGAAACAAATACGAAAATATACCAACACAAAAATAAAGAGCAAACACAAACTTGCAAGCATACAAACACAATGATATATGTGGAAAATAAAAAAATGAGAAAAACTACGGAGCCACATTACCATACGAAGCATATTCAGTTACTATACCACTTCATTCAATCTTTGTTGGAATGTGGTCAACTAGTGTTACAGAAGATTCACATATCAAAGAAATCAGCCGACATGCTCACGAAATCAATGACAACGAAGAAGCTGAAGCTATGTTCAGCTTCAGTTGGTCTCGAAGGATAAAGAGAGGGCAGGCAGCCACACCATATTCATTGCAATGATGAAGACAATTTGAAGAAAATCTAAGGTTGAAGTTAGATTGATCACAATTGATCTCAATGTAAGAGATTGTTATGGTGTGGAGAACAATTAGATCACCAAAGAAGCCAACAACAGATCGTGCGCTCAAGCGCCCAACAAACAAGATGTTTGATCCTCAGGCGCATTCCAGTGCCCAACAGACAAGAGGTTGGGCGCTCATGTGTACCCAGGCACCCAGCAGGCAGAATGTTTGACACTTAGGAGCTCATGCACCCAGCAAACATGATATTAGTAAGTTCTTTATGACTCTGTAATCTTTATTTCACTTTGGATTTTTTATGTGGTTATGTGGCTTTATGATTTTTCCCATTTTTGAATTTTTCAAGTATATTAATGTATCTGTATGCTTGCATTTTTGTGTTTTCTTGTGTTATAATTGTTCTTTAAATTTTGTGGGTATATTTTGTATTTTCTTTGGTGACTCTCGACGTTTAAACCCAGATTATAGGATTTTCTTCAGTGTAGAAGATCTCCCGATTTTATGTTTCGTCCTTAATACTATTGACGATGATGCTTTTATTGGCAATCTTCTATGTGATTGCTGATCAAATTACAAGTTCTAATTGCTAGTTTATGGGTAGATTCAAGTCGAGTTCGAGCGAGTTAGATCATACTCAAACTCAAAATTTTCGAGTTGATTCTAGTTCGAGTCTAGTCAACTTCGACTCCTGTACAATTTAAGTTTGAGCCAACTCAAACTTGGTTTGAGCAAGACTTGAAATATATAAAATATAAAATATTATGCTATTTATAGATAAGGATTTGCAGTATGGTAGTATTGCTTTCTTCTTTTCATCATAATAATCATTGTTCGAATCCTAATATGGCCAAGTTTTGATTAGGAGCTATGTGGGAGGAATAAGTAGAACTTAGCACCTGAGCTCTGATTAATTTTTGCATATGAGTATTACATATATTTTGAGTGACTCAACTGTGACTCCAACTTAGCTCGAGTCAAGCTAAGTTCAACTCAAAATCGATTCGAACGGGGTTCTAGTTGAGCCGTTCAACTCGAACTCGACTCGAAAATAAGAAGTTGTAATATTCTTTGAGTTCGAGTTATTTCCAACAATTGAAGTTTTGAGTTATTCCGAATGATTGGAGTTTCGAGTAAAATTACGACCTATTGTTGAAGCTAGTTAACCAATACATAAGATAGATATGAAAAATTATTTGACTTCTAACCAGTTCCGTGAAAATACGACGGTAGCCCATGCATATATATATTAATATAAACTTACAATTTACAGGTAGTAACTCAACCGGGATCAAATTTTATGGTATAATCAAATAGGAGGTCAATAAGCCTCATAAAGAGCATATAGTTCAAAACAAAAGAAAAAGTAGCCTGGCAAACTAGATAATAACAAAAGTCAGTATGAGTTCCCGGAAGAAAGGGGGCTGTAGGACCCTGTCCAACAGCACCTGCTGTAACCACCGGATGGCCTTCAACGATACAAAAAGAGTCTTCTATCTCAGGGAGCTCACCATAAAGTGATACATGGTAAGAGTGGGTAGTCAGTCAGCAGCGCGGGGAGGTGGAAGGGCCCGGATGGGCCAAGGAACCCCAGAAGTAGTAACCGTTGAGACGACCCACGCTGTCCAAGCCAACAGGTATCATACATATGCAGGCTGTCGGAGAGGGGTCCAAGGCAGTAGGATCACAGAAAGATGAGACATAATGTCGATTTCTTGTCAACGGGACGGGGGAGGGGCTCCAACTACTGGAGGGACCTAAGGGGCCCAAGGAGCCCCAGAAAGCCGCACAGGTTGACTTCTAAACAGTTCCTCAACATTTTAAATGCTTATGATAATCATTTAAAATATATATTCTTAATGGATTTTACACTCATACGTAAATTTAATATTATCCTTTTCTTTTTATATACTTTATTTAATGTTGACATTGTGAGACAAATTTTATTTTTTTAAAGATTCTTTAAAGTTGTGTATCAAAACCAATAAATATATAATATATATTATTTAGTGTTAAATATAAAATTAATTTTATGAATCAGTTAAATTATATTATTAAAAGAACTCATATTACTCATATAAAAGATTTAATATTTTTTTGAAAAATAAATATCTCTAATCCCTAATCTTTTATATTTACATCAATTTATTATTTATAATTTCTTTTAGTATTGTTATCCTTATATATTAATATATATAAAAATATATAAATAATATATCAATTTAATATGTAAATAAATAATTATTTTTGTAAAATTTATATATAAAAATTAAAAAAAAGAAAATTTTATATTCACTCTGAATATTTTTTTATGTATATTTTTATATAAAAATAATATTTTTCTAATTTTTTTATCAAATAAATCATCAAATATCAAAAAACAATTTACTCACATCTCCACTGAAAGGGGCGAGCAGCGGTGGGCGACGCACTCTGAATACCAAGCACGAGAAGCTTCTTCATCGTCCCATCCGACACATTAAATCGCTGGTAGAACCTCACGGTGAAGATTGCAAACGGATATGTAGAGCCAATTGAGATTGGCGAGAGTGATGTCAACGTTCGGAAAGGGGCTGGGATCGAAGAAATAATGGCCGAGGCTGAGGGCTTCAAGGGTAGCTAGGGTGAGATTGAGGAGACGAGGGATGAGATGGGAGAGAGGTCGGGGATGATGAGGGCAAGGAACTTGAAGGCGAGATCGAGGTAAAGGACACTGGAATTGTTGTGAATGGATTTGGTCGCGGGGCCTGCCTCATAGCCCGCCAGGCCTAGCTCGACCGCCAAGCGCGCTGGCCCTACTGCTTGGCACGGGTCTGGAGCATGAGTGCTGCACGCCTCGTGCCGCCGGCAGCTGCACGCAGCCTCGGGGCACACCGTGTCTGCCTCGAGTATTTCGTCTGCGTCAACGGTCACCTCTACGGAAACTGCTGGCTCGCCTACCTCTCCTCTGATGCCGACGAAGGCTGAGCAAAATCGGGCTTTGGGAATTAGGAGTGCGTCGCCCACTTCTGCTCGCCCATCCGCGGAGGATTGAGAATAAATTGTTTTTTAATATTTAAGGATTTATTTGATAAAAAACATATAATAACTAAATTCATCAATTATATTTGATTAAAAAATTATATAAAATACTATAGTCTTACAAATATATATATAAAAAATGGAAAATTTTATAGATACATAAAAATATATATCAAAAAATATTTAAGATCAATTAAAATTTTTTTTTTATAATTTTAAATATAAATTTTATCAAAAAAAATACATTCAACTAATAATCTAATTAAACATTAAATTAACACATTATATATATATATATATATATATATATATATATATATATATATATATATATATATTTTAGTGTGTAGGTATAATAATAATACTCATAAAAAATTATTCAACATCAATCATTTTATATATATATATATCTCAAAAAATATATAGATTTAAACCTGTCTCATGTGGAGCCCACGTGGTTTGACGGCTTTTCGTATTCCCTAGCGTTAACTACCCTTTTTTTAAACCTACGAAGGGTCACTACGCAGACGAATAGCCTCGCCGCAATTCAACCACCTGTCACCGCTCATATAATCATAACTTGATAAATAAATTTTTAATTATTATAAATTAAATAATAATTTTAAAATTTTAATGATATTAGAGCACTAAAAATAACATTATAGCAGCTCATTTTTTTAATGTAGATGTATAATTAACTTATTAATATGAATAATACTAAGTGATTCAAAGGATTTTGACTTTACATTTTATATAATTAAAATGTTAAATCTCATTTAATCATATATTTATCTTATTATCCAATAAAATTTGTATTTTTATTTTTTATTTTCTTTCTTTAGCATGTTAATATTGAGTATTTTTGTAGAAAATAACTAACTTTCACTATCTAAACTCACTAAAAATATTAGTTTCTTTTCAATAAGCACTGATGCAATCACATTATATTAATTTTTATATAAAAATATTAGAGTATTTTTTGAAATATTGAAATAATTTCCTTCCATATTTAAAAAAAAGTAATATTACAAACTCAAAATAAAATTTGAAAGAGAAGATGATCTCAATAGTAAAAAGAAATCAGAGTAATATAAATTATTTAAGGAAATTTATGAATAAAAATCATTTTTATTTAAAATATAAGAATTTTTTTTGTTTAAAATAATTGTTATCATGTTCTTAAATTTATATTTCTTACAAACAATAATTTAAATATAATTTTCTTTTTCAAAATATCATCAATCAATTTATTATTAAGATTTAATTTTCTTTAAATAAAATTTAGTAGATTGCTCCAATTTTTATTAAGATTTAGTTCTTGAGTTCTCCATCAATTCTATAATTTAGTATATTGCTTAGGAAAATAGATTGGATGGATGATTTCAAAAATATTTATTAATCAGAGTATTGCTAAATGACTTTCAAATATCTCTCAAAATATATTGATGACTAGAATTTGAGGAGTTAAGTGAAATAATTTTTTTTATTAAATCCATTTTTGCTTGTGAAGTCCATTAAAACATATTTTTTAAATCTTAAATCCTAATCATCTATACTTTTCAAAAGATATTTGAGAGCTAAGTAATATTTTTCTTCTTCATAATAGTTGCACTATTAAAAAATCGTGTCTATAATAGACCATCACTAACTCGCTCACTAAATATATTATAATTGAGATGAGTATTGCTACATTTACATATTATTATATATCAAATATATATAGATGATATATGAATTTAATATGTAAGTATATTATTGATTGAATGCAATTTTTGATAAGACATATATACAAAAATCATAAAAAAAATTTCTAATTAATCATAGATAATTTTTGATGTATATTTTTGTGTAATCATACCATTTTCCAATTGAGATTTAAAATATTAATCATTTAAGAGTTTCAATTTCAGATTTGAGATTTAAAATATTAATCATTTAAGAGTTTCAATTTCAGATTTGATGCTCCCGTCTTTAATGAAAATTATAAAATTAAACCGGTACAAATCACTTTAAAGTTGGGGGAATTTGGGAATTATATTTTTTAAATATAAATATATTTTAAATTTTAATTATCAATATTTTTAAACGCAAAATAAAAGATAAATAATTTATTTCTTTCATAAAATTCAAAGCCCCAAGTCACAACACAGTCAGCATTTCTAATCGATATTTATCTGTTGGAACGTCTATTAGTTTTTAGACACGTCAGCATCATTGAAAATAATTAAACCTTCCGTGAGCAATTTGATCAGCCCAGTAATGCGGGCATGATTATGCCTTTTTTTTTTTTTTTTTTTCTCGCGACTTTGGTAGGAAAGTGGGAAACTATTACTAATAATTTATATACTACTGTTG
Organism: Gastrodia elata; assembly: GCA_016760335.1. NCBI lineage: Eukaryota > Viridiplantae > Streptophyta > Magnoliopsida > Asparagales > Orchidaceae > Gastrodia > Gastrodia elata. The sequence goes on along the minus strand of CM028671.1, from coordinate 69,235,515 downwards.
TATATATCAAAATATACAAATAATATATTAATTTAATATATAAATAGATTATTGAATAAATATATTTATTATAGACTACTAAATATTTTTTGATATATATTTTTATATAAGCATAATATTTTTTTTTATACATTAATTATTCTGAGTACTATTTATTTATTGAAGACTTTATTAGTATATCTATCATTGATTTATATTTTGATCACAAATGAATTAACAATAATTTAAATGAAAAAGAAACTACTAAGATTAAGCAATTCTAAGTATTTTAGGCCAACAAATTGTTACTAAGCACGCAGATATAATGATATTTTTTTTTGTCAATATGTAAACAATATAATCATATTACATGTAATGAGATTGGTTTACTATTGAATGAATTACTTTGAGAGCGTGTTATTTAAAATAATATTATGGGAAAAATCATCCTACTAAATTTTATTAGGGCTTTCATTTGATTAGAACAAAATCATCCAATGAAATTAAGCGAATTTGGTTTTGCTCGATTTAAAAGAGAAGGGATACACATATAAACAAAGATCAAATGATATTTCTCATTCATTAGAATTTCATATTACAAAAGTCTCCAACGTACACGTTTGTACAATGTTCATCTTTTTAGAACAAAAGTGAAACTGAAACAAAAATAAAATAAAAATATAAGTAAAATAGCGTCGTTTATCCATCAATAAATTTGAAAATTTAAGAATTATGGTTCTTATTTGAATTCTCCCAGAAGTACCTGACTTGATATTGTAAAGGAAATAATATCGGGATTGAAATTTTCAGTAGGTAATTAGGGAATATTCTAAGTAGTGCAGTAAATAATAAAATATTATATTTTATAATAGCAGAGATGCGACTAACGAAAATAAAGATGTAATAAAATGCAGAAAACATAAGACAATAGCGTAAACGAAATAATTAAATTTTTGCAAAAAATATCATCACAAAGATGTAGATTACTAATGTCATTTTTTCAGTAACCTACCACGAATGTTACTAAGTTATTTTTCTAATAACTAATCACGAATGCTATTAATATCATTTTCCCAATAACCAACAACGATTGTTATTGATGTCATTTTTTCAGTAACTTACCACGAATGTTACTAAGTTATTTTTCTAGTAACTAATCACGAATGTTATTGATATCATTTTCCCAATAACTAACAACGAATGTTACTGATGTCATTTTTCCAGTAATCAATCACAAATGTTATTAATGTTATTTATTTAGTAACTAACCATATTATAAAAGGATGTTGGTTTCGAACAACCAACAAATCATCAATATAAATTTGGCTTAAAGCGAAGTTAAGCATCAGTAAAGTGCAAAAATAATACATATTTATATACTATGTACCTTTTTCTTTAAATTCAAAAGTGTAATAGTTGATTAAATTTGCATAACTTTTGATATTTTAAAATTAGCCTTAGCTAATAATTTTATGAGTAATTATTATCTTCTTTTGTATTTTATTATTTTTTTACTCTTTCTTTTTGATATAAGACATAATTTTAAGTTACTAAGGGTAACCATAATAATTAAAATAGTGTCATTATTATCATTATTTAATGATAATAATAATAATAATTAGGTATGAAAGAAAAAAAAAAGAATCGAAATGACTAAATTGGAAATTGACAGGATGGAAATAGCAGTCAAATATAATATTTGTACGATTATCATTATTGATTAATGACAATAATAGGGCGGGCGCCATTGCGCGCCGCAGCCCCGAGGCGTCCCACAGGAAGGCGCTCCGGCGCACCGCAACGCCTGGTGATAGAAAGGAGCGCGTCACGGTGCGCTGTGACACTCACGATTCAACAAGCTTGTTTTGTGCGAGGCTATAAGTATTTTTTTAAGCCTTTTTTAAGGGTTAAGTCTCTATATTTTTATTTGGGATGGTATGGTGGCTGTTCCAAAATGGAGACTTGGGCAAGGGTTTTAAATTTTAAAACTTTGTAATCTCACCTCTTATAATGAAATATTATTTGCTTTCCTCACTCTAAATGTATGTGTTTGCACCGAATTATGTAAATTTTTTCTTATGTTATTTGCATGTGATCTGTCTTTGCTCTAATTTAATATTTGCTCAATATAAACACTATTTATTCTGCATTAATTGATGGTTGAGATCCCAACATAGGAAGAGAGAAAATAGTTTACACTCAATTTTAGCAAATTTGAATAATACGAGGAATAATCTTACAACAGGGCATAGGGTTCAAACGAGATCGAAAGATGTCATTCAATTGTTCGAACGAACAATTCCGTTCACTTGAACAAACAAATATGTTCGAACGAAAGCGCAATGATTCATTGTCTCGTTAAAACCTTGTTGCGAATTCGTTCTAACAAATGATTTGACCAACAAAATTGTTTGAATGCAGATAATTCTGTTTGTATCAATTTACTCAAACACATATATTTCATTTCAAACAAAAAAAATATTTAATTTTCAAAAAAATTATCAAAGATTAATAAAATTATAAATTATATATAGTCAAGTTTTACAATAACTAATTATTGTATAATTAATTTTTTTTTTTTTTTTTTGATACCAAACAACGATAAATAAATGTATCATAATTTTATTATTACAATTACTAAGGGGCTTTAAAAATATTTTAAATTTAAAAATTCTAGGTGAGAAAAATATGAGATTTATGTGTAAGTGTATTAAATATTTAAAAATTTTAGAGTATGTCAATAAATATCTCAATATTTTTTTCTTAGGTTATTAATAAATTTTTAATTATAATTATAATAATGTATCTTATTTAGTATGAGTTAATCAATAATTTTAAATATATTCATGATTATTCTAAATATAATAATAATTATGGAGATATTGAAGAAGATATTTATTGGATATTATAATATCTTCCTAAAAATAATCCAATGGTTAATTCACACCCCCACCACCCAAAAGCATAGAAAGAGGCTACGACGGCCCCAAACGCATGGCCCACAGTGCATAACGCCGCCCATGTACCGTCAGGTGTCAGCTGTGGCGTGGGAGTTTCCCAGAGATAATTGCTCACGAAATATATTTTATACTTTTTTTTTTGGAATAAATTTTAACATCACCCGGCTTATTAATTTTAATGAAAAATATTATATTTAGATAAAAAAATATATATATATATATTAAAATATATTGAGGATCAATAGAATTTTTTATTTTTTATTTTTACATATAAAATTTATAAAAGAGCTTATTTAATCAATAATCTATTTACTCATTAAATCAACATTTTAATTTAAAATCAATTAATTAATATAAAATAATAATAATAAAACTCCTCGTAGTCCAAACTCAGTCAGCCTTCTCGCCCTTGCCTTATCCTTTCCCTTACCCTTTTTTTCGTTTTCAGCAGTTTTTTTTTTTTTTTTAATTTTACAACTATAACTATAAATATAAATATATATAATATTGGAATTCTTCCATTATATCTAAGCGAACGGATCCAGGCCTCCGCATCACTTCTGTCTTTTGCGCTCTTTGTCGCCGCGAGAGGCACAGGGGGCAACTTCCTGGTCTCAATTTCAATTTTCGACGCTTCTCGTCTGAATCTTGTCCATTGGGTGTGTTATTTTGAGGATCTGTTAATGGCGATTGATGATGTTGAGAGCTGTGGAAGTCGCGATTTGACGGAGAAACCTCTGCAGTACCAGCGGCATCACCGGAAGCTCGAGGTTTATAGCGAAGTCCTTCGACGGCTGGAGGAATCTGGATCGCCGGAGGTGCACGTGCCTTCGTTCAAGGACGAACTATGGTCTCATTTCAATCGTCTGCCCGTGCGGTAACGCTTCGGCATCTGTTTCCGTTATTTTTATGAATCACGCCTCTCTAGATTTGATGGTTTTTGTTTTTTGTTTAGTTCTTTTTTTTTTTTTAATGTTGGCGGATTTCGTCATCTTTTTCCGGTTGGCGAATGTGTTCTAGATTAATTTTTACTTTTATTAGTTTTAGATAGTACGTTTTTTCAATTACTGTTTGACTTCAATCGATTGCCATCGCTGTAACGCTTCGGCATTTGTTTAGGTTGTTTTTTAACGAATCATGCATCTCCTAATTCGATGATTTTTGTTTTACATTTGCTGTTTTCTTAATGCTGGCGGAATTTTTTTTTTCTGGAGCAATTTTTTACTTTTTGTTTGTTTCATACACTTCTTTTTTCAATTATTGTTAGATTTTGATGGTAATCTGCTTAACTATCGAGAGCTCCCTTTCTTTGAAAAAGTTGAACCCTTGTTGTTCGTGTATCCGAGCTGTTTCAAGAATCACGATTTCTTCGTTGAATATTGAATTCACGGTGCGAGAATATTTCAATTTTTCAAATTTTGCGATTCAATGTGTGATTATTTTGATAGTTATGCATTGGACGTGAATGTGGAGAGGGCAGAAGATGTATTAACTCACAAAAGATTGCTGCAGCATGCGGAGGACCCCACCATAAAGCTTGCTTTTGATATTCGACTTGTTCAGGTATAAATATTTGGCGGATAATGGTTATTAATCTAGAAGTTCTCTTTTTTTCCTACTCTATATAATGTTACTTTATGATTTGGATAAAGCTTGAAGGTGTATATATATATATATATATATATATATATATATATATATTAAATTAGTTGAGCTTCAAATTCGAGTGAGAAACCTGCTTAGAAAACCACACTATTCACCGTTCATATTTTTTTCACGCCGTTTCTACTCGCAGAACCGCTGGCTTTATTTGGTTTTTTCATCAGCAAAATAGAAAGCCATGTGATTAATTGGATCCTAATTTGATGGATTAAAGGAAGGTACGTTCTAGAGAGTTGTGCGTTTATAGAACAGCTACACTATTGGCTATGCTCTATGGAGCTGAATGTAGACCAACAAAGAATAAATTTACCTATAAAATAAGTGTTATAAAGATAGGGATGCTAAAGTGGACTAATGGGTATAATCCAGAAGATAGAATTAGAAATGAGTTCACTCATAGCAAGGTTAGAGTGGCTCCATTAATAGATAAGATTAGAGGATGTTGTTTTAAATGGTTTGAACGTTAAATATATACCATTTGTCTTGGATTTGAATTATTGTTATTTATCAACTAGATTGAAATCAATATTATCAATTATTTGATTCTCTAACAATTGCCTTTTATTTACTATTAGTTTAATCTAACTTTATTGGTATTTATTGCTATCAAGTATTTGATTCTTCAATAGTAGTCTTTTATTTCCTGTCAGTCTAATCTAAGTTTTTGAAATATATTGTGCAGATGCCTCGATATGAATCTTTGAGCATGAATCCACAGCTAGAAGAAGAAACTTGGTGAGATTTCTAACGATAATAGTGCAATCTGTTCTTTCCCAAATTTTAATTTAGCTCGTTATTAATGACATTAATTTGCAAATTTAGCTTCCTCCAACAGATCATTGCAAATTGGCTAGTAGACTTCCATACTCTTCATCCACTCTACGGTAATTATGGAAATTGTACTTGTCTCGTGCAGTGACTATATGACAACGAAGCCAAATTGCATATATATAGTTTTCTATCTTAGTGATTGGGACCTCAATTACTAAAGTTTTTTCTCAGAAGAAAGAATTGCTGAACATTTAAGCTCTATTTGCTTTGAGGAATTGAAAGAAAGGAAGTGAAAATGAATGACTAGGAATTGAATTAAATTAATCTAACGCATTTTTACTAGTTTAGCCTTTAAGGTAAAATGGGGGAAACCGTCTCAATGTTGGGTAGGAATTTCTTAGTGGTAAAATGCATTTATTTACTTATCTTTGGTAGATCCAAATAATTATTAGCTACATTGGATCTAAACACTCATCATAAAATTATGAAGTGCGTTTGGCTTCTCTCTAATTCCTACAAATCGGGCGTGTCATTGCAGATTTTAGATGTACAAAATGCTATGTCAAGCTTTCAGTAGAAGTACTGTATTATTGATTTTTTTGTATTGTCTCCCTTTAATAGGCTAATATGCTTAAAAAAAAGCTTGTCATCCTAATTTCTATTTCAACACGCATCTCATACACTATTAATGTGGATGAAAGTGACAAAAGTATGATTTGATTAGTGTATTATATTGAAATTTCTTAAAATTTGGTTTAATTTACTCTAATGACATATTGAGCCGGTTATTGGGCTATTTTTTGCTGGTGTAGCAGTACTCATGTACATAAGCAGGCGTTGTGAGTGCATCAAGTCAGCATATTTGTTCCCTTCTTGTATTAATGTTGATGATCTTTTTCCTATCAAACCGGTTCCCTTTTCTTTGTGCTGGGCTAAGGCATTAAGAAGTTGCACATCAACTTAAAAGTTTCTTATGTATTGAGTAATTCTATTGTTATTCCACTTGCCTTTTTTTTTTTCAGCATTCATCCTCCACCAACTTTTGGTTCATCGACAAATCTTGAGAGCCTTGCACTTGAAGTCAGTGAAGACCATGTTCAAGATCGGAATAGTTCTTCAAAATTCATTTCTAAATTTTCCAGGTTATTATTATAATTTTTAGTAGCATTAGTCATTATTTCAGTATTCATAATTAATGCAATATACTTTTTTGTGTGTCATGTATAAATATAAAAAATAAAGAATAATAAAAAATTTCTATTTTTATTGGACCCATTTCAGCATGCATTGGAATTCAAACTTAGTTTTTAATTTTTAAAAATATTTGACCTTTTAATTTAAGCTTATCTAATCATTTTTTTATATTAACTCAAAATAGGGTCTTTAATGTCTTATAATTTTTTTTTGGAGAATTTGAGGGCAGTGCCCAATATATTCAATAAACAAATCAAAGTTTCTCCAATTTGGAGTTACAAGAATTGAATTCATATAAAATTGCAAGAAAATAAAAAGGACAAAATAAAAAACTACAAAACCAAAAAGAATCAATTAAAAAAACTAAGAGGGCTAAGGATTCAGATCCTCCAGAATGAGGCCGACACGAGACCAAAGATCCGCTGGGCAGCAATCGAAAGATCAATATAGTATCCGAGTAGTATCTAAAAGGCGAGAGCCACCAGCAGTCGAATGGGATCTCCAACTACATCACAATCCCTCATAGCCCCAGATTTCTCCAACAGCCATCAACAAAATTCGGAAACCGTAACACAGTGACAAGGCAAATGAGCAAAAGCAATCAGCATCAGATCGAAACTATCAGAGATCCAACTCCTTCCAGCCCTCCAAACGAAAATAATACTTGAGAATAAAGACCAAAGTCATGAGGAAGCCAGAGAGCCACCAAATATATGAACATTCTGAACATATGCAGAAAAATAAATAAAGGCATCTGCTGAAATAGAAGAAAAACATCAATTCGAGTGCCACGGGAAACACCGAAAAGCCTCTGCCAAAGACTGAAAAAGAATCAAAGAGAAAGGCACGCAGAGCAATCCCGTCAACCACCACAAAGACCGGACAAAAGACCAAGGCCCTCAAAACTGATTAGGGCCTAATTCTGAGATCATTGCACCATTGGGACATAAATTCTAAAATTTTCAGCTATTGATCATATTAATGAGATTCAATTTGATGTTATTTATGATATAGGAGGTCTTACTCTTAGTATTGTTGAAGATTCACGCATTTCGTTCTTTCCAAATGGCATCGATGGACAAGCCAATAGCCGAAAGAATACCCCTTTTTCTCTCAATAGAAATATTTGAAATATCATCAAAATAATTTGACTAATAGGAGGAAATAAATACCCGCAGTTCTTCGGCAGAATTTGATGCAATATCTAAAAAGCAACATCACACTTAAAGAAAAGATGAGAGTGAGACTCATTCTCAGTAACTGTGATGTCCCATGTTAGATTGGTAAGAACCAAACTAACATCGGATGCATCTTTTCCGCAGGATCATATTGGCAGTTAGATAAAATAGTAGCTAACGAACATTCAAGCCATTCACATAAAAGAAACGACGTTCATTCAATTTAAAATAAAAATAACATCCAGAAATTATTGCATAAAATTCCATATACATCAAACTATTAATCCTGGAAGGGGCAGTTATTTTCCCGCGCTACGCCTCTAGGCTATATCAACCGCCTCCAACTGTATCTGATCTGGCATTATAAAAATAATGCATTAGTGCGCATTCTAAATACAATGGATATTAAAATATACTTTAAAGCATAGCGGACGGCAAAGAAAATAAGATAACATTTGCAGGGAAATACAGTGTGTTTCAAATAAAAGATAATCAGATCACCTGCAACAATAAATGTTTTGTTCACATGCCAAATGTCAAAAGAAAAAATAATAATCGCATAAAGATTTATGTTTAGGTTTATGTCTATGATATTATGAAGCAATAATAGCAGTTCTGTTGAGCAAAGCCAGAACCATGAGGCTGAGTTCATATGCATTTAAGCATAAACCTTCACCTGGACCCACTTAAGGATCTCAGATGGCAACGTGCATTTAAGCAACCTTCACCTGTGCCTCCCTTAAAGGCTCCAGATGGCACTTTTATAGCTCCCGAGGACTAGCCCCATCCCTATTTTAATCATGCTCCGTTTCGGAACTCTTCTTGCAACATTCACAAGACACATAAACATCATTCAATTTCTCTTAAATCATTAGTAGTAAGAATAATATATTAAGTAGTAATAAGCTCAAAGCGATGCATAAGCAGCAATTGAAAGTAAAAAGCATATAAAGTAATATCCAGTGTACCTTTGTGTTTGACTTAACTAGACATTTCACTCACAATTTCGATGGATCTGCAAAAGTTAAAGTTGGAATTCTTTTAAACTTTGAAAGTGATGTTGCATTTCAACGGATCTTATTTACTTGATAAATTACCCATCTTCTTATTTTCATATCCCTTTCCAAACTTTAACTTAAATCTTATAATTTAAAAGGTACATTACTATAATTCCTCTTAAGAGTCCTAAAATTATCTTAGAGGTTTTAAAACATTTCAACTGTCATTAATTACAAATCAAACTCATCCAAATTCTATTATAGCACATGAATATATAGTGTTGTAAATAACGAGTTATATTAATATTTGACTTAAAATCCTAAAATAATACTCCAATTAATCGGAATATAATTTGATACCTAAGCTAAATTTAGACATCTAAAATTTGATACTAAAGCATGCTAATAGATTAATTAATTAAACTACTCGCAAAAATTTTTACTTAAAACTTGAAATCAAATCAATTTATCATTTTCTAATTTCATTATTATTATTATTTGTTTATTATATAAATGCTTATACCAATGTCTATATATATATATATATATAGTCATATATATATATATTCATATATATATATATTTTTCATATATATCTATATATGAAATATATTTTCATATATATCTATATATTTATATTTATATTCATATATATATATATATTTATATATATATGTATAAACCTATTTACATTTTCCTTAAAGAGGATTGGCAGAGGTCGAGCGAGCAGAGCCCTTACCTTAGCCGATCGGGTGCGTCGAGCGGAAGGTCTAGCAGGCGAGGCGAGCGGCGGAGTCGGCGCGCAGAGAAGAGCTCGAGCGATGCGCATAGTCGACGCGTGCTGAGCGGAGGTCGGGCGTTACGGGCTCCTAATGTCCGTCTCTCGGCGCTGCGGCGGGAGGAGGATCGAGCGCGATCTCAGGTACGCCGTTTATGCTCGAAAGAAGGGGGGAGAGTGCGAGAGGGGCTGTGAGGAGTCGAGGGTCTCTTGCGGTTTAAGTAGGGTGTGCATATGTAACGCACGCCCGTTCATTGCGGCGGGAGTCACAGTCTGGCTCGTGCGCCCTTCCAAAATCGTCGAGTCTTCTGTGCGTTACTCGCAGGCGGGGGAGGAAACCTTCGGCCGGTCATTATTACTGACGATTTTCTTAAAAGGTTTGTCAATTACGATTGATTCTGGACTTAATGAGGTAAGTTAATGCTTAATTAAGTTGAGTATGAGTGATGATAGTCTTAATTTTTATTCCAGCATTAATTTGAAAAACTTCCAAAAAGTTATTTTTAGCGGGAGATTTGACAGTAACTGAAATTTGCGGGAGTTTTAACAAATCGGGATTTCAATTTTTGCCTTATAATGACCTGGGGTCATTACAGTAACACATAAAAGGCATATAGGAGAGCAGTTTACGCAATCAGCAGTTTTTAAACATTAGCAGTTTTTAAACCTCCATTTAAAACTTTCCAAATTGCACATTTGAATTTTAATTTGGCACCCTTGGTCCATATATAGGACGACCAACTCACATCCAGCCAAGTTGAGAATTGAATATCATGAGCATCTTTAAAAGTGAAGTCTACCTTAAGTTGAAATAAATGAAGATTTCTGGCACTATTTTTATAATTTCATTCTCTTAAATACTGGTGTATTGAGTACTAAATGTATGCTATCCTGTGCAGTGTTTCTGGTTCATTCTTGAATCGGTGGATCCTTAGTTTAAATGATTTGACTTAATTACCTTTTTTATGTTTTTTGTAGTGAGTTGTGATGCGTTAGTTTTGTCTTGGCATCCACGTCGCTACGGCGTGTTGTCGTGATCGTGTCGGAGTGGCGTGCCGCTGTGGTGTGTTGCTGTGATCATGGTCAGGGCCTGGGAGGTGGCTAAGCTGAATTTCATCGCCTTCCTTGTCCCCCCCCTCCTCTTCCATATCTCTTCCACTAAATGCTAAGTCTAGCCGACGTAATCCTACAGTGAATGCTTAAACCCCTCTTACGAGATCTTATGAGTTCTCGCCCTTTTGGTCGCTTTTAGGTTTCTTCCCCGCTTATTGGACCTTTGCCTTTTCTGGCTTGGGGTGGATAATCCTTTGCACAAGTGGCCTTAAGATCTCCATGGGGGATTCAATAACCTTATCTGCCACACCTTCTATGCGCTCTTTGTCCTTTCATGAAACTGGCCCATGCTTATAGTATATATATCAGAGAAACATCGTACAAAACAATTGGGATCGAACTTCATATACTCTCCCTTGAGAATATCTAGCAAGTGGGAGCACATCACCTTAAGGCAAAATCACTTTCGACAAAAGTTCGTTGCGCAATTACAATCGCGGATACGGTGTACAAATATGACAGTCTGAAAATTCAGCAAGAAAGAGAGGTGGTTCTAATAGCGAGTAGCAGCATGTAGTCATTGAGTTCACTCTCAGGCCTGTCTGACCTTGTGAAGTGCCCCAAGGCAGTTTCCCTCAATCACAATGCTATCCACACCAGATTTTCAGTCTTATATAACACTTTAGAGGAGGAGAACAGCCCGAATCTCTGCATTTGCCAGAGTCCAAGCTTGCATTAGCTTTTCTTGGGCAGCAAGCAATCCTCCATGTTCGTCTTGAAGAGTGTCCCCCTAAGGCATCTTGGTTGCCGTATCTGAATGAAGCATTAATGTTGGTCTTCAACCAACAAAACATTTATGAAGCCCATCAGAGCCGGGCAGCCCCAAGAATTTGTCGCGCCAAAAGACCAGTGCTAAACAATGCCAGAAGAATTGTTCTTGCACAAACCAATGGCGTAGGAGAAGACATGTCATGACTCTCAGTCTTAGTTCTCTAGGGACTGATAAAGTGTGTAAGAGACTACTTACCTCGTGAATCTGCGGTGCCTATAAGAGGTGGCCGATCAAAAAAAAGAAACGAGCTGTTCCCAACAAGAAAGAACAAAGTTCAAGAGCCCTAGCTGACAAATGTCTCCAAGATGGATTTGGTGAAGCTTCAATGTTTGGCCAAATACTCTCTATCCTCTTTGCCTAGCATCCCCACACAGAAGAGAAATACTGACAAGCCCCTCCCAAACAACCAAAGATTTGTTGGAATGACATCCTTTAAGAACTTCTAAAGGATACACACCTCCCGAGGACCAAATGAAACTCCCATAGGAATCTGAATTGCCATTGCTATCCAACAATCTCTGCCTGATAAATTTGTTTGAATATGCTCTCAGTAAGCCTGTCAAACTGCCAGCGCAGAGAATCCTTATCCACCTATGTGTTGTTGTACAATCGACCAACCTGTGCAAATCATTTTCCAGATGGCAGAGCTGTTCCTCCTTTGCAAGAAGCATCCCCTCTCCGATGGTATTGTGTCTCCATCACTCTAACCCATTACAGATCCTCCCGGTTGATAAAGCGAGGCGTGTGTTAGACAACTAAGAATCTCCTCTAGAGTTTGAGATAGCGGATCCCGAGCCCATCATCTGAGAGCAGGTGACACCTTCTCCCATCTGACGTAGTGGGAAGCCATTATTCTTTATTCTTCATCCTTTAATGTGGGAAAACCTGCACTTTTATTCACCAAGGAGAGTGTTTTTTAGACGACTCACCCATATTTGATTGATCGTAGGCATATTTTAATAAATTTGTCTAAACACAAATATTATGTACACATCTTCTTTCGCTAAATTATGCAATTTGAGAGCTTTCTGATGCGCCTTTTCAAATGATCATCATTTGATTTGAATGTTGAATTCTCAATCAATTTAATATAGTTAACTATTCTCAAGTTTCAAATCTTTCTCTATAATGACTCTACCTTATGGTTTGAACGGCTCAATTTTTGGTAAACTACTAAGAATTAATGTGGCAATGAAGAGCTTGATTCGTCCATCGGTAGCTCATATCCTAGTAGAGATGGATTTTCACCAAGGATCATTCAGGCTAGGTTTTGGATTGGTATCAGTGCTTCTGAATACTGACAATTAGTCACATTTGAAATTTACTAAATGCTTGTTCACATTATCACCCTGTTGGCTATGCAATGGATACCTACTTTATGTTTTACAGAGCTCAAGACTCATGAATCACAAACTACTCTTTTGGAGCAAGACCCGCATCATGATGAAGGTACAGTTCATTCACAACGAATGGCCCTCGTGGATCAAAAACCCCTTAACATAATGAAGTTACTTTATGGGGACACATCTTCGATGCGGGTCCCGCCGCCGAAGCCCGCCTGGACCCATACCCGGCCTTGATATTTTTATGCATTTATTTTCGTCCATGTCAATTTTATTTTCGCGCTTTATTTTTGTCCATTTCATGTATTGATCGGAGGGACGAATATTAGCTCTCCGATCGTTTATTAAAAATACTCTAAGGTTTAGATTGCTTTAAGGGTATTATAAAATACCCAAGATTTTGTATGTTAATTTCAGTTTTGATAAATAGAAATTCTGAGTTTTCTCCAAACAACGCGAACGGCTTTTGTTTCCCCCGAGAAACCCTATTTTCCAAATCCTCCCCTCTCCAAACCCTAGCCAACCACCTTCCGGGACCCCTCCCCTTGCTGGCCTTCGGACCTCTCCCATGCAGGCCAGCCGCAGCCAACCAACCCCAGTCGCGTCTCCTCTGCCCAGCCGCCACCGCTGCCCAGCCGCCGTCGCCGCCAGCCGCTGCTGCCAGCCGCCCCGCTGCCCAGCCGGTGCTGCCGCCGCCGCCCTCTGCCCAGCTGCTGCTGCCGAGCCGCCGCCACTGCCCAGCCTCTGCTTCCTCCCTCCTCCTCTGCCCCTACTCCCTCCTTCCCCTCCTTCTCCTCTTCCCCCCCTGCTTCCCCTCCTCCTCTTCCCTTCTGCCATCCGCCTCCACCCTCTCCCTTGCTGCCACTGCCGCTGTCGGCCACCACTTGCCTCTGCTACCCCGGCTTCCGCTGCAAGCCGCAGCTGCTGTTCGCTGCCCCGCCCCCCCCTCCTCCCCCACCACCGCTTCCAGCCGCCCTCCACTGCCCAGTCGTCGTTTCCCTAGCCGCTGCAAGAGATCTACTCGGATCACCCTTCTCGCTCCCGATTTAAACTGGCGTGTGTTCGTTCTTCTTATACCCTAACTGAATTTATTCAATTAATTTCTTGTGCGATTTTCGGGGTACAAATTATTTTTAGGAGCGCAAATCTAAATCCGGTCGTTGCGAGTGGTTTCGGAACGAAAACGCCTCCGAACACACCTGCATGGCAAGTACAAACTCGAAGTGCGAGTTACCTTTCCGGACCAGAGCCTTTCCTTTGATCCGGAATCGGTGCCGACCGCTCTTCCTGTTCGTGGCTCAGGACACCCCATTGCCAACAAAAGTTATTTTCAAATTACTGTGAAATCTTCGTAGGTAAATTCTGAAGCTTAATTGATCTAAAGCGACTGCGCGAAAAAGTGCTTAATTTTCAAATACATCTTAAAGAAAAACATCTGCATTCACAAGCATTCACAAACCCTAGGATTGCATTAGAGCCCGGCAACACCAAACCCTAGTGTTTACCCTGCATCAACTATACTCCTGTGACAACCTTATTGGCCCAAGCATTTGAAACATGCTTGGTCTAATTTAAAACGATATAGGAATTCATATTACATTATTTACAAAACAAAGATGACATGCTTGTCGTGTGTTTTTGATGAAAGCCTTTATTAGTCGGAGTATGAATTTGACTCTTGGATTGTCATACTCACGATGAATATCAACATGTATTAAATCCATCAAAAGGGTAATTGTGGCCAAATATAGGAAAATTAAAATACTTTTTAAAGCTGTAGATGATCTAAGTTGTGTGTGTCGGTCTCATTGAGGCCTTTATTAGTATAATATTATTTTACATTATCAATGATTTTTTTTGCTTATAGATATAAGCATCCCATATTTGTTGCATATCAATGATTTTTATATAATCAAGTAAAATTAAAGGAATTTTTAGAGCAAGTTATGCGACCGACTATGTTATATGGGACTGAATGTTGGCTATCAAAGAAGAAACTCATTGTTAAAATTGTGTTTTAGATATTAAATTCTTAGGTGGGTGAGTGGGTATACTCGTAAGGATAGAATGAGAAAAGTGTTTATTCGTAGTAAAGTTAGAGCAGATATAATAATGGATAAGATTGTTGAATGCCACTTTAGATGATTCAAGCATATTAACCATAGACCGTCCAAACACTTCTATTAAAAGAATTGAGTTATGAAATTCACCCATATAAAGAGGAATAGGACGGGTCGGGGCTATTGAAGGAAACTATTAGAAAGATCTTTATTTTCAAATTGAAGGGAGTAGGACTTTTATTTGCGGATTCATGTAGTCAACCTCACCTGATGGGATTGAGACTTCTTCTTCTTATTGTTGTATAGTACCATATAGAAAAAAATGAAATTGATTTCTCAGCTGTTTGATTATTTTAGGAATGCTCGAAATCTTCCACAAATTTTGTGTAATGTGTGGCTTGTTAGTCCTTGTTCAATTTATACAACATTACTATGATCAATTAGTATTTACGTGCAAACGCTAATTTAAAAAAAACTTGCGTGTTGTTGTTTTGATCAATTGCATCACTACTAAAGCTATTTGATCAATTGTTGATGTCGAAAGACAATGCAGTCAGATCTTCAAGATTGAGAAACGATGCATTTGAAAGTAAGTATGAATAGATAATTCAAAAAGACAAAAGAACACACAAATACTGAGACATAAAGATTCATGTGTTTGAAAGTCAGATTGAAATTAAGGATTTTTATTTAACACAAATATCATTTAAATTTACATATATAACACCTTAATATTATATATCAAATATCTCTAACATGCTACAAAAAATACCACACTTCTTAACCATGTTGACTTCATTGCCTCACCCCCTCTGTTTGCTTTGCCACTAACTGTCCAATGGCCCTATCCTAACTGCCTTATCTCCACCAGCCACATTACTAAGTGAGGAGAAGAAACTGAGGGCAAGTGTGATCGCATTTGTAGAGGGTATTGCACCTTCCCACCATAAAAAAGTGTCAAAGATGTGCGAAGAGGTAATACAGAGGAGAAAAAAAGCTTAATAGATATAAAAAAATCGGCACCTTTCATTTTCTTATGTAGAAGTTGCAATCTCATCGGTCATGCATTTTCTTGGGTTGTGACACGTTGGATGGCAATCTGGCGGCCAGCGACTAAGGTATTGTCAGCGTTGACGGTCAACAACAAAGCTACTGGTAGTGTCGAGGCAATGCAATCAACGGGGCTAAGAAGCATTGTATTGTTATATGTTAGAGAAGTTGATCCTTGTGATGTTATACTTTATATTTAAGTGTTACTATAAAAATTTAAATGAAATTATGCTATGCAAGCAAAAATCCCTTGACAATATTATCACAGGAAAAATATTTATTTGCAATAAATATATTATTATTTCTTTTTTATGCACTTATAATTGAGGATATACTTTTTATCATTTTCTTAAAATTTATTGTATTATTATAATTAAGCAATTATTAATCAATAATACATAATAATCTATAACATAACAATAAAGTTAGAGGAGTTCTTGTATGATGATGGTTGAGGATGAGAAGATGAAGATTGATAATTTTGATGGGAAGAGACTTCAAATTCTTGTAGATGCAAAGAGATGATGAGAAGGTGAATCTGTATAAGAATCATTAGTAGTGGGATTTCTTAGATTGTAAAACGCAATTTATTAACTTAGCTCTCATTAGAGGCATCTAACAATGTACTCTAGCTATGCTGAAGTCATCTATGACGACTTTCTCCGAGTTTATTCTGAATTGGAGTTAGCTCAACCTTTTAGTAAATGTACTTATTTTTCATTAAACTCTTACGTGTATTCCCACTCATCCGGCTTAGCATGCTCAAAATCTCACAATACTTTTCAATCCAAAGATATGATTTATTTTGCAAGTTAACATTCTACCCCATATATTATTGCTAGTCTTATTTTTGCCTCTATAAAACTTTCATTGTAAGTTTGCTTTGATTTTTTTTCATTGCACAATACTCCAAAGTGATTTTCTATTTCATCTGTTGTGCTAGGATTCTGATATTCATATCCAATGTTGTACTTCTTATTGGTAATATATTTTGCCAAAGGTTATGTATGATCAAACTAAGATATTCCATGTTGCATTTTTTTAATAATATGGTTTTCATTGTCATTTTCTCGATATTAAAACTTGTTTTTTATGTTTAATCTTATAATTCATATATAGCATTTGAGATTCAATATTCTAGTGTAACTTTCTATAACTCAAGTTTCACTTCAATACTATTCTTAATCTTTTTATAAGAGGTGTACCAATATAACAACCCAAAGTTATTACTTGGATGATTAGATCTTAACCCAATCTGATTATGTAAAAAATCTAAAATCAAACCAAAAATATCATTAGAAAGAGCTCAACTTAAGGATCACTGCATAATCTTGAGCGTAATTGAGATCCTGATTTCTTCTAAATTAATTTTTGAAATTAAAATTTGATTGCTCTTGATATTGAATTTAACTGTAATAATACCAAAGAACATGCACCATGGCACGTACTCTTGATATTGGCTTTAAGCATAATAATGATTAGAGTCCTAAAATATTAATCAGAAAGCTCTAATTCAACTGTCTTGAAATCAAGATTATTTTTTAGTTGAGTTGGTTTGGAGCTCAATAGGAGACTTTTAATTTTATAAAAGCTCATCTATGCAATAATTTTTAGAATTACGTAATGAATTTACTAGTTAAAACTCCACTAAAACTCTATCTAGATCATCATCAACTTCGATGATAATAACATATGAATAGTGGGTACTATGGACAATGGGTTCAAGTATAGTGATCATTGATGGCGGATTAGTATGATGAGCATGTACGAGGGGTGGATGGTTTTTTCTCTTCCATTGCCATGCAACTTTAACTTAGTGCCACACGCTCCCCAATTATCCTTGATGTTCTATTATATGCATTGAAATTGATTATTGAACGGCTATTAGTGTAATTTATCTCTACATTGTACCTACCACAAATGTTGTCGAGATTGTTATTCTTTTGCATTAGAACTCTAGAACTCATTAAAGCGATGTTTCCTGGCAACAAGTAATATAACTGTGCCACAGTTTATTTATTAAGTTCGAGTGCTACTATCTTTTTATGTGTACTGTAAATTGAATAAAAACGTTAGTTCAAAATCCTAATGCACATAATGAAAAGATATAGGAACACCTTTGATAGGTCAAGTGATGTTTAAAGTTACATAAAACTAAATAAACATATTCTAAAATTGCTTATTAGTATATTCAAAAAACTATGTTTAATATTGTTTGACCTAGCGGATTATTTTGTCACTGATTTTTTTGTTTACTTCTTACAATGATGCAGACCTATGCACGAGGTTACATTTCTACTGAGGACAAGCCAAAGCTTTTAAGTCAGGTATACTTTATCTCATTTAATTGGAAAATAAGATAAAATTTAATGAAAATGTGGCGCATCTTGTAATGCTCTTTTAATCTCTATGACTAAAAAGCTTTGTAAGCATTCGTTATTTGTTTCATTTACGAATGTTACTTTTAAAACCTTCTGTGTTGCATTCCTTGCCACAAGTTTTTTAAGTATTATGGATCTCAGGTAGCTTTTAATGATTTTGGAATTTATGGGCAATTTCTTTGAATTGAATTTTTCGATGACAATTTGTGCGACAAACATAAGAATCTTTTCACTGAATTAAGTTACCTTTTTTTCTGGAAGTCACTTACATTTGGTTTACGACATGAAATTTCATTATCTTTAATAATTTTTAAATTATGGATGTTCATTTCACCGACAGTCTCCTAGCTTCCACCACTAGCTCCAACAAACTCTTCCCCATTAATTCATCTTCCATTTCCTATCCCTCAAACTCTCCATTCAATGAACCCTCTCTGATCTTTGCTGGCTGTGTATACAAGTCAATGATCTGGTCTTTCATTGTTGGTGTTCAGTATGCTGAGGGTAGCAAAATGGGAAGAACAGTGTTCATTGAACACATATGGGCGTTGGGTTGCACTGTGGTGGGGATGGCTGGCAGGATTGCTGTGCTAGAAGTTGTTGGTGTGTTTTCTTTGCAAAATTCACCTCTACCATGCTTTTGATATCAGATCGAATTCAGTAAAATTAAAAGACTTCTGAAATGCTTTGCTGTATTGCCGCTTACCACCAGTTTCCAGTTGTCTAGCCGCCATCCCTCTACCCTGTCTCACATATAACTTAATGGTGTTAGGTTCATGTAGTATATTTGTTATATTAATTAGGATTCAGTGTTATGTGTGTAATATATTAACATTTGAACTTAGTTATGTAGAATTAGAAGATTCTAGTGGTATGCATGCAAAAAATCTCCTTAAAAAAATGAATAAACTCTTTATCATTGTAATAGTTGAAATCTATCAAGCTAACCCTGAGTCCTATTTGATCATTTTTAAATTGGTAGAGATCGCATTTAACTTTAATTTTATTCTGACCTACTTACCCGTTAAGGTTTATTTCCTAACCTTCTTTTTGATATTTTTCTTCTTAAAAATGTAACCCTACTTTACGTTAGTGATGGAGTATGCCAGCTTCTGGCAATGATTGACTGTTCTAACATAAACCGTTTATTTCTCTATCCATTTAACTCCTGTTTTTGTTTCTTTTGTAAAATGGAAAAGAAAGGCACTGTTTTAGCCTGCCATGTACAAATATCCAATGCTTGTACATCAAGAATAATGTTTGACGATCTTATTGTTCATATATAATTATTTTGTTTAAGCTCTCCAATTTTGCAACTAAAAATTTATAATGCTCTTTTATCACGAGATAGTTCAGAAGGATCTTGTAAAATGCTTATTTATTTTAATTTGGATTTGTCAAGATTCATCGTGACAAGGAAGCTCTTTTTAGTCTAACGAACAGCAATGAACATTGAGCTACTTTTTAGTCTAATGAACATTGTGGTTTTTGTTGTGTTTTAGTTGACAGCTCTGCTTTCTGAGGCCGGACTTAATATCCAAGAAGCACATGCTTTTCAACAAATGATGGCTACTCATTAGACGCCTTTGTTGTTGATGGCTGGCCAGATGAGGTAATTTTCTTGTTTGATGTTTTTCTGAATAAATATTATCACATTCTGCCACAATCACTATGGCTGCAGTATAAATAGTCTATATGTATTTCGACGCCATTGTAGCAATTATTCCCATGCTATATTCTAATATGATATACCTCATTATGGATTGCCGTTTCATATATAATGTCTTTGTTTTTTTCATAATACAAAACATTTAAGTTTTTCACTTCAAAGCATACTCAGTTTTAATGAGGAATAGCCCATATTTCATAAAGTAGGTAACGGAGGAGAGCAATGGAGTGAAATAGAGTATTTGTCGAAGTCTACTCCTTTTATCTTTGCAGTAGATTATTGGTGATGGTGATGTTGAATAGTTAATTGCTATGATGGATAATTTACCTTTCTTCATTTAATTTTCCTAAATTTCTAATGATATTTAGGAGACCAGTCAGCTTAGAGATGCACTGCAGAAGGAGATCCAAAAGCTTGAGGTAATCTTCTTAATAATTTTACATTACAAGTAGTCTGCTTCAATTTAATTTGTTCTATGTATTTTTAATTCATTTCTTGAAAACTAGCATTTTCCCATTTCTTAGGGTATTTTTTTTATGTTTCTTGTTGCGACATTAGATAATGTAACAAATTTCTTAGGGTGTTCTTCTTTATGTTTCTTGATGCTACATTAGATGATGTAATAGCACTGCTACCATCACCAAACTTTTGTTTCACTAAGTAGGGTTGTTATATGAATTCTTTGTTTCCATTATGCTTGATCAAACTATTCTTACTTAAGCTCCACGTGATCATTCCTAATAATTTTTTGCCATGGCTTGTTTAAGTTTTTTTTGTCTTTTAACACAACCAAGCTCATTAACACAACTTTCTTTTCAATTGGGACATTTAAAAATCTACCCTTAAACATTTTCAAACAAAATATGATGACCTTGTTCGTGCTTATCCTCAATTAAAGCTATTCCAACCTTGCTATAAATATACTCATTTATCACCATATCATTTTGTATATGTAACAACCCAAAAGTCATTACTTTGCGAATTAGGTCAAATCCCGCTTCAGAAATCAGAATCTCAGAGAATTTATAATTAGGGCAAACAAAAATACCTTTAGATAAGAATAATTTTTAGATCAAAATGCCATAGTTTGAGAGAAATCTGAATAACAGAAGCTCCCCGCTTTATTTTTTGAATTATTTAAATTCTATAAATCAAAAACATTGAAATGGTGTTTGAATTCATTGTTCTCAGTGTTGATGTGTTAAGTATATTATTTAAAGGTTGCCTCGAAAAATTTCATCAAATTCTGAAGGCCAGTTTGATCGGTTAATTTTTTGAAGTTTTAAACCTCAAAAATTAACATACAATAAAATATTGCTCCGAATCAAATTTTTTTGGCACGATGATGTTTGTTATATCATAACACACATCGGAGTCAAGTTTCGTTATCTTTGAACGCCAAATGGTAGAAAAAATGCAAAAATTAAGTTTAAGTAATTTTTCCAAATTTCCTCTGTTTTTCCTCTGTTCCCCCAACCCATTCGCCCCGATCCCCGATTGCAGATCTTCTCGCGATTGCAGGCTCTGTCTTGCCAGAGCCTGCCGACGGAAACTTCCCCTCTGCCTGCGTCATTTTGTGAGCAGGCTGTCCGCCAAGTGGGCCTACCCATTCCCCTCCCTCTCGCCTACTTAGAACCCCGCAACCACTCCCTTAACCACAAGCCATCCTCTTCCCAGCAGCTTCTTTCTTGGCCAGCCAGCCTCCTATAGCCCTCCCTCCCCTGCTAGTCCAGCCAGTTCCTACCGGCTAGCTTCCTGCAGCGGCAGCCGACCACCTCGCAACCAACCCCTCAATCGGCCAACAGCCAGCGAGCATCATTCTGGCCACCCCACTTCGACCTCTCTCCATTTTCTGGCAATCATAAACCCTAAAGGTAAGAAGAATAAGTATAAGAGAAAGAAAGAGGGAAAGAAAATAGGAGAAATTATTTTGCTATTTTTTATTTTATTATATTTACTTAAAAATCTTTATAAGATAAGATTATGTGATCGCATTAGCATTATTGTCATTAATCAATAATAAAAAATAGTGCATATGTTATAAAATGATTATTATTTTAATTCAAGCATTTTCATTTTGACAGTCATTTCTATTATGTTTTCTTTTATTCTTATATTATTATTATCATTAAAATAATGATAATAATAATATTATATCAATATAATTATTATCCTCAATGACTTGATAATGCTATAATGAATATTACTGTTATCGTAACAACTTAATAATCAGACATCAATTTTAATAGAAAAATGAAAGAAGAACATAATCAAAGTAAAGAAAAAAATTACTTCTAAAATATTGGATTAAAAAGTTAATTTAAGATATCCAAATCTAAATGCAGATCCAAAAGTCGAACTGCCAAACTTGGATCTTAAAGAACAAAGCTATCAAGTACATGACGTTTTACATTTTGTATTTTTACTACTGCTTAGCTTCGCTTTTGAGCCAAATTCATATTAAAGCTTGGTTGGTTGTTCAGAATCAACGTGATAATATTCGTGATTAATTACTGAAAAAATAATATCAATAATAGCATTCGTGGCCAGTTACTGGAAAAAATGACATCAGCAACGGCATTCAAGGCTAGTTACTGGAAAAATGATATCATTAACATATTCGTGGCTAATTACTGAAAAATGACGTCAGTAATAGTATTCGTGGGTTGTTACTGTAAAAATGACATCAATAACAACATTCATGGTGGTTTACTGGAAAAATAATATCAGTAACATACATCTTTGAGCTAATATATTTTGCAGGAAGTTAACTATTTCATTTGCGCTTTTACCTTATTATTTTTCATGTATCTTTATTTTCGTAAATCGCATCTCTGCTATTATAAAATATAATACTTTATTGCTTATTATGGTACTT
Organism: Gastrodia elata; assembly: GCA_016760335.1. Classification (NCBI taxonomy): domain Eukaryota; kingdom Viridiplantae; phylum Streptophyta; class Magnoliopsida; order Asparagales; family Orchidaceae; genus Gastrodia; species Gastrodia elata. Next base: position 69,212,729 of record CM028671.1, on the reverse strand, counting down.
AGAGTATTATCTAATTACTAGAAATTTCAATCCCAGTATTATTTTATGTATAATACCAGGTCAGGTACTTCTGGAAGAGCTTAAATAAGAACCTTGAAAATTTTTACTGGTGAAAGAATTACGGTGTAACTCTTACTTTTATTTTATTAACCTTTTTCAAAGTTCATCTTGTGTTCTAGAAGATGAACTTTGTTAGAAGTTTATGGGCTACATTGTAAAATTTGAAATATTATTAAATGAGAACTATCTTTTTGGTTTTTATATGTGATCATTTTCTTTATTAAATTACTCAATATGATTCTGCGGTATGTGAGTACTCGATGTCGTAACAGTTCTCGCTGAACTGACGTTGGGCCTTCACAGTATATCTCCCACTCATTTAATTCAAAAGCCTCGCCTTGTCAACATTGTGCCCATGTAACAATATTTGTTTTGCAGTTATTATATAAAATATTTTTCTTAGAGATTTTTTTACTGAATTAGTCTCTTAACTATTAAAAATTGCTCACTTTAGTCCCTTCACTTTTAAAATATCCAAAGTAGTCTCCTAACATTTTATAAGTCTAAATTAGTAATAATTTAATTTTTTTACTTATTTCGGATGAAAAAGTTAAATAATTGAGTGGTATTTTAGTAATAAATTTAAATATATATTAAAATTTTGACATTAAGATTTTAAAAAATAGTGATAACTCTCTGGCGAAGCAAAGTTGAGAAGGTCAACGATGGAGTGATGATGGCTGGAAGAATCAAAAGTGGTTGCGCTGATCCTGGTGCCAAGGAGGCGACAGATGGGGAAGCTTTTGTAAGGGGTGACGTTGGCTCTAGCCGGCTTGCCGCGAAACTTGACCTCAACTCTCGGTTTCTCTCCATGACCTGCAGCATCGACACTCACCACCTGCAAATTACTTGAACTGATGAAGCGCCCGTACCTCCACCCGGGCGGGCACGAGTGCGTGCATTTTGCGGTAGGTGACAATATGAACAAAGATAGGGTGGGGTGATGCACATTTTGGATTAGGGATGCTGCTGACGATGCGAATCTTGGCTCAGGAACGCTGCGATCTTCACAACTTCCTTGAAGAGCTACCGCTTTTTTAAAAAAATTTAATACCAAAATTTTAATATATTTTAATTAATTACTAAAATACCTTACATTCAACTTTTTCATCCCAAATGGATAGAAATGTTAAATCAGGGCTAAATTGGAATTTTAAAAAAAGGTTAGATGATTATTTTGGGCGATGGACCAATTTAATAAATAATCGCTTTTTATTAAGCTACATTAGATGATCATTATCAAGAGCTTTTATTGACTATTTGTGGCTAGTTATGGATGAAAAGTTAAACTGAAATTAATTTGAACTTTTAAAAGGAGACGAGAGACTATTTTGAATATTTTAATAGTCGAAGGATTAAATTGGGTATTTTTCAATAATTGAGGAAGAAATTGAGTAAATGACTTCTTTATAGGTGAACTACATTAGATGATCATTATCAATAGCTTTTATTGACTATTTGTGGCCGGTCATTGATGCATTAGTGAGCTTTGGCTTTGAACTCTTTAAACAAACTTAATAGTTTTCATTGATGTAAATGCGAATTCCATAGTTTACTTGAAGTTTTGTGTTCTTGTATGAGGACATGCATTATTGTACCATGCACCGTCTACCTGATATGTTGTATGCGTTACATGTCATCTAGTGGCATCTATAGTTCGGGAGTAGGGACCAAATAGACGCAAGAAAAATGATTTGCTAACATTATTAAAATAGCAGTGAATGCATTAATAAGTTTGAACTTGGGGTAATTTCTTAGTTCAGTTGAACACATTGATTACATGCTCTTATTTGTTTTCCTCATATTGCTACAAAACAATTTCATGTATACGATGGCTAAATCACATTTTCATTTATTTTGTAAGTTTCCTATCTATGCTTCTTTTGTGATTTGGGCAAAAACAAAATTTTCACTTGTTCAGGATATTTGTAGAATCTGCAATCTTAAAATTATCTATTTTATATAAAAAACTCTTTGGAAGTATCTTGTGTACTTGCTGAATCTGCAGTAAGCAAATGTATTATTCTCTAGCAGCAGTGCATCTCCTTTTTAAACCACAATTTGTTTTTAAATAGTTTCAAGATACATATCGTCTCAGTATTAGTGTAAATGTGAACAAGTCCTTAAAAATAGAACTTCATCGACTCAATATTATTTTCTTACTATTACCATGAATGATGCTTTTATGAGTCAATTTATCTTTATAATTCGTTTGGGGACTTGCTTGATAAATATTTACTCAGCTGATGTTTCATTGCAGATTTTTCTGATCTTAATAATTTTACAATATCTTGAATAACTGGGTGAAGCACTTTTGGTTTGTCAATATGTTTGTTGTTTTGCCTTCTCACTAAGTATATTTACAGCTTTGTGAGATGTTTCATTGTCTTTCTTTTAAACTGTTAATGACACTCAATTGTTTCAAAATTAACGATCTACAGTGTCTCAAAACCTAATTTGTTTTCCCAGAATCAAGCTTGCCTTCCACCAGGGCAGTGGATATCCAAATATGAAAAATTACTGTTGAAGGATGGATTTCCTGACCCTATCAAAATTCCGAGTGATGGAACTGATGTGTGGGAGATTGATATCAGACTTTTGAAATTTCATGGTAAATTGGCTTCTGGATCTCCTTGTGATCTGTAAGTAGAAGCTGATAAACACAAATATATCTTCTGGTACGATTATACTAGGTTTTGTTATAATGAGCATATCCATACCATTTTTTCCAGGTACCGAGGAACATATTGCAGCCAGGATGTAGCTATCAAAGTATTCAAGACTGAACATATTAATGTGGATATGCAGCGCGAATTTGCACATGAAGTTTATATTATGAGGTCAGTTGTATGTGCATATATAGTTATATATATGCAGTGGTTTTTTCCTTGCATTTGTATTTGTGACCTCAAAATGACTAGAGACACCTGCTACAATATAGCTAGGCGCACAAGTATTTATCTTTTCGATGCAGCTAGAATTTCTCAAAATCACTAGAAGTGCTGTTGATATTGACATGGTGATCTCATAATTATCTCGTATTCATCTTTTCATTAAAACTAATTAAAGTTTCAAGGGTGTATACTATTGCCTAAATTTGTAGAAACCATATATTTTCCAATGCAGCATTTGATATGTATTGTGCATCTTTTTGTATGCTTGTTCTCTTTATTTAGAAAAATGACATGTTTATTATTAAAAAGCTTTCTTTTTACGTGAATAGCATCAAAAGCTTAATGATTTTAAAAGTCAACACTTAACCGTCAACACTTGAGTCATTTTAACTACATCAATCTTTATATCATGATTGTTTGGTATATTTGAGCTTCTCACTCTTTTTAGCCACATAGTCCTTAATAATACTTCCCTCAAGATTGAAACTTCTATTTTGACTAAACTTATACTCCATATATCTTATTTTAGAACTACTATAACGAAACCCTCTACATTCTAAAATAGTCCTTAATAACTTGAGTTTTACTTTAACCCAATTCCTTGTCTTTTTAATTAAGAGAATGTCGTTTGCTAATAACATGCACCAAAAAATCTTCTCTTAAATGTGTAAAGTATAAACATTCATAATTAATGCAAATTGATATGGATTGAGAGTAGAGCCTTGATGCAAGACAAGCTACTTTATGTTTGAACACATCCGCAATAATATCAATATAAGCCACATAGTTTTTATTTTCAAAACTGTATTTATTATAAACATTCATAATTAAGAACTTCTCTTGGTACTTTATTATAAGCCTTTTCAAGATCGATAAAAATTAAATAAAAGCTTCTTTTCTTTTTCTAAATATTTCCATTAAACTTTTAAGTAAAGATATGGCTTATGTGCTAGACCTGGCATAAAATTAATTTGTTAACATTTTTATTTTAAGTAATATTATGAAATATTAAGCAAGATACCATTTCAGATAACAGTAGTCTCATAAGAAATCTAAGTTAAAATTGCTTGTAGTGAATCACTCTTATGATGGATTACTAAATGAGAATTTATCATTTGATGACAAATCAGAAAATACCATAATATATCTTGATGCAATACAATGATCATTGGAGTTGGTTTGGGAGAATGGATTTTAATTTTTTTTTTTAGTTTTTAGTAGCAAAGACATCAGTAATCCTAATATTGTAATATATCATTATGTAAAATATAAACAAAAAGCTGTGCATCAAGTGCACTTCTCACTATATCCTTTTCTCTAATATATCCCATCAAAATTAATTATAGAAGATGAAATCATATAGTACTTAAGAGTAACTCACCTAAAAATATTGAGTAGTGCATGAACACTAATATATTGAAAGCTCAATATATAAATTTAAACATAGTACGTTGATTAAGCTAAAAACTAAGATAATTTAGTGCAACAAAATATTTAATTATATACTTGAATACAATTTTGTATTCCCTTATTAATTTCAAAAGAACTTGCATATTTGTTTTCTAATATATAACATAATAAGTAGAGCTATAAATTTTATTTGTGTCATTTATGTTTATATCTGATCTGTATAAATTTGATATTCATTTTATTTGTGACCATTTATGCTTAATAGCAGCCAAAGCTCATAATGATTGTCCTCCAATCTAGTGGGTCCATTTTAGTAACTCAAAATTTATACTCCATAATTTATTGAAAGCTCAATTTGTAAATATATATAAAGCTTATAATTTACTAGATCTCTCGGTTTCAAATATCATAAATACATCGGAGTTAAACAATATTTGCATTTGGCATAGTTGTCTCTTGTATCGCCTCAAAAGGATCATTGCCAACTCAAATAGTTCATGTTCAACTAAAAATTATTTATAATCAAAAGTCGGCTGAAAAGTCGGATAAAATTATTTATGCATTTAATTCTGAAAATTGCTAAAATTTGCACTACTTCACTAAAATAAAAAAAGCCATCAATTATTTATCATGAAAATATTGTAATTTTATATTGTGTATTTATTATGTTAGGCTTGAAAATATTCAAATGTTATAGAAAATATAAAAATATTTGAAAATGAAAGATGCTAAAAACAATATTCTTAGAATAACTTTTGAAAATTTTGTAAAACTTTTCCAAAAATATTTTCTTATAATTTTAGTGTTGCCAATTTTGTTTGTTGACTGTTAGATTTATCCATTTTAGTCAATTGACTATTCAATATATGCTATTTAGTCCCCGAACCATACATTTTGAACATGATTTAATTCTAGTGAATGAAAAAATTAAGGGATAATTTGATCTTAAAATAAATAGTTAAGAGTTTAAATTGGATACATAAAAATAAATGTGGAATTGTTTTGAAATTGAATAATTTGAGACTAAACTTGTAAAACTAAAATAGTTGAGGGACTTCGACAAATTACAATTTAGTTTTGTTGTAAGGTTCAACAAGATAAAACAAACTATTATCATCGACCAAATAGATTGGCCTCCAGCAATTTCTTTACAATCAGTAAGTATCATATGATTTTATAATTAAAACACTTATTAAAAGTTGCAAACATACATATTGAAATCTCAAACATTTTTGTGCATGTATTTTGCTAAATATTTTTTTATCTATACACTGTATTTCTATTTTCCATTATTAATAGTTAATTTATATACTATCTATGCAGAAAGATTCGACACAAAAATGTTGTTCAATTTATTGGGGCTTGCACGCAACCACCAAGCTTGTTTATTGTTACAGGTGACAGATTTTGCTAGTGTTTTACTCTAAAAGTTTAATCATTCATATAGTAGTAGGTGATGTACTTTTTTGTTGTCAAATAATGGCAGCCAATATTTTAATTTTTTCCCCATGATTTTTGTTCATTTCAGAGTTTATGTCTGGAGGTAGTTTGTATGATTTTCTTCATAAGCAGAAAGGTGTTTTCAAGCTTCCAACTCTACTTAGAGTTGCTATTGATGTTGCCAAGGGAATGAACTATTTGCACCAAAATGATATTATACATAGGGACCTGAAGACTGCCAATATTTTAATGGATGAAAATGAGGTTAGCCTCCTTCTATATGTAAGGATGTCACTGTTTTTTCTATTTTTGATGCGTGTACCTAAATATGGAGGGCGCGCACACGGCCCCACCAACTTCTCCTGATTGAAGACCTATCATTTTATCAGAGGCTTTTGCTTTCATTTTGCCCCCCAAAAAAATCAACTCATCTCGACCCAACCCCCTTAGTGCCAGGTTGAGGCATTCGGCATTTAAGATAAACTAACCTAACTTGATTGTACAAATCTATCTTTTAAAGTAGTATTATAAGTATCAATATTAAAATATTAAAATATTAATATTTATACTGGATGGATCAACTTGACACGATCGAGCATCAAAGATCAGGCCGGCATGACTGCTCATTCCATGTGCTGAGTGATGGTTTGGCTTAGCAATTTAAATCTGCTTAAGTTGATTTGATTTAATAATAGTACTATTAACATAGTTGGAATTAAAATAATAATTTAAACCATTATTAATATGTAGTATATTATTTAATTAATCAATAGCTATTCAACTCAATTAGCACATAAAATAATTAAAAGTAAATAATCTAATTAAGTTTTATATAATTATTAAATTAATTAATTAGTTCATATTAAGATTATTTATTAATCAGTTCATTATTTTATAAATATTTATAATAATTAATTATAATTATAAATATGTCTATTTATTAAACGAATTATGACTTAAGCTAAGCTAATAACATAAATTGATTGAGTTAGATTTCAAGTTGATTTAAACTAAGTTGCAAAATTAAAATACATTGGGAGTTATGGTTGTAAAGTTGTTTAAATGTACATTGTTGTTTCTTTAATATTTCTTAAATAAATTTCTTTTTGTTTTTCTTACAAATTTAAAACTAGTACTAAAAGTGGATACATGCTATTTATATTTATTAGCACAATCCTGAATCGAGTCGTACTGGGCTTTTTACTGCTTGTCTGCTGTCTTATTTTGTTGACAACAATCTTTGCAAATTTCTGCATTTTTTTATGCAAAATCATAATTTTATTTAATAAGATAAAAATTATAGTTAAAATTTATTAACTTGTTCTTGATCATCTGATGGTCCTTCTCCTTTCCATTTTTAATTAATTATAATTATTTAATAGAACATTGTTCTTCTACCGTATGAATACATTTATATGATCAATAAAAAAAGCATTTGTTATTTGAAAGATTGATATGTAAGATCAAAAAATAACATCAGGCCAAATTTTTAATTTTCTTATAGAAATATGCCTACTACCATTGATTGAATAAAATTGAAAAGATAAGAAGATGGGAATCTTCAAGACTTAAAATTGAAAACAAACATATGCTGCAAAATTAAGAAAATAAAAATTTTGTAAAGCTTCAGACCTAATTTAGTTTATTTAATATTTTATTCTTCATTAGAAACGATCTTTTCCTTTATGAAAGAGTTGGCTAGTTGTTAGTGGAGCCGTTGAAATTCAATACCCACCAAAATTGTTAATGGATCACTTTAGAATTAAAGAATTCAGTAAAACTCATTATTTTATTACCGTTTTTAAATTCAATAAAAATACCATGCTAATAAATTTAGAACTGCTCAAATTTTTAATCAAAAGCTCCTAACGTTCATTTATTCTAATTCTATTTAAACTCCTATTCTTTTTTTTTAATGTTTACTTTATTCACTTTGAACATCCCTATATCTGGCAGGTTGTTAAAGTTGCTGATTTTGGTGTTGCACGCGTTAAAGCTCAATCTGGCGTTATGACTGCTGAAACAGGAACTTACAGGTGGATGGCCCCAGAGGTATTCCCAGACCTTTTCTTGATCTCTAACATAGCTGCTTAACAATTTTTCTTCTGAACTTGGTGCATGCTTAATACACAATTATTATAATGGTGATATATTTGGCAGGGAAGAGTTTGCATTTTCCAATAAAAGAACTGTAAATAAATGAAAATATACGGGAATAGGATGTGTGCTTGAAATTATTGTGGCAGAATTTTCAAGAAGGGAAGGACTAAAGTCTCGTATACACATATTTCACAATTCTTATTAAACAAGAGATTTTTTTCTTCATTCGTAGTGTTTTTCAAATATTCCCTCTTATAAGAGATTTTACACCTAAATTGTATTTATGGCTTTCTCTAGCGTTCCTCTTTTTTAATTTGTTTTTTATTTTGATGTATCAAAATTTTTTAATGAGATTCATGAAGAGGTTGGAAGAGTATAGGAGGTGATGCTTGATAGGATGCATGCAATACATTTAAGGCTTGTGGTAAGATATAAGTAATTCATTTCTTAAAGAGTTATATTTTTAAATTGAAACTGTAAAGCTTACACCAAAATGTGAATAGCCCAAAGATGAGACCATTTTTGTCAACGTGTAGGGTGGATATTTTCACTATATATATATATATATATATATATATATATATATATATATATATATAATGATATACTTTTTATAAATAATTGTTGAAGTCATGCTCTTTATACTTTTACTTAGTATTTGAACTTGATTTTTTGAATTTTCTGCACTTATTTTGTATACTCTTCTTATAAGTGCATATTTTATTGTATACACTTTTAAAATATAAATAAACGCATAAATTTGCTGTCATCATTTATTATTATTTTCCACTTTCATTTTTTCAATTGTTTTTTGCTCTTATCATTTCTTTGATCATTTATAACTATATTTATTCTCTAGTTTTATTTACTTAAGTTATACCATTCTTATTTAACCCTTAAGATGAACCGATTATTTTGACATGGATTCATAAGGTGCATAGCTTTAATTATTTTTGTTCCCTTATTTCGTTCTGAAATTTATGTGCTTTTGCAATCATATAGGAATAAAATATTTTGCTAAATTTCAAATAAGAGGTATATAAAAAATAACTTCATGTAAAATAAATGAAGATCATAGAAATAGAAATATTTGTGGCATGAGAATTGCAACCTCCAATTATAAAAGTAAGGGTTGAATATGCAGAAGCAAACTCCAAGATTCTTTCTTGTCTAGAATTCCTCTACTTGTTGGGACACTGGTTATTCTTAAAGAGACCAAGGGCCTTTCTTTTAATCAGCAAGAGAATTTCCTTGGATGATAACCTTCTCCTCTCATTCTTTTTACTCATTTCTCACTCTCTCCCTCTTCTTTCTTTCTTTCTTTCTTTTTTTTTTCTATTTTTCTCTTCTTATTTTGCTTGTCTATGACCTTGGTGATGTTAATCTCACTTCATAGTGATTTTTATCTTTCTTTCTCTCTATTTATAATCATGGTATGAGGTGCCCTAATTTAATTTAGGTTCTGAATTTTTTCTAATTTGACCAACTATTGTATACATAAAAAAAGAAATATGGCCTGTTATGTAATACTTAAATCAAATGAGTATACATCTAATAAATATAAAGGCTTCGTTTGACTTGCATGATTTTCTCATAATTGACAATCTACCATTTGATGATTCTATAATAGTTTCAATGCACCTACTTAAATATTCAGTATAAACGAATCTCTATGCTAAACTTCTAACTTCAATCTCAGAGATTATTGAGATTTTACTTCACATTAATTTATCTAAGCATAATTTTTGTTTGCATAAGGTGTCACGACCTAACCTAGTAAGTATTGGGAAATGGAGTTAGATGATGAAAATATAAATTTTCAATCTTCTTATTATATTAAACTATTATTCAAAAGAGAGCCACTAATTATTCAGGAAAAAATATTTTCATAATAAAAAGCAATAATTAACAAAATTAAATAAAACAAAGTTAACTAAGTATACCTACAAAGTGGAATATAGTCTAGCGGTAAACCTCGTCGGCATGATTTTTATTCACGAGTTTTATAACCTAAAAAAGTCATGAGTTCATAAATTTAATACTGTTTTTAGTTAATTATAGGTATATTTATTAGTTGTTGGAAGTAAATAAATTTGATAATTTAATTAGCATAAATAACAATATGAACCTTATTAAAATAGCTATTTTCTTGTAATCTTTGCCTTTTTTCAGTAGCATAATATATTTTATTTTTGTGTGATAATCTAAAAATTTCACCATCAAAGTTATTACTATTATTATTATTTCTCTTATCATTAATATGAGTTTCAAGCCATTATTGAAAAGGAGTTCTCCATTAAACAGTAACATATATATGCATATGTGCATATTTATATCGCTTAAATTAGTATGCCATTACTCTTACTTAAATAAATTGATTTCTATTATAACAGCATTTAATCATAAATAAATGCTATATATGCTAGGCTCTTTATAAACAGCCAAAGTGTTTAGATACTATTTTTGTAAAGAGACTATCTTTATTCTTAGGACATGTTTCTACTTAATTGAGTCTTTTCATCATGTCATTTAATCATAACACTTTGGCTGTATCATCTTTAAGTACTAAGTAATAATTTTATAGTGGATCTTGATTTATTGGCTTATGTGTTTTTTGTGACCTTTTGACTTGAATCATAAGTGTGCTAGGCTCATGCTGCTCTAACTTTCAACTATTTGTTTTCTTAGCTTTAAATAAATGGCTCCTCTATTTTGACTTGCTTTAGGGTAGAAGAATCATTTACAATGGTGCTTGCATGTATTCATATATAAATATATATTAAAAATGATAATTCTAATCATGATAACTTTAGGCAACAATGATGGTTAGAATTAATCAATGATCATAACTTAGATATTCAATACCATTCGAGCAAGGCCAATGTAGTAAACGCATTGAGCAGGAAGTCTGCCGTCACATTGAGTATGATAATCATCAACCAATATATATATAATTAGAATGAATAGTGATCGAATTTGTGACATGTCAACTATGCTCAATTTTGGCTTCTGAGGCTGAAGAGCAACACTAGATGAGTGCATAAAATTGTCCTAAGAGAAAGATGAAAAATATCAAATGCTGAAACAACAAATTTCAAAAGGCAAGAAGAATGAACTTCAAGAAAAAATGGATATATTTACTACAGGACATGACTTTGGGTATAGAAAGATGCAAAATTGCAGAAAGTGACAAGCTCATTGTGCAAGATACACAATCCATCAAGGAACTTCTAAAATGTATCATGACCTGAAGAAGATTTATTGAAGGCATGGATTAAAGAGATACATAGGAGAATTTGTGGCTCGTTGCAACACATGCAACTTGGTAAAAGCAGAGCATCAAAGACTAGGAGGACTCCTGCTACCTTTGTCAGTTTCAGAATGGAAGTGGGTCGATATCACTATGGATTTTTTGGTTGGGTTATCCCGTGGAAAAATAGGGAAGGTCACCATCTGGGTAATAGTTATAGACTTACAAAGACAACACACTTTATCCCAGGGAAGTTGTGGCGCCTCTCCCCGCCGTTTCTCAACTACTTAGACACACGATTGTGCCTCAAATTATTATATAAGGATAATCATAATTTAGAGTACAAATAGGCAGGTGCCATAATTAAACAGAGTGTGGAAGCTAACTGAAATAAATACATCTATTCATCACATTGCAGAAATAATAAAAATTAGAGTAATTATTACATCCCAAAGTAATACTGAAATAAAAATATACAGTGCCGAAATTAAATTATTGCAAGCCATTAAATAGTTAAAGGAAAGAAAGACTGAAACTGAAATAAAACGCTTTCATTTCAACAAAAATAAAATCTAAGCAACTACAGAAGGGCCTTCATCACACACCTGCTCCTCACCTGGATCTGACTCTTCAAATTGCTCTAAGACTGATATGTTAGTTTTTACATGCTAGGGCCCCAGCCATGAAAAAAAAATCTTTGGTTAAATAATAAGTCTAAGCATATTTTAGGCTAATAATTTCTTATATTTTAAGATATCATAAATCATCTTAAGCAAATAGGAGCTGTAAGGCATCAACTGAAATGATAAAGCTATAAATAATACATTTATAACTAAAGCAAAATATGAGGTAAGAAGATATATCTCAATCAAAAGCTGTAGAAAATATTAAGCAGTTTATAAATATAAATTACTAAATATAAAGAAAGGTTATAAATAGATATGATCAATATATATATGCTGAAAAATGCAATTTAAGCAAAATTGTACTGGAACTAGCTGTGATACTCCGATGCCGATTCAGCAAGAACTATCCTGACATCGGGTACTCACATGTCGTAGGATCATATTGAGCAATTTGAAAGAAAAGGAACACACATATAAAAGCCAAAAGATAATTCTCATTCATTGAAATTCCTTATTACAAAAATCTTTAATTTAATATTCCTTTTTACAAAGTTCATCACAAGATGAATTGAAACAATAGGAAAATAAAAATAAAAGTAAAAGTAAAGATTCATCGGCAAGTTTGAAAATTTATGAATTAGGGTTCTTGCTTGAATTCTCCCAGAAGCACCTGACCTGATATTGTAAAAAAAAGTAATACTGGTATTGGAATTCCTAGTAATTAGAGAATACTCTAAGTACTGCAGTAAATAATAAAATATTACACTTTTATAAAAGCAGAATGTGATTAGCGAAAATAAGGGTGTAATAAATATGCTGGAAAAATAAGGCAATAGTGCAAAAGGAGTAATCAATTTTTTGCAAAAAGTATTATTCACAAAATGTAAGTTACTGCTGTCATTTTTCTTGTAACCCACCAAAAATGTTACTGATGTCATTTTTTCAGTAACCCGCGAATATTACTGATGTCATTTTTCCAGTAACTCACGAATGTCACTGATGTCATTTTTTCAAAAACCCATGAATGTTACTGATGTCATTTTCCAGTAACTAACCGCGAATGTTACTGATGTCATTTTTTCAGTATAACCACATTATAAAATGGATGTTGGTTCCGAACAACCAACCAAGTTCAATATGAATTTGGCTCAAAATGAAGTTAAGTAACAGTAAAGTGCAAAAAGTAATACATGTTCATATACTGGTTACCTTAAAGTTCAAAAGTGCTATAGTTTATTCTAATCTGCATTTAGATTTGATAATTAAATTAGCTTTTTAGCCAAAAATTTTATGAGTAATTATTATCTTCGTTTCTTTTTTGTTTTTCTTTCGCTTTCTCATTTTGATAAATGTCCGAATTTTAAATTACTGCGATAGCATTAATATTTAATATAACATTATTATTATTATTATTTAATAATGATAATAATATTGTACGAAAGAAAAAGACAGAACAGAAATGACTGAATTGAAATAATAGTCATTTTATAGTATTTTCACTGTTATTCATTATTAATTAATGAAAACAAATGATGTAAATGAGATAATAAAACTATCATTATTATTATTATCATAATAATAAGTATTATGAAAAAGAACTAAAAAATAAAAAAATAAAAAGAAGGCAAAATTTCTCATCATTTTCTTCCTCCTTTTTCCTCACCTCTTACCTAGGATCGTGTTGCCGAAAAACTGAGGTAGGTCGGATGGTTGAAGGGGGTGGCCGGACGGCTGGCCGGAATGGGGTGACCGGACGACTGCTGGCTGGCTGTTGGCCGGGTAAAGGAGAGCTGCGGCAGGAGGGAGCTGGCTGGGAAGGGGAGAGGAGGCTACTGCTGTTTTGGAGAGGTGAGGGAGTGGGGGGTTTAAATAGAGGGAGAGGGCTAGGGGGGTTCGGCACTTGCCGACCAACCTACGCCAAAATAGCGCAGGCAGCTCACCTGGCAGGTGGAAGGTTCCGCCTGCAAGCTCTGTTTAGCGACAGAGCCTGCGATCACAGGATCCTGCAATCCGATCAGGGGAGAAGAAGGAAATTATTAAGGAATTTTAAATAATTACTTAAAGTTAAATTTTTAGCATTTTTTCGCTGGTTGACGTCCAAAAATAATGAAACTTGACGTAAAGTCGTATTACGATGTAACGAACACTCAAGCCAAAAAATTTCGATTTGGAGCAATATTTTATTTTAAATTAATTTCTGAAGTTTTAAACTTCGAAAATTAATTGAGAGCGAATCGACACTCCAAAATCGATGAAACTTCATGAGCAAGTTTTAAATAATGTACTCAACATAATGACACGAAAATCGATGAATTTGGATTTTTAATTTATATTTTCAATTTATTGAATTTAAAGAGTTTCCGTTATCCGGATTTCTCCCAAACTAGGGCACTTTGATCTAAAAATTATTCTCATCTAAAAGTATTTTTCTTTGCCCTAATTGAAGTTCTTCGGGATCCTGATGTTAGAGTCGGGATTTTGACATAATTTGCAAAGTAACGGCATTGGGTCGTTACACTAGCATCCTAACATACTTGAACATAAAGTACTACATAAAACTAGAAAAATGCTGTAAAATACTGAAATGTTATAAATACTAAAAATACTGAACTGAACTGAACTAAAAATAACAGAAGCTAAAAATAACTAAACTAAAAATAAATTATTTTATTTTAATTGAACATGTGCCTAAACTAGTTCTGTCATAATATAAATTGACTAAAACTAGCTATAGAACAAAAATTGTATCATCTAGAATATTGATGTCCAAATCAAACATACATAATCCAGAACATCGATGTCTGGATCTGAGCTGAAAAACAGAACTGTAAAGGCAAATTACTTAGGGCATATTTTACTGAACTGTTATCTATTACTTATTTATACTGATTTATTAATATTCATGACATATGCATCTCCAAACTAATATAAGATATTCATCAAATATCTTGTCTTATCTAAATGTGTCAAAGCAGTGCGTACAAATCAAAGAATGTAAAACATTACTAAACAAAAATTTTAGATATTATTTATTTTCTATTTTAATCGTTCTAACTATCTTGAGATTATACAAGCTCATGATTTTCAATATCATCTTATCTAGTATAAACTCAGAGTCACGGTTCTCTAAAGTCAAACAATTAGAACTAATTAGGTTCTAACTTAAGTCAATCAATAACGCATACATAAGTTAAATAATAAATCATTTGCCTTAATTAGTAAATTTATTAAACCAAACCAATCTTGGGGTTCACAACTCTTAATCCAAGGGCAATAAAGTCTAAGGGTTTAAGGTTTCTCAACTCTAACGAATTAAAGGTTAAGGTAATCTTATTAAGTGTAATCAAATTTAATAAGATGTATCTCTAATTTTAAGCTAAAATTAAAAAAATAAAATAATCAGAATTAAAAGATAAATCTAGAAATCTAAAATCAAGATTTCATTCCATTGAGTAATCCAATTACCAATGAATGAAATCTAGCATAAGTCTACTACTAAGCATTAAAGAAGAGATTCCTAAAAGCTTTAGAATAGAAAGATACTTAAGGACTTCCTAAGGAAATGACTTATGAAAAGATCTAATAATTGTACACTGAAGTTAAGATAGATTTATTTAATATCGTGGTGAGTCTAGTTTAGGCATAATGTGGGTTTAATTCCATATTAAAAAGATCATGATTTTATTTAAGAATATTTTAGAGGAAAAGTAGGATTTTGCTCTAAGGTCAAATTAACATATCTAAATGATTTAAATTTAATTCCTAAACATTTACTTTACTGATTGTAAGGGAAATTATAGATTTCTATGGCATAAGAGCACTTAAATCAAAGTTAGGCAAAATGACCAAAATGCCCCTCCTTAAGGATCAAAAATGTGATTTTTAGATTTAGGGCTCCAAATTAAATTCTATTAATAACAAATAGTTTCTTATTGTCTAACATGAAGATAGATGCTAAGAATGCCTAATTTGGCCAATGATTAAGGCTAATGACGTCAAATTATGGTTTAAGCTCATTAAAGGTTAATTAGCAAAATTACTTAGGGAAATCTAATTTTTTTTATTATACTTAGGTTTTACCCTGTCTAAGGATTCCATATATATCAAGTTTGATAAATTCTGAGGTCAAATGATCAAGTTATGAGCAAAATAAGAATTTTCTTAAAAGGATTAAAGGGTGATTAGGAGTGGCGTCCAAAAACCTAATTTTACTAATTGGTGTCCAAATCAAGCCAAGTCAATGGCTATGGTGATTAGCGAGTGATCAGTGAGTTTGCTCAATTTGGATCTCAATTAATTAATCTAGACTGTAATTAGGTTTATGATGATTAGTGAGTGATTAGTGAATTAATTATAGAAATATTATTTTGAGTTTGCCAATGCATTCTCCTCTGTTTGGTGAGTGATCAGAAACTTGAATTTTTAAATTTGGATAATTAATGAGTTTAATATTCACTAATCTATTTTTAGTGTAATTATGCCCAATTAAGAAATTTACTCATTAAAATTGAAAATTTCTTTTAATTTATTGATCCTTATTTTTTTTGATCAAAATAGTATATTTGATCATATGATTTAGAGCTAAATTGATTAAATTATGAGCTAATGAAATTCTAGGGTTTAATTAGCCTAAAAATATAATTAGCTAAATTAAGCATCTAATAGAAATATTAACACTACCAAAATATTCCTCATATTTTTCTGAGCAAATAAGATATAATTTTGTTATATTTGGATTTGTTGATTCAAAGTTATGAGTGTTCAAAGATTTCAAATTAACTAAATTGATTAAACTAATTAATTAACTAAAAATCTAATCCTAATCCTTCAATCAAACAGCGGCGGGTCCCACTCCACTGCTTAGCAGAGTACGGCGCACGATGGGCCCACTCCCAACGGCTCAGAAGGCGCTACCCGAACGAAAATCACGCTGGTCAGGTCCGACCCAAGGCCGACCTAGAAGAAGACGCGGCTAAAATCGAGACTTGACATCTAGGGCATCGAAATCGTCGGCCTTCCCGCCGTTGCCGGAGGTCGGCCCACCAGCCGTTGGAAAGGTCTCGAAGAGACCTTTCAATCGGTGGTCGGACCATCGCCGAAGGTGAACTGGATCACCAACAAATGTAAACCCTAGGCATCAAGGCTCGGACAAGAGGTGGGGCAAAACTGTAGGTCACTGTGCATGATTCAGCAAGTCAGTCTGATCGGACTCGATCAGACAATCATCCATGGTATGAAATAGGTATGCGAATCAAATCGAGAAGGATTGCATTAAACAATTGCGGGATCGGGAAGTACTTGGCTTGACGACTGAGAGTTGAGGATTCTTCGAGATGAGTTCGACCCAAGGCACTTGCGCGCTTGCGCGAGAAAGACGAGGTCTGGACGGTCCGATCGAACGATGCTGAACGCGTCGTTCCAATCGACGGGTCCGACCCGAACCGACATGCAAACAACAGGCCCCAGTAAACGGCGGACCCCACCCTTGATTTAATTAAATTTTAAAATTAATTAAATCAATTTTCAAAATTAAACTATTAATTGGACTCTGAAAAATTAAAAAATTTCACTCCTAATTAATTTGAGGGTGAGGAATACAACGATGAAGTCGGATTTTTGTTTCGTTGACAATTTAATTATATTATTTTTCGGGGTACTTTAAATATATTAAAATATTCGGGAGAAATTTGATGACTTTCAAAACATCACCCCTAGCTAATTTGGGGTAATTATTGCAATGGCAAAGTCGGATTTTCGATCTGATGTCAATTTAATATCTCATTTTCCTGATTACCTAGGTTTTTTTAAAATTAGGGTTTAGTCCGATTGATTCCTGATTTGGATCAAAATTTCAGAGTTTGCTCCTAATGACTAATTAAGACTACTGGAACGAAGATTAAGACTTGGTTTAGTCCCGATTTATCAAGGTAACAACCTCTCGGTTGCACGGAATACCAAAAATAATCATATCAGATATAGATAGTAGGTTCACTTCCCGGTTTTGGAAGGTTGTGCATGATGATTTAAGTACCACTCTTGCCATGAGCACTTGTTTCCACCCACAGACACATGGACAAACATAAAGAGTTAATCAAGTTTTGGATGATCTTTTAAGATTGTGCATATTGAATTTTGGTGGAAGTTGGGAAAAACATTTATCTTTAGTCGAATTGCTCATAATAACTGTCATCAGGATAGTATTGGGATGGCTCCCTACGAAGCCTTATACAGAAGGAAATATTTTACGCCTCTGTTCTGGTCAGAAGTTGGGGATGTTCAAATTTATGGATCTGACTTGGTCGAAGAAATTAACAAAAATATTTAGTTGATAAAAACAGAATAGTTGCAGTTCAAGATCGCCAAAAGAAATACCACGGTTCAAGACACCGGATGTTGGAGTTCCAAGTCGGGGATATTACCTACTTAAAGGCAAGCCCAATGATCGGGTATATCGATTTGGCATGTCAAGCAACCTAAGTCTGCAATATACCGGACTATTTGAAATCATTGCCCGAATAGGAAGCTCTGCGTATTGTTTGAGGTTACCAGAAGACTTTTTTATAGTACATTATGTATATCACATATCATCCCTACGAAAATGTTTGCAAAGATCGCCACAATTTGCCATGGGAATTGCCTCGTTCTATGATTTTGTCAGGCTCCTCCACATAAATCAAGTTTGGAGATCTTTGCAAATATTTTTGTAAGGATGATATGTGAAATACCTTGTGTAATGCAGAAAACAATTTCTGGTCAGAGCTTCCTTTTCAGGCAATGATTTCAAATAGTCCGGTATATCACAGACTTAACTAGCATGACATGACAAATCGGTACACCCCCTTAATTTGGCTTACCTTAAGTAGGAAAAATCCCCGACTTGGAACTCCAGCATCCGGTGTCTTGAATCCCGGTATTTCTTTTGGTGATCTTGAATGCAACTATTATATTATATTTTTATCAACTAAATCTTTTTGTTAGTTTCTTCGACTAAGTTGGGTCTATAAATCTGAACATCTCCAACTTCTGATCAGGATAAAGACAAAAGATATTTCTTTTCGTATAAAGCTTTGTAGGAAACCATCCTAATGCTCTACTTTGATGATTGTTATTATAAGCAAATCCAACTAATAATAAATATTTTCCCCAATTTTCACCGATGTTCAATATTCACAATTTTAAAAGATTATTCAAAACTTGATTAACTCTTTTTGTTTGTCCATCCCTCTATGGGTGGAAAGCAGTTCTCATGGAAAGAGTGGTATTTAAATCATCATGCACAGCCTTCCAAAATCGAGAAGTGAACCTACTATCTCTATTTGGTATGGCTGTTTTTGGTATTATGTGCAACTGAGTGATTTCTTTTACGTATATTTTGGCAAGTTTCTCCACAGTGTCTGTTTGTTTCTCTGGGATTAAGTGTGCTATATTTGTGTAAGTCTATTAACTATTACCCAGATAGTGTTCTTTTATTTTGCCACGGGGTAATCCAACCACAAAACCCATAGTGATATCGACCCACTTCCATTCTGAAATTGACAAAGGTTGTAGGAGTCCTCATAGTCTTTTATGCTCTGTTTTTACCAAGTTGCAAGTGTTGCAAGGAGCCACCAATTCTCCTCTGTCTCTCTTCAATTCATGCCACCAATAAATCTGCTTCAGGCCATGCTACGTTTTAGAAGTTCCTGGATGGATTGTGTATCCTGCACTATGAGCTTTTGTTAGCATCACTTTTCATAATTTTGCATCTTTCAGTACCCGTATTCATGTCTCATAGTAATTATATCCATCTTTTTCTTGAAGTTCATTCTTCTTGCCTTCTAAAATTTGTTGTTTCAGCATTTGAAATTCTTCATCTTTCTCATGGGACAGTTTTATGCGCTCTAGTGTTGGCTCTTCAGCCTCATAAGCCAAAATTGAGCATAGTTGACCAATTGTTACAAATTCGAACCCTATTCTTTTAAATTCCTTAATTAGATGTTGGTTGATGATTATCAGACTCAATGTGTCGACCTACTTCCTGCTCAATGCGTCAGCTATTACATTGGCCTTGCTCAGCTGGTATTGACTATCCAAGTCATAATCCTTGATTAATTCTAACCATCATCTTTGCTTGAAGTTAAAGTATTGCTGGGTGAAGATATATCAGAGGCTTTGGTGATCTGTGTAAATCTCACATCGTACTCCGTACAGGTAGTGCCTCCAATTTTGTAAACATCATTGTTGCTAATTCCAAATCATGCTCCGAGTATTTCATCTCATGGATCCTTAATTACTGTGATGCGTATGATATTACTTTGTCTTCTTGCATTAATATGCATCCAAGTCCATTATAAGAAGCATTTATATAAACTTGATAGTTAATTCCTTCTCGAGATAAAACAAGTACTGGTGCAGAGGTGAGAGCATCCTTTAATTTTTGGAACTTATTCTCACACTCTACCTTCCAAATATATGGTACTGCTTTTTGTGTGAGTTTGGTAAGTGGGGCAGAAATCTGAGAAATCTGTGAGGACCCGACGCCGGTTCAACGGAAATCGTTCCGACATCGGGTGACTTCTCACCGCATGATCATATTGAGTAACTTGAGAGGAAAAAGAGCATACACATACAAAAGCCAAAGGATATTATTCATTTAATCTAATGTTCACATTACAAGGTCTTTTCAGCGTTCCTCGTACAAAAGTAAAACTAAAGAAAATATAAAAGATAAACAAGCAAAAACAGTGCCGTCATAGATCCATTTGCAGATTGAAAATTTTAAGCATTAGGGTTCTTGCTTAAGCTCTTCCAGAAGTACCTGACCTGGTATTGTACAACAAACAATACCGGGATTAGAATTCCCAGTAATTAGAGAATACTCTAAGTACAGCAGTACATAATAATATTTACATTTTTAAATGATGCGATTAGCGGAAGTAAGACGGAAATAAAATGTAGGAGAAAATAAGGTAATAGCGCGAAATAAACAATTCCTGCAACAAATATTATTTATCAAATAAAGATTACTGATGTCATTCTTCCAGTAACAATCCCGAATATTGCTGATGTCATTTTTCCAGCAATAACTCCGAATGAAAAGAACTGTTGGTTTCTAACAACCAACCAAGCATTAATGTTACTGATGTCATTTTCCAGTAACCCCCGAATGAAAAGGGATGTTGGTTTCTAACAACCAACCAAGCTTCAAATGAATCTGGCTCAAAGCAAAATACGCGAAGCTAAGCAGCAGTAAAAGTGCAAAATGTAATACATGTCATGTACTGGGTACCTTTGTTCTTTTAGTTCAGAAATTCAACAGCTCAAATGAGTGACAGTTCGCTCAATCTGCATTTAAGTCCCCGATATCTTTAAGTTAGCTTTTTTTAATCAAATGATTTAGGAGTTTTATTTCTTCTTTCATTCTATTCTTCTTCCGCTTTTGCAGTTCGATTGATTTAAGCTGCTATTAAAGCAGTTATAATTTTTAAAGTGTCTTAAGATTATGATCATAATACTGTATAATGACAAAGTCAGAACAAAAATGTCTGAATTGGCAATTTATGAAATAATAGTCATTTATAACATTTGTATTGTTGTCATTATTGATTAATGACAACAATACTAATGTGATGACATAATCTTATAAGTATAATATAAAACAAAAAAAGCAAAATAACGTCTCTTTTCTCCTCCTTTTTTTTTTCTTTTTCTTAAACTTCTCTTCTTACCTTAGGATTAGGATTGCCGAAAAATGAAAGGAGGTCGGAGAGGGTGGCCGGACGGCTGGCCGAGGGCTGGCCGAGGTGGCAGCAGCAAAGGGGCTGGCTGGAAAGTGCTGTTGGTGGCCGTCGAAGGCTGCCGGAGGCTGCTGGAGGCTGCCGGAGAGGGAGCTAGCTGGCTGAAGGGGACTGCCGGGGGCTGCTGGGAGGGTCTGCCTGAGGCTGCCAGGAGCTGCCGGAGGGGCTGAGGAGGGGTGGCCGGCTGCCGGAAGCCTGAGGAGGAGGGCTGGAAGGGGAGGGCTACGCTTAAATGGGCGCAGGCTGGGGGTTCGGCTGAGGAGGCCGACCCCATCCTGCGCCAAAACGGCGCAGGCGGGCCCCCTCATGGCAGGCGGAAGTGCCGCCTGCAGGCTCTGTCGCAAGACAGAGCCTGTGATTCGCAGGCTGGGGTCGAGGAAGGTCGAGGTCAGCCCTATGGGCCGACAGCCTGCGCCAAAAACGGCGCAGGCAGGCGCCAGGCTTCTGCCTGGTGCTGAAGCTCCCGCCATTTGGCGGAAAAAATCGCAAGCTGCGATTTTTAGGGGGTGCGTAGGGAAAAAACAGAGGTAAAAGAAAAAAAATGAAAAAAAAAAAACTTGAACTTCAAATTAATCGCATTTTTCCGCCGTTCGGCGTCCGGATGCAACGAAACTTGGCACCGAGGTGTGTTACGACATAACGAACACCATCGCGCCGTAAATTTTCCATTCTGAGCAATATTTTATTTTATTATAATTTTAGAGGTTTAGAATTTCGAAAATTTGCCACGATCAGCTTTTAAATAATATACTTAACACATCGACACTGAAAATGACGAATTCGGACACGTATTTCAATGTTTTTGATTTTCATAATTTAGAAATTTCGAAGGTAGAACGGGAGCTTCCGTTTTTCGGATTTTTTCCTGAATTAGGGCTCTTTGATCTTTGAATTATTTCTATCTATTGGTAGTTTTGTTTGCCCTAAAGTGAAATTCCCCGGGATCCTGATTCCTAAGGCGGGATTCTGCCCTAATTTGCAATACAACGACTTTGGGTCGTTACAGCTTGGTAAGTGGGGCAGAAATCTGAGAAAAACTTTGAACAAATCTTCGATCCTGCTTATCCTAGGAAACTTTTGATTTTGGTAACTTGTGGTTGGTTGGGGCCAATCTTGAATTGCACTTACCTTTTTTGGATCTACCTTTATGTTGTCTCCACTAACAATGTGTCCTTGAAAAGCCACTAATTTAAGCTAAAATTTACATTTAAAAAATTATAAAGTTTATTGGCTTTAAATGTTTTGAGGACATTCTACAAATGTGTACATGTTCTCCTTTATGTTTAAAGTAAATTAGTATGTCGTCGATAAACACAATAAAAAAATTATCTTGGTATGCTCTAAGTACTCTTTGCATCAAATCTATAAATATTGAGGGAACGTTTGTTAATCTGAAAGACATTACCAAAAATTCATAATGACAATATCGTGTTCGTAAGGATGTTTTTGGTGTATCTTCTTCCCGCACTCACAATTGATAAAAACTCGATCGGAGATCAATCTTAGAAAATACGGTGGCACTCGTGAGTTGATCGAACAAATCATCGATACGAGGTATCAGATATTTGTTTTGATAGTAAGCTTGTTGAGCTCCCGATAATCAACACACATACATTGCGTTTTGTCTTTCTTTTTCACAAACAATACTGGAGCTCCCAATACGGTGGCATGCTTAGTTTGATGAATCCATGATCTAAAATCTTTTTTAACTGCTCTTCAATTCTTATAGCTCTTTAGGAATCATTCGATAAGGAGTTTTAGATATAGGTTGTGTCCCAAGAAACAACTCAATAATAAAATTTATCTCTTACCGGAGGCAATCCTGATAGTTCTTCAAAGAATACGTTTGTATATTCTGCTACCTCCCGTATTTTAAGTAAGGGTGTAGTTGATTCCTCCGATCCCATCGTGGTTACCAAAAAGCCTTCATACCCTTTTTTAGCAAAATGCCTCGGCATTTATGGCGTTGATGAGAGATGTAAATATGTTTCTCTTCCCCATAATAAATACTGCAGGCCCTATTTTTTTGCTATTACAGTGATTTTCTTTCGTTGACAATTTATGGTAGCATTATGACGGCTTAGCCAATCCATTCCCAAAATGATGTCAAGCTTATGATCGGAAGTATAATCAATATAGCTTCAAACAGTTTGGTGTTAATAGGGATATTGCATATACAATATGCTTTCACTTGCATATGAGCTCCTGAGGCAGCCCTACGTTCAATGAAGTTTCCATCCGACCTTCTACTTGTAATAAATTGGTAAATATTTTTAATATAAATGAATGACCAACACCGGTATAAAATAATATTGTGCGCGGTGTTTCATGGATTTGGATGGTACCTATTATGACGTCATGGTCATCAGTTGCATTTGCCAGTGTAATGGCATACATCGTGGCAAGTACCAGAGGTCTCGCTGGTGCTGACGGTCTGGCGGATGCTGCAGGCCTTGGGGACTGCTTCCCTCTCTGGAGCTGGCCCGTTCACAGGTGCATGTACTTTGTTTTGCCGGATACCCGTCGTTGGAATGTTGTCCCCGTTGATAGTTTTTACGGCTCTGCAAAAATTGATATTATGGCATGGCTATCCCTGTAGCCTGTGTGATAACACCTGCCAAGGGGTTGCGGCTTCTTGCATTCCCCTTCGATTCCTTACTGAGTAGTGGAAATTTGAAAGATTCGAGCTAAATGTGCTGGCCTTGTCTTCTTGAAATTTTCTTGGTTAATGTTGCTAGAAAAATGTCTCTTCTTGTCCTCTTAGATGGCGGTTTGTTCTTCATACTCTATCATGATAGCACATTCCAATAACTTAGAGAATCTTGTATGCTTAAATGGCTTTATGCTCCACTGAAGTTTGCTCTTTAACCCTGCTAGAAATCAACTGCACGTACCAACTTCTGTATCCACAAATTTGTGTGCATACATTGAGAGTTTAGTAAACTCTGCCTCATATTCCGTCACTATCTTGCTTCCTTGGGCTAGCTTTGTAAATTGATTCTCCATAAGGACTTGTGCATATTGAGGCACGTACTTCATTCAGTATGCTTCAACAAATGCCTTCAATGGAATATCCTCAATTCAAGCCCGACAAATTGCATGTTGAGGGTGGATTCCCACCACCTAGTAGTCTCTCTTTTGAATAAATGTTTGGTTACCGCACTGCCTTTGACATAGGACACTCCATGCTATTGAACATTTTCTCTATGTCGCGTAACCAGTCCTCAGTTTCCATGGGACTAGCTGTCCCATCAAATGTGGGCGGATTCAACTTTATGAATGTATCTAAGATGCCCACCAGTTTGTGCCTCTTTAAGAGGGAGAGCACTTGTAGCAAAAGTTTTCTTTTGATATTCTAGAATGGTCGCCATTATTTCCATCTTGATATGAAACCCATTTTTTGTGTACCATTTAAGAAAATAATGTAAAATTTATTTGGTTTGAGGTAAAAAAAAATCTAGAGCAAAACAATTTATGCCACGGAATTTTGAAGTAAAATTAGTGCATTGTAAGAATTTCGAATATTTGCCAACTTTTCAATGCAATTAGTCTTTTAGATTGATTTAGTGAATTAAAACACAAAAATAAAGTAAAAAAGGTGACATGTGTGGCGACTTGCATGAGATTGGGGTATGATGTCACTAGTGCGGCTGCTTCAACGAGGTCTGGTGTTGTCTGGGCACAAGTGTGACTGGATAATTGTTGGCGAGGGCTGGTGAGGCCCAATTAAGGGACGTTTGAAGGCTGACATTGTTTTCTTTGTTTACGTGCATCAACTTCATTGATGGCCGAATTTGGCCTAATGATAGCCTGTGTTAGATGGTAAGGGGTCAACAAGCCAGCTAAGTGAGGATTTCATATGATTTCATCGTTTTTAGTTCTCTTTCAGTTTTCGAGAAGCTAATATGTTTTTGTTTCCTTAAAATTCAATCTTCACATAACACTGATTCAATGGATTTTAAATTTGGAATTTTGCCTCATGAGTGATTAATTTTTACTTGTTTGCTCGCTTGCCTGACCCTCCGTGCCATAGATTTAACTCAGCCGTTTTGGTTGTCGCAAATCTCATTACTGGACATCAATAGCCCCAAGCTGTTGAGATACTGAGGCATTTCTACTGAGTCCTTGCATATATTGGGCACAACCAGGGATGAACTCAATGCAGTATAGAGAGTTCTGTCTTGTTACCCTAGGCAATAATCATAACACTCTTATGACTTTTCAAAATTTAAGAGACGTTTGAAAGCATGACGTGCTTCACTTGCACAATGCTTAAGGGATTATTGTTAGTATGAAATACTCTGCCATAATCTTTTGTGCCGCAATTAAACATGAAATTTTTATTCGATAAAGAATGTAAAGAAGCGCCCAAGTCTAAATTGTAACGACCCAATGTCGTTACGTTTCAAATTATGTCAAAACCCGCTTCAAACATCATGACCCCGGGAATTTCAAATTAGGGCAAACAAAATTTCCTTTAGATATAAATAGTCTTTAGATCAAAGTGTCATAGTTTAGGAGAATTCGGATAACGAAAACTTCAATTTTTTTTTTTAATTAATTAAATCCAATAAATCAGGAACATTGAAATACGTGTCTGAATTCATCATTTTCAGTGTCGTTGTGTTAAGTATATTAATTAAAGGCTGCTCGAAAAATTTCATCAAATTTTGAGCGCCGATTTGATCGTGATTAATTTTTGACGTTTTGAACCTCAAAAATTAATATAAAATAAAATATTTGTTTGAATAGAAAATTTTCGGCGTTAGGGTGTTCGTTATGTCATAACACACCTCGGTGTCAAGTTTCGTTATTTTTGGACGTCAAACGGCAAAAAAATACAAATTATTTAAGCTTAAGTAAATTCTTTCCTTTTTCCAAGTTACGATCCTTTTCTTCCTAGGCGGAAAAATCTTCCGCCCATACGCCATTACCTGTGCCAATTAGCGCCATTAAGGTGCCATTAAGCCCTCCTTATCCTACGCTCCATCCCTCTCCTTTTCCTCTATTAATACTCCCTATGTTCCCTCCTTTTCTCCAAACAGCAGCCTTCTCCTTCTCTCCCAATTGCCAATAGTAGCTCCCAGCTCCCTCTCCCTTTCTCTCCTAGCTAGCCCACAGCAGCCCCTCCTCCTCCTCAGCCCCACAGCCAGCCAGCCCACAGCAGCCCCTCCTCCTCCTCATCCTTTGCTAGCCAACCCTCTTCTCCTCTCCCCACACAGCAATAGCCCTTTCTTCTCCTCCTTCTCCCACAGTCACCAGCAGCCAAGCCTCTCCTTCCTGCCCTCCAACAAGCAGTCAGCCAGCAGCAGCCCCTCCTACTGCAGCCCTCCCTCAGCCAGTAGCCCCTCCTGCTACAGCCCTCCCTCGGCTAGCCAACAGCCAGCCCGCAACACCCAGCTAACCCCCGCTGCCCCGGCAACCTCCTGCCAGCTCCCTTCCGCCACATTCGGCCTCCCTCCATCTTTTCTGGAAACTCAAACCAGAGTAAGAAGAGAAGTGTAAGAGAAAGGAAAAGAGGAAGAAAATGAGAAGAAATTTTTAATATTTTATTTTCTTTATTTCATTTCTTATTAATAAATATACTACTATATTATGTCATTGCATTATTATTGCTCATTTATTAATAATGAACAATACAAATGCTAGAAAATGACAATTACTTCCCTATTGTCTATTTCAATTCAAGCATTTTTATTCTATCATTTTCATTTTCTTATTATTACTATTATTATTATTATTATTATTATTATGTTCTGCAATTTGTACAGTCATTTTCATTCTGTCTTTTGGACATTATTATTATCATTATTATTATTAAAATGATAATAATAATGATATTATAAATATTATTACCACATTAGTAACTTAAAAATATGGACTTCTATCAAGTTGAGAAAATGAAAGAGAAACAGAATAGAAACGATAATAATAATATTAGCTAAAAAGGCTAATTTAAAATATCAAAAACATAAATGCAGATTGAGCGAATTGTCACTCATCCGAACTGTTGCACTTTTGAACTTATAGAACAAGGTATCATATGTCTTTATTACTCATGTTTAAATATGCCTTTCTGTTTAGCATCGCACAAAATTAATAAAAGTATTTTTTTTAAGTCACATAAAATGATATATGAACAATTTTGGACAAGTGAGAAGCAAGGGTTCCATATTGATTTATACTTTTTATCTAATCAGACAATTGCTAGGACGGGGGTTGTCTGACATCAGGAGTCATAAGGAGCCTATACTGTTAAACCTTTGAGGGGGCAGGTATAGAGGGAAGTTGGGATATGTAACACAAAAATGAACCTCCTTTTTCTCAATTTTGTACTTGCCCAATAAAATTATATTTTGCCTCAGATATCAAATGCTAAAATTCTGTATTTAGTTTTATGCTAAGTTTCAAGTGCAATTAAAATAGGTTTACGGGGATAAATTTGTACAGCTTTTATTACCTGCCAAATATTAATTATTTTGCTTATTATTTAACATTCGTAAAGATGACATCTATCAATACTTAGTTTCACAACTAACTGGTATTCGAATGCCTGTACTTTTGAAATGTGCCCAGATCAAGAGTTTATCCATGATGAAAGGTGCTAAGAACTGAGCGGTGCTGATACTGCTACCTGCTGATCCACCACTTTCTTTTTAACTATATCTATTTTTAAAAAGTTTGTAACTTTTCTTTTATTTTGATCTTTTGTATCTAAGACTTATGAATTAATGAATAAATTAGTTATGTTTGATGTCTATATACTTGTCTCTTAAATCACTCAATATGATCTTGCGGCTAGAGAACTTGTTGTTGTTGCTATTGCTATCCCACAAGCAACCAGTGTTGGATTAGCTCCCGCTGACCCGGCACCGGGTCCTCACAAATATTTCTTCATTGAGTTGATCGCACTAAGTATCATCTCATTTTGAATTCCTTCTGCGGCAATATGGGCTGTTTTTTTATTTAACCTTTGCCTCTAATTTCACATTTTCTTTTCGCTATATTTCGTCATTGTTACGACCCAACATCGTTCTTTAGGTCAACTTCCGCCTTAGAAATCAGGATCTTGGAGAATTTCGATTTAGGGCAAACAAAATTACTCTTATAAGAAAATAAATTTTAGATCAAAGTGCCATAGTTTGGGAGAAATTCGGATAACGGAAACTTTCGTTTTATTTTTCTGAACTTTTTAGATTTATTAAATCAAGAATATTGAAATACATATTTGAATTATTTGATTTTCATGTCATTATGTTGAGTATGTTATTTAAAAGTTGCTTATGAAGTTTCATCAATTTTGGATCGTCGGTTCGACCTAAATTAATTTTTGAAGTTTAAAACTTCAGAAATTAATATAAAATAAAATTTTGCTAATCCATCTCGGTGTCAATTTTGGGAGAATTTTTTTTCTTCCCCCCGAATTCCTTACGCCAAATGGCGGAAGCCTCCGCCTCTTCAGCGCCACGAGGGCCCCGCCTAATCGACACTCCCTCTTCTCCTCTCCCCCTTCCTCTACTTAAACCCCCCACTCCCTCAACTTTCCCACGAAGAGCAGCTGCCCCTCCCCCTTCCCAGCCAATCCCTCTCCCTGCCAGCTCCAGCAGCTAGCCGCCCGGCCACCCCATTTTCGGCCCTCCAAATTAGCTAGCCAGCTTCCTCTCCGGCCTCCCCACTTTGGCAACCCCTCCGATTTCTCTCAACCACGTTCGGCCTCCCTCCTTTTTGCGGCAGCGACTCTAACTAAGGTAAAAGGAGGTTGAAATGAGGAAATTTTATTGTTATGTATTTCTTTTCATATACTTAATTATAAAAATAAATATGATAAAGTTAGTCATTCACATTGTTATTGTTATCGTTAATCAATAATGATAATAGTACGAGTGTTATAAAATGACTACTATCTCTCTTTTTTTTATCAATTTCAATTCAGTCATTTTCTTTCGTATATTATTACTTTCATTATTATTAAATAATGATAATAATAACGCTATCGTCAAAACTTAAAAATTGAACTTCAATCATAATTAGAAAATAAAAGAAGAAAACAAAATCGAAGTGAAGATAAAAATTACTCTTAAAATATTAAATTAAAAAGTTATTTTAAAACATTCAAATTTAAATGCAGATCCAAAATCGAACTATCAAATTTTGAATCTTAAAGAACAAAGGTACCCAGTATATGACATATTACTTTTTTTGTACTTTATTGCTGCTTAGTTACATTTTGAGTCAAATTCGTATTGAAGTTTGGTTGGTTGTTCGGAATTAACATGATAACATTCGTGGATTACTGAAAAATGACATCAGTAATATTAATGCTTGGTTGATTGTTAGAAATCAATATCTTTTTCATTCGTGGGTTGCTGAAAAAATGACATCAACAATATTAATGCTTGATTGGTTGTTAGAAACCAGTATTCTTTTCATTTGTGGGTTGCTGGAAAAATAATATCAACAACATTCGTGGGTTACTGAAAAATGACATAAGTTATATTCGTGGTGGGTTACTGAAAAAATGACATCAGGAACCTACATTTTGTAATAACACTTGTTGCAGGAAGCTTTTATTTCTTTTGCGCTATTTCCTTATTCTTCCTGCATTTTACTACATCCTTGTATCTGTTAATTGCATTTCTGCTTTTATAAAAATGTAATATATTTTGTTTGCTGTGGTACTTAGAATATTATCTAATTACTGGGAATTCCAATTCCGATATTATTTTCAGAACAATACTAGGTCTGGTACCTCTGAGGGAGCTTGAAGAAGAACTTTAAAATTTAAATTATCAAACTGCCGATTAAATCTATGACACTATCCTATTTTTGCTTTTATTTTTACTTTTATTTTTCCTTTTGTTTTAGTTCCTCTTAGATAAACTTTGTAAAGAGAAATGTTGAAAATTTTTTGCAATATGTAATTTTGAAATGAATGAGAAATATCTTTTGCTTTTGTATGTGTATGCTCTTTTCTCTCAAACTGCTCAATATGATCCTGCCATATGTAAACACCCGAATGTCGGGCCATCACAGTATGTAGCCAAAGGCCCCAGTGTAGAATCCACTTGTATGATCTTGAAATTTGAATGCTTTTATTACCTTTTTTAACAGCTTATAATAACCTTGTTGTGGTGGCATCTTATAAATTGAAAGGGTTGCTTTTGACTTGTATGCTTTTTTTAGAAATTTTTGTTTTTCTTTAACATAATCTTTATAGATCGTATCCTCAATTTTTTTTTTCCTAGACATCATTTCCTGTAATTTTGTATGATAAGTCTAATTCTATTTCAATAAATGATTTCAATCCTTATTGTATTAATTGTATGCCTTCGATCATCTATCCTTCGGACGGTATTTATGCCTGGCAATTAACTGTAGAACCACCGTGTAATTGACTCTGCTGTTTCATAGATATTTAATTTACTTGCTCAAGTTTCTCATGTTATAGTCCTTTAAATGGGCCCTGTCTTCTTCAGCAGTGGCCATTATGTTCTATTTCTTACAATGAAGTGTGATTCTTAATTGAAGGTCATAGAACACAATCCCTATGATCACAAGGCTGATGTATTTAGTTTTGCTATAATGATATGGGAGCTGCTAACAGGGAAGGTAATTTGTGCTTTTATTTTAATTTTATTTCTAGAAATTTGGGATTTCCCTTTTCTTATCCCATAAGTGCTTTAATCAATTGTTGCAATCTCTTTTGTAGCTTCCTTACGAATACTTGACGCCACTTCAAGCGGCAGTTGGTGTAGTGCAAAAAGTATGCACATTTTTTGTATTTATCACTTGTTAGCCTTCAAGTTCATTTTATTATCTTCCATATTATATTTTGGACAATGATGATTTGCTTTAAGAGAAGGTTCAGCATATTAGCTATCATTTGAAAACGCTTTGTTACTTCTTATCCAGCTTACAGTATCCATTGTTACATCTTGATTATGGCTTTAGCTACTTCCTTGATAATAATATATTTGTTTTTTTTTTATTCGTGCACATCTCTTTGAAATCAAAATTTTGTTTCAATCAACAATATTTTTCAATTTTTCTTAAAATATTTATAAGAAAAAAGCTATACATCTCTTAATTTTGGAAATATTCTGCTTGATGTCTGGATAAAGTAAAGAAAAGAAAGTGCATGATACTACTCCCCAACTTACACTTAGGAATACACTCATTTTATAGGAAATTTGGGGGTGAAATGTAGCAATAATGATTGTCATGCACAAATCTGGCATCCTTAAGGTAGTCGGATTCATCATTGGGAAATATTATCGATGTGCGATTTTAATCTCTTGAATCTTTCTAGCATGTATCCTTCTAACCTGTAATAATATGGGTTAATTTTGTCCACTTCTTCTGGGTACTTAATTATTCATGATTTGTTCCGGCAGGGGCTGAGGCCTACCATCCCTAAGCACACAAACCTCAAGTTTGCCGAACTGCTTGAGAAATGCTGGCAGCAAGACCCCTCTCTGAGGCCAGACTTCGCCGAAATTCTTGATACCCTCCAGCTCATTGCTAAGGAAGTAAACTTCTGATATAATCACTCTTACCGCACTCAGGTGCTGTTTGGTTCAATGTTATTTATATAGCATGGTTACTCGGATAGCAGTGTTATTCAAATAACAGAGGCTATTTGGTTCAATATTATTTAAATAACAGATGTCAGCGTTATTAAGATGCATACGGAGGCAGAAACGGAGAATAGCTAGGGAGAACGCGAAGAACTATATCCCTAGCGATAGATGTCGGGTGATGTTATCTGAATGTTAGCTGATTTCGGCCGACATTCATATAACACTACTCAATAGCATATTGGTAATTCTTAAGATGTGATTAATAAGATATCATTGAACAAAACAGCTCGAACCTCACCGACATTTTTAAATAATATAACATTACGAAGAGATGTCGGTGAATCAAAAAGTCCCTCAAAGTTTATGATGTTTGGGTATATTTGAAAAAGTAAACTCAGCTTGTTTTGTTCTTCCTTTTTGTGGACAGATTAGAGAGGATTCTGATGATCGGCGGAAGGAGAAATCCGGCGGCGGGTTTTTCTCAGCGCTTAGGAGGAGCCATTAATTTTGTACGTACGATCGATCTTATAACAGCAGCGGCAGGAGACACCTTCCCATTTATATTTGTTTTTGGTTCTTTCGAACTGTACAGCGCAATCTGTAAAATTGTTTATTTATTTATTCATAAAATGCCATTCCCATTAAAATCTTCGTTGTCTACTTAAAGGTTCTCTAGGGAAAGCTGGACCCGGCCTGCCGGGACTGCGAATTAACCGGTTAGATCGGTTGAGCCGGCATCCCATCCAGTGACCTGGTAAGTATAAAATTAAAGGCAAGTGGGGTATAAGAATAAATTTATATAAAATCAAACTTTATTTAGTGGTATGAAATTTTTGAGGATAAATCTTAAAATTAAACGCCAATAAATGTAGTTCTCTTTTAAATGAGTTATTTAGCTGGCCTGCATTGACCCGGCTTGGTTCAATAGAGTGATTTTTGTCTGATAAAACCAATAGCTTTTTTAAACCGACAATTTGGCTTGGATTGGCCACTGCCTCATTGCTCAGCTGGTGTGCTTTAGAGTAACAAAATGCCCACTTAAACATACACTTAGGTCATGAAATGCTTATTCATTTTATAAAACATTTTGAATTTTGAGTTGAATTTATCAATTAATATTTGTTCATTGTTGTAATTTATCTATATTTGTCGTATTATTATTTTTTCTATTGTTCTTATTATTACATTATTATATTGAGGCTACTAAAATAATAGAAGAAATGACACGATTTGGACATGAATATTGTGTCAGAAGGTAGTTCTTTGAAGAATTTAAGGCCATCACTGAATGTGGGTAGATTGTAGTACAAATAAATGAATCGTATGGTAGCAGCTCTTATGCAAAACTTGATAATCGAACCATGATACCAGACTTTTATAACATAATATAAAAAGAAGCTTTCATAAGATAAATAGTATTGTGATGTGAAAAAAAGATAACGAAAATAGATGGTTCATTTATTCATCCTCAATACCAATGTGAGAGTATCCTAAATTACAATTAGCATCTCAATCGATAACATTGTTTGCTGTCATGATTACATATCCAAACAAAGCATTCATATTTGAATGATTTAAACCAGACAAGCTGCACTCAAATGACCATGGAGAAGGAAGGCAACAAGGGGAAAAGGTAGGCAAGCCCCATGTTGCAGCCAACCTATTCCTAGAAACATCATTATCATTAAAAATAAATAAATAATGCTTTAAGTCTATTTCAAACTAAAGATCTTGAAATCCCAAATATCATATCCTTGTGCTTATACCGTCTCCCTAGCATTGATGTTGTGATTAGAGCCCATCCGCAATGTTCAGCTCACTTCATTATGCACATATGAGCAAGTCGAGGAGACTAAGAAATCATCCATCTTCGTTACCTTTGATAGCACGAACAAGAAACACCACAAAAATAGGAAGAAATGCAATCATCTATAGGTACTACTCTCAGATCTTATGTGGAAAATTCTAAGAGCAAGAGAAAAATTATAAGGTCACACCATGAAAAATTACACTAGAAGAATAAAAATAATATACAAGAGAAATCTTACTCTCTTTAGGAGCTCACAACTTTCTCCAACCCTCCTACAATTTCTTCTTCCTCACACCTCACAATCACCATAGCTTCCGGCCACCAACATAGCACACACGTATATCCAATAAACCTTAAGTAGCATATGTATTTATAACCTTGCAAAGAACTCCAATTGAACCTTAGGGCATTTTCATGCCCTATCCAATCATACAACAACATAGCTCTTATTTCACCCATAAATTTGCAGCTGCAGGCACTATGGAGTATCGAGGCCTTTGTCTTGTCTTTCTACAACAACAGAGTTCTTATTTCACCCAAGCCTCAATACAACTAAGTTCAACAGCAAACTCCTCGATGCTTGGGCGCGTTCAAGCGCCCAAGCCTTAGCTGAAGATGTTATTCTAGCGCTTTGGGCACACCCAAGTGTTGGCTCCTCTGTCCAAAAGTTTCTATAACAACCTTCAAGCTCAGTTGATCTGATTCGCATCCAATTTGCACTTGGTTGATTCGTGGTTTACCCAAAGTCACTCTAAGTTCCACAACAGATCTACGGTTCACTCAAACATCATTCAATTGCACTTGAGACTTCAGCACTCCAGCGTGCGGTCACATCATTCAAGTGCACCCAAACTGATCACGTCACTTTGCGCTGCACTCGTCTCCACAAACATGCCTATTGTATCATTTAAAATAATTCTACAAAAAATGCCAATTTACAAATATAAAAAATTGTGTTTAATTTATAATTATTACAATAAAGTATATATGATTGATTCCTTAAGCTTCAACATGTTGCCCACTGGAACAATAATATTATTATTATGTGTTGAAAAAAAATGAGAGTATAGCAATTGAAGGTTTTATTATTATTATGTACATCAAATAAAAAATCCTCATTATATTACAATCATATCATTATCCACTGCAATTTAAGAAAAACGCATTATAATGTAGCAATAATTAGTCGCAAAACAAGTTCAATAGCATTTTTTAAATCCTTTTAGTTTAATTAATATGTGAAAAACAATAAATACTTGCATATACGTAACATCAAAAAAAACTTTGAAAACAAATAGTTAGCCACTAATCTTAAATATTTATAATTAAGTTTTAATTTTTATGAGGAGAAATGCCGCAGAGTTGGCAGCATATTCGTCCGATCTCCATTTTTCCGCACACTCCGTCATTTTCCTCCGTCGTTCCCGCGGAGGCGCTGCAGAGGCCGTCGATCAATTCGACAGAGGCACTGCAAAGAGTCGGCGACGCATTCCGTTCGAACCATTCGTCGATCCAGCCGAGAAGTACGCCGCCGCCGTCGACATTTCACAAGCATTGCTCCCGTGGCACCGCTCAGGTATCACAGCCCATCGCAGCATTCGATACAATTGAACTGTACTGCCATTTTTAAAAGGCATGAAGCAAAACAGTTTTAGCAATAAAGTGAAAACATATAGTATCCTCCTTTATCCCTTTAAACAATCTTAACCCTGAAGCCGAACCAAAAAGACCAAAAGAGGAGTCACATATTCTATTCTAAACACTAAACCCTACTCTCTCTCTCTTATTTTTTCCTTTTCCTTTTCTCTTTTGTTTCTTCTCGGCAAGGCAAAGAATGGCAATGGCATCTATAAAACCCCCCTTTCTTCCTCTGCTAAGAAGGGATCAGAAGAGATCAATCGAAGCAGAAATAATGGCGAGCGTCAGGATTTTTGGATCGCCGGCGAGCACTGAGGTTCAGAGGGTTCTCACTTGTCTTTTTGAGAAACAGGTCGAATTCCAGCTCGTGAAGATGGATAACTTCAGGGGATCCAAGAGGCTGCCCGAGTGCCTCAAGATGCAGGTTTCAAGATGGATGACTTTGTTCTTCTTTAAAAATTGCAAAAATACCGCCTCCAACTTATTATGCAAATACTACAATTTTTGTGTCATTTTGGTAATTATCTGTAACTAATACGGATTTTTTTTTCTTATCAGCCTGGAGGCGAAGCTCTCGCTTATCAGGACGAGAAGGATGCCCTCGTTGGTTAGAAAAAATAACTCCAACAAATTAAAATCACAATATAATACTATATAATTGGGCTGATGTAAATTTATTCAATGAATTATTTTATTAATATTTATTTATTTATATTAAATAATATAAATATTATTTTTAAATTTATATTAAAATGATGTTCAAATTTTATTGAATGAATTGATCTTCTCTTAACTAAGTATATCAAAATTCATTCAATTCAAGAGCATAAGCTGAATTTAATGATAAAAATGATATTGATATAATATGCTTTTACTTGTAAATCTTGATTAAATCTCTACATTAAATTTAATTTAATTTTTAATTTTTTTTTTCGAATTTTTTTAAAAATTAAAAAATCCAGAGTCACGTGCGATATGCCGGCACGTGGTAGACAATTGCAAGACGCAAGGGAACCGGGAGCTGATGGGGGAGGGGTCTCTGGAGCGTGCCCTAATCGAACAATGGCTGGAGACGGAGGCGCACAAATTCGACCCTCCGAGCTCGGATCTCGTCTTCTACCTCTCGATCTCTCCCACTCTGCCCGATCAGGAGCGCGTTGACCCCTCCATCTTGGATGAGAGCAAGCGGAAGCTCGAGAAGGTGCTCAAAGTCTACGACCAGAGGCTCTCAGACAACGCCTACCTCACCGGAAACAAATTCACCCTCGCCGACCTCTCCCACCTCCCCAACGCCGAGCTCCTCATGAGGATCGAAGAGACACGGGAGATGTTCCGCAGGCACCGCAATGTCGACCGCTGGTGGATGGACATTTCCAAGCGCATCTCGTGGCAAAAGGTACTCGAGATCGCCAACCAGGCACCCCCCATGGCTTGATTTCCTCCCTCCGCCAATGTGCTTGTTTGAGTGTTCATCTTTCTCTATTTGCTGCTTGATCATCAATTGTTTGTTTGCTTGAGAGTGGGTTGCTGGAACGAGTATACGATTTCTGCTTGTGTTTGTTTTCAAATAAATTAAAATGGAGTGCCGTGAAAGCTGTGAGCATTTGATTGATTGGTTGCTTGAAATTCATTAATTTTCAGTAATTGAGCAAATTTATCGAACAAGCTAATATCACCGATCAAAGATTACAGAATACAAACTCTTAGAAGTGTACAGCACAGATCAAATATTACTGAAAAAATTTCTTTAATCTTTGATCTTTAAGCATTTAATTAATTTATTCCTTGAAATTCATGAATTTTCAGTAATCGAGCAAAATAATTGAACTAGCATCACCGATAGTACTGGCTTTCAGTTTGAGTAGACCAAGTTCAAGTCCAGTCAGTCTAGACTCAAGCTCAAAATTTTTGAGTTCTATCGAACTCCAACTCGAACCCATTTGAGTCGAGTTCATGTAAGTTAGAGTCATTTCAAATTGAGCCATTCGACTCGAACTCGACTCAAATTTAGAATCGAGTCAATTTGTTTCGGGTCAAATCCTAATCACAGATCAAAAATTACATAATAAGATCTCTTAGTAGAGTACACCAGAGTAGAAGTTATGTTCATTCTGCTTGTTACAACTTTTACATGCTTTAAAAGTTCCTGCAAAAACCCAGGAACTAGTCTGCAAGATTCGCCTCCCTCAAATCTGTTGAATCTGCAGAATTCAGCACATCGGCTTCCATTGCAGAATGATCTGAATCCTCAATTCTAGCACCCCCTATCGCAGAACTTCCGGACTCTTCTGGAAGAACAAGCTTGTTGTCTCTTTCAACGAAATCCTGCATCTTTTTTCTGGGAACTTCTTGTCCCGGCTGCTCAGCATCCCCGGCTGAATGACATGATTCCTCCTTTGGGTGATTAGCTTTCTGAAAGCTCTCCATCATTACTCTTCTCCCAATACCTGTTATTCTCGCAAATTGCTGAGATTGTTTTGGCTCGAAAAACTTCAACCTTTCCTTGTAAGCCTGCAACTCTATTCTGTATCTTTCTTTATCTCTCCTTGCATAGTCTTCATAGAGCTGCAAAAATCAAATCTTTTTTCAAGGAAAAACACATATATATATAGAGAGAGAGAGAGCATCATTCACTTTCAAAAAACAAACTAGCATTTCGGGGCATTCACTTGCATAGCACTGAAATCTTAAAATTATACATATATAAAGCAAGTTTGGGTGTTATATGTGCAATTATAAAACTTTTTGTAATTTATAATAAAACAAAAACCTTTAATGGTAATTAAATAAGACTTCAATCTTAAAAAAATTTATTATGTGATGGCAATCAAATATCATTCAAAGTGGACTTAATCGGTTTACCTGCGATTTGAAATCCATCAAAAGTTTGTAATGTAATCTGAATCCAACAAACCAAATACTAGGAATTTTAAATTCCCAATTTCTCAATTACTTTAGCACATGTAGCTCAACTTAAAAGGCATGGGAGTGACCCGATTCAACAATCACCATTCGAGCAGTTGAACTACTCAAGTTTGGTTAAATGAATCTCGATCACCTTCTAGATGAACAACATACACAATGATGTGCAGTTATATATTCATAATCCATTAATTTACCATCAGTTAGAATATGCACACAACAAAGGCCTGACATAAAAATTTACGTATAAACATAATAAAAAACATTGTTATGAAACCTAATTATGTGCCCAATGAAATGCTCAACATATAATTATTGTTAACTATATCAGCTCTACGTATATAACTGTTATTATTCTTGGATTATATTGACCATGTTGTGCATCTTAGCATTATTTCATGAATAATTACTATTTGATATGTGAAATAGATGAAAATATCAAGAACACAATCTAATATATTTTGAAGATATGGTTTGTTAATTAATCATGCCCAATACTAACAAAAGATTTGTATAGTATACATCGATCATATCAAAGTGAGTAAAAAATGCAAGGCATGCTAAAATCACACTTTTAAAGCAAATTTATATTGATAACATAGCATAGGAATTTTTATGTACTTACACCCAAAATCTTATAACATACCATATCCAGCACTCAAACTCAACCAAAAAATTCTATCTTCTCCTCATCCAGAGTGCATGGCACACTTATGAGTGCTTAATATGTATATTATAAAGATTTGGGTGCTTTATTTAAGAAACTTCAAATAAAATATACTGCACAAACCTG
This sequence comes from Gastrodia elata, assembly GCA_016760335.1. Taxonomy (NCBI): domain Eukaryota; kingdom Viridiplantae; phylum Streptophyta; class Magnoliopsida; order Asparagales; family Orchidaceae; genus Gastrodia; species Gastrodia elata. The sequence continues at coordinate 69,173,430 of CM028671.1, read as the reverse complement.
CCTCTCTTCATCAGTGAGCTTATTCCAGGACTCTCCTATTCTCTTGCTGTACACTCCCTCAAAGTGCGGGCCCTGAGCTTTGAGCTCAGAATGCTTCTCTGCAAAGAAGAAGTTGTATGCACTCCGGTTGTGCTTCGGCCGGGCTGGGTCTCGTGGATTCTTAAGCCGCGATTTCCTCCCAACAGACCTTCTTTCAGGGACGTTTAAGTTTATGGTTGAAGAAGCCGGCTGCTGCTGATTATTATTACTAATATACATAGATGGAGAAGGGCTTCCTATTTGAGGCTGGTGGATGTGATAAAGCACTCCATGAAGCAGCTGAGAGCCAATCTTTACAGTAACTAAGTAGCCATAATCAAACTTGCCGTCAATCGTCCCCGTTACCGTGAAATTACAAGGACTGCCACCTAAAAGGAAATAGTTTCTGAGGGCAGTATGGTTTAAATAGATGAGTTCCATAGCATAGCTAGGGGTGTAAACAATGACGATACAATAACTATACTATATGAAACGGTTTTGGAGATGTGATGAATGATTGCAGATTTACAGTAAACCTGCTCATAAAGCCAACTATATAGGAAAAACATATCAGTAAACCTGCTGTAGAAGGTGAGCTTCCATTAACAGTTTGAGGTACAGTTGCAGAAGCAGAAAAACTATCAACTCCATCAGTAGGCCGAGCAGACTGAGGAGCTAAATCACGAAAGAGAGACATTCATAAGAACTAATGTTAAGAATTTGCAAAATATATGATATATACATAGAAAGAGTGGAAGGCTTACTACTTGTTGGTCTGCCGATTGGAGCTTCAGTATTTAATTTCTCAGATTTATTAGCATCCAGAGCAGGTCTTCCCACTGCATGTTCAGATTGGGAAGTTAAATCTGAAATATTTAAAAGATCGAAGGACTAAAGTTTGAAAATATGTAAATAATACTTTAATTAACGACAATAACTTATAGTTAATCTAATCAGAATAAAGTTTGGCCGCCAAAATTGCAGCCAAACAAAATTCGCAAAATCGATTTACCCCCTCCACCCAACCCGCACAGAACAAGCGCAAGCGCACCACACGAGCACTTTTTTTTGTGCGGAAACACATTTTTTTTCTTTGATTTGACTTTTGGTTGATGTCAAAACGTTAGTCAAACAAAATAGGCAAGTGCCATTCCACCTCCAACTCATCATGGAGGAAGACTGTCATCACATCCATATACTCCAAATGCAAATCCTCCATAGCCACTAGACTCCGCATGACTCGAATTGTTGTCATCTTGACCATCGGAGAGAAAACCTCCGTGTAATCTACTCATTCCTAAAGCCCTTCACAACCTATCTTACTTTGTAGCGCGTGCTACTATCAATCACTTATTACAACCTATACACACATTTGTTTTGAAGTAATTTCTTTCCCATGGGTAATTTCATCAAGTGTTGTTGTTTTCAAGTGATCGCACCTATTCTCGCATTGCATCCGGCCACTACTGTCTTCCTATGCTTGTGATAGCATCCTAGAATGTTTGAGGCTCATTTGCATCATAAATCATCACATAGTCATTTGGAGAGTACTTTATGGAGGGTTGATTGTCTTGTAGATCTCCCAAGGCAAGTTCATCTCCTTGAATTTCATCAGCATTTTCTTTTGCATCCACTTCTATGTTACTATCTCCATTGGTTTCAGCTTCTTCCTCTTGAACAAGAATCATCTCTTGAGCTAATGTTGGTTCTTAGTATTTTCATTTGCATCAGCATTTTCTTTTAACCCTTTCAATGTATTGAATGTTCTAATCTTCAAACCGACACCACATATTGATTATGTATCACCTTTTTGTGCATTGGATCTTAAATTTTATAGCCAAGTCATCCATACCATATGCAATGAAGATGCGTTACTCGTAGTATCCAGCTTTGCTCATTCATCTTTGGGTACATATGCTTTATACCCAAATACCTTCATATGGCTATATTGAACTTCTTTTCATGACACACTCAAATGGGTATACCAAACTCCAGTGCAACACGCGGTGAAAGAATAATCACGTGCACAATTGTGCTAAATGCCTGACTCCAAAAGGATTTGGGCAGTTGAGATTGAGAGAGCATACACCATACTTTCTCCAATCTCCACCAACATTCAATTAATTCTTTTACGCAACCCTGTCTTTGGAGGGGCTCTTTAATGATGTTTCCCCTGCTCCCTGGAGTAATCTTCAAAGCTCCCACTATATTCGTTGTTGCCAACGATGTGCACACACTTTAGCTTCAAACCACTGGCACTCTACTGTTGTGTGAAATCTCTTAAAGATCTCACATACTTGATCTTTGGTCCTCAAAATATAGAATAATTATCTATGAATGTTGCAAAATAAAGGGAACATCTGAGTGTTTGCGTTCTTCATTGAACCGCATACGTCTGAATGAATATGCTCTATCTTTTCTATTTTCTTTGGGTGTCCAGAGCCCTTGAAAAACATTCTATTTTGTTTATACTCAAAGTAATACTAGCATTCTTTGAGAGCTGATTTCTCCTCACAAGAAATCAATTTTTTTTTGCAGCCCTTGCTCGCTCATGTTACCCAACTGATTGTGCCACAATTACACTTGATCTTTGGTTTGAGTTGCGCACATTGAAGACTGCGCTACATTGGCTTGCATCGTTTATAGGGATGTTATTTTCTTTCCGTGCGCCACTACACGGGACTTCTTGAATAGCTTCCATTGACCACCTCAAAATACATGATTGAAGCCTTCATCGTCTAATTTCTCAATTGAAATTAAATTAACATGTTCTAGATATACTTCACCTCATTTAGGATCAAAGTGTTTCCATTATTTGTTTGTAGGTAAACACTTCTGGTGTCAATTGCCTTCGCAATTCTATCATTTCTCATCTTGACACTCCCATATTCGTCGGATGTATAGGAAGAGAAGAAATCTCTTCTAGAGGTAGCATGAATTAAAGCACTATTGAATATCACCCAAGTGGTATCTAAGCTTGCCAAATTTATTGTATCATCATCATGCATAGTTAGGTAATCCTTTGAGGCTGTTGCAATTTTCCTAGCCTATAGTTCTTCTATGTCTTCCCCAATTGCTTTACAATTCTCTTCTAACTGATATAATTTAATATATTATCATCTATACATTGTCTAATATAGTTGCAAACCTGACGATGCGAAAGTTCCCACGCTTCGTCAATTTTATTTTTTGATTTGAGCGCCCATTTAGGATTACCATATGGTTGGGATTGATCTCCATAGATATAAGCTTCTATAATTATAAGTAGCCTTCACAATGATACCAATTTGACAAGAAAGACACAAAACACTAACTCGTACTCTCGTATCAATGAAGGAAGCTCACGATGATAAACATAAGCAATACAGAATTATTGCAGCACAAACCGATATCACAATGAAATCCAATAAAAAAGACAATGCACAACTCGCAAAGGAAGGGAAGAAACAAGCATAGCGAGCACAAGAAGATATACATGAAAAACCCAAAAATAGGAAAAAACCATGAAACTAACTCCACAAGAAAATTCATTATAGATAATAAAGAACCGACTTATCCAAGTCCAAATGATTTTTTTCTTATATCAACCCGCCTTACCGAAGATGGCAATGTGCTCCAAACGAAAGTTTTCAGTTCTAGAGCTAGTGAAGGGCCATTCAAGAACATGCGCCCCTTATATGAACACTCTAGCACAAATCCAAGCTAACGTATACTACATAATATACATAAAACAAGTTAATCTTAGGTGTTTCACATTTAAACATGTAAGCTTTTAAGAAGAAGTGTTTTATATGCAAGTAAGTAAGCTTTTAACTGTTTTATAGATAATTGCATAAATTTGCAGAAAACGACCGAATTTGTTCCTGTATCAACAGCCATTGCCGAAGATATCAGCGCGCCCCAACAGAAAATTAATGGAGGGGCCTGCAAGAGCGTGTGCCCCATTATAGAGTCAACCTGTATTGACTAACATGCACAATTGTATTTAAAGATGTTTTGTATGCAAGTTTAAGTAAACTTTTTAGGTGTTTTCTAGACAAAAGCATAAACTCGAAGACAATGAAGCAGCATATAAATCAGTGGAGGGCCCTGCAAATTAAGAAAGAAAGACAAAAGGTTAAGAAAAGAGGCAAACCAGATGGAATCCGCCGGCTGACCAAATCCGACTGGCTGCTCCTGGCTTGCAGCGCCTCTGCAATGCCCCAACATATAAAAAATTGACAGAAAAAAAAGAGCAGCAGCATATATATTATGACTACTATGAAGCCCACCAGAGGGCGGGAGAAGCGCCCCTCGCGCCCCAAAAAAATAAAGCTGCTCAAAATGATGCAGCAGACTCAAATAGTACTTTCTCAGCACAAAGGAAGCGCTCGTCGTCGTCGGTGGAAAGTTAAAAATCGATATCACCTCCCTCCACCTCTTCTCCATTATCACCTGCTTCGTTCACTTGAAAGCTTAAAAAAGTGATTTTTTTTTTTTAACCAAGATTCTATTTATAATAATTTTCATCGTTACCTTCTCGAGCCCCCCTCTTTTGGTCACCTCAACATACAGCAGATGCAGATTCAGATCCTTCCCTCCTATCACCGGTATCCTTCCCAAAGACAATTTCTTAACTCAAAAAACAGTTTTTTTTTTTCTTCTTTTGAGAAAGGGAAAAAGGCATATGCAATATACATGAATTTTGTTCCCATGAGAGAATGGAAGCGACGCAAGGTCTCGGCGAAGACTCCGGGGTTGGTGCAGAGCTCGCTGTGAGTGGACAATGGCGGAGGGTAATCCTTCATCTGCGGCTTCCCTTTGCTGCTGCTTTCTGCTTCTCTTCTTCCTCCTTCTTCTTCAAAGAAAGCTCTTTTATTTCGCCTTGGAAGCTTCGGAATCATGCGAAATTTCAGCCAATGAAAAGCAGAGCATACTTAATTTTCGCAGCGGCCTGTCATTAATGTTATTAACAGTCTGTGGGAAGGGCTCTGCGGCTCAATTCTGCGGCCTATGAACCCTATTTGTTATTTAGCTATTTACACGAACGCATGCAGACTGCAGAGTTTATTATGCCATCTTTTTTTATATGTTTGCTTATTTTGTTCTGTGTGACCTATCAGATCATATCTTTATTTTTATTTAATACACAAATTGCTTCTCATTTTTAAATTAAATTACTAATTAGCATAATTTAATGATTTTTTATGCTTAATTAGCACTATTCAAAATTTTATGAAATATAGGGATACCCTAAAAATACAAGCCAGTTATGATATATCTATAGATTTTTATTAAAGTTTTAGCAAACTTTATTTTATTTATCATAAATTATCTAAATAATCTTTTTAAAATAATCAGAAGAATATTTATATGATATATTTTCAAAATCATCATTCGATTCGCTCTAAGAATTTTGATTTCTATAGCAAAAAAAATAATTATTATAATTCAAATATTAAAATAATACTTTCTTAGCATATTAACGTCTCTTTATTTCATATAAAATATGATTTTACTTATATGGCTCTCAATCAAACGTATTATTCTTAAAAAATTTCAAATATAATCAAAATATTTTGAGTTTGAGTCAAATCGAATTTAAATTTCAAATTTTGGATTAAATTGCCAATACTACTCTCAATTAGTTTTTAAATAATTTTTAAGATAAATAAAAAAGATTAAAATATATATATTTAAAATCTAATAATAATCATCAATATTTTTTGAAAAAGAATTAGAGCTTAATCATTTTTTTCATAAAATAAATGTATTACGCACTAACAAAAAAATAAATCTGAGGACGATAATAGAGACATAAAATAATAGAGATAATTGTGTTATTATGTCAAAATATATATAATTAGAGAATTAATATTTGGATAATTAGGATTATATCTAATATATATATATATATATATATATATATATATATATATATATATATTAGTAGCTTTACAATGCAAAATTAATTTAATAATTATTTTGTGAAATAATAAAACGTTATGTATTTATATGAGTTATTTTCAAATAGTTGAGATCTATCTATCAAAACACATTAATAATAATTTTATTTTTTGTTATGTGAAATATGAATTAATAAAAACTATTTTTTAATAAAAGTTGTGATATTTCTCTATTTTTAATAATATTGTATAATTTTATTTAATAATTGATAGAGAAATGTTATTTAGACTCGATGACATGGCACCCATAAAAGCCCATCTAATAAGATTTGGATATATTTTAATATAAACTTTAAAAATAATATTTATATATTTTAATGAGAAATGCTGATTATATCAGACCCAAAAAAGTCCATCCAATATGATTTTTTGGGTGCATTCAATATAAACTTTAAAAATAATATTTGTATTATTTTAATGTAAATAAATATACACTGATACTGATGAAATATATTCAAATTCTATTGGATGAGCTTTTTTATGTGCCACTTCAGCGAGTCTAAATAACATTACTCTATTTTAATATAAATAAAATAAAATACTAATAAAATGATCTCAAATTGATTTTCTTAAGTACTACGTCAACAAAATTAAATAGCATTTCTCATTTTCTTAATATAAAAAATGAGAATGCTTCTCAACCATTTAAAAAGCATTTAATATACTTTTAATTAAAAGTTAAATTAATGAATTTTAACTATTATTAATTTAATATTAAACTTATATTAATTGTAATGAGGCAACCGAGAAAGCACCGAAGAGGCACTAATTAAAATTTAAAATTAATACATAACAAAAAAATTTAATTTTAAATTTTCATTAAGGGATTATTTATCAAAATAAATTTTGAAAGAATTTGTGTAAAATAATTTGATTTCACTATATCTAATTATTTTACTATTATTTGATTATTTTTTAGATAGCTTAAGATTTATTTTTTGAATGAAGTAATTCGAGACTGTAATGTTTTGAGTAAATTATGAATGTATGATTATCTCAAATGAATTAATTTTTTTTTATTTAGGTTTTCACAACAAAAAGATATGATCGAACGAATCTTTCAAATCATTCCTCAAGAAGTAGGTTCACGAAATAATCGAAATGATCCAAAGGTTTCTCGCTCGTGCGTCGTTCTGGTTCTCCGCCGAAATGGGAAAGCACAAGTTAGGCCTGAATCGGGCTTACCCTATTTACTTATATAAGAGTGCAAAATTGGATTACAATATAATTTTTTTTTTACTTTCTACTTAAAACAAATACAGATAATCTCATTTTACCCCAAAAAAAATTAATTTACCACAATTTATTTCAAACCAAACATCTCTTTAGGTGCTGTTTAATACGAGGGTAATGTAATTTTATTACAATATAATCAAATTCCACTGTAATCAAATTACTTTAGTGTTATTTGTTAAATTTTTAGGAAATTTAAAATCTTTTTGTTATAAATAAAGTAATTTAAAAGTGTGCATTTTAAGTAAATTATGAGGTAAAATTATCCCAGTAAAAAGATTATATTTTTTCTTGGAAAATTTTATTCAATTGAGTCAATTACAAACACATTGATTTCAAACAAAATCAAAATTGTTTTGAACGAATCGATTTCGTACGTAAAGGATTCGAAGGAGTCCCGTAAATGTGTTGCCGTGGGCGGAAAAGACCTCCCACTTGCTGGCTAGCTCGCCTCTCCACTCCCTCGCTCTGCCGCTGCGCTTGTTATCAAGTAATCTCGAGTTTCCTCGAATCGAGCGTAACCCGATTACACAATCTATATATATATATTAACGTAAAATCGAATTACAGTGTAATGATTTTTCACCAAATTTGCTTGAAAACTACTCATGCATCTCACCATCCAACCAATAATAAATTTAAAAAATTAACCTCTTAACTCTATAAGACTTATTCAATTCATATCTAATTCCTCGGCCAAATAAATAAATGGTAACCGAAAACAACAACTTCTGGCATAAGAGTATAGTTGTACAAGTAAATATATGAAAGATATATCCTTACATCTGTCATCGTTTATTTCATAATCTTAAATGGCTAAAGTTAGTGAAAAAGAAGTAAAAATGCTCCAAGTTTATAGATTAAAATATAGAAAGATAAAAGACAGTAATTAGTAGTCACAAATCAGTGCAAATGGCACCTTAAATAATAGAGGAAATAATCTCGAATGAACATGGATAAGATGTTAAATACCCGCCAAATTCTGTTTTACAATTTTCGTTAACTTCCCGCCAATTGTCGTTTCACACTGTAACGATCTCTGATCATTTTGGACCAATTAAAAAAAACAGTATATATATATTAGCAACAATTAATAATACCACAGAGATGTTCCGTTTCGCAAAAGAGCTGACGGCTCATTCCTTGCAAGTCGTCAATGGAGCGGTGTCCCGTGAAGTCGCAACAGCTCCTGTGGAAGGGCGCACCCTTCGAAGATGTCTGTAGAGGGTGTATAGAACCCCCACGGTGCCTGGGTGTAACAATCCAAAGCTGTTACCCAGCTTGAATTTAGACTAATTGTATCATAATTATCATTTCATCAAGTTCATCTAGTCATTAGAACCAAACCCTAAAGGTTTGGAGCGATTCAGAGACCAATCGATTATTTTGGAATATTTTAATATTTAATTAATTAGAAAATTGAGGTTTTTATTTTAACCTCGAAATCGAAATCCGACTTCGTCATTGCGATCGTTACCCCCAAATTAGCTATGGGTGATATTTTGGACGCGTTTGGAAGTCGTCGAAATTTCGCGAATATTTTAATATATAATTAAATGCATCGAAAAATAGGATAATTAAATAATCGTTGGAATTGAAATCCTACTTAGCCGTTGGATTCCTCATCCCCAAATTAGCTAGGGGTGAATTTTTGAGATTTTTCGGAGCGCATTTCAAAAATCAGAATTTTTAAATAATTAAGGGAAATAACTATGTAATTATCCGATCCCTTATTTGCAATTTCCCCAAATCTTTATTATTTTTGACTGACAGCATCCCATGTATTTCGGCTGGTCATTCCCCCTTTCTCCCTAAACCATGCCATCCATTAATGCTCAAGCATGATGGCTATACCCCTTTAGCCCCTTAGCCACGATGAGGCCTCCCCTCCCCTCTCCTCCTTTAAAAGGAGAGCTCAGCCCCTCTTCTCATGCTTGCTGAAAAATTTCTCATCTCTTTCCCCTCCATTGCCAAGTCCTTAGTGCTGAAGGAAGGAGCTCATCTCCAAGGTCTTGAAGGAGATAGAACTTTCCTCCTCCTCCTCTTGCAAGGTCAAAGGTATCCTTTTGCCTTTTACATGTTGTTATTATACTATAATACAGCCTTGGAAGTCCATATGCATGAATGAAAGACATTAAAGCTCTTAAAAGCTTCAAAGGAATATGCTCTATTTTTATCTATTTCGTATATCCTGTCATTCATCTACATTTTTAGTATAGTTAGGATGCTCCGTTCATGTCGATTTTAGTGTCAATAGAAAGGTATCGGAAATACCTTTCCATTGATATATGGCACCACTCATGAAACTTTCTAGATTGAGAGTAATTGAGCTTGAAAGTATACACATATGGGTTTCGCACCTGACGAAATCACCGTCTGGCGCTGCAGCGCGCTACAGCGGATTTCGGCAAGAGTATTTAAAACATAAGCTAAAGTATTTGAGCAGTAGATTTGCAAAACAGACCGCTACAGCGCGTGGTGGCGCGCTACAGCAGTCTGCAGCAGTAAGTTCGCGGAGAATATAAATATTAATAAAACTAATTGAACAGTAAAGTTGCAAAGTAGACCGCTACAGCGTGCTGCAGCGGGCTGCAATGGACAGGAAAACTTAGAAAATTTGTAAATTAACTAATTGAATAGTAGAATTGCAAATTGGACCACTGCAGCGCGCTGCAGCGGTTTGCAGCGGCATTTCATGAAAACTTAGGAAAACTGCCAATAAAACTAATTGAACAGTGATTTGCAAAATTGGTCGCTACAGCGCGCGGCAGCGCACTGCAACGGACTATAACGGAAATATTTCAGAATTTAGGAAATGACAAAATAAATTAATTGAATAGTGATTTTGCAAATCAGACCGCTACAGCGTGCCATAGCGCGCTGCAGCAGGCCGCAGCGTACCTCAGCGTGGAAAACGCTACCGTACGCTGCCGTGCAGGAAGCGCTGTAGCGCGCTGTAGCGCTCAATCTTGCAAAACTGCTCAGATTTTGTAATAAGTGCCCAGTTTTTGCTGAAATGGCTAAAATTTCACTGTTTTTGTATTTTAAGATCCCTAGGACCCTAATGGGGCTAAGTTATATCAAATTTGATCCTATTTTAACTAAAATAGAACATTGTATAAAATTCTATGTTAAAACTAAATTTGAAACTTTGCCACTTAATGTGCTCAACAATCTACTATGTACTTTAAATGTATGTCATGTCAAATGCTAAGTAATGGAATCCTTAAAAGTATGTATCAAATAGGTAAACTTTAATAACCTAAATGGCGTGAAATTTAAATCTTTTAGACTTGTGATTAAGTGCTAATCCCTTTGTTTGTTTTAGGATTTGATTAGCATTAATCACCCTTTTATTTTATGTCATCTTTTCATTTATATGCCTTTATGATATTAGGATATATCTTAGAAAACTTTAATATCTAAATGGGATATCTTGATATGTAAATTAAACTTGAATATAAGAATCTTGATAACTTGATTAAGTAGATAATAATTAATCCAAACTCTAAGTGTGACATCAATAATACACTAATAATATATTGATTTTTCATTGACCTTTAAATTAAATATTAGCCTTAATGATAGAAATGTTAGGGGTCAAACCCTAACTTGTCTTGATTAAGATCTAAACCTTAATCACTTAATTAATTAACTTGATTGTAAGATAATTTAATTGATATTATTCTAATAATGCATATGATTTGATATTGATCTTAAATCATCAAATTAGAAGTGCTAAGAATAACATTGAATATGTGTGATTGAACCATCTGAATCCAAACTTTAGATCTTTGATTTTCTCTTATATAAGATAATTAGCATAAAATGGAAATAAAATTGTAATGATTTATACAATGATCTAACTCTAATAAGATCTTTAATTTTATCCAATGATTGTAGAATAGGCAAGGATCAAATGAATTTTAATCATCTGATCTGATCACTTAACTTAAGTATAACAAGTAAACCTTAAGAAGTAGAAAAATAAGATCTTAAGGGTCTTATTATAGGATTCGTCATTGAAATAATTAAAGACCTTAACTAATAAAATCGTTTCACTGGCTAATTTTAATATCGTTCCCGTTTTCCATGATGCTACTCTTAGTGATTTCATTAGGGACGTGGTGTGGACGTTTTTACCGATGCAGAGAGCATCTGAGCCTTCGTCAATTTCGTGGATGCTAGAAGTGTACGCATATACGAAATGAAGCAGCGCATACAAACCATAAGAAAGCTGCTAAGAGTAACGGGGTGGAGAACGGGAACGATATTAAAATTAGCCAGCGTGGAAGCCTGCCGAGATGAATTATGCATATACCCTTACCTATTAACAGCATGAAACGGTGGTTACATGGTTATTAACGGCAATGATAAAAAAAACACTTAAACAAGAATCAAGGGACTAAAAAAAATATTTACAAGAGAAAGACTATTTTAAACATTTTGCAAGAGTCAAATGACTATTTTGATAATTATATATATATATATATATATATATATATATATATATATATATATATATATATATATATATATATATATATTCTTAAATTGATGAACTTATAACATAATATAACCAATATATGGCTTCCCAAATGTGTGACCATTTCTTATCTATCTCTTCTAAACCCCATACAAGATAATCAGTATATGAAATGTCAAGACTTCTTGATGGTATATGCTAAGGTTCTTGTAACATCTGCCAAAACAAATTGAGCATCATCGTCTTATAAAATATTGTCACTTGCAGTTAGATTATCTTTGTATGAATTCATTAGGAAGGTATTTCAACTGAGATTATTAACAAGTGCTTTTTGTAGAGATTCTTAAAAATAGTAATATCTCAACTGAGATTCTGAGTTAAAACAATGATATTCTCTATAGATTTTTAAATGTTATAGATGATATCTCTAGATTTTCTTTAAAGCATAGATGGGTAGCTATTTTTATGAGGGATAGCTATTCATATAACAAATAATATGGCACTTAACTCACTAATTAGGTATTATTAAAATTACACAAGATATTCTTGTGCAAACATCAAATTGTAATATCATAGAATAAGTAATCAAATATTTGATATTGCTTTGGTCGGGTTTGGCTGGTGGTTGGCGAAGCAGTGGTCGGCTACAGTTCCAGAGGATAGTGGGGCGGCAGAGGCTAGTGAGGTTTGATTGGAGCTCTGGCTGGATAGTAGACTTTGGTGTCTCTCTCGAGGGAATCTGTTGGTTCCATTTTTAGTGCCGGATTCTGCCGATTATTAAATGACGAGTTACATGTTTAGTTGATGATTCTTGACCTCTAGTTGAGGTGGTGGTTGTCTAGTTCAGGGAAGAGGAAGAGGGAGAGAGGATAAAATTATAATAATAATAATGATAATAATAATTATCATAATAATAAATGATTATAGTATTGATAGAATTACAAATTTATTGATATGTGCAAAAAGTGGCTGAATATTTCTAGATATTTAATGCTTTATTTAATTTATTTTTATTTTTTAGAAAAAGTTCAAAAATATATAAAAATTACATAGTATTCTGAATATTCCCAAAAAATTACAGAGAATCAAGAAAAATATGATTTTCGCAACTGCGGCAAATCACTTATTCGAAACCATTATTTGATTTTGTTAAAATTAGAGACCGATTATTTGTTAATGAGAGTTTTGCCAAAATGGACATAATTTTAATATAAAATACATGCATGAATATATTATATGCTTATTCCTAGAAACGCATATACAAACATTAATGCACTAATGCACAAAAATCTTATGTTTGTATAAACCCCAAAACTTTTGCTTGCTTTACTCAATAGAAGTTCCTTCTCATTGATTACTTTGATTGCTGCACTGCAGGCATATGCTGTTATCAGGCTTCCATATTACCACCATTAGGCCTCATACAATTCCTCCTAATTCATGCAGGTAAAAAGTTCAACTGTAAGAGGAGCATAAATTCAAAAGAGTTATTTTAATTTCTACATACTGTTTTTGAAGCTTACACTCCAATCTTCTAAATCACTTAATTTTAAATATTTGCAAAACTATCACCCACTCAAATCTATTTGATTTCAACTAACTATGGTTGGCCGTTTTTCTCAAAACTTGGAACTCGCTTGATTTTTTATTTTACTCAAAATTGATTTGAAAAATTTTTAAGTTCTTGAGCCAATTTTAAGTTTGGAACAAAGCTGATCTAGTTATGATTCTCTTTTAAAACTAGTATTAAATTATTAAATTTTTAATTTTGTGCTGACAACTCAATTTTAAACTCAGCTTATCACAAGTTGATGATCTTACTAAGATTAGTAAAAATTTGGTGTTAGATAGATATGTAATTTTATGTTTGTAATTTTCATAAAATTCCAATTGTTCCATCCTTTTTTTATTGTTTTTGTCTGTTTGACAGACTAAGGGTAACACTTAGTGCTGCATATATGCTGGATGATATCAGAAAGTTGGTAGCGGCGCTATCTCAGTGTATTAACTTGCCCATTGCTGAAGGGGAGGTTGGTAAGTTGGCTTCCAAGCTCTAAGACTCTTGATTTATGCTTCCTCTTTTTCTAACTTTTTTTATTTCAAATTTTCCATCTTGTTTTATTTAAATTTTATGCAAAACTTGGGCGAATTGCTAGTTAGCAAAATGCATATGATTATGAAGTCATGCCTCATCATCCTAGTTCTAATATTTTTACTATTTTGTTCTTTCTAAGTACTACAAGCTTATGAAATTTCTAAAAGTTAAGATATTATTTCTTAATCATTAAACTAGGGTTTTAGATCCGTAAACTTGGCTTGTGGCATGTATGTAAGTTTATCTAATTTTTAAATGCTAGGTGAACTCGTTTCAGAGCTTATCATGTTTTCCCCTTGAATCGAGCATACATGATTAGAAGGAAAATTGTATTTTGATCATTTATTATGGTTTTATGGGCCATTTGATTGGCCCTCCTTGTTAGAGAAGAAGAAGATTGTTTTCTTTCTCTCAAGTTCAAGGGTTTAGACTTTGGAGGTTAGGGTTTAGGGTGAGAGATCGGAAAAAGCATTTATACAAAATCATAAAGTTTGTATGTCCTAATCCTTGTTAAGAATCTCTTATCTTTTGAGGGTAGGTGGAATGGAGGAGCCTTAAAGCAAGAAAATAGAGCCTGAATCCAAATATGCCTAAGATTCTCTTGAAATTAGCAGAGCCGACACAAACTTAGTAGCGAGCCCACTAAGGTATCGATGATCCTCTAATCTTTGTGTCTCGATGACTTGCAGACCATTAATATTTAATATTGTGGCAATGTGTAACTCGAAACAGTTCTAGATCATTTGATCTCTTTTTTTGCATTATTTACTATGATAGATAGCACTTGTTTTGATATTGATGTGCGAAGTTCTTCATTAGAGATGAATGCCAATTTCTTTTAGGGGTGTAAATGAGCTGAGCAGATCTTGAGCTTGAGTTCGAGCTCAATCCTGGGCTAAATTTTACAAGCTCGAGTTCGCTCTCTAACAAATTTGCAAGCTGATTAATATATAGTTAAATGAGTGAAGTGATTTTAATTCAAGAAAATATTGTGTAAAAATATACAAATAATTCCAATTTATGAAAAAATTATTAAATTTTAATAAAAATGTAAAAGATACAGCTCAAATAGCTTATGCATTCTAACATTACTATATTTTATTGTGAGTCAAAATATATTTATTTAATAAATGATATTACATTTTATTTAAGAAAAATATTATATTTACATAATAATATATACTAAAAAATATTCAGGATTAATAAATTTTTTTATTTTTATTTTTTACATATAAACCTCATAAAAAAAAGTATTTAATCAATAATTTATTTACACATTAGACTGTCACATTATTTATATATTTTGATGTATATTAATATGTAAGCATAATAATACTCTTTATTTAAAGATAAAACATATATAATTGCAGTATCATCATATCCATTGGAAAAGTTATAATTTGTAAATATGTTCATATTAATGAACTTATTTATTTACTTACGCTAGTAAGAATGATGCGTGGTAAAGATTTAGTTGTAGCGGCCCGACCGGCTCGAGAACTGGGTCGCATATGCAGCACGGACCCATTTGCGGGCCGGGCCAGTTAGCAAATGGGTTCAAATTCCAACTTTTTTTTGTTTTAAGACTTTTCTCTATTACTTCTCTTGGTTTTGCTTTCTCGGTTTGCCTCTCAAAGTTTACCAAGAAAAAAAATAAAATTTTTACTCCAATCAAAACAGCCAAATAAGTAAAAAGTTTGACCTTGACAAGGGTCAGCAGTGCTCTATGGATAAATCTCGACCGAAACCAGCAATGACAAAATGCCACATGTCAATTCTCAGTCCTGCCGCTGATAAACGGGCACGATTAGCGATTGGATTGGCTTTACTCGCTACTACTGTTCGTTCATAAACAGCGGATTTTAAGCCATTGTATGATTAGATGCTTCGGAATATTCCTAAGATTATTTGATCTCATAAAAAAAACGTTCTTCCGTATCTAACCTGCATCCAAAGTTCAATTATATCTCAATCAAATATCTATTAATAATTGAGTATTACTGTATCAATCTAACGTGCAAATAAATTATTGATTATATATATATATTTTTTATAAAATCTATATACAAAAATTAAAAAAATAATTTTTATTGATCATCAATATTTTTTATGTCAATAAGCATAATATTTTTCTTAATAATTTTATTTTATTTTTCTTATTAACAAATAAAAATTATTTTAAATATAAGCCCATAAAAATAAAAATTATAATTATCAAAGTATTGATAAAATAATTGAGAAAAAAATAATATTTTTCATATTTATTTTATCAATATTTCTTATAATTTATTTTTGAATTAAAAAATAAAAGAAGTTCTTTCTCAAAGTATCTTAAAATTAAAATTATTAGTGAAAATTCTGTATATTTATACATTAAACACTTAAAATCTAATTATATTTATTGCGCTATTTTGAATAAAATAAACTACTAAATGTAATAAATCTTTTGCACGAGTTTGTTAATACACTCAATACTTTTACATATTTAGAATAGAAAAAAAGATATTTGCAATAATGATACCTTAAAACATTCCTTTTAAAAGGCATAAATTATTTATATTTCTCAAACATAAGAAAAAGGCGTTTTGTTGTAAAAGCATTATAATTAGGATTATATTTTTTATATATATAAATTTTGAGCTCAATTACTGTATTAATGAGATGCAACGGATCTAAATATTATTATTTCTCCGATTATATATCTCTACAAAAAAGGTAGAAAACAAAAATCAGTGCTGCGGATAAGAATTCAAAGCCATTTCTGAACGCCGGCGTCGTCATTCCCTATAAAAACCTAACCCCAGCCACAAAATCTGAAGAAAATCCTTCCCAAATGGCGACAGAAATTGACAAGATTTCCAGCGGGATGCGCGAGAATCGCAGCAATGACCGCGATATTCTTCTTCTTCTGGAGAGGCTGGAGCTTTTCAAGATTCATGGCCGCGACAAAAGCGGGCGCAAGATCCTCCGCATAATCGGCAAGTTCTTCCCAGGTAAAGCGCGATCCCTCTCGCAATCTTCCCTCTCCCGCATCCGATTTCTTATTCCCAGACTGTGATCGTGCGCGCGGACAGCTAGGGTTCTGAACGGGGCGGAAGGGGCGGAATCTCTCAAGAGGTATCTGGAGCAGAGGATCTTTCCTGAGATCGGCGAGGATCGGTTCTCCGTCGTGTACGTCCACACTTGCGTGAATCGTCAGGACAATTTCCCGGGGTTTTCGTTCCTCCGATGGATCTACGAGCGCTTTCCTGCATCGATCAGGGAGGGTATGGAGGCGGTCTATTTCGTCCACCCCGGCCTCCAATCCCGCCTCTTCTTCGCCACCATAGGCCGATTCCTCTTCAGCGCCGGGTAATGCTCCTCCCTTCATCTCCCGATTCGAATGCCTTCGATTGTGATTCGTTGAACTTTCAGGCTTTACGGGAAGCTGAGGTACGTGAGCCGACTGGAGTTTTTGGGGGAGTTTATGAGGAGAGGGGAGATTCAAGTGCCAGAATTCGTGCACGATCATGACGAGGAGTTGGAAAGACGGCCGTTGATGGATTACGGGTTGGAGACCGGCCGCCATCACCGGGATTACGATGATTCCTCCGCCGCCTCGATGTTCTCACTTCGATGCATCTCCTGATTAGCTCAGCTTCGGTCCGAACCGGCCGGGTTTTCTTAGATCTAATTATTAATCGTGTTTAATGAAATTATTTTTAATCAGGTTAATATAAGTATGACAGAATACCTGTAATTGTAAACAAACAGTGTTTTGTTATCCTAATGATAATTATGTGACCAATCCTATGACAATTATTATTATTTGTATATTCAAAAAATAAATATGTTTATATTTAAAATATGAATTTTATAAAATTTATATTTATAAGTAGAATATCTAATATTTATTATTTGAAATTTATTTAGAAAAAAAATAATATAATAATATATATCAAAAAATATTTAAGATTAAAAGAATTTTTTTTTTATATTTATATATAAAACTTATAAAAAAATGATTTAATAAATTATTTATTTATATATTGAATTGATATATTATCTATATATTTAGATGTATATTAATTCATAAATATAATAAGTCTTCAAATTATTAGAGTATTTTGATATTTTAGTGATAGAGAAAAAGTATTTAGCAATGTAAGAAATATTAAAATGATTAAGTTAATGATGAGAATTTCGGTTGACTTTAGTGTTTCAAAATATTATATATGTTTTTTTAAGTAATTATTGATTTTATATCTTAATCATTATGAGATACTAATTTTAAAAGCTTTAATGACACCTATATAAACAAAAAAAGTAATTAAAATGTTTTAATATTTATTAATAGTTATCTAAGTTTATTATCAATATTATAAAAATATTAATGTTAATTTTAAAAAGAAAAATATTATTTTTACACAAAAGTATACATTTTTTTTTTTAATTTTGATTATATAACTCATAAAAAAATATATTTAATTAATAATTTATTTATATATTAAATTTACATATATTTTATATATTTTGATGTATAATTTTTTAAAAATTTGTAGCTATCCAAAAAATATCTGTATATAATATTTTGAGTAATTATTACTAGTATTTAACTATTTAGCAATCAAATAAATCCTATCTATTTCTCGTCGTCTTGCTGTGTCTCTCTCATAGTCATCCACAGAAGCCAGAACGTTGACTAATCCTGTAGCGGCCCTACAGACGTAATTTATTAGAGCTATAATATATCTAAATTAAATGAGATTTATTAACCTATCTAAACTAAATGAGATTTATTAGTTAAAACCATCTTTAAGTAAATCTTATTAAAGAATTATTAATTACATAGTGTTAAGATATAGAATATTTTTTTAGTATTTAAGTAAAACTTAGGATTTATTATCTTGAATCTTAAGTTCATATTCTATCGGTCGTATCAATTTAGGTCATACATATCTAATTTAAATAAAAAAATTATTTCTCACAAATACCCTCAGTTAATATTGATGATTAGGATAAAATAGAGTAATATAATAATCACTGTAGTTGCACGTTATTATCTTCCAATCATAGACTCAACAAAGATGAATTTCAAAGTTTGAATGATCTTCTAAGTTTGCAACAATTATTTTAAATATAAAAGATTAAGTGAAATATAAAATTATTATTGAAATTTATATATATGAAATGATTTTTAATATAATAAATTTTATTAAGAAAATATGTAAAATTAAATGGTATTCTTATATATTTTATTATTGGAATTCGACGGACTAGGATTTAAATATCAGAGACCGGATAATCCTTGTTTGCTCCACTTTATCATTAACAAGCTTGACCCGTGGCCTCAACCCAGCGCTGTTAATCATACCCTTAATCGAGTAATCACCAAACGCCCTAAACCCTAATAAATTGGAATCTTCATAATTACTCCATCTAATCGGCCAATTAAGGTGCCATCCCAACCGTTAGGATGACCCCTAAATACTTAAGAGGTATACCCTAAAAATACTTAATCATACTTTGCTTTATAAAGCACTTAAATCCCATCTCATATCTAATATCATGCTCGAATAGCATTTGTATTAGCTGAAATTCTTAAGCATCAAAGTATTATCCTTTTTGATCTTATAGATATATCGAATTTATTCTTAGAAGATACCTTTACAAAATTTTTACATATTCTAGGAGTGCTATAACTTAAGTACATTTAAATTTTAAGTTTATATAAAAAACTTCACTAGTAGATAATAAAATACATCGATGTTTAAAAATTATGCATAATTATACTTTAAGAATTTTAAGCACTTCAAGTTTTTCAATGGTCTCGTGGTCCATTCTACAATCACCATATTGCACTTGAGGCTTCACCATATGCGGCTCTAGCTCGCATTGACACACTTCAAGTTATATGTTTAGGTGCACCCAAATTCATTGCACCGCCATGGGTTGCACTTAATGCTTCGCAAAACATATCAACTCCCCAATTGGAGTCTTGAGTGCATGTCACCATTTTCTTCTTCACATGGTAGCATACTTGATAGTCCTCGAGGCATGGTGTGGCTCAACACTACCTCAAGGAAACATCTCAAACCCCACTATCAAAATGAACCAATCAAAGTAGTCAGTCCCCAATTTGTCTGAAATGATTCTTAAGTAACTAGACAAACTATTTTAGAAGACTTGTCTTTCCGGGTCTATATGATTGCACATCAAGTCCCCTGCTAGACCTGGAACCAATGGCTTCACCTTGTCTTTTGTGGTATATAATTAATTTATTTTATGGCAGAAGATCCGCTGCGGCAGCCCGAACCCTGGACACCATTTTGGTGCCATGACGACCGTCGGATCAGCCGATCGAACGGCCCGAATTCGCCCGATCTAGACCACGGGGATCCCGTGTGGCGGGCGGATGCCGCCGGTTCGGTGTAATATAGCTGAAACATTACATTTACAGAGTAATAGCTATTTATTTTTTTTAAATGGTAAGTAAAAAAAAAATTATTGCTCAAGAAAAACAATAATAACCAAGTAATATACCTGCAAATTTTCTTGCTTATGTAGGATTTGAATACTCAAAATGATAGAGATGGCAGCAAGAAGAAATTTGCTTGCTTGATTTTTGGTTTACCTTTAAAATCCTTCTAAATAGGAATTCTAAGAGAGGGAGAGAGAGAGAGCTGCATCTTCTTCTTGCGACTTTAAGCATGACGCTGCTTTACTTCCGAAGATATTATATTTCGTGTGGTGCGGAGGGAAATTTTTTTAGCGAATTCTTCTAAAATTGGAATTTTTTAGCGAATCCTTCTAAAAAATAAGATAAGAGATGCCACGCCTGAGATCTTCTAACTAGACATACTTTGCAGGTTGTACGCTGTGCAGGAAATCGTGTGACGGACGGCTGGAAAAAAAAGCAGACGAAAGAATAATATGTTTTTTTTTAATGATTTCCTTTTCTCTCACGGGAGCGCCTTTGATCGCACGCCTACCTCCGAGTCCGCAGCAGCTCCTTCCTCAAGAACCATGAACTCTCCTCACAAAAGCTTCTGCTCCTATCTCTCCTTCAAGCGCTGAGATCTTCTGTTGTTTCTATCGTCGTCAGAGGGGGAGTGGAAACCTCCGATTTCTTCTAGCTCTACCTTCTATTCATCCAGGAAACAGAGAGCTTCCAACGATCCCTCCTCTTCCAGTAACATTCCGGCAGATGACAACTTCAATGGAAGAATGGAGTCTGCCGCTGCGGCAGAGATACTCGAACTCACCTCTAATCCCACGATAAGTCGTACAGAGCTCTTGGATGAGGATGAGGCTGATATTCCGGAACAGTGCAAGTGCACTGGGATGAGCATATGGACAGTGACCCTGTTGATCGGCCTTGTCATTGGCTCGACTGCCCTGATTAGCAGCCCTGTCATTCCCAAACTTGCATATCAATTGATCAGGGGTCTTAATCTCTGGAAATGGGAGCTGCTCATTCTCTCCATCTTCTCCGCCTGCCTCCTCTCCCGATGTTTCATTCACCTCCTCGTCTCTTTCTTCGGGCGAAATTTTTTCTTCCGAAACCAATTGCTGTATTTCATCTACACTGTCCGCCGACCTTTGAAGAGGTGCATGTGGTTCGGCCTGATTCTCCTCGGGTGGCATTTCCTCTTGTCAGCGGCTGTGGAGAGCAAACGTCTGTCAATCATCACCAATCTCCTCATCTGGGCATTTGCTGTCAGCCTCCTCTGCCTTGCCAAAACACTTATGCTCAAGATTCTGGGAATAACCTTTCACCTCGACAAATATTTTGGAAAAATTCATGATGGGTTAACATTCAAGCATATTGTCGATAGACTCTTAGGCCCGCAAAATCCGATGATGCAGAACTTGCATTCACAGCAGCATGGAGAGGCTTCAATTGATCAACTTGGCCGGCTCAACAAATACAATATTTCAGCTTGGTATATGGCGAGAATCAAGCGAACTGTCATGCAGATCACATTTACAACTCTTGATGAACAGATGGCTCGCCAATCTAAGGGAGATGAGTGCACCTTGATCAAGCTTACAGCAAGGAAGTTATTCACAAATGTTGCCACCCCTGGTGCCGAGTAAGTCTTACATTATTTCTTGCTGATTTCTTAGAAATATTCTAATGAACTTGAAACTTTTTCTAGTGAAATTAAAGCTGCGGTTGGTTAACTGATAATTTGAAGTATAAGACATGTTGTAGCATTCAAATTAATACTTAACTCGTTGCAGTAGTTGTATCTTATGAATTTGTGGAATTATTAAATTCACATGATGCATGTTAATTAATATTCTCTTGCAAAAGTTATTAAGTTAGTTTGCTGGATAAATTCTTTTGTTTTTATATAGTTTCTATACCATACCAGATTTCATACGTTGCTGAAGATTGGCAGTCCCGAACAAAAGAGTGGTTTCTTCATATATTTCAATCATTTTGTTTTATAGTGCGCACAATAATCAAAAGTTCATTGTTATTCCAAAAATCATTTTCTTGCAATCGAGATAATCTTGACACGGATTTAAAACAACATTTTAGCGTTTCATTGCTTTTATCAGTTGATATAATTTAAATTTATTGTCAAAAGGGTGAACTAATGAAATTCTAATTCAATTTGCTTTCCGAAATGTTTGAGCTATTTCTTTCAATATAATGTAAGCTTCATATTTTTTCTAGCCGTTGGATTTGTAGAAATATTCTAATAAACTTAAAACGTGTTCTAATGAAATTAATATTACTGTTGGTTAACCGATAATTTGAAGTATAAGACCTACTGTAGTATCAAAACTAGTATTTAACTGGCTATAGTATTTATATCTTGTGAATTTGTGGAATTGTTAAATTCTTTTTTTTTATATAGTTTCTATTTGATACCAGATTTCATACGTTGCTGAAGATTGGCATTCCCGAACAAAAGATTGGTTTCTTCATATTTTTCAATCATTTTGTTTTTATAGTTCGCTCATTAATCGAAAGTTCATGGTTATTCAAAAAATTATTTTCTTGCAAAATAGATAATCTTGAGTTTTGTACAGATTTAAAACAACATTTTAGTGTTTCATTACTTTTATCGATTGATATAATTTTATATTTATTGTTAAGAGGGTGAACTAATGCATTCTAATTTAATTTTTTTTCTGAAATGTTTGAGCCATTTCTTTCAATATAATCTAAAATTTATATTTTTCTAGCTGCTGCATTTGTAGAAATATTTTAATAAACTTGAGACTTTTTCTAGTGAAATTAGTACTGTAGTTTGTTAACTGATAATTTGAAGTATAAGTATATATAAAAACTAGCACTTAACTGGCTGCAGTATTTATATCTTGTGAATTTGTGAAAATATTCAATTCACATGATGCATGTTAACTAATATTTTTTTCAAAAGTTATTAAGTTCACTTGCTAGATAAATTCTTTTGTTTTTATATAGTTTCTATTTGATACCAGATTTTGTACGTTACTGAAGATTGACAGTTCCAAACAAAAGTATAGCTTCTTTATGTTTTTCAATCATTTTGTGTTTAGAGCGCCCATTAATTAAAAGTTCATGGTTATTCAAAAAATTATTTTTCTTTGCAAAGTAGATAATCTTGATACAGATTTAAAACAATATTTTAGTGTTTCATTGCTTTTATCGATTGATATAATTTTAAACTTATTGTCAATAGAGTGAATTAATGCAATCCTAATTCAATTTGTTTTCAGAAATGTTTGAGCCATTTCATTCAATATAATGTAAGCTTTACGTTTTTTCTAGCTGCAATATTTTTATCTTGTGAATTTCACATGATGCATGTTAACTAATATTCTTTTGCAAAAGTTATTAAGTTAGCTTGCTGGATAAATTCTTTTGTTTTTATATAGTTTTTATTTGATACCAGATTTCATACGTTGCTGAAGATTGGCCGAAATTCTCTTAAAATTTGTGCATGTTCTTAAATGATAAAAATCATGATTATGTACATTTGCTTGGATGATATTAAGAGATTTGTAAAAGAAGACCTAGCTCTAAAGTGTATGAGATCACTCAATCAAATTCAAGGGCAAGAGGAGGGAGTTAGCGAAAGAGTTATCATGAACTGGCTGGTACAGTTTCAATATATTTGCATCTCTCTTTCATTGTTTTGTATTGTTTGGTTCATTATGAATAGTTTTTTGCAGGCCAATGTGTTCAGAGAGCGCAAATCCCTTTCAACATCGATCAAGGACATCAAAATGGTGGTTAACCAGCTTTGTAAGCTTGCGAACTCCCTAATCGCAGTAATCGCATTCACTCTATTTGTTCTCTGCTTCAATCTTACCACGGCGGAGGTCATCTGCGTCATCTGCACACAAGCTCTCCTCTTCCAATTCATTTATGGGGAACACTTCAAGACAATATTCAGAAATATAATTTTCCTCTTCATTACACATCTGTTTGATGTCGGCGATCGCTGTGAGATCAATGGAGTCGAGGTGATCAATTTGAATCTTCCCTCTCCTCTGTTAATTTACTGCCCTGTTTTTTTTTTATGAAACAATTTTTTTTTATTAGATGACTGTGGAGGAGATGAACATTTTCACAACCACTTTTCAAAGATTTGACAATTTAGAGATAGTATTCCCCAATTCGGTAGTTGCTATGTTTGCTTATTGGCAATTTCAATAGAAGCCTGGATATAAAAGAAAGTATTGATTTCTATGTTCACAATTCGACACCGTTGGAGAAGCTCAAGGTCGTCGAGCATAGATTAACAGCGTAAGAATGGAGTTGATTATATGCAATTTTGTTTGTGGGCAGTGATTATATTTTCTTATATTGATATATGTGTTTCTAGATTTATCGACGAAAAAAATGATCACTGGCACCCAGGAGCTACTTTGGTGATGAAGGATTTGGATATTGATGGTCCATCTTAAACCTAGAATGAATTTTCAGGATACGATAACGAAGTATAAGACGAAGGAGTTGGTGCTTGAAGAGCTCATTAAAGTGTTGAAAGAGCTCGGCGGCATCGAGTACAATGTACCTCGATGACCTCCAGCCGCCTCCCTTCCTTCCACCTGGGCTAGATATTGTTACCTGCTGCATTTGTAGAAATAATTTATTGAACTTGAGATGTGTTCTAGTGAAATTAATAATGCTGTTGGTTAACTGATAATTTGAAGTATAAGACATGCTGTAGTATTAAAACTAGTACTTAATTGGCTGAAGTATTTATATCTTGTGAATTTGTAGAATTATTAAATTCACATGATACTTGCTAACTAATATTCTTTTGCAAAAGTTATTAAGTTAGTTTGCTAGATAAATACTTTTGTTTTTATATAGTTTATATTTGATACCAGATTTCATAGGTTGCTGAAGATTGGCAGTCCCTTGCAAAAGAATGGTTTCTTCGTGCTTTTCAATCATAACCCATCTTGTTTTAGGGCACTTGTAGGTAGGCATATGATCGAGAAAAGAAACAGTAAATAGTTAATTTTCAAAAACTCAACATTCAAAAAATACATATTTTTCTTTCTTCTGTTTTTTTTTCCTGTCTCCATCACTCCCTCCTTCACACACTATTTCCTGCACAACTTGCAAAAATATAACCTGAAAATTTCAGGATAGCTTCAGAAAAAAGAGAATGTGGGCGAGAAAGGAAATTATGACAATTTACTATTTTTATGGCTAGGGCTTCGGGTCTGCATTTAATTGTTATAGCTAGAGTTTTGAGTATGTTTAGTCATTCTTGTCTAGTAATTCAATTTTTTAAAAATTCGAGAGCTAATAAAAAAAGTAATAAAAATTTTTTAAATATAAATAAATGATATTCTTACTTGTATTTTTTGAGATAAAGTTTTACACATAATAATATCTCTTGAAAAAAAAAGTTCAAGTCCACGTATTCAGTGCTGTTTTTAATGCCTCATTATGAAAAAAATATTGCTTGGAACCTAACATGAGCTTTTGTTTTCAACTTTGTTTGGGGAGAAATATATTGGCCGGTTTTTAATTTGAGAGAATGATGGATTGTGATGTTATTTTTGACCTCATTTGACGCTTTGGTGACTTCCTTTGGCCATATCTCTCGATCAAATTCTACATTGATTTTAAGGATTGATGCTCCGTCAGTTCTTTGGTTTTCTGTGGGCCTCATTTGGAGGAGCTGAATTTGAATTTTTTATTTGTTTTTGGTTTTGGTCTGTAACATGTTTTCAGTTCTTTTTCACTCGCTCCTAAAATCTATTTTTATATTTATCTTTTAAAACTGATGTATTATGTTTCAGCTTACACTTCTCGTGGACGCAAAATTGCAGCGTGCAATTGCCACTCTTGTTCTGGAGAGGCATACTAAGAAATTTAGTAAGTTCTATATTAAAGCCTAGAGATGATCTTTTTTTGTTCAAAAATTCAGAATTTTTGTTGTCGGAAATAGTTGCAGAATGCATTTGAGGTGAGTAGATTGAATTTGTAATGCATGAAACACATTTCGCCAATGTTGCAGAATACAATCTGCAGGTAGCTGATTTTGCTCAGTTTGTTTCTCTTTTTCTAAGTTCTGAATGTTGATTTTAATGCATGGAGTACATTTTGATTCAAAAATAAAAAAATAAATTGGCAGTCAAAATAGAATCCCAGATGTAATTCTATGTGGATGTTTTATTATGCTTTTTTAGTGTTCAACCTAATAGGCTTGATGCATTTGTAGGGCTTATATTTAATTTGTGTGGTTTATAAGGTGATAAAAATTGCATCTTTTTTTATTAAGAAATTTGACCTATGTATATGCATCCGGCGCTTTATTTTTTCTTTGGCATATTATTTCATAAGCACTGCATTAATCAGGTGACTGTTAGTTCCAATGTGCTAAATTGGTGAATCCTATTAAAAAAACACAGATAATGCAAGCTGATGGATGGAAGCTTTACTTTCATGGTCATATCATTATGGGTATTGCTTATGTACATTGGCTAGTCTGACAGAATTAGAAAATAATAGGATTTTTCAATCAGCTTATTTTTAATTTGACTGCCTAATGATATAACACACAATTGTAATAATTATTTATTTTGAAACTGATCAGTCCAAGGTGATGTTGTTGCGACAGTGCAATGGTTAGAATGTAGATGATAACAGATCTCAAATGACTCAAGTTTCATAGGCACGTGAATAAATTGTATTTATGTTTATATTTTCCTATTTCATGGAGTTATATTATGCATTGTTTTATGAGATTATAACATGTCTTATAACAAAATAACCCCAGTAACTGCCTCATGACTATCATGTTTTATATATGCTTGCATGCAATTATATTAAAATTAATGGGGAAATGATTGTCAATGACATTTACTCCGACCTCTTTGTTTTTATGCATATTCAGTTTTTCTACATGGTGTATCAAATCCACTTCTTGGACTGGTCCACAGCTGCTGTATCGTCGGTGACGTATGTTGTATTGTATTGGCAAAAGTTATAATTGTTGTTGTTGCGTATCTTTGTTTCATTTGGTTGGAGAATTTTTCTTAAGTTATCTTTGAATTTGCATGTTGTATGTTTGCAAGTTGAGCAGGAAATCGTGTGCGAAAGAGGGAGAGTGATGGAGACAGGAAAAAAAATAGAAGAAAAAAAATATGCATGCTATTATTTTTTGAAAATTAACTATTTACAGTTTCTTTTCTCACACGGGAGCGCCTTTGATTGCACGCCGACCTCCGAGTTCACAATAGCTTCTTCCTGAAAAGCCATGAACTCTCCACACAAAGCTTCACCTCCCATCACTCCTTCAAGTGCTGAGATTTCCTGTTGTTCCTATTGTCATCCGAGGACCTCCGGATTGGATATGGGGTCAAACATTGATCTAGAGGGAGAGTGGAAACCTCTGATTCCTTCTAGTTCTACTTTCTATTCATCGAAGAAACGAGAGCTTCCAACGATCCCTCTTCCAGTAAGATTCCGACAGATGACGACTTCAATGGGAGAATGGAGTCTCCCCTCTCCCATGCTGTGACAAAGATCCTTGAACTCGCCTCTAATCTCATGATCAACAATACAAGACTCTTTGGTGAGGATGAGCCTGATCTTCCAGAGGAGTGGGGATGGACAGTGGTTTAGTTTATGGGCCTTGTGGTTGGCTCGGCTGCCCTGATTAGAGGTCTTTTCATTCGCAAACTTGCATATCAATTGATCTTGGGTCTTAATGTCTAGAAATGGAAGGTGCAAAGTTTGAATGATCTTCAATATAAAAGCAACAATCACCCAAAGAATGAGTGAGCAATAAGAAAATAATTCAAATTTGATTATAAATACGGTATATATAATTAAATATTTTTAAATAAATTGTGTATTCCATTCATATAAAAATATTCATGTAAATAATAATAATAATATTATTATTATTATAAAACTAATATTAATCATATACATTTATTACCTGTACGTAAAATTAATACAAATATACTGATGATTCTCTTTTTTTTTTATCTAATTTGAGCAGTTTCTTATGTTTATTCTCGCTTGTTGATTTGCTTGAATTTTTTATAATTTTTGTATTATGTTGTAAAATCGGCTATGCCTTCAAGTTTCCTAAAAAAACAATATACAAATTCTAATGTTTTTATGTATAACCCATTAAAAAACTTATATTTTAAATACAAATTTTAATCATTCATGTATTTGAAGAGCAAAGAGAATTGTTGCACTTTTGAATGATAGAATTTTAGCAATTATGATTTATATTTACACTTAAACATACATAGATGATATGTCTGTAGAGAGCTCATCTAAGCAGTTGGAAGACTTTTTAGTTGAATGAGAAGGGATTTTTTTTTTATCTAAAGCTTGCACCAAATAGCACAGCTGATGACAGCCTTCCTTTCGAGATGATGATTGAAAGGCTTTACTTGATTTCTTTTATGAAATAAATAGCCATATGAAATGTTCTTTACTTGAAATAAATCAACAATTCAGGAATATGATCGTAGTATATTCATTGTGAATGTTATTATGACAAAGAGCTCTCTCTATACAGTTCAGGGGTTCAAATCTGACTGACCGACAACATAGTCTCAGCTTCAGAAAAACAAAAATCACTCCTTCAGGAAATAAATCGCAATCAAAATAAAACCGGCCCTTCTACGCTTCCTTCCTAGTAATCCTGACATTTCAAGAAAAAATACCATATTAGAAGATCATGCATACACAGTGAACTCGAAACCGAACCGGACCGGCGGGGATCCCAGTTCTTAAACAGCGGTTAAATCAGATTTGGTCAAACCGGAGTTGAACCTCCAACCGGGGCGGTTTTGCTCGTACCGCCCGGTTTAGAGAAATAGGCCAAAGCTGCTTATTTTGACAACTCGTGTTAGCATAGGCATTATTTTAAGTTAGATGTCGAATAATTTTATTTAATTAATTTATATAGTAGGATCCATCACTCATGTAATGATTTTAATAATAAAATAATGTTTCTTGAGAAGAGAAATAATATTTAGACCCACATCACCTAAAAATACTCAACCAACAAATTTGGACATATAATTCAATACAAAATTTAAAAATAATATTTACATTATTTTAATATAAATAAATAAATACTAATCTAAATCTAATTAGATGAGTATTTTTGGATGCTAAATCAAAGGGTCTAAATAATATTTCTCTAAGTAAGAAAAGATACCTGAAGCAGTAAATGCCGAGGGCAGCCGTGATTTCGTGGGTGACTGAAGTTGCGAAATGAAAGTAAAGCCCAACTGTTCCACACGTTGAAGCAGAGAAGTTAGAGGTTTTATTAAATTTATGGATAAAAAATCACTAGAAAATAACAATGCCACATATTTATATAAACATGATTATCCTTTCAGCTCAAAGACAATAGTAATTCCCTTCTAAAGTTTGATCTCTTTTTTGCCCCAGCGGCGCTTCGGGGCAGTCATTTGAGAGCAAGACAGTTGTCTCTTTCTTGCCGCCTCATTTAGGCACCATAACTAGAAGTTCATTCTTCTCCGATGAACAGAGGTCAGCTCTGCTTTTCATGGAGGATGAGATTTGTAAGATTGCAAGGCCCTTTGAATTCTCTCTGATCAGTAAACATTCAAATGGTAGGCCCCTCTCCCGCCTGCTAATAAGCATCTGGAAAGCGTTGACAGATTAAAATATCGCATGCAACTGGTCTGTCAATTTGATAAATCGTCGACAAGCCTTCCACAGCTGCTTTAATGGCAAAGATTATCAAGTGATCTCAAATGTTAATCCAATAAAGGCTAGTTTGGAATGCATTTCTCGAGCTGGGAACTCATATCACAAATCAGCCATCCATATGGTATCTGGGCCGCTCATCCCACCAAGGGAAGCCACTCTTTCACGCAAGTAGTTTTAGGTTCAAGGGCACCTCCCTCTTCTTCTGTGAGCATAAGGCCGATCTACTTTCTTGATGGCAAACCACCTTTAACTTTATGAGAAGATTTATGAACTGGTCAGGACATTGAAACCTTCGGTTATTGGCAAATTCTCACTGCCGTGCCAATGGCATGCACTCAGAGGGCTTATCTTTATTCCAGTTTTAAGGAGAGTAATCAATAGGCAGATCCAAGTCACGCAATTCCGGATGCTGCTACTCAAGTTGACACCTGACTTTGACCCGAACTTCAAATCATTCATTAAATCGGTTCTAACCGCTTTCTCTAAAGTTTGTATTGACTTGTGCAGATAAATCTTAAGTTTATATTGACACTACAACTATGAGAATTTTAGGAAATGACAAGAATCTTTTTTGCCTTTATCAATAAAAGTTTAATTTTCTATTATTTTCAGGTATTCGTGCAATTATTGGACAAAAATTCAAACCATTTCAAACCCAGGCTCAAGATCAAATAAGGACCAGGCAGAGATCAAATCGCAGGATTCTTGGCGCTTGGACGAGTGCAAGCACCAACCAAATGAAGAGATACTGAAGGATCGACGCTTGGGCGCAGGCGTCCAACATAATGAAAGGAACCAGGATTAAGGTGTTTAGGCGTGCACTGGGCACACCCAAGCCTCGTATTCACAATTGGATCTCGAGCTCTAGCGCTTGGGCACGACCAAGCTCCAGAACATCAGAACAGCCAGACAAAGAATTGATGTTTTTACCTGACTCCTGGGGCCCAAGCACCAGTCAGCGTAACCAAAACTTTTGCTATGTTCTGAATGGATAGAGGAGAAGTAAGAGGGCAGTCTTTTACACATTTTGGAGATACAAATTAGAGTTTTCCAAGAAGACAAAAACAAGAACCAGAAAAGAAAAAAAATACTGAAAATGAGGAAGTCAGAGAGAAGAATTTGGTGAAGACCAGCAAAAATGACAAGGAAAAGCAAGGAGCCTGAATTGAGTTTTTATTTCTCAGAAGTCTTGTAAATTTAAAGCAATGACTGAATTTTCAGGCCATAAACAAAACTCAATTCTTTTTAAATATTTCCATGACCGTGTGAACCTTAAACTGGGGCTTATGCTTAACTGTATTTGGTTTTGAGTAACAATAATGTGCAGGATTGGAAAAGTGGATTTGATTAGATTTGAATTTCTTATTTTTGATTTTTTCTGTGTTAATTAATAGGGTATATAAATATAACAAATAATTATCAAAGCACTTCAAACTTACGAGAGAATCGTTGATTTGAAATTTAACTTTCCTTACAACAGTGGTTTTACTAGAGATAGTATAACAATCTGAAGTAACTGGAAATTAATTTCAAGTATTTTAGAGATAATGTAGTTCATTTATATAGAAATGAGTTGTAAGGGTTGAGGGAATTTGCAATTCTTCTAAATTGTGTATATCACCATTCCAGTCTACATAACATTCGCAATGATAAAAAAAAAATCAAGAGAACAAGAACCCCTATTCTAATATATGAGTTACTTCGTGTGATTGTCCTTGTTCTTAATTGCTCATTTAGTTTAAAAATTTTGTAATTGACAAAATTAAAGCGACTGAACTTAATAACCAGAACAAAGTCTCAATACAATTAACTGGTACTTAGATAGATTCCCTGTGAACGATACACAAGATACTCATTTCTTATTACTTGTAGCTACGTGCACTTGTATATCACTTCGAGTGCTCGATTTACATACTCCAGCAAGAAGAACAAGTTTTTAGGGTTTTATTTCTTTTACATTTTTTATTATGTATTAAGTTTTAATGAACTGATGTTGACTTGTGAATGTAGCATTCACGAGATGAGCAAACTATTGCCTTTTGATCCAGAAATTGGAGGTATTCTGCATCGAATACTACACCCACTGCTTAGAAAATTATAGCAATGAACGATCAAGGTAGTGGTTTTAACCCTCCTAAAATGAAGGATGCAAAGCAATTTAATCAAGGAAGGCCTTTGTGAGAATACTGTTTGCCTACTATGCACCCACTGCTTAGAAAATTATATTAATGAACGATCAAGGTAGTGGTTTTGACCCTCCTAAAATGAAGGATGCAAAGCAATTTAATCAAGGAAGGCCTTTGTGAGAATACGCTTTGCCTACAATGCATGGGATCCCTCATGCAATAGTTTGGCCCAACATCCAAGCAAACAATTTCGATATTAAACCTAACACCTTACAAATGGTGCAAAGTTTGCAATTTTCTGAACAATCCTTTGAGGGTTTGGACACTCATATGACAACATTTTTAGAAATTTGTAATACATTTAAATACAATGGTGTCTTTGATGATGCCATCAAATTGTCGTTATTCCCAATCATACTTCATGACCGTGCGAGAAGTTTGTTAAATTTCTTGCATACTGAATCCATTACAACATGAGATAAGCTAGCACATAAGTTTCTATCCAAATATTTTCCACTTAGAAAAGTTGCAAAACTAAGAAATGAGATTTTTAGTTTTGCTCAATTTGAGAGAGAAACTCTAAATGATGCTTGGCAGAGATTTAAGGATTTGTTGAAAAGATGCCTCCCTCTATGGATGCAAGTGCAAACCATTTATAATGGTCTAGTATGATCAACTAGAACCCTAATTAATGTTGCATCTAGAAGAGCATTCATGGCTAAGTCTCTAAAAGATGCTTACAATCTTCTTGAAGATATGGCTAAGTCTCAATTACCAATGACCACCGGAGCAAACATATCCAAAAAAAAATTTAACAGTTGTGCAGGAAACAAATAATATTACAGCACTCAAAAGTTGAATACTATGGGGTCAATGTGGTTAAATCAGCAAGTTGCGAAACATGTGGAGGCCCTCATGCGAGTGATTGTTGACAATTAAATAGTCTCATTAAACAAAATACTAAGGAATAGGCTAACTTTATAAGAAACCAATAGAATGCTCCATCATCAACGAATTACAATAATCCATATTCTAGAACATAATTCAGGGCGAAGAAATCATCCAAATTCCCTGGGAAAATCAAGGACAATAAGCCACTCGACTGGTTGGCATTCCACAATACAACATACCTCAATTTTCACTGGGATTTAAAGGACAAGATAATTTGCACCCAGCAACACAAAACCTGCATAATCAGAAACTCATAAAGGAGAGACGACATTGTAAAAAGCACTCACTCAATTGATAGTTTACCAACGCAATCTATAAATAGGACATATGCATGTTAAATGGCCGAGCCTCAATGCAATGATAAGAAGCAACGATTAAGAAAATAAATTTGCAAATAGGGCAATTGTCTCAACAGGTTTCACATCGACAACCAGAGACTTTACCGGGTAATATCGAAACAAATTCAAAAGGACATATTAAAGCGGTGACCCTATGGAGTGAAAAGAAACAATCTCTCCGGTTTCAAAGTCACATGAAGATTTAGAAGTGCGGGATGAAACAAAAAAAGTAGAAGAACCGGCTACCACAAAGTCAAAGCTATTCCCGAACAACCCATTACCATATGAGCCTCCTGTTCCATTCCCACAAAGGCCCTACAAACAAAAGATGGACAAACAAATTTCCAAATTTCTAGAAATTTTTAAGAAATTGCACATTAACATTCCATTTGCTGATGCCTTAGAACAGATGTAGTGCTATATCAAGTTTATGAAGGAAATATTTTTTTAAAAAACAAGTTTGGAAGAGAATGAAACGGTTGCGCCCACCAAAGAATGTAGCGCTATTCTTCAACGAAAAATAGCCAATGAAACAACAAAAGGATCCAGAAAGCTTCACAATTGCTTGCACCATTGGACAAATGAAATTCACCAAGGCATTTTGTGACTTAGGAGAATCTGTAAATTTGATGCAACACTATCTTTATAAGGAGTAAGGAATGAACGAGCTGAAACCACTATGGTGTCTCTTCAACTAGCGAATTGTTTCATTAATAAATTGGTAGAACTGGTTGAAGATGTTCTTGTCAAGGTTGATATGTTTAACTTTCCAGCTTATAGTACTCGATATGAAAGAAGCAAACCAAAAAGTACCTTTAACCCCGGGAATACCTTTTCTAGAAACCAGAAGAAATATCATTGATGTTCAAAAATGTGAGCTCATCTTACGTGTTTAAGGTGAAGAAGTTGCATTTAGTGTGTTTAAGGCAATGAAGTATCCTCTTGAAGATGAGGAGAGTGTAGGATGATGGATGATTTGGATAGATGCACACAAGAGTTGGGAGTATAGGAAAATTCAGAACACTCATTAGTTGCATGGAAACATGAAAGGAATAACCGCCATTAATTCAAGGAAGCTGCATCAAAGCATATAGACATGGAAATGCAGCATTTATGAGGCATTATAAGGAGGATATAAAAAAGTGATGGTCTACCATTTCCTTCAGTAGAAAAGCCTCTACTTCAAGAGTACGCCTTTTAAGGTACTTCTTAAACTTTACCTGTTATAATATCTTCTCATCTTGATAAAGATAAAGAACAACAATTTTGTGTAGTCCTAAAGAAGCATAAAACAACCATAGGATGATCTATAGTCAATGCTAGAGGAATCAATCCAGTGCTTTGTATGCATAAAATATAGGCAGAAAATTTCAAATTAATTGTGGAACATCAGACAGCTCAATCCACACAGGAAAATAGTGAAAAAGGAAAATTTGAAATTATTGGATGCAGGAATTATTTTCCCAATCTCGAGCAATCACTTGGCTAGACCAGTGCAAGTCGTGCCTAAGAAAGGAGGGATGGCAATAAAAGCTATTGATAGTAACAAGTTGATATCTCTGAGAATTATCACAGGATAGAGAATATCCATAAATTATATAAAATTGAGCAAGGCAACGAGAGAGAATCATTTTTCATTTCCTTTTATAGATTAAATGCTCAATCGCCTTGTCAGTTATCCATTTTAATTCTCTGGACATCTATTTAAGATATAAACATATTTTGAAGGGCAAGAAAAAAATATTTACATGCCCCCTATGGAACTTTTGCATTTAGAAGAATGCTACACGTCGACAACATTTCAAAGATGTACGACGACAATATTTTTCAATATGGTTGAAGATTTCTTGGAGAAACTTATGGATGCCTTTTCAGTTGTTGGATCATCTTTTGAAGATTGTTAGAAGAATTTCGGAAGAGTTCTAAAACATTGTGAAGAAACTAATCTAATTCTAAATTGGGAAAAGTCTTACTTTATGGTAGAAGAAATGGGTGGAAGCTGTAGCAACAAAATTAAATGATTATTGTGTTGTAGAAAAAATTATTAAGAGAAACATCTTCTGCAGATTTGGAACTCCAAGAGGTTTATTCAGTGATTGTGGAAGTCATTTTTGTAACAAGCAATTGGAAAAGTTGCAGGGAAAACACGGAATCATATACAAAGTAGCAGGTCCATTCCAACCGCAAATAAGTGGTCAAGTTGAGATATCCAATAAAGAGTTGAAGCAAATTCTAGAAAGGGCAGTAAAAAGTAATCATAAAGATTGGGCTGCTAAACTTAATGATTAACTTTGGAAGTACATCATAGCATTCAAAATACCAATCAGTATGTTTCCTTATCGATTAAAGTTTGGTAAACTCGGTCATTTTCCATCAGAACTGAAACATAAGGCATTTTGGGCAATAAATAAAGCTGAATTTTTACTTTAAAAGTGCTGGTAAGAGAAAACTTCTTGAGCCAAACGAGTTAAATGAAATCAGATTGGCAGCTTGTGAGAGTTCCAAGAACTACAAGGCAAAGACAAAGAATTAACACGACAAAAATCTAGAACCTAAAGAATTCCATACAAGAATGAAACTGTTGCTGTTTAACTCCCGAATAAAACTTCATTCGGAAAAGCTGAAATAATGGTGATCAGGCCCATTTGATGGAAAATAGGTTTTACCGTATGTGGTTGTGGATTAAAGTCATCCCAATAAAGGATGTTCTGCTTTAAAGTCGTATTTGGAGAGCATTGTAGATCATTAACTTTCATATTGGTGATTGACTGATGTTACCTGCTCAACATGGAGCATGGCAATACAATTGAGTTGGCAATAAATAAAGTTGAATTTTTACTTTAAAAGGGCTGGCAAGAGAAAACTTCTTGAGCCAAACGAGTTAAATGAAATCAGATTGGCAGCTTGTGAGAGTTCCAAGAACTACAAGGCAAAGACAAAAAAATAACACAAAAAAAATCTAGAACCTAAAGAATTCCATACAAGAATGAAACTGTTGCTGTTTTAACTCCCGAATAAAACTTCATTCGGAAAAGCTGAAATAATGGTGATCAGGCCCATTTGATGGAAAATAGGTTTTACCGTATGTGGTTGTGGATTCAAGTCATCCCAATTAAAGCTGTATTTGGAGAGCATTGTAGATCATCAACTTTCATATTGGTGATTGACTGATGCTACCTGCTCAACATGGAGCATGGCAATACAATTGAGTTGGCAATAAATAAAGCTGAATTTTTACTTTAAAAGTGCTGGCAAGAGAAAACTTCTTGAGCCAAACGAGTTAAATGAAATCAGATTGGCAGCTTGTGAGAGTTCCAAGAACTACAAGGCAAAGACAAAGAAATAACACGACAAAAATCTAGAACCTAAAGAATTCCATACAAGAATGAAACTGTTGCTGTTTTAACTCCCGAATAAAACTTCATTCGGAAAAGCTGAAATAATGGTGATCAGGCCCATTTGATGGAAAATAGGTTTTACCGTATGTGGTTGTGGATTCAAGTCATCCCAATAAAGGATGTTCTGCTTTAAAGCCGTATTTGGAGAGCATTGTAGATCATCAACCTTCATATTGGTGATTGACTGATGTTACTTGCTCAACATGGAGCATGGCAATACAATCGAGTTGGCGACGTTAAACTCAGCGCTCACCGAAAGGTAACCAGAGGATGACTAGTAAGTCCATCTGTTTTAAGCTACATCAAGTTAAACTCAACACTTTTCGGAAGGTAACCCGTTTTCATTCAACTTTATTTTATTTTAATTTTATTTTGTTCTTTATCAAACCCCTTCAAAACAACATAAGGCAAAGACCCCGCCACTTGGGCATGCCCAAGCTTCAAGTTAATCATTATACCTTATAACTGCAAAGCTTGAGCGAGCCCAATTGTCAATATTTTTTAAGTGTTTCATACGAACAAGAGCGTAATGCTTGGGTGCGCTAAAGTATCAATTAATAATTATCCCCGTAAATGCGACACTTGGGCGCTCCCAAACGTCGAATATCTTAATAACAATGTTAAATGAACCAAGAGGGCGACGCCAAGGCACTCGCCCCGCTCAAAAATCGAAGTTGTTTTCATTCACAGTAAACATAACGTTGGGGGAGCGCCAAAGCGTCTAGTTAAATTTCAAAAAAACAATTTTACCGAGCCCACGGCGTTTGGGCGTGCCTAAGCATCAGCCCAGTACCACTTAATGGATAATGTTTGCGTGTCTAGGGAGATTGGTGCTTGCGCACGCCCAGGTGTCAGTCAGTGAACTGAGTTTTAAATGATATAGCACTGAGTTTTAAATGATATAGCACGCGCAAACATCACATTATTAGTCTTAATAGAGAGCTCGCCGCTTAAGCCAGCCCAAGCCCCAAGCGAACAAAAAACTTTTTGCTTATATATTTTAATAGATTTGTTGCATCTTTCAATGCATTGCTGCATCATCCACACCAGTGATTCATTGCTACATCTTTTAATACATGATTTGATGCCCTTAGCACCAACCATTGAACTTTGAACATGTTTTAGGTGCATCTTTTAATGCTTTTTGGGATATGCAGTCTTAATGTGCTGTGCCAACAATGATCTCCTAATTAATATACTAAAATTTTTTACTTGTCTTAATGTGCTGTGCCAACCAATTATTGTCCCAACTACACAATTTATGAAACCTTTATTCTGCTCTACGCCAACAATTAGGCCTATAAAAAGAGAAGGGGTAGTTTTTTAAATTTCGCCAATTCACTTGCACCCTAAGCTTGTCCTATTTCCTTTATTCTAGATTTTTGTTAATGGCTCCCAAGAGAAAGGTTGCAACTACTTCTGCTCCTTTATTCGCAATTTGCAACCGGTACCTGTTAGCTGCTCATCCAGGGGATATATGCATTCCCTTGGTGCAAGACAAATATAATGGAAGTGAAACGAGAACAAGACCTAATCTTCGTGCACGGTACCCGTATTTCAATTTCCGAACAGTCTATCAACCAGCTGTACGAGCTTGAAAATATTCCAGTTTGCGGCTTCGAGTACATACTAGAGACGAGGGTAGATTACGCAGAAGTACTCCTTGCGGAGCAAGGGACCTGGTGACGGTAATAAGCCAAGGAAATCTTCAGCTTTCCTCAAGCGATGTTGACAATAAAGGCCAAAGCATGGCATCTCTTCATATTCACAAAGCTAATACCTTCAGGACACAAGCAATGTGACTCAGCATCGAGCATTGAACTATGCCATAATTTTAGTGCAGCCTATAAATTTGGGACAATTAATTCACCAACTGCTGAAGGCGAACATTTGAGCATCGAGGTAGGCCCTTGCTATTGGTTCTCTGATTTGCAAGCTCGGCACAACAACAGCAGTTAAGGGTGGAGTCTGCTGAACCACTACTACAACTTCGACCCCCTCATGCACCTGAAGGTACAGTGCCTACGGATGAACCTAAGGAGTCATCTTCGGCACAATGGACTCCCGCTTCGACCAGCAGGAACAACAAATGGAGCAAATGAAAGCTCCCAACAAGATATACTACTACCGACATTTTGCTAATATCAAGTATTTGATGCACAAGAGTCGATAGCAGTACCACTTCAACTTCCCACCTGCCCGCTACCAATTATGAAGATGAGGATGGGTAAACAATTATCAGGTTGCAGCTTTCTTTGGCTTACTTTTTTTGTTATCAAAGTTTAGGGTTTAATGTTGATTATTTTCGTTTTTCTTAGAGAGCAGTGAAGGAGAATAAGAAAAATATACATCGATGACAATACATATATTAAGTGTAAGAGAATATGAAAAACGTTATTGATTTGCTTAGGAAAAAATTGGATGATTTCTCTACTTTGGATTATGTGTAGAATACAAATTATTGCAACTCGCATATGAAGGAGCATTCTGCTGGTTCCTTATAAAGTTAGCCCGCTCCATAGCATTTTTGAACTGCATTGACCCCGTAATATTTATCAACTGAATGAGCATGGCTAGTTGGGTCGTCAGTGCTGCCATCCGATATGCTTCCTGTACAGTATATAAATTTTCTTTGGATATACCTGCTACGATGGCCATTGGTAGTTATTCATCGCCATTTCTACAAGAAAAGTTAAAGCAACTTTTTGAGGCAACCATGAACGTTCCTTTGGATGCAACATCCATTAGGATTCTAGTTGATCCTACTGGACCATTAAAAACGTTTATACTTGCATCCGCATAGGGAGGCCATGGTGCAGGCATCTCCTAAGCAAATCCTTAAGCTTTTCCCAAGCATCATATAGAGTTTTCCCATTAAATTGAGCAAAATTTAAAATCTCAAGTTTTAGTTTTGCAGCATTTTTCGTTGGAAAATAATTGATTAAAACCTAGTGCGCTAGCTCATCCCATGTTGTAATAAATTCACAATACAAGGAATTTAACACACTTTTAGCAGTCACAAAGTGACAAAGTGAGAAAGGGAGTAATCGCAATTTAATGAAATCATGAGAGACATCACTGTATTTAAATGTATCACAAATTTCTAAGAATGTTGCCATATGAGTGTTTGTGTCCTCAGAGGATAGACTAGAAAATTGCAAACTCTGCAGTATTTGTAAGGTGTAGGTTTAATCTCAAAATTGTTTGCTTGAAAGTCAAGCCGAACTATTGCATAACGGATCCCAAGCATAGTAGCCAAAGAATATTCTCACAAAGACCTTCCTTAATTAAATTTCTCCCTACCAACAGTTTCAGGGTCAACACGACTGCACAAATCATCCATGTCTATGATTTTCAATAATAGTGGGCGTAGTATTGAAACGTCTATTACGATACACAATTCTTCCAATTTTTGGATCAAAAGGTAATATGGTCATGTGAATGTTGCATTCACAAGGCAATAGTTGTTCACTAAAAATTAATTTATAATCAAAAATAAAAAATAAAAAATAACAGATCAAGATCTTCTTAAATTTAGATTGATATTAACACAAAGATCATTGACATGTCAAAAACTCGTGACATTAACACAAAGTTCCCAAACAATGGCGCCAAAAACTGAGATTGATATTGAAAATATCTACTTAGGCACCGATCCTTCATCATCTTTTCATCTGACTAGTGCTCGTCCAAGAGCCAGGATCTTTGCTCTTAACTATTGTGTTTTAAACTGTAATTGCTTTATTTGGTTCAACAATTGGATGAATACCTAAAAATAAAAAAATATAGGTTTTATTGAAAATAGCCAAATAGCTCACGTCATTTCCTAAATTCTCATAATTGTAGACACAATATAAACTTACAAAAATAATAACTAGCAGTAAGCAAATAAAAATTGACACTAATACCATGAGTTAAATAAGACCATCAGTGGCCTTGATTTGAATGTTGTTGCATCTCACCACCTCAAACTCAAACCAAGCGCGGTGATTTTATTTTGGCAAGAGATACTTGAGTATATACCAAAATATTGCTCTTGCCATACAATCAGTCTCAAGCTCTTGATATAGACTCTGCCTTGTTCTTCGTCCTCCACAAGTTTGCACTGTGCCACGTGAATCTGCTTTCCTACTGAAAAGGTTTCCCAAGGCAATGTATCTACAGTTGTCAAGTTTTCTCAGTCAACATATTCTCCTACTAGCTATATTGATCGCCATAATTGAGAGTTTCCCAAGGCAAGGTATCGTGAACTACTTGAGCGTTTTGTTCTTTGGCCAAAGTGATTAAATTGGGCAATAATTACAATGCCGCACGAAACATAGTAGTGGCTGCGAGACTAAAATTTCTTAAAATTTTCAATATGTAGCAGAAAAAAGTATGGCAAACTATTAGAACTAGGCAAGAATAATTTTTCAAAGAAAAATTCATAAAAAAAAAATAAGAGTTTAAGGAGTCATTGAGTAGTGCTCTCTTCCAATGTTTTTCAATATTCAGTCTTTTTCACTTAAAAAATATTTTATATACATAAATTCACAAATTGCAGCTTTAACTATTAGACAAAAAGAACAAATACCACTATTGATAAATAAACATTTGGGCTACCAACCTGTATACGCACAAAACATTAGTAGAATGATAAATTCGTCAATAAGGGGTGTTCTGCATAAAGAAAGTTTCAAAATAAAAAAATTAATAATTGCACACATTAGAGTCTCTTAACAAAACCTTAATAAAAAAGATTAAAAGAAAACAAACTTGACCAAGTTATACCCATCGTTAAGCCAGGCAGTAAGTGCATTCGCTATGGCAAGAGGAAGGAAAAGCAATGACTGTCAACAAAAGATACAAAAAATATGAGCAAATATACTATTCAAAATAAAAGTAACGTTTTCTGAAATAAATAAGGTGTATTTACCATGCACATCCCAGTTTTCAAGCCTTTAGGCTCATCGCACAAGTGCGCAAGAATCATTCTACCCTGTCAAAACAAAGATCATACTGATCAGTTGGCATTAAATAAGCTAAAAAAATTTGAGAACGGCAAGCTTTAGAAACAAAAACTGGGGAGTGAAATATCTCACAGTTGTCTTACTTCATTTTTTACATCAAAATATAGTGACTTTAAATGTTCATGTCTATTAAAGCTTTACAATATATAGCCTCTTTACAAGAAAGCTATCGCCTATTAAAACAAAAACATGGACATGATAGCAAAGGAATATTCCAATTCGGTAGATTAGTATCAAAGATATGCAAAAAAAGGTTTCAGATTTTAAATAGAATTTGGAGATTTGAAAAATCAGCTGATAAATTTTTTCAATAAAATATTGATACATAGGAGAGTATAAGAAAATATGAAAATTTTAAGAAAGACTTAATTATAGAAAATTATGTCATTTTGTATAATTTAACAATAATTACTTCAAAATAAATCATTAGGAATGTGATTTTGGGACAAAACAATTAGTAAAGAAAAGTAAAGATATGATCTACAAATAAACTTACTGATCTTCAGAAGGCATATAGTCATACTAACATAGAATATTACTTTAGCGCAAAATAAGGAAAAAAAATGCAGAACATATAATGTACACTCTGAAATATTTTTCATATAATGTACACTCAGGAAAAACAATGCAGAGCATAATGTTGTTATTAAATATTTTTGCAAAACATATACTGTAATTAAGCCTTTTCATGTATTAGTAAGCAGCCAATGACTGCAGTACTTTGGCCCATCATTCAACTGGGGACATAAAACCATGAGCCACGATACCAAATAACTTTTAACATTTAATTTTAAAATTGAATTTAATATAAAGCATAATTTAAATGGTCAATGATTTATAGATTCTAAAAAGTCATAAGCAAATATCATACTAATTTAATGTACACTCTAATAAAGATTATGCTCATTAAGAGTTTGCTAGCGTTATTTAGCTACTCATGGCTATGACACTAAATACAGGCGCAATTACACTAATTTAGAAACTAGCATAAAAATACAATATCAAACTTACCCGATGCATCAAGACTATAATACAGATACGCAAAAACAAACAGACTATCAAAAATCTTATATCAAACTTTAAATCATTTATTAAAAAGAACAAACTACACTGGACACAACGACCTATATTTTTACATAAGATAAAACTCTACAAATGGTTACAGCCTGACTAATATTTAAATATTTTTAATAAGTTTTAGGTCTGAATACTTAGATGTACAAATAAAATAAGTTTAAGTTTAAATCACAACTGTTAATATGACTAATGTCTATTCCCTAAAACATTTATATTAAAAAAAACTGTGCCATCACAATATCTATTATATCAATGTTGCAATTATGTGGATGCAGACTATCTTTTCTTTATTTGCTTTTGAATAATAAACACATTCATCAATAGTAACTATTATTGTTGTCTGCATCTTCTTACCTTTACTATTTCTTTTGCCAACTTTGTTTGTATCACTATCCATTGCTTGTTTACTTGTTAGATAAGATAGTTTATTAAGATTAATGATTTTTTTCTCTACATTATTTGGTAAGTATTTCCTCAACGTATGTAAGTTTATCTATGATTAAATATATATTACCAGTTGCTACCATCAAAGCTTGTGTTCCCATGGTATGCCAGAATTATTTAAATCATTGTTTTCCTAATTTTAAATCCTAAGACAAGGAGTGAACAAGTTACACTTTTATTTTTTCTTTAAATTCTTATTTGACATTATGATTCAACCATAACATTAAAGTCACTTTTTATTACAATTTGAAAAATAGACAACTATGCAACAGATATTTTTCACCATATTAACCATAAAGGATTGGCTCATTAAACGGTCCTATCGCCATTACAAACATTAAAAAATGCTTCGGATGTTTTGATGAGAAAAGCGTTCATCATTACATTTACAATAATTAAAACCAATTTTTTGTTGCAAGTTCAAAATTAAAAAAGGTAACAATCTTTTAAAGAGAAATCATACCCATTTTGCATGGCTAATAACATGAACAAGAGTATGCATCTTGTATAAAAAATAATCTGAGTTTCCTAACACAAAGTGGACAACATCTATACAACCAAGTGCAAGAAGCTTTTTTTCACATTTGTCATGCCAATCAATATTGTAAAGGAAGCCTGACATAAACACCTTACATTTCTTTCAGATAACAAATTTTCTTTCACGGAAACTTTCTTTCACAATTGAAAGCCATATAGATAGATTTTTATTTCACCTATTTTCCCATTCAAGAGTCACTGGGCTTCGTGAAGCCATTAAGCTTGAAGTAGCCATAAAGCCTTTTTCATGACAGCCATTGGGCTCTCTAATATAATCCAAATATTCTCTGCCTTTTAAAAATTACCAGCGGATTACATTATAGGGTAAGAGCCCAAAAGTTCCCCTAAAAACATCAAATGTCACACCATGCTGAATGGCTTCATGAAACCTAATGGCTTTCAACGGACAAATGATTGAGACACGGAATTATCTATATAGCTCAAGCTAAAAGAAATCCATATATTATACAAAATCTTATGTTCAAAATTGCTAGAAAGAAATCGAAAAAGATAATAATATGATGCAAAAAGAAAGGGTTTGGGTCGTCTCATTGGCACATGAATCTCTACTTAGCACGATACAAAGGCAAATGAATTCTTCCAGAACTTTAATAGATGTCCAATAAGAAAAAGCAGAGATGACATTACATACTTGATATACTCTGGTTCATGCTATTAGTCACAAAAAATGGGGTATGACTCTAGTATAGCAAAAGGTTGCCTCCATTAACCAGTTTTACAACTTAGTGTTTGGGTCGTGTCATTTGCACATGAATCTCAGCTTAGCATGATACAAAGGCAAATAATTCTTCTAACATTTTAATAGATGTCCAAAAAGAAAAAACAAAGATGACATTACATACTTATTACTCTTGTTCATGCTATTAGTCATAAAAAATGGGGCATGACTCTAGTCTAGCAAAAAGTTGCCTCCATGAACCAATTTTGTCATTCAAAACATTCAAAGAAAGCAATCTTTGATGTTT
The DNA here is from genome assembly GCA_016760335.1 of Gastrodia elata. NCBI lineage: Eukaryota > Viridiplantae > Streptophyta > Magnoliopsida > Asparagales > Orchidaceae > Gastrodia > Gastrodia elata. The sequence continues at coordinate 69,128,625 of CM028671.1, read as the reverse complement.
GTGATGATGAGATAATAATTAGATAAGGAAATCCTTTAATAGTTTTTCAAATAGTGGAATATACATGGCACCAAATTAGCATTTTTGCCTTGTATTATAGAAATCATAACAAAAATTGATAAGAGTTGTGAAAAGTTAAGTGTGGCATTTACTCCACACATTGGGATTGGTTCTAGTATTATAATATATGATATGAAAAAAATAAGTTAGGGATGCAAATGAGATGAACCAGCTAGCAAGGCGGCTCGAGCTTGACTGACTAAAGGGCTCATGAACTATAAGCTTATCGAGCTCACGGGCTCGAGCTTGAGATAATTTTAAATACTTTCTATAGAATTTCTAAAATAATGCTGACAAAAAATATAAAATTTTACAATGAAAATATTTTCTATACATGATTTAAAAGAAGATTTTATTAGAATATCAACATGGAACCGAAAAAATAAACTATCAACATAAGAGAAAGCGAGACAAATGGTTTGAAGTACTTTTTATCCAAAAAAAATGAAGATCATATGGATGATGACGCCGCGTAATATGCCACATCAAAATAAGAAAAAAACAATGGCTACAGATGCAAGCAAAGTTGGTAAGAGTTGGGAGAAAGCGCAATGCCATAATAACAATTATTGGATAATTTCCTTGGTACCCAAAAGCAAAAGGAGAAAAGGATTTGCACTAGCATAATAACAATAGTGATATGTAGGATGTACTTGCAAAGTTTTTCTTTGTATTCATAATTAATTTTGGTTCATTAATTAAAGTTTGTGCAAATTTTGTCAGCATAATGACATGTGTTAATCAAAACTTTTGGCATCAAAAATAGCTGCATTGCACTAGATTGAAATTAAACGAAGGGGGTTTAATTTTCACTTCTAACTTAAAGAGCATCGGAACATAAGGTCTTCACATAATTTCTCGATCGACTCAAACAGCAACAAAATGCATGGCCTTCTCTTAATCGCTCAGCCAAAATCTCTCCCTAGGCCTTGAAGGACTGGAGTATCTTGAGAAGAAAAAAGGCATAGTATTTATAGACAAAGGGTATAGCAAATTCCTACTTTGGTTATAAGGAAGTAATTCAATCCGCGTGTGGAACTCGAGATAGTTTGTGCTTCTGATCTGACCATTAGATTTGAAACTTTTCCATAGTAACTGCATATATTTTGACGTGTGGAAAACAAGTACATAAGATGGATCACGGAGTTTGACGTGGGAACTGCAAATTGCATAAAGGCGAGAAGAACAATAATCGCACACACGAGCTCAATTAGTGTGTAAAGGGCGATATGCTCTATGCTGTAAATAGAATGAGCAATCGGCAGCTTAGCGGAGTAGTCATGATGTGAAACGTAAATCGTAGGTGAAATTAGGAGGCGCCGATCCAGAAGCAAATCCTCAAGTTAGTGGATTCAACAAGATCAGCAACGTTGTGAGGAGACGTGTAGCAATTTAGAAGGTCTTGGGTTTCTTTTTCTTTCATGCAATCAAAACATTGTGTGTTTTACGTAGAATATATGGATGAGGATCATAAATGGAACATGTGAAATCGGCTATGGAGGTTGTTAGATTGTGACTACCCCTTTTAGCCCTCACTGTCTACTGCCAGTAAGGAACTAGATGCAAAAGCATTCTACTGACTTTGTCACCCTTTAAAGCTAATGAAAATTAAGTATCATAAAAAGAGGAAAAACTAAACACATTCGAACACAGATCTTTATATAAAAAACCCCCAATTCTGGGGAAAAAGTTACGGAGCCGTACAACAAAGAAATGCTCTATGAAAAAAAAAAGATTACAAACGATTTACACTCTTGAGGACCTCTCAAGACTACTCTTATCCACAAAACATAGCTTCTTCTTCCTCACAACATCAAGCTCTAATCCAAACTCCAAGCCTCCCTTAGCAGCCACCACACTCACTAAAATTGCTCTTACATCATGCAATTAAGCAGCCATCTCTTGGGCACCTGTAAGGCTCCCACATGCAACCCTAAAAAACCTCCAAACCAGCCCCCAAATTGGTCTCAAGCCTAGCAAATTTTGGCTGATATTTAAAACAACACTTAGGCACACGTCCAAGCCTCTGTTAGAGTTTTTGTTGTCGGTGCATGAGAGTGCCCAAGCGTTCAAGTCTCAGTTCAGGCTCCCTTATTGGCTTAATATGCTGACACTTGGGTGTTTCTAAGAGCCCAAGTCTCGACCTGTTATCATTTGGGTCATATACTCCGATGCTTGGGCATGCGCAAGCGCCGAACTTTAGGTTCTTGTTGTTCCTAGAACAAGGCTCATGGCCTCTGCATTGTAGCCAACACCGAATTGGCGCCCAAGCACCCAATCCAGTGCCCGAGCATACATTGGTTTAACTTGACCCGATTTGCATTAACCTCATACCGATTTGAACTATGGCTAACCAAATCCACTCAAAGTTTTTGCAATCAAACCATGGTCTTACACCAATACCAGCTTGTTGCGCTTGAGGCTTCACCACCAAGTCCGGTTCCCACTCGCATCGACGCATTCTATTGTGTCCAGGTGCACCTAGCATTGGTGCACCACCATGGGCTCTACTTGAGGCTTCACAAACACAAAAAGTTGTATTTGTAATTCAAGAACCTACAAAACCTATAAATAAAACTGTAGCCATATGGAGGATTGTTACCAACAAAAATTGCTCTCAAAGTATGCTTTTAAAGTGTTTTCAATGTACGCTCACCTAGTGTATTAAATTGTTTTGTCCTTGTATTTAAAACATATTGAGTTCACATTACTTTTTACTTGTAAAGAAATGATCTAAAGTTTGATGTTGCGTTAATTTCCATATAGCTATATTCATCTATTCGTAATTCAAGAATTAAAACAAAACTTAACTTTACAATGTAGTTTAGATTTTTTTAATATTCATGTGGCTTCAATAATAGCCATTATAATAAAAATGAAAACTACATGTGGCTCGTATTTTAAACTATTTAAAAGCTAATTCCAAATTGTAATTGTCCATTTTAAACTTCAATAATTTTCTAGAAATTTGCACCTTATCTCAACTAAATATATTATCGAAACAATATGTGCACAATAACTTTGTGTTAAAGATTCATTAAAAATGAGAAGTGAGCCAAACTTCTATGCACTTAACCTCGTACACACTAACACAGAATCCCTCTTTATCTCTCGTCTTAATGCATATACAATTCCCTTTTATATCTCATTTTATCGATCACAACCCTCTCTGCATCTACAATCTTTTCAACTATAATTTTGTACCAAATTTCAAATTAGAGTTCAAGTTCAAAGTAGAGGTATAACAAACAAAGCTGAACAAAATAGCTCATGAGTCAATCACAACCCTTTCCTTTCACGATGCTCTAAATTCTCGAGGAGCTTTAATCAGTATTAAACCTATTGAATATCTTCGAAGTAAACCATCTCTTATCCTTTCTAATGATGAAATTCAAAGGCTGGACAAATTCTTCAGGTTTTTACTAGTGGTGAACTGTCAATGGTAGCCATTTGCAAATTTCTACATAGTTTGGGTTTGTCCTGTTCATTTAGCGCGGGCCTAGTTGATTTTCGTCTTTTGATTCAAGGACTAAACCTCTCATTATCCCAATTTGGGTAAACTTCCCCCTTCTCAAGCTTCATCTGATGACACTTTCAATTTTGTTTGCATTGGGGTTCAATTTTGGAAAGCCACTCAAAGTTGACTTTGCCATCGCAAACCTTCTTCGCCCTTCAATGGCGCAGCTATTGGTTGAAATTGATTCTACTGAAAATTTTGAATTAGAAATATGGATTGGGAACGAACAGAAGGATACCTACAAGACTATATATTTTTAGAATAAGTCGTTGTATTGTACTGATTGTACGCTATCAGACACGACATGACATTTTGTTTCCAGTTACACAAAAGTCAGGTTATTGGTTATACACTTCCTCTCCGTAAACCGGGAAAGTCATCTAGACAGTTCGGTAAGCACAACTCATGTGGTTCCTCAAAAGCGGCCCAAAGTGGGATCAGCTAGCTGTCAAAAAAGGAGGATGCTTGCATTCGGTTTACTGGAGTATCTGAGGCTAATTATCAGCTAATGGAAGCAAGGACATCTCTTTGGAGGACAATTTTGTTGTTGAGGAAAGCATTTTTGCAAACTGATGGCAATCACTAATTGTGCTGAAAAAATGACCTTGACAACTTTTCTTTTAGAGAATTCTATGTGGATTGGAACACAATCCGAGCCGATAAGTTATGGGATGGACTCGATGGTCTGGTGTCTATCGAAATATCCCCTGTTGTAGAGGAACCTCAAGGCTTCATTGAAGACAGCAAAACACAAAGCGAGGAGTGTATCCCAAGATGTGAGGTCCATGCTGCTCATAATATTGAGAAATCATACCTCAACCCTTCTGCAATGGAATCCCATCTGGTTGGTTTGAGTGCATCTCATTCCGGAGCTCGGGATTCAACTCTAGATCATGTAGGTAGTAAGGCAATTCCATCAGAGAGGCAAGACAGACGCTCCTGCAGATGGAATAGGAGCTTGTGAGTCCTGCAGGTGAAGTTTGGCAAGTAATAGAGCTTGCAGTTCTGGTGTCGTCAAGTGACAAAGAGGTGAACTTTTCCTACTATGAAGCGGCCTCACAATTCAACTTCAAAGTGCGTTCTCGATCGTGAAGTTATGAGGATTCGTAATGAGAGGGTTTATCCTAAGGATCACTCCATAACGTCAGATGTTTGACAGCTTGCTCTATGAATTTGCTCCAAAAATATTTATCTAATATTCCTATAGTGTTGGATAAGTGAGCTATGTTGGAGTCTTCAATTTCGTCCCCTTCATCAGTTCACGGGGGTGACTAGAGGGGAAATTCCAAATTGGATGGTTCAATTGCGAAAAATGTCTAAGATAATCCTTAACTTAAAGAAAAAAGAAATGAAAAAACAAAGCATCCAACTCAAAGAAGTCCTGCTACAATCTTAGAAAAATGGGTGGTCATTGAAAGCTCCAAGATTCTTCATGTATCCTCATTTGTTTTTCATTTATTGAGATTTCTCTTTGAAAGATTCTACTTCGAGAGTTTTTGGTGATCATTCATTATTTCTTTTATAATTATTTTGCTTTTGTTTTTGATTCTTGTTTGTTGGAGGTCACTAAACACAATATCTATTGTATCCTGCTCGATATATATATATATATATATATATATATATATATATACATTCAAAAAATAAAATATATTTGTACTACTATATTTTAATTGAATTGTCTGAGGGCTTTGTTCAAAAAATTCAATATTCAACTATACAAATATATACTAAGAAAATAAATATACTTTTGTTAAAATTAAAATATTTTATTAGTACAATTGAATATTTTTGCTTAATTGCAACTAAACTGTAAATTGCCCAAACTAATTGACTCCTGACTCAAAAAAATCCTTGAGTTATGGTCTTAATTTCCTTGCAAAAAAAAGCCAAAGTATTCAAAAAAGTTTTTTTCAAAGGATTGTATCCCTTAAGTTAATTTTAAATATTAATATTTTATAATATATATATACTATAAAAAAATAGATTTGCAATTGTATTTTTTTAAATTAAAGTAGTTTAAACGTTCTGTATTTAATTTTTTTATCAAACATTAACTTTTTATTATATAGATACAGCTTTTAGAATAAATATGGTGGCCCAAGCTTGGGTCAATTTTTGGCATAGTCTTTGGGACATGTGTGAGCTTTACAAAAGCACACTTAAGGGAGAGTTGATTCAGCTTGACCAAAGACAAACTCTAATCCCAATTAATCCATGTTAACCTTAAATATAGCCCACAATTCAACATTGCAGCAGCTAAAATCAATGTGAAGGACTTGCCCTACAAACATTAATAAAATCATGTCAACAATAAAAGACCAACTACTAACAAAATAGAAAAGTTTGACCCAAATATCATGCCAGTTTGAGCTAGATGACTAGTTGGTTTGGTTTACAAGTGGATGTGGAATGGGATTTTTGTTCACCCTCTTTTATAGATTTGCAAAAGTTATTGATAATGAGCCTATGTGGTGTAATGGCCATATCTCAAAAGTCAAGTTTAAGACATCCCCTACTCCAATTTTTAATGTGCGAGTCAACTTGGTTTAATAATTATTAGCACTAAAAGTCTTCAAATATATGGAAAATAGTTGGAATTACCAAAGAAAAATAAAAACACTAACATTTATCTCTCGATCATACCTAAATTAATTTAAATTAATTTTTCCCAAGCATTCTCATCAACCTTTTCTTAATAAATAAGGCCATGAGTTAGGTCAAAGTTAAAACTCAAACTCAATTAAATTATCAAACTCACATACCCTTGATCAACTTCATCGTTACCGAGTCCCAAGTATTGAATGAGGAAAGAGAAGGCTTGTGTTGGGTAAAATTTTATCGAAACATTTGATATGAATCTTTAAAGATATTGTGCTAGAGCTAAGGTCTCCTCTGAAAGAAACATGCTTTATTATTTGAATGTAGTGAAAAGTGTACAAAGGCCGCTACATGAATGCCCATGTGTAGTGTCCAACAAAAGAGATGTCTGGCATTATGAATGATGGTAAAGAGATTTATCCATGATACTACATGAAGTTTTGGTAGATGGAATATGGGTACTCACATTGGAAATGGTAGATATTATAATTAATAAGTAGACAAATATTCAATCTTCAAGAAATAAAATGGGTAACAGAGAGTTACAGAAATTGATAATTTTTTAAAACTCTAGTACTCAAATAAGAATTTTCAAAACAATAGCATGAGCGTTGACATAAATAAGAGCTTAAAGAATAATATAAAGAAAGTTAAGAGATCAAGGAGATAAAAATTATATCTTTAATGATTATACTTGATGGAAAAAATTTGAATATAACAAGTGTATATACCTCTAAAACAAGATTAGATATGAGAGTAAAAAAAAATTGGCATGATTTGAAAAAATTGGTTCAAGAAAAACCCTAATATAAGAAGTTATTTATAAAAATAATTTAAATAAGTATATTGAGAGGGTAACTAAGGAATTTAATAAAACTCCTAGTGATTTTAGTTTTGAAGAGATTAAATAAGAACATTCTGAAGTTTTATTTAACTTATGATCTTATGATTGTCAATACTTAAAGAAAAGATAAAACATACTAACATATTTTAAAAATATGGCTTCTAAAATTGAAATTAATTATTTCCTCTTAAAAAATAGATCATTTATATTGCAAGAAATATAAGATCATTTCAAGTGAATATTTGACAACATATCATCGATTATTGGTTTTAAACTTAAGAATATGAAGAAAAGTACTATTAAATTTAAATATATCTTAAAATTAAAAGATAGATCATTAAAAGGGTAATATATATATATATACACTATTAGGATAAAATTTTAAAACTTGAGTAATACAATTTTAAGAGTGAAGCCAAATCATATGGAATTTGATTGATGATTATATTTACAAGGAGCTAAAATAGAATTGATGAATAAAAAATGATTGCACCTAATAGTATTGATATTTGGTATTGGAAATAAAATATTAAAAAACAATGCTATAAAAGATAGCTTATATGTAAGAATGTTTAAAATTATAAAAAATATAAATTGGCTTATCGTAATTCCAAAATAACAAACTATGATGCTAAGTTTGTAGCATTCATGAATTTATATCATAGATTATAAATTACTGGGTGAGTAAAAACATATATTAGCAATCTCAATAAAGAGATTGAAAAACTAATTAACCCAAGTATAATATATTTAAGATGAATACTAGGTAATATTCTTGATGAAGACATTCAATATAGATGGATGGATAATTTAATAAATTTTAAATGGAAGTTATATCAATACAACTAATATGAATGGGTTAAATTATTATAAAATTAATATCAATTGTACTTTCATTTGACAAGCTAATAAAACTGAAATTTTTAATGCCTTAAAAATAATAAAGAGTGAAAAAACTATAAGACCGAATGGCATCTCTAACGATGTTATTTTAAGGAAATTTTAAGAAATTGCAGAAAAATATAAGTATTATTGTATGGTTGTACCAATCTACAATAAATATGATGCTCAATATTACTATGCAAATTATAAGGTAATAAAGTTGTTGAGCCATATGTTGAAACTTTGGGAGAAGTTGATTGAATACAGATAACGAATGCATGAACATGCATCACAAAATAAATTTGTTTTTAAGTCAAATAAATCTACCATTGAAACTATAAATTTACTATGAGATTTGATGAAGAACTTTAGAAAAATAGAATAACTTCATTTAATCTTTATTTAATTTTGAAAAAGTTTGTGAGGGAGAACACCAAGAATTTTAGAAAGAGATTTTGTGTGGCATTAATAAATGTTATTAAAAATTATATAAAATGATGTTGTAACATGTGTTCAATCATGAGGTGGCGTGTCTAATGATTTTTCAACTAGTATTAGATTATATTAAGGTTCTGCTCTCAGTTTATATCTAATTACTTTATATATGGGTGTTCTTATTGTATACCTTGAAGAGTAGGGTTTTTTAGTGTATAGTATTTTTACATGATATTCTCTAAGCTGATAAAGTGAAGGATGGAGCTTAAACAAAACTTGAATTATAGAGGACTACTTTAAAATAAAAATGATTTCATCTTAGTAGATCTAAAGTAGTGGAGTGCAAGTTAATTTGAAATAGAAGTCATAATCTTGGAGACATAATTAACGAAGACCATGCGATTGATGTTTAAATGTATTCGTTCAATTATTCAAAATAATTATAAAATTGAGAACATTATGACTAATAAGATTCAAGTTGGTTGGCTAAAATGATGAGCCCTTTTGAAGTATTGTGCGATTGAAAATTCTCAATCAAAATAAAAGGAAAATTTTATAAAGCAGCTATGAAATTGCTATGTTATATGGAGTTGAACGTTTGTCAATAAAGAAAATTCTTATCAACAAAATGTGTCATGGAGACAAAGGATGCTAAGATGAATGAGTGGGTATAGTTAAAAAAATAGAATGAGAAATCAATTCATTCATAGCAAAGTTGGAGTAGTTGCAAATAGTGAATAAGATCGGAAATATCAATTTAGATAGTTTGAATTATTAAGTGTAAATCATTTGATGCCCTTGTCAGAAAATTTGAGTATATGAATTTTTCCCATGTTAAAATAGAATGAGAAATCAATTCATTTATGGCAATGTTGTAGTGGCTGCAATAGTGGATAAGATCATAGAATATCAATTTAGATAGTTTGAGCTTATTAAATGTAAATCGTTTGATGCCCTTGCCAGAAAAATTGAGTATATGAATTTTGCCCATGTTAGAAGAGGAAGAGAAAATAAAAAAAGAGATGGGTAGAACCAGTAGAAAGATTCTCCATTAGGAAACAAAGGATTCATGTAATTGAATCCACCTAGTGAGACTATGGCTTCATATTGTAAATACAACATTGAGAAAATATAAACATGCCTTTAGTTAAATTAGCCTATAAATCTCAAACATAGAGGTTATCTACAAAAAATACACTTCCATAATAATATTTAGGCTAATGAATGAATAAGTTTGAAATCAAATCTATATACTTGGCAGAAGCATTGACATCAATTTTAAGAACTGCAGTTGTGAATAATATAATATGCATTTTTCATTTTATTTGTCTGACAAAGTTTTCTAAAACGCCTTAAGTTGAATGTATTTTGTAATGTTGATACCTTTCTCTAATAGTAGTTAGAACATTAAAAAAGGGCCAAAACCAAGCCCAAAGATTACTAAAAGCTCACTCGCATACACATTAAGCCCTTTGAACCCCTTGGAAACAACATAAACCTGATGAAATCATAATTAAAAGCTGATTCATGACAAGAGAACTTGCACACTTTCATTGTGAAAAGCAAAAAGCAGAAACCATGATTTTATTCACCCTTATATTTCATTGAAGCCACAGAAAAATATTAATGCAGATTTGTGCTAAGATTACTTCAAATCACATAAAAGCAAAAATAGATGTTTATTCTTATGATGAGGCATCCCAAAAAGGTCATTTTATTCTCTATTACAAAACTGCCAACCCCACTGCATCTCACCCTATTTTATTTTTGGAAGTATTCATTCAATTTATACAGTTGTCAAAATCCTCAAAAAAGCCTACTCACATAACAAACCCCTTCAAAGCCAAGTAAACTTCAACGTTGAGCTAGTACTTGAAATGAGAACTTGTATTGTATGTGAAGCCTAAAAGGGTTATAAGCAAAATGCAAGATTGTAATTACCCTTAAATATTTCAATGGTTAAATATTTCATTCAAACCATTGAAATATGTTAGCAAGGCATTTGTATAAAGATTACCTCAAACCCTTTAGACCAACAATTCGAATTTTTTACAGTTGACAACTTACCCAAAAAGATCAACTCTTACAAAACTATTAATCATCCCATATCACAAAATTATTTCTTTTTTTTAGGTAATCAAACCACAAGACTTGCAAGAATCATAAGTTGACAAAAGATTTATATTAAGATAACTTCAAACCCTTTAGAAGAAAATTTTAAATTTTATATAGTTGACAACTAACCAAAAAAGATCAACATATTCCATTAACAAAACCGTTAATCATTCCATATCACCAAATTAAAATTTTGAAGTAATCTGCACAAAAGACTTGTCAGACTATAATTTTGAATAAAGATAGGACAGTGTATATCACCTTGCGATTCATTGGTAAATAGATGTCGAAAAAATAAGTCTAAGATATTTATTATAGTGATTGTTTAAGTATTGGGTTTCGAGTGAATTTCATTCTATACATAAAACTCAACTGTCAACAAGTCTACAAGCGTGAGTTCATTTGAAACAGTAAATGTCACCCTACAAACCCATTACCCTATTAGAGTTATAAAATTAGACCCCTTGCACTATGGAAATAATTCATCCAACACATGAAAAAATCAAATGAAGAGATTAAAAAAACTAAGTTCAACTTGTGATTTACATACTTTTATGAAGATATCAGTAAAGGGCATTGAATTTTAAAATGGAGATAGAGTGACAATGCATATCTCTGAAAAAACTTCTATCGAGAACATTAAAAAATTGAATGCAAGAGTAAATTCTTTTAAAATAATCCACCAGAATGATAATAATATCATTAAATTGATTCAAAAATTAAACACAATAGATCCAACTCTGTAATATGCATTAACCACATGTAGCAAGAATTCTCCTCACTCTCCATCCTTGTGAATCTATATATACTCCTTTACTAGTCACATGAACACAGATAATCCCAAAGATGATGCTTGATGATGAGTCTCAAAGACGATATTTAATGATGAGATAGCAAAACTGGTCTAAGCTTTGCATTTCTTAAATTACTTTGCAAGCACGGAGGATATGCCCGAATTTTTTTGATGAACACCAATTGTTAAAACCAAAAGAGCCTACATTATCAAATTCAAGGAAACACAAGTGAAATCACATCTATACTTTGCCAAAGGCTAACACCAATTTTGGAAATTGCAATAAGAAGGAACATACGACGCACTTTCACTTTAATGGTTTAATTAATTTTTTATTTGAGTAAAACTTATACAGGCTATAAGTTGGGTACTAATTTCTAACTACACAGCTAAACCATTATTCAAAGATTGGATCCAAGCCCATCGGTGTTAGAATACTGCGAGCCAACACATTAATCCTCTCAAATCCATTTAAAAGCACGCAAGCCTGACATCAAGCTCATTTGCAATAAAATAATATGCAAACAATGTGTACGAGACCTTAAAAGTGGATTTTGACAATCCATTAGTATGCATTAAAGAGGTAATTGATGCTACGCATGAACTAGTGTTACAAATTACTGTGCATCTTCTTTCCAGGAAAAAAAAGCAAGAACAAAAAACCATGATTCATATACTTCCTTTGATCAAATTGCCTCTATGTCACCACAACTCTTGCATTAGAATTTTGATTATAAAAATTTTAGTTTAGTATTCATCCTCAAATCTATGAATAACAAAAAATTAAATTTTTTATAATCTTTGTTTCATTAATTTATGAAATTATTTCCTAACTTATTTCTCTTAAAAAGTGGATTCTCGGGCGTAAAGCTTGTAATTTTAATTGAAACTCAAAGTTCAATCAAATTTTGAGTTAATTTGAAATCAACACGAAATATTCAGTCGAGATGTGTGCCATAAATAAGATCTGATTTCGAAAAAGAAAAAATGTGTTCTAATAAGATTTAAGTTAATTCAAATATATATATATAAACAATTTAAATACATTATTAATTCTTTGAAGACTGTTAAGTTAAGTGGCTTCAACTGCTTAGGTTTCAAACACAGAAAACATTTTTATATTGATTTAAATTTTTTTAAAATTTGAGCCAACACAAAATGATTTCAAGTTGTCATAATTTGAATCTTTTTACATGGGGCCAACTTGAAATATTTTCGAGCTCGACTAGAGCAAAGTTCAAATAATTAAAATTCAAGTCTCATAATCAACCCAACTCAAGATTTATAAAAAAGTTGTTGAAACTTCAAAGGAATTGTTCTTCTTGTTTCGACATGACGCTTGAATTTCAAGATAATCACTTATTGTTCTACTAATTATTTGTCACTAAATTTTTCTCATGTCTTGAGGTGTTAGTAAGCATACAACTTGAGAAATCCTTCATTTTATAGCTTGATTTAGTAAACTTCAATATTACTAACTTTTATGTAATGATTTCACAACACATCTAAATTTTAGGCCCCATTCAAATTCCTTATAAATGTTTCAAAATGATTCTTTTGGCAATTTCTTGGACACATCAAAAAGTTAAAGAGAAAGAATCCCTCACTCCAACACATGAATTATAGGCCTAATTCAAATTCCTTAAAACAAATTTCATATAGATTATTTTGACAATTTTTTTGGACACATCTTGAAGTTAAAAAGAGAGAAAAATAGCTCAATTACAAGTTAAAGAAGAAGAAAGATAGCTCTGTCCCTCCCTCTTTAGTGAGCTAGTTTTCTCTAAGAAGTTTGATAAAACTCTCTAAAACTGTCTTGGAAACTAAGCATCCTTATTTTCTTCTCACATCACAGTCGTTTATGCTGCAAAAAAATCTATATATTTTCCACCAACAACAAAAAACTCAAGCAATTTTGAAGATGGCGCATTGGATATTCTACAATAATCAATTTGAATTCTAACAAATTTGATTACTATCGCAAGATACATTTTACACAGTACGCTATAAAAGCTACAAACTAATACTAAATTGTCGCATCAAATGCATAGGTACATTAATTTTCACTTTAATAAGAATTAAATATAGCATAAAATGTAGAATACCCTTTTATTTAAAATTATAATTAATAGTTTAATGCTTAGCTAACAATATCAAATATGCCATTAATATTTAAATTTTAACTCAAATGCATTGTTTACTTTAATAAGTGTCTCTTTAATATTTAATAGCCATATTATAAATATCATTATATATACAATTGAGTCTAATTTTAATTATAAACTAAATTTATTTGTAGTATCTAATATTCAAATATTATAGCCACTATAGCTGCAAAAACAAATTTAATTTACATATAATTTAATTAATTTTACCAGCACTCTATCATGTTAACCCGTGTCAGGGATTTACATTCATCGTTACTTCATCATTCTTGAAACACAGCCACTAATGGTGCAAATAATATTCGCACACATTCAATTATTTATTTCATGTGATTTATTCTAGACATCATTTACAGAACAAAAAGTTTCTAACGATGCAGCAATTGAATATGTTGGAACAAGCTAATAATTCTTATAGAACCATTAAATAATTGAACTAAAAAAAATGTATAATAAACAAGAATAACTTACAACATTCTTACCACAAGGAATCCAAATGCCATGCCTGTCCCGATGATGAGCAAGTGCGGATGATTCCCCATGACGTCAGAAGGAGACAAGTAACACCTGGATAAATTTGCAGCCAGTCTATTTTGTGAAAAAAACACTAAATAACAAATAAATAAAAATTACCTTAAATAAATACGCACCAAATAAATACACCAGCTAACAGCAACGTAAAGGGAAAGAGCTGAGTATCCAGAACAAATGTGTAAGGGAGACATTCTAATGACTGAAAATCAGAATATTATTTAGCAATTGAACAACATACCATTGCTAGTGCAAGTAACATGCTTCCTTTTCTAGCTTGGACAACCTTGTGTACATTGCTGATGCTGTGAATAGCATAAAATAGTTACAAGTAGTCATTTATATCACATAAAAAAAAATTTGTTGAAATTAAAACACAGCTGTATTTTTTTTAGTTATTTTATTTTTCTTTGATTTTTTTTTTTTTGGAAACAACCAACATATCAGTTGTATTATTTTATTGATTAATATTAAACCCAATAGATGCATTTCCAAATATATATATATATATAGCAATTCTTGACAAAGTTTTAACAATTCTGATAAATTTTCAATAATTTTTTACCAATTTCAACTTTCAATTTAAAATTCATGAAAAATTACTGTGTTATATAAAATAATAGTTGACATTTAATTAAAAAGAAATTATAGATCATATAAAGATATACATATATGAGTTTTTAAGAAATGTTCAAACACAAAATTTGATAAGTTTATAATGTAATAATAAAGTTTAATAAACCACAAAAAATAATAATTATTTGATAATTTATTTCAAATTGTTTGCTTATAAATTTAATATTATTAACTATATTTAATTTAATAAAATATACAATTGTAATGACCCTAGGTCATTTTGAGAAGGACATTAAAATCCTGCTAAAATTAAATTAAGTTGTTTTCCCGTAAATCTCAGTTTTCGGTTGCATCTCCCACTAAAACCTATTTTTGTCAAGATTTTTTGTTACACGTTGATTAAATTTTTGATTGAAGAGGTTTCCAAAATTCGATTAATGCTAAATTGAAATTTATGTTTCTAATTAAGCACTTACTAAATTAGAAGAAGGGAAGACAAGAAACAAAGGTTTAGAAACCGTCGGCAATTAAGACCGACGGTTCTATTAGGAAGGAAATGTGAACCGCTCAATTCCTACAAACGCGCCATTTCCGTTTTTCTTCGCTAATTACAGTAATCCACGCAAAGCAGCCGAAGGAATCGGGTGTGCGTTACGCACGCACACTCTATTTAATCGAGCGCATACCGCTCGATTCCTCACTACCTCCTCTCGACTCTTTCATCTTCTCTTCCGCTCAAGCCGTAGGAGCGCACCTGAGCCGTCGACCAGCAGCAAGAGTCGATCGTCTCCCCCCTGCTCTCGATCCTCCTTCAGCTCGTAGTACCGTGCGTCGAGAGACGGAAGTCAGAGACTCATAGCGCACGACCTTTGCTTCCGTGCGCTCGACTCTGCGCCGACCTCCTCCGCTCGATTCCGCGCTCAATCGCCCGACCGTTTGCGCCAATCTCTCCGTGTGCTCGACTCGACTAACGTAAGGTAAGAAACTCTACTGCTTCGTTTTTTCTTATATAAGATAGAATCTTAAATGTGTGTTAGTAATACTTCATATTAAAGTTCCAATTAAATTAGCAAATGAAATCATATTAACAATAATTAATAATAAATATTTATATGAGGAGCTTAGAAATATTGAAATCTCTATTAAATTACCTAGTTAACAAATTGGTCAAAATCCCGTCATGAATGAATTTGTGTTCATAGATGTTGACTTTATATGGAATCCAATGTCATTGGATAAGATAGGGAGCAATCCATCATAATTGAGATCTTCTTTATTTTACTCATTGTAATTACTGTTTTATGCAAATATGAGCATTCATTTTAAACTCTGAAATCAAAACTTGTGGTAGAATTTTGCCAGAACCTTGTTGTACTAGGTTGATGTAATTTCAATTCAGATCATGTCAATTTCTTATAATGGTTGATCATGTGAAAATAGAGAATAATGGTGAAAACAATGTGTTGATGCTATCTTGATTGATAACATAAACTTTCTGTATTTCTATTCCTTAATTAAGCTACAAAATTTCTGCTTAAATCTACTGCTAAATTCCAATTAATGATGGAATATAAGAGAGGAGAAATGGTCATATATAATAGAATCTGTTGGCAAAGTATCATCTCATGGCAAATTGGAATCCCTACATAATGAATTAGGCGCACGTTAAGTTACTTAGGATTCTGACGCATATCGAAAGAGGACTATGAAATCATTATAATCACATTTTGATTTGTTATTATTTATCCTATTGATTAATGTATTAAATGAATTATAAGGGCTTATAAGATTAAACCATAGGCATAGTTGTGCTTGTATTCATATGAGAGACTAATTATTCATTAGAGTCTAATGAAGATTATAAATACAACTTTTGCAGACACAAACTTTGTGAGTGATTCATCTTCTTAAGTCAAACTCAAAGGTACACTGGATATTATCTTTATGCTTTTTACTATCATTTACTGCTTAAGCACCGCTTTGAGCCTATTTTATATTGCTACTTAATGCGTTATTCTTATTACTATTGATGTAAGAGAAATAAAATGATGTTTATGTATCTTGTGAATGTTGCAAGAAGGGTTCCAAAATGGAGCATGAATAGGTTATGGACGAGGCTAGTCCTCAGTAGCTATAAGAGTGCCATCTGAAGCCTTTGAGGGGGCCAAGGTGAATGTTATGCTTAAATGCATGTTTATTGCCATCTGGAGCCTTTAAGGGGGGCCAGGTGAAGGTTTATGCTTAAATGCATATGAACCCAACCTCATGGTTCTAGCTTTGCGTATCAGAACTGCTATCATTGCTTCATGATATTATAGACATAAATATAAACACGAACTTCTATGCGATTATTGCTTTTCCGTCTGAAAATTTGGTATGTGATAAGAGAATATTTATTTTGCATGAGTTATGATTATCTTTTTGCTATAACCTATATTTCCCTGCAATTAATATCATTTTTGCCTTCCACTTTTGCTTAAAATATATTTTTAATATCTTTTGTATTTAGAATGTGCACTAAAGCATTATTTTTATAATGCCATATAAGATACAGCCGAAGGAAGCTGATATAGTTTAAAGTCATTGCGCGACAAATTAACAGATTCTAATTGCCCCTTCAAGGGATAATTATTTTTTTGTATAATGAAAGTTATGTAATAAATTTTGGATATTGTTTTATTTTAAATTGAATGAATATTATTTCTTACACTTGAATGGCTCTGGATGTGTTTAACTGCTACTTTACCTAACTGCCAATATGATCCTGCGGAAAGATGCATCCGATGTTAGATTGGTTGTTACCAACCTAACATGGATCATCACAACAATTAACAAAATACTAACTATTTTCGTATGAATAATGTCTGACTAAGACTTAGTACAATTTTTACTTGCATATGCATCTAATTATAATACAAAGGTAATCAAATTAGCACTAATAAAAAACAATGACCTCACAATCGCTAGTTTGTACCATATACCCCTTATTTATGTTGCATGATGATTACACCAATCTTACATGCCAAATTTATTTATTTTAGATGAAATAATTACAAATTGCAAAATTCACAAATTGACCATTTTGCATGTATATGAGTATTATTTATTATGCAAATCCACAGCTCAATCTAAAATATTGCATTAACTTCAACTTTATGAAATAGATATTTCCATAACAGACAGAATCTTAAGCTGATAACATTTAATTCCCACCACATAAGATAATCCTTTAGTTAATACAATCAAGCCTCGAGCAATCTATTTTTAAGCCTTTTGAAGTTCATCAATCCTTCTTTGAATGAAGTCAAAGCAGTATGATTCAAGCAAGTTACATGCTGCTTTCCTATGATATCCTCGTATGATAATGCTTTCATTCTCAAATCCCATCTCCATTGTAAATCCAACATATACAAATATTTGGGCCTTTGGAAGATTCAAAATTATTATTTCTAACTATTAGTAAATGTGTAAAAGCTTTTGTACCTATTTTATAATAGGAAGCACTTTGTATTTTAATTTCTATGTAATCAATAAATGTCTCCATGCATGCAGCACACTAAAACGTTATGATGTATAAAATAAATGAAACACTAATTAATAAAAGAGTTATTGAGATGGGTGGAAGCTTCACGTACCATTTCCATACAGCTACACTATCTCTATATTCATAACTTCTCTATTTTTAACCCTCCCTCTCATTCATCTACCAAAACATAACCTCAATTTCCTAAAACGTACCTAATAATGCCAAACACCAAAAACCCTATTATACCTTTACAAGTAAACATCTCAAGCCACAAGCACAATCATAACACCAATTTTCTCCCCTAAAACAACAACTATAAATCCTAATCTTTGCCCATGCGCACGCTCCCCTATCAGATTGCAGGAAACATTAACTTTGATTGACCCTTGCCATGACAATTTGTATAGCTTTGTGTTATGAATTTTTATAAGCATATCAATTGCTAATTTAATTCTAGCTTCATGTTATTATTATCATGGAATCCTGCTAAGAAATTAATTTTGATATATGTATATATATTTTTTTTTTTTCTTATATGTTGTTGGTAGGATTTGAACCCAAATCCTGGTTTACAAATCCTAAGCCTCAACCACTGAACTGAATAAATTTCTAAATCCAAACTTTTTTATTTTTATATATTTTTATATATTTTTATTATTTCTTTCTTCTAGCCTTTTTTATGATATTTTTGTCTAGCAAGTGATCTATCTTAATTTAATACAATTTGAGCTATGCCCCGTTACTTCTAAAAAAAAAGCAGAAAGAATAAAAAGACACTATTGACATATTACAACAATCATCTTCACACCTCAATGTGTCATCATATCAAAACTCCTAGTAAAATAAAAAAGAACTTGAAGCACATCACCAAAATCTAACTGAATAAAAAATTTATTACCATACTACATATATTTGTCAAATTATCACTCAAACATTTAAATTTGCAATAAAATTTAAATCAATAATTTTCATTTGGAAAATTTACATCCCTACTACTCAAAATTCTCATATTTATCTATTAAACACTCAAACCTTTATATGTACTGCTAGCCATCCAAAATATCAAATTATATCAAATAAACCACCCCTGCTTAAACGACCACATCTCCCACTCTCCTAGTTATCAGTGGTAGCTAAAGATCTCGTGCCGCCGTAACAGACCACCCTGATACACACCCTTTTGATCAACCTCGCCAACCCCTTCTCGGTGGCCTTTTCGCTCACTCCCATTTCTGTACAATGAAAATGAACACCTCTTTTTCAACCACACTGCTGGGAATGGAGGTGCAGCCTTGACTCTGAAAAAGAGGGCAGAAAGATGTACCAAGGTGGTGCAACATCGATCGATTGTGGCAGTGCATGGTCTCCAATGGCCTCCAGCATTTAGAAACCAGCAAAGATGTGGTTGTTTAGATTAGCATGTCTTATTTGAAATGATTTTGATATCTAATAATATGTTGGTAAATATAAAGTTTTGGATGAAAACATGAAAATAAAGAAGTTTTGAGCGCCAGGTATATATATATCATTTTTTATTGTTACGATACCAACAGTTCAATCATATTGTGTGAACAAATACATAGATTTGGTGACATTTTTTGGATGAAGTTAGATATGGATGATCTAACATGATTTTAGCATTAAAATATCACAAGAACAAAGTGATAATAACACCTGGGAAATCAACTTACTTTGATCCAATGGTTGGAATTGCACCAAAAATGAACAACAAAAACAGCATGAAACCATAGAAGGGAATCTCTGGTTGACAAAAAAATCATACTGAGTATGAAGTACAAAGAAAAATGTGAAAATATACAAGCACCATTAATAAAAGTAGAGGTAAAATAATATAAATTTAAAGAAAATATTAAAATATCAACAATATATATGATTCATCCTACAAAAATATAAAATGAAAATTTTGATTCTTCAGTAGAAAAAAAAAACAGGAATCTTAAAGTTACCCTAAATAAACTGATGTTTAGGTTAATACTGCCAATACATAATATTATCTATGTTAGCAAATATAGAGATATGCTGAGGTTAGCACCTTACATATGCAGCACAAGGTAGACAAAGTACAAGACTAACATTCGATGCATACACATCATCCTAACATCCTCAATGAAATTGTGTTTTCTTATTATGAGGCATAAAAACCTATAACAGGTATGCTCCATTCCTAGTTCTGAATGGCAGCTTTCAGCGATGAAGGGTCAAGAAACTTTGCTACTGTAAGATTATAAAAAAAGCGAGGGCAGCCCAGGTTAGTATACACATCTACATTAAGGTCATAAGAAAAATAAATGTATCACTATATATTTGTGAAAGATAAAAGGGGGAAATGTTACGGAAAAGGAAGTTAGCATATGTGGATATACAAAATAAAATAATTAAATCACCGGCAAAACTGAACTAATCAAATGTGCTAGTACTTTAATATGAACCATTAACGGCTACAATCTATATGTCAATGAAAACTTTCAAAATAAACCATTAAATGCTAAGCTGTAGAATTTGCAAAATTCCCACTACCTTTTATTTGAAAGTACAAGTTTAAGGGGATTTCAAAATTCATTTTTTGCAGCATGTGTTCCAAACAAGATGGAAGAAAAACTAAGGATAGTGAAACAGGATCACTAAAAAGAAGAAAGACAATTTAAAAAAATAACATAGAAAAAAAAAATACTTCCAATAGTTTGTGCAGATGATATATAAACAATCCATATTCTAATTGTTTTGCAGCATTGCCTTGTGTGCAATAGAGACCAAGATCTTTTGCAATTACATCCCTCATCATATTTTAGATGTGCCGAAGCTACTCAACATAAGTATAAGAAAATTCATGCAAGCGTCAGGAAGATCTAAAAATTGAATCTGCACCTCAGGCATAAGTTATAATAGTATTGACTGTACTTTGCAGCTTACCTTGTTTCGAACAAAAAGGTCTTCATGAATGTACAAGAAGCTTGATAATATTCACAATAAATATAATAAACAGTTGCAAATTATAGTTAGGTCAACAGAAAGGGAGGGAGGGGGGGGGCTATTGGTTTAAGGACTGTTCTTCATGATTTTACTGAACCCATTAGTCACTTTTTTATTAGCAATGCTCTGGGCGATGCTTACTTCATAAGTGATAAACTTTGTGTTTCAAAATGAACAAAATTATTTTTAAAAGCCTCATATAAGAGTTTATCATTTTATAAAAACTGTTACACAGCAATATTGCATTACCAATCCCTCACTTAAATATGAAAACAAACAAAAGTTTCAGTATGAACAAACATGACTTTCAGCCTGGATCCTTCATAATTAGTGAAAACTAGAGTTTCAGTGTAAAAAACAAGCACTTGGATCACAAAGAAAGCTGCAATGCGTGCCGAGTGCTGAGTCAAGCTGGCTTTGAGTTGAGTTCGAGTCAATTTAAGTTGAGTCAAATAGGGTTAGAGTCAAGCCTTTCGACTCAAACTCAACTCAAAAATTTTGAGTCGAGCTTGAGTTGAGTCAAAATGTTTTGAGTTCATGTTCGAATTTCAAGTTCCAGTTCAATTTGCCAGCCCTAGTGCCGAAAATTTGCAAGGCCAATCAATTTTTCAATGATAAATGTGAATCTAACAAAATAACACTTCTAATAAATAAGACAAACAATGCCTTGCTTAAGTATGCACCAAGAATTACTCAAATATTTCCCAATATTTTCTGAACAAATAAAGAAGATAATGTAACCTAGATGTAACAAGGAGATACTGCAATTGACCAAAAATTTAAGAGGGTGGAATAAAAATGTAACCAAAATGCAGTTTACGAAAGTAGATAATGTCAAAACAAATTAGTTGTTTAACCATTAAGATTAAGCAAAATATATGTCATATTGTGTCACCCTTTGCAATTAATTTATAAAAGTAATAAAGATGGAACCAAAAAAAGTTAAAGTGGTACAACAACAACACTAAGCCTTAACTAGGTGAGGTCAGCTACATGACATTTATTTCCATTGTGCATAAGATCATTTAAAAGCCCATCCTTATATTCCAAATAAAGAAGATTCTTTCTAAAGTTTTTGTCCAATATCTTTTTTGGTCTTCCTCTTTCACTATTGACATAATCTTATTCACTATTGGAACCACTCCAACCTTGCAATGAATGAACTTATTTCCCATTCTATCCTTATACTCACTCATACACCTTAGCATCTTCATCTCTATAACAAATATTTTATCAATAAACTTCTTCTTTTTTGGCTAAAATTCTGCCCCATGCAACATTGTCGATTGTACAATTGCTTTGCAAAATTTCCTAAAATTTGAGTGGAATTTTCAATCGCTAAACACTCTAAAAGAGGCCCTCCATTTCATTCAACCAACTCAGATCATATCAAGCACACCGATCTCTATTTCAAAATTATTTTAAATAATTGAACCAAAGTATTGAATATCTCATTCTTCTTGATCGCATGGTCTTCAAAAGTTATGCCATTGAGATTAAGGCTTCTATTACGATTAAACTTATACTCCATAAATTATGTTTCATATCTACTAAGATAAAAATCTTTAGATTCCAAAGTTGTCCACCATAGCTCTAATTTTGCTTTAACTCATTTCCCAATCTTATCAATTAATAAAATGTAATTGCAACTAAAATAAAAAAAATGAATCAAGACCACAACATTAATGTAATACAATGGTAACAATAAAATCTTTATACAAGCCACCCTGCACTCAAACACGTGTTACACCTCCATTATACATATTTTTAATAATATCAAAATATGCCACATAAATCCTCTCCAAAATTCTTCAAACATATTCTATTGGTACTCTACAATAAACCTTTTCAAGATCAATAGAGATTAATTGAAGATCTTTTTTCTTTCTCTATATTTCTCCATTAAACCACTTAATAATATATGGCTTTCATAGTAAATTTATCTGGCATAAAACCAAATTGATTTTGAGAAGTATAAATATCACTTCATAGTTTGTATTCAATTAGACTCTCAAAATTTCAACATATCCATTTCAACTTTAATCCCCTATAATTTGCAATCTTGAGCAGCACATTCATTCTTATAAATAAATAAGACAATAATTTTCTTACACTCATCTAACAGCAATTTTGTTTTCAAAAAAATATTAAATAACTTTGAAAACAAAGAGATTCTTTCCTCACCTAAGAAATTCCACACATCGATAATGATGACATCCAATCCTACCATTTTTCAACACTTCATTCTCTTTAAAGCATTCTAAATCTTGCCCTACTAGCCATACTGAATGAAAGTATAATTGATATTATTTTTATAACAATTAAATTCACTTATACTAACTGTATTGGTACAACCTTCATTAAAATCTTAATAAAATAATCTATTGATTTATATTTAAATATCTTCATCCCTAATTTTTTGTCATAATTGAGATATTTTACTTGAATCAAGTCCTTGGTTCTCTCTTCTCTTAATTTAGCTAACTTAAATATGTATTTCTCACATTTAAAAGTTTCTAATTTATCATACAATTTTCAAATGTAACAATGTTAGCATTATAAACTACTATTTTGAATTCATAATACATTACTTTATTTTTTTTCAATTATCCTAATTCTTATGTTTAACCAATTATTTATAAGATATCTATTTAACTTTAATCTTTACTTGAACATCTTGTTTCCACCACAAGCATTTTTATTACCAAATATACTTTCAGCTATATTATGAATACAGCTAACAATTGACTTCCGCATAAGGTTAGGTTCGCCTTAAATATCTCATTGCCCCAAGTTTTAAAACTTCGCTCCAAAAAATATTGATATTAATCTTAAAATTCCAACATCTAACTTTAAGACATTTTTAATTTATTATTACTTTTCTTGCTTCTTCTTTTTATATCTAGAACCCATGATCGACGTTGGGTTACCAAGTAATCGCCTGAAATAATCTAGCAATCTTTTCAATATAAAGGATCTCATTCCTTTAATAGAAAATAATCAATCTAAGTTCTAGATATCCCATTTTTATAATGATGGCATGTTTCTCTCTTTACTTATAATAAGTTTTAGCAATCATAAAATCATAAACTAAAACAAATTCCAAAAGCATTTTACCTTATACATTATTCTCTCAAAAACCAAAATCACTATAAATACTATTAAATTTTTCAGTCATTTAAATCTCATCCAATAAATAATCTCTCCTCTTAGAGTACTCCATGAACTAGCTCCTCCAGATCATGCAAAAAAAATTTCTTATACTCATATCCAATCATATTTAAAGGACAAACACTAGCAACATTAAAAATTATTCCATCAATTACATTTTAAAGATAAAATTCTATCTTTCAATCTCGTAACTTACACTACAATACCCTTTAATTTTTTATCCAAGATGATACTCACACCACTCCTAAGGCGACTCAAATCTGAGTACCAGAGTTTAAGGTCCAATAATAAAAAAAGGTAGTTTTACATTATATGCAATGAACATATTAGGAATTGGCTTTAGCATTCACATGAAAAAAGCTTCCAATAAATCATTTCACCTCTTATTAAAATATTGGCATGCAATTTACATATAAATGCTGAAACAACGCATAGTCAACAGAGAAGCCAAGACATGTGACAAGCATGACGTTATGTTTCTTTTTGAACAAGCACATGTTCACAAAAAAATATGAAAACACACCGCATCAGCGTGAAGAAAAAATGTCTGTTAAATATCAAGCTTGTAGATGTGATGTACTACACTATGTGCCTTACCAGGTAAAAATGGTACCCAGCTCAAAAGGGGAATCGACTTTCTAAAGTCCTGTGCCCACCATTCAGCACCTGCGACCACAAAAGTTTAACTGGTTC
The DNA here is from genome assembly GCA_016760335.1 of Gastrodia elata. Classification (NCBI taxonomy): domain Eukaryota; kingdom Viridiplantae; phylum Streptophyta; class Magnoliopsida; order Asparagales; family Orchidaceae; genus Gastrodia; species Gastrodia elata. The sequence goes on along the minus strand of CM028671.1, from coordinate 69,103,725 downwards.
CCAAACACATGCCAACAAAAAAAAAAAAAATTCAATGCGTATTGCTCACCCATAAAAAATGTAAAAAAATGACAAGCATAGATCAGCATAAGGCCTTCTGTTGGCCCATTAACTACAGGTAGAATAAGGGTATTGGTAAAAAAGCTGGATAAAAAAAATCAAGGTGAGTATAAGGCAAATCTCAGAAAAAAAATCAGTAGCTAAGCATAACTTTGCAAATATGAATAGAAAAAGTAAGATCAAATACATTGAAAAAACAAATAGCACAATTTCATTTCCACAAAGTGCTTTAGATCCCTATAGTAATGATAAGCATCGTCACCCCAGATAACAACCAAAGGATATCTAATTTTAATACTCAAATAATTACAAATAAAAACAAATTAATATACAAAAGGTTTGAATGCTTAAGATAGTTTCATCTATCTAGTTAAATAAAGCACTCAAGATAAAATTATGGTTCCAAGAAAAATATTATCCACAAGTTTGTTCACAGCACTTCAAGACTAGAATAGACTAACTAGGCCAGTCAACATATCTACTCTAAAAGTAAATTAAGGACAATTGAATTAAACAAAGAATAACATAACACTGAGAGTTAGCATATTTGAAAATAAAATATTTACAAATGGATGCCACAAGATCATGAAATCTCAGCAAAACTATCTACATAAAAAATACAAATTACTCTAAATTATAAGAAAATTATCAAACAAAATAAATTATAATTTACCATGAACAAACCCAAAAGTAAACAAAATTGTCTAATAACTGCAAGAACTCACTGTTCCCATGTTGCACAATAAAATGTGATAACTGAAAGTACCCAGAACCAAAGAGTTGCCCTTCCACACATAGAAGTGCTTCCAAAAGCCAATGATTCAAACTAAAAAACAAAAAAAGAAAAGATATTGAAGCGTGTGTAAGGCCTTAAATTAAATGTATATGTCCATTTCAATGAAGAAAGTATTCTCACAGCACAGGTAAGAGCATCACATCCTGCAATCATAAGGTAGCCATCTCAAGAAAACTTCAAAGAAAAACAATATCTAACAGAAGACAAGAGCCAAAGTAATCTACCATGATCAAACAGTTCCCCTAAGGGACTTGATGAGTTTGTGCGCCTTGCTTGTTTACCATCAACAGCATCAAATGTCTGGCACAATAAAATAAATGTGATCTGCTTTATTCAACAAATTGGATCATAATCACGTAAATATATAAACAAGGTAGGCTAACATGTTTCTTTTTCCCAAGTTCAAGAAATAAATAATAATTTCTCTCCTTTTTTCCAAAAGGCATGGAAATGTGTGGTAATACAAATGAATTGTCTTTTGCAAGGAGCATTGCACTTAGGATGAAACAAAGAAGTAATGTCAGGGACTTGCAGAGAATTGTAAAGTTAGAGAAAGACTTGGAGAAGTTATAGTATATTCCTTACAAAAAGCATCACATCCTTTTTTTCAGAAGGCTAACATGTTTCTATATCACAGAATTTTTCAAAATTGTTAGTTAATGAATGAGAAACCTATTTCAAAAGTTAATAGAATGTTCATCAATTTTACATAAATCAGGTGAAAAACTCAGGCCCAAAAAGCTTACCTGCATGGTGGTAACACCAACACAACAAATCACGATAGATACAACAACAACAATAATACCCATGTCTTGGACCAACTAAGTGGATCTGGTTATATGAATGCTTCTCCATTGTGATTTATAAATTAACAATCCCTCACTTAGCTCAAAGTGCGTGAGATTCATTCCTTATAGTTTTTTGTCATATATTTAAGCTTCCAATATGAGCAAAATTTATTATGAGTTATTATGTCTAAATAATCTAAGATGGCTTCCTCCAACCTTCAACCTTAACTTGTTGGATCCCAACCACGCCACAAATATACTTATTTCTCATTGTATCCTTTTATGTGTGCCCACTCAACCACATTAGCGTCCCCATCATCAAAAGACTAATTTTCTTGTTGGGATAAATTTCTAAGATTATCACAAAATTCAAAAAGTATGCCTTATATGAACCAAATTACATCTAGCAAAATATATAAGATGGTATGCATTTATAATATGTACTAATCACCTTGATTATATTCACGACTCTTAAGTCAAGCCTAATTTATCCAGCTTGATCTATGAAGGTTGAACTTGCCATTATGTTACAATGACAGCTTGAGACAACTAGGCTTAGTGACCTTCAAAATCTTTACATCACAATTATTGAAACTCTCTAACAAATCAAAAAAATTGATTAACTAAATTGTTATTGAAACTAATTTGAAATATGAACAAGTATTTAACTTATTCTTAAGGAAACTTTATTGGTGAGAAGATCAAATGGAAAGCAACCATTCTCACTAGATTACGCTTTAGTTTATTGGGCAATTAGGCAACGAACCCACCACTTCAGCTAAAAAACCAAGCACATTAACCAATCATTCCGTCTGAGCTTTTGTAGGTCAAGCCAAGTCAAGCTTGGAGATTTATCCGAGAGAAGAACTGAAAATGCTAAAAATTTACAGAAGCTATAAAAAGTTTAAGTGAAGCTATGGGGGCCTACTCATTTAAAATAGCCAACTAACACTAGCAGAACTTAGCGGGTTGATTAGTTATGTGTGCTAATGGCTATAAAAACTTAATTACATTGATTGTTATTTTAGTAGCATAGTATTTTACTGAGCTGCCATATTGTGATGACTATAAATAGCCTGAAGCTTAATAAAAAAGAAATAGACTATAACTTCTCCAAGTCTCTCTCTAACTCTACCATTCTCTGCAATTTCCTGACATTACTTTTTTGTTCAATCCTAAGTGTAATGCTCCTTACAAAAGACAATTCATTTGTATCAGAAAGAAAAAAGAGCCATACAGTCAAATGAATCAATTTTTTGTATCAAAGACAAGATGTGCGCACAAGGAGGATGTCATCTATATATGTTGTTGACTTGTCACAGTTACAGAAGGCGATATAGACATCGCTTAGAATTGCCACAAATTAGGCAAACATTGTAAGACCTTGTTGATTTAAGCCACGATACAATTGTGTGTCTAAGAGAATGTAATAAATACATTATATTAACAAAAATTTAGGTATCTCAAAAATCAACTCAACCACTTCCATCTTGAATAATTCCCAATAATGGACTGTTCTATTATGTTGAAGCATTGAGCATCAATTCATTTGTTCTCTAGAAAATACTACAAAGTTTATCATAGCCTCATTAACTAGCTTCTAAAGCACTACAAAACGGTAAGCATTTGTTAGTAATCATATAACACTTACAATCCCCCCAACAAGCAAAATAGCAAATGTTCATGTTGGCAAAAAAAAATCAAAATACCACCTATCAAATTGAGTTCCAAACAAAGATCATCTTTTTACTTGAAATAATCAGTTAACCAAGTAAATTAAGATCAAACTTGCCTCTATCAAAAACTCAAAATAAATAATCAGATATATACAGAATATTTAAATATAACTATGAGAGACCGCTATATAATTAGCTAAGCATACTTTTTCAAGAAAAACACAGCTCCACAATATCTTTACTTTAACAACCTTCTATAAGAACAGATTCATATGTTCAGAGGTAAAATCATGTGGTCTGTATTCCCTAAGATCCTTCTTTCTGACGTATAAAGATTTCAAAACTACAGAAATGCAAGACAATTAAAAAATTTATTTTGTAGCCAAAAAGCAAATAATAAAATTTGTACAAACCTGATACAAAAAAAGAAGCAGCCCGTGAGCAAAGTGAACCCAGCGAGGGGGTGCTGTATCTAAATGTGGAGAATAAATCTGTTAGGATAATGATTCATGTTAAACAGCAGAATATGTACATAACCTACAACCCCACCTCATCTATGTGCAGTCAGGAAACTAGCAGTATAAACAATGATACTTATGAAATTATTATATAACTATAATAATGTTACAACAGTGCGGAATATGCATTAAAATAATGAATAATAGAATAGAAGGATTACAAAAACAAATCAAAATACATAATAAAACTCAACTACTTACATAGCCAAGAAGTGCTGATAAAAGCACAAACACAAAACCTGTAAGCGTGATCTGCAAAGAATATGTTCATAACTGCTATCCATCAAAATTTTCAAAAAAAAAGTTTTAAAACAAAAAAGAAATGTAGATTCAATTGTTCTTACCATGTTCGGTCTGGAGCCCATGTGCACAGCCAAATTAGGAAAACAAAAAGGTTTGTCAGAAGCATGTAGAGAATGAGGTGGCAGTTTCCAAAAACTCAAACAAAATAATTTTTTTCCCTCTAACTAAACAACAACAACACCAAGCCTTAGTCCCTCACACCAAACAACAAAAAATACCAAATACCTCCCAGAAATAAACATTTCAGATCAAACTAAAAAGTAACATAATGCAGAAAGCTCGCACAAAAAATACAATGATCTATTAAATGCCAGAATTTTGACCTAGAAGGTAAGCCACTGTTTTGAATTAAACATATAATCTAAATAATACTTGAAAAAAAAATCAGATTTGAATTCTTTATTACAGTTTTGGTTATTTTAAATAAATTTAAAGTTAAAATATATAAACCTAAATTTATCTTGAAATCACATCTAAGAACCCTAAACCATGTGGTTGGCGCAGCTAAGACTAAGATGGGGTGTGTAAACTAAAAAGAGACGGATTTATATGAAGAGGGGAAAAAAATAAAAAAGACTGGGAAATATTATATTTAAAGAACAGAAACTGTTTTGAACAGTACAAGTACAATTAAAAAAAGTAATCTGTTTCATTGCTAAATAATAAATTATTAATTGATTACAATTAAATACGTAATTCTCAATTTTAATTAATCAGTGCATGTTAATTAATTCATTAATTATAAATGATTATCTAAGTATTGTTAATTATGTAATAGTTAAGAATTACATTAAAATAAATACAAATTTAAAATATTAATATTTAATAATTCATGTTAAATAATTATATATATATATATCTTTTTTCATTAGTTTTTTAATTAAATTTATTAATAGCAGATAATGGAAAACATTATGCATAATGAAAAAATAAATATAATTAACTAAGTTGATTATAACTTATTCATAATTATCAATTTATCATACAAAATAATAATAAAATGTGATTATAAATTTGGTAAACAAAATAATTAATTTTGCGTTGCCAATTAATTAGATAAATATAAATTATTATATTACTTAATTATTCACACATATAAATATTCAGCTTAAGCCTAAACTCATCAATTTTTAACATAGCTGGTTTAAATCCGCTTAAGTTAGCTTAAAATACCACTTAACAAATTATCAAGCTTAAGCTAGCCTGAATCAAACAGGTCCTAAAAGTTATAGTGATATGACTGCAGCAGAATTCAGCCATTTAACTACCAGTTGAATCTCAGTCATGTCATTGTTTAACACCCAAAGGGCTAAAATTAAGTTCAAAGAATGACTACAGTACCAAAAGAACATCGTTTTAGGGTTCAAAGAATTTCATATGTGCAACACTCTAAATTATATATTAATTTGAATTTTGAAGTGCGCACGTAAGAGAGATGAAACGACAGGCATAACTACTTCCGTACTCTTACCAAAACTATCTAATAAAAATAAATAATAATTTGGCCTGAAAAAAATGAGATATAAATATGTTTTTATTGAAAATCAATAAGCAAAGCACTTACGGTACCCAGAGAGGAAAGATATTAACAAATCTACTCCAAAATGGTTGCAATATATACTTCGCAACCAGTGAATTGTCCACTCCACTATATTTATATTTGTGTAGGGCCGCAATTCCATGGTGCCCTATGTAACCCATTGCTTGAAACAAAAAACAAATTCAGATATCACCCTCAGATCAGCAACTTGCTCAGATTGCTACCTACAAGAGTAAAGCATTGCTACGCATCAAAATCTAAATAGTAACAATGAAGAAGGAAATATTTGAGAAAATGTGAAAATTCACAGATTATAAAGGATTACTATGAAACAAAATGCAAACAGAACACCACTAAGCATCCCTTTCACCTGGTACCCCCCCACCCAGCAACCCCCTAAGCCTTCCATTGATACTTTTATTTGATTTAGTTGATAAATGTTTTCCGTGTTAGAGCAACAGAATGGACGTCCTTCATTAAGCCAATTATGACGCAGAAAGAGCACTAACTGTACATTCGTTGTAAATTGCAATTCAGAAGTTTTAAGATTGCAATTTTCTCGCTAAAATAAACTTTTGCTCAAGATGAGAACAACAAAATAACAGATCTCTCATGCCTTGTACACTCTTTAATGCTTAAATCCATCTTGTTTGATTTTTAAATGGTGCTCTACTTCCCATTCTGATCATGTTGGAAGTAGTTAAACCTCTTAATAGTAATGATGGTGCAAGACAAACATCTTTATCATTCTTTAATTCAATTAATTTTATTTCCTAGCATGTAACCATGTCACATATGATTCGCCTCAACAAAGTATTATATTATAAAACTAATTAGTATCCCCTTATGAGTATCAATCCAAGAAGGTTAACTTAGTATAGGATCATCATCACGGTCAACATTAATATGAAAATCGTGACACTACTATGAAAGTTGCTATATAAGAGAGTATGAATATTCCTGAAGAGGTTCAAGATCCTTTGATATAAAACGGGTAAGAAGGATATAAATCCTTTATGCAGGAATTCAAAGAGGCGAAACATAAAATGGGACAAATAATGGTCAATGAAATCATTGCTAATAAAAATTTGCTACAAGTAAAACATGCAATCAAACACAAAGTAGCCAAATCAGAAAAAGTCAGATATATTGTGCAAGCTCAATGTCATCTTCTTTATAAAGTGTAAAGATGCATGTTGACAAACAAGCAAAACAAATCATATGCAACACCTAACATTTGTACCCGAATAAATATGGCTAAAACCAGAAGCCCATTTCGGTTACCGGGATACTATGGTCTTTTGCCAAAATAACCGCAACTTCATTTGGTGTCCCCACCCCAAAATAGCTCAAGGTGGATTTTAAGAATATCACAAAGGAGAAGCAAAGCCACATCGTGGCACCATCACTACAGATGAGAATGGCATTTGTTAAGGTCGTGGGCTATGAGGCGATTGTCATATCAGTGCTTGCAGTAGAAGTGGTAGCAGTTATGCATCTCAAGCCAATCATGCAACAATGAACGGTTAAGATGATTGAAATATCTTAGAAGGTGATACTGAAGGGGCCATCAAAGAAATTCACAAGGATTGAATAAAAGCATTTAAAGTAAGATTACACTCCATAAGAATATGCTGTAGCATGTATTAGGCTACCTGAACTCCTTTTATGTTTATTGTATATCATGGCTACTGCTGCTTTTCAAGAAAAAATAAGGGTGCAACTTCCATTATAGATGAGATTATCTTACTATGGATGGAAAATTTTAAAATTAAATATAAGCATAACGTTTCCATACAGCCACCATTGCTTACAAGTTAAACTGTGCATGTTGATCATGCTGTCCCTTTGAAGAAAAATCACCCTATGACAAGGAGGCTGAAATGTTATATGGAAATAGATTCAGTTCTCATTCAATTTTGAAGAAAATAAATTAGTCAAAAAAGTTAAAATGACCGAAAGCTCACATTAGGAGAAAATATCATGCACAATATTGAATTTTGAATGAATAATAGTTTGTAAACTTGAAATAAAAAGAGACTGGAAAGATTTAAGGTTAATTAATCAAGTTAGTATTACAACTGGTTCATAAGAATCTGGGCAAGGCATACATTAATTGATATTAACATGTCATTTTTTAAAAATGATTGAAACCTCAAAAGAGAGTTCTAATAGTAGCTAATTTTCCCACTACAAAAATAACCATACTATTTAAAATCGTAAAGGTGTCAACAAATGGAAAAAAAAATAAAAACTGAGTTACAACTATTACAGCAAATAAGAACCTAAGAAAATAAACATCGAAGTTACAGCTATTATAACAAATAATGCTGAATACAACATACCAACGTAGATATGTAGAAGACAAGTCCTAATATAATTCGAAATTTCTTTGGATGGTAAAACTTTTCATGTATGGCTTTAACATTGGAAAAGTGGTTGAATAAGATTATGATGAGACACTAGAATCTCACAAAACAAATTTAGTCTTATGTAAAATATATCTACCAAGGAGGTCATGCATTTAAAAAAAGGCTTGTATTATAAATTTAGAAAAAAAAAAAGATATCTATTTAATTTTTATCTATCTAAAAAAGGATTATAATAAAATATCAAGAAATTCTTTAAAAAAATATAAGAAATAAAAAGAATTTGTGTAGCCTATATTGATGCTATTAAATATATATATAGAGGTTTTTACATATAATCAACCGCAATGTGGTTTGTGTAATGATTTTTATTTACCATTGGACTACATCAAATTTTACTTAGTCTATATCCCTTTGCATTAATTATACATGTTCTTGGTGCGCAAATTCGAGAGGAGGTTCGTTGGTACATGTTAATTGCAAATGACATTCTTTTTATTGATGAAACTAGAAACAGAGTTAAAATAAAACTCATGTTGGATGACTACATTAAAAATTAAAGAATTTCATTTTTTGTAAATCTATATATGCATAAAGATACTGACAATTATGTTTAATCATAATAGAAGTCATAATATCAAGAACATTTAAGGATAATGTGATTTAGATGAAAAAGATGTTCAAATAGATAAGAACATACAAAACAATGGTGAATTGAAGTTCATGTGATTAATAGAAAATAAGATAGTTAGATGAAATGGAGGAGCGCTTCTAGAGCATGTGATCAAAAAATCACACTCAAAACTAAAAGAAATTTTATAAAGTAGCTATAAGAACAGCACTGTTATATGCGACTCGAAGGCCATTATCTTGCACTAACAAAGCCATTGAATGTATACAATAGTGCACAAGAAAAAATACTACCAACGAATGAAAGCTTCTTACAATATACCAAGACTTGTCTTTTCAACATAATTATTGTCATTGTTTTGTATATGGTATTATCTAATATAACAGTTGCAAGTAAATTTTCAATTTCCCAAAGTTTAAGCCAATTGACCAACAGGCTGTGTATTTTTTTATTTAAGTAGTAGAAGCACGTCAACGAAACCAATAATACTTAATTAAAGCTTCCAATTATTATTGGAAAATAAGATAAAATCATATAGTGAAAATCTTATCATGTTTGCTCAAAAAATGATTGTGAACTTGAGACAGTAACTCAACTACTGATTATAACAATATTCTTTAACCTATTTTATCGAGCTTATAAATTGTGATGCAATCACGGTTCAAAGTTGTACATGATAGTTTCTCATTACGTGGGCTAATCTTCACAACCGTACTTAATAGTTCATAATCTACAAAGTTGAGTGTACTCATGGACAATTGGGATGTGAGAATTCAACTACATCCTCATACTTTGAAAATATGACAGATATACGCAGCTAAAATAGTACATTAGTAATGGTGATTTTTTGGTAGTATTAGCTAATCTTAAACTCAGTTTGCAAAAAGAGGCTGTTTAGTTCATAATAGTTGCACCTCTTGTGCAATATTATTTAAAAGTTTATAATTGTTAGGTTCATGACAATGATATATTGATATATTTAAAATATTACAAGTATGTCACTGATTTAGTAATATTAGACAGCACAAAATTTTCTGTGTTCTTAAATAGCAGCAAAAATTTAGAATAACTCTAAACCAGATAGGCATTGACATCATTAGAAGCATTGTTATCTAACTATGGTGGCATCTAATATCATTAAACCAAATTAGCCCTAAATGTTTTTGTGCCTAATAGTTGCACCTCTTGGATCATAGTAAAATCTTGTTTGAAATGACTATATTCACCTTCTAGAGCCCACACTATACCATCTTTAACTTGTGTCAAACCAATGATGTTGTTCAAAAAGGTTTTCTTCTTGAACATCCTAGCAAATATTCATCCATCCTTGAACTAGAATATGCATATCGTCGTTGTTTCGAGTTCTAACATAACAGTTCAATGTTGAATCTGATGATGACCCAACACTAAATTGTCCTGGATTAATACTTGCAAAGATAAACATTTGAATAAAAACATCATTATGAAGTTAAGACAAGTTATACAACATAACTTCGTGTCAAAAAAAATGATTAGCTGAACTAAAATATGATAGAAATCATCATGCAAAGTGCTTTGAATTGCTGTCAGCAAAAACAAAATGATGAGAATACCACAATTTGTAGTAACAAATAATAAAAATAGTAACTTTGCAGAAAAGAGCGAATAATGCATAAAAAACTACTATTTCTCAATTAATAAGTTTATTATACACAAGAGAGTAAACATGGGTTGTTCCAATTTCAAAATATTTTTAAGGTTCTCACAAATATTATCAAAATTGTGAGCTCTTACAAAAGTGTTCAACAGAATAAGCGCCTCAATGAATTATACAAGTTTGAATAATTTATCAAAACATGCAAAAAATAAAGAAAATATATTTAACAGTTGACAACAATTTAAATTGTGATAGGGGCTGTTTGGTTGGATGTTATCTGAGAAAATTTATTTGGTTTGATGTTATCTGAGTAATGACATCTCAAAAATTACGGGGCTGTTTGGTTCAGTATTATTTGAAAAGTTTTTAAGATAGCATATTATTCAAATAACAGTGTTATTCATATAACAGTGGCTATTTGGTTCAGTGTTATTTAAATAACAGATGTCAGTGTTATTCAGATATATGCTGTTTAATTTAATGTCATTCATGTTATATTATACATGAGGTAAGAATACCTCCAAATAAGACTCTTTCATTTCATAAAAATTTTGTGAAGAAAAAAAGAAGATAGAGCAAATAAAATAGATAGTTCCATTCACTGTTTGGGTGCAACAAAGAACATTAACAGCAGCCTGCATTTAAAGAAAAAAACAAACTTTAGATCTTAAGCAATTTATACATTTACAACAGCGTTCATTTATCACTTTACTTTATTTAGAACAAAATTTCCAAGATGATTTTCCCAAATTCATTACAAATTGAGGATGGAAACTATATTAGGCTTGATAATATATATAACACAGTCTCCTTCATATCAAATTGTTCGACGACAATACAGAGGACCTGAAGAATGTTTGGCCAAATTAGTTCATACAAAGCTAAATACAGCCGGCAGAAAATATAAAATTTATAATGCCAAATGACTTGAGACTATAGAATCTGGGATCAAGGTTGACAGCATCCAAACTTTGGTGAAAAATAAAGATGTGCAAGTTTCTCTTTTTACCAACACAATATCCTTTTACCAACACTATTTTTAATTTGCAAACACAGCTCCTCATTTCAATAGCTTAGATTGTCTCGATAGAAATATCTACTAACAGTTTCACAGGATCTCTTGAATATGAAGCTAACTAATCTTATGCGTGCACTTTGCCCTATTATATATAAAAATATTGCTATTTGCTCTTCAACTGAAATATGAATTATTGGCCTTAAAAGATTCCTAAATTTTAATGTATCACACAATCAAAAGAATGGTTCCTTCTTCATGCGAACCATAAACACTAAAACAGAATCATTGCCTTCATAAAGATCTCGCAAGTAATCTTTACGTTGTATGTTGCGCACACATAAGCAGTAGCAGCTTTGTTTTGTATTAATCAACTCATCATCATCACTACTGTCATTCTCTAATATAGTCAATATAGCTACACATACGCCAACTATTGCCTTTTGTTTTGTCGCTTTCATCTACGAGGACATCATATATTATTATAAAAATTGCTAGAATAATATATCAAAATTCAACTATTCAAATAATATTTTAACTTATAAAATTATACAACCAACTAAAAATGAATCATTATTTATTGCATTAATGATTAATGATCACGCATACTCCATTGTTAACCTTGAGTATGGCAAGTTTTAAATGAACAACATATCTAGAGCCACAATCAAAATCTTAACATATTACAATTTTAATAAAAATTATAATCGGTGTTAAGGAAAAAATGATGGCTACAATCTTTTACCCATAACGAGTGCAACAACTAGCTCTTAAAATAAAAATATCATTCATTCATTATTTAAAAGTTTCACAGCCATAAGAGAACATCATATCTAGAGCCACAATCAATATCTTAATATATTCTGTGTGAATTAAGAAAATGCTCAATTACAGTCCTCACCCACAACAAGTACGACAACTAGCTCCTCAAATGCAACTCAAGCAATTCTGTAGACTCCTAACAACATTGATTCTGTGTGAACTAAGAAAATGCCCAAAATAATGTTAAAGATATATGCAATCTATCTTCTATAAATAACAAGGGATTAATTTAACAGCAGCAAAAAAACTTACTAGAGGGAGTCGGGCTCGGCAAAGAGGGGTGAAGGACTGAAATGAGTAGTCTCAACTAAGTAGCCGTGTCAAATACAACTGAGACGGTAAACACAAAGTCCTCTTCCCACAGAGTTCAATGTGTTAGACGGAATCGCATATAAAGAAAAGGCAACGAAGAACCCTTCCGCGCGTCTGGCTCGGCAAGGCAACGAAGAAGGCAGCGATCGGCGAAGGCAACGAAGGCTCCGCGAGCGGCGAAGGCAACGAAGAAGGCAGCGATCTCAGCCAGCGGCGAGAGGCGACTGCGACCTTCCGTGCGTCTGATAGCGATGGCGGCGACGGCAGGCAAGGCTCGGCGTCGAATCTACAAGTCGCTCGCGAAGTACCCTACCTCTCCCGTCTCTCAAGCGCGATAGATTGGATGTTATCTTAATGTAGGTTGATTTTAGATTTTGTAATTTTTGAGATTTCATTAATCAAATGACATTCAAATCAAACAGCTATTTTATTTTCTAGAGTTTTAAATAATATCACATAACACTCAATATCAGTAAATCAAACAGCCCCTACATAAATGCCATTGTATAATGTTATCTGAATGTCGGTGGATTTTCGACCGGCATTCAGATAGCATTACGCCAATCTATCGGGAGAGATGGGGAGAGATAGGGTACTTCGCACGACTCCCGGAGATTCGATGTCGAGCCTTGCCTTTCCGTCGCCGCCGTTCGCCTTGCTGTCGCAGCCGTCGCTGCCAGACGCACGGAAGGTCGCAGAGATCTGTTTATGCACGTTGTCATCGCAGAGTTATAGAAGAAGAAATAAAAATTGATCTGGAGGAGAAGATGAATAATATCAGAGTTCTTCGAAGGATAAATATGCGTCAAATATCGTCGCAGGACCTAGACCTGCACAAAGATCTAAACCTTGAACGAAGCTTGAAGCAGATGATGAAGGCTCGCACTGAGAGAGCAGGCGAGTGCGAAGCTGCAGCCTAGAGCTAATCGAAACTTGGTTTATATCGGGTTGGTTTTTTCATTTAAATAGAGATTTAAATTCAATATTATTCAACAAAAGAATTAATTAGCACGAGATGATATTTGATTCAATGTGAGTATAGAAGTATAAGAATAAAGCTCAAAATTTAAGTTTAATATTTGATTCAAAATTTTTTATGAAATGAAAGTCTTATTTTGGAGTATTCTTACCTCATGTGTAATATAACATAAATGACATCGAACCAAACAGCATATATCTGAATAACATTGATATTTGTTATTTAAATAACATTGAACCAAACAGTTACTGTTATCTGAATAATACGGTTATCTGAATAACATCCTATCTAAAAATCTTTTCAAATGTCGGTGAACCAAATTGCGCCATAGATTAACATAAACCCTCAAATCGAATCTAATAACAAAGAGTAAAGATGGCGGAAAGAAGGTAGTGCCCACAAAGAAAGAAGTCGTGACAACGGGCAATTTTGAAGGCACTCGGGCTTTAAGACACCTAATCGATGATAATGGATCGGATGAACCTAAGTAATCAAATAGGCGAAGACATCGACAGCGGTGCAAAGTGGTGGTCGAACATGATAGTGAAGAGGTTCCTATAAGCGGTCGACAGGGCTGTTCTAGACGGCGACGGGAATTCAAAATGGCGGAGATTAGCTCCTCGACCGGGGATGATTCCGTGTGTGATTCGAAAGGTTATATGAATATCCAAGGAGAAGGATTCAAGCCGAAGTGACTCCGAAGGCAAGCACGGGGAAAGATTGGAAGAAACAGCACCCGATGCTCGAGGGTTTAGACAAGGAATAAAAAATCAGACCAGGCAGGTCTGTTCAACTGGTCCAACCGTGAACCGTCGGTTTATCGGTCTGATTCGAAAAAAAAAACGTAAAAATTCGAACCGAAACAAAGCTGGACCGGTTTTGAAAGAATCGGCCGGTACTTTTTTAATTGCACGAGAAGCGTGCGATTTAAAACGGATGCTCGAGATCGCCGAGATGCAAAGGCTTATCCGCTTATATGCGAATATGGAATATTAAATGCCTCAATTCCCTCAATCCTCATGGCCTCGACGTTTTCTTTTTAACCTATTATGCATTTCGGCTTTTCCTCGTGGCCTCATCGTTTGTTGGTTGGCTTCGTCCGTTGCTGGCTAGCTTTATTGGTTGCTGGTTGGCTTCATCGATTGATTCATTATTAATCGGTATAACTTAATAGCATAGATTAATATAAACTTCAAGAATCAACATGAAGTCAACTCTACAACATGCATGTGAAACAAGGTGAAGCATGGTCAAACACCAAATTTAAATCTTATAGTTTAATGTGTTTGTTTCACTACACAATTATATATATATATATATATATAGAGAGAGAGAGAGACACACACACACACACAAACACACACACTTAATCTCCACACTTGCTTATTGGCATTTGAAGGCACTGGGAAAGAGTAACAAAGAGTAAAGATGGCGAAAAGAAGGTAGTGCCCACAAAGAAAGAAGTCGTGACAACGGGCAATTTTGAAGGCACTCGGGCTTTAAGACACCTAATCGATGATAATGGATCGGATGAACATAAGTAATTAAATAGGCGAAGACAGTGATAGCGGTGCTAAGTGGTGGCCAAACATGATAGTGAAGAGATCCCTAGAAGCGGTCGACAGGAATTCAAAACGGCGGAGATCAGCTCCTCGATAAGGGATGATTCCATCTGTGATTCGAAAGGTTATATGAATATCCAAGGAGAAGGATTCAAGCCGAAGTGATTCCGGAGGCAAGCACGGAGGAAGATCGGGAGAAACAGCACCCAATACTTGAGGGTTTAGACAAGGAATACAAAACCGGACCGGATCGATCTGTTCAACAGGTCCAACCGCGAACCAGTCTGTTAATCGGTTCGATTCGAAAAAAACCGTAAAAATTCGAACCAAAATAAAAATGGCCGGTTTTACGGTTCGACCGCGAACCGTAAAACTAGACCGGTTTTGAAAGAATTGTTTGATTCTTTTTTAATCCCACGAGAAGCGTGCGATTTAAAACGAACACTCGAGATCGCTGAGATGCAAAGGCTTATCCGCTTATATGCGAATATGGAATATGAAATGCATCATATCCCTCAGTCCTCTTGGCCTCGTCATCTTCTTTTTAACATATTCTGCATTTCAGATATCTCTGAAGGTCAAGTGCTATTTTACCATCATATTTACTAGATGAGAGTATGATAACTTGATAAGCAAAACAACAGTTTTATGAACTATTGTTTATTTTTTAGAATGCATCTCTTATTGCCATTTTTTTTATCTCTGAAGATTAAGCTGGTATTTTAGCATTATGTTTAGTAGATGAAAGTGTGATAAGTAATACATCAGTTTTTAAAATTATTATTTGTTTTTCAGAATACATCTTTTACTGTCATCATTTTCATCACTAATGGCTATTTAGTATTTTACCATCATGTTTATTGGATAAGAGTATGATAAAAATAACAACAACTTTCAAAATTATTATTTGATTTTCAAAATGCATTTCTTATTGTCATTATTTTCATATCTAATGGTTTATTTGTAGTTTACAATCATGTTTATTAGATGAGATTTTCATGAACAAAAATATCAGCTTTCAAAATTATTATTTAATTTTTAGAATACATCTCTTAGTGCTATTATTTTTAATTTTCATCTCTAAAAGTCAATTGGTATTTTACCATCATATTCATTAGATATTAGTATGATAATTTAATAAGCAAAATAACAGTTTTTTGAATTATTGCTTATTTTTTAGAATGCGTCTCTTGCAATAATTTTTTTTTCTCTAAAAGTGAATTGGTATTTTATCATCATGTTTACTAGATGATAGTGTGATAAGCAAAATAACAGTTTTTAAAATTATTATTTGATTTTTAGAATGCATCTTTTACTGTCTAAATAAAATAATAACATTTAAAATTATTATTTGATTTTTAGAATATATCACTTACTGCCATTTTTTTCATCAATAAGGATTTATTGGTAGTTTAAAATCATATTCAATATATGAGAGTATGATAACTTGTTAAGCATAGTATTAGCTTTCAAAATTATTATTTAATCTTTAGAATGCATCTCTTACTATCATTTTATTCATCTATAAATATTTATTAGTAGTTTACAATCATGTTCACAAGATGAGAGTATGATAACTTGATAAGCATAATAACAGCTTTTAGAATTATTATTTGATTTTCAGAATATATCTCTCACTGCCTAAATAAAATAACAATTTTTCGAATTATTATTTGTTTTTTAGAATGTGTCTCTTACTTACTAACATTATTTTCATTTCTAAAGATTAATTGAAATTTTCTCATAATGCTCACTATATGATAATGAGATAAACAAAAGTGCAGTTTCCAAAATTATTGTTTGTCTTTCAGAATATAGATCTAAATGCATTATTTTCTTCTTTGAATGTCAATTGGTATTTTATCATCATGTTCATTATATGATAGTGTAATAAACAAAACAATAGTTTTTAAAATTATTATTTATTTTTCAAAATGTATCTATAAATGCCCTTATTTTCATCTCTAAATGTCAATTGATAATTGTGAAGACCCACTTAAGTAGTAATAAGTGAAACTCTTAAATATTGAGGCGCCTTTTCAGATAATGGTGGAGTTCCTGATAAGAACTCCAAAGTTAAGCGTGCTTAAGTGGGAGCACTCCCAAGATGGGTGACCTGCTGGGAAGTTATCTTCTAAGGGCAAAACTGTGAGGCCTTTTAGGCCAAAGCGGACAATACCTTGGTGTTAAAAGTTTGGGTTGTTACAATATTTTACCATCATGTTCACTAGATGAGAGTATCATAAGCTGCAGTACCCCGCCCCGTCGCCACATGCAAAAGAGACAGTTATAATCAATTTCGGCGATGGAGTGGCGCACCACTCGGGGAGAAATAACCCGTCTCCCCGAATAGCTGAAAACTAAGCCCGTCTGGAGGGCTGCTGACTCAACCTCAAGGAGCGTTGATAGCTAATACTTAAGATAAGACTAGTATTCTTATCCTATATATTAGGCAAATACATACATTGGATTTAGAATACAATAGGAATTTAATATATATAAGATATCAGTATTTATAGTATACTGATCACATCATAATACTAAATATAAGTAGTATATAATAGAGTGAGGAAGCTTAAAACAAATATCCAGAAATATTCATCATAGAAGCTGTATGAAAATATTCGTCTCAGAAAAGAAAAGAAAATATATCCAAAATTATTACAAATGTTTACTGAATAACAAACATAGAACTAAGTATTGAACTGAAAATACTAAGCAGAAAAAATAAAACTGGAGAAGAGTCCGCTAATGCTCCACGGGCTCCTCCTGAATCTCCTGGGTGTCCTCCTGACCTAGCTTAATATACTGCTCAAGATCTAGCAAATTATCGGAACTCAAAAGTACCTCGTGTTAGACAATAAGTCTAACACATCAAACTAGTCTAAACAGTTCTAGTTATTCATTTAATATTTATATAATGTGATTAAATCTGTAGAAATACTGTAAAGGTAACTGAAAGTATAAGACTGTACAAAATTGAAGTAAAGTAAGGTAAAATTGAATTATAAATTGAAATCCTGAAAATAAAACAAAATAGTACTGAATTTAAATTAAATAATCATCTGTAAAATTATGCTGAATGTCACTAAAACTGTGCATCTGAATATGTCATAACACTGTATACTACTGATATACAATCAAAATATCACTGAATTGCTATGAGTAGTACGGTCCAATGTATACATACATCTAATTGAGAATATTGCTTAATGATGATGCCGATGCATCCTAAAATTCCCCACTCAATATATGCAATATTTCGTAACCCATAAATCATCACTGATACTTATACATCATTCTAATACTCACACGTCATGCTTATGCTCATGCTCATGCTTCTAAACTACATGAGATAAATCTGAAAATCCAGAAAATACTTTGAAATTTGATAATGAATTATAGGTCTCTATTGTGCAGAATCCTGCTAAAAGGATTCTGACTCCTAAATTCTAGTTTGATAATTTATTAAAGTTGAGAGTTTACTTAAAAATCATTATATAGGATGTTGTATACACATAATTAGCATGTTTGCAAGAAAGTTGAATTTAACCTTTAGCTTGTTTAAACTACACTTATCGAAGCGCACTATGATAGGAGGCAGAACTCAGTCATAGTTTATATCTCAAGCTAAGCCGTTAAATGACCTAATTACAAGCATACTTAGTGGTTTACGCAAAGTGACTTAGAATACTTAATTTGCATAAACTACACTTATCGAAGCGCACTACTATAGGAGGCAGAACCCGTCGCAGTTTATCTCAAACTAAGAATCTTGTTCACTAATTCTAACACTCTTAGTCTTGGAAGATTTACTATAACGGGATTGTATTCATCTAATCCCTCAAGATAGCACTGGTCATAAGTCCACATTGAAGTGAATCAACCAATCCTGAATATTACTAAATTAATCAAGTACGATGGGTATACCCTACTATACCTAACCAATAATCTGGGTTCAGACAAATTTATTTAATATACAAGGATCTTATCAAAGCTATTAATTCTTACTCTAAATAGGTGTGTCCTACACAAGGCTCCAAGGATGTGATCAAAAGATCACTCAATATTGAATTCTACTATAAGGGAGAAGTTCCATTCTAACTGCTTTAGGTGATTCATACGACAAAGTATCAAGTTCAACTTCTAAAGTTTTGAAGGATCATCTAAGTTTCTACCTCAATAAGTTACAAAGGTTCTTCCTACCTCAATGTATCAGTAATTAAGGTCTTTAAGTATTTCAAGAATGATCCTAAAATAAGACCCTTAAGATCTCACTTTTCTATTTCTTAAGTTAACATTCAAAGTTTACTTATTAGTTTTGATTGAAGTGATCAGAACAGGTGAATAGAATTTATCTTATCTAACTCTATTCTACAATTATGGGATGAAATCAAAAATATTATTAGAGTTAGGTCATTTCATCAATCACTATAGTTTTATTATTCATCTTATGCTAATAGTCTTATATAAAAGAAAATTAAGGATCTAAAGTTTGGATTCAGATGGTTCAATTACACATATTCAATATTAATTATAAAACTTCTAATTCAATGATTTAAGGTCAATATCAAATCATGTGCATTATTGGAATAATATCAATTGAATTATCTTACAATCAAGTTAATTATTAAGTGATTAAGGTTTAGATCTTAATCAAGACAAACTAGGGTTTAACCCCTAACCTTTCTATCATTAAGACCAACGTTAATTTAAAATTCAATGACAAATCAATGTACTATTAGTATATTATTGATGTCACACTTTAGGTTTGGATTAAGTACTATCTACTTAATCAAGTTATTAAGATTTTTATGTTCAAGTTTAGTTTACATATCAAGATGTATCATTTAAATGTTAAAGTTCTCTAATATACATCCTAAAATCATAAAAGCATAGATACATAAGTTTGATATAAAATGGAAAGTAATTATAGCTAACTAAATTCTAAATCAAATTAAAGAAGTTAGCACTTGATTACAAATCTAAAAGACTTAGGTTTTATGTCATTTAGTTGTTAAGGTATATCTATTTAACATAAGCATATATGAGTTTTATTATTTAGCAATTAGCATAATACTTTTAAGGTTGTAAGAACCCAAGGTTGTTATCCAGCTTAATTTTAGTCTAATCGTGTCGTGATTATCATTCCATCAAGTTTATCTAGTCATTAGGACCAAACGCTGATGGTTTGGAACAATTCAGAGCTAAATCCAATAATTTGAATTATTTTAATATTTCATGAAGTGGAAAATTGAAGTATTTATTTTGACCTCAAAATTAAAATTTGACTTCGCCGTTGCGATCATCACCCCCAAATTAGCTAGGGTGATATTTTGGACGTGTTTGGAAGTCGTCGAATATTCGCGAATATTTTAATGTAATTAAATGCGTCGAAAAATAGGAAAATTAAATAATCGTCAGAATCAAATTCTGACTTCGCCTTTGAATTCCTCACCCCCAAATTAGCTAGGGGTGAATTTTTAAGAATTTTCGGAGCACATTTTAAAAATTAAAATTTTTAAATAATTAGGGAAAAATAAATAAGTAAGTAATCTATGAGTCCCCTATCTGCAATTTCCTTAAATTCTATTATTTTTGGCTGACAGCCCCAAGCAAATTCGGCTGGCCATCCCCTCTTTTCCTCAAGGCATGCCCCATTAATGCTCAAGCATGATGGCTCTACTCCATAGCCCCCTTAGCCATGATGAAGCCTCCCCTCCCCTCTCCTCCTCTAAAAGGAGAGCCCAGCCCTATGGCGCCAAGCACCCTTAATCTGCTAGAGGATTAGGTTAAGGGTGGGGTGTCACTCTGGCTAACCTCTCACTTATCATTGGATTATGATATGCTCTACAATCCACCTGATTAGGGAAGGATTAACACAGAATCAAACTAATATTCACTGTATAAGTAAATAAACAGAGTGCAGAAGCAATTTAAGGAAATGTAAACCATCCAAGTATCACAGTGCAAATAAGAAAAAATAGAACTCATAATATAAGCATACAATCCAAAAATACAGTCAATGGTACTTGTATTATTACATAATTTAGAATGTTTAAATAAAAATAGAATGAGAACCACTCATCCTCACTCAAGAATATAAGAAGACTAAACGACAGCTTCTTCCACGGGCTCCTCCATTAGGTATGGCTCCACACCTAACTCCTGCTCATCTAACTGAAAGGAGTCTGCCATTATTGGTTTCACAATGTAGGGCCCCAGCCAAAGAAAAAAAAAATCTGGTTAGACAATTGTCTATGTACATTTTAAGCTGATGAATTATTGTAAGTGTTAAGTAATATCACCATTTGACAACATCTAAGCAACATATATGTATATGAAAAGGAGCGACAAGCAATACAAAGGAAGCAGAGAAACTATAAATCATCATTTATAACTTAAGCAAATAAAAGGAAAGAGGCTGAGACATGCCTCGCATACAAACTAAGCAAGGAAGGGCGTATAAATATACATAACTAAACAAGTGCAGTAAGAAAAATTCTACATCCTAAATATGCTGGTGATCAACCGAAAATATGCCAATTAAAATAAATAAATAATTCAGCAGTGGTACATATAAAATAGCAGCAAGAATTCTAACATCCTAAATATATATATATATATATATATATATATATATATATATAAAAGCAGTACAAGGAAATAGCTGACAGAATAGAATACTGAAAAGTAAACAACAATAACTGCATATAAAGTCACACGTGCATCGACTGCCATACAGAAAACAACTACTCAAGCCCATCGAATACCAAAGAAGCTTAGCACCATCATGACTAAGTCATAAACTATGTACCCCTAGCGACATAAGGAGGCTAGGCAAATAAGCACACAAAGCAAACGAAGGGTCTTAGCACCAGTACGGCTAAAGCCCAACTGTATGCCCCTAGCGATATAAAGAGGCTAGTAAACTAAGCATACAAGGCAATCTTAATGCCAGTACGGCTAAGGCACCAACGGTGTACCTCTAGCGACATAAGGAGGCTAGTAAACTAGGCACACAACAAAACAGATCCTTCCCCTAGCGACATAAGGAGGTTAGGCAATAAGGACATAACTAAGAGGCAACTCATAAAACCATTATATTTTCATAAATCACCTTAATATTTTCACAAGAAATCTAAGGAGTCTCCATATTTTCCTAATAGTTTATTTATGCATCAAAAATCTTGTATGACATGCTCAAGAAAATATGGCACAAAAATACAAGGAATGCGTAGCAACAAAATATCAAATAGAAGCAATGGACTCTACTAAACATGGTGATATCATTTGTTTTCTACTTAACCTTCTAACTATTCCAAGTTACACAAGTTCAGGATCACCGTCTTCCTACTATCGAGTGTAACTTAGAAATTCATCCTTATAAGTTAAAAAGGATTAGAATTGATCAGGTTCTAATCTAGTTCAATCGGATAGACGACTACGAGTTAAATCAATAAATCATACGTCCTAGTTTTGTGAATTTAGATGTTCTAACTAAGATCTGATCAAGATCTTCTAATCCTATAGATTATGAATTAAACACTATGAGATTTAGGTTTAATCACATAATCCAAAGAGGGTAAGACATAAGTTATAGGTTTTATTCTATAAGTGATCTACTAGTCATGACAAATCCTATTAAATAATCAAACTTAATAGGATGAATCTCCTATCATAATTCTATAGTTAAAAGATAAAATAATCAGAACAGGTTGTAAAATAGAATAAAGGTCTAAAAACTACTAAAACCAAGGTTTCACCTATCGGGTAACCCAATTTACCCAATGAATGAATTCTAACCTATGATCTATTCCTATTCTTAAGAAAGGTCCTTATGGTGTAGTGCTTAAAACTTAATAGAAGTTATTGGAATCTAACCTAAGGGTTGATTTCACTCACTTGATTGATACTAAGAAGATTATAACATTTGTTTAGGGTTCTAGAATGTTATCAAAAGGGTAGATGTACTTAATTCAATCTTAGGGCAAAATGACTATTTTGCCCTTACTTTAAGGGTCAAAAAGTCAACTTTTGACTTAGGGGTTAGAATTTAATTCTCTTAGTTCCAATTGGTTCCTTACTATCTAACTTGAAGATAGACAGTAAGTATGCCTAAATCGGGCGAGAAACGGTCAAGTTATGACTAAAATAAGGATAGGGATAATTTGGTCATTACCTAAATTTCTAGTGTTTAGATCCTAAATATTATTTTGTTAAATTGATGACCTTGAAATTCTAGACTATTTAGCATCTTGAATTTTCCAATTTGGAGTTGATTTGACTAAGTTATAGCCGTTTGAAGTCTAGGGGCTTTTGATCATTTTTCACTAAAGTCAACTCTAAGTTATAGGGTTGACTTTTTATCCTGATATTCGAATGAGAAAACTAATACTACTATGGTGATGGGGCTGCTCTCCTAAGAATTTTAAGACCCATATTAACTATGTTTCGATAACCGGGTAAAAAGTTATGAGGCTCTAAAGAGGTCTTAAAATGCTACCTCGTTATACTACTCTGAAATGAATTTTTATATTATATTATTTGAATCCTTATATTTTTTTGAGTATTTTAAGACCTATATTGGCTATGTTTGGATCATCCTACAAAAAGTTATTAAACTTTTAAGATTTACTATTCAAAAATACAATTTGAATTATTTTACTATTTATTTATTCAAATTATATTATTTTACTGTTCATTCATAAAATTTTATATAAAATTTTTGAAATCATTAATCTTTAATTAATCATTGATTAATTAGGCTTAATTATTAATTAACATTAATTAATCTATTATTTAATTAATTAAATTATATTTATCAATATTTTACTGTAGCAAAGTAATTAGTGCTAATCACTATTTAATTAGTCTTAATTACCTGTTAATATCTATTTAAGAATATTAAATTATACTTTACTATTCATTAATAATTAATTATCCTAATTATAATTTAGGATTTAATTAACCCTAATTAATCTCTAATTATACTTAATTAATTAAGGTTACTGTTCAAAAGTAATTAACACTAATCCTAACTTAAGTAGCCACTAATTAATCATTAATAGTAATTAATTAACACTAACAATAATTAATTAAATTAACAAATAGTGGGCCCCACTAGACAGTGGCACTACCAGAGGCTGCCACGTGGCACTGTGGGCCCCACAGGGCTGACTCAGCTCGGGTGACTGGGCAGTGGGCCCAGTTGACATGTGGCACTGTGGGCCCCACGGGGGAGTCGGACCGCCCGGTTGACCGGGCAGTGGGTCCCACTTGCCACGTGGTGGGCCCAGAGGCGGCCACGTGGCGCTGTGGGCCCCACTAGGGAGCCGAACATCCACGCGGGCTCTGGCTGGGGCCCCCACGTGACACGTGGCCTGCCGGGTGGCTGCCACGTGGCACTGGGGGGCCCATGGCCGAAGCCGAAGTGTCATGGCTTCGGCTGGTGGGTCCCACTGGACACGTGGCAGGCCCAAAAGAGCCACGTGGCACTGGTGGGCACCACCAGGTTGACGCGGACCCGGCTCGGGCGGGTCAGGCTCGGGTCGACCCGGCCAAACCCAGACTCCGTCTCCTTCGCGGAGACGGCTCGAGGGCGCTGGGCTAGGGCACGGCTTTCGCCGGCCTTCCCGGCGCCGGACCACCTCGGCCCGCACGGCCGCCGGTAGCACTCGACGAGGGCTACACGCCGGCGGGCGGACCTTCGCCGGAGGTGGCCGGGATCGCCGACGATCTTAAACCCTAGGATTCTAGGTTTTCGGCCGACCAGACTCAAAAATTATAAACCCAGATTTGGGTTGATCGGACCTGATCGAGCTCGATCAGGTCCGATGGATCGACAATCAGACCTAAGATCTACAATAATCAAGAAGAAAATTTGCGAATCTAACGGCGGAGAGGGGAGATCGGGGTACCTTGTGCTCGACGGCTACGGGGGCTCGGACGGCTCGGGCTCGATCTGGGCTCGGGTTCGCGAAACCCGGAGCCCAGAGGCTGCCGAAGGCTTTAAAGGGAGGCCGGCGACCTCGCCGAGGTCGGGGAGGGGTCCGGTTGGTCGAGCGGGCGGCGGGCGCGCCGCGTGGCGAGCGGGCGAAGAGCACGAGAACGATGGCTCCGGATCGTTGGATCCGCGCGATCGCGGACGATCCGGATCGGCCCAGATCGCGTGATGCGGATCGCGTCCGAGAGCCGTTGGATCCGCGCGATCGGACGGTCCGGATGGATCCGTCCGATCGGACGGCGCCGTTAGCGCCGTCAAAAATTAAATTATTATTTTAATTTTTTTTTTTTTTTGAAAAATTTCCAGGAAATTTTTGAACATATTTTTCTTAGCTAATTTGGGGTCAATGAATTCAATGGTGCAGTCGGATTTTTGATCCGACGAGTATTTTGATACCTCAATTTCCGGGGTATTTTTATTATTATAATATTCGTTAAAATTCCGACGACTTCCGATTGACACGAAAACTTCACCCCAAGCTAATTTGGGGTCAAGGAATGCAATGGCGGTGTTCGTTTTTCGATCGGAGGTCAATTTAAATAGGTCAATTTCTAGGGTTTCTGGATTTTCAGAAATCAGGATTCGATCCGTTTGACTCCTAATCTGGACTAGGTCTCAAAGGTTGTCTCCACTTGACCTAATTAGCACTTATAATTGTGTTTAAGGCTTTAGGTTAGTCTTAATTAACTAGGGTAACAACTCAGGTTGTTACAAGCCCTCCTTCACTTGCTGAAATTTTCTCCATTTCCTCCATTTCTCCATTGCCGCACTTTGAGAAGAACAAAAGGAAGAAGAAGAAGAAGAAGATAGAGCATTTCTCATCCACCTCTAGCAAGGCCTAAGGTACCCTCTTGCTCCTCTCCTTATCTTTCTTATGATATTATGATGTTAGAATGCAGCCTTGGAAGTCCATATGCATGTATGAAAGCCATTAAGGCTCTTAAGAACTCACAAAAATATGCTCTATTTTTCATTTATTCTGCATATCCTTGTATTCAGCATCATTTTTAGTATAGCTAAGATGCTCTATTCATAGTGATTTTAGTGTCGATGGAAAGGTATTGGAAATACCTTTCCATTGATATATAGCACCACTCATGAAACTCTCTGGATTGAGAGTAATTAAGCTCGAAAAATGGCCCTTTGGATTGAGAGTAATCTAGCGCGCTGCAGCGGGTTGTCACGGGCTGCAGCGAACAGGAAAACTTAAGGAAAATATATAAAAATGCATGTTGAATTAATTGAATAGTAATTTGTGAAATTGACTGCTACAGCGCGTGGTCACGCGTTGCAGCGGCCTGCAGCGGCATTTCACGGAACTTAGGAAAATGACCAATAAAACTAATTGAATAGTTTTTTGCAAAATGAACCGCTACAGCGCGCCATAGCGCGCTGCAGCGAGTCACAGTGGGTTACAGTGGATCGCAGCGAACCACAGCAAGACACAGCGCAAAGGCGCTACAGCGCGCTGCCGCGCTGATAGCGCTACAGTGCGTTGCAGCGCCTAAATTTGCAAAATTGCCCAGAAAATTCAGAAACTGCATAGATTTTGTAAAACTGCCCAGTTTCGGTTGAAATGGCCAAAACTCAACTGTTTTGATATTTTAAGACCCCTATGACCCTAGTGGGGCTATGCTATATCATCAGTAAAATCGAACATTGCATAAAATTCTATATGAAAGTTAAATTTGAAACTTGGTCATTTTCATTAAGTGCTCTAAAATCATATATCTTAAATGTATGTCATGCCAAATGCTAAGTAAATACTTGTATCAACTAGGAATATCCTAATAACTAAATGATATGAAACTTAGATCTTTTAAAATTGTGATTAAGTTCTAATCTCTTTGGGTTGATTTAGATTTTTGATTAACATTAATCACCTTTTTATTTTATGTTATCTTTTCATTTATATGTGTTCATGAACTTATGTTAGAGGACCTTAACATTTATTTGGATACTTAAAGATGCTTACTTGAACTTAAGAACTTTAATAATTTGATTAAGTAGATGATACTTAATCCAATCCTAAGTTTGACATCAATAATATACTAATAATACATTGATTAGACATTGACCTTTAAATTAATCATTGGTCTTAATAATAGAAAGGTTAGGGGTTAAATCCTAACTTGTCTTGATTAAGATCCAAACCTTAATCACTTAATTAATCAATTTGATTGATCTTAAACCATTGAATTAGAAGTGCTAAGATTAACATTGAATATATGTGATTGAACCATCTGAACCTAAACTTTAGATCCTTGATTTTCTCTTATATAAGACTACTAGCATAAGATGAATAATAAAATATTAATGATTAATGAAATGATCTAATATTAATAATATTCTTGATTCCATCCCATGATTATAGAATATGAATGGGTTAGATGAATGGTTAGCCATCTAACCTGATCACCTTAGTCCAAAATTAATAAGTAAGCCTTAGATGTTAACTCAAGGAGTAGAAGAGTGAGATCTTAAGGGTCTTGCTTTAGCATCATTTTGAAAATATTTAAAGACCTTAATAAATGACACCTTGAGGTAGAAAGAGCTTTTGTGACTTATTGAGATAGAACCTTAGATGATCCATCATAACCTTAGAAGTGGAACTTGATACCTTATGGTAAGAATCACCTAAATTACTTAGACTGTCTTATTCATTATGGTAGTACCTATGTTGAATGATATTTTGATCACATCCTTGGAGCCTTGTGTAGGATACACTAGTTAGAGTAAGGATTATTAGCTTTGATAAATCCTTGAGATTAAATAGATTTGTCCAAACTCAGGTTATGGGTTGGGTATAGTAGGGCATACCCATAATATTGGATTACTCCAGTAGTATTCAGGATTGGTTGATTCACTCCAATATGGACTTATGACCAGGTGTTATCCTGAGGGATTAGCTGAATACAGTCCCATTAGAGTAAATCTCCCAAGATTAAGAGTGTTACAATTAGTGAACAAGATCCTTAGTTTGAGATATAAACTGCAACTGGGTTCTACCTCCTATTGTAGTGCGCTTCGATAAGTGCAGTTTAAGCAAACTAAGTATCATAAGTCACTATGTGTAGACCACTAAGTATGCTTGCACTTAGGTCATTTAACGACTTAGCTTGATATGAAAACTATGACTGGGTTCTGCCTCCTATCGTAGTGTGCTTCAATAAGTGCAGTTTAAATAAGCTAAGGGTTAAATCCACCTTTCTTGTAAACATGCTAATTATGTGTATATAATCAACCCAGCCAATGATTTTCTTAAATAAAAACTTCCAACTTTAACTAATCATCGAGATTAGAAATTAGGTGTCAGAATCCTTTTAGTAGGATTCTGCACAATGGAGACTTGGGATTCATTATCAGTTTTCCAAGCATTTTTAGGATTTTCGGATTTTACCTCATGTAGTTAGAGGTATAAGTATGAGCATAAGCATGATGTGTGAGTATCAGAATAGTGTATAAGTATCAGTGATGATCTATGAGTTATAGAATGTTGCATATATTGATAGGGGAATTTTTAGATGCATCAGTGTCATTAGTAACAATATTCCCAATAGGATGTATGCAGACATTGGACCGTACTGCTCATAACATTTCAGTGATATTTGGTGGCATATTAGTAGCATACAGTGTTTAGGCATATTCAGATGCACAGTTTTAGTGGCATACAGCATAATTTATAGATAATTACTCAGTTTTAGATTCAGTACTATTTTAGTTTACTTTTAGTATTCAGTTATAATGCAGTTTTACTTTGTTTTACTTCAGTTTGTATAGTTTTATACAATTTTAGATTTTCAAATATGTTTACAATTTTCCTGTGGTTTTATACATGTTATGTAAATGTAAGTAAATAAGTAGAAGTGTTTAGAATAGTTTCGATGTATTAGACTTATTGTCTAACACGAGGTACTTTTAGGATCCGACAATTTGCTAGATCCCGAGTAGTATATTGAGCCAGTTCAGGAGGACATCCAGGAGATCCAGGAGGAGCCCATGGAGCTTTAGTGGACTTTTCTTCAGCTTTATTTTCTGCTCAGTTAGTTTCAGTTTAGTATTTAGTCCTATGTCTATTATTCAATAAATGTTTGTAATAACTCTGGATGTAGTTTCTTTTCTTTTCTGAGATAAATATTTTTCATACAGCTTCTGTGATGAATGTTCTGGATGTATGCTTTAAGCTTTCACACTCTGTATTATACTGCTTATACTTAGTATTGTGATGTGATCAGCATTTTGGATATGCTGACATCTTATACATATATTGGATTCTTATTGTATGTTAAATCAAATGTATGTATTTGTCTAAATACTTAGGATAGGAATACTACTCTTATCTTAAATATTATCTCTCAACTCTCTTTGAGGTGGAGTCAACAGCCCCCTTCAGAGGGGTTTGGTATTTCAGCTATTTTGGGGAGACATGTTATTCTTCCTCGAGTAGCGCACCATTCCGCTGCTAAATTACTCTTTACGTACGACGACGGGATGGGGCGCTACAAAGGTACATGAGAGGTTTTGAGCATTTGATCAAAGTGACAAAGTTCAAACTTAATTTTAATGTAGAATTATATGTAATGTTCAAATTTGATATTATTTAGTCTCACTAGGGTTCTAGGGACCTTAAAATACCAAAACATGAAAGTTTTGGCCATTTCAGCCAAAATTAGGCAGTTTTAAAGAATTATGGGCAGATTTTGCAAATTTGGGAGCTACAGCGCGCTGTGGCGGTTCTGGAGCTTTTTGCGCGGCAGCGCGCTGCGGCCCGCTGCGGCGCGCTATGGCACACTGTAGCGGTTCACTTTGCAAAAACACTGTTTCATTAAATAAATTTTGATATTTCCTAAAGTTTTCCGAAAATTTTTGCTACCGCCCGCTACAACCCACTGCAGTTCGCTGTAGCGCGCTACAGCGTGTTGTAGTGATCTATTTTGCAATTTTACTGTTCAAACAGTTAAATGACTGGTTTCCTATAGTTTCTGCTGAAATACCGCTGCGCCGTCACAGCACGCTGCAGCGGCCTATTTTGCAATTTTGGGCCGCGCTGCAGCGCTAGACGGTGATTTTTGCCGGGACAAAACATAGAATGCCTATTTTCAAGCTCAATTACTCCCAATCTAGAGCATTCCATGAGTAGTGCCATATATCAATGGAAAGGTCTTTTGGATACCTTTCTATTTACACCAAATTTGGCACAAACGGAGCATCGTAACTATACGAAAAATATGAATAAATGCAAGGGTATGCAGAATAGACGAAAACAGAGTAACTTTCTGTGATGCTTTTAAGAGCCTTAGTGTAACAACCCAGAAGTTGTTACATGTCAATTAGTAAATCTAATTGACCTTAAATCTCTTTCATTACTCCTATAATAGAGTTAAAAGTCTCCACCTCAAATTTTGTGCAAATTGGAGATCGCTTGTCAATTTATAGTGTTTCCTGGTTTTCAGATAATTCTGAAGATACCTAAATCATTTAAACATCAGAATTAAAAATGGAGTCTGCCATTGAACTCAGTAGCTCCAAATTAGCTAAGAATATTATTTTGGGAATTTTTAGAAATCGTTGATTTTTTGGATTTTCTGCTGGATTTCGATCGCTCAAAAATTTTCGTTAAAATTAGGATTCCAATTTAAGTCGAATAAAAATATAATAAAAATATCCTCTTAAAATGCCTATTGAAAGGATCTTACTGCAAAAATTTGGGCTCATTTGGGATCCCGGATTGTCCTAAATAAATTTATGAAGTTTAAACTTCAAAGGCTAATAATATAAAAAATATAAATTGGAATTTTGAAAATTTTATATATCTAAGTCAAGCATCATATGAGGATGCTATGTTTCAAGTTTCGTTAATTTTTGAGTTTTCGATTTATCATAATTAATTTTCTAAATTTTTCACTTAAAAATCAATATAAAATACAATACTTGTCGAAATTCAATAATTTTTAGACGCGTGCGTTCGTCCCGTCGAGACGGTCGTTTCAATACTAAGTTTGTAATTTTTGAAGCTCAAATAACTCTAGATCTTGGCTCAAAAATTTCAGCCATTTATTTTAATCCAACGGCTAATATAGATCTTAGGGTTTACTTATATATCTCTTTAAAAAAACCTAATTCAGCGAATATGCCCTTCTCCTCAGCCGAAACCCTTTCCCATCCATGCAAGCCAATCCCTATCTGCGACCTAATCTTATCTTCTACGCATGCTCAGTTCCTCTCCATCCCTTCCTTCGAGCGAACAAGAAAGGGCAGTAGACGCGTGGCTTCCACCTCTCGCGAGGTCCAATGACCGATCGCCGAAGGCTCACCTCCTTGTGAGTCGTGGAATTGCCTTGATCGTCTCCAAGTAAGCCTATAATACCTCTTCCTTTATTTTTTTTCACTCACGGACGCCTCCCTCTTCACTCGCCGAAGCTTCTCCTTTTCCCGAGCCTCTTCTCTTAACCGCAAAGAAGCAAAGGAAGAAATCGTCTCCAAGTGTTGTTTATATGAAAATCAATTATTGATTTATGTCAAAGGAAAAAATTGCTAGAATCTAATCGAACTTGAAAGGATACCATTGAGCTTAGACTTATGCAGTATTCAAACTTCAACAAATTCATAGTATTTTCTTCTTTCATATGATAATCGCACCCTTTAGATTTTGAGAAATTCATTTTTCATAAGCAAATGATCAGAATGATCAATGATTCAAGAATTTATATAAATAAAAATTTGAATGATTTCAAATAGATTGCATGCGGATGCTGTATTAGAAGTCTCATATTATCTTTCTCAATTAATCAATTAGTTTAAGCTATCTTATATTATAATAATTGAAATTTATATATAATAATTTCATGACCAAAAAAATTAGAAATTGTTGGGCTCATGTTATAACTATGTGTGACCAAAGACTTTGTTCTTTCATAGAATATAATTGCATTGTTAGTATTAATTTAAAGAGAAGGATTTAGTTTTAAGTTGCATATGATTATTTTTCTGTTAATCCATTAGTTTAAGCTTATTGAAGGAATTGCCTTATAAAACTATTTTTATGATATCGCCTACTTCTCGCAAATGATGATTGCCTTATAAAACTGCTTTTATGATGTTGCCTATGTCAAGAGAGCAAATGAAGTTTGATGGGTATGCTTCTTACATTTTAGAAAGTATTTTATTATAACTACCTCGTATCGCTAAAGTTTGAAACGCTTTCTAAAAAGAAATGAAATATATTAAATGTATCTCATCAAATAAACCAAAGTTTAGCAAGTTTAAGAAATATAAAAAGGATAGAAACAATATAACTTATTTGGGGAAATACTATTGTTCTAAATATATTTAATTTTAAAGCATCATACTTCTTCTTAAATTTTGATCAAATATAAACATCTCAGCTTCACATGTATATTAAGGAAACACCAAAATCAGCATTTTTTTTCTCTCTTATCATGAAGGATTGGATATGTGTAGTATTGCTACTTTGCCATTGTAAAAGAATTTCTAATTTTATAGTGCCTTCTTCATTTAAAATAATGGTCTTTGTTATCTTTTAATTGTTGTCATTGCTATCACCCATAAAATTGCTTTTGGTACATTGGTCATTATAAATTGTATCATGATTTTAGTTTAAATAATCATACATTGATTTTGTGTATTATTCAAAATATGATTGGCTACTCAATGGTTTAAAAAGGGCAATTGCTGTTGATTATTAAATAATGCATTATAAATTTTGTCCTATTAAAAATTGTTGTTTTATTATTAAATTGATTCGGAATTACAGTATTATTTAGCTTGCAGTAGGGGTAGTTTACTTAATCTATGAAGTTGCTAGAAATGGAGTATTTCTAACTCATTTCTTAGTGCTGAGAATGTTATTTGGCTACTCTTGATATATTTTTTTTATAGCACTACACAAAGAACATTTTAACAATTTTTCATGTTTTCTTATTTTACTAAAGTCAATATAATGATTATTCAAGAAATAGGCTTGTTGTATGATATTGATAAAGGGCTATATAGTTGTCATGGGAGTTTAAGGATGTTATGGATCATATAGAATTAAATACTATCATTTCATTATTAGAATCGTATATCGTATATGTCTTTTTCTCAAATTATCTATTAATACAGATTTCAAATTATGGGTCGTCATTCACTTTAATGTAAATCAAATACTGCCATCTCCTTTAAGATAAAACATATGTTGTTATTATTTCTAAAATGGAATCTTTTATATCACATGGAAACCAAATGCTGCCATTTAAGTTATGAAATTCAGATGCTACCACATATTTTATGAAATCAAACGCTGTCAAATGCTGCCATGTATTTATATTAAGCTGTCATTCACCTTATACAAATGCTGCCATGTATTAAGAAAATAAATTACTGTCATTAAATCACATGTTGCCATATCTCAAATGAAATCAATTGCTGCCATGTAATTTGGGAGACCCGAGTACCACCATTTAATTCAATAATTCAAATGCTGCTATTAAATATGAATGGAATCAAATTGCTATTATACATAGAATCGAATATTGTTATTAGCTGTGAAAAAAGAGGATTGCTGCCATAAATTATGAATAAAATCAATTGTTGCCATTAATTATATAAGTGCTGCCATTTATATTGATATTATAAAGTGCTGCCTTAATATAGGAGAATCAAGGTGGTCATTTCTTTAATTATATGCTAAAATTAGATGATGCTATGCTACTATGTTTTATTTAAGATCCAAATACCAATGATAGTTGCTGTCAAAAGAAACAAATATTGCCTTATCTCAATAAAATTAATGTTGCCAAGTATCTCTTAAAGGAAGATCAATGAGATCTCAAGTATTTTAATATTGTGTTGTTATGAATCAAATGCTTTCATAAATTCAAATGCTGCCCTTCTTTTATATGTAATTAAATGCTGCTTTTAAATTTAATCCTTATTTCTTTTATATTAAAATACTGACTTTAATAATGATTCTTTACAGGATAAGTTATAAATACAGGATTGCTAAAATAAATGCTATGTGTGAAAAACCACATAAAGCTGCTCTTATAAATGCTAAATTTTACTTCTGCATTTCCTTTTTATTAGATATTTTATATAAGATGTATAAACTGTTTAATTTAGTTTTGTATATTTTATTAGAATTGGAAATGAGCAGTCCTGAAAAAGGGACTGAACTCTATTTTAGAACTGGAGTTGAACTCTATTGTAGAATTGGAAATGAGCAGTCCTGTAAAAAGGACTGAACTCTATTTTAGAACTGGAATTAAACTCTATTTTAGAACGGGAAATTATTAATCAAGTAATCATCCTTGGCTAAGGAATAATACTTTAGATAAAGAAGGTGATTATCCAACCTGGATTTACTTATCCTCATATGAGAGAGAAGTCTATTGTATTCAGTCACATAGGATGACTTGATACATTAGATTTGTAAGAGTTAATAAAATTAAATAATTGATTGCTTATTATTTATGATAAGATACAATCATTGGTTATTACCAAAATTTTTATTTTACTTATATAAGGTTCTATAGTTATAGCTTCTCATTCTAATGGAGATATGCATTCCAAGAAGATGAGGTGCTTGGAATTTGAAGACTAATGTAAGCAGACAATTCAAGTCATAATTGTGACTTATTCTACAATAGGTTTAAGGCCTTGAATCAATCCCACCTAAGAAATGAGAAGTTATTTACCCAAACTGGATAAGTCACTTCTTAGAAGAAGAATCATTTCTATAAGATACAAAGGTATATCTTTACCAAAAGAATCTAAGGTTTAAATTTAAGTCAAGGAATAAAACAATCGACTAATTAAGGATGAGACATCCTGAACACATAACTATACTTGTACGTAAGATTCAAGTCTAATGAATAATCATAATTAAATTATTACAAAGTAACATTATATGTAATAAAATTTTAAAGTTGGAAATATTGATGGGATTGAATATGTGTACCTGTTATGACATTGTTATCTTCAGCAGCCTCCACTGGAGTAAGAGTATAAACTCTAGCAGAATCAGATGATCTTCTAAGGATTTGTTGCTGAGGAGGCTTGGAGGTACTAGGTTGTGTGATATTACTTCCAACCCTCCTTGGAGTGGAGACCGTAGGTTGCTGGGATGACACCATAGTAATAGGTTGACAGCTTCGACTGAATCAGGTAGTATTAAGGACTTGAGTTTCATTAGGGCGATCAATACGTGCACCGTCAATTGTCATATTAAAATTACACTGTTGAAATAAATGTCATTTTCTTCCACATGTATAGCAACATTGTTGATTATGATAACATTTCCCAAAGGGATGAGGTCTGGTACACCCATTATACATTTTTGTGGGTGTAGGCTCTGCTTCGATTTGGTAGACCTTCCCTGAAGGAGTTCTAGCCTTTTTGGGATTATTATCCCTGTATGAGGTTGAGCTGAAGTTCCTTTTAGATTCTTTTTGAGATTGATGCTGAGCGATGACACGAGCTATTTCAATCAATTCTGTAAAGTTGGATAGTCTTAGTGGCACTACGTGATCTTTTATTGAATCATGAAGTCCACTTATAAACCTATGGCAGCATGCTTCTTCTTTTCGTACCATGTCAGGAGCAAAACAAGCTAATCGCCTGAATTCAGATTCATACTCAGCTAGAGTGCGACTTCCTTGTCTCAACCTAAGGAACATGTCTCCCAAATTATTTTGAACTGATGGAGGGATAAATTTTGCTCTGAAGGCTTTTATGAATTTGTCCCATGGGATCTCCTCAATGTAGTAATTTGCAAAAAATTAATTATAAGACCTAAAGGATGATCTAAGAAGTTCAAAGGAAAGAAAGGTTTCTCATAATTCACTTAAATTTTGCTTAAGACTTAACTTAGGGTTTTCGTCAAATTTCTAATTTGAGACTTAGAATTATCTAAATCAAGGTCTAAATCATTTTAATTACTATATATTATGATTTAGAAATGAAATTAGGTCTTAAATTTATTAAAACTTTAATTTTGGGCAAAAAGACCGTTTTGCCCCTCCTTAAGGGTCTAAATTTTATCTTTGTGAATTAGCATTTAATTCTAGATTTTAATAATGTGGAATGATTACTTACTGTCTAATATGAGTTTAGACAGTAATTTTATTAATTTTTGTTAAGTATTAAGCCTTATAGGGTCAAATTAATGAATTTGACCTATAAGGGCATTTTGGTAAATTTACCCCTAGCAACATATAATTTTTCTGTTAGTTTATTAAAGGTTATGTCCTAAGGTTTCTATAGAATCTTAAATTATTGAATTCTAATGTGTATTGGCTAAGTTATAGCCAAAACAAGTTTTAGGGTTAAAGTGTAATTAAGGGATTCTTAATTAGGGGTCAAAAATCCTAATTTCTCTGATAGGTGTTCAAATTAATTAAAATCAGTGGCTATGAATCACAATTGATTCACTGATTCCATTGACTGGTAGTGGGTTCAATTTGGACCTTAATTGGCTTAGTTATGGCCTAATTATGGTTTAGAGTGATTAGTGAGTGATTAGTAAAATTAATCACTTAATCACTAATCCAACCATGCAGTTAGGTTTTAATAGGTTCTAGGAGTTCTCTGAAATATAAATTGTCCAATTTAGATTATTGAATTTGCTAATATTCACTAATCAAGTTTTAGGGTAATTAGGGGTGATTAGCAAATCTAACTATTAGATCCTAAATATTTTTATAGATCTCTGTATATTAGGTTTTGATGATCTAAATTGGTGTTT
Source organism: Gastrodia elata (assembly GCA_016760335.1). NCBI lineage: Eukaryota > Viridiplantae > Streptophyta > Magnoliopsida > Asparagales > Orchidaceae > Gastrodia > Gastrodia elata. Next base: position 69,066,966 of record CM028671.1, on the reverse strand, counting down.
GGATCACCTAATTTAAAACTAAGATGACCAACTTATGGTCATTTGAAGTTCTAGGTCAAATTAGGCTAATTAGGGTTAGGTCATAAATGTCATTAGTCAAATGCTAATCCAAACAGTAAAGTTAATACTACTAAAATGTTTCTTAGGATTTTGTGAGTATTTTAAGACCCATATTTAATAGGTTTGGATTAGTGTGTACAAATTTATGTTTGAATGAAGTTTTTGTGATATTTAGGTTTTAATTAAGGATTCTAAAATGTCACTAGGTGATTTACAGCTCCAAATGAAAATTTGATAGTTCCAAATTAATCCTCATATTTTTCTGATTCCATGGTATATAAATATGTTAAATTTGGATTAACAATTTGTAACTTATGGAGGTTTTTAAGTTCTCAAATTAATTGATTTAAATAAAAATTTAAACTATACATTAATATCACTATTATTAATCTAATTTAATTGTTTTAATGTTTTGCCGTGGGACCCATAATTCAGATCGAGGCAGGCGGGCCCGTATCTGCGGGTTGGGCTCGACCCGCTTTGGCTCTATCCTCGGGAGACTCTTCGTCTTCCGCCGTTTAGGACAGACGAATCGCGAGTTAGGGTTAGCGAAAATTTTCGAGCCGATCGACTCGTGATAGCTCGATCGATTGAAATGTGATTTCAATAATCATCCTAAAGTATAGAAGAGTAAAGCTTAAACAAAGATTAGAGGTATGAGGGTACCTGGAAGAGTTGCAGTGTCGACTTGACGAGCAAAGGAAGATGACCAAAACCACGATTTTTAGGTATACAGGTGGAGCACGGGTGAGGAAACCTCGAGTAGAACTCCCATTTGAGTTTAATACAACCTAGAAGCGGTGGATGACCTAGCGCATCGACCATAGCTCACCGCGTGCGACTCCTTCGCGACACGCGGAGCTCAGACCTGTGCAAATCGAGACGACGAACGCCAGCCGTCCGATTTGGACGGCTGGAACGATCAGACGACGTAGGTTTGGCGCCGTCTGATCAAACGGAGGTGCCCTAATAAGCTAACAGCGTTAGGTATTTACTTGACGGCATACGTTAAGTTTAATTAAAATAATATTCTTATTTAAATTAAATTACACTTATTCATAAATTAAAATTATACCATTAATTGTATATAGAAAATTTTTAATAATTCACCCTTAGTAAATTGAGGGGTGAGGAATACAACGGTGCACTTAGATTTTTATTTTGACGAGTATTTAATTACTTGAATTTTCAGGATATTTAAATAATATTAAAATATTTGACGAAATTCTAACGACTTCCAAATGCATTCAAAACTTCACCCCTAGCTAATTTGGGGGTGGTGAACGCAATTGTGAAGTCAGATTTCCGATTCGAGGTCAAAATAAAAAGTCAATTTCTATGGTTTTGAGATTTTTCAAAAATCAAGTTTTAATCTATTTGATCCCTGATTTGATCCAGATCTTAGAGATAGGTTCTAAATGACTTAATTAAGCTACTAGAACCATAATTAAGACTTAAATTAGTCTAATTGATCTATATAACAACCTGGGTTGTTACAGAGTACCTTAACCTTGCAAGGGGTGGAGGAAGAAGGAACATTTTTCTTTCTCCATGCCTTAAGGATGAGCTTCTTCTTTCAGCACAAGGGATCAATGGAGGAGAATGTGAAAAAATTTTCAGCAAGCCAAAGATGGGTGGGCTGAGCTTCTCTTTAAAGATGGAGAAGGAGGAGATAGGCCATCATGACCCTATGGAGCTAGGATGTGAAGAGCCATCCTACTTGCATAGGGAGGGCTTGGCTAGGTGGAGAGGGGAGGGATGGCCTCAAGTAACTTGCATGAGGGGGGGGGGGGGGGGGAATGGCCAGCCAAAATTAGAGAGAAAAGATGGATTAAATACAAATTAATGAATAATTAATTATTATTCCTAATTTTAATTTATTAAAATTTTGGATTAATTAAACGTGCTCTGAAAAATCTCAAAAATGGTCAGCCAGCCAAAATTAGGGAGGAAAGATGGATTAAATGCAAATTAAGGAATAATTAATTATTATTCATAATTTTAATTTAATAAAATTTTGGATTAATTAAACTTGCTCCGAAAAATCTCAAAAATTCACCCCTAGCTAATTTAGGGGTGAGGAATTCAAAGGTGAAGTCGGACTTCAATTCTGATGATTATTTAATTGTTCTATTTTTCGGTGCATTTAATTTTATTAAAATATTCACGAAAATCCGACAACTTCCAAATGCGTCCAAATCACACCCCTACCTAATTTGGGGGTGACGATCATAACGGCGAAGTCGGATTTCGATTTCGAGGTCAAAATAAATACCTCAATTTTTTTAATTAATTAAATATTAAAATAATCCAAAATATTGGATTTAGCTCTGAATTGCCCAAACCTTCAGGGTTTGGTTCTAAAAGCTAGATGAAATTAACAGAATAATAATTAAGATATGATTAGGCTCAAATTAAGCTGGGTAACAATCTTGAGTTATTACATAAGCAAAATCGCTATTTTTAGAATTATTGTTTGATTTTCAGAGTGCATCACTAAATGCGATTGTTTTCATCTCTATGATTTTTTATTTTTTTCTTGTATATTATATATAATCAAATATTATTTAAATAACTTATTTTTAATTAAAATATTATTTATTATGTCATCACGGTTCAACGTCCGATCTGATTTTTAATTCCTTAGTTTATAGTTTCATTTGAGAAGGGACTGATCCAGTGTTATGACATGGAAACGAAAGGAGTGTTTTATAATAAAATAAAAAAATAAAAATTATATAATATGTGAAAAATTTTATTCAATCTCAATATTTTGTGATAAATCTCAATTTATTTATTTTTTATTTTTATCAATTTAATCCTTACTCCTTCCTATTCTAATAAAACAAAATTGTTGTAAGATTCTTCTCCTTCTAACTTATGTTGACTCATCGCTCGAAGATTCTTCTCCATCGTTGCATTAAAAGCTTCTTATCCTCTGATGATACTTTGAAGCTCTAACGAGACCTCACTTATTTACCTTTGAAGCAGCAATGGTCCGGTGAAGGCTTCTCTCATACGAAGCTTAAATGTTTGACGCCTCAAAACTCCAACAACACTTCCTTGCACAATGCATCTAAGCTCCAACAACACATCCTTTGAAGGCTCCTCATATATGACTCACTTCCAAGCTCTATCTGCATCGAACAACCCATCCAAAGCCAGCAACGCATCCTTCGACTCATTTGCTATTCGACGACACATTGAATCTCTTATTGACGTGTTCCTGAACACATCTCCTGCAGCTTAGTGTGGTGTAATTTGAGATAAAGGAGTTGGCGTGAACCTTTTGCAAAAAGTCATTGTGTAATGTTATATGCAAGTGAATTGTTAATGTTATGTACAAAAAATTATTGTGAAGAATTAATGAGTTATAATGATTTTGTATTATTTACTTTTTGTAGTCAAGTTAAGGCTACATCTTTAATCTTGGCTAAAATTAAAGGCTACATCTTTATTCTTTATAATGATATTGATTGCTTTTTACTTTTTTCAAGATAAAAAAATTTTAATATTTTGAGATTTAGTACATCCAATTTAGTTTGTTGTAAAAGTTTTCACAATTTTTATAGTTAAAATTGATGAAAATGCTTAAAATATAAATGGAATTAATTTATTTAAAATTATTTAAATTAATTAGTTAAAAATCTTTTTATTGAAAATTTAAAATAATAAAAACCGAACGGCAAAAATGATGTACACCGAGCTCAACAACGGACATCAGAATCCTACGATCTCAATCGTTTCGCATATATCAGATAGATCAAACGGTCGATAGTCGATCCACCGTTATAATAAATCGACGGCAACAATTGTAATGACTCGATATTAGATTAGTGAAATTAAACCGATATTAGGTGCTAACTATCCATGATCATATTGTGTGATTAAGTAAAATGGCAAAAAGAAATTAACAAATGCAACTCTAAGCCATTTAAGAAGAAAAATAACCTTATTTTTCATTAAACTTAAAGAGAAAAGTGCACATTGTCCAAATTATTACAAAATTTTAATATAATAAAGTGTGCATAAAACTACAAAATTATTTAAGTAAGCTTTTATTCCATTTTGATTTACCAAATGGCCAGTTCTCAATTCAAGTGATGATTTTTTTATTAAAATGTTGATTTCGTGCATTGGAAAATTTCTCAAGTGTTATAGATAACATGTTCACTAATAAAATAGCAGTTAGCATAATATAAAGAGTTCTTTGTTTATTTATTTAAAATCTCAAGATTTTGAGTAATCTATTAGTTTTTCTTGCAAAATGAAAATATCTAGTTATTAAGTATAATTTTAGAAAATTTGAAAAAAAATTTGGAATTTTTCTATAAGAAATTTTTTTTCAAGTTACTTTATGATTGATTTAAATCAAAATAATTATAGAAAATTATTAGGGTATCAAAATTGAAATATTTATGAATTTTTGAGTTTTACATTTATCAAATAAGCTAATGATAAAAAATTTAAAATTTTTATAACTAAAATGGAGGAATTATGCTAAAAATATATATTTGAAATTAAAATAATTAATTAACTGAATTAATTTAGTTTGAAAGATAAAATTAGCCTTTAAGGGCGACAGTAAACGTTGTTAAATAATGTACAACATCGTGTGACATCGATGGATTCAACAGATCCCATCGTTTCCTATTGAAACCAATGCACAGATCATGCCAGCATTGTTAACAGTGAAAGTCACGGGTGTAACGGTGTTAACGACGTCGATGAACCCAATTTTAGCAAACTTCAAACTCAAATTTAGGCCCAATCGCTTGGCCAAACTAGTCGATTTTGATGTATTTTGATTTCTCTCACTAATATATCTACATTTTTTTAATTTTGAGAAATACTAAAATTTTATTTTTAGTCAAATTAGAAAAAAATTATGCCATAATTTTGAAGTTTTTGCAATTAAACCACCTAATTATAAACACTAATCGATATTCCACATAAATAATTTTCTCAATTAAGGATGAATTTAAATTAAATTATTTTAAGCAATTAAAATTCCTCATTGATCAAACATACACCCTTAAATATTTGTTAAAGTCTTATAGACACTGTGGCGGCCCTGCCCCGCCGTGGTCCTGTTAATTTCTCAGGTTAACATGATTACGATGGAGGGGTCACCAAATGATAAGTCCCTCACTTATGAATAAATTAAGCACACATCCTAATCCATTATAATTAAAGAAAGCATCATTTATAATTTTAGGATCAAATTTTTTTCTACACAGATCTACTCACGAGATATACCATATATCAATGAAAAGCTCTTATGAAGACCTTTCAGTTAATATCAAATACGCCTCATAATTTTGCAGATAAATTAATAAATTACAAGCCCTAATTTGGATTTAAAGAAAATAAAATAGGTACCTTTAGGGTTTGGTTTAAAGCTTTGAGGAAGGAGATAAAGTGCTCTATAATAGATCCAGATATGCTAGTAAAGTTTAAAATCTAAAAGAAGATTAAAATTAGGAGATTTTTAGGGATTAAGCGGTGGCTTTGCCACCTACGTCTCCCTTGCCGCGTGCCAAGCCAATGGGAATTTTTTTTAATAATTCATTATTAATTAATTATTAAATACATTTTAATTATTCTAAATTAAATAATTAAACAAGCTCTGAAAAATCTCAAAAATTCACCCCTACCTAATTTGGGGGTGAAGAACGCAACAGCAAAGTCGCATTTTGATTTCGAAGAGAATTTATTTTTCATATTTTTCTACTTATTTAAATATATTAAAATATTCGAGAAAATTCGACAACTTCCAAAAATTCTCAAAATTCCACCCTTAGCTAATTCAAGGGTAAGGAACGCAATCGTAAAGTCAGATTTTGATTTCGACGAGTATTTAATTTTTCTAATTTTTAGGGTATTTAAAATATATTAAAATATTCACCGAAAATCCAACGACTTCCAAATGCTTCCAAAATATTGCCCATAGCTATTTTGGAGGTGATAAGCGCAATGGTAAAGTCAGATTTTTGATTTGAGGTTAATTTAAATATGTCAAATTCTAGAGTTCCTGAAATTCCCAGAATCATGATTTGATCCATTTGACTCTTGATTTGGATTAGGCCCACTGCTCGAGCCTCCGCGGCTTTTCGGCTCCCACTGTGGGGCCTACTGCACCACGTGGCAGGCTCTGGACACGCCACATGTCAGGTGGGGCCACTGCTAGGTCTCTTGAGACTCTTCGACTTCCCCGTGGAGCCCACAGTGCCACGTGGAAGCCACCATGCATGCCACGTGTACCGTGGGGGCCCACACACAATGCAGCGCCCAATCAGGCGCTGCCACATGTCATAAGTGGGGCTCACTCAGATAATTAAATAAATAAATTATTATTAGTCAGTAATTAATTACAGTTAGTAGTTAATTAATTATAATTAGTACTAATAACTTTTAAACAATAACTTTATATAATTAATTAGTTGTAATTAATAATTAAAGAATAATTAGGAATATTTAAATGCTAATTAATTTTTAACAATAATTATAATAATTAATTATTATTAAACAATAACTGTAATTAATTATTCTTAATTAGACAATTAACAGATAATTAAGATTAATGAAATAGTGATTAGATATATACAATTTTAGGGATGAACAGTAAATTAATTTAATTTGAATAAATGAATAGTAAAATAATACAAATTGTATTTTTGAATAGTAAGACTTAAAAGTTCAATAACTTTTTGTAGGATGATCCAAATATAGTCAATATAGGTCTCAAAATACTCAGAAAAATAAATAGAATCAAATGAAGTGATGTAAAAATTAATTTTGGGTGAAAAGCAGAAGGTCTCTCATAGGGCATCCAAATACTCTCGATTTATGGTACCTTAAAAGTTGTGCTGTAACAAGCTACCCAGCTTTATTTTTGCTTAATCATAGCCTAATTATCATTCCGTTAAGTTTATCTAACTGTTAGAATTAAATCCTGAAAATTTAGAAAATTTCTAATTTGACATTAAAATCTGACTTCGCCATTACGATCGACAGCCCCAAATTAGCTCGGGGTGATATTTTGGACGCATTTGGAAGTCGCCAGATTTTTGCGAATATTTTAATATAATTAAATACCCCAAAAATTAGCATAATTAAACAATCATCATAATCGAAATCCGACTTCACCGTTGAATTCCTCACCCCCCAAATTAGCTAGGGGTGAATTTTTGAAATTTTTCAGAGCACATTTATTAAATCTGAATTTTTAATAAATCCAAAATTAGAATATAAATAAATATTTATTTCTTATTTTCTAATTTTCATTTTCCCTTCTTTTTCTATTATTTTCCCTAGCTGCCCATCCTCCATTCGGCGCCCCTCTCCTCAAAATCTGGCGCAAGCAAGGCTAAACCCCCCTCCTTCCCTCAACTCTTCTATGCTTGATGGGAGAGCTCATGATGGAGCCTCCCTCTCATTCTTCTCCTTTAAGAAGGAACTCAACCTCCTTCTTCCTCTCCATTTTGCAAAAGCTGAAAGCTTCTCTTCCTGCCTCCTTCCTTGCTGTGCAAGCTGCTGAAAAAGCTTCTCATCTCCAAGTTTCTGAAGAAAATAAAGTTTTCTTCTTCCTCTTCTAAAGGCTATGGTACCCATTTGTTATATTTCCTTGGCTACTTCACATTTCTCTTATGATTATTTTGCATCTTTAGAAATCCATGATTGAGTATGGAAGCCATTAAAATTCATTAAGGCATTAAAATAAAATGCTCTATTTTCCTCTATTTTTGCATACTTAAACATTTAACTCCATTATTTGTATAGTTAGAATAATCATTTTGTACCGATTTTGGTATCAATGGAAAGCTCTCGGAAACACCTTTCCATCGGTATATAGCACCACATGTGAGGTGCCCAAAATTGGGAGTATTTGAATGCAAAAGAAGACCCATCATAATTTTCGCTCAGGCGAAATCATAGTCGGGCGCTACAGCGCACTGTAGCCCCCAAAGTTTCGAACCTAGATTCGCCATAGCGCACCGTAGCGTGCCGTAGTGCGCTACGGCGCACCGTAGCAGCATAATAAATTGTAATGTATAAAAATATATTTTGATGAAAATAATGTGAATCCGCCGTAGCGCGCTGTAGCACTTGCAATTCGGGGAATTAAGCGTCATAGCGCGCCGCAGCGCTTGAAAGCACTGGAGCGCGCCACAATGCTAAAATCCACCATAGTGCGCCACAGCGCCCAAAAGTGCCACAGTGCGCCATAGCGCGCCTCAGCACGCTTCAGCGCCCAAAAGCGCTGCAGCGCGCTCTAGCTCGCAGCATCGCGCTGTATCGCCTGGTTTGCGGCCAAAAGGCGCTAATGCGCGTCGTAGCACCCAGAATTGTCCCGTAGTGCCCAGAATTATCTAGAATGGCCAAAACTTCACATTTTTAGCATTTTAAGGTCCCTAGAATCCTAGTGGGGCCGAGTTATATCAAATTTGAACTTAATTTTAGTAAAATTAAGCATTGTATAAAATTTTATGTGAAATTCAAATGTGAAAACTTATATTAGATAGAATGTGCTAAAATCTCTTAGGTGTCTTAAATATTTTGTGTCAAAAATTAAAGGATAGAATTCTTGATTGCTTGTATTGATCAAGTAGATCTTAATAATTAAATTGCATTAAACTTAAGTCTTTTAGATTTGTAATCAAGTGCTAATCCCTTTGGTCTGATTTAGGATTTGGTTTGCCGTAATTACCTTATATTCTATGTCACTTTACATTCATATGCTTTCATAATATTAGGGTGTATATTAGAGAATTTTAACATTTATTTGAACATCTTGATGTACTTAATTGATATTAAACTATATTTGAATATGAGAATCTTAGGACCTTAATTAAGTAAATGATACTTAATCTAAATTTGAAATTTGCCATCAATAATACACCTATAATATATTAATTTGTCATTGATCTATAAATCAACCATTAGTCTTAATTTTGGTAAGGCTAGAGGTTAAATCCTAACTTATCTTGATTAAGATCTAAACCTTAATCAAGTAACTTTAATTGAAAGATAATTCAACTTGCATGCTTTTAATAATGCATATGATTTGACATCAATCTTAATTCATTAAAATAGAAGTGCTAAGGTAATTAAAGAACTTTTGTGATTAAGTATTTGAACTTAATCTTTAGATCTTTGATTTTTTCTTATATAAGATTGTTAGCATAAAGTTAATTATAAAACTAAGTTGATTTATCATAAGATCACATCTTAATAGCACTCTTAATTACACCCCATAATTGTACTTAAGATAAGAGTAGTATCCTTATCCTAAGTATTAGGCTAATATATATATTGGATGTAAAACACATGAGGAATCCATTATATGTATAAAATATCAGTATTTCTAGTATATTGATTACATCATAATACTATGTATAAGTAGAATATAAACTGAGTGCAGAAGCTAAAGCAAACATCCATAAACATTTATCACAGAAGTTGTAGGAAATATTCGTCTCAAAAAAGAAAAAAAAATACATTCTGAATTATTACAAACAATTAAATGAAATACATACATAAAAATTAAGCATTGAACTGAAATAAATTAAGCAGAAAAGTAAGGCTGAAGGAGAGTCCACTAGTGCTCCACGGGCTCTTCCTGAATCTCTTGGGTATCCTCCTGACCTGGCTCAATGTACTGCTAAAGATCTAGCAAATTGCTAAATCCTAAAAGTACCCCATGTTAAATAATAAGTATAACACATAGAAACTAATCTAAACAGTTCTAATTATTTATTTAACATTTACATAATATAATTAAATTTGCAAAAATACTGTAAGGATAACTGAAAGTATAAAACTGTATAAAACTGTACAAAATTGAAGCAAAGTAAAGTAAAGTAAAGTTATGCCAGAAACTGAATGCTGAAAATAAACAAAAATAATAATGAATCTGAAACTGAGTGATAGCATGTAAAACTATGCTGTATGCCACAAAAATTATGCATATGAATTTGCCACAATATTGTATGCTACTAATATGCAACCAAAATATCACTGAACAGCTATGAGTCGTATAGTCCAATATATACATACATATAATTGGGAACTACAATGCTGATGCATCCTGAAATTCTCCAATCAATATATGCAATATTCTGTAACCCATAAATCATCACTGATACTCATACATCATTACTGATACTCAACATCATGCTTATGCTTATGCTCATGCTCATGCTTCTAAGTTAAATGAGATAAATCCAAAAATCCAGAAAATGCTTTGAAATCCGATAATGTCAAATTCCAAATTTAGATTAAGTATCATCTACTTAATCAAGTCCTCAAGATTGTTATGTTCACTTATAGTTTAATGTTAATTTAAACATATCAAGGTGTCCAATTAAATGCTAACATTCTTGAACATACATCATAATATCAAGAAAATATATAAATATAAGATGACATAAAGTAGAAGGTAATTAAGGTTAACCAAATATTTTATTATATAAGCCGAACTCATCTTAAATCAAACCAAAGGGGTTAGCACTATATTACAAATCTAAAGGGCTTAGGTTTCAGGCCATTTAATTATTGAGATATACTTGGTTAATATAAGCAATAAAGGATCATACTCTTTAATATTTGGCACAAGATTTTTATGACGCATAATAGGTTTGAAGCGCATATTAAAAATGACAAATTTTCAAATTTAATTTTTATATAGAATTTTATACAATGCTCAATTTTAACTAAATTATGTTCAAATTTGATATAATTCGGTCCCACTAGGGTCCTAGGGACCTTAAAATGCAAAAACAATGAAGTTTTGGCCATTTCAACCATTTCTGGGCACTTTCAGAAAATTCATGGGTGCTACGGCGCGCGTAGCACCTTCTAATCAAAAACCAGGCACTATGGCGCACTGTGGCCTGCTATAGCGCGCTGCAGCACTTTTGGGCACGGGAGCGTGCTGGGGCACGCTACGGCGGTTCTCAGCACGGTGGTGCACTGCAGCGTTTTCAGGCGCTGCGGCGCGCTATGGTGGGCTACGACGTAGTGGCGCTGCAGCGCGTGGTAGCGCGCTGCGACGGATTTATATTATTTTTATCAAAAATATATTTTTACACATTGCAAGCTATTATGATGCTACAACGCGCTACAACGCATTGTGGCGAATCAGTTTCTGTAACTCGAGCGCTGCAGCGCCAGACGGTAATTTTGCCTATGTGAAACCCCTAAAGAGCCTTATTTCGGGCTTAAATACTCTCAATCTAAAGCATTTCATGAGTGGTTCCATATATCAATGGAAATGCCTTTCTGATACCTTTCCATTGATACTAAAATCAGCATGAACGGATCATCCTAACTATACAAAAAATGGTAATAAAGGTCTGGGTGTGCAGAATATATGAAAAACAGAGCATGAGATATATTACTTTGAAGAACTATAATGGCTTCTATACTTAATCATGGATGTATAAGGATGCGAATAAGCATAATAAAGAAATGAAATGACCAAGGAAGAAGAACAAATGAGTACCTTTGCCTTAAAAGAGGTAGAATGAATCTTTATTTTCTTCAAGACCTTTGAGGAATGGAAGCTCATTCTTCAGCACCAAGCTCAACAATGGAGGGGAAAGGAGAGAGCTCTCAGCTTTAACTTTACAGCAAAAAATAGAGAGGAAGGGGTTGAGCTCTATTTATAGGAGGAGGAGGGAGGGGGAGGCCATCATGAGCTAAGAAGCTATAAGGTGAGTGGGAGAAGGGAGGCCTCTGTTTTTTCCTTGCAGCTTGCATGCAAGGGATGGGGGGATGGGTGCCGAATGGAGGGGATTGTCAGGAGAGTTAATTAAGAAAATTGATTTTCTTAATTAAATAAATATTTATTTATTTTCTAAATTACTAAAAATTCAGATTAAATAAACGCGCTTCGAAAATTCCTAAAAATTCACCCCCAGCTAATTTGGGGGTGAGGAATTTAATGGCAAAGTCAAATTTTGCTTCTGATGATTATTTAATTATCTTATTTTCCGGGATATTTAATTATATTAAAATATTCACGAAAATCTGACGACTTCCAAACACGTCCAAAACATCACTATTAGCTAATTTGGGGGTTAGGATCGCAATGACAAAGTTGGATTTCGATTTTGAGGTCAAATTAAATACCTCAATTTTCTAATTAATTAAATATTAAAATAATCCAGAATATTCAATTTAACTCTGAATCGCATCAAATCTTTAGAGATTGATTCAAATGACTATATGAACTTAACATAATGATAATTGCAATATGATTTGGCTAAAATTAAGCTGGGTAATAACCTTGGGTTTTTACAAGCATAATTTTATATGCTATTACTCAATTTTAGATTCATTACTATTTTTGTTTACTTTTAGTATTCATTTTTTAGTTCAGCTTTACTTTACTTTACTTCAATTTGTATAGTTTTATACTTTCCATTACCTTTACAATATTTCTGCAATTTTATTTACATTGTGTACATGTTAAGTAAATAATTAGAACTGTTTAGATTAGTTTTGATGTGTAAGACTTATCGTCTAACATGTGGTACATTTAGGATCCAATAATTTGTTAGATTTAGAGCAGTTAGTAGAGCTAGACCAGGTGGATACTCAGGAGATCTAGGAGGAGTTTATGGATCACTAGTGGATTCTTCTCCAGTTTTAGACTAATTTCCTGTATTTCAGTAAATTATTTGTAATAAATCCGGATGTGTTTTATTTCTTTTCTGATATGCATATTTCATACAGCTTCTGTGATGAATATTTATGTATATTTACTTTAGCTTTCACATTCTGTTTATATACCACTTATACTTAGTACTGTGATGTGATCAGCATACTGGAAATACTGATATATTATACATATATTAGATTTTTCAGATTATATTCTAAATCAATGTATATATTTGTCCAATACTTAGGATAAAGATATTACTCTTATCTTAAGTGTTAGCTCTCAACCCTCCTTAAGGTTAAGTCAATAGCCCTTCAGATGGGTTCTATTTCAGCTATTCGGGAAGATGGGAAATTCCTTCCTGAGTGGCGCACCGCTCCACCGTCGAAATTGATTGTGATTATCTCTTTTGCGAGCGGTGATGGGGCGGGGCGCTACACTAGGACCCTAGTGGGGCCGAAACATATCAATTTGAACTTAGTTTTAGTAAAATTAGGCATTATATAAAATTTTATGTGAAATTTAAATATGAAAATTTATCATAAATAGCATGTGCTAAAATCCCTTATATGTCTTAAATATTTCGTGCTAAATATTAATGTTAGAATCTTTGATTGCTTGTATGACTAAGTAGATCTTAATAATCAAATTGTATAGAATAATAATTGCTTTAAATTTGTAATCAAGTGCTAATCCATTTTGTGTTTGATTTGAGATATGATTATCCTTAATTACTCATTATTTTAATCAATATAATATTTAAGTATGTTAAGGAACTTAAATGTTAATTTGGACACTTTAATTTACTTAAATTAACATTAAACTATATTTTAACATAAGAATATTAATAACTTGATTAAGTAAATGATACTTAATCTAAGTCTGAAAATTGCCATCAATAATATACCAATAATATATTAATTTATCATTAATCTATAAATCAACCATTAGTCTTAATTTTGGTAAGGCTAAGTGTTAAACACTAGCTTATCTTGATCAAGATCTAAACCTTAATCACCTTAATCAAGTAACTTTGATTGAAAGATAATTCAATTTGCATAATTCCAACAATACATCTAATTTGACATTGATCTTAAATACATTGTATTAGAAGTGCTAAGATTATTAAAAGAATTTATGTGATTAACTATATGGACTTAAACTTTATATCTTTAATTTTCTCTTATATAAGATTCTTAGCATAAAGCTAATTATAAAATTAAGTTGATTTATTACAAGATCAAATCTTAATAATACTCTTGATTATACCTGATAATTGTAGTATATAATGTGATCAAATGGGTCTAACTATCTGATATTATTAGACCATTCAAGCTTAACAAATGTAACTTATGATCTTAGTGCAAATTATTAAGTTAAATGTTAAATGTGTAAGATCTTAATGATCTTATAATATAATTTTTATGCAATTGAAAGCCATAACAAAATGTTAACACATTGAGGTAGGAAGAACTTATTGTTATAACCTGAGCTAGTAATTTAGATGATCCTTCTTTGCCTTAGAAGATTGATCTTAAACCATTATGGTAGGATCACCCAAAGTCCTTAGAATGGGATTCCTCCCATGTGGTAGTAACATATATTGAGTGATCTCTTTGTTACACTGTTGGAACCTTGTGTAGGATTCATCCAATTAGAGCTAGTATTTATAACTTTGGTAAATCCTTAGTTGTTAAATAAAATTGTTAGAACCCAAATTATTAGTTGGATATGATTAGTGAACTAGATCCTTAGTTTGAGATATAAATTGCAACCGAGTCCTGCTTCCTATCGAAGTGCGCTTTGATAAGTACAGTTTAAAACAAACTAAGTATCTCAATCATCTTGCATAGAACACTAAGTATGCTTGTAATTATATTATTTTAACAGCTTAGCTTGAGATATAAACTGTGACCGGGTTCTATCTCCCATTGAATTGCGCTTCGATAAGTGCAATTTAAAATAAGCTAAGTGTTAAATCCACTTTTTTGGAAATATACAACTATGTGTATACAACTTTTTCAACTAATGATTTTAAGTAAAATCCTAAGTAAATATAGTTATTAAAATTAGAACTAGAAGTTAGAATCTATTTGGATGAATTCTACACAATATAGACACTTGATTCATTATTTGATTTTAAATTATTTTTTGAATTTTTAAATTTTAAGGCACGTAGCATGAACATGAGTATAAACATAAGCATGAATATGAACATGATATATGAGTATCAGTGATGATTTATAAATTACAGAATATTGTATATATCAATCGGGGAAATTGTAGGATGACTAGTACAGAATTCCCAATGAAATATATGTAGACATTGGACCATACGATTCATACCCGTTCAGTGATATTTCAATTGCATATCCGTGCATATCGTATCGTGGCATATACAGATGCATGACTTCAATGATATACAACATAGTCTTACATGTTATTACTCAGTTTTAGATCTATTATTATTTTTGTTTACTTTGAATATTTAGTTTACAGTACAGCTTTACTTTATTTTACTTCAATTTTGTATAATTTTATATCTTTAGTTACATGTACAATATTTCTATAGTTTTATTTTTATTATTTAAATGTTAAGTGAATAATTAGAACTATTTAGATTAGTTTCGATGTGTTAGACTTATTGTCTAACATGTGGTACTTTTGGGATTGGATAATTTGCTAGATCTTGAGCAACATATTGAGCCATATCATGAGGAATCTTAGGCAATCCAGTATGAGTTTGTGGAGCACTAGTGGACTCTTCTCCAATTTTGTTATTTTGCTTAGTTACTATTTTAGTTCAGTACTTAAACTCATTTCTTGTATTTTAGTAAACTGTTTGTAATAATTCTGGATGCATTTTTCTTTTTGATTCTGAGAGAAATGTTTTTATTCAGTACTGTGATGAATATTTTGGATGTATGCTTAGCTTCTGCACTATGTTTATATACTACTTATACTTAATATTATGATGTGATCAGCATATAGAAATGCTGATATTTTATGCATATATTAAATACTTCATATTGTATTCTAAATTCAATATATATATATATATATATATATATATATTTGTCTAATATGTAGGATAAAGATACTACTTTTATCTTAAGTATTAGCTCTCGACCCTCATTTGGGGTTGAGTCAGCAACCCTTCATATGGGTTTTGTTTTAGCTATTCGAAAAAATGGGAAATCCATTCCCGAGTGGCGCACCGCTCCGCCGCTGAAATTGATTATGATTATCTCTTTTGCGCATGGCGACGGGGAGGGGCGCTACAGATATGGTCAGCATACTAGAAATGCTGATATCTTATATATATATATATATATATATATATTGGATTCTTCATATTATATTTTAAATCAAATGTATGTATTTGTCTAATACCTAGGATAATGATATTACTATTATCTTAAGTATTAGCTATCGACCCTTCATTGAGGTTGAGTCAGCAGCCTTTAGTGGTTTAATTTTAGCTATTCGAGGAGATGGGTTATGACTTTCCGAGCAACGCACCGTTCTGCTGCCGATTGGTTTATATACTATTCTTTTTGGAGCACGACAATGGAGCGGAGCACTACATAAAAGAACGTCCAAATAAACTTTTTTGTTATTGGTCTCTAAATAAAAGTTGCTTCTGGTTGTTAAGAGATTATGCATGCCAAATTTTATTTATTGATTGCAAGTGACATACTGAAAATACACATCTGCGCTTACACACAAGTGCATGTGGTCTCAAGTAATATGAGATAGTGAGATCCCGAAATTTAACGTCTTTTGGGAATGATTTCTTTTTGTTACTAGAGTTTGCTTGATTTATCTAATGTTTAAGTGTTCAATAATTGATGGTTTTGGTCCTAATTTAATATGTCAAATTTTTTTGGATGAGAAACTACTTCTTAAAAAAAATAGGGAGAGTTATGTCTTAGTATGCAATTCATTAAAGGTTCACGTAAGTACTCTTTTTTATCAATTTATTATCAAACGAATTGGATTATTTAATTACAAATTAGAAAACCTAGCCTTCTCTAAGGAATCCTATAAATGTGCTAAGTTTGGCCTAGTGCTCATAATTGAACACAATAAGGTTCAATCTCGGCACGCAGACCCTCATGTGATCAATAATAATTGAATTTAATGCTTATGTCTAAGTTATGAAATATATAATCTTAGCTATGTATCACAAGAACTTGATTTCACTTATGGCTCACATGCATTAATTCTAGGTTTGGCTAAGTAGATGAGCCATTGGATTAGATGGGTTATATCACATCACCCATAATACTCAATACATCTAAATTCTTGCATAAACTTAGGATGAGCTATAGAGCCCAACTAGTGGCTCCTGCATCAACTTCTCAGCTTAGCCAAGGAATTATGGTACAATGCTCAAACAGCTTTTCACAAGGCTTTGGGTTGTCATGCACAAAATTCTCATATAAACTAATGGTGAGCAGTGGAGCTCGGAGATTATTAATGATCACATGGCTCTACTGACCAGCTTAGATCTAAAGATTTGCACGAGCCGTTTTTGCACAACTAATGTTGTAACGAACATTCGCGACGTCGACGTTTAGCATGCACAACTTTAGTTCTAAGTGATTTAAGAGCTCTGTGATTTTTACAGTTTAAAGTATTATTTCCTTAAATATTTTCATTTCAAAATCGAGCTTATCCAATCTATTATTTACAAAATTCAATCGAAAGAATATGATTAAAAGATATTCATTAATATTGAAGAGTACAAACAATTACATTCTTAAGTCATTACATGCATATGCCTAATCCTCCCCAAGAAGGATTTAGGTTGCAATTGAAATATAAATACAAATAAGTTACAAGAAATTGGAAGTATTTGCATAATTTTTATAGAAAAGTCAAATGAGTAAAGATAATGAACAATACTAGAGAATAATTATCGTGTTCACATGGCTTTCTCTCTACCTTGAATCTCCTCTTATCTCTGTTTTCTGTGCTTATTCTTTCCTCACATGTCACAGCATTCTCCTTCTTTGGGCAGGGGAAACTATCTCCTCTTTGTTCTTACAGCAGCCTCTTATATTAAGAGCCTTAGGTTTGGAAAATTGGAATCCTTGTTCAGTATTTCTTCTTTGCTTTTATACTCCTTCTATTTTCTTTTCAACATTTATGCAACCAACATTTCCCAATCTTTGAGAATTGAGTTTCATTATGTTTTATTCTATTATTCTTTTAGAAATATTTTGTTATTCTTTTATAAATAATAAATCTTAAATGTGTTGCAATCAATTGTTAGTTGTAGGAAAAGGAAGAGTTATGTCCGTTGGCCTTCTCAATGCTGATTTAAATGTTTGTTGCAAAGAAAAATTACAGCGGGCGCTACGGCACGCTGTAGCGTCGTGCTCACAGTGCGTCGGGCACTGCAGCGCGCTGGAGCTCCGAGCTCTCTATCTTTGGTCAGCTACGTCGCGTTGTAGCGCTACGCTCTCTGTTTGTGGTGGCTAGGGCGCGCCGTAGCGCCAGACTTTTTGTTTAATATGCGTTGCGGTAAGCTGTAACGCTTTACTTTCTGTTTTTGAGCGCGCTACGACGCGCTGTAGTGCCAGTCTTTCTGTTTGAATCCACCGCAGCGCGCTGTAGCTCGCAAAATTCTCTATTTTCATCAATTTTATCTTTTTTGTAATCTAATCACATCCAAGCTACAATAACAATAAAACATACTAGTATAACGACTGGTTTTAGAAAAATCATATATTTTAAACATGAAAATAACTATACTCATATATGAGGCTCATCAATAAATATTTTAAAACTTATAAATATGCAAAGTTTGAGAAAATTATTAACTGTTTCTATAATTTTGTAAGTAAAAATAATCACATTTTTTTTTAAATTTGGACATGAATATTAAGACATAATTGATAAAATTAGATTTTGTGCTCAACAGTAAAGTTGTTCATAATATAATAGATAATAAGTATGAAAAATTTCAACAATTGATTATGGGTAAATCAAAAAAATATAATATTAGGAACATGAATGTTTTAAGTAAAGAAAAAAAATCAAGATTTTGTTTTGAATTGAATGAAACGAATGTTTAATTTAATTATTATTTGAAACTCTTAACCCCGATTTTTGGGTCGTTAGATGCCGCTTGATCATTTAGATCAAATGGCGCAGATTGAGCGGTCGATCTAGCACTGTCGGAGGCGATAGCGGCCGCGCTATAGCGGTTGATAAAATAGGTCGAACCGGTTTTCACCGAACCAAACTGAGCCGAACTCGGCTAAAGCTGAGAACTAACCACTTTGGAAGTCAAATTAGACCCAACCTCTTAGCCAATTGATCTGATTTTGATATCTATCGATTCATCTTATTTAGGACTGTTGCTAAGACACCTAAATTTGCATCTTAGAAAACTAATTCTTTTCTTTAGTGTTTCTGTATATTCCTTATTCATTTAATCTTAATAATTCCAAAAATAATACAAAAAAATCTCAATCATAATTTTTATTTAAGGACTTTTAAATATACTTCATTCAGTTCGCATCATCATTAATAAAATTAATATTTAATTCATAATAATAATAATTGAAATTTAATAATCAAATTTATAATTAAAAATAATAATTAATTAAAAAATATGAAATATTTAGTAGGAGCATTGAACATTTCCGTTCTTTAAACATTGCGACTTCATGCGCAGAAAAGAGGGCCCTAGAAATTAACTAATTCAAGCGCAGAGCAGGGGAGTGCACAGAGTCCGAATAAAAAATCCCTCCTCGAACAGGACAAAACAAAGTACTCACATGCCCGTCCTCCTCCTCCCCCTTCTCCTTCTTACACTCCTGCAGCAGCGCAGATCACTTCAACCTTATCAACTCCACAGCTCCTTCCGATTTCCTGTTCTCGACTGCAGCGATGAGCTCCAACTCGATCAAAAGCTGCAAATGGTGCGGACTGCTCCCAAAGCAGCAGCAGGAAATCAGCGACAGAAAGAGGGGGAGGAGGAGAAGCAAAGGCCATTTCGTGGTCTACGCCAAAGGAGGGAAGCGATTCGAGGTGCCTCTCGGGTATTTGGATCACCCCATCTTCAGAGTCCTGCTGGAGGTCGCTGAGGAGGAGTTTGGGAATATTCCCTGCGGCCCTCTCCGCGTTCCCTGCGAGGAACAGCTCATGGATCGACTCGTCTCTTTCATGGGAACAACCCCTTCTTCTTCTTCTTCTTCTTGCCTCTGATCAATTGTGCCTCTTTTCCGTACATAGCGTGCTGCGTTCCTGTTTCTATCTCCTTCCAAATTGTATGGCTTTTCTGTCCATTTTTCATTTTTTATTTTTTTCAGCGGATTGATAAATTTTAATGTAATTTTCAGGTTTTTTTTTCAGATTTAAACAGCCAAATTTATTCTATGTTAAATACTGAAATTATAATATTTATAAAATTACTATTTTTTATTATTATCACACCTAAAATGAATATAAATAAATAAAAATAAAATTTACTGTTTTTTGTTATTATTTTTTTTTTCTTCAAATAATTCAATGTTTGCGCGAAAAAATAATATAAAAATAAATAATTGAAAGTATATTTTTTATATAAAATATATTTAATGAAATTTAGATATTATTTTAATATAAAATTTAAAAATAATATTTATATTATTTTAATATAAATAAATAAATATTTCAAATTTCATTGACTTATTAAACTTGTTAAATTATTCACTGTATTTTTTAGGCTTAATTTGGGAGATAAATATTTTTCTTAAAACTATGATAAGATTATTATACATAAATAAAATGAAATTTTAATTTTATAAAGATCAAAATATACGGAGGTTAAAGTTTTTGCTATAAAAGGCAAATGGTGCATCCCTTAAAAAAAAAAAAAACTGAAATGCTATTTAGATTTATTGTTACGGTACTTAAAAAAATTTATTTAATAGAATTTGAATTAGAGAAATATTATTTGTAATTATTGATATGACACTCAAAAAAAGTTCAACACAATAGAATTTGAGCATATTTTATTAATATTTATTTATTTATATTAAAATAATATAATATTATTTTTAATATTTGTATTAAAATCATATCGAAATGCTATTGGATGAATTTTTTAAGTGCCACGTCAATGTGTAAAAATAGCATTATTATTAAGTGGTTGGTATTAAAGCAAAGTTAGTCCATCCATTGCTTTGCGCTCACTCATCTCTTTAAAGGATCCGAAGATTGATGACATGCGTTGTTAAGACATTCCATCACAGCCCACTAATTATTTTTTTTTTTTTTTTTTTTGTGAAGGCATTGCCGAAATATTCTATAAATAAACAGGTTTTACAATAGGAAAAAACTAAGAGAAGATAATAATGAGTAAAGAAACAAAGAGCGCTAAGGATTAAGATCTGCTAAGGATTAAGATCTTTTAGAGTGAGGTTGATATAAGATCAAAAATTTATTGAGCAGCAATCTGAAGATCAGTGTAGTATCAAAGAAGTATCTGAAAAGTAAGAATGCTACCAACAAATGAATGGGGTCTCTAATTATATCACAATTCTTCACTGCCTAGAAAAAATTCCCTCTTACAGCGGCAAGTTCCGATAAAACCAGAATCAGAGTAAGCCAGAAAAAAAGCAATAGCCAAAGTTTGAGAAAAAACAACAGCCAAATAGGATCTCTAATTACACCACTAATTATTTAATATTTCACTAAAAACTTTTCTTAAAATTTGAAATTATTTGACAGCATGAATAATAATTTTAGACATTTAACGTTATATATATATAATACTGATATTTAAAATATTTCAATAATAATATTTTATTATTATTAAAATATTTAAAATTATTAATTAATTCATAATAAATAAAATTTAATAATCAAAATTATAATTAAAAATTAGTTAAAAATTATAGAAAAGTATTGGAGTATTTTCCAAAAAAAAAAAAAAAAAAGCATGTGATTCCCACGTGGTTATTTTTTTCTAATTTAATCTACCACCCGTTTAATTATCTAATTAAAAGCTCTCAAAATTATTACTAAATAAAGCAAACAATCACAATAATAACAACAACCAAATCTTAATAGAAGCTCATTCCTAAGTTTAAGGTAAGGATCCTTCGTAATAATTATTTTCATTATCTTTTTTTGTTTTTTATAATTAGCAGTAAAATACACTCTCTCAAAATTTTAAATAATTACAAATTAATTTAATTCTTCCGTCATAAAACTGAAATTTTCCATCGTTGCCCTATTTCTATCCTTCCCCGTCGGCCTTTCCCACGAAGAATAAAACGCACGAAGCCCTCGTCTTCTCTCCCGATCTCTTTCTCCCGCGCTCGGCCCGACAGAATCGTTGTCCTCCGCCGCCGTCTGCTCTTAATCTGATCTATAATCCGGTATCTTCTATCAATTTCCATTCTACCAAATTTTAATTAAATTTCTAGTGTTTTTGCTAGATCTGCAATTCTTCCAAAGGTGTTTTCAATTTCTTTACAGTGTCCTAGATCTGCGCACTTGCCAAGCCTTCTGCGTTCTCTTTTTCAATTGTTACCCGGTAATCTTGTTTTCATGATTTCAGCTCAGCAGAATAAAGAAGATGGTGAAGATCTGCTGCATTGGCGCTGGCTATGTGGGCGGCCCGACCATGGCTGTCATAGCACTGAAGTGCCCGTCAATCGAGGTTGTTGTGGTGGACATCTCCGTGGCCCGTATCAATGCCTGGAACAGCGACCAGTTGCCGATCTACGAGCCAGGCCTCGACGATGTGGTGAGGCAGCGCAGGGGGAAGAACCTCTTCTTCAGCACCGAGGTGGAGAAGCACGTGTGCGTGGCCGATATCATCTTTGTCTCCGTGAACACGCCGACGAAGACCCGCGGCTTGGGTGCCGGCAAGGCCGCCGATCTCACCTACTGGGAAAGCGCCGCCCGCATGATCGCCGATGTCTCCAAATCCGACAAGATCGTTGTCGAGAAATCCACCGTGCCCGTCAAAACCGCGGAAGCCATCGAGAAGATCCTGACCCACAACAGCAAGGGCATCAACTACCAGATCCTCTCCAACCCGGAGTTCCTCGCCGAAGGCACCGCAATCCAAGATCTCTTCAACCCCGACCGCGTGCTCATCGGCGGCCGGGAAACTCCCGAGGGCCGACGGGCTGTGCAGGCGCTGAAGAACGTGTACACGCACTGGGTTCCCGAGGATCGGGTTATCACCACGAACCTCTGGTCGGCGGAGCTGTCGAAGCTGGCCGCTAATGCCTTCCTCGCTCAGAGGATCTCCTCTGTGAACGCCTTATCCGCTCTGTGCGAGGCCACAGGCGCCAACGTCACCGAGGTCGCCTATGCGGTGGGGAAGGACTCGAGGATCGGGCCCAAGTTCCTGAATTCCAGCGTCGGATTCGGTGGATCCTGCTTCCAGAAAGACATACTGAACCTCGTCTACATCTGCGAGTGCAACGGCCTTCCCGAAGTCGCCAACTACTGGAAGCAGGTCATCAAGATCAACGACTACCAGAAGAGCAGGTTCGTGAATCGGGTTGTGTCGTCGATGTTCAACACCGTGTCCGGGAAGAAGATTGCGGTGCTGGGCTTCGCATTCAAGAAGGACACCGGGGACACGAGGGAGACGCCTGCCATTGACGTCTGCAAGGGCCTGCTCGGGGACAATGCCTCCATCAGCATCTACGATCCGCAGGTGACGGAGGACCAGATCCAGCGCGATCTGTCCATGAACAAGTTCGATTGGGACCATCCGATCCATCTTCAGCCGCTGAGCCCGACGGCGGTGAAGCAGGCGGCTGTTGCCTGGGATGCCTATGAAGCTGCCAAGGGCGCCCATGGGATCTGCATCCTGACCGAGTGGGACGAGTTCAGGGAATTAGATTATCGGAGGATTTTTGACAATATGCAGAAGCCAGCGTTCTTGTTCGACGGGCGCAATGTGGTCGATGCAGACAGGCTGAGGGAGATCGGCTTCATCGTCTATGCAATTGGAAAACCTTTGGATCCCTGGCTTAAGGATATGCCTGCTGTCAGCACTGTGGCTTAAAGTTGAAGGAGAAGACGGCCAAAGTTCAGCGCAGGAATGCTTATTATTATAATGGCGCTTCTTTTTTATATTATTTTTTGAAATAATTCTTAAGCGGTTTGAGTTAAATACGATGGTATTTTGAGTTGTTTGTTCAGTGGAAATGGTATTTGTTTTCTACTTTGTTTTTCTCTATGATCTATCATTCTATCCATCATTTCTATATTTTTGTTAATTTCGATGCTATTTATTTTTGAAGAAAGGAGTGACTGTTAGAGCCCGTTCATTTGAATATGCTTTACTGCCGTATGCGGACTAGTAATTAGCTCATGCTTTACTGTTTCTATATCCTAAGCTGCAGGATTTAATGTCCTTCACTATATCAGTATTCTCTGGATTTTGTTGCATTGGCTGTTTCTCACAGTGCTTCTGAAGGTATATTCTGAGGTATACTGCTATGAATTCAGTAATTACTTGTGTGTGATCTGCTGTCTTGTTTGGGGGCTATAAATGCTTCTGTTCTGTAAATGCTTATCTATTCCACTGGTATGGATATGATATGCTCTATGAGCTGATCTGTTGTTAGTCCATCCGTCTGGTATTATAATCTTCTCTAATTCTCCGATGTGTTGGACTGGTGCGTAGATTTTAATGCTGATCTGTTCTACAAGTGATGATATATTCGACTAATATTGTTGATATGTCCTATAATTGCTGATATGTTGCTGATCTGCTCAGCTGATTGATTGGTGGTGTTGAAGATGTCGGAAATTTGTCTTCTTAACAGTTTATCTTCTTTGTGTTCATTTTTCTCTTTTGAGCTTAATGGGATTAAACTGGGCTATGGACCTTATTAGCTGGTTCCAAATAAAAACAAGAAAATGGAGAAAAAGTTAATTACAAGAAGGATTATCAATTAAAATAATCAAGATATTCTACTAAGTAAAGGGAAATAGAAAATTTAATTAAAAGCTAAAAAATCTAATAAAGGGAAGAAAAACAGCTTTTAGTTCAAAAAGAAGCATAGCATTCATTCAGAAGCAACGGTTTATAGGGCCCTCCAGCCAAACAAAGAGAAGAGGTTCCTCAGTTCAATGCACCTTAAAATAAGATCAATTGGGATCCACATATGAAGCACACCTCCATTAATTAACAATCTTTCTTTTACTCTGAGTTTCTTAAACCACTATTTCTCAAGCTAAAAAGGATTTTATTTGATCATATTCTTTTTTTTCATTCTTGGATTTAGTTTAGCCCTCCCTTTGGCCATGTGGGCTCATTCTAGACATTGAATAGGCTTCATTTGATAATGACTGCAGCCCTGTTTTCTCTTATTCTTGTTCAAGTATGAGTGACGCATATTGTAGCCTCATGCTAACATCTAATACACATTCATCATATTCTTTAGATCTTGCCTTTGCTATCAAGAACATATATTATTTTATTCTTTTATAGAGCAACCTCTGAGGCTTGTTGAGCCGGATTTTCCGTTTGTGTTTACTTGGCACGATGAAAATTAGGCCACCATATGTCATCATATGTGTACAAAGAAACTAGCATTTTTAAAAGGAAAAAATAACATCTAATAATAATTCCTGTAATAAGTTGATTATCAACAATTGTTCTCCAAATAGGTGGCTCTTGTTAACAACCAGATTATTGTGATCCATTGGATGCTAACTACAATCTATCTCGTGGTCCCCAAGAAATCCCGATTCCCCCTATGCCCTTCGATTTTCTTCTCCCTCCTCAACTTCAATGGCCGGAACAGAGAGTTACGACTCACAGATTTCCTGCAGTAGAGGCATCTCCTAGTCCAAGGCGATCCCCCCAATCTCAAATTTCTAATGCTCAACATCAAGAGCATGATGACAAACCCCTTTGCAGCAGACAACTCCTCCATTTTGAGCAACCCCAGATACTAATTAAGTCTTTAATTGAGACTAATTTATATGGAATATTAATTAGTGACTTTAATTAGATGTTTTAAATGCAAAAGCTCCAAAAATTATGGTATAATTTTGCCTAATTTGGCTAAAATTGATATTTTAGTATATCTTAAAATTAATAAAAAATGTATTTCCAAAATTCAAATAGAATGTTCAAAATGTAATTTCCGTGAGAGAATTTCATAAACACCAAAATTGTCCAATTTGGTCAAATGGTTGACCCAAAATTTTGGTTCGAAGTTGGCCAAAATCGAATTCGTCGACGTCGTTAACGTCGCGGTTAATGTCATTGTTAACGCCGTAACACCTGTTGCTTTCACCGTTAACTACATCAAATCGTAGACGATGTTTCTATCGTTGGTTTCAGCAATAAATGATAGGATTCATTGGATCAGCCGTTAACGCTAAACTGCGCAAGACGCCGTTTAACGTCATTTGCCGTCACTATTAATGGCCTAATTTTTTTTCAATTTTAATAATTCGCTTATTCAATTAATTTAATTATAAATATATTTTTAGTATAATTCATCCATTTTAGCCCTAAAAATTATAAAAATTTTGCTGCTATTTTAGAATTTAACTGCCCCAGTTAGTAGTTAGTACACATAATGTAGAATTTAAAAATTAAAAAGTATTTCAATTTTTAAACCTCAATAGTTTTATAATCGGAAATAATCTCTACTTCAAAAATTCTCAAAATTTTTCTAAAATTTTTTAAAATTATTCTTAACATCTGTTCTTTTGAAAAAATAATTAATAAATTATTCAAATTAACTAAAATAACAAATAATAATTTTATTAATTCAAAATCTTAAAATCTTATATATCTTTTCTATGACCGTATACTGATGTTGAAACCCACAAATTTTTGAAATAATTTAATCTTCGTTGGGTTGCATTAAGTCAAATGATTGCTTTACAACTTGCATTAATTTCACCAACACACACTTTGTAACTAAGAAAAACTTTAGAATACTTTGTTACAAGAATCAAAATCATTACAAATATTAGAACCATAATTTCTAAAAGTAATCTTCTATTTTTGTGTCGGCACCCTAAGTAATTGCGCTTAATTATTTCCTACATTATATACTCCAACACAACTAAGTTTTCCTGTGACTTTTTTAACTTCAAAGGCATTGTCCATCAACACAATAGAGCTCCATTCTTAAGAATAACCTATTTGCGCAAAGTTGACTCACCTTTTTCTTGTCAATTTCCTTTATCTAGAAATCAATTTTGTTCTTGATAACATTTGTTCTAAAATGTTGCTTGAATATAGCAACAATATAGAATTTCGATATATTTTCTTCATTATCTTCACTAAGTAAATGATCATCCATCCATGTATGCACTATTACCATCATCCGAATAACTAATCGAGTAACATATGCTTGAGCTTGCATGTGACTTGAGAGTTTGGACATATCACAACTATTACCATGCATGCACTCTTACCACTTGAGAGCAAATTATCATCCATGTATGCACTATTACCATCAACCTAACATTTTATATATTCAATCAATAATCTATATATATTAATATGTAATTTATAATAATACTCGAAATAAATATAAAAAAATGATTGACGATGAATATTTGGCATTGGCCTGGCGTGCGCCGTCCATTTCCATCCAGCTGCGCTGAAGTCGCCACGCGTGAAAAAACCACTAATGCTCCAATAAAAGCCAAAATCCCTTTCCTCTGTCTACTGTCTACGTCTCTCACTCACGCCACCGCGTCTCTCCTGACTTGTCCCTATTAATTTACACCAGCAGAGCAGCATATTTCGTCAGCAAAGCTCCACCAAAAATCAGTCTCATCATGAAGCGCTTCATCCCTGTACTCCTTCTCCTTCTCTTCATCTCTCCCGCTTCCGAAGCCTGCGACAGATGCGTTCACAAATCCAAAGCCGAAATCTCTGCTTCTTCCTCCTCTCTTTCAGGTGCACACTCTATCTGCATCTTCCCCCCTCCCCTGTTTCTCCCTCTGCTCCATCTCTGATCCCAAATCTTGCAGCTGGAGCCTGCGGCTACCGCAGTGATCCCGGCTATGCGGCCGCCGCTGCTAGTTCTTCGATATTTCGTGATGGTTTGGGCTGCGGCGGATGCTTCCAGGCGAGCCTTTTGATTTTGGTTTTGATTATGATTTGAGAGGCAGAGCTCATGCCGAGCTATTTGCGATTTTGCAGATTCGGTGCAGAGACGCGGAGCTCTGTCACGGCGCGGGAGTGAAGGTTGTCGTGACGGATTTCAATAAGAAGATCAACGGCTCAAATTTCGTGCTCGGCCTTGGAACCTTCTCTGCCATGGCTCGCCCTGGAATGGCCGCCCGGCTTGAACGCCTCGGGGCCATCCAGGTACAGCACAAAAGGTAACCAATTAGTTAGTTAATATCCTTGCTTAATCAATATAAATGTATATTTTTTATTTTTTTGTTAATACTATAATAATTAACTAAAATTACATATGATTACATTATATTTATATATTTAAATAATAAATATTTTATTTAAAAATATTGAAAATTCAAAAAGCATTAAATGTGGGCTAGAGCCCAATAATTCCAGCGAGCAAAGCATTTGCTGTATTTAACAGGTCGACCGGGTGCACCTGATTACTTTTACTGTTCTAAAAAATTATCCTAAATTAAAGAAATAAAGGAAATTTAATAGTAAAAAACAGGTTAAATTTATAATTTAAAATATTACAGTTCTTAAATAAAAAATATTAGATTATTATATTATGTATATTATTTCAATACTCTAATAAATATCCTAATACTTTGCTCTCATTTATTATTAATATTTAATGAATTTTTAATCATAATTTTAGCTCATTTATTATGAATTAATTACTAATTTTAAGTATATTAAGTGTATTTTAATAGTGGATCTCATTTATTACGAGCGTATTTTAGCATCTTCCTATTTTAGATATTAGAAAGTCTTTATTTAATAGAGCTGCTTTGCTCCAGGAAGCGGGTCTAATCCAAAGCATTGAGTTAAGATGGGGTCATTAACCCCAAAACTCGAACCAGGCACTATATCGGGGATAAGATGGAGTTACGCTTGGGCTAGGCTGGCCCGAATTCTATTTGTGCATATTTTAGTAAAATATATATATAAATATAAATTTTTTAAGAGTATTATTATATTTTTATATAGATATATATAAATGATATGTGAATTATTTGATTGAATATTTGTTTTATGAATTTATATTAAAAAATAAAAATTAAAAAATTTATTGAATATCTTTTTAATTTATATTCTCTAATAACCATATCATTTTTTAATTTTGAATTCTGGGCAGAATTCCTTGCGAATATTTGGATAAGAATCTGACGATCAGAGTGGAGGAGAGCAGCCGGAGTCCAAACAATTTAACGGTCAGGATCTTGTACCAGGGTGGACAAACCGACATCGTTGAAGTGGACGTGGCGGGTATGGGGTCCTCAGCTTGGCAGTTCATGAGCCGGACCTACGGGCCGGTCTGGACCACGTCCCGAGCACCGAGGGGCCCGCTTCAGTTCCGGTTCGTGGTGACGGGGGGGTACGACGGCAAGTGGGTTTGGGCCCAGCGGGAGGTGCTGCCGGCGGATTGGCGCCCCGGCGATGCCTACGACGCCGGAGTTCAGATCACCGATATCGCGCAGGAGGGATGCTATCCCTGCGAAGCGCAGGAATGGCGCCATTAATGGTGTCAGCGGTTGATCTCCTGTGTTTAAAATCGTGTGATTAGATTAAAATAATCAGGATTGTTGGATAATCAATTATGTATGTATAAAAAGAATGCTTATAATTTTGGCTATCCATCGCATTCATTGATTCATTAATCTAAGGTTGGTAGGATGCCAGCAAGAGTAAATAAATCAAAGATGAAATAATAAAACTATAAATATGGCTCTAAATGATCCCAATTTAAATAAATATTTAATGAGGAAAGGCTGAAATCATACGAATTAAATATTTATATTTGAACTTTTAATTTTAAACTGTTAACTTTTAAATATTTTCTAAAAAAAATATGAATGATTAGAATTTTAGATTTAAAAAATAAATTTTTATGAGTTTTACAAATAAAATTAAATTTAATAAAAAATTTTATTTTACTTAATTTTTTAAATTTTAGTTATCAATATATTTTGAAAAATAATTGATAATAATACTCCTACAAATCTCTATCAGTGTTTTGATTATAATAATTTCTTCGGTTCCCAATCCACATTGCTCACTGCGGCCGAGACAAACAACAGTGCCACCGGCTCCGAGTGCGAAAATTAATGGTACGGACGGAACATGAACTTAGAAAATGACTGTCGTGCCCTCAAAAATTTTATTTACCACAGGAAATTATCTCATATTTTTCCTACAAAAATATTAGGTATTCCCATATAGTTAATTTTACAACATAATGTATGTAATGACGTAATATTTCATTAAAAAAATTTGAATATAAAATTTGAAAATAAATAATGAAGTTTATAAGAAAAAACGTGCAGGACTAATTCTCCTTTTATAAATTAAAAAATTATTTAGCAATATATATATATATTATAAAATTCACACAATATTTGGGAGCAAAAAAAAAATGTATAGAGCGAAAATGAAGTTAAATTAAATCTATACCATATGCGGATGTGCCACCACTTGAAACAATAGTAACTTGCGAGATGCATAGACATAAATTTCTCCCTCATTAAATCTAACCAAACTGAAAATCAAATAATGAATGAATTGAATCAGACATAAATGATAAAAGTATAATGAAGAATATGCACTAAATTAGAAAAGTACAATATGCTCAATATTTTAACAAAATAAATTTTTCATTATAAACTTGATCTGAATATATTACTTAAAAAGGCAAAAATAATATATCCATCCACCATAATACTTCTTAAAGTATAAGAATCTAAAAATATTTAAGAAAATCTTGCAATTTACAAGAACTAAACTGAACAATGTGATTTTCTAAAAGAGTAAGAAAGATGTTGCATCTGTTTAGGTGAAAAGAGCAAACCGGGGGAATGATATTTAGTTCTCTGACGAAAGCTTGGATGACCATAATTATAAGCTAAATGGAGTTCCTTTGACAATTTGAATGGAGATCTTCTGCTTGGCAGTTAGAGATTAATATATATATATTTAGACATAAAAAATATTTCTACAACTAATAATATTAATTCAAACTTCTAAAATTTTAATATTAATTTCCTTTATAAAGCATTTCAATAGGGAGTATCATTAGTTTTTTCTTCTATATAACTAATAAATCTAAAAATAAATCAAATAACCAAATTCATCTTTTATATTGCTACTCCAAAGAGACCATTCCATTTGCAACGTATTGATGGTTGATATCAAAAGCAAATTAAGATATGTTATTGCTTTTTCTACAAGATGCTTCATTAACTTACATAAAATAAAATAAAAATATAAGAAAGCGAAGATATTCTCATCGATTGTATCTAGCAAATTGCTTCAATGAAGAGAATAAAGTAGAAGCTAAAACTGAAAACCTAAAAATACAAAAGAGAGCAGTGGACGAATAGAATCCAGCTTCCTGCATTAATAGCGTGAGAAAATAGAGTATTTTGATGAGCATCGGCGAGTGAATAACATGAGGCAATATCGCAGAACGGAAGATTTAAGGATTTTATGAGTTGTATTAAAAGATATATTGTCATTCTCTAGCTGTAAAATAAAATAATGAAAACATAAAATATAGATGCAATAAAATAGACTCTTCACAAAAGAGACTCTTCACAAATGCTCTTAATTTTTTCAAAAAATAGATGCATCAAAAGTTAAAAAGATTGTGCATAAAATCCTATGCAAATCAAAATCAATTCAAAGTGTATTATTTTCGAAACAAATCTAAACTGTATAATAATGAATCATGTCAAAAGCTCACAAATGGCAGGACCCTTTCACTTGTTCTTTTTGTCCTATAAAACTGTAAACAAAAAAGAGAAGATAAAACCATATATTTCAACACCGTAGGAAATAAGCTTAAACTTGCATTTGAGTTAAATTACGATAGCTTGCTTTCAAGTTAAGATTTGTTCATGCGGCAAAAACTGGGACTAATTTTCTAATTAGTTTATAACAAAGTAATTATTTCTCACGAACAAAGCAAGTCTCACGTAATATTTTAATTAGCCATCTTTAAGAAAATATTCATCTAAGAAATATTTTCTTTATCATCTTTTAAAAAATCCTTCCAAACTAATGATTTGATTCACATTATGAATCTAATATGAAAAATTCAAGCCACCACCCCCACTCGCATGGAAAGATCCATAAATCAAAAATTGGCAGAATCCTAAGAAGCGGCAAATGCAATAAAAGATCAACAACATTTTGTACACCTAGAAGCCGACTCATATAAGAGAACCAATGGGTAAAAAAAGGTATCTTGAGCGTATAAAATGTTAAGATGATAAAAATGTGCAGCGGAAAGCGAAAAGCCTACGAATGGATCACCATCTGCTTCCGCCTTCACCTTTTGACAGCTGGTCAGGTAAAATGATTGAAACTTTCTTTGCCTTTAAAAATGAAAAAAGTTTTTAAGTACTAAAGAAGACTATTGAGATAATAAATTAGCTTTTCTAGATACATATATAATGATAAAAAGTTCATAAATTTGAAGAAAAAATAAATTTGAATGAGTACCCTTCTAGATTGCCAATCGCATTAGGTGGCTGCTTGGGATGAAAGTGAGAGTGATATACTATTGTAGGAGTGTCAATGCATTGATATAATGCAACAGATGATGAAACAACTCTCATGATAGCTAATTCTGTTTAGCAAAAAAAATCTTAATAAAGTTTGAAAAAAATAAAATAATATAGACTTATGGATCGAAATAAAAATATTATACATGATTAAACGCATTCTGAATAAGTAATATAATTGTGATGATGAAATATGCACAAATTCAAATATAAGTCAAATTTATTCCATCATTGAGAATAACAAAATACATAAGCAATTGATATTAAATATAATAGTGCATGTTACAAATAATTTAAAATAATATAAAAATAAAGTTTATATCACTCTAAGTTAGTGATTGCTAACTCCTTAAAAAAGACAAATATATAAATTTATTAAGAGCAAGAGGGAGATTATATGAACATGAGCCTTTTAATCACAAAAAAATTATAGCATTCAATAATAAGTCTACATGAATGTACTGAAAAAAAAAAACATTATAATGAATTCTTTTGCTTAGTTGATTAAGCATTTGAATCGTCTTTCTCTTGCTACCGTAGAAAGATAATTGAAGCATATTTTTTTTAATTACATTTTCAAAAAGATAAATAAAAAGTTAATGCTTTTAAATAAGGTGACAAAAACAAAGTTAAATGAATTATCAAATACTAACTCAATTTAATTATTAATGAAGTAGAAAAGTAGATCATATAATAGTTAATTCAAATAAAAACAAACAAACAATCAAAGCAATAAAACTCAAAACATTTTGAAGCAGATTGGTGAGAACAAAATAACCTGCAGTACGCCTCAAAGTTCTTTGAAGGAAGAGCTCGGTACATAGAGAAAGAGCTGCTAAAGGTGTATCTTCAAATTCAACTTTTTCTTACAAAAATTCGTGTTTTTTTTGCGTCAGTAGTAGTGGGCCTACATTTTCTTAAAGTAAGAAAATACAAAAATTGAGATTCTTCCAAAATACATTAATATCAAAACAAAATAGGAAATGCTTAGAGTGTACTCTCCCAACTTTTCATACCATCTATATAGATTTGCTTGTTTATTTGGCAAAAAAAAATCAAGATATACTTGATAGCATTCTAAAGAAACAAATATGTGGTTCAAGAAAAGATGGAGGCTATGAAGCTGTGGCGGCCCAGCCCCACCGTGGTCCTGTTAACTCTTAAGTTAACATGATTACGGTGGAGGGGTCACCAAATGACAAGGTCCCCACTTAAGATTAGATTAGACACACATTCTAATCCAATTTAATTAAGGACTTTGCCATTTGTCCCAAAAATACTATCACTAAATGATCATACATGAACTCAGAGTGCGGAAGCATAAAACATAACATCCATCCAATACAGTATAAATACAACAATACAGAATAAGTAAAGTACTGAAAAAGAAATATAAACCTGTATTATTACAACATTTAATAAGTTTAAAAGAATTGAAATGAACTCTCAATCTCACTGAAAGAAAAACTAAAGCTACAGATCTTCAGGAACGGGCTCCTCCTCCAATGGCAAGTTCTCTACTAGATCTGCTACTCCAACAAACTCAGAACCTATCATTATCAGTTTCATAATGGTAGGGCCCCAGCCAACAAAAGAAAAACTAGTTAGACAATATGTCTAAGTACATTTTAGAGTAAAAGTTTATTTAAGTTAACTAAATATCACCATAAAAATAGAACTGAGCAAAAACAGGTGCAGAAAAGCGTACAAAAGAACAGTAATAAGTTATAAACAAACAGTTTATAACTAAAACAACTAGGAAGTAATACATACCTCCTCCAAGCAATTGCAACAAAAATAAGTAAGTAAAAGAAAAGTAAAACTGTAAGAAAAGTACAACCTAAAACATGCTTATGATCAAACAAATTATGCTAAGTGACATACATAATTTGAACAGTATAAAACTGAAAACACTAACATACTATGTGAGCATATGAAAACAGTAAGTAGAACTAGCATCCTATATATAATATGTGCAGGAAAACTGAAAGTAAAACAGTGCTGAAATACAGAATATGCTAGTAAAACAGTAACTGCAAACTGAAACTACAGTAACTATATAAGTCATCTGAACTGAACACAAAATCAGCAATTCTTAGCCTGATGAGCTAAGAAACTCTGAACTGAATATCACTGAATACTCTTAGCCTGATGAGCTAAGACAGAACTGAACGTAAGTGTACTTGAATTAGTATAACCATATCAAAATCCTGAATATATAGTCAGTAGGGCAAGAGTCTATCCATCCTATCCCACGGACTAGGCATGGCATAGACTATCGGACTGAAACCCCCTACAAGAAGCCGACCCCGAACGAGTTGATCGAAGAGGTATACTAATCAAGCTACACCTTACAAACCACTTGTGAAATAAAAACACAATGCTATTTATGAATGTTCAAAATTAACATAAGATATTTATCAAATATCTTAAGTACATAATATATGTTCAAGGTATAAGGCTCAAACTCAAGGAATGCGAAGCATCAAAATCAAAGTGCAAGAAACTCTATCTAAAACACAGGTGATATCCGTTGTTATCTACTTTATTCGTTCTATCTACTCTAAGTTACATAAGTTTCAGAATTATCAATTTTTATACATTCTGTAACTTAGAATCACGAATCCTATTTGTTGAAGATAATTAGGACTGGCCAAGTCTTAATTATAACTTAATCAAAAGACGACTATTTGGTTAAAATGAATAAATCATCGACCTAGTTTTGTAAATTTAATTCATCCCAAACTCATCTTGATTAGCCAAATCAAGATGAAAAGATTAAGAATTAGACTCCAGATGATGGGGGTCTAATCACTTAATCTAAAGGTATAATCTAAGGGTCTAAGTTTAGAATCCAAAACTCACAGATTAGGTTAAGGCAAATCCTAATGACAAATCAAATTCATTAGGATAGATCTCTATTCTTAGTTCTAAAGTTTAAAGATCAAATAATCATTTAATAAACTAAGAAAAATCTAAAAATTAGTAAACTCAAGGTTTCATCTAATTGAGTAACCCAATTTACTCAATAGATGAATTCTAACTTAAGATCTATTCCTAATCTTAGGAAATAAGGCTATTAATTACTAAGAGTATCTCTCAAGACACACATCCTAACTAATGTTATAAGACCTAAGGATGGATCTAAGAATGATTAAGGAAAGAAGGACACTCACAAATTACTTAAGAATTTTCTTAAGGAGCAAATTTTGAGATTTTAATTAAAATCTAATTTAGACTTGAATTTGATTAATTTCTATTCTAAATCATTCTATTTACTGGTTTTAGTGATTAGAAACTGAATTTAAGGCTTTTAAAGGCTAAACCCTAAATTTGGGCAAAATGACTATTTTTCCCATACTCAAGGGTTCAAAAGATCAAATTTTTGATCTAAGGCTTTAATTCTAAATTTTTCTTTTGGAAAGAGTTTCTTATTGTCTAATGTAAGATTAGACAACAACTAAAATAATTTTGGGTAATTATTAAGCCATATGAGATCAAATTAGTGAATTTGACTCATAAGGGCAAATTAGTAATTTGACTAAGTGAAAGTTAAATTTTTCTTTCATTTTAATGTTCTTTACTATCTAAGCTTTCCATAGAATCTAAATTTGCTGAAATTTGATAAGTATTGACCAAATTATGGCCAATACAAGATCTAGGGTTTAAGGTTAATTAAAGGATTCTTAATTATGAGTTAAAAACCTAACTTTGCCAATTAGTGTCCAAATTAAACAAAATCAGTGGCTATGGTTTACAAATAGTCCACTGATCATAGTAACATGTTGTAGGCTCAATTTGGACCTAATTTGACTAAGTTAAGATCTAATTAGGGTTTAGGGTGATTAGTGAGTGGTTAACAAAATTAATCACTCAAATACTAATCCAACCTTAAAGATTGATTCTAAATGGTTCTATGAGTCCTCTGAAACTTAAATCACTCAATTTGGATTATTAATTTGGCTAATATTCACTAATCAAGATTTAGAGTAATTAAAGGTGATTAGCAAATCTAACCGTTGGATCCTAAATATTTTTATAGATTACTGTTAATTAGGTTTTTCTGATCTAAATAGACCTTTGGATTATCAAATTTGGAGCTCAATTGACCAAGTTATGGTCAATTGAAGTTCTAGGTCTAATTAGGGTAATTAGGGTTATGTCTTAAATGTGATTAGGCAAACACTAATCCAAACAGCAAGTTAAACACTATCAAATTAATCCTTAGGGTTTTCTGATCACTTTAAGATCTATATTGGGTATGTTTGGATTAACCTACACAAAGTTATGGTTAATTGAAAATTTAAGACATAAATTTGAACTTAATTAAACCCTAAATGTTATTTTGCTAAAATACTGATCCAAATGCAAAATTATTGGCATCAATAAATTCCTCATATTTTTTTGATCAATTTGATATATTTATTTGCATAATTTGGATGTGTATTTTATGAGTTATTAAGGTTTAAAGTTTAGGATTTAATTTATTAATTAATACTGTTTATTAAATTAAATAAATCTGTTATTATAATGAATATATATATATATATTTAATTTATAAATATCTGTTATATAATTATATATAAATGTTTTATTTAGTTTCTGCAGGTGGGACCCACAGCCGCGCCAACGACAGCGACAGCGCCAGAGGGCAGGACACGCGTCAGCACATCATTGGATAGCTAAACGGTGTGGGGCCCACACTTTGTCAGCTGGATTTGATTTCTGCGACTTTCGCAGAAGCCATGCGGCGGGCTGAAGGGATGACACGCATACAAGGCGGGCCCCGGATTTGCTTACGCGGACCCTGAGAAGAGCGGGTCGGGCCCGGGTCGACCCGGTCCGACCCGTTGCTTCATCTTCTTCGACGGCTTCTTCGCGAGGGCGAAAATTTAGGGCTTGATCTTCCAGGGACTTTCCGGCATCTTGACTGCTCGACCCGCACTGCGTTGGATAGCTAAGGATGCGATCTTCCAATAGGTGGTCGATTCGAGACCTAAAATGATCTGTATTGATCATAAACCCTAACCCTAAAAGGACATGCCGAGGGAAATTTACAGCTAACGGTATATACTGTAGATATTTTGCAAAATTCGAAAAAATTAATCATCTATCATTCAATCAGATTATGATAACAATTAATCGGAGGCTTGAAATAGCATTTCGAATATTAAGATTGATAATTGCATGAATAACAAAGAGGATTAGGGTAGTACCTCGACGAATGGTGAAGGAACGATCGACGCTTTATCGCCAAGTTCCGGGCTTTAGGTTTGAAACCGAGCGAAATAGGAGTCCTAGTAGCCTTATACTAGCCTAATTACGACGGCTAAGAGCGGTGGAAGGCGCGTGGAGAGATCTCATGGCGACAGCTTCGCCGTGTGCAAACCTTGCGCGACACGCGGGAGAACAAGGAAGAAGACAACTGTCCGTCGTTCGATCTGCGATCGAACGGTTGATCTTTACCGTTTCGATTTGATGGCGCAAGCGAAGAAAATGAACGGCGGCTACTGTGGATTAGCGGAGGCAGTTAAGTGTATTAATTAATATAAATATTTAAATTATTTTTCATCTATTTTAATTAATCAAAATTAATTAATTAAACGTATTCCTAAAATTTCCAATAAATCACCCCTAGCTAATTGAGGGGTGAGGAACGCAACGGGGTGATCGGATTTTTATTTCGATGAGTATTTAATTATTTGATTATTTAGGGTATTTAAATGCAATTAAAATATTTGACGAAAAATCAACGACTTCCAAATGACTTCAAAATTTCACCCCTAGCTAATTTGGGTGTTCTGAACGCAATGGTGAAGTCAGATTTTCAATCTGAAGTCTAGATAAAAAGTCAATTTCCTAGGGTTTGAGATTTTCCAGAATTCCAGATTTGACTTTGTTGACTTCTGGTTTGACCTAGGCTTCAGAAGCGAGTTCTAAATTACTTAATTAGTGACTTAGAACCTTAATTAAGACTTAAATTAGTCTTAATTGAGCAAAGTAACAACCTGGGTTGTTACAGAAGCAAATCTCGATAATTTTATGGGATGGAGAGATCTAAAGGTTCACAGCCCCATATGAAAAATCACCAAAAGTTGAGTGTCTGCTCAGTTAGCTTTTATACTAAAACTTATCAGAGACGAAAAAATCCCATGAGCATATTACAAAATTGTTTAGTCATTGATACATTATGCATTTGTATGAATACAAAGAATAATAGAACACAACAATGTCAAAATATGTGAATTGCAATTAAATCGTATACGATTACCGAATGGCAACAAAATATTCACTCAAGATCTTGCATGAAAACTTTCACAAATGCAAAATTAAATCGTAAGAACTCATAACAGATGAAGAGCATAAATGGTGCCATAGTGTATGCCCTGTAGAGGCAACCAAACACTAAATTATCTCGAGTACCATGAACATCAAAATAGTAATCTTTGTCGGGCTAGTATCAGAGCCAATCCAAGTTCGAACACCCGACTTTCTGGAAGATTCGTAGCCAAACTTTTGTCTCTTTCTCTTTCTCTGCTTCTTTTCTCTTTCAGCTCTAAATGCTGCTCCAAATTCGATGAGACGACAAAGGTACGAGCTTGTAGGATGGATTCTTTGGTGCCTCAGGGCCATCTTCATCGGAGTGTTCAAGGGTTGAAGCCATTGGGAAGGACGGCACAACGGTGGCGGGAACGGATGAGACATCGAAGGTGAAGCTGGGATTTCTAAGCCATTTCGTTGCTTCAGAAGACTCAGATAAAGCGGGATAAAGGTCGGATAAGAGGTGGCAGAGAGGAAATAAAGGCGAGGATTTTATAAGAAATATTTTTCAAAAATAAGAAAGGTGAAAGTGGAACTTGTTTTCGAGGAAGATGAAGAGGCAACCACTTAAAAAAAAATGAAAAATACAAGAGGCTCCCATTTGCAAATGGAAGTAGCTCACATAAGAAGTTTACATTTCTTTCTCCAATATGCATATATATATATATATATATATATATATATATATATATAGATTATATAGATATAGATATACATATATTGTCTATTTAAAATTATTAATACATTTCTTACAATTATAAAAATTGTATGAAAATTTTATTTATTCATTGTTCTTAAAAATTATTTGAGAGGGCAAACAGTTATGAAATATATAGTTTAAAATATTAAAACTAATCATTAAATAATACTAAAAATATCATTATAAAAATGTATACTAAAAAATAACCAAATTAAATTTTAACTAAAATAATTATGATTAATAAAACCAAAAGCATAATTCTATTAGCTTTCATATTTTTTATTATAAATAATATTATTTTCATATAACACAATATTTAAAATCCCCGTATCATTAGAGTTAAATTTCAAATATTTAATATATTTTATATATCATCTATTTATTTCATAATTTATTACATATATTGTTACATAGCATTTAAATATCTTATA
Organism: Gastrodia elata; assembly: GCA_016760335.1. Taxonomy (NCBI): domain Eukaryota; kingdom Viridiplantae; phylum Streptophyta; class Magnoliopsida; order Asparagales; family Orchidaceae; genus Gastrodia; species Gastrodia elata. The sequence continues at coordinate 69,027,080 of CM028671.1, read as the reverse complement.
AAAAATATAGATGATTAGGAATTAGGAGTTAAATAAAATAAAAAATATTATTAAATTTATTTTTGTTGATAAAATTCATAAAAATATATTTTTTAAATCTTAAATCCTAATTACTCATAATTTTTCTTATTGCCCTATCCGAATTCGACCCGATTCGATTCCAATTTGTCTCTTCAAAGACTCGTGTCGTTGACTATCCAAAATTTAATTTATTGCCATTTTTCTTTATTATTTATATATATTTAAATTATTGGGAATCTTAGGGATTAAATTAAGATAATAAAGCAGCTGGGACCAGCGCTCCGCAGCGCGTTCATCCACGTAGCGAAGAGGCCACGTGGCGGGCGGTTAACATATATCCGATGATGAATGGGGTGCCAAAGTCAGGCGGGTTCCGTAACTGCACTAAATCAGAATATCTCTCGACGATTCACTCCCATCGCATTCGCTTCGACAGCGAAGCCTGAAATTCTGATTCCCGAAACCCGATGACAAGATCGTGGGCCCGAACCCGACCCAAAAGCCCAACCTCTGAATGGCATTCTCGTAAATCTCTGCCGCCTTTGCCGGCGCCGGAGTTCAGGCCACGGCGTCGGCTTTGCCCTGCGGACATCATTCTCCAGGCAGCCCGATCGCCCCGATCTTCCTTCAAAAATTTTAAAGAATAAAACCCTAAAAAAGGCGAGGTACAGTGGCACTTTTTGGATGAACAGTGAGAAGATCAGAATCTGGATATCTTCTTGTGTTATCCAATGGCTCATGCTACGGGCTTCCTCTTTTCCTCGCCTGCATACCGACGACTCACTCCGCGCTGGCACACAAAAACGAAAAAGGAAGATTCCCTCCCACCCTTCTTTTCCCTCTGCCATCCTAATTCCGCTTCCCGATCGATCCCTAAAACCCTAGCACCTCTTCCTTCGTCCACGATGTGATTGTTCTCCGCTAGCCCTTCCGAAGCGCTTATTCCTTTCCATGGGTTGCGCCGGCTCAAAGCTCGAGGACTTCAATGCCGTCGCTCTGTGCCGTGATCGAACCGATCTTCTCGCCCAAGCGATTCGCCTCCGCTACGCTCTCTCCGACGCTCACGCAGACTATGCTGCTTCCCTCCGTTCCGTCGGCGATGCTCTCCATCAGCTTGCCGAGTTCCGAAGATCGCCTTCCATTTCGCTTCCCGCAGAGCGGAAGGGCGATCCCTCGGAGCCCGACCTCGTTCCCTCGCCGCACACGCATTCCCGCTCTCAATCTGGATCACACATCCGCTTCTACTCCTCCGGCGACTCCGACTCAGATAACGACTCGCCTCTTCACTCCGACGGCGATTCCCCCTTCCATGAATTTGTAACAGGGCCGACGACCTATTTCAACGCCCATTACGCTCGGAACAATCCGCCTGAGCAAATGCACTACGGCTCTGTTTCTGAAATCTCCCAAACTTCTTACTGTTACCCCTATCACTCAAAGCCTTTTGGCTTGAACGGCTCTTCACCTCCCCTGAATCCCCCTTCTCCACCCAGAACGTCGCCTTGGGACTTTCTGAACCCTTTTGAAGCATTTGGGAGCTACTACGCGCCAATTACGCCTAGCAGGAGCTCTAAGGAGTTGAGGGAGGATGAAGGTATTCCTGATCTTGAGTATGATGAGCAGGACGTTATTAAAGAAACTTATGTAGATCCGAAGTCTGTAGCTTCCACCTCTGCCACATCAGTTGCGGGGGAGGATGTTGGCGGTTCAGCAGAGGTGGACGATGCTGAGGCAGTGGAAAAGAATATTGTTGATGGCGATGTGCTTAATCCTCAGGAGGAGAAGATGTCTACTTCGGCTCCTCTCAGGTTTCGTGATGTGTCCGAGGTTGCAAACGAGATAAGGCTCCAGTTTGATAGAGCAGCTGAGTCTTCCAAGGAACTGTCTAGGACACTTGAAGTGGGAAAGCACCCCTACTTCAGAAAAGGCTCCTTTTATGCAGGTAAAGGAAATCTCTCTTCTTTGCTGTGTTAGAACTGCCTGTGGTTGATTATTGCATTGATTACCTTGTTTTTTTTGTTGTTGTGGAAAATAGTGCCTTCGAGATTGATTCGTTTGATTTCGATCTCTTTGTCGAAGGATGGGGATTTGTCTGAGTATGAAGAAGATAAAACTATGGGCACTGGGAATCTTTCTTCGACATTGGAGAAGCTGTATCTGTGGGAGCGAAAGCTCTATGATGAAGTTAGAGTATGTCCTCAAAATTGGTTCTTTTGATATTGCAATCGCCTGATTTTAGGAGCAAATTTTGCATGTACAAATTTCTGCTAGTGCAGAGGAAAATATCTATGACATCTTCTTGTTCGTGGTTTTCGTTGTTGAAGTATTCTAATGAATATTTTCCAAACTGTACTCCAAAAAAAATTGAATATTCAATTCTTGTCTTCAGTCTTGCTCTATCAGATTACTTTGTGCTGCACATGATGTTAACCTGCCGTAATATTCATCGACTGTTTCTTTTTCGACTAGCTTGCATTCGATTCCTTCAGGATTCTATAAAAAACTAGTTCTGATTTTCAGCCTCAAAATAACACCATTACAGATCTCAAAAGATTAAAAAAAATTCTTTTGTTTCATAAAATTTCAGGATTAAATGCACATTTGCCGGCCCGCCGGCCCGCTAAATTACATATTTTAAATAAAAATCTTATTATTTATTATTTTTGGGAACTATTTAGGAGTCAAATTACATTTTTCATTAAAAATACACATAAATGCATGAGAATTCATTGATATTCTCTTCTTACTATACTTTTATTTCCTTTCGACAATTGATTTTTGATTATTGCCCCTCTTGCGCCAAAAATTGAACTGCTACATCTAAACTTGTTATTTACTGCTGTTTCTCAGGCTGAGGAAAAGATGCGGTTGCTTCACGATAGAAACAGCAAAAAGTTACAGCGCCTGGATGAAAGAGGTGCAGAAACTCACAAGGTTGAGGCTACTCAAACCTTTATAAGGAAGTTGTCAACGAAGATGAAGATTTCCATCCAGATTGTGAACTCTATAACTAAGAAGTTAAATTTGCTGAGAGATGAAGAGTTATGGCCACAGATAGACGAACTCATTCAAGGGTATGCCATTTCTTTTTATAGATCTGGTATCATTCATAGATTAGAGTATAGTTGTATATTCAGCCGATTTCTTCTTACGAGGATTACCGGTACTTTGTTGTACAACCACCACTAGGAAGAAGAAATCTTGTTTTTTTCTGATACAAATTTTACTGTTGTACAAATTTCTGATACAAAGTATTTCAAACTTAACTCCAAGACGTTTCTTTGTTTTAGCATTATCTTAAATTCAATATTCTAAGGGTTAAGCTTCTGTTTTAACTCCTTGGCCCTTATTTCCTGGAAGATCATGAAACAATTCTTAGTTGCCATGTTCTTTCCAACATTGATACATAGGAGCAGTAGATAATCTATTGACGCAAAGAATGAATTAAAGCGCTTTGCTTTCTGTAGCTCTATTTATATGTGAAGCTATCTGCTTATGATTTCTACCTTTTAAAATTAATAATATTTATCATTTTTCTTATCGCAGCTTAGAGAGAATGTGGAGAATTATGTTGGAATGCCATCAAATTCAAAGCCAAGCGATTTCTGAAGCTAATTACCTAGATTCCATTGCACCTCAAGGAGGAAAGGTCAGTGATGAACATATGAATGCCATAATCCATCTTGAAATGGAGTTACTGAGGTGGATAGGAAACTTCTCTGCTTGGATAAATTCACAGAAAAGCTTCGTTAAAGCATTGAACAGCTGGCTTGCACTTTGCCTTCGATATGAACCGGAAGTGACGGCCGACGGAATTCCTCCTTATTCTCCAGGCAGGATTGGCGCTCCTCCAGTTTTTGTCATATCTAATTACTGGTCTCAAGTCCTTGATAGGGTTTCAGAAAAGGAAATTGTGGATGCCATGGAGTCTTCTGCTGCCATTATAAATCAACTGTGGCAACAGAACGATAGAGACGGCATGGAGAAATTGCATAATAAGACGAGGGAGAGGGAAGCCCATGTGATTAGCAAGGAAGTAGAGGCTCTTAACAGGAAACTCGTTCTTATTTCTGGTCGGGATGCCCTCTCAACACGATCTACTGAGCCGAGCAGTCTTCATTCTGCTCTGAAACAGCTCTTCCTGTTCATTGAGAACGTCTCAATGAATGCCATGAAAGCTTATGAGGACCTCCGTGCCCATGCTGCAGATGAGAAGGCAGCTATGGAGGAAGCAAACAGTCCTCAAACATAAAGAATCAGTTTAGTTTGGCTCATTGGTTCAGTTTCCTGCTTTTTGAGCTTACTCCTAATCGCAGATGGGTTAAGCTGTTCTGCTTGGAACCAATTGCAGGTGCTGATACGAAGCCAGATGTCATTATTGTTGGAAATGGCTGCCTCAAGTTGTTCTGGTTCCATTTTTGTGAGAACTAGATGCGTTAGAGAGGCTGGATAAAATGATTCCTATGGTTCACAGTGCGGTGGAAGCATGTCTTATAAATTCATCCATCTGTCAGTCTTTAAGCAAAGTAAGCAGTGCTGTATCATGTACTTGTACATTAGTAACTAGTTCTGATGATCTTATTGAGGTATAAACTAGTCTTAGAGCACAGTGTTATGTCATGTACATTTATTTTCTTCAATTTAATTGGTAAGAAAGCTTCTTTTGTTGGATGGCTGTCTAAATGTATAAATGTTTAAAAAATTGGAATGGGTTTGTCATATTAGGCAATTTGGCTTTATTTTTTGAAAGAGAGAATGTTATTATGAAAAACGTTTTATGCATGCTATGTAATGCTTTAGGATTTCAATTTGTCGCATATCTCCAAAATTATATAATATGAATAAGTCGAATTTGGGGACAATAACACCACCACCAGCGCCAAGCGTATTATCTGAGATTATCAGTGAGATATTGCCCACAAGAAAGATTGTTGCATTTTCAATTATTTGTGCTCATCTTAAATGATGAATAGTATTAATGCATATTTACTTTAAGTAAAATATAAATACTGTTATTATTGCTTGGATCCATAGTCTTGATCCATATACCTTTGAAATATAATCATATGACATCACAATAAGTCTTAAACATAGCTTTCCACATACATCCCAACCCCATCTTAACCATGACTATTTATAGGTCTTAGATATGTAAAACCATCACATAAATGACAATGAAAACAAATATTAGTTTTAGGAAAACAAAACATCTTGTTAAATGCATGTAAGAGTTTCACAAGTTTTCTCTGTAAACAATCATAAATGCAGCATGCGGTTTCCCCGAGTCCTAAGTATCTCTCTTGAATGCACTTAAGAGCTAATGCAAAATCAAACAATATTAATTTAACTTAAGTTCTTACTTTCAATTTAGACCAACCCATTTGAACTCCATTCAAAGCCACCTCCAACACTTTTTAATGAAACCCTCAAAAGCCACGAGTTGGGAGTAAAGGCAAAAGACCTCTTACGATCGAATTACGACTGCAAAAAAAATTAATGCAATTATTAATTAAATGCGATTAATTCTTAATTATTAGTTTGATTGAATCTCACCTATCATAAGAAGTGAATACAGCTCCCAAAAAAATAAAAAAAATTAAAATAGACTATGATGAAAAGCTTTAAGAGATTTAGATTACGATTATCTTTTGTGATAATTATCTTAAATTGAATGACTTATATGTCACTTCTTTGAAATTTTTTGTGTAAGACTTACAATGATGAAAAAGGGATTCATTAGTTTGTAAATCCTTGATATCATTAAATAAATTGTTAGAATGAGAATATCAGTATTATCATATAAAGATTGTAGTGTATATCTATAAGATCGATTTATTCAGAAAATATGAAATATGTATATTTACCCTGAATAAAATTATAGAGTTTCGGTCTTATCTTAGATAATTAGATAAGTACAATTCAGTTCATGATAAATATCCCAAGTCCAAAGTGTGTTATAAGTTGGGAATCAAACAATTTTATTTGAGAGAATAAACTGTAAAAGAATTTTGTCCCTTATCTTTGTGCGTTTTGATAAGTGCAGTTAAACAAAATAAATGTTTAAAGTCACCCTTTCTATGACATATTGATCATGCATATGTACTATTAGCATGTGATGAATTAGGATATTATGAAATTATAATACGAAGTAAATGTTGAATCCAGTGAAATTAAAATAGAATGATATAGTTCATACAGTTAAACTTCTGATTTGTAAAGGTAAATGTATATAAGGAATTAGAAGGGATATTTACTTTGGTTTTTGTTTATTTTCTGGTTTTCAATGATTTAAAAGCATTCAGTTATTAAAACCTTAGCATATCATGAATCATATAAGCATATCATTGTATTAGCGGAGCGGTTCTGCTCACCTAAAATCTGTGGGATGTAATGTGGCATCAAGATTATGCATGTTTGAGGCATAATATTCAATGACATATTCAGATATATATATATATTCAATGGCATACAATTTAGTCTTGTCTTAGTATTTTATTCAGTTTCAGTTCCTCTATAGATTATTATTTCCAGTACCTTGTCTTTTTATTACTATTTTACTTTACTTTTAGTTTTGTAAAGCTTTACATCTTCCAGTTATTTCAATATTTTTTCGCAGTAGCTTTCTGTTTTACTTAATTTTAAACTGTAACAAGTATGTTGTAACTTTTGTTGTGTTATAATTATTGTATAACACAAGGTACTTATCCTTTTTTTTTGTCCGGGAAACCGACATTTTTGGATCCGACAAATTGTCTGATTCGGAGCAGTTTGAGGAGTAGACTTTGGAGGCTTCCTAGGAGATCTAGGAGGAGCTAGTGGAGCATTAGCTAGCTCTGCTTTCACTTACTATTTTTAGCTCTGCATTAGTTTGAGAGACATTTATTGTTCTTTTCATTTTAAATAATATCTTATAATAATTTAATTATGTATGTATTTTCTCTTTCTTTTATGAGATGAATATTTTTACTTAGCGTATGTGATGAATGTTATGAATGAATGCTATAGCTTTCATACTCTGTTACTATTACTACTTATACTTAGTATTGGATTCTTATTAAAACTTCCTCTCATAGATCCAATGAATGTAAGTACCTTATATGCTACTTAAGATAATAAAATCACACTTATCTTAAGGATTAGTCCTCCGTTCTATCTTGAGTATAGTCTCAGCAGCATTTGGGGAGGTTCAACAGTCATTCCTGAGTAACGCACAATTTCGCTGCCAATTGTTTGCCTTTAATATTTCAGTTGCACGCGGCAATGGGACGAGACATTATAATATGTAATTTTGTCAACGCCATCTAACTTGAGCTCAGCCGTGCTTTATCACCCTCATGGGCACACAACATAGGTGACCTTAAATGATCTGACTATTCACTCCTAAGATCACTTGGTGTACTTTTCTATATAGGCAAACATCATTCTTATATACATCCTTGGTTTAGATGATGGATATAAATGCTCCTACATTATATTGCTTACTTGTTCCTATTTATTACAAATTTCTTTGCCACAAAAAGATTCTTGGCTACAAAATATTTAATAATGAATTAGATTCCTACTAATTCAGTGTTAAGTATTATGATAATACTCTAGTGCTAGATTAGATTCATGATCCAATATTGAGCTCGTTACGATGTACCTTAATGATTGGGGTCAATTGAACCCCCAATTGACTTAAGATATTAATCACATGTCTTTAGTTAATTGAATAATATATATATATATATATATATACATACATAATCATATAAAAATATATAGTTTGTAATTTTGAAAATAAGTATTTAATATAACATTATTTTAAGGGACAAAGTAATTATTAGCATCTGAATTCTGCTTAAAATCTATCATAATTCTGAAAGCTAAATTCCTCTAAGTCTTTTACTTGACCACTACCCTCATACTTAGAATGTGGTAGCTAGCCTAAGATGACTAATTAAGGTTCTAAAATTTTCCTTATCTCAAGGGTTCCAAAATTCAAGTCCTCCTAATAAATACAATCACAACCTTATTAAGTTCTTCCTCCTCACAACCCTAGATCATACTCACAGGCTTCTCTAAGAGATTGATCTATTTAGGATCTAGATGATCGATTACATTCACTAATACTTGCGCATCTAATTTTTTCAAATGCCAAATTTCCTTCACTTAATATCCTACAGGAGATAAAGTCTATTCTCTATTCATCTATCATTTATGATTTTCTAAACTTGATCTTTAACTAATGGAACTTGGAACTTGCTTAAAAGGATCTAAATCTCCACTTGCGGGTCCAACCCAATTAAAAATCAAATCACTCTACCATTCATCATCTCCGCTCTCTCTATTATAAGAGATTGGCTAGATACTTAATTAGGCTAAGGTTGATCTAAGTGTTCTCTCTAATTACAACCTCCTCTAATAATTAAACAATGCAAGGTATGGTTCAAGCTAAGTTCTCCTAGGATTTTAAAGAGCTAAATGGACTAAATCCTATCCTAGGACCAACATACTAATATAATTAAGCTCCTAAGAGTTTAGTTCTCCATTTAACATCCAATCTTAATATGGTAAGTGAATCTACCTTCTCTATAACATAGGGAGTAAAATGACAATAAGTAGGGTCAATTTGGAGATAGATAGTCATAATTAGACACTAACATAGGTTAATTAGGGTTATAAGATCATTAGTAAAAATCTTTGTCAAAAATAAAAATTAATGTCACTATTAGATTCTACAAGTTTTTCTAATTATTTTAACATATAATTTTGGGATAATTATTTTGGGAGTTATGCAATTAATTTTTTCTAAATTCTATTTATAGTTTTAATTAAATAGAGAATATTCAGGCGAATATTCTCTATTATATTCTCAAAGGCGTGGTCAGGCCAGGCTGAACTGAGTGCCTCAGCGGCCACAGCGCATCGTTCACTTAAGTCGATCAAGCCGTAGGCCCGACGAGCAAGGTCGCATGCCCAATAGGCCCAAGTACCTTCGTCCTACAAGCGTAACTCGGGAGTTAAAGTTTCAAAGAAACCCAAATCTCTATAGTTATAGAGAAAATCAATGCATGACATGGCAGTCAAAATCCTCATCATGACAAGACCTACTCGTAGAGCCAAGAACATCTATCCCTCTTAGTTCGTACTACCATAGCCACCGCTCGATAGATGAGGTTTGGCTAAGGTTTATTGTAGTCCACTCTTCACGCTTGGAGGCCATCGGTCATACAGGGTCTGATCGAAACCAATCAGGTTCGTCAATCAATCATATATTGAAGGAAATACCTAGCTGAAATGCTAGATTGCAATTCTACACAGCATCGAACTCAGGAAAAGGATTCAAAGAGGAGTAGTTCATTTGCCGTTCACCGAGCCCGACGAGCTAATGCATGCACTCAAAATAGTTTTAAACCTTCGACAACCCTACCGATCACAGTCAATTTGCCAAACAGACACAAGGGAAGAGTCTAGCCATGTCATGAGGAGGCGAACTGGTGGCCCGGCTGTGGCGGCCCTGCCCCACCGTGGTCCTGTTAACCCTTAAGTTAACATGATTACGGTGGAGGGGTCACCAGATGACAAGGTCCCCACTTAAGATTGGATTAATCACACATCCTAATCCAATTTAAATAAAGACTTTGCCATTCAATCCAGAAATACTATCACTAAATGATCATACATGAACTCAGAGTGCGGAAGTATAAAACATAATATCCATCCAATACAGTATAAATACAACAATACAGAATAAGTAAAGTACTGAAAAAGAAATATAATCCTGTATTATTACAACATTTAATGAGTTTAAAAGAACTGAAATAAATCTCTCAATCTCACTGGAAGAAAAACTAAAGCTACGGATCTTCAGGAACGGGCTCCTCCTCCAATGGCAAACTCTCCACTGGATCTGCTAAACCAACAAACTCAGAACCTACCATTATCAGTTTCATAATGGTAGGGCCCCAGCCAACAAAAAAAAAACTGGTTAGACAATAAGTCTAAGTATAATTTAAGGTAAAAGTTTATTTAAGTTAACTGAATATCACCATAAAAACAGAACTGAGCAAAATAGGTGCAGAAAAACATACAAAAGAACTGTAATAAGTTATAAACCATAGTTAGTTTATAACTAAACAAATAGGAAGTAAAACATACCTCCTCCAAGCAACTGCAACAAGGACATATAAGTAAAAGTAAAAGAAAAATAAGAAAAGTACAACCTAAATATGCTCATGATCAAACAGAATATGCTAAGTGACATACAGAATTTAAACAGTATAAAACTGAAAATACTAACATCCTATATGAGCATATGAAAACAGTAAGTAAAACTAGGATCCTATATATATATATATATATATATATATATATAAACATGCAGGAAAACTGTAAGTAAAACAGTGCTGAAATGCAGAATATACTAGTAAAACAGTAACTGCAAACTGAAACTATAGCAACTATACGAACTCAACAAATCTTAGCCTGATGAGCTAAGAAACTCTGAATGTAAGTGTACTTGAATTAGTATAACCATATCAAAATCCTGACTATATAGTCAGTAGGGCAAGAGTCTATCCATCCTATCCCATGGACTAGGCCTGGTATAGACTATCGGACTGAAACCCCCTATAAGAAGCCGACCCTGAACGAGTTGATCGAAGAGGTATACTAACCAAGCTATACTTTACATACCACTTGTGAAACGAACATAATGCTACTTATGAATAATGTTCTAAATTAACATAAGATATTTATCAAATATCTTAAGTACATAATATATGTTCAAGGTATAAGGCTCAAAATCAAGGAATGCGAAGCATCAAAATCAAAGTGCAAGAAACTCTATCTAAAACACAGGTGATATCCTTTCTTATCTACTTTATTCATTCTATCTACTCTAAGTTACATAAGTTTTATAATTATCAATTCTTACACATTCTGTAACTTAGAATCACGAATCCTACTTGTTGAAGATAATTAGGACTGGCCAAGTCCTAATTATAACTTAATCAAAAGACGACTATTTGGTTAAAATGAATAAATCATCGACCTAGTTTTGAAATTTAATTCATCCCAATCACATCTTGATTAGCCAAATCAAGATAAAAAGATTAAGAATTAGACTCCAGATGATAAGGTCTAATTACTTAATCTAAGGGTATAATCTAAGGGTCTAAGTTTAGAACCAAAAACTCACGGATTAGGTTAAGGCAAATCCTAATGATAAATCAAATTCATTAGGATAGATCTCTATTCTTAGTTCTAAAGTTTAAAGATCAAATAACTATTTAATAAACTGAGAAAATCTAGAAACTAGTAAACTCAAGGTTTCATCTAATTGAGTAACCCAATTTACTCAATAGATGAATTCTAACTTAAGATCTATTCCTAATCTTAGAAAATAAGGCTCTTAATTACTAAGAGTATCTCTCAAGATACACATCCTAACTAATGTTATAAAGACCTAAGGAAAGATCTAAGAATGAGCAAGGAACATGAGAACACTCACTTAGGACTTAGGAATTTTCTTTACTGAACAAATTCTGAGATTTTAATCAATACTTAATTTAGACTTAAATTTGAATAATTTCAGTTCTAAATCATTCTATTTACTGATTTTAATGATTGAAAAAAAATTGAAGTTAGGGCTTTAAAAGGCTAAACCCTAAATTTGGGCAAAATGACCATTTTGCCCCTACTCAAGGGTTCAAAAGATCAACTTTTAATTTAGGGCTTAAATTCTGAAATTTTCTTTTGGAAAATGTTTCTTACTATCTAATATAAGATTTAGATAACAACTAAGTTAATTTTGGGTGATTAATAAGCCATATGAGATCAAATTAGTGAATTTAACTCATAAGGGCAAATTAGAAATTTGACTAATTGAAAGCTAAATTTTCTTTTAGATTATTATTCTTTACTGCCTAAGCTTTCCATAGAACCTAAATTTGCTGAAATCTGATGAGTATTGACCAAGTTATGGTCAATACAAGATTTAGGATTTTAAGGTTAATTAAGGAATTGTTAACAATAGGTCAAAAATCCTAACTTTACCAATTAATGTCCAAATTAAGCAAAATCAGTGGCTATTGTTTACAAATAGCTCATTGATCATAATGACATGTGATGGGCTCAATTTGGATCTAATTTGACTAAGTTAAGACCTAATTAGGGTTTAGGGTGATTAGTGAGTGATTAACAAAATTAATCACTCAAATACTAATCCAACCTTATAGATTGATTCTAAATGATTCTAGGAGTCCTCTGAAGTTTAAAATTCTCAAATTGGGTTACTAGATTTGCTAATATTCACTAATCAAGATTTAGAGCAATTAAGGGTGATTAGCAAATCTAACTATTAGATCTAAAATATTTTTACATATTATTGCAAATTAAGTTCTTCTGATCTAAATGGACTTTTGGATCATCAAATTTGGAGCTCAATTGACCAAGTTATGGTCAATTGAAGTTCTAGGGTTAATTAACCTAATTAGGGTTTGGTCCTAAATGTGATTAGGCAAACACTAATCCAAACAGCAAGATAAATACTATCAAATTAATCCTTAGGGTTTTTTGATCACTTTAAGACCCATATTGGGTATATTTGGATCAATCTACACAAAGTTATGAGCTAAATAAGATTTGTGATATTTAATTTAAATTAAATTAAACCTAAATAATCACTTTGCAAAATATTGATCCTACAGCAATAATTTTGGCAATAAATTCTTCATATTTTTCTGATTAATTTAATATATTTATTTGTATAATTTGGATAAATATTTTAGGAGTTATTTAGGTTTAAAGTTTGAAATTAATTTAATTCATTTTAATCAATACTGATTATCTGTTATTATTATCCATATATATATATAATTATATAATTTAATATTTATCTGACGTATAATCATATGAATATTTAATTGTTTTAGTTTATTTGTGCAGCTGGGACCCACGACTGCGCCGGCGACAATGACATTGCCAGCGTGCAGGATACGCGTCAGCAGCGCATTGGCCCAAACAAGCAGTGCGGGGTCCACGACCTGACCTGTCCGATAGGCCGGACACGCGTCGAGGCTGGACTGGTCACCAGTCTGCATGAGGGTCCCACCACCTTGACACGCACGCGGCCCGGCTCGACTTCACGGGTCGCGACAGACCCGGCCCAGCCCCAAATGGGCCGGCGTCTTCTTCGACGGATCAAAGCAGAGCTGAACTAGGGCATGCCGGCTAGGGATCTTAACGGCGATGGTTATGGCCGGAATATATGGCTGCGAAAAGGGCTAATCTAGTGCTTACCATTGACTAAGAGATCTGGACCTGGGATGATCGAGGCTTCGAGAAACAGGCAACCCTAATTTCTAAGAACGAAGAGGGTAACGGTAGCAACTGTACACAAAATGCTAAATTGGATCTATTAGAATCGCTAGAGTCTGATCTGTACCGCTAAATTGCTAATCTAGAACATGATATAGATATTCGAATTCTATTTGAAGCAAATGAAATAAGGGTTGAAGAAGGAACGATACCTGAAATGAACGGTAATAGACTTGGGGTTCGAACTTTTGGCGTTTTGAAGCTCGGCAAAATCGCAGAAAGCAAAATGAGGTCTCGAGAGATGATTTAGAGGCTTAGGTCTGAGTTCTAAGCGGTGGATGAAGGCGGCTTGAGTGGCGGTGCGCCGCGTGGTGATGCGCATGCCACGCGCTGTCTCCCCGCAGGCACGCGAGGGAGACGATGCAGAGACCGTCCGATCTTGCGATCGGACGGTTAGAATCTCCCGTCAAAGATGATGCTAAAGATGGACGGCGTTAACTGCTTAAAATGGCGCCGTTAAACTATATTTAAATAATAATATTCAATTTAATTTATTCAGTTTTAATTAATTAATTTTAACCTATTAAATGAATCCCAAAAATTTCCAATAAATCACCCCTAGCTAATTGAGGGGTGAGGAACGCAACGGCACCCTCGGATTTTTGTTTCGACGAGTATTTAATTATTTGATTATTTAGGGTATTTAAATAATATTAAAATTTTTGACGAAAAATCAACGACTTCCAAATGCCTCCAAAATTTCACACCTAGTTAATTTAGGTGCTCTGAACGCAATGGCGAAGTCAGATTTTTAATCTGAGGTCTAGATAAAAAGTCAAATTTCCAGGTTTTGGAATTTTCCAGAATTCTTGATTTGACTTTGTTGACTTCTTGGTTTGACCTAGGTTTCAGAGATGAGTTTCAAATCACTTAATTAGTGACTTAGAACCTTAATTAAGACTTAGATTAGTCTTAATTGAGCAAAGTAACAATCTGGGTTGTTACACCGGCAGTCTGCCCTAATCGCTCGATCCATTGGATGGTTTTGAGGGGATGGCTTGGGTCGAATCTTGGTCATCCGATCCATTGGATGGTTTTGATTTGATCGGGCAAAGCAGAATTTCTGCGGGTTTAATTACCATCGTCAGATCCAGGTTTGGATCTGACGACTGAGATCCAGATTTGGCGGCTGATTAACAGCCGTCGTCTGATCCACTCCCACGGGACATAAGATGATCCAGATGCAGCGAATCTGCTGCTCGGTGTTTGGCTTGGAGCATCGGATCTTCTGTTGCAACGATTAAAACCGTCAACTCATTTTTTTATAAATTATAAATAATTAATAAAAGCTATTATAAATTAATATAATTTAAATTAAGCTCCATTTTCTAATTAAATGGACTTAAAAAATTTCCAAAATATCAACATTAGTTAATTTGGATGCGAATAACTCAAAAATAAAGTCAGAGTTTTGATTGGAGGTCAAAATAATTATCTAACTTTTCTATTTATCTAAATTGATCAATATATTCCTCTTAGTCAAATGACTTCCAAATAGCCTCAAAATTTTGAGGTTTGATTTTAAGACTATTTAAAGACAAATGAAAAAATTTGTATATTAATTATGTTGTTAATAATCGGGTAACAACCACGGGTTATTTCACTAAATGTTCTGCTTTATAGGCTTAAATGGTACCTCTAACAGTATATCACCTTAACATATCATGGGTTCAAGAGTTCTCTCCCATGGATTAGTACTTTTCCCTGCACGACATGTAGCTCCTACTTGACATCCAACGAGTTGCTTGAATATTATTTCTAACAACTCAAACTCATAAGTATCAAGGTACTATTTACTTTAACCAAATATATATATATATATATATATATATATATATTGGATAGGAACTAATGGATCACACTCTCCTAACCTGAATGTGAAATGTGTTAGGATTTAAATCTCATTTAAAATGTTCTAAGTACTTGGATATTACATTTATATTTAATTAATTTTAAGTAATTGTAGGCAGCAAAAATAAATATTTGTGGGTAAAATAAAATAATATTTCATTTATAAAACTCATAATATATTTCATGTAAAATAGAGGTTATGGTATCCATAATTAATATAAGGTAAATATGCATCCATAAGTGCAAAATACATTCCTATCACAATACATATGTCACCACTTTTATGTTACTGAGATTATGTCTTACTTAACGCTGGCAAAGTTTATCATTCTACCTAAGTAGCAGCGTTAGGGACACATATGTGTTATATTTAAAATAATCCCCAAATCATTGAAAATTTCAAATTTTATGGAGATTTGAGACTCTTTTATTTTATTATTTTCATTACTTTATGAAATCAAAGTACATATATCATTTTTACATTAAGTGCTACTGTTGATATTAAAATTTTATATTATCACTATAATCATAATGACTTAAAATAGTTGTCAATTTATTACTATTTTAAGTCTTGCATTTTAATTTGAAAATTGTGCATGTTTTGTCTAATATAAAATCAATTAACTTTCACAAGCAATTATATAGCGAATCTTTATTGAATAAGAAGGCATGATTGTAAATTCTTTTAAATTGTGAATGATGGCTTAGAAATAATAGTAAAAAATATGACAACTATAGCAAAATGATAATAGATATTAAGCAAAACATAATAATTTTGGCCATTTTGTCTTTTCTACCTTTAAGTTATAAAAATATATGAAAATAAATGAATAAGTTTTGAATTATGTATGGAAGAGAGCCCTTGTTTTCGCTCAATTTTTCTCTATTTGGATCTCTCTTTATTTCTTCCTTCCAACGAAAACCCTAAATTTTCTCATTCCCTTTTCTTCTCTTCTCCAAATTAATCCTATAGTAAAAAGTTTTCCTAATAGAGAGTCAATTTGATCCAAGCATGATGAAGACGAATGCATTCACAAATACAGGCGTTCTCAACTCTTCTGGACAATTTGTTAAATCTCGTACTCTTAGATGCAAGATGCATTTTCAATGGACGTAGAATTGACTACGAGATATAACTAATTTTGATGAAGTTCATGAACAACAAGATGATTAGTTCAATACTCTCTCATCATGAATAAGTTTACAGAGATGGCTGTGGACAACCAACAACATATATAAATGCAAGATTGTTTCATTTTTTCATAGATAGTTGTTGCGCAGTGCCAGAATTTTTACCACCTATCACAGTGTGCACTCATAGAGATCTATTTGGGGCTAGATATAAGGATTGAGGGGAACATTCTATTGCAAAGGATATTTCTCTATTGTTGTTTTTCTTTTATGTCATGTATGTATTGTTTTCTTAGAGATAAAATATTTCATGATTTAACTTAAATTTAAATTTCTTTTATATATGTTCCATAATACATATATGCTTTAGTTAAAAAAAAATAACCTGACAAAGCCTCATGAAATCTTGCAATTTTTAACAAAAGAAATTATGGAAAACTGTGATTATTGTGCTAAAGGACACATTTTTTTTGTTTTTTTTCAAAATTTTTCATTAGATTAGAAGTTTGGCTCTATTTATAATTGATATTTTTCGTCCTTGTTTTTGTCCCTTACGAAGTGGTGGATCTGTATGCCATTGAAATATGCCATTGAAATTTTGTATGTGGCTGTCGTTTGTGAGGCCAATTTAAGCAAGTTTGTGTTCCTCAAAATTCGAACTCGACTCCAAATTTTCGAGTCGAATTCGAGTCATACATCTTGACTCAAACTCTTTTAAAATGAGTCGAAATAACTTGAACTCGAACTTGTTCGAGTCGAGTTCGAGTATGGGCTGACTCGAGTCGAACTCGACTCGAAGCCAGCCCTAATATAGACACACACACAATCTTTTGAGAGGATTACAATCATACAATAATTGTAATAAAATTTGGAAAATCTGATCACCAAAAAATCCTTATGCTAATTTCATATAAAAAATAAAATTGTTTTAGAAGATTACTACAATTTATCCAACGATGAAAGAAGAAAAGCATTTAACAGAAGTGTACTTAAGAGGTGATGCCAATGCCAAAAGTATAAGTTGTTTGGGGAAGCCCTAACAAATATTATATCTCAAAATTTATGTAAAAAATTAAATTAAAAAAATTACATTTGATAAAAATTAGCATACTTTTAAGAGAAAAAAAAATACTACCCAATTTATTTAATCTCTTTCATTATATAAATAAAATTCATAAAAGACATGCAATAAACTTTCCATTATATAATTCATCATTATCATCAAAATAAAAAGAAGAATATAAAAGATAAAAGAAAAGGCAAACAACTATGCTCAATATTATAATTTGAAAGAATATTATTTGATACCAAAATCTTGCAACCAATCTTCAATAATTTATTTTTCCAAGCAAAGCACAAACAACGGTTGATGATGCTGATAATAAAAATTTCTAATTGTACTGGCACTCGGTGCCATTGGAGAGAACGCGAAAGGCTTACAAGGCAAGAGGCCATTCATTTCAAAGATGGTGTTGGCGATTCAACGCTTATCAGCCATTGTGGCTTCCTCTGTAAGTATATATATGCATATATGTGAGAGAATCCAGGACTACAATAATTTGGGCTAAAAAAGTTTACAAATAAAAACTTAGTAGCTCACAAAAAAAAATTGTTGCATCAGACGAAGTTGAAACTTCTTTGAATGAAGCTCCGGTCCTGCACCCAAGATATTCAAGAAGGTTTTCTCATTAAACACAATAATGTATTTTATATTTATTAAACCAAGATATGAAGGTTGATTTTTTTAAGCAAATGTATGTCTATCAAGCCAATTTAATTAAGGAAATTAGAAATACTAAGAGCAAAAATTTGAAAAATAAAACTCTCATGCCACACATATGTATCACAAATATGTTTACAATAATAATAACATTGCATAATTTTAATATAAAGCGTATCAAAAAATCAAAAAATATATGAAAACTTGTTTACTTAGCTTTGAGATATTTATTACAGAAGTATAAAACACAAATTTTAATATTTGATATCATTTAATATTTGTAATCTCATGTCAATCCATGTAAAGTTCGAAATAAATACTAATGTGTGTTGATGCATGCACAATGTGCGGCGACAACACACAGAAAGAAAACTAATACTATTATTTTGAAATTCAATAGAATGAAATATGACTATTAGTTGACACTTCTGGATGAGAAAGTGATAAGGCCGAATGGTGAAAATTATAAAATTTTCCTTATGAAGTTAAGAAAGCGCGTACTCTCAGTACAAAAAAAATATTTTACCATGAAGAAGAATTTTTTAAATATGTTTTTAATATAATAAAATAAAGTGTAGCAAAAGATCAGAGAACATATTTTCAAACTTATCTCACTTAGCTTTGAGATATTAATTACAGAAGTATAAAACACAAATTTAAATATTTAATATCATTTAATATTTGTAACATCACATATCAATTCATGTAAATTTTGAAATGAATGCTAATGTGTATTGGTGCATTGATTTCATGTAAAAAATTTTTAATTAAATAAGAATAATAAAAATATAAATGAATGCTTTTAATAGAGAATAAGTCTGAAAATTACATTAACGTTTATCTTGAAAACTTGAAGATGGACAGAAAAGCAAACATGCAACCAAGTGATTACTTTGGACAATTTAAGTGCATTGGTTGCTTGAAAACATTAACACATCCATAATGCCTCGATAATATAAAAAAATATAAGAACACCAACTGTGTTGAAGCAAATAATATTCAATCAATGAAGCAATTGCTTCTCATTAAATTAGCAAGTGCCAAAAAAAAAAACTAATAGCAAGTAAATAAAATAATGAACCTCACTATAGATTGGCCTACTGTAGCGCTCCGCCTCGTCATCGTGCGCAAAAGGTAAAAGCAAATCGGTGGTGGAGTGGCGCGCCACTCGGAGAGGAATATCTCGTCTCCCCGAACGGCTGAAACCAAACCCATCTGAAAGAGGTAATCATAATCGATTCGGCGGCGGAGTGGCGCGCCACTCGGAGAGGAATATCCCATCTCTCCGAATAGCTAGAACAGAGCCCGTCTGAAGGGTTGCTGACTCAACCTCAAGGATGGTTGAGAGCTAATACTTAAGATAAGAGTAGTATCATTATCTTATAGACCAATACATACATTGGATATAAAATATATGAGAAATTCAATATATGTATAAAATATCAATATTTCTAGTATATTAATCACATCATAATATTAAGTATAAGTAGTATATAAATAGAGTGCGGAAACTAAAGCAAGCATCCATAAATATTCATCACAAAAGCTATATGAAATATTCATCTCAGAAAGAAAAAGAAAACACATCCAAAATTATTACAAACAGTTTATTGAAATACAAGCATAAAAACTAAATATTGAACTGAAATAAACTAAGCATAAAAGTAAGGCTGGGACAGAGTCCACTAGTGCTCCACGGGCTCCTCTTGAAGTTTTTGGGTGTCCTCCTGACCTGGCTCAATACTGCTCAAAATCTAGTGAATTATCGGATCCTAAAAGTACCCTGTATTAGACAATAAGTCTTCTAACATATCAAAACTAATCTAAATAGTTATAGTTATCCATTTAACATTTACATAATGTAAATAAATTTGCAGAAAAATTTTAAAGTAATTGAAAGTATAAAATTGTATAAAACTGTACAAAACTGAAGTAAAGTAAAGTAAAGATGTATTGAAAACTGAATACTGAAAGTAAATAAAAAATAGTAATAAATCTGAAACTGAGTAATAGCATGCAAAACTAAACTATATGCCACTGAAACTGTGCATCCGAATATGCCACAATACTATATGATACTGATATGCAACCAAAATATCACTGAACTGCTATGAGTCGTACGGTCCAATATATACATACATCTAGTTAGGAACTGCGATGCCGATGTATCCTAAAATTCTCTAGTCAATATATGCAATATTCCGTAACTCATAAATCATCACTGATACTCATACATCATTACTGATATTCATACATCATGCTTATGCCCATGCCATGAGTTAAATCCAAAAATTCAGAAAATGCTTTGAAATCCGATAATTAATCCAAGGTCTCTATTGTGCAGAATTCTATTAAAAGGATTCTAACTCCTAAATTCTAATCTCGATAATTTGTTAAAGTTGAGAGTTTACTTAAAAATGATTAGATGGGATGATTGTATACACATATTTAGCATGTTTTCAAAAAAAATGGTTCTTAACACTTAGTTTGATTAAGCCACCCTAATAAAGTGACCTTTGATAGGAGGCATCACCCGATGCAATTTGTATGTCAAGCTAAGTCATTTAGATACCCAACTCACAATCATACTCAGTGTGGCGCCCTGCTCCATAAGTCCGCAATCATTAGATTAAAGAGTGGAGTGTCACTCTGGCAAATCCATCACTTATCATTGGATTAGATAAGGTCCATAATTTAATAATAGGAGAAGGATGTGCACATAATATTTATGTAAATCAGTCACTAAATCTATATATTCATACAGAGTGTGGAAGCAATAAGAAGTAAGGATTACATCCATCCACCATACATCAATCATAAAATAAAATGAAATAGCTTAGAAAATAATAATATGCAGAAAATTAACATAGTCACAAGTACCTATATTATTATTCATTTAGTTAAAATTTAAAAGATTGAAAATGATAATATCACTTGTCCTCTCAATGAAGAAAAAGGCAACTAGAGGTCTTCTGCACCAGGCTGTTGCATATTTTCTAAATAAGGCTCCTCCTCAGGCACTCGCTCCTCAAACTGAACAAGATCTGATATTGTCAGTTTCACAATGCCAGGGCCCTAGCCAATAAAAGAAAATTCTTATTAAACAAATTATCTAAGTATATTTTAGGCAAGTAATTTATTAAGCATTCGTTAATATCACCATTTTACTCTAAACCAAATGAAACATCTATCTAGCATAGAAGCAAGTAAGCATATAATAGGATGAGGATAAGTTATAAATGTAATATTTATAACTAAGCAAGAATTGAGGTAAAAGCACACTTCAAGTAAACTAAATAAGGTAGGGCATACATATGTAATATAGTAAGTAAAAATATTGAAAAAAAAAGTCTAACCTAAATATTTTGATGATCATATGACATATGCTAATTTAAAATATAAATTTGAAAATGGTACATATAATAAGCAGTAAAGTCTAGCATCCTATATATGTATCTACTCAAGTAAGCGGGTAACATAGGAAAAATACAGCTAATCGAAATAAAATGCATCAACAACATAATAAACAATAAGCTGAAAAACTGTAAAGAATGTACAAAGTATCATATCAGAAAGAATTGACTAATTTGACCCAATATATTCCCTTAGCCTTTATGGGCTAGGGCGAATATAATATCATAATATAATATAATATGACTGAAGATACAGATAATACTATGTAAATATCTTTTAGTTAATTTACTTTTATTTTTATTGACAATTTCAGAAATAGCTAAGGAGTTAAGCACGTCTGCAAGACTGAACAGGTCCCAAGTTTAACACACTCTCCATAATGAGTGATATTAAGCATCCTGATCTCTACTTACCCCTGTCCATTGGAGTAATGTGCACCATAATCCATCATGTACTGAACCCAAACATAAATATTTTCCTAATATTATAAGTTTTCATTTTTCATGCAACATTTTTTTCTTATATGACATATTCAAAGAAAAATAAGCACAAAGTTCAAAGAATGCGTAGCACAATATCAAGTAGTAAGCAAGGGACTCTACTAAATATGGTGATATCATTTATTATCTAATTTAAACATTTTAACTATTCCAAGTTACACAAGTTCAGGATCTTCAATTTTTACTATCGAGTGTAACTTAGAAGTACATCCTTATATGTTACAAAATATTAGAACTAGCTAAGTCCTAATACGATTAAACCAATGTCGACTATAAGAAATCATCACGACCTAGTTTATGAGTTTAGACATTCTAAACTAAAGTCTTGTCCAAAATCTACCAACCTATAAATTATAGATTAAATACTATGAGATTGGGCTTAATCACATAATCTCAAGGGTAAGACTTAAGATCTAGGTTAAATCTAAATGTGAACTAATGATTGAGGTAAATTATATTAAGAAAATCAGATTTAATATGATGAATCTCTTATCCTAAATCTAATATTGAAAGACAAAATAATTCAAATAAGTTGTAAAATCTAGAAACTAATAAAACTAAGGATTTATTCATTGTATAACTATATTATTTAATGAATAAAATCTAACCTAATATTTAATCATATTCTTAAGGAACGGATCCTAAGGTGAAGTGAGGATTCCTAATGATAAGACTTGAAAATCTTCTAAGAATTAATTGAATTTCTTCACACTTGCTAATTTTATTTAATTATGGAGGTTAGAGATGAATTTTAGTTAAGTAAGGCATATTAATTTTACTTAGGGATTTTTAAACCTAAAATTAAGATGTTTTACAAATAACCTTAATTGAGGGATTTATGACTTAAATTAATTCTAAATCAGTTCTATACTAATTTTAATGATTTCAAAAAGTATTTTAAGGGTTAAGAATATTTAACATAAAATTTGGGCAAAATAACCATTTTGCCTCTACTTAAGAGTCCAAAAAGCTACTTTTTGATTAAGGGTTCCAAATTAAGATTTTTTACTATCAAATAATTTTTTACTGTCTAACATAAAGATAGACAGTAGGTGCACCAAATTTGGATAAGAAATAAGTCATATGGGTCCAAACTAAGGTTTTTGACCTAAGGGGAATTTTAATAAATTATACCTAATGAAATCTAAATTTTTATGCAGTTTACTATTGGTTGTCATTCAAGGATTCTATAAAGTCCAAGAATACTAAATTCTGAAGTCTAATGAATTAGTTATAGCCATTTCAATTTCTAAAGGCAATTTGGTAATTTTCTAAGCTTATGGGTCAAAAAGCTAACTTTTTCATTTGATGTCCAAATTCAACAAGTTCAGTGGCTATAGCTTTCCTATATTATACTGAGTACTTTAACTAGGAGTAGACCCAAAGTGGACTTCAATTGGTCAAGTTATGATCTAATTAATGTTAGGGGTAGGAAAAAAAAAGGCTCCGTTGCGCGGCCTCTTTCTCCAATAGCCTGATGGAGATTTGTAGCATCATTCAAGTAAATACAGATTGAGATCGTAGAAACATGAGCTTGTGATATAGCTACACCTAATTCTGGATCGGTTAATGCGAGAACTAGAAAGAAAGTACCAGGATCTCCTATGAAATAGATAAGATTCTGAACTAAGAGCATAGTCCAAGCAAACCCACTTACAATCTTTACTGAACTATGACCGGCCATCATATTAGCAAATAAACGTATCCCTGAGCTTAATGCACGAAAACAATGAGGGATTAGCTCAATGAGTACTAAAAAGGGTGCTAATGGCAGTGGGACTCCTGCGGGTAATGAGAAGCTCACAAAATGAAGCCGATGTCTTTGAAATCCAACGATCGTAATGCCTAGAAAAAGGGAAAATGAGAGAGACTAAGTTATTAGAAAATGACTTGTCACTGTGAAGCTAAAGGGTATCATAAATTTTTCTAGGGTTCAGAACCAAAATATTATTTTAGATTATTATTAGCACTGAAATTTTAAGCTCTCTAGTACTTTAAATTTTTAGATTTGAAGTATAAATGACTATGATATGGTCAAATGAATGTTCTGGACGCTACGGCGCGCCGTAGCGCCCGACGGTGATTTTGCCTGTGCGAAAATCGTGAATGGTCATATTTTGAACTTAAATATTCTCAATCTAGAGCATTTCATGAGTGGTGCTATATATCAATGGAAAGGTTTTTCTGATACCTTTCTATTGACACCAAAATCGGTATGAACGGATCATCCTAACTATATAAACAATGGTGATAAAGACAGGGGTGTACAAAATGGACGAAAAACAGAGCATGAGGTATATTACTTTGAAGAACTATTATTGCTTCCATACTTAATCATGGATGTTTAAATATGCGAATAAGCATAATAGAGTAATGAAAGGACTAAGAAAGAAGAACAAATTGGTACCTTAGCCTTTAGAAGAGGAAGAATGAAAAAAAAGTAAATGACTATATCACACAGAGTACTTTATCTAATGATTTGGATTACTTTTCTTTTAATCTAGTATTAGGTATTATGGTGACGTATCAATGCTGAGTTAAGTGATTCTCAATATTAGGGTCATCACAATGCCAAATAGAGGATAAAGGCGGGTCCCATACGACAGGAGGAAGAAGGAAAAATGCATTTAAATGAATAATTAATTATTTATTTATAATATTTAATTTATTAAAAATTTAGACTTGATAAACGCATTCTGAAAAATCCCAAAAATTCACCCCTAGCTAATTTGGGGGTGAGGAATTCAACGATAAAGTCAGATTTCGATTCCGATGATTATTTAGTAATTTTATTTTCCGGTGTATTTAATTACATTAAAATATTCGTAAAATTCGACGACTTCCAAACATGTCAAAAACATCACCCCTAGCTAATTTGGGGGTGACGATCGTAATGACGAAATTGGATTTTGATTTCAAGATCAATTTAAATATCTCAATTTTCTAATTAATTAAATATATTAAAATATTCCAATTATTTAATTGAGCTCCGAATCGCTTCAAAATTTTGGGGATTGGTCCTAATAACTAAATGAACTCAATAGAATAATAATTAGGCTACGATTAAACTAAGCTTAGGCTAAGTAACAACCTAGGATTGTTACAGCTAGATCATGAACATCTTATTGAGCTGGGTCAGGAGGAAGTTCATGAGGTTCATGAGAAGTTCGTGGAGCCTTAGCGAATTTTCTCCTTCAATTTTTACTGCTTTTGATTAGTTATGTCAGTTCAATACTTAGACTTTATTTCAGTATTATTTTAGTAAATCATTTATAATAATTTTTGGATGTATTTACTTTTCTGTTCTGAGATGAATGTTTTATTCAGTTTCTATGATAAATATTTATGGATGTATGCTTAGCTTCCGTAATTTGTTTATATATTACTTATACTTAGTATTGTGATGTAATTATTATACTAAAAATACTAATATTTTATACATATATTAGATTATTCATGTTATATATTAAATCTAATATATGTATTTGTCTAATACTTAGGATAAGGATACTACTATTATCTTAAATATTAGCTCTTGACCCTCCTTTAGGGTTGAGTTAGCAGCCTTCAGTATTAGTTTGAGCTATTCGGGGAGATGGGAAATTCATTCCCGAGTGGCGCACAGCTCTGATGCTGAAATTGATTATGGTATCTCTTTTGCGCGCGGCAACGAGACGGGGTGCTACACACTTATTTCTAGATTTAAGTACAATTACCGATGGGTAGTTGATACATTCCTAAAATTGTTAATGATCTGGGAAATACCAAGGAGGTGGGGCTTTTAATGCATAGTAGTTATTGTAAAGCATGCTTTTATTAGTAGTGTCAGTTCGATTAAGAACCCACCACACAGAGCTAGTGAAATAAGTTAATACATAAGATTTCATTTATGCTTCCTTTTTAGCATATTATGCAACACATTTTATTATTGCAAAGTCGAGCAAATTTTTATTTTCATTTGATGCAAGCTTTATGGAATAATACTATCACTTATTTATACTTCATATGATGCTAGAATGTACTTCTTACCAAACTTCTATATACTCCTACTTGAATTGGTAAGAAAATTAATTTTCAAGGATTGAAAGCAAAGTAAGAGGAGATATTTCACAGGAAAGCAAGTTAAGAAGTGAGATGAAGCCTAGAATGAGATTTTTATTTCTTTTATTAAATTTTGGGATCCACTTTTAGAATATAAATATATGTTAATTTGGCTTTATAAATAAGAATTTTTGTTCAATGAATAAAATTGTCATTTGATGTTGTTTAATTAAAGTTATGTTTGGAAATTCTTGACCTTAATCGACCCGTATCACATTCAATGTGGTACTTTCTTACTAATTAGGGTATATTCACCTCCACAAAGGTATTAGTGGTAAAATTTCATTACCGTGCTCTAGATTTCTCTTTGATAATTTTGTAAAGAAAAAAATAAGAATTATTAAATGGGAAAAGGCTACAATTCCCAAAGCCAATGGTGGTATAGGGTTGGTAAACACTCATACCTTATTCAAAGTTCACAAAATAACCTCTTTTTGGAGAATTAATAAAAATAGCATCCTATTGAGAAAATGGTGGGCATTGCTTGACCTTGTGTAATGCCCCACTGTTAGGCTTAATATATTAATCTAACAATGGGTGCTACTGTAGTACTTAATACTGGATTAAAGATTTCTAACCCAATATTAGGTATTACTTTTATAATATACGAATTTATGGGTATAAGTAAACTCAAACATTCTAATCAAATATTCATCATTCATAATATGAAAATATACAATATGAAAGAATAGTTTAAACCATCACAGAAATATTTAATTTACAAGTTTGAGAATGTAATCACCCATTCTCACATAACAAAAAGGTAAGGTAAATAAAATTTTCAATACATCTACAATTCAGGTTGCTCCTTGAGTGCAACACCTGATCCACATTCATGATCTATCATATTTGGTTTATAATACGATATGCCACAACTAATAAAAGAAAAAAAGTGATTAGATTTTAAATAGTCTAAGTACAATTTTAAGGGTACATTAATTTTATACAGATATCACGTTAGCCATTTATAATTTTAATATAAGCGAAACATTTTGTATGGAATGAATAAAAATGTGAATAATAGTTAAAAGCTGAAAAGTAAGAAAATGGTGCATATTATTTATTCATACATCCAATAGGTTAGCAAGACATTTATAAAGTAAGCATTTATGTAAAGGAAACATGAATATATCCAAACGATCATATGCTAAGTAAAGAGATAGTTGTAACAACCCAAGGTTATTACCTAGCTTGATTTTATCATAATCATATTATAATCATCATTCCATTAAGTTCATCATGTCATTATAATATCAAACTCTGAAGGTTTGGAGCAATTTAGAGTCTGATCCAATATTTTGAATTATTTTAATATTTAATTAATTAGAAAATTGACGTATTTATTTTGACCTCGAAATCAAAATCTGACTTCGCCGTTGCAATCGTCACCCCAAAATTAGCTATGGGTGATGTTTTGGACGCGTTTGGAGGTCGTCAAATTTTCATCAATATTTTAATATAATTAAATGCGCCGAAAAATAGGATAATTAAATAATCGTCGGAATCGAAATTTGACTTCGTCGTTAAATTTCTCACCCCCAAATTAGCTATGGGTGAATTTTTGAGAATTTTTGGAGGGCATTTCAAAAATCAGAATTCTTGAATAATTAGAGAAAATAAATAGGTAATTATATAATACCTAATTTGCAATTTCCCCCTTCTCTTTCCTACTTGGCTGCCCCTTACCTCAGTCGACGCCCCTCTCCTTGAATTCTGGTGCAAGCAAGCAAAGGACTTCATCTAGTCCCCCTCACCTCCTAGCTTTTAGCCCATGCTCTACCCTCTTATCTCATCATCTCCTTTAAGAAGTAGCTCAAGCTTCTTCTTTATTTCCCTTTGCAAAAGCTAAACCCTTCCTCCCTCCTTCCTCCATCTTTGGGTGCTTGCTGAAGGAGAAGAAGTACAGCTCTCCACCTCCAAAGTTCTTGAAGAAAGTAAAGGTTCCTCTTCTTCCTCTCATTCCAAGGGCAAAAAGGTACCCTTTGCTCCTCTCCTTATCCAGTTCATCTTACTATTATGCTTATTGCATCTCTATATAGCCATGTTTAAGTATGCAAGGCATTACAACTCTCCAAGATATAAAATGTGCTGCTCTGTTTTTCATTTACTCTGCACATCCTGTCATTTATCTAGATTTTTAGTATAGCTAGGATGTTTCGTTTGTACTGATTTTGGTGTCAATGGAAAGGTATCGGAAATACCTTTCCATTGATATATGGCACCGCTCGTGAAATGCTCTGGATTGGGAGCATTTGAGCTCGAAAAATGGGCCTTAAGTTTTCATCCAGGCGAAGAATGTCGTCTGGCGCTGCAGTGCGCTACAGCGCCGAAGTTGCAGAGCTAGGCCGTTGTAGCGCGCTGCAGCGGGATTTTGGCAGAATATATAAAAACATTAATTAAACTATGTGAATAGTAAATTTGCAAAATGGACCGCTACAGCGTGCCGTAGCCGCTGCAGCGGGCTGCAGCGCACAATAGCGGGATGCAGCAGAAATATTTTTGGAACTTTAGAAAATGTGAAAAATAAACTAATTGAACATTGGTTTTACAAAGTGAACTATTGCAGCGTGCCATAGCGCGCCGCAGCGGGTCGCAGCGCTGCCGCACGAAAGGCACTACCGCGCTCTGCCGCACGGAAAGCGTTACAACGCGCTCCAGCGCCCAAACTTGCAAATTTTCCTATAATTTCAGAAAAACTGCCCAGTTTTGGCTGAAATGGCCAAAACTTTTTTATTTTTGTATTTTAAGGTCCTTAGGACCCTAGTGGGGCTAAGTTATACTAAAATTGAACATTGCATAAAATTCTATTTTAAAACTAAATTTGAAACTTTGCCATTCTTAATATGCTCAATAAACTATTATGTACTTTAATTGTATGTCATGTCAAATGCTAAGTAATAGAATCCTTAAAAGTATGTATCAAATAGGTAAACCTTAATAACCTAAATAGCATGAAACTTAGATCTTTTAGACTTGTGATTAAGTGCTAATCCCTTTGTTTATTTTAGGATTTAATTAGCATTAATCACCTTTTTATTTTATGTCATTTTTCCATTTATATGTCTTTATGTAACAATCCTAAGTTGTTACCCTAGCTAGACCTGAATTAATTAAGCTAAACCAATGCTTGATTTTGATTCCATTGGATTCAATGGGTCATTTAAATCTAACCCTAGAAGTTTGGAATCATTTGGAGCTAAAATAGGAAATTTGGTATTTTTGGCTATTTTTAAGTCTTAAAAAATATCTAAATTATTTTGATCTCCAAATTAAAATCTGATTTCATTTTTGAATTCCTCATACCCTAATTAGCTAAGGTAAAATTTTGGGAATTTTTGGAGCTCATTTGGTCCTAAATTGGATTTGGATAATTTAAGAATAATTATATATTATTTAATTAATTTTCTTTATATTTAAATTAATTTTTATGAAAAAAATAAAACCTGGGATTTACTGTCGGGACCGCGGCAGATCCGCTGCGGGGTCCCGACAGCGGCGCACGCGTTGCGGCCACCTGATGCATTAGCACGCATCCTGGCGCAAACCATCGAACGGCGGGATCTCCTCCGTGTTAAGATTAAATCGTAGGCGTTGAATCCATTGCGCGTATCCAACGGCTACTACCCTATCCCATTAAGTAACACATCGGAGCCGTTCGAGACCAACGGTCGCTCCATCAGACGGCAGAGACGAACCCGAGCACTGTGGATCGTCTCCCTCGCCTCGCCGTCTACGTCTGGTCCACCCCCCCCGACAGCCAGGATCCTCCCTGTCGCGTGGTAGTACGGGAAAACCACCGAAATTCCTCTCCTACCCTCGGCGCGTTCGTCTGGTTGGCTGCCTTCTCCCCAAATTGCCCATAGCCGTTGGCCCGAGCCATTTCCTTTGGCCTGAGCCTCTTACCATTGCCCGAGCTCTGGAAACCACCCCCATAGCTCCCTCAGGCCTATAAATACCCCCAGTGATTCACAGAGGGTCCCTTTGCTCACTGTGAACCCTCAATTTCCCCAATTGAAGTCTCTGGAGCTCTCGTCTTCCTCGGTGAATTCCGGCATTCCCGAAGCTTGAACCGCTGATAGAGGTCCCGTCTGGTGTTCAGACCCCCTGTGAAGCTTCGTCTACTGTCCAGGAAGCTCCAGTGCACCTCAATTCCCCTCGGCTAAGCCTGCAGCCCGACTTGAGGTACAACCTTCCTCCATTGAAATTTCTTCAGCTCATTTCTATTTTGTCTTCTGGATTGAGCCCTGGATGTCATCTAGAGCACCTTAGCCAACTAGGAAACCCATGATGATTGTCGCCTGGGGCTAAGCTAGCTCGAGTCGATCGTATCAATCAACTGAGCTAGCTGCCGAGCCAATGGCTGAGTCCGAGTAAGGACCCAGCGATTGGCTGCGCCTCAGGTTAAGATAGGTTGGGGGTTCGACTCGCCTCACTTCCCTAAACGTGTAGGGATCGAACCCCGGTCGAATAGAGGCCACTGTGAGGAGAGTTGTCCCCACACAGTCGGCCTGAGACGCCCGTATCGAAGGCGTCGCGGTCGAGTAGCACCCCGTCAATCTAGAGGGATCCAGATGGGGGTTCTTGGTTTAATCGATGCATCTCGACTCCCTGAACGTGTAGGGATCGAGTTGAGCCTCTGTCATCACCGGAGCACCGAGAATTTTGGCGCTGAAGCTCGGCTGACTCGGGACCCGTCGAGAGAAATGAGACGAAGTCACGGGTTTTGGGCCGGGCTGACCCGTGACCCACGTAGTTCTGATTTTGGGCTGCTCCTAATTAATATTTATTGGATGACATTTTTAATGATTGCGAATTAAATTAATTAAACCCGATAGTTTTAATTTAAATAAACATTCAGATTTAATTAATTTAATAACTTTGGCTATACTGATCCAAATGGTATGATCCAATATACCATTTGAATCAGAAAAATACAAGGAACCTAAACATAAAATAAAATTTCAGATCCAATGGTTGAATTTAAAAATATTTGCCAAACTTTTTTTCGTCCTTAATTAAATCATATTAAATTTAATAAATATCCAAATATGGAGATTAAGGGCTCTGATTGCTCCATAGGCCCTAGAGAATAATTAGAGACCCTTAAAACTAATTTTGAATATTTATTTTTCTTAATCACCCTAATTAATGATTAGTAAATTTAACCTTAATTAAGTCTCAGATTTAGGGTAAGTAAGTTCTTAAAGCTATATTAAGTCTATTAGAACCTAAGTGTAAAGTTGGATTGTCCTAAAGATGCCTATTTTCACTAATCACTCTAATGTGCTTAATTAAGTAATTAATGATAATTAGTTTAATTAAGTGGTTAAAAATCAGAGATAAGTAAAATTCCTACTCTATTAATCAATATGAAACACATTAAAATAGATTTGGGTTAGTTTGGATAACTAAACCCTAAAATCTCAATTTTAGCTTTAAGAGGGGCAATTTGGTCATTTTGACCAAAGTGTGTTTAAATGCTCCTTAAACTTGGAAATTTCAGTAACCTACCCTAAGTTAGATTAGAAATGTTCTCTGAACTCTTAGACTAATAATATTGTAATGTGATCATTTATTTAAGAAATCTTCAATTTAACCCTGATTAAGACACTTAGATCTTAAGTGACCTTAAAAGAAGTCACTTAAGCTTAACACTTAAATGTAATCATTTCAAAAGTCACTTGATAAGTTCAAACTAGTTAAATTATAAGCTTAAATGTTAAAAGAAATAATAATGGAACATCCTAAATAAATATCTAGCTTAATGTCTAAAGTAATCAAACATTAGATCCTTAGATCTTAAGTAGCCCTAAAAGGATCAATATGAGTTTGATATTTAATCTAATACTTAAAATTGTCAATTTCAACCTTAATAAGCTCCATATAGTTTAACTATGACTTAGATTCTAAGAGAATCACAAATGGAAGCTCTTAAGATAAAACTCTAATTTAGAAATCTAAAGTGATCAAACCTCAGATCCTTAGATCTTAGATCTTAAACTTATGTCTTCAATTTGAATTAAACCATCTCCAATTGAAATTCTTTAAATGATTGATTATTTAATCATTTGAAACCTTTCATATGGGTATAGGATGATTCAATCTATAAGATAATGAAATTATCTTAAAGGTTGAACATAGATCTTAGATTTTCAAGTTCTTAATCGATTATTTTATCTTATAATCAGTAGAATAGCCTTTCACTAAGTTCTTAGTTCCTGAATCTTTCAGCTTATAGGATCCTTTACCTTTAATTTAGGTAATAAGTGTGAACCCTAGATCCTAGTTAGAAATTTACCTTGGATTTAGGATTTGGACTCAACATAGGGTTTAAGTTCTAAATCTTTAAATCTTGATTTACTTAATCAAGATTTGGGTAAGAGAGTAAAATATAAATAAATTAGGTCATTAATTTACTTACTTAACCCATATAGTCGTCACATGATTTTGAATTAGAACTTGTTAAGTTCTAATATTAACTTTACGGACATAAATCTGAGATTCTACTCGATAGCTGGATATTGGAGATCCTAAACTTGTACCTTCTCAGAGTAGTTAGATTGGGTAATTAGATAACATCAGATTTCATATAGTTTAGATTGAGTCTCTTGCTTACGTTGACTAGATTGCTTGGCATACCTTGGATATTGAGCCTTATCCCTTAAGCATAATAGGAGAACTTAGGATATGGATGATACATCCTAAGTTAGTATTTGAATTGCATATTATTCAATTTTGCCTTGTTTACAGTTGGTAGAATATGTCTTAGCTTAGTATGCCTTTTTAGTAATAGTATTGTATAGACTGGACTCAGACCTAGCATATTTGGATGGCTAGGCTGGGGATTGATTGATTGATATTGGAGGCCCTGGATGGCTTATTGGCTGATATGACAGTACTATATCTTATGATTATTGCTATTTTAGCTGGATTGTTCAATATAGCTTTCTGATTTGCTTTGACATATGTTTTAGTGGCCTTATTTTTAGTATTTGCTCGCTTTGCCACATGTCTCAGTGGATTTATAGATTGCTTTGATTTTTCCACATGTCTCAATGGCTTTTCTTTCATTTTTTCGTTCTTGACTAGCATGTTGTATGTATACTCATATGGCTTACTTATATATATTTTAGCATGTTTAGGATGCTAGAATTTCATATTTTTAGTACTTGTGTTCTTTTATATACTCAGCATGTGTAACATGAGCATAAGCATGATAGGTTCATAATTATAATATAATTGTTATTTCTTTTAGCTTTTAGCCTCACCTTAGTTATTTTGTATTGTATGCTGGCTATAAATGGATAGTTTATAGTTACTCATTTCCTTCATAGCTTGTTGCACCCTTTACTGCTTGCATACGTAGTTAACTTAAAATGTGACATCTTTAAATGTTCAGTTCATTAAAATAGACTAAAATGTACTTAGACAATTGTCTAACTGTAATATTTTTGTTTTATTGGCTGGGGCCCTGGCATTTGTGATACCGACAAATGTCAGGTTCAGACGTGTTCGTGGGCACTATCGCAGAAGAGGAGCAGATTCAGGAGGAGGATCGTGCTGCTGCTATTTAGTTAGATTTTGCCTTTGTTTTAGTGAGATTGAGAGATATTTTTATTTTCTTTAAACTTCAGTTTGTAATAATTAATTCTGGATGTATTTTATTTTCTGCATTGTGATGAGTTACTATATTGCATTCTATTTTCCTACTATGTATGCTTGTGGATGTTACTCTATTATTCATTGCTTCCGCCACTTTGATACTTGTATATTGATGATGTTATCGTACTTGGTGACGAGTCCTTGGCTTAAGGCAGGTTGGGTTTACCTAACTTTACCTAAGTTTAGAATTTGTCATAGTTGGAGCACCGTACTTCTATATTGTCAGTACAGGGGGCCCCACAGTTGGTATCAGAGATCACCATAAGGTGTCAGAATGGGATCTATGATTCCTTTCTACCTAATGGACTGTTCTTCTGAAATACAAACATCAATATAAGTGACATCCATAACATAGTAGTGTCAGTAACTCCATGCAAAATATAGGAGGAGAATACTCCCATCCTGATAATTTAGTCATCTGAAGTCTAACACAAATGTAATAAAATTATGTCCTCATAGTCAAATGGATTCTAAAGAGTCCGATATAGACTATTATTAGTGTAACAACCCAAGTTGTTACCATGATTGATTAAGACTAACCCTAAGTCTTAAACATAATCTTAAGTGCTAATTAGGTCATTTGGAGTCAACTACCAAGATCCGGTCCAAACCAGAGGTCAAACGGATTAAATCTTTATTTTGAGAATTTCATGAACCTCGAAAATTGACATATTTAAATTGACCTCCGATTGAAAAATGGACACCGCCATTGCGTTCCTTGACCCCAAATTAGCTTGGGGTGAAGTTTTCGTGTCAATCGGAAGTCGTCGAAATTTCAACGAATATTTTAATAATAAAAATATCACGGAAATCGAGGTATCAAAATACTCGTCGGATCAAAAATCTGACTACGCCATTGAATTCCTTGACCCCAAATTAGCTTGGGGTCAAGTTTTCGTGTCAATCGGAAGTCGTCGAAATTTCGACGAATATTATAATAATAAAAATATCACAGAAATCGAGGTGTCAAAATACTCGTCGGATCGAAAATCCGACCGTGCCATTGAATTCCTTGACCCTAAATTAGCTAGGAAAAACATGTTCAAAATTTCTTTTTTCTGAAAATATTTTTTTAAAAAAAAAAAATAATAATAATAATAACAATAATTAATTAATTAATTAATTAATTATTAATTAATTAACGGCGCCGTTAGATCGGACGGATCCATCCGGACCGTCCGATCGCGCGCGGATCCCACGGCTCTCGGCCGCGATCCGCGTCACGCGGTCTGGAGCGATCCAGACCGTCCGATCGCGCGCGGATCCCACGGCCCTCGGCCGCGATCCGCGTCGCGTGGTCTAGAGCGATCCGGACCGTCCGCGATCGCACAGATCCGACGGTCCGGAGGCGTCTTCCTCGCCCTCTCCGCCCGCGTGACACGCGGCGGCCCGTCGCATTTTCTGGCCAATCCGGCCACATCCAGGCCTCGACGAGGTCGCCGTCCGGTCTATAAGACCTCGGCCTACCCCTAGGCTCCGAGTTTTCACCGATCGGAGCCCGGATCGAGCCGGAATAAAGCCCGAAAGTCAGCCCTTTTTTTTCCGCCGAATCCTTCGCCGATCCGAACTTCAGGTACCCCGATCTCCCTCGTTTACCGTTCGATCGTTGCAAAAATTGTATGATAGGTAGATCAACATGTCATCTTCACATCCACCGTTCCGATCGGGCTAAAACCCACCCAATCGGGCGCACCAGGTCCCCGAAGTGGACTGGGTTCGGTCCGCCGAACCCCCGGAAGGCGAAGGGTCACGCCTTCGGGCCGGGCCGGGCCGACCCGAGCCCGGCCCGTCCGGGTCGGGTCCGCGTCAGCGCGGGTGGGGCCCACCCGGCCACGTGGCGGCCTACGGGCCCGCCACGTGTCAGGGGGGCCCACAGCCCCGTCAGCCAGGCTGAGTCAGCAGCCGTGGGACCCACAGTGCCACGTGGCAGCCTCTGGCAGTGCCACGTGTCAGGTGGGCCCACTGTCCAGTCAGCCCGGGCTGAGTCAGCAGCCCGTGGGACCCACAGTGCCACGTGGCAGCCTCTGGCAGTGCCACGTGTCAGGTGTGACCCACTGTCCAGTCACCCGAGCTGAGTCAGCAGCCCGTGGGACCCACAGAGCCACATGGCAGCCTCTGGCAGTGCCACGTGTCAGGTGGGACCCACTGCCCAGTCACCCGAGCTGAGTCAGCAGCCCGTGAGGTCCACTGTGCCACGTGGCAACCTCTGAAGGTGCCACGTGTCAGTGGGGCCCACTATCAGTTAATTAGAAATTAATTAAATTAATGTTAGTGTTAATTAATTACTATTTAGCCCTAATTAATTACTGTTAGTGGTTAATTAAGTTAGGGTTAGTACTAATTACTTTTAAACAGTATTTTTAATTAAATAATTATAATTAAAGATTAATTAAGGATTAATTAACTGTTAATTAAATCTTAAATAGTAATTAGGATAATTAATTACTTTTGAACAGTAAAATTATTTAATTAATTAATTAATAATTAAATAGTGATTAATTAAATAAAAACTTTAGGAATGAACACTAAATTTAAATAATTAAATATAATTAGAGATTAATTAATATTAATTAAACAGTAATTAGCACTAATTACTTTACTATAATAAAATTAATTAATTAATTAATTAATAATTAAATAGTGATTAATTAAATAAAAACTTTATGAATGAACAGTAATTTTAAATAAATAAATATAATTAGAGATTAATTAAGATTAATTAAACAGTAATTAGCACTAATTACTTTACTACAGTAAAATTAATTAATTAATTAATTAATAATTAAACAGTGATTAATTAAATAAAAACTTTAGGAATGAACAGTAAAATCATTCAATTTGAATAAATGAATATTAAATTAATTCAAATTATATTTTTGAATAGTAAATTTTAAAAGTTTAATAACCTTTTGTAGGATGATCCAAACATAGCCAATATGGGTCTTAAAATACTCAGAAAAATATTTAGGATCAAATGGCGTAATGTAAAATTTCGTTTCGGGGTACGCATAACGAGGTAGCATTTTAGAGTCTCTTTAAGACCCCATAACTTTTTACCCGATTATCAAAACATAGTCAATATGGGTCTTAAAATGCTCAGGAGAGCGGCCCCATTACCGTGGTAGTATTAGTTTTCCAATTTGGACATCAGGACAAAAAGTCAACTCTAGAATTTAGAGTTGACTCTAGTGAAAAATAACCAAAATGCCCTTGGACTTCAAATGGCCATAACTTGGTCAATTTAACTCCAAATACAAAAATTCAAGAAGCTACCTAGTTTAGAATTTCAATGTCATCATTTTCACAGAAATAATATTTAGGATTTGAACCCTAAAATTTAGGGAAATGACCAAAATACCCCTAGCATTATTTTAGCCATAACTCGACCGTTTCTCGTCCAAATTGGACGTACTTACTGTCTATCTTTAAGTTAGACAGTAAGGAATTAGTTGGAGAAGATAAAACTCAGTTTGGACCCCTAAATCAAAAGTTGATTGACCCATAAAGTAGGGGCAAAATAGTCATTTTACCTTAAAATTGGAAATGCGCTACTTTAGCCCTTAATTAAAATCTTAGAATACTAGGTTTAATAATGTAATCATATTAGTACCATGTAAGTAAATAAAACAAGTCATTAAATTGAATTCCAATAATTTTTTTTTCTAAGTCTTAAGCATCCCACCTTAAGGACCTTTCCTGAGAGTAGGACTAGATCATAGGTTAGTATTCATTCATTGGGTAAATTGGGTTACCCTATGGGTGAAACCTTGGTTTTAGTAGTTTCTAGATATTATTTTATTTTATAACTCATTCTGATTAGTTTATCTTTTAACTTTAGATTTAAGATAGGAGATTCATCCTATTAAGTTTGATTACTTAATAGGATCTGCCTTAACTAGTAGATCACTTATAGTATAAAACCTAGAACTTAGGTCTTATCCAGTTTGGATTATGTGATTAAACCTAAAATCTCGTAGTGTTTAATCCATAATCTATAGGTGTAGAAGATCTTGATCAGATCTTAGTTAGAACGTCTAAATTCACAAAATTAGGACGTATGATTTATTTGTTTAATTCATAGTCGTCTATCTGATTGAACTAGATTGGAACCTGATCAGTTCCAATCCTTTTTAACTTATAAGGATGAATTTCCGAGTTACACTCGTTAGTAGGAAAATGGTGATCCTGAACTTGTGTAACTTAGAATAGTTAGCTGGTTAAGTAGAAAACAAATGATATCATCATATTTAGTCGAGTCTCTTGCTTACTTATTATTTGTTGCTATGCATACCTTGTAATTTTGTGCCTTATATTTTCTTTGAACATATCATATAAGACATTTGATGCATAAATAAAATGTTAGGAAATTATGGAGACTCCTTAGATTTCTTATGAAAATATTAAAGTAAATAAGTGAAATGATAATGAATTGATGTAATTGAGCTGCCTCTCAGTGTTCTTTTGATCATACCGAATGTTGCCCTAGCCGTATCGTGCTAGGAGTTGCCCTAGCCGTACTGTGCTAGGATATTTCGGTATGATGTTTGTGACCTAACCGTATCGAGCTAGGAGTAGCCCTAGTCGTATCGTGTTAGAGCCATATATGTGACTGTTGTTGGCTTAGTCGTATCGAGCTAAGAGTAGCCCTAGCCGTATCGTGCTAAGATCTTCAGTTTCTTTTGGCGAGCTAGTGTAGCTCTTTTCTGTATGGTAGTTGATGTATTATAGTTTTATATGCAGTTGTGGTTGTTTCAGTATATTCTTTTTCAGTCAACTATTTCCTTGTACTGCTTTATATATATCTAGGATGTAGAATCTTGCTGCTATATGTATATATCACTGCTGAGTTATTCATTTTTAATTAGCATGTTATTTTTATTGATCACCAGCATATTTAGGATGTAGAATTTTTCTTCCATCATTATTCAATTATATTTACACTTATATGCCTTTCCTTGATTACTTGTTATGCGAGGCATGCTTCAGCCTCATTTCTTTGCCTTGTTTATACTATAGAGCATAGTCTATAGTTTACCTTTTTACTTGTGTTGCTTACTGCTCCTGTATTTACATATCATGCTTAGAAGTAAATGGTAAAATGGTGATATTATATAACCTTATTAAAAATTCAGCTTAAAATGTACTTAGATAATTGTCTAACCAGATTTTCTTTTTTTTTGGCTGGGGCCCTACATTGTGAAACCGACAATGTCAGGCTTAGAGCAGTTTGAGGAGCCTGCACCCGATGAGGAGCCTTACTTAGAGGAGGTGCAGTAGTTGGGGCCAGAAGATATCTAGTCATTTACTACTTGTGAGGATGAGTGGATTTTGAATATTTATTTTGTTAAATTTTAATTAATGTAATAATACAGGTACCTATGACTGTGTGTTCAGATTTCACTATGCTACCTTTCTGAGTTATATTTCTCTTCTTATATACATTATGATGCTTGGATGTCATTTATTTATCGCTTCCGCACTCTGTATTTTTACTTATATAGTGACTGCTTGATTGATTCTGAGTTAACCTTTCTCTAATCAGGTGGATTGTGGAGTTTATCCTAATCCAATGCTAAGTGAGGGGTTAACCAGAGTGACACTCCACCCTTAATCTAAACCTATTGAGGGTTAAGGGTGAAGGTCGCCACAATTAGCGTGCCATCAAGAGAGTTTGGAGCTGTAGCTTCAAATGGAGGCAGGAAAGCAACTGCAGATTGAAGGAGTTTCAGCAAAAAGGATTTTTGTAACAACCCAAGGTTATTACCCAGCTTGAATTTAGCTTAATCATCTCATAATCATCATTCCAT
The DNA here is from genome assembly GCA_016760335.1 of Gastrodia elata. Lineage (NCBI taxonomy): Eukaryota > Viridiplantae > Streptophyta > Magnoliopsida > Asparagales > Orchidaceae > Gastrodia > Gastrodia elata. The sequence continues at coordinate 68,987,511 of CM028671.1, read as the reverse complement.
CAAGTTCATATAGTCATTAGGACCAAACCCTGAAGGTTTGGATCAATTTGAAGACCAATCGATTAATTTAAGATATTTTAATATTTAATTAATTAGAAAATTGAGGTATTTATTTTGACCTCAAATCAAAATCCGACCTCGCCATTGTGATTGTCACCCCCAAAGTAGCTAGGAATGATGTCTTGGACGCATTTGGAAGTCGTCAAATTTTCACGAATATTTTAATGTAATTAAATGTGTTGAAAAATAGGAAAATTAAATAATCGTCAGAATCAAATTCTGACTTTGCCGTTAAATTTCTCACCCCCAAATTAGCTAGGAGTGAATTTTTGGGAATTTTCGGAGCACATTTCAAAAATCAGAATTTTTAAATAATTCTTGAAAATAAATATGCAATTAGGCAATCATGGAGACCCTTATCTGCAATTTCCCCATTCTTTTTCCAAATTTTTCAGCTGGCCATTTCCTTTCATGCGGCTGACCCCCTCACCTCCCATATGCATTAAATGCAAAGGCCATCTCTTCTTCCCCTAGCTCCCCTATAGCCAATGATGGAGCCTCCCCTTTCTCTCCTTCTTTAAAAGAGAGAGTTCAGCCATCTTCCCCTCCTTGCTGAGATTTTTCTCATCCCCTTCCCATCCATTAAGCCCCTTGCATTGAAGAAGGAGCTCTCTCCCTCCAAGAGTCTTAAAAGAAGCAAAGGTCCCTCTCTTCCTCCTCCTCCCCTAACAAGGACAAAAAGGTACCCTCTTGCTCCTCTCCTTATCTTCCTTATGATGTTATGATGTTGGAATGCAGCCTTGGAATGTCTATATGCATGTATAAAAGCCATTAAGGCTCTTAAAAACTTCATGAAAATATGTTCTATTTTTCTCTATTTTGTATACCCTGTTATTCATCATCATTTTTAGTATAGCTAAAATGTTTCGTTCGTGCTGATTTTAGTGTCGATAGAAAGGTATCGAAAATACCTTTCCATTGATATATGACACCACTCATGGACCTCTCTGAATTGAGAGTAATTAAGCTTGAAAAATAGCTCTCGCGGGTTTCGCACCTGGCGAAATCACCGTCTGCCGCTGCAGCGCGCTGGAGCGTGGTACAGCGGACTGCAGCGGTCTGCAGCAGATTGCCGTGTGCTGCAGCAGATTACCGCGGGCTGCAGTGGACAGGAAAACTTAGGAAAAATGCACATTAATTAATTGAACAGTAAATTTGCGAAATGAATCGCTGCAGCGGCATTTCACGATACTTAGGAAACGACTATAAAAATTAATTGAATAGTAACTTGCAAAACGGGACGCTACAGCGCCCTGTAGCGCGCTGCAGCAGACCTTAGCAAAAATATTTTAGATCTTAGGAATGACAAAATAAAATACTTGAACAGTAGTTTTGCAAAATGAACCGCTATAGCGCGCTATAGCGCGTTTCAGCGGGTCACAGCAGATTGCAGTGGATCGCAGTGGACCGCAGCAAGTCGCATCGCAAAAGCGCTACAGCGCGCTGCTGCGCGGAAAGCGCTACAGCGCCCAAACTTGCAAAATTTCCAGAACTCTCAAAAAACTGCCCAGATGTTGTAAAACTGCCCAGTTTTGGCTGAAATGACCAAAACTCAACTGTTTTGTCAATTTCATTAAGTGCTCAAAACCTATGTATCTTAAATACATGTTACGCCATATGATAAGTACTGGAGTTTTAATTGCTTATATCAATTAGGTATACCTTAATAATCTAAATAGCATGAAATTTAGATCTTTTAGAATTGTGATTAAGTGCTAATCTTTTTTGTTTGATTTAGATTTTGATTAGCAATAATCACCTTTTTATTTTATATTACATTTTCATCTATATGTGTTCATGAACTTAGGATGTATATTAGAGAACTTTAACACTTATTTGGACACTTAAATGTATCACTTGAACATGAGAATCTTTATAACTTGATTAAGTAGATGATACTTAATCTAAACTTAAGTTTACATCAATAATATGCTAATAATATATTGATTTGTCATTGACCTTTAAATTAGCCATTGGTCTTAATGATAGAAGGGTTAGGGATTAAATCCTAACTTATCTTAATTAAGATCTAAATCTTAATTATTTAATCAATCTACTTGATTGTAAGAGAATCTTATTTACATTATTCCAATAATACATTTGATTGAGTATTGATCTTAAATCATCAAATTAGAAGTGCTAAGGATAACATTGAATATGTATAATTGAATTATCTGAATCCAAACTTTAGATCTTTGATTTTCTCTTATATAAGATAATTAGCATAAGATGGAAATAAAATTGTAATGATTTATGCAATGATCTAAATCTAATAAAATCTTTGATTTTATCCTATGATTATAGAATTGGAAAGGATCATATGAATTTTAATCATTTGATCTAATCATCTTAACTTAAGTATAACAAGTAAACCTTAAGAAGTCAAAAAGTGAGATTTTAAGGGTCTTGTTATATGATTCATCATTGAAATGATTGAAGACCTTAACTAATGAAACATTGATGTAGGAAGGACCTTTGTAACTTATTGAGATAGAAACTTAGTTGCTCCTTCATAACTTTAGAAGTTGAACTTGATACCTTGTGATAGGAATCACCTAAAGTACTTAGATTGTGGCTCATTCATTATGGTAGCAACTTAAGTTGAGTGATATTTTGATCACATTCTTGGAGCCTTGTGTAGGATACACCTATTTAGAGTAAGGATTAATAGATTTGATAAATCCTTATCAATTAAATAGAATCTGCTGAACTCAGATTGTTGGTTGGGTATAGTAGGGTATACCCATATTACTTAATTAATTCAGTAATATTCAGGATTGGTTGATTCACTCCAATGTGAACTTATGACCAGGTGCTATCCTGCAGGATTAGCCGAATACAGTCCCATGAGAGTAAATCTTCCAAGACTAAGAGTGTTACAATTAGTGAATAAGATCCTTAGTTTGAGATGTAAACTGCGATCGGGTTCTGCCTCCTATCGTAGTGCGCTTCGATAAGTGCAGTTTAAGTAAACTAAGTATCTTAAGTCACTTTGTGTAGACCACTAAGTATGCTTGTAATTAGGGAATTTAACGGCTTAGCTTGAGATGTAAACTGTGACCGGATTCTGCCTCCTATCGTAGTGCGCTTCGATAAGTGCAGTTTAAATAAGCTAAGGGTTAAATTTACCTTTCTTGTAAATATGCTAAATATGTGTATGCAATCTCCCCAGCTAATGATTTTTAAGTAAACTCTCAACTTTAACCAATTATCGAGATTTGAATTCAGGAGTCGGAATCCTTTTAGCAGGATTCTGCACAATAGAGACTTTGGATTCATTATTAAATTTTAAAACATTTTCTAGATTTATCTCATGTAGTTTAGAAGCATGAGCATAAGCATAAGCATGATGTGTGAGTATTAGAATGATGTGTGAGAATCAGAATGATGTATAAGTATCAATGATGATTTATGAGTTATAGAATGTTGCATACATTGACTGGAGAATTCTAGGATGCATAGGTATCATCAGTAGATAGTATTCCCAACTGGATGTATGTATACATTAGACCGTACTGCTCATAACAATTCAGTAATATTTTGGTGGCATATCAGTAGCATACAGTATTGTGGCATATTCAGATGCACAGTTTCAGTGACATACACCATAGTTGTACATATGATTACTCAGTTTCAGATTCAGCAGTATTTTGATTTATTTTTAGTATTCAGTTACAGTTCAGTTTTACTTTACATTACTTCAGTTTTGTGCAGTTTTATACAATTTTACGCTTTTAGTTACCTTTACAGTACTTATGCAGATTTAATCACATTATGTAAATGTTAAATGAATAACTAGAACTGTTTAGATTAGTTTCGATGTGTTAGACTTATTGTTTAACACGAGGTACTTTTGGGATCCGGCAATTTGCTAGATCCTGAGCAGTATATTGAGCCAGGTCAAGAGGATACCTAGGGGATTCAGGAGGAGCTCGTGGAGCACTAGTGGACTCTCCTCCAGTTTTATTTTCTGCTTAGTATTTTCAGCTCAGTTTTATGTCTATTTCAGTAAATAGTCTGTAATAATTATGGATGAATTTTCTTTTCTTTTCTGAGATGTATATTTTTATTCAGCTTCTATGATGAATGTTTTTTGAATATTTGCTTTAAGCTTCCGCACTCTATTATATACTACTTATACTTAGTATTGTGATGTGATCAGTATACTGGAAATGTTGATATACTATACATATATTAGATTCCTATTATATTCTAAATCCAATGTATATATTTATCTAATACTTAGGATAAGGATACTACTCTTATTTTAAGTATTAGTATAATATCCCAAACTCTTAAGCACCAAGGTATTGTCCGCTTTGACCTGTAAGATCTCACGATTTTTCCCTCAGAAGATAACTTCCCAGTAGGTCACCCATCCTGGGAGTGCTCCCACATGAGCACGCTTAACTTTGGAGTTCTTATCAAGAACTCCACAATTATCTGAAAAGGCGCCTCGATATTTAAGAGTTTCACTTATTACTATTTATGTGGGTCTTTACAATCTCCCCAACTTAAGTAACTGACGTCCTCGTCAGTATCTACACACAGATCCAAGAACCATCCAATGGGTAGATAGGACTAGAGGTGACCCCTACAGGCACAAGAGGTACCCACAACCATGTAACACCTTAATCATCATGGGTTCAAGAGGCTGCTCACATGAAGTGATATTTTGCCCTATATGGCACTTAGCTCCTATCTGACACCCTATGGCCGTTGCCTTTTTCTTTCCGCGTCGTCTGACCAAACGGTGAGCATCGACTGTTCGATCAATCGATCGAACGGTCGAGGAGCTTCGTCCCCAAGAACTTCCGAGTGGCGTCGAGCTCGCATGCATCGCCTTCTCGGTCGCACAGGCGTCAAAACCGCCGCTTTTGAGGCCTGATAAAGCCCTTAATCTTCATCTTCATGCTTATTTTACTCAAATCAAACCTTTGCGAAGAAGAAACTTCCCGATGTAGCAGTTATCATCCTCAGCTGTTTAATCTAGGTACACATGTGTACCCTAAATTCTTAATCGATTCTCAATTATTCAAGTTTGTTTGCTTATTCTGATCAATTGATTGTCCATTTAACGGGTTCGATCGACCTGATCGAACCCGAAGTCGTCTGAATTTCAAATTTATCCACAGTAGTACACAGCTTCGCATAACTTGTCCGTGAGTAGGCATCTAGGGTTAGCCTTTGTGGCAAGTGCCGGTCACCTCTGGTGACGTGCTAAGTGTCAATCGAAAGGTCGAGACCTTTCGATTGACATACGGGCCGAGCCCCTCTGGTGCCGTTTTGTCGTCCAAAATCCATGCCCTAATAACCCGTCACAGTGACGAAGGAGAAGGAGGAGTCGAATTGCCTCGGGTCGGGTCGGACCAGCCCGACCTGTGCGCTTCGAAAATGCACGTTTTCGTGCGGGACACGTGGCGTGATCTCGGCGGCTGTTCGACTGAGGTGGGACCCACCTCTGATTAGCCAAATCAGAGCTGTCTCATTAGAGACAGCAGTGGACCCCACTCGGCTGAACCGGCATATTGCTGGACGCCGCGTGTCCTCTGTGGCCCCCACTTGCAGTAATAAAAAATCATTAAAATTATATATAAACATATATATAAAATCTGTTATATGATAAATAATTTATATATATAAGTATATTATAAAGTATAATATATATAAAGATGAATATAATTAAATAACAGAAAAATTTTATAAAATAATATAAAACAGAATAATAATAATTAAAATACAGTAATAGATAAATAGATAAATAAATAAGAAAATTAATGATTAAAATAACATAATTATTAAACATTAAATTAATTTAATATAACTAACATCTAATAAAATATTAATTATTAATAATCAATAAATATAATATTATTTAATAAATATTAGATTTATAAATAAATAAAAATAGAAGATAAATATTTCTTTAAAAATAATTAGAATTAATTAAACAAATTAATTAAGTAATATTAAAAATACATTTAATCCTAAAACTTTAATAATCCATAACTTATAAAATATACATTCAAATAATATAATTAAATATATTAAATTGATCAACAAAAAATAAATAATATTTTAGAACCATCCAAATTTCAGTTGGAGTAATATTTTATATAATGATATTTTTGAATATTTAAATAATTATAAAAATAATATAAAACTTAGATTAACCATAACTTTGAGTATGCTTACCCAAACATATCAAATATGGGTCTTAAAATACTCAAAAAACCTTAAAAAATATTTTAGTAGTATTAATTTTGCTATTTAGATTAAAATTAAACTAATCACAATTAGGACATAACCCTAATTAAGCATTTAACCCTAGATACTTCAAATAGCCATAAGTAAGTCAATTTAACCCTAAATAAAGTGATCCAAATATCCATTTAAATAAAAAAATCCTAATTTATAGTAAACTGCAAAGATATTTAGGATCCAACGGTTAGATCTCTTAATAACCCTAATTATCATAAAAACTTGATTAGTGAATATTAGCAAATATAATAATCCAAATTAAGTAATTTCAGTATTAGATGACTCATAAAATAAATTAGAACCTAAATGTGTAATTAGTTTAATAATTTTGTGACTAAATTCACTAATCATTCAGTAATCACATTAAACCTTAAATATTAACCCTAAAAATTATATTGACTATAACTTAGCCAAATCATATCAGAATTTGATAATTTTGGATTCTATAGAAACCTTATGATATAATCTACAATAAACTAATATAAATTTTAAATTTCATTAAGGGTAAAATTATTATTATGCCCTTATAAGGTTAAATTCCTAATTTGATCTTATAAGGCATAAATAATTAAGTAACTTAATAAAAAATAATAATAGTCATTTTATAAACCTAATATTACAAATTATGATAAAAATATTAAATTAATAAATTTAATTATTTTGGCAGATCAAAGACATTGAATTGGTTGATATTTTATCAAAACAGTCAGGTATGCAAATTTACTTATAAATTTCATTTCAGTATTCTTATTTTTGAGCTATTTTTTATTTGAGTATTATTTACACTGCTTACCACTTTTTAATTTGTAAAAGAATGATATCAAATAGCATGTAACAAAAAGAATGAAACATGGTATATATATTTTGTGGTGTTTGTCTTTGGAGGGTGGAACTCAACACTGAGAATCTGTACAGATTGGGCCTGCTGGCAGCCCCTGGGAGTTATATGGAGGGATTTAGCCTCTTGTAGGAAGTAGGCAAATCCAAAGGAAAGACACACAATCAGTTCCTATTTTGAGTAAGCTACCGACGGGTAGCGAGATAAGCTTCATATAGGTTATGCCTGTGGGTTTACCCATTTGAGCTCAGGAGTCTCCGGACTCGCCTTATTGTTATAAATGCTTTTGATAAAAATTTTATTTCATGCTATTCATATATATTAATTTTAACAGCTAACTTGCAGGGCATAAATTAAATTTAGAAAATTGCTTTACTTTCTATACAGACTTTCAGTCATTTTCATACTTGATTCATGCCTATTATAGGATGCTAGATTTATTCTTATAAGAATGATTTGCGTACTCCTACCTGACTGGTAAGTGTATTTTTCAGGTTTTGATAATTAAAATCTAGAATATCTGCCAAATCAAAAGAGAAGAATAAAGAAGCGAGAGAATGTGAATATTTTATTTTTATTTTTGCAAAAGATAAACTGTTGTAAAATTTCATATATGTTTTGGCTCTATCTATAATTGTATAATTGAACTTTGGACTTTTATTATTTTATGTCCTTTTGTTTATAAAAATGTATATGTTTACATTTGAGATGAATTGTTCTTTAAAGACTCTCAAACTTCGGTCACCGGTTGCCATAATTAGCTCTCAACCCTCCTTGAGGTTGAGTCAGCAGCCCTTCAGATGGGCTTAGTTTTCATCTATTTCGGGGAGACGGGATATTTCTCCCTGAGTGGCGCATCGCTTCGCCGCCGAATTATGATTTTTACCTCTTTGTGGACGGCGATGGGCCGGGGCACTACAATAGTATAGTTAAATTTGCATGTGATATAAAAGAAAACTACACTGCATAAGCGGTAAGTAAAACTAAAATAATAAAATACTATAATGAAGTAAGTAAATCAATCTCAGTCTAGAAATACTAAATAAACATAGTCATAAGACTATAATAATCATTCATAATCAATAAAGTTGTGAGATACATAATTTATGATTTATTTATCTTATATTTTGTTTTGTAGGCGCAGAACAAGTGAGGAGCTGAGTACATCTACTCAACTTATTTGAAAGTGGGGTCAACTACAAACACACATATTCCCCCTTAAAGGAATTATGTGGTAACCGGATACTCCAATAGCCTATCTAGGCTTAATGATAGCTATACTAAAATCTACCAATTAAAACTCCGCTGAAGTATATATTAAATGTTTATTATTATGTACAATGTCTTAATGCATAATTTCAAGAAATTAGTTTCAATACATTGCAGCGTTTCAAATATTGATAAATTATTGTAAATTACGTGATACCAATTATTTTCTATCTTTAATTATCTAACTTAATGATTATGATTAATAAAGCCCCTCAATTGACTAAAGTATCATGGATTCTTAAGTTAAATGGATATATAATATAGTACCAAATTTTGAAAAATAATGAATAAATTAAATATTTATGTAGTGACAAATTAATTTATAGATGGAGTTATTTGATTTGTAAGATAGAATCTATGTTTCTAAAAGGAAGCTTTAGTCTTAGATTATTGACATTCTAAGAAATATAATCTATAGTACACTTATCTTTAACAAGTGAAAATTAAATGATTTGGTTCCAAAGTTTCTCAAATAATCTCCATTTCATTTATATAATCACTTATTTAATTAAGCTTTCTAACTTCTATCACTATTCAAAAGTTAAATTCTTCTATATTAACCTTATAATTTATTAGGATAAATTATCTATTTACTAACTTGACATTTGATTTTAATTTAACTTTATTCTATAAATTATTTATCTACCAATCACACTTATAAGGTTCTACTAATCTTAAGATCAATTTAACTTGTTCTCAAACATAATTCTATTAGAAAATAAAAGTATTAAGATACCTTCAAGTTAATTAACTACTTTAATTTATGCTATAATTTAAGTGAATGATTTGATTTATATTTCCTTTAATGAAACTATCATTATTAAATACTAATTTTAATAATGTAGTGAAATATCATTTTACCTTAGGCATTCAATTTATAATATAAGTTATAATTCTAGTAGCTAGCTTAAGATAAGAACTGAACATCTTCTAAGTATGATTTTAACGATTCTTAAATAACTTCTAATCATAAAATGATTAATCTAATTATAATATTTAACTAGCTGATATAAACTTTGATTTGAATTTGGCCATTAAAACATTATCTTCATAGTTATATAATAATATAACTTAGGATTAATACAAATTGTGAGCTTTATTTTAATCATAAAGATTTTTTATGATCTTATGATAGTCTATTTAATGATCTTAATTTGACTTAAAAGCTCAAGTATATTCTAATGATAATTAAGGATGTTAAGATTTCTAACTATACAAGTGATATATTTGGGATTTGGGTGGACAATCCTGCTCAAAAAAATCATAATAAGCAACTTATTGTAGTTTTTTCAATGGATGAAAATATTCTTAAATGTAATATATTATGTGGAGATATGATTGAAAAATTTTCAAATGCTATTCAATGTCGATACTTTAGCGAATCTTATATATGGTTATTGCAATGCTCTAATTAGCGAATCTTATATATGATTATTGTAATGTTCTACGGACGCTTTTTAATGTCAAAAATTTTATTTGATTTTCTTATTTTGCTTTCTAACTTTGTATTATTCTCAATTTATTTTTTCAATAATTTTATGAGCATATTTATAAGACTGAGTAAGACTGGTTTAATTTTTTAAAAAATATCCCAAAATAGAATTTTAAAATAAAATAATTGGCATTAAAAACACACTTCAGCTAAAAATATAATTAAAATTTAAATATAATATAAATTAGCAATCATTTCAAATCATTAATTTTTTTCATATTTGAAGCTAAGATAATAAAAAAAGCGAAAGAAAGAACTGTAGGGAGACAAGAAATGGAGAAAAAAAAAAGAGAATTTTTTTTTTTTTTATCTCCTCTTGCTTTCCCACTCGCGTAGAAGTTAACAACAGTTTGCAGCTTAGAAGAGGGATTGCTGTTTCCTTTTTTTTCTTTCTTTTCAACCGGTTGGCAATTCCATCCTCTTCCCTAAAATTCCTCAGCCAAAGCTGTCACAGTGACCTGACTAGAGACAAGAGAGGAATCTTTCACCCCCCTCGAAAGAGAGAAGGGAGAAGGCGATGGGAAGCTGCTGCTCGTCGCCCAAGGAGGAGCTTCCTGAGAAGAAGCACAGCCGGCATCAACAGAATCAGCGCCGATCGTTCTCTGTCCAGCAATCGCCGCTGGTGTCTGGAGCGACGGATTCAGTCAGCGAGGTGCCGGCTTTATCCGAGTTCTCTCTCACTGACCTGAAGGCGGCCACTAATGGATTTAACTCTGAGAACATCGTCTCAGAAAGCGGGGAGAAGGCTCCGAACCTAGTTTACAAGGGCAGGCTACAGAACCGAAGGTGGATCGCCGTCAAAAAGTTCACCAAGATGGCTTGGCCCGATCCTAAACAGTTCGCCGTGTGCTTCAAATATATCTGTTAGCTGTCTGTTCGTTTTGTTAATTTGGATTTCTGTTTTACTTCTTGTGAAATGGGGGAATTTCAGGAAGAAGCATGGGGAGTGGGAAAGTTGAGGCATAGGAGGCTTGCTAATTTGATCGGGTACTGCTGCGATGGGGATGAGCGGCTTCTGGTGGCCGAGTACATGCCTAATGATACACTTGCCAAGCATCTCTTTCACTGTATGTTACTTCCTAATCATGGCATTTGGAAATTTATTAATCTCTATTTTGTGCTATTTTTGGAATGAATAATTGCCACCTTTTATAGGAGCGAAGCTGCTACCTTTATCATGCATGATGATGTTAGCCTTTTTCCTTGTACATGTTTTTTCTGATGACAGATCTAACATATGATTTGTTGGTCCTATCTTTCTATTGTTGTTATCGATCAATTACGCAAAAGTGTTTAAAAAAAAAGTATTTTTTTAAACAGAATATTGTATTGGCTAGTTGATAGGGAAAATCGTTGAAGTTAATTAAGCTATTGGGGCAGCTCCCTTTGCAATAACACGTTTTATTATTTTTCATGAGGCTTTCTTCCATTTACATGAAATATTGCGCTACATTTAGTGAATTCCATATAAGGATTTGTATTTTCCAAAATATTGATTGAAATTGCAACAAATTTAACGCCAATTTATGATTCTTTTGGGAGTTAAATTATTTGCACGGTACACAAAACTTGTGTATTTAGATATCCAATGCTTAAATCTTGATGATGCATAACTAGTATGTAGTTCTATCTTTTCATCTATTTACATTGATTCGAAGCTGCTAAGTGAATTGACATTTTTGTTGTAAAAATACAGATCTGCATCTTACAACAACATCAACAAAACCAAGCCTTAGTCCCTCTAGGTGGGGCTGCTACAGGAATCCTTTGTTTTCTTTGTGCAAAAAAGATTTGCATAATAATTTAGTAATATTTAATATTTACGTGCTCAACATATAAATAAGAAAGGCTTAGTGGCGTGTATGCAATTCTTCTTTATTGTTTGGTAAATGATGCACTTTAAAAGAGATTGGAAATATACATAATAAGCCTAATGATTATCTTGTTAATAATCATTTGTTAAATCGAGCTAGTTGGAATTGTGCATTCTAATATATGAGATTATTGGTTTCATTATTTGTTGTTATGGGCGTATTTGAATCGTGCCCATGAGAAACCAAACTTGAGCTCGACTTGTTTAATTATTTGAGCATGAGTTTGAGTTTGAGCTTGACTCAAGCTTGTCTGCCAAACTCGAGCTTGGCTCGACAAAAAGCTAGCATGGGAGTTGACTTGATAAGCTAATAAAAATAGCTTTGTGTGTGTTCATTTTTCAGTTAAGACTAATTAGATTAAGGATTTACTTAAGTTATTTATCTTTAAATTCTTTTTTTATATTTATTGTAGTATACCTATAAACAAGCCAGCTTGTCCGGCCTGTGCTCGAGCTCGCTTGTTGTCTCCAGATTTTCTTGTGGCTTGAGTTCATCTTGTGAGCTCGATAAGCTCGGCTCATGAGCCATTAGCGAGAGCTGTCTTGCAAGCCGGCTTAGCTCATTTGCACTCCTATCTGCTTTCTAAAGTTTCTCGAACATATGTATTGTAATGGTTATATTGAGTTCATCAACAAAAATTACGCATATTTTGACAATTTTTATTCTTTGTAGCCTCAAATACATTATTTCTTGTTGTTAGCTTTAGCAATGTGCAAACTGCAGTTTTTTAGCATTTGTGGTGCTATTTTTGCATGGAATGTAGCAATGTAACTTTTTTTATCTTACATTGGCAGGGGAAAATCAAACTATTGAATGGTCTATGCGTCTGAGGGTTGCGTATTATATAACTCAAGCACTGGAATATTGCAGCAGTGAAGGCCGGCCTTTGTATCATGACCTCAATGCTTACAGAGTTCTTTTTGACGAGGTGAAATATATACCCCTCTTTGAATATGTTTTATATTGTAACTTTCAATTCGCAGCAATGATGTTCTGTTTTTACTGTTTATATTAATTTCTATTTTTTGTTGCATAGTTGAGCCATAGAAGCTGACTAATTGAAAAAATCCTGTAAGCGATAAATGAAAGCTGCGATGTGGCTAATTGACACCCTTTATATACTGATTGTTAATTAAATCACCATCAACATTTCCGCTACGCTTGTCCAGTTGGAAAGCTTGCTTTTACATTGTTGAGAGAAGTAAAGCTGCATTTGCATTGTGTGCATTTAAATAGTGAGAAATTAAATTATTTATATATATCCATGAAATCTGAAATATTCATGTATTTTTCATAATGTGGAACTCTTATGAAGGGAATGTGATTTTGATGTTACACACCATCTTAATAGCTAAAAGGATACAACCCTCTGAGCACCTTGTATAATAGATGCTCTCAAGTGTGTCTAGCTATATAGGCATCTCCCAAGAGATTAATATCTTTCATTTGTAAAGCACGGAAAGCAGCTTTTTAAAGGTAATTTATGACATTCATAAGGCATTAGATTTATAGGGAAAATCTGTTAATTGCATTTTAATGCTTCCAATGGAATATGTACCATATTTTAAAAATGCTGGGTCATCTATTAAAACTTACTGATGATAACTTCCGTTATGTACAATGCACTTGCTAAACTATAACTGAGAAAGTGCTTTGAACTGTGTAGATATTTTAGGGAATTTTACAGCACACTATTTTTTTATCTATAGCGGCAGTTAAAAGTTGCACTGCTGTTATTACGATGTGTTCTAGGTTCGTTTGTTTATTGACCTATAATTTTGCAGGATGGTGATCCTCGTCTTTCTTGTTTTGGCCTCATGAAAAACAGCAGGGATGGGAAAAGCTACAGTACAAACCTAGCTTACACGCCTCCAGAGTACTTGAGAAATGGTATCTGTTTTCCGTAACTAAATAAAATTTTCTTTGCTTTGTTAGTTTATTGTGTTATGTATGATTCTTAGTTTCTAAAATCTGGGTAGAAAACGAAGAATATAAGCGTGCATTCAATCCTTCTTTATTTTACCAAGAAAAGTGAGCTGCTTGTCTTGTATCGTCTCCTGGAAGATTAATTGTACCAAAAGACTAGCATAAGATACTAAAGTTGTATTAGCTCTAGTTTCATCAGTATATTGAAAATAATGATATAACAAATATTCTCAAAAGGAAAACATATTTTAAGATGATGTTCCATAAGAAGAACCCTGCAAACCTAAATGCAAACTTACACCATTAGCAAAATTGCCGTGTTATGGGAAAAGACATTCTTAGGTAGGCTTATATGAGTTTAATGCTAGTTTTGATGGCATATCTTATGCATTCCATTCTAAAATAGGTATATGCATCTTGCAAACATAGATGCTAAGCTGGCATTCACTATAAACGTCAATTGTTGAATGCTACCTGGCTTGTATTTAACAAATGAAAATGTCCAATTATAGATATATTGAAATATGTGAGGGCAGTTTGGCCTCGCATCATTTAATTTGTGCGTGGCGTATAAAAGGTGATGATTAGCTCACATCTATAAGATTAAGCTTTTGAATTGAAATTGGGTTTGACCATCGATGTATCTATCTGTGTGTTTTCCATCTGGTTCACTCTATAACATATTGTACCAGAGTTGATAGTTTAGCTAGGGTCAAGAAGTTTATATGATTTGTGACTCCTATGGGTATCAGTGCTATCTTATGTGGTTAAGGTTTAAGAGTGAATGACTTCCACAATGCTTCCATATGGTTTAGTGGCTCATGGTGCTTGATCCGTGTTGGTGTTAAAAAACTTTTGTTGTGAGAAATTAGATGGTTAATGTTGGTGGTCTGCTGTCACTTGAGAAAAATATTGTTGAGACATGTGAGAATATTTTAGCCTGCACATCACATAATTTGAAAGGAGAGTATTGTAGAAATAATTTGACACTCAGGTGAGCTTCTAGAGCTCTAAAATGCTCCCAAACCAAAATTGGGCTTTGTCAGATTAGGTTGACTAGCTGATAGGCCGTCGGAACTGTGCTCGAACATGCGCACACGACATCCATGCCTGTGAACACCCTCTTTGTCCCAGTCGGGCCTGCTCAACTTGCTTTTAGCCCTTTTTGGTTGTTGTCATTTGCACGCACTCATGCGAACGAGTTATTATGGTCTTTTTATGTTTTCTTAAGCTATAACAACATTTAAGGAATAAATAAATAAATTAACAAACACATATGAAATATAATGAATAAATAAATGAAATATTTGAAATAGCTACTCTTATTTTTTGTGTTCTGTTTCACTCAAAAGTACATCTTGCTTGTGAGAAGTACGACTTGTAAAGAATGACTTCTAAGGAAGGAAGATGATCTACATGATGGATTGCTCGTGAAGATCAATTTCGAGTTATCCTACTGCCTATTTATATTATAATCCTCTAGCATTCTTCCATTCTCCATCATGTATATATATATATATATTACTTCTTCCTGTTGTGTGACATCAAGAGGAACATATTTTTCATGATTTTGAAAAAAAAAAATCTTAAGAGAAAATGCTATTATTGGAGGAGATCTAAAAAAAGGATGTTGCTAACAAAATTTAATAATATTAATTGTAATTTTATTTTTAGTGAGATTATTAAAAAAGAAAAAGTAATTTTGGAGTTTGCTTTAGTTTGTGATTTTATTATTTGCTTATACAATATTTAGAAATAGAGAAGAATCTACTTTTACTTATAAGAATATTCTTCTAAAATTTAGATTTCTTAGTTTCTTAGAAAGAAAAAGATATCAGTTATATTGTAAGGATTATAAAGAAATTTCGACAACCCAGTATTACTTATTGGTTATAGGTTTAAAGATAACAAGTTAGAACAAAATAATAAACCAGGTAATATAAAAATTAGAGATATTTTATTATTAGAGTTTTAGTTCTTGGGGAATAAGAAATTGTGAAGGAAACTAATCTTATGTGACAAATGTTGCTAGTTGTGTTACTAAGGTGGCTAAAATATTAAAATTTAGAGAGGGATTACTCATGATTGATGATGGAAAAAATATATAAGAAAAAAATTTACTTAAATGCTAGAATAATGATAAGTGACAACAATTTACTTGGACGGCTTACTAGAAAGCAACTAGTGACTTTAAGATTGTGAATTTTGAAGGTTTATTTTGAAAATTGGATTTTGTTGATAAAGTGAGAAACATATATAAGATTGGCAATTAAGGGCCAGTTTGACGTTACTGAATGTTCAACACTTTATAATTTTTTTTGGAATATAACTTAATAGTTTATCTTTATTTATTTGATTAAAAAAAGCTGTTGAAAATTAAGCTATAAAGGCTTAGGTTTTTAGCTTGATATCTTTTTGAAGAGCCAAATGACCAAAACACCTGCCCTGTTGACCATCTCTTGGACCACGAGACACTGACCATTCTGCTGCCTCGACCTGCCTGCCATTTTGCTTGCCCCGCCTGCTGCTAGAAATGTCGCTGCCGTTCCCACCCCGCCGACCATCCCATTTCCACGCCGACCATCTCGCTGGAATAAAGTTTTCTGCTATTGGTAAAGTTATAATTAATATAAAAAATAGCTGCATTCTAGCAGTAAAACATCAGCTTGACAAACAAAATTAACAATTTTTTCCTTGTTAGTTTTATCCAACGATTTTTTTTTCAACAATTTTCTAACAGCTTCATTTAGCTTTAGCATCTCCAATGGGTCCTAAGAGATAAGAATGTAAAAGTTCAACATGAGTGTTAAGGTTGTTAAACAAGAATAACTTTTTATGGATGCTGATATTTAATATGAATGGACGATTTATTTTCACTTGTTTTTTGATGAATGTTATAATAAAACTATAAAGAAAAGCGATTTAGTTTCTCTCAGGATAAAATTTATTGCTCTTTCATTAAATGGGTAACTGAAGGTGAAAATTGGAAAGTTTTGATAAGTGAAGAGTGAAATTGGCGCAGGACTGGACCTATTGTGAGAAAATATTTGGGTGAGAAAGAATTTACTGGTTTGCTAAGTTGTTTAATATAATTTTGAAGACAAATGCTGACAGTGCAGACAAAGTATTGTAATATAGATTTATAAGATTAAAGGTAATGTGTAGTGGTGTGCAAATTAAGTTAGAGTTTGTTTAGTTTGTTGGAATTGAATTCACCGGGTAATTTAATTTTAGTGTTAATTAATTTCATGTAAACAAATGCTTATGTAAATGATTTTTGAATATTTAGAGTTCTTATAATGTATTTATATATTGGTGTTCATTTGGGTGATAAGTGAAACGATGTAAAAAAATTCCTTGTACTTGTAGAACCTCCGGTATGGTTTGAAGTCCAACTCCACGATGGATGACAAGGCTAGCTGAAAGCTGACAAGGGTTAGCAAGGCCTAGCTATGCATGTAACTATGGTAAGCTCATGTGTGAGGGCATCACGAGGGATAGCGAGGGCTGATTTTGTGTGATGTCCCGACGTCGGTTCAGCAAGAATTGTCCCGACATCGTGTACTCACATACCGCAGGATTATATTGAGCAATTCTGAAAGAAAAGGAACATATCAAAGTCAAAAGATATTTCTCATTTAATAATATTTCAAATTTACAAGGTAGCCAACTAACTTCTGACAAAGTTCATCTTCTAGAACACAAGATGAACTTTAAAAAAGTAAAATAAAATAAAGGTAAACGTTGCGTCGTAGATTCTTTCGACAGTGAAAATTTTCTTAAAATTTTTGTTTAAGCTCTTTTAGAAGTATCTGACATGGTATTGCACATAAAATAATACCGAGATTAGAATTCTCAGTAATTAGATAATACTCTAAGTACCACAGTAAATAATAAAATATTACATTTTATAATAGCAGAGATGCGATTTGCGAAAATAAGGATGCAGGAAAAATAATAAGGTAAAAGCGCAAACGAAACACTTAATTTTTTACAAAAGATATTAGCTCAAAGATGTAGATTACTGATATCATTTTTTCATTAACCCACCACGAATATTGTTACTAATGTCATTTTTTCAGTAACAACCTACGAATATTATTACTGATGTTTTTTTCCAGTAATAATTCATAAATACTGTTGCTGATGTCATTTTTCCAGTACCAACCCACAAATGCTGTTACTGATGTCATTTTTCCAGTAACTAGTCACGAATACTGTTATTGATGCCATTTTTCAGTAACTAACCACAAATATTAGTTCTGAACAATCAACCAAGCTTCAATATGAATTTGGCTCGAAAGGGAAGTTAAGCAGCAGTAAAATATAAAATATAATACATGTTATGTACTGTGTACCTTTGTTCTTTAAGATCTAAAGTTTGACAATTCAATTTTTGGATCTGCATTTATATTTGGATATTTTGAATTAGCTTTTAGCTAAGTTTCTAGGAGTGATTATTATTATTTTTTTATTCTGTTTTTCTTTTACTTTTATATTAGGTTAATGAGGGTAGCAATAATACTTAAAATAGTGTTATTATTATGATAATAATATATGAAAGTAAAAGACGGAATGTAAATGATTGAATTTAAATTGCAAAAAATAGAAATAATAGTCATTTTTATAATATTTTTACTGTTATTCATTATTACTTAATGAACACAATAATAATGTGAATGATGTATTTGAGATATTAAAACAATCATAATTTATCATATGCAAAAGATAATGAAGACAATAAAAATATCTAAACTCTCCTCAATTTTTTCCATAATTTCCTTCACCTCCTACCTCGGTTTAGAGTTGCTAGAAAATGGAGGGAGGCCTAAGGCTGCTGGCTAGCTGGCAGAGGGAGGATTGAGGGCTGAGAAGGCTGGTCGGAGGTTGGAAGGTGGCTGGCCGGCTGGAGGAGGGCTGGCTGTTGGCCGGCCAAGTGGGGCTGCAGCAAGAGGGCTGATTGCTGGGTGGCCGGCTGCTGTTGGAGGGCTGGCAGGAGCTGGCTGCTGACTGGGAAGGGGGATGGGAGAGGCTGTGGGAGGGCTGGCTGCTGGCTGGGAAGGTAGGGAGTTGACTGACTGGGAGAATGTGGAAGGAGGGAGTTGGCTGGCTGACTGGGAGAATCTGAATTTCTCTCAAATTAGGGCACTTTGATCTAAAACTTAATTCTTATCTAAATGTATTTTTGTTTGCCCTAAATTGAAATTCCCCGGGGTCCTGATTTATGAGGCGGTATTTGATCTAATTTAGAAAGTAATGACATTGGGTCATTACATTTTGTGTCGATGAGTACAAGTGTGACTTGGTTTTGGACAGCGAGGACTAGTTATGGTCGGCAAGAGCTAGTTATGCATGCGACTTAGGTAAGCCTACGTGTGAGGGCTCAATGAGGGCCGACCTAGTGACGTCAAGGAATGGCAAGTGTCGAACTAGTGACAGTGAGGGCCGCGTTGTTCGCTCGCGATATTTGTGATTCTTTTGTTTTCGTTTGCATGGGTTCCGTGGATTTGGAATTTGTTCGATTTGGACATATTCAAATTCCCTCATCTTTGGCATGTTTTGGGGATTTCAAATCCCTTGGGCTTTATAATTGATTTTTCATCTTATGGTTGATACTAACCCCGATGACCTTTCTTGAGGATACTGAAGAATTTGTACTTAGCCCACTTTTGGCTTCATTGATTTGGACTTTGGTTGATAGTCCAAAATAGATTTTATGGATAATGCTAGATATTTATATGCAATTCTAACCTATTAAAATTTCCCAAACATTCAAATTTAAACCATTTTTTATCTAAAAAATGATAAAGCGTGATACAAAGAATTTAAATTAAATTAGAAATGTATCTATAATTAGTAGGGCTAATAAAGCTTGAAAATTGGCATAATATTTGTTTTTTAACCTTCTGCGATTAGCTTTTCATCACTTGGGATTTTGTGGACAGAGATAGTGTTTGAAAGCCAATACCGCGTCACCAGTTTGTAGTTAGCTACTCCTCCTGTGTTGGTAAACGCTCATATTGTTACAGCAGGGTTGGTCTAATATCAGTTTCATAAATTTACTTTTCCAGCATCTGTAATTTTATTTTGCTGAATAATTGAGAGCAATGAACTGCTTCTATCGATGTATAATTTTGTAGATCATTATTCTAGAATAGCTAATATGTTATTTTCCAGGAAGGGTTACTCCTGAGAGTGTGATATTTAGCTTTGGCACTGTTCTTTTGGATCTGCTTAGCGGGAAGCATATACCTCCATCTCATGTAAGTAAACACAATGAACATTCTTTTTTTAATTTCTCAATTTCACTCTTTTATGTTCTTATTCCTTTTTAAATCTTCATTTCAAATTTGAGAATATTCAGCTTTTCATATTTAGTCTGCCTTATTTGATCATGTCTATGCATTTGTAATCTTTTGACTTATTCTTGCCAGTTACGGCTTCTTAGGGTATAAATTATAGAAGCACCGTTTAACTTAAAATATGTATAATAATGAACCAAATTTTTACTTAAAGTTGATTTTTTTGTGTTTTCTAATGGTCCTTACATTAGGCAATTATAGTAATTGCTAATAATTAAAATTGTTCTATTATTCAAAATGGGTATTTGCAAAGAGTTGTACAATCACAATAATAAATAAGCTATATATATATGCGAGAGAATTAGAGAGATTAGATATAAAATTTCATAATATTCTACATTATATTTTTACTATAATTGATATAAAAATAATATTAATTACAATTTCATTTGACACATTAGTAGAATTGAGATTTGAAAGATTTAAAGAGAATGAAGAGTGGAAAAGAGGTAGGGTTGATGACATTCCTATCAATGTATGGAAATATTTGGGTGAGAAGGAATTTCTTGGATTACAAAGTTATTAGATGTTAAGTTGAAGACTTAAAAAGATGCTAAATGGCTAGAGAAAATTCATTGTTGTACCTAGTTACAAGAATAAAAGTAATATTCAAGATAGTGCAAATTATTATAGAATTAAGTTAATGAGCCATACATTGAGACTTTGGGAAGTGTGAATTCAAATTACAAAGTGGTACTCATATTTCACAAGATAGTTTTGTTTTATGGCAGTCGGTTTATCATGGAAGTCATATTTACAAAGAAGTTTGACAGAAGAATTTAAAGTAAGAATGATCTTCATTTAATTTTTGTTGATATTGAAAAAAGGCTTATGATGGAGTACTAATAGAAGATTTATAGTTTTGGAGAGAAGGAATTTGTGTAGCATATATTGTTGTTATTAGTATTTCAATAATGGGGCTTTAACATATTTGATTTCAAGGTTGTTCATCTTATGAATTTTTTAATACTATTGGATTACATTAAGTCCAGCTCTCGGTTCATATCTTCTTACTTCTTATGGATGTTCTTAATGAACACATTCAAGAGGGGTTTGTTGGTGCATGTTATTTGAGATGACATTCTATTAATTGATAAGTTTAGGATTGGGGTTAAGGCCAAACTTGAGTTATGAAGGACTTTTTTAGAATCTAAAGGTTTTTGTCTTAGTAAATAAAAACATAATATATGGAGTGTAAATTTAATCCTAATAGAAACCATACATTTGAGGACCATGTGATCACAAGCTGCGAGATGTTCAAATTCTTTGGTTTAAATATTCATTAATAGAATCCAAGTTGGTTGGGTGAAATAGAGGAGCGCTCTTGGAGTACAGTGCCATTATAAATTCTATTCAAAATTAAAGAAAATTTTATAGAACAACTATATGACCTGCTATGATATATCAGGTTGAATGTTGATTATCAAAGAAAAAATTTATTGATATAATAAGTGATACAAAGATGAGGGTATTAAGGTAGATGAGTAGGTACACTTGTAAGGATAGAACGAGAAATGAGTTCAATCATATCAAGGTTGGAGTGACTCCAATAGTAGATAAGATTATAGTGTCATCTTTTAGATGGTTCGAGCATATTAAGCATAGACTGTTCTATGCCCTTATTAGAAGTATTGAGTATATAAATTTTACTCATATTAAAAGAGGAAGAAAATGACTAAAAAGACATAGAAAAACATCATTATAAAGGATCTCTTAGGAGGGGCTTCTATTTGATTGTGTATAATGGAATCAGTGGACTTAGCAGAACCTACCTAGTTGGATCAAGGTTTGTTATTGTTGTATATTTTTACTCAAAATATAAATAGTATGATTCCTTATTATGGCAAGCAAAATATATTAATGCTCTCTCTCAAATTGGAGCACATATTTGTGTCAGCTTTTGTTTTCTTCAAAGATGAGATAAAAGTAGTAGTAAAGCTTTAGTGAAAATGTCCGCCATGTATTCCATTGGTGACATGGGGGAGTGACAATATTTTTGTAAAGAACATAATCTTATATGAATTAACAATCAACTTTGATTTGCTTGGTTCTTTCATGAAAAAATGGATTATTTGTGATGCATTTAATGTGCTTCTCACAATTTATTATCAGTCTTAATTATTAATAATTTGAAATTTTCAGAATGCGCCTTATTCACATCATTTTACGTGTGCATTATGAACAATGACTCTATATTCTACTTTTGCAACTAGAGGCAATAGTTTTTTATTTTTTTGGATGATAAGATTGTTTTCAACAAAAAATGATGAAACCAGGGATAGTTTTTTTTTTTTTTTTGTCGTCGATAGATACAGTATAGTCTCCATTTGTAAATGCTTTAATATTAGTATGTTCAGCTTGAGTATTTAGTAATTATTTCCTTGGAGCTTTCTTGATGTTCTTGAGAATGTGAGGGCCATATTTGCAATGTTATCATTATGGATTTTACGTATATTGATATATATGATCTTAGCAATGAATTACATATAAATTGAGTAATGGTATGATTAACTTTTCTTACTAATGGAAGATCATAAGATAGATCATAAGAAATATCTTCATTTGAATTTTTATTTGTATGTCAACTTGTTTTCATTTCAAATATCCAGCTTATAAAATTCACTAACTAGATCTGTGACATTTTTTATTGTAGCCATAGCTTATTTCACGAAAGTATTTTAAGATTTTTTGTTACAAAATAATTTTATTAACTGAAGCCGTTTTTTAGAATTGCTTGTATAAGTATTATAGAACCATAAGCAGAGTGCTTTGCAAAGCTGGAAAATTTATTGTGCTGCGGGAAAATTCTAATATCACATTGGGCAATGTATCATATACATTTACCTCATGTATCATAGAACCATAAGTGCTTTACAAATATGTAATTATTTCTAGTGCTGCTGTGAAATTCAACCTTCTTCTGAACTTAGTTAAATTTATCAAACCATGTTTGTGGACTTTGTTTGAATTGATGAATGGCCTTTCTAAGCAGGCGTCTGTGTTTATCTTCTTGGACAACGAACCTAGAGGGATTTATTTTGCTCAACAAAAAGCAATACCAAGCCTTAGCCACCAAAGTGCCGGTGGCTAAAAGAATTTTTTGTTCCATTGTGATCTATTGAATAATCTTTCTCTAACTTTCAATTATGTGAGAATATTTATCTTGTTTATTGCCATGCTTTTTCATGTGATGCATGTCATGTCTAAAGAGCACTGCATTCCATTACAAAATTTTGATACTATATATGACAAACCATTACAATTGATTGCTTCCGATGTAAAGGGACCCTTCACTGTTATTTCCACATATGGGTACAAATACTACATTATGTTCATTGGTACTTTTTCAAACATTACTTGGTTGTATCATATCACAAAAAGTTTGATGCTCTCAATACTTTTCTCTCATTTAAAACCACGGTTGAACATAATCTTAACTCTAAAATCATCTCCTTCCACTCTGATGGTGGAGGTAAATACATAAAATTCACAAAAACTCTTAAGCAGTTTGGCATCCAACACCGGTTTTTTGCCCCTTACACTTCTGTGCAAAATGGGAAAGCTGAGCGGAAACATTGGTCGTGCTTTTCTCTTCTATGCGTCCTTACCCAAAAATTTTGGGCTAACGCATTTCAAATGACCTCCTATCTTATTAATCATCTTCCATCCCAAACACTCCAAAACAAATCCTCCTTCAAAATCCTCTTCCAACATGTTCTTGATTATCACATCCTCAGAACTTTTGGGTGTTTGTGTTATCCGTGGCTTTGCCCGTATGCTCAAAACAGACTTGTCCCACGATCGCATCTTTGTGTATTCTTCGGATATAGCAGAAATCATAAATATTATTTGTTCTATAACATCGACAATAATAAAGTCTATATTGTGAGGCATTTTCTTTTGATGAGCTTACATTTTTTTTCCAGAAAATCAACAACACAAATGCCTTAGAGATGCATTCACATCCTCCCAAAACAACTCTTTTGGTCCCTCAATTGTTCAAGCCAGACATCTCGCAACCGCCCACATCCTCGCAGGCCAAGCTCTATCAGAAAACCAAGCTCAATCAGAAAACCTTTTTAGGTCTACTCCAGACACCTGCTCAACACCAATAGCCAACCCTCTTCATGCTCCATACAACCCATTAGCAACACAAATTTAGCCACCTACTGTACCCGCGGCTACTCCGCGCCATCCAACCGAAACATTTACCCAATGCAACAAGAGTTCACACAAAAGAGCTAAGCCCAAAAAGAGCCTAAATGGATCTAAGCAATGCAACAAGAGTTTCAAGCCCTTCAAAAAAATGGCACGTGGTCGCTTGTGTCTCGTCCAAGCATTACCAACATACTTGGATGCAAATGGTTGTACAAACTGAAGGACAATTGTGATGGCCCCTTGGCTTGCCATAAGGCTCGTCTTGTCGCTAAAGGGTTCATTCAAAAGGAAGGCATTGATTACTATGATACATTTTGTCCGGTTGTCAAATTGGGCACAATCAGGATTGTGTTCAAATTAGCTCTCATCTTCGATTGGACTATTTGGCAACTCGACTTCGATAATGCCTTTCTAAATGGAGATCTTCATGAAGATATTTATATGGAGCAACCACCCGACTTCTTTTCCTCTACTCAGCCACAATTTGTGTGCTAATTACATAAGGCCCTCTATGGTCTAAATTAGTTCCCCCGCTCGTGGAATCAAAATCTTTCCACAACTTTGTCACTCTGTCTTTGTCTTCCGACAAAATGATATCCACCTATTTTTTCTAGTATATGCGGATGACGTATGATTCCACCGTGCTTGACAAACTTGTCACCTTTTTAGCGGCACAATTTGCTTTCAATGATTTGGAAATATCCATAAGCTTTTGAACATCAATGTGCAATTCTCACCAACCTCGCTATTTCTATCCTAACAACACTACATCACCGATCTACTCATTAACGCTAACATGCAGATCCCCAAACTGGCTCCAACACGGATGACAATTATGAGCAGCTATTACATTCTTGATAGCACTTCGTTCTCAAATGGCACCCTCTATTGAAATATTGTTGGGGCACTCCAGTACTTGCAACACATGATCCAATACTGAAGTAGAGTACAAGTCCATCGCCAATGCCTCCAGTGAGGTACTCTGGCTCACATCTCTCTTGCAAGAGCTCGGTTTCCCTCTTGAGTCTGCTCCCACAATCTATTATGACAGTCTTAGCTCCACCTACCTCACTGTCAAGTCAATTATGCATACACGTATGAAGCATGTGGAAGTGGACTACCACTTCGTCCATGATCTGCTCCATTCCAACCACCTCAGCGTCTGCCATGTTTTGAGTAATCAACAAATAGCTGACATCCTCACAAAGCCTCTACCAATCCCGAAGTTCGAGAAAATTACAAACAAGCTCATTCACCAATCAATAATGGCCTTGGGGGGCATATTAATAATACTATATGATTTTACTATTTTGACTGTATTTTTGCTTCCGTCTTATTGTAACCGCTGCATCCTAACCTTCCTTTCTATATATCGAGAGCCACTCCTCTGTCAATTTGCATTCTGAATGAAATGTTTTCACCCTATCTCTTACGCATCTCTCTCTGCGCTTCTCGTTCCCCTTTCACAGCCGAAGTAAATTTTATGTATAGCAATAATCCACAAAGTCTGATGGTGGGACAAGATTATCATACATGATAAACTAAAGTAATTCCTTGTTGTTATTAATCATAAAAAACTACAATGCATGCAATAGGAAAGTTATAGTGCTTATCTTTAAAAAACTTCAGAGATTTTCAAGAGAATATATCTTTTTGAAAATGATGAACAAATCAAAAATAGAATTTAGAAAATATGAGAGGTCAAAAAACTGTTTAATAATATTACTGTGAATATGAATGATAATACTACTGTAAGTCAATATAATGATAGAAGATTCCAGCAGAAAAATTGTGGACTCACTACAATAAATGCCAGATAGAAGATATTTTTATTTATTCAATAGTATTGTATTGTATCTTTTAATTCTTTTTATCACATAAACTGCTTTTAAATTGGCGTGTTAATTCAATAATAATTTTCTTCTGATATCTAAATTGAAGTGGCTAGCTGAAGCTTTATAAGTAAGGCTGAATCATCTTCCAGGTGTGCATTTCTTCGAATATTCTTTTTGTTTTGGTTCTGTTTGTAAATTAATCTCTGGTGTGCCAATTCTACAATGTAAGTTTTTTTATAATTAATAAAGTATTTTTATTTTGTTATCTCTCTCGCCTAACATGATATTTGAGCATCTTTAATGAGAAACTAAGTGGCTAAAAGAACTATTATGAATATATATGATCATGATAATTAATTTGAGATTAAAAATCTTTTATCCTTGAAACATCTTGCTGGTTTACTAGTTTTTATAGTAAGAGGGCTATTGGATGGGTACTAGACACAATTGGGACGCAAGATATGCATACCTTGTCTATTTAAGCTACGTTGTATGATTCAGAGTATGATTTCACTTTAAGTTTCTTTATATCTAATGCATATTCTGGCATTATTTTCATGCAACTTTCACTATTGATTCGTTAGTTTGTACATCTTCTCCCTGTGCATAAATAATGCTTGGGATATCGGAGTTCGTATCTTATCATCTTTAGCCTTGGATTTGACAATAATACAACAGTTTATGTTCATAGTGTGTTCTACTTCCTCTACACTAGCCTTAACCTTCTTCATTTATGTCATCAATATATATATATATATATATATCTGAGTTTTTTTCTTTCTCCTTGACCATTTGAAATTGTTAGTGGGATTCAATGGCAAAATGATGAACTGCCTAAGATCATAAGGAAGATATTTTATATTTTCTTTGATTTCTTATTAAAAGTATTGCTAGTGTTACAATTTTTGGCAAACTCTGAACTTAGGGTAAGTTGAGAGGTTTGTTCAATTGAATGGATTTTTTCTGGGATCATTTCTCTCTTGAGGCTGAAGTCTCCAAACTTGAGTTATTGAATTTGCTTATATAGCAAATTAATAATTTGTTTTCATCTCATTGCATATATATAAGAGTGCGAATTGTTTGTATTAGAACATATACTTTCAGGTTATTTATTTTGATATGTCACCCAGTATGTTTATATAAAAGTGTTGAGTGCATTAGCAGTTCGAAATGTGTTAATAACCATTTGTATAATTCTTCCATCCTTACTCTCAAACCAATCTTTTGCTTCTTATATCATTTACTGAACATCTCTTCTTCTATCGTAAATCCAGCATGCTATTAGAAAATGAAATGAAAAATTGTTATCTGTAGTGATATTGTTTATCATCCTCCTATAAACATATTTTCCAACTATCATATTTCTAAGCATCCATATTGTAAATGATGCGGGGAAGTTGTGAACTTTGAAAATTATAAAAAATAGATTTGGGAGAAAATGATGGCGGAAGTGGAGGAACGCGGTAGAAACACAAGAAAATGACAGTTGAAGACAACGATCCATTGCAAAACACTTCAAAAGACTTGGAGGAATAATGGAGAAATATGAAGAAAACAAGAACACAAAATACAGATAAAAAGTCATTAGGATTATACACACCCTAAGGAATTTATCGTTATGCATGCAAAAAAAAATTTGAAGTGGTATGCACACCACCTCACAAACTCACAAACACTCTTGCTAGAGAAAATTTCTCACAGAATTCTGTCGTTCAATTATCCTTAAAAATGAGAATACATGGGCTAGTTATAGAAGTGGCCCAAACTTTATGCGACTCACAAAAAGCACACTGTACAATAACTTTCATTAAACATAAATGAAAAAATATAAATTAATACTGGTGTATGGGTAACTACCAATACATCTCATAAAAGTACAGACACCGAACACCAAATGCGAGAACACAAACTACAAAATATAAGTAAAAAATGTCATGGACTAAAAAATGCAAATATAGCACTACTCCACAAACAAGCACAAATAATGCTTTTGCTCAACCAAATGTTCGAGTCACAGACTTCATTGTCATATGTGCTCCTTGTCATGCATCAGACTTTCCTCCACCATAGGAACTGTGAGGACCCGGTGCCAGGTCAGCGGGAGCAGATCCAGCACCGGTTTGTCTAGGTGAGATAAAATAACAGCAACAAGTCCTCTAGCCGCAGGATCATATTGAGTGATTTTAGAGACAAATATATAGACATCAAACATAACTCATTTATTCATTAATTCATAAATCTTGGATACAAAAGATCAAAATAAAAGAAAAGTTAAAAAAATTTTAAAATAGAAAGAGTAAAAAAGAAAGCGGTGGATCAGCAGGTAGCGGTATCATCACTGCTCAGTTCTTAGCACCTTTCCTCGAGGATGAACTCCTGATCTGGGCACGTTTCAAAAGTGCAAGCATTCGAATACCAGTTAGTTGTGAAACTAAGTACTGATAGATGTCATCTTTACAAATGTTAAAAATAATAAGCAAAATAATCAATATTTGACAGAAAATAAAAGTTGTACAAACTCTTTTCCCTGCAAACTTGTTTCAATTGCACTTGAAACTTAGTATAAAAATAATTGCAGTTACAAAAATAAATACAGAATTTTAGCGTTTGATATCTGAGGCAAAAATATGATTTTGTTGGGCAAGTACAAAATCTAGGAAAATGGGAGTTCATTTTTGTGTTACATATCTCAACTTTTCTCTATACCTGCTCCCTCAAAGGCTTATCAGTATAGGCTCCTTATGACTCCCAATGTCGGACAGCCCCGTTCTAGCGGTTGTCTGATCAGACAAAAAGTAAATCAATATGAAACCTTTGCTTCTCACATATCCAAACTTGTTCATATATCATTTTATGTGACTTAAAAAAAAACATTTTTATCAAATTTGTGTGATGCTGAGCAAAAATATATTTAAACATGAGTAATAAAAGATATCTGATACCTTGTTCTATAAGTTCAAAAGTTCAACAGCTCGGATGAGTGGCAGTTTGCTCAATCTGCATTTAGGTTTTGGACATTTTTAAATTTGCTCTTAGCCAATATTTTTAGGAGTAATATTTATTTTCATTTCGATTATGATCTTCTTTCGCTTTCTCATAATGATTGAAGTCTGATCTTTAAGATACTGTGATGGCCAGTAATATTTATAGCGTTTATCAAGTCGCTGAGGATAGAATCATATTGATATAATATATTAGTATCATTATTTTAATGATAATAATAATATAAGAATGAAAGAACATAACAAAAATAACTATCAAAATGAAAATGCTTGAACTGAAGTTATAGTCATTTTATAACATATGTATAGTTTTCATTATCAATTAATGAGAACCATATTAATGTGAATGATGATATTTTATCATTATTATTTTCATAATAATAATTATTAAGTAGGTATAAATTAAAAGAACGTATAAATTTCTCCTCTTTTCTCTCCCCCTATCTGTATCTCTTAAACTTATCATCTTACCTTTAGGATTGGGATTGCCGGAATAATAGAGAGAGGTCGGAATGGGTGGCCAGAGGGCTACTTGCTGGCTGTTGGTCAGCCGAGGGAGGGCTGCAGCAGGCTGAGGGGCTGCTGCTGTGGGCTGAGCGGCTGAGGGTGGCTGCCAGCAGGGGAAGGGAGGCTGGGGGGCTGCTGTGAGGGTGAGGAGAGGGCTGTAGGTTTTGGCTGGCTAGGGTTTGGAGGAGGAGGGGGCTGTGGGGGAATAAGGAAGGGAGGGGGAGGGTCTATGTAGAGGGAGAGGAGGGGATAGGGGAGGTCAGCCAGGTGGGCCTACCAGCCTGCTCCAAAAATGGCGCAGGCGGCCCCTTCGTGGCGCAGAAGATTCTGTGTTAGTCGCCTGTCGGGCGGGTCGCAAGTTAGGGGGGAAGAAGAAGGAATTAGGAAATTAAAAAAAAATTATATAATTACTTAAACTTAAATTATTTGCATTTATTCGCC
Organism: Gastrodia elata; assembly: GCA_016760335.1. NCBI lineage: Eukaryota > Viridiplantae > Streptophyta > Magnoliopsida > Asparagales > Orchidaceae > Gastrodia > Gastrodia elata. The sequence goes on along the minus strand of CM028671.1, from coordinate 68,957,486 downwards.
ATTTGAAGTCCAAAAATAACGAAATTTTACACCGAGGTGTGTTATGACATTACGAACAATCTCGTGCCAAATAATTTCGATTCGGACAAATATTTTATTTTTAATTAATTTCTGAAGTTTAAAACTTTGAAAATTAATCACGATCAAACCGGCGCTTAGAATTTGACGAAACTTTTCGAGCATCTTTTAAATATTATACTTAACACAATGACACTGAAATCGATGAATTTTGACATGTATTTCAAGGTTCTTGATTTTTATAATTTAAATAATTCATAAAATAAAGCGGGAGCTTCCGTTATTTGGATTTCTCCCAAACTATAGCACTTTGATCTTAAAATTATTCTTATGTAAGGGTATTTTTGTTTGCCGTAATTTAAAATTCCCCGGAGTCCTGATGTCTGAGGTGGGTTTTGACATAATTTGAAAAAAAGAACGACATTGGGTCGTTACAAGTACTCTGCCTCACAAACAAGCACAAATAAATCTCTTGCTCAACCAAATGTTCGAGTCACAGACTTCCTCATCACATGTGCTCTCTGTCATGCATCAGACTTTCCTCCACCATAGGAACTTTACTATGTAGAGTTAAAGTTAATGTAGCCATTAAGTAAGTCAGTGTGGAGTGTTTGCAACTCCTTGTATGTCAATTGAGTGTCCTTTAATTGCAGCCTTTTCTTCCATCGCACTAGGAACTTGTGCTTGCCCTGCCTCATGCAACAATCTAATCCAGAATAATATTATCAATCTCAAATAATGAAGGTTGGAGAATTTCAGTAAATAATTCATCATTCTATCCCTTTGGAGATGTCTTACAATTTTTTGTAAAAGTTTATTAGATTATAGAAATAAATCATTAATATTGAATGCAATTATAAACATTTCCAAAGGCAAATCGTTTAAGTAAATATTTGGCCTGATTTTTCTAAGGACCTTGAATTGTCCTGCCATTGTTGCATGAAACTTTTTGTATTTAGATATGGAATATCACTCTGGGCAATTGCGAATGTGCATATAGCTACTTCTATTAAAACACGTACTAAATCTAGTTTTTTGTAACAAAATTTTTATTAATTTCTCAAATTAGTTCTTAACTTCATGATGCAACTTTTGAAAAGTTCTAGCAAAAGTAAAGAAACATCCAAATATATAGTACTGGGCATACTAACTAGGTCAATTAATTTCTTAGGATTGTACTCATAAACATTTTCAAATTGTCCTTTTTGTTATTCTAGAAACATTGTTGTTGTAGGCAAATTTTGTTGTAGGAAGATGTAAATCCCAAATGCCTTAGTCCTCCCTCACTAGAATTCTTAATAAATATCACTTATTTATTGCATCAATTTGACCTTCAATTTGTGGGTGGAATACTAAGAAGAACTTAAGTGTAGTGCCTCACTAGAATTCATTGTAAAAAATATGATACACTATTCATATTAGACTTTCCTCCCATAGAAACTCGCTATAATTCAAAAATACGATACAAATTTTTCATCATATTGGAAACCATGCTGGTAACCTGTGTAGCTTACCTCATGAATGAAAAGTTTTGCTATGTGAGACATATCGTTGGTTTTCGAGCGCGGTATAAAGTGAGTAGTCTTGGAGAACCTATCAATCACCACCTAAATGTTGTCATGATGCAAGTGGTTTGAAAAGTCCTAATACAAAGTCCATCAACATGCAATGTAACATATTTTTCATACCATTACTTTTGGTCCTTGGCCTTCTTTGTAAGAACTCTACTCACTTAGTATGTTTGTGGTTTAAACTATTTTACATGTTAATAAACTTAAGTGCATGGTGGTCCATATGGAGAATGAATTCTCGATGTAAAATGTAATGCCTCCAGCATTTAAGCGATTGGTGATCGCATAAACTCATGATCATAATTGAAAGTGTTCTTTTGTTTCCTTCATCTTCTCATTAAAATACACAACAGAAAGTGTCCTGTGATTAAACTTCCTCAATCCCAATATCAAAAGCATCAATTACTATCTCAAACACATTGGAGAAGTATAAGAGTTGTGCTCATCACCTTCTTAATTTGGCTAAAGGCCCTTTCAGCACTCCAAGACATCAATGATAGGGGGCGTTATGCAACTAAATTCTTAACAAAGTTTCTATAAAATATAGAAAATTCATGAAAACTCCTGGCATCATGAACGCTCTTTAGCATGGGTCAGTTAATGATAGCCTAAACCTTGGAAGGATCTGGCTTAATTCCCATAATAAAAACAATGAATCTTAGAAATGTCACATCGGTCTGCATAAACAAACATATCTTTTTGTTAATGAATAGCTTCTCCTCCTTAAACTTTTTTAAGCATTAATTGTAGGTGACTTAAGTGTTTTTCCTTATCTATGCTAAAAGTTAGAATATTGTCAAAGTATATTATGAGAAGTTTTAGGACACAACACATGTTTCATTATGTGCAGAAAGGTATTGGGTGTATTAGATAAGCCAAATGACATTACCAATCACTCACACAACCTGTTAGAGGTTTTGAACATGTTTTTTCCACTCATACCTTTGTCTTATCTTGATCGGGTGGTAACCTCTTCTAAGATTAATGTTGGAAAATAAGATGGAGTTGGCTACTAGATCTAGTATGTCATCTAGCTGTGAAATGGAGAACCTATACTTTATACTTTATGGTGATATGGTTGATAGATATCAGCACACATCTGTTGTGTATCATTATTTTTTGGATTTAATAGTGCATATACAACACATTGATTCAAACTCTCCCATATAAACATTTTGGAGAAGTGTTTCTACTTGTCGTTGGAGCTCAGCTTGCTCCATAGGATTAAGGAAATAGTTCAAATTCAGAAGTTGAACTCGATATCAAATCTGTTGTGTTAAATCTCACATAGGGTGATAATTCATCTGGAAAATTCTCAATGGAGGTCTCTTGAAAATTCATAAAAAATACACAACTAGTGGATGAAAGACAACATCCTCACTATCAAGGGTAACCTCTTTAACATTTAAGATATGAACCCTAATTGAACTCTCAAACTTTTGATGTAAGGTGTAGATATCCTACCTATCTACAATAGGTGCAGGGGCGAGACTCTTAGGCTTCAGAAGTTAAAGGTAGGATAGGTGTAGGTGGTACATTAGAAGTTAAAGTTGAGGTGACAATTGTAATTAGCTGAACTATAGCCTCATTTTTTGGCTTTAATGAATTAAGTGTTGTTTCGGTGCATCTCTTTTGTGATGAATTGGATGGAACTGACACGAGTGAAGTAAGTGATCCTAAAACATCATTAGATGATGTGGGATGTCTTAAGGTGTGGCTTGGTGGGATAAAAGCTCATGATCTTATTGTTGTATTTGAAAGTGTATGTGTTCTCTTGATTATAATGGATGATGTTTATGTCAAAAAAGCTATTGTCTACCTAATAATATGTATGTTATATCCATAGATAAGACGTAACACTAGATTTTATTCTTAATACTCGCTAGCTTTAATGTTAGCAAATATTTGTGTAACAAGAAGAGATGTGAGGTTCACTCAACTCACACTTAATGGACTTTGGTGTGCCTCAGTCTGTAAAAACACATTTATAATGCTACCTCCTCTATTACAAGCTTATAACTCAGTTGCATGTTGTGGAGATGCTAAAGATGTTTCTACATCTCCAATCCTCAACTAAATATGTATTCAAGGATCGTACTACTCCAAACAAGAGTAATCAACCTTAGACCAGAAATCTCAACATTGCCATTGCCATGAGTTTCTTCTAAATCCTCAACTCACCGGTTTAACTCATTTCTATTTTGCTCTTAGTTGGCTGTGTTGTCCTTTAATCTGCTAAAAAATGTGCAAGGCAGGATTTTAAACCAAATGTATTGAAAAAAGGATGAAAAAGTGCAACAAATAACTAATACAAGCTAAGTAACCAGCAATTGTTTTAAATTTAGATTCAATGTAGCTCAAACACATTAAAAAAGTTGTTTTGATGGCACACAAGTTTACAAAGAGGTCATTCAATAATTTAGGGTTGGTTTTTGGGGTCAATGGGGTGGCCTTTGTAGGTGGAGCTTCACTTGTTGATCTCCCCATCAATTTTGTCCATCTCAATCATCTCATGAATTTTGCATTTATTTTGATCAGCCATTAAACTTATTTACATGATGGTTGATCTGGTAGAATTTATAACATGATTTGGTAGGTATCTTAAACGTAGTTAAGGTTGGTATGTATTTTCTTTTTTCTTTTTATTTTATGTAAAGTTGCAATCTTTGGACATAATAAGGATAATGGTGGAATATGTTTGCACAACCAAATGCATAAGCTCACAAAAATAATTACTCTTTTCTTAGTGGGATTTTAAACATTTAAAAATCTAGGGTAATTTGGTAAACACTACTTTTATACAAAACTGGTGAGGGGGCTATCTCTTTGTTATGCCAACTTGTAGTAAGATTAGAAAGAGTAGTTTGAGGATCTCAAAATTCTCATAGCATACTTGTAATTACTCGTTCATATACTTGGTCATATACTTGGTCATATACTTAGCTTCTTTTTTCAAGAATTTTATTCGTCTAAAAGGAAATCCTTTTACGATAGAGGTAGGCATTTCTCTTTCTAAGCTTTGATGTTGTGTGCTTCTCTTGCGCTAAGGTCGGACACAAAACTGAAGCGTGTTCATTGAAGGTGCAGCTCTAACGGGTCATTGACATTGGTTCCAGCCAATATAGAGTGACTCATTTACCTCCAAAACAGCAGGGTCATGCTTCTCAAGAACAACTTATAGTGCCAAATCATGTCTCAAGTGAGCCTTACCCGGAGGAGGAGCCTGAAGCCCAATATAAGGCTCGTCGGCTTCTTGATGTCCAGGAAGCCTCTATCGACCCATGGGTGGTGGTGCAATGGCACAATAAAAAAAACAATCGGCTTCTCAATCTCAAGGTAAATAGGTAACAGGAAGAGTGGAGATCAATCAAATCGGGCTGCTCTTCCAGTTTTGAACAATAACACAAACTCTAGTCAAGGAAGTCGTGTTTAATATGGTGCATGAGCCTCTACAAGGGCTTCTTCATTTTGACATGATCTTTAGGGAAGGAACCCTGTGGTGGAAAGTGTGGATGATGGGAACCTAACAACCTTTGTATTCTCAGCCTAGAGCTTGTGCACTTTCATTGGCAGATTGAATTTGTCTCATATACTGGCTCTCCCTTCAACACTATTATAAGAGATTAGGGATGACACTTTTCCTCGAAAGTCAATTGAAACTTGCTCAAATTTTGATTTTACTCAATCAATTTGAAATATTTCGAGTTAATTTTTAGTTTTGCCTGACTCACATGATTTTTTAATTGAGTGAACTTAAAATTAATAATAAATATATAACTCATTCAGTGGAAACAAAACAAAAGATATAACTTAGTTGGTTGGGTGTGACTTTAAAGCTTTTAGAGGTCAAGTATTTTTATTCCTATCACAATTAGATTTCAATGTTTTCTTAAGCTGCATGTGAGTCATGAATTGGGTCTAAATTTGGGGCTATATCCTTTAATACTCTTGTTTTTTTCAAAACATACTTTTCGAGCCATCATAATTCAATTTTGAACTCGATTCTAAATCAAATTATTTTGAATTGGGCCGGCTTAACATGAATAAAATTCGAGCTCAATCAAGCCAACTTGCTCAAACTCTATTTGATGCTAGCTTATACATGATGCACTTTCCAAATTTGGACTGTAGCTTGCCCAAGATTGAGAAAATCATGAATATTTTTCTTTGGGACAGCGGATTGCAAGGGATTTCACTACCTCAACTGGAAAGACATTTGTGTTCTTAAGGAAATGTGGTGGGGGGGCTTAGAATCAAGAATCTGTATTTTGGAGGCCAACTTTGGTGGCTCAACATAATTTAAGCTTTGTGAATTGTGAAGACCAGCCTCAGTTTTCTTATAAAAAAAATATTCTCCGATGTTGTGAATGCCAATAAAGGTTGAACATATTTCAAGCTTATACTATGGAGCATTGGCCTGGGGAATAATTGCTCAGGTCTCGGTGCGCTAAACCTTCTTCCACTGTGTTTGAACTTCACAATCCTGTTTGACCAGCTTGGTGTGGGTGGACAATAGCATGTCAAATGTAGTTTGTTGCAGAAACTGTGGATGTTCGGTTTCGGATTGGACTGGCCAATTTGATCAGCAATGGCCTGCCTTATTTCAGTCACAGTGAAGTTGTTGCTGGAATTTTAGCAACACATCATTTTCATTCATTCAACAAGTATATGATATGGAGGTACAGGTCAAAATTTGGCTTTTTTGTCACATCTGGTGCTCTGGATGCTTGGCTCAAGAGAGGCTGTTGTTCTCTGAAGGATGCCTCATTCTGCTTCTACTAGGATTGGCTCAACCTACGTGAATTGTTGGCTGCAATCATGTTATGTATTTCGGCTGCAACGATGTCAAAGGCATTGAACATATTGTTTGTGAGTGCTTTTTCACTAAAGCTATTGCCAAGTACTTAACTTGTTGGAGACTATCCTCGAAGATTGCTTCCTCTTCGCCCAAGTTCAAAGATGTTTTGGAGACCAAGAATAGGAAAGATTTTGTATTCTGTGCTCAACTTTATAGTCATATCCTCTGTTTAGAGATGCTGGCTTGCCAAAGCTCGCAATTGCAGCCACGAAACACCTTCTACCTCTGTGGGCTTTTTTCTCTTTGCCATCACCTAGCTTGGCCACTCTTTATCAGGCCTTTGAGACACTATGGTCATCTTTGACCTGAGTTACCCGCCATTTTCTATGCCCCTTAACCAGATGGATCAAATGCCAACGGCTCTTTAAGGATAGTGGATACGTGGTCTGTGCCAGATGGTTTTATGGGATGGTAAAGGCAAGCTTATTGTGGTGTATGGCGAACAATTGGAGGATTCCACCCCTCTTGATACTGAGATGGAAGTTGCCAAAAACATTGGAGATTTAATCAACCAATGGTCGTACGAGCTAGATTGCATTATTATTGAGGGAGATGACTATGGGGCCATAAAAAGCATGACATACTCCAAGCCAAAGTTGGGGCGAGACCACTTCATTGATTTTTTCTCTTCTTTGCATCATTTAAGAACATTTTGCTTTTACAATTTGGTAGATCTTGAAACTGTGCCTCAAACTTTTGTGCAAAATTGCCTCGTGGTGGAGATTTTACTTTTTTGGGGATTAATTTTTTTTAAGTTTTTGATATTCTTTAAGATGATACAGTGATAATTTATGCATAGATTGCTCATGTTTTTTTATGAATAAATCGTAGGCATGATCTGGCATTCATAAGAACATAAATCAAAATTTAGATAAAGGCTTTACACCAAAAGAATTAGGTCTAATAGATTCAACCATATAAATCTATCCATTGAATTTCATTCATCCCTTGGTTTTTATAGCAGTAGAGTTGCAAGTGAACAGAAGATTGTGCTGTCTTGTTGCCATGGGCAGAGCCATGGTGGGAGTGATGGGGGCGCGTGTCCCCACTGGCCCCAAAGCATTTCCTTGCTCCAGTGGCAGCAATGTGGTTTCCTCACTTAGAGGTCGCGGGTTCAAGTATCGATAATGGGTATTTTATTTAAGTCTATTTTCTTATTTAAGGCATATGATTTTTTATTTATTTTTTTATTTAAGTTCGATATTTTTTTTATTTAAAGAATAGGGTTTTATTATTTTTGTGCCCTTCGAAAAGCTTTGGGTATATAGTGTTTTTTGTTTTTTTATTTAAGATATTTTTTAAGGCATCATGTTTTACTATACTTACACTCTCCGAAAATCCTAAATCATTCTCTGCAATTTTGTCTAAATTATGTACCTAACACCCTTAAAAGCCCCTAATCTCAGTGATTCTCTCAATCGCTCACCAGAGCTGCTAGCCATGCAATTTTTGTTGTAATCAGTGGTTCACTAAGCCCTTGTTGGAGCAGCTTGCCATACAAGTTCTTTTGTATCTCTGGTGTTTTTTATTTAAAGCATATGATTTTTAAGTCTTGTATTATTATATTTAAGGCAAAAGACTTTTTGTATTTTTGTTTAAGTTCGGTATTTTTTATTTAAAGCATAGGGCTTTACTAATACAAATGCCCTTCGATTAGCTCTGGGTGTAGAGTCTTTTTTGTTTTTTCTTATTTAAGGCATAGGGTTTTACTATATTCGATGTCATTCAAGAACCCAAGTCATCCTCTAAGATTTTTGCTGAAGTATTTCGCCGACGCCTTTAAATTCTCTTAACTTAATGATTCGCTCTAGCTTTTGTCGGAGTAGCTTGCCATATGATTTTTTTTTTTGTGATTAGTGATTCGCTCAAGCTTTTATCGAAGCAACTTGTCATACGATTTTTGTTGTTAGTCCGATTTTTTTATTCAAGGCATAGTGTTTCTTGTATTATGCTATTTTAGTTTGAATTTTTTTTATTCAAGGCATAGTTTTTTAGTATTTTTTATTTAAGGTTAGTGTTATTTATATTTAAACCATAGGGTTACTATTATCGATGCCCTCCAAAAAGCTCTGGGTGTAGAGTTTTTTGTTTTTATTATTTAATTCTGACATTTTTTTATAAGGCATATGGTCTTACTATATTTGATGAAATTTGAAACTCCTTAATCATCTTATTTTGGCTAAATTCTCTCGATGATGACCTTAAAAGATCCCTAAAGTTAATGATTCGTCCAAGCCCTCGTCGAGGTTTCTTTCCATATGATTTTTATTATTTTTGGTTGAGCTTTTGTTCATACATTCTATCTTCTTCATCAAGGCAGCTTGCCAAGTAACATGGGTAAGTATCTCTCATTTTCTTATATTTTCCTAGAATGGAATCACATGCTTAAGAAATGGTCTCATACTTTAAATTAATTTTTTTACTTTTAAATTGGTGTTGCGATGGTATCAATTTAGCTATTTGTATCTTATATAACTTTCGGTGTTTATTTTGAGTGTAAAATTGCTGATGTTTGCATTTTTGAGTTTGAAATTACTACTGCTGATCCAGCTGATATAAAAAAAAATTATTAGGTGTTTGTTTTCAGTGGTTGCCTGTATTTTATAAAATTTTGCTATATGATGAATTATATAGCATGATTAATTGCCAATGTTAAAATTGAATTAAATAAATTCTTTGCTATTGATCGTACTCTTGAGTTTGAAATTGCCGTTGTGATGGATGGCATGGATTCAACTTAATACTCCTAACATGAGACTAAAAAAAATTATCAAGTGTTAGTTTGGCGGAGGTTGTTTGCATTTTATTAATTTTTACTGTAAAATGAATTAAAGAACATGAAATTTGTAAAAAATTGTTAATCAAACTTGCATTAACTTTGCCAATTACAACATCTGTTGAATGGGTTTTCTTCTCAATGAAGATTGTAAAAAACATTTGCACAATATGTGAGAGGAGATTCTTGGATGAATGAGTGCCTAATAATTTAAAATGATGTATTTGATCTTGTTGACATTGAGAGAAGTATACAATATTTTCAAAATATGAAATTTCGAAGAGAGAAATTATGATTTTTATAATATTTAAGTACTATCTTTGCTTGTGGCTGTAGAAATGAGGCTGCACATGTGCGGCCAAGTTTGTAATGCCATGCGCAGCATTTTCCTGTTCAGTATGATGGGTTTTATTTCAGGCCCTCAAAATTTTGGTCATTTTTCTGTTAGCATTTCTTATTTTGAAGCCCTTCCTTCAAAAAAATAGTTTTGTTTTTTGTGTTGTTAAATCGTACTAAATTCTAGTCACCATTTAGTAAGCATGAATTATTGTACTAGAAAGTCCTGCCACATTTGATAACAATCAACTCAAATTCTTTTACCAAGTTCCAAGTAATGTTGCGCCAAAGTCAGTGAATAGCAAACAAAACATACTTATCAGTAATATGAATTTTTAGTTTGAAACAAAGATCATTTTAGATGTATTTTAAGAGGAAAATTTCATCTGTCTTTGTTTTTGAACATTGTTATGAAAGTTTGATCAAACCTTAGAGGAGCCTTTGTTTTTTCATTTAGCATTCTTGCAACTGCGATAAAAAGTTCTGCATAGATTCTTTTCTGATGTCTAGTTGCCTGCGTCTCATGTGTGTAATTTTTAAGTTCAGTGCATAACAACCAAAGAGTTCAATGCATAACAACCAAAGATAGCATTACATTTCAGTAGCATGCATATTGGCATCTTGATTATTTGAGATACATTTTTTGCTAACTACATCTATGATATGCTGTTTTAACCATTGTTATGTAACTGTAAAATAAATTACGAATTTTTTTGCTTCATTTGCCTGGTGAGTGTATCCATTTCTAGTATGTATCACAACCATGAAGGTGTTGGTTTGTACTGTGCCAATTCATGCTTTCATGTATGGCAGCACAAAATACTTATGAGCTAACAGGGTTGTTTGTATTTATGTGAACAAAAAAATGATGTTTATTGATGTTTATTTTGTTTGTCTCCAAGATGTGTTGCTGATTCTCATTGGCGATTTGTGCCTTTTTCAGTTTTCATTCCAATGCTTTGATATTTTTTATTATGAAGAAATATTTAGAAGTTGCAAGAAGTTGTTCTCCCTTAAAAATTACTTAGAATTTTCTTTTTATTTGGATTACAATGTTTTCTAATTAGATTTCGTTTTGAGCTTTCAGGCGCTTGATATGATAAGAGGTAAGAACATCCTACTTTTGATGGATTCACATTTGGAGGGAAAGTTTTCGACCGAAGAAGCTACTGCTTTGATGGACCTTGCCTCTCGCTGTTTACAGTATGAACCAAGAGATCGCCCCAATACAAAAGATTTAGTTGCAACACTTGCCCCTTTGCAAACTAAAACAGCTGTAAGGATTTAGGTTTTTTGCATGCTTTATGTTCTCCATAACATTAAGCTATTCTCTTAATTTTATTTAGTTAACCATGTCATAAATATTGACTAGAGTTGGCCTCATTTATTAGATTAGCATATTCTTACCTTGAACTTGCTATATTCATGTGGTATATACGTACTAAGAGGTGTTACAATGGGTTAGCATGTCGGATTTGGTTCTCACCCGTAAGTGACCAAACTTGAAGTGGGTTGACCAAAAATGTTCATTCTGAAACCCACCTGCTTAATAAAAAATTTCCAATTCAAACCAGATCCACGTCTAACCAGGCTGACCTGAACATGACCCATTTTTTCACCAATGAACAAGCATTACAGAGATGGTGAAACATATATACCTGAACAAGACACATTTTGACCTGTACTTGACCTGTTTCAATCCAAAACAAAATGTTAAAACCCATTGTGTCCAATAAGTGGGTCAACCGTCAGAAAATTAGATTTTGGGTCAACCCAAGCCTGGTGCAAATACTATACATATCTAAAACTTCGACCTGACCCGAATATTATTTGGATTAACCCAACTCAGAGTTTTCATGTTGAGTTCAAGTCATATTTTCATATTGGGTTCGTTTTGGCACCCCTACTGTCCATCAAGTGGTACCTTATATTGAATTGTTTGCAGGTGAGCACTGGATTGACCATTGTTAGTTTCTTTTCTAGAAACCTTTTTTGAGATGGTGAAGTTCAATGACTGGATATGTGAAGTACATAACAATTGATTATTTGTGGCAAAGTCTTGATGTCTTTCCTGTGGCTTTGCTCGGGTCCTAGGATTTCAAGCTATGGATATTCACAGATGCTCCTCATACTTATCTTTTTCCCATTCATGACTCACGTTGAATTCTTTGTCTACATCTTAGGCATTCTACTAAACTACAGCAACTTCATTGTGCTGTTATTCCTTCCTTTGATGCATTGTCCTATTTGTTTCATTTTTGGCTTTTGCATATGACTTCATCTGTTTGGCCATATTGGAAGCTCGTTGGATATGATAGTTTTGATCTTCTTATTTGTGGTCTCAAATTTCGTGCCGTCTTGTTCATGGATCCTTGAAGATTGCATCAAAATTAGAGTTGGTAGTCACTGGCTTCTATGGTGGCAGTCCCACAATTTCTTATGTTAGTTAGTCTGCACCCCTACGCACTGGGTTCATGATCACCTGTTTGTCTGTTTGCTCCCCTCTTCTATTTGAAATTTACCTGAAAACCTAAAAAGCATTCAAGTTAGCTTTGTTAGGATTGTTCATCGTCTTCAGTTTTTGTTCACAAGACGTGTGCTTAAACTTTTGTTGGCAATTCTGTTTACAGGCTATGATTTTTTAATTATGGATAAACCATTTCCCTTTATTTTATTGGATACTTCTTGCCATCTAGCAATTTGATGGGGGTCACTCAAATTGTCTAGGCCGAACTTTTTGGGCACAAAACGTGGTGATCAATATGACATCAAGCATATCATCAGTGCTTTCAAGTGATTGTGTAATCTTACTTGCATCTTTACTCATCATAATTATAATATCGAAGGGGACTCATTGAAAATTGTAATGCGCCTGCCATTCTTAGATGCCACATCAGAAGCATCGACAACTCTTATTTAGTTTGCTTTTTTGGGTATATGTTAATTTGAGAAAATGTAACACGAACAACAACGAAACTCTATCACAGATCGCAGTAAAGAAGAAAAAAAATGAAGAACATCAGATTTACATGAAAGCTCCAAAATGGGAAAAATACATAGCCATGCCACATCACAGAATTCACTATGAAGAAAAATAGAAAAAATTATAGATCTCTCTTTCTATCTCTTAGAAAAAGATGACCACAAATAAAAGCTTGCACGCATTGAAAAAATCAGTCTCAACAGAGATATAAGTAGAGGTTAGGGCACTAATACATGTTTCACAAAAGACGAAAATATCCTTCTTAATAAATAAACCTTACAAGTGAAAAATATGAATCTGGTCGACAATACTTCTCGTGCTGATCCAATCAGTCTCTACAAAATAATATGTTCCTTCTCATAAATCATGAACCTTATTTTGGATAGGAACTTTTTTTGGCAATTTAGTTAATATTGATGAGTTGGCATACTTTATATTACAGAGAAAATTATCAAAAAAGTTCCTTGGCTCTTGTAAAATATTCAAAATAGCTCTCAACTTTTGTATATATTTTTTTGTCCATAACTCTTCTTTAAACAGTTTTTAGTTCCTACGTTAGTTACCCCGAATGTTCGTAATTCCAGCTTAGCACTTTTTTGTCTACCCGATTTTAGCTGCAACTTACAAATTTTGACTGCAAGCGGTTGTTTCTGGATGCAACGGCTGATTCCGGCTGTAAGCCACGGATTCCAAAGACGCATAAGCTGTTGGGTTCTTACGGTAGCTTCTTTCAATTACAGCGGGCGATTTCAGCTGCAAGCGGTCGATTCTAGCTGCAACGGCCGATTCTAGAGACACATAACAACTGAATTCTTAAGGTAACTTCCGATTCTAGAGTCCGATTCCAGCCACAAGCGGCCAATCCAGAGACGCTTATAATTGAAAATAATTATGTCTCTGGAATTAGCTGCTTGCAGCTGAAATCCGCCACTAAAATCGAAAGAAGAATCATAAGAATTCGGTTGCGGTATGTGTCTCTGGAATCGGCCGTTTGCTGCCGGAATCATTTGTTGCAACTGGAATTGGCTGCTTGCAGCCAAAATCTGCTGTTTGCAGCTAGAATCGGGTAGATGAACGAGTGCTCTGCTAGAATTACGAACAAAAGGAATCGGAAGTTAGGGGAAAGTAACAATAGGGACACCAAATGCTACTTAAATAAGAGTCAAGGGACCAAAAAAATATTTACTAGAGTCAATGACTATTTTGAATATTTTGCAAGAGTCAAGGGATGATTTTGATTTGATGAGTCAACTATTTTTATATATGGGCTCTTTTGTGGAAGTATTCTTAAATAAAATTAGTGTATTGTACCGTTTAATAAGATGTGGATTGGTCTACCAGATAATTTGTACTGTCAATATGCTGTTTATGTGAACATTTTGGATTTCTGTTCTGGTTGTTCTTGATTGGGTCATTAATTTTTTGCCTTGTTTCAAATTTTCATACCATTAAGGAGCTCATTTTGTTGTGCTGGCAATGCAAACAATATAATTTTGGATATTGTATGCAAGTTATAATTGGAGCTTATTCTCTCTATAAATGAGCTTGGATTTTGATAGGACGAGCCCTTGTGCATGCAGGGAGATAACTTTCAACTTCCCATTCATTAGTCATCCCTTGTGTTGACAAAAAGTTTTATTTGATTTTGCATTCTATTTGGATACATCGTCTCCCATATTCATTAAATGCCTACACGGTCTGTGGTTAGCTCCCATGCCATTTTGGCCTCATCGTCCTAAGGGAGTAGCATATTGTAACTTGTTCTTTGTTGTTGAATTCTTTTATGGAGGCTATTCATCTTGATATTCGTTACCATTTGATTTCATCTTAAAAATTCACCCATTATCTATTCTTAATCCTTGCGTGCAAGAGTTTTTCCAATACCCAGACTGCTTTATTTTACTCTACTTGAATTTTTTTGTGTGCAATAATCATTCTGAGTGATTCTCAGTTTTATGGGTGAATGAATTCCCCTCATTGAGTGATCGCCCGGTAGATCATGAGAGCCATTCCCCTTAATTTTCGGTTATCAAATCCTTCACTTGCATTTATCTCTCTTTGTTGGTTTAGATGATGAAACATTGAAACAAGGTCTTTCTGTGGTTCAGGTATCATCTTCGTGAGCTCACGAGCTATCAGCATCAAGGAACACTACAAGAAGATAAATTATTCCAATGCATGCCATATATTAACCTGGATTGTTGGTCATTGTTAACTCAACATATTACACTTGACATCTGGAGTGTATGTTCATCATGTGGAGAGTTTATGCATTTCTTATGCATATGATTTTTGAAAAATTAGCTGAAAAATTTTGGAAGCCAACTAATATATAATTTTTTTTATTTATGGTGAATTTTATAAAATAAAAATGGGATTAACTAATTAATTTTCTTTATATTTAAACCATTTTTATTGTTCACATGTTTTCTTATTTTTTAATTTAGTGATATATATTTTTGTGGAAGGCAGGAGAGAGCGAGAGTAGTCAGATATTAGTAGGAAAAGATGAGTATTATTTCATAGTATAAGGGATAGATACATGCATATTTATAGCTGAAGTAAGTATCCCACAAGGGGCGGATTGCATCTGATATGCATGGACGACTGAGATTATATTGAACTATTATTAGCGGCAAATGAATCATCTTATACCAAAGTGGTGAGTTTGGAGCGAAGTTTGCTGAATCTTGCTCTAGATAGAGGCTTGGTGAGTATGTCTGCCAATTTATTCTCGGTGGGAATGTGTAGGAGCTGGATTTTATGTCATTTAACTTCAACGTGTTTTGTTCTGGCATGGAAAGGTGGATTCTATGCCCAATGCTATGGCAGATTTGTTGTCACAGAAGAGTTGAGTTGGTTCATCTTGAGGGATACCAAATTTCTGCAGGAGACGATGGAGCCAGAGAATGTTTATAGCAGTGGTGGCAAGTGCGCGGTATTCAGCCTCAGTAGATGAACGGGAGACCGTGTTTTGCTTCTTAGCACACCACGAGATTGGAGTATTTCCCAAGAAGATGCAGTAGCCGGTGGTGGATTTGCGATCTTCCATGTCTCTAGCCTAGTTAGAGTCGGTGTATGCACACGAAGGAGAAGGTTGCTAGGTTCAATTGGAATCTCAAGACCGAGAAAGCCTTTTTTGTATGTACTAGAGTGTGTTTGAGCTGATCGAAGTCTGTTGTTGTGGGATTATGCATGTGCACACATCATTGGGAAACCTTGGTTCCTCGAAGCCTCATGGTTGTTTCATGTAGACAATTTCATTGAGGTGCCTGTGGAGAAAGACATTGGAGACATCCTGTAATGACCCTAGGTCATTATTGATAAGGAAATTGATTAATGTCCCATAAATTTCAAAATCTCCCGCTAAAATCTATCTTTCAACTTTAGTTAACGCTAAATTGACTTAATTAAGAAGAAGAGAAGAACGGGAAACGAAGGTTTAGAAACCGTCGGCAGTTAAGACCGACGGTTCCTATTAGGAAAGAATCAGGAAATCGCTCCTTCAAAAACGCGCAATTTGCTCGCCGATTGCTGTAACCCCCGCCATGCAGCCGAAGAAATTGGGTGTACATTACGCACGCACACCCTATTTAATCGAGCACACACCCCTCGATTACTCACAACCTCTTCTCGCCTCTCTCTATCCGAGCATACTTGAGCCGAGTCCTTCCTGCGCTCGATCGGCCGCTCATTTTCCCCTGCACCTCTCCCCTTTCCGCTCGACGGTAAAAGGCATACCCGAGCAGACGGGAGCGAGCGCACAGCAGACGACGCGACTCGATCCTGCGGCCAACGGACGCCCCAGCGGGCACGGTCCTAACCTCCTTCGGCTCGATTCCTCTCTGCGCATCGCTCGATCTTTTGTCTGAGCGCTCGATTCCTCGTAAGGTATGAACTTCTGCCGATCCTCTTAAAAGAATAACGTATATATACGTGTATATATATATATGGATATATATATATATGTGTATATATATATATAATAATAATAATATTATTATTATTAATAATGAAATTAGAATAGAATAAATTAATTTGATTTCAAGTTTTATGTTGAAATTTTTATGAGTAGTATAATTCGATTAATCTATTAGCATGCATTAGTAGCAAACCCTAGATGCCTGATTCTAGCTATAGTTTAATTATCAAATCATGCAATTAGAAAATTTAAGAAATATAATTTGATAGGTTAAACTCGTATATGCTTAAATAAGTGAATGCTTAGCTATTTTAGATATCACAAACAACTAAATTTCAATATGAGAAAATCTATGCGATTTATTAACTTCTATTTGATAGAATTTGATATATTTTCTAACCTATAAATATTTGCGTTCAAACTAAGTTTGAAATTGAGAACAAAATTGGGAGTTTTAGGAAAGCATTGTTTAGCCTAAAATTCTCCCTACGATCTTGAGATTTTAAAAATCAAGTTTAAGAACCGAAATGTAAGTCCTAAAAATAGGTCATTGCAAAGTTTAATAGGATCTCAATTATAAATTTTGCAGACACATTGAAATTGTGAGTGCATCATCTTGATTAAGTCAAACACGAAAGGTATACTGTATATTACTTTTTATGCTTTTACTTTCATTTGCTGCTTATGCATCGCTTTGAGTTTATTGCTACTTAATATGTTATTCTTACTACTAATGATGTAAGAGAAATTGAATGATGTTTATGTGTCTTGTGAATGTTGCAAGAAGGGTTCCGAAACGGAGCATGATTAGGTTAGGGACGGGGCTAGTCCTCGGGAGCTATAAGAGTGCCATCTGGAGCCTTTGAGTGAGGCACAGGTGAAGGTTGCTTAAATGCACGTTGTCATCTGAGATCCTTAAGGGGATTCAGGTGAAGGTTTATGTTTAAATGCATACGAACCCAGCCTCATGGTTCTGACTTTGCCCATCAAAACTGCTATTATTGCTTCATGATATCATAGACATAAACATAAACATGAATTTACGCTATTATTGCTTTTCCTTTTTGACACTTGGCATGTGAACAGAACATTTATTTTGCAGGAGACATGATCATATTTTATTTGAAACACACTGTATTTCCCTGCAATTGATATATCATTTTTCTTTGCCTTTCGCTATGCTTTAAGCATATTTTTAATATTATTTGTATTTAGAATGTGCACTAAGGCATTATTTTTATAATGCCAGATCAGTTATAATTGGAGGAAGCTGAGATAGTTTAAAGACATGACGCGACAAATTAACAGAAAATAACTGCCTCCTTCAAGGGATATTTATTTTTGTAAAGTGAAAATCATATAATAAATTTTGGATATTGTTTATTTTAAATTGAATGAATGTTGTTTCTCATATTTGAATGGCTATGGATGTTTATTAACTGCTATTTTACCTAACTGCCAATATGATCCTGCGGAAAGATGCATCCGATGTTAGTTTGGTTATTACCAACCTAACATGGGTCATCACACATCCAGTTGTACCACCATCCACCTATGATGAGTGGCAATAGTGAATAGGATTCTGATGGTTGGCATTTTGGCAACGGGCCTGAAAGTTTCCAAGTAATCGGTTCCATATTGCTGATTGTATCCTTGAGCAACCAATTTGACTTTATGACAAGCCTCTATGTTGTTATCCTTGAATTTTGTTTGGTATGTCTATCGGTAGCCAAGTACATTCTGATGTGGTTGTGAGGTACATGTGTTCAAGTTTGCTGATCCATCAGGGCTCGGTATTCTTCTTCCATGTCATGTTCCCGATGCTCTAGGTAGGTCGAGGCTGTGTAGGAGGGCTCGATGGGAGAAGTTGAATGGATAAGGTTGAATAGAGGCTTGGGTTGTATGGCCCCTGCCTTTAGAAGGGTAAGCATTGGATGTGTAGGGATTATTGCTTTTGATTTTGGTGGGGAGGCGAGATTTTGGTTTGTTGATGTGGTCGGTGAGTTGGAGGAAGAAGATGACTCGGAGTCCGATTGGGTGGAGTTGGATGAGAAGATAGAAAATCGAGAGGAGGAATTATGGAGAGATTGTTGAGGTAGTATTGATGAGATAGGGACGACTGTGAGTGGGTTAACATATGAATGTGGAGATGAGGATGGGGTATTAGAGGGTTGATTGTGTGTAGGGAAGGGATATGCATTTTCGATGAAATTGAAGTGTTGGGAGATTATAGCCCTTGTGATTTGGAGAGTAGCCAAGGAAGACAAGGTTTAATTATGGGCCCTAGTTTAGTAGTTTTCATGGGAGAAAGGATTTGATAGCACAAACAACTGAAAACCTAAAGATGATCGTATTCAGGTTTGGTTTTGTACATGATTTGAAATGGGGGATGTTTTTAGTGTTGGGAGAAGGTAGAGGATTTATTATATAGGTGGAAGTGAGTGCTGCATGGGCCCAGGAGAGCTTAGGTAGATGAGCGATTTGGAGAATAGCACGAGTGGTTTCTAATATGTGCTGGTATTTGCATTATGCGGCTTCGTTTTGTTGGGGAATGTATGGACACAACATTTGGTGATGAATGCCAAGGTTCTTTAGGAGGTTGTGGAAGGTTGTTGAGTTATATTCACCACCTCCATTAGATTGTAGTACTTTGATTCGCATATTGAATTGGCGTTCGATAAATTTTTGCAATGTTTCAGATTTTTGTTTAATCCAAAAGAGCTATGTAAACAGTGAGAATTCATCCACAAAAGGTACATAGTATTTGTAACCTTTATTTGATGTAGTTGGAGCTGGGCCCCATACATCGATATGTAAAAATTCAAAGACATTATAAAATCAATTATAATGTTTGGGAAAAGATAATTTGTAATGCTTTGCAGTAATGCAAGTAGAGCATGCGGAGGACCTGCTGTTGATGTTGACGGTTAGATATTGCTTGAGAAGTAGATGATGGATGTCACGGCTAGGATGGCCTAGCCGTAGATTCCATGGAGTTTGGGTTGCCGTTGTGATTGATCGAGGAATAGTCTAGCTAGGAGGGGGTTCGGGTGATTGTCGGATTGTGTAGAGTTTGTTGGTGCAGCGGCCTTTAAAAAGAAGAGTGTCAGTTTTGGAGGTTCTTTATGATGAAGCCATTCAAATTGAATGAGATGGAGCAGGAGTTATCAGTTTTTAGCTTATGAATATAGAGATGATTTTATTGACAATGAGGGATGTGGAGTAGGTGTCTTAAGAGAAACTTACGATTGGCAGTTGTGGGATGCCTGTGATAGCCCGAAGTGGGCTCAGCGAAAACTGTCCCAGCATTTGTGTGTTCACATATCACATGATCATATTGAGCAATTTAAGAGATAAGGAATACACATACAAAAATCAAAAATATTTTTTATTCATTTCAAAATTACATATTACTAAAATTTTCTACGTTCCTCTTTACAAAGTTCATAAAAGATGAACTGAGGCAAAAGGAAAAAATAAAAATAAAATTAAAAGTGGAGTAGTGCCGTAAATCCATTGGCAATTTGATAATTTAAGTTTTAAAGTTCTTCAAGCTCCCCCAGAAGTACCTGACCTGGTATTGTTCAGAAAATATTACCGGGATTAGAATTTTTAGTAATTAGAGAATACTCAAAGTACTGCAGAAATGCGATTCGCATATATAATGATGTAATAAAATGCAGGAAGAATAAGGAAATAGCGCAAAAGAAATAAAAGTTTTCTGCAACAAGTGTTATTACAAAAATAGGTTGCTAATGTTATTTTTTCAGTAATCCATCATAAATGTCACTGATGTCATTTTTCCAGTGACCCACAAATGTTACTGATGTCATTTTTCCAGCAACCCACGAATGTTATTGATGTTATTTTTTCGATTACAACCACGAATGTCACTGATGTTATTTTTCGAGTGATCCACGAATATTGCTTATGACATTTTTTTAACAACCCATGAATGTTACTGATATCATTTTCCAGTAATCCACGAATGTTATCATGTTGGTTCCGAACATCCAACCAAACTTCAATACGAAGTTGGCTCAAATTGAAGAAGCGAAGCTAAGCTAAGCAGCAGTAAAGTATAAAAAGTAATATATATCATGTACTGGGTACTTTTGTTCTTTAAGATTCAAAGTTTGACAGTTTGATTTTTGGATCTTTTAAATTAACTTTTAGCCAATATTAATAGGAGTAATTATTATCTTCTTTTATATTCTATTTTTTTTTCACTTTTACATTAGGCTAGGGTTATTATTATCTTCATTTAATGATAATAATAATAATATATGAAAATAAAAGACAATGGAAATGATTGGAATTAAATTGCAAAAAGTAATAATTAATAATAATAAAATGTTAATGAAAAAGGTGCCTGAATGTAAATAATAATCATTTTGTTAAATATGTGTTGCTTATCATTATTAATTAATGACAACAATGTTAATATGATGATATAATCTTATCTTCATAAAGATTATTAAGTATATATAATAATAATATATAATTAATAATATTAGCGAAATCTCTCCTCCAAATTCCTCCTCCTTTTCGTCTCCTCTTACCTCGGTTAGAGTTGCCGCAAAAAAGGAGGGAGGTCGAACGTAGTTGAGGAAAACCGGAGGGGTTGCCGAAGTAGGAAGGCCGGAGAGCTGGATGGCTGGTTTGGAGGGTTTGAAAGAGCTACCGGGGCTGGTGGCTGGCAGGGAGAGGGGGTTGGCTGGAAAGGGGGGATGGGCTGCTACTAATGAGGGGAAAGTGAAGGAGTGGGGGGTTTAAATAGAGGAAGGAGGGGGGAATCCTTTAGGAAATTTAAAAATTTACGTAAAGTTTTATTTTTCGCATTTTTTCACCGTTTGACGACAAAAAATAACGAAACTTGACACTGATGTGTGTTAAGATATAAGGAACACCATTGCGCCAAAAATTTTCGATTCGAAGCAATATTTTATTTTTAATTAATTTCTGAAGTTTTAAATTTCGAAAATTAATTGAGATCAAATTCGCTCTCAGAAAAATAAAACGGGATTTTCCGTTATCCGGATTTCTCCCAAACTATGGCCCTTTGATCTAAAATTTATTCTCATCTATAGATATTTTTGTTTTCCCTAATTTGAAATTCCGCTGGATCTTGATGTTAGAGCTGGGATTTTGACCTAATTTACAAAGTAACGACAATGGGCCGTTACAATGCCGTTGACAATGTTGGAGGTTGGAAGAGTCTACTGCTTCCAACCGTTATCCGGTCGGTCCCCTGTATGGTTCAGCAATGGATAGATAGCTGAAATCATTGGTGACATAAGCGGAAGCACCTAAATCTAGATACAAGCTAGGTTAAGTCGGACCGTCTATTCGTAGAGTAGCTGATTGTTTTGGAGTGTTGCGCTAATTGAAATTTGAGCGATGCCAACAATCTTTGCCCGAGTTTCCTGGCTTGCCACGTATTTGACATTCGATATAGAATGACCTGGGAGCTCTCGGTGATGGGGAGGAGCCTTGAAATGGCATAGATGATCGAACTCATCCTCTGCTGGTTCTTCTCTTGCCTCAAAATCGGTGCAAGAAAAGGGTTAGGTGATGGTTGTTGTCGCTAGCGATGAGTTGTTGAGCTGTATTTCTTTGTAAAGGTCTTGTTGAACATTGATTTTTTCACTGCAGAGGAGGGAGTATAGATTTTCTAGGCTGATCAGCAATAGTTTGGTGTGAATAGCAGTTTTGAAGGCTTGATAGTAGGAGGGGAGGCCGTTGAGAATATAGAGGATGCTGTTCTCATTGTCAACTTTGGATCCTACGGCGGCAATCCTATCCACGATGGATTTGATTTCTGATAGATAGTCAAGCATGGATTTATCTTTCAAGAATACGTTATGGAGTTCGTTCTTGTCGGGAACAGTTGGTGGATTGAAGTTGTTTGGCTAGGGTGTTCCACATATCAGCTCAGGAATTAGCCTCAGGATGTAGGGGAGAATGGAAGGGGATACAATGGAGTGGAGGGCTGCGGTTAGATTGCTGTCAGTTGAGATCCAGGAGGAATAATTTGGGCTAGAGGCAAGTGGTGCTTGATCTGATGTGTCGAGATGGCTTTGTTGATTATTGACTTTGAAGAGTTGAAACCAAATATGATAGTTCTCATCTGTGAGAGGAGTGTAGATGATATTTTTTATGTTGGACATCAGGAATCTGAAATCCTGTGATTCAACAAGGAAGGTGGAGTTGCTGCGGGATCTTGAACTGTCGTTGGATTGTGATTCTACGTTTGTTGACTCCATTGATGACATGTTTGGCTAAGATGCATCGATCGAGTGGAGTTTAAAGAACCGTCGAGATTGATGAGTTTAGATCTGGGTGTGATCATTGTAGACATCTCAATTGAGAAAGAATTAGATCATAAACGAGAATGACAAAGCTTCTCGCAGATCTTGACGAGAGTGGATTTAGGTTTGCGCGAGAATTAGGATTGCCTAGTAAGGGAGGGAAGCGTTGAGGAAGGTATCACTCTAATACCATGCGTAGGCGGGAGAGAGTGAGAGTAGTAATAGATCAGTAAGAAAGAACGAGTATTTTATAGTATAAAGGAAAGATACATGCGTATTTATAGCTATAGTAAAATCCCGTAAAGGCCAGATTGCATCCAATATGCATGGATGGCTGATATTATTTCGGGCTGTTACGAAGTAGTTTGCCAAAATATATCGTTTGATAAAGTTTTGGCCAACGTAATCCCAAAATTTTACAATAGGTTCAGTTTTATTTAATATATAACCAATTGGGCTCCAAAATGAATAGTCTAATATTAAATTGATCAAACTTAGTCTTCTCATCGTTTATCCTTCTGCTTACTTGACATAAATTTGTATTTTAAGCGCTGACAGAAGTTTAGATTTCATGTGAACTTCACTAGTCTTTTTTTTCTTGCAAGTATTAATGGCTAAAAATGCAGGTACCGTCTCATGTGATGCTGGGGATTTCAAAACACGAAGAGGTCCATACGACTCCACTACACCCCCTCTCTCCTATGGGCGAAGCCTGCTCTAGGATGGATCTCACCGCCATCCATCAAATCCTGGTGATGGCACACTATAGAGATGACGAAGGATCTAATGAGGTAATTTATCGCTTCATCATATGAAAACAAATTCACTTATTCCATTAGTAGGCTGAATCGTTTGTTTTTCGGAATCAGTTGTCATTTCAAGAATGGACGCAACAAATGAGAGATATGCTTGAGGCAAGAAAACGAGGGGATTTTGCATTCCGCGATAAAGATTTTAAGACTGCCATTGAATGTTACACTCAGGTATGCCTGAAATCAAATCCATTCTCTTTTGGTTGTTGTATATACCACATGATTTGGAAGGCAGTGAACTTGCTAGATTTTTCCGTTCTGTTGATTGAGATTTGAAATCAACGTTGGCTTTAGAAGTTTTTGATGCGTTGGCATTAGAGAGAGCGAGAGGTGGTGAGGAAAGATGCCTGAAACTTTTATGGGGCCCATGTAGTGGCATATTTGCACCAATTCCTTTAGACACATGAAACCAATGAATTATTTGATGTTTTTGTATACTTGGCTTATCTTAATTTAGTTTAGCTACTTCCAAACAGCTTGATAGCTTAAATAACCTAGCTTAAACCCAAAACAACAACTGATAATAGCATACTAACCAAGCAAATTAGCAACTTTGCTTATCTTAACTCACCATTTCTTCCGTTCACTTAATTCTTAATTGTTGTCGAGCCCTCTTTCCCAGGTGAGAAAAGCAGATGGTTGTGTTAAGCGGTTGACAGATAGCCATTGTAAAACTCATCGAATAAGCATGATGTAAATCCATTTGAGAAATTGCGCTACTTGTTAGAGCGTGATGAAGATAAAATTCATGTTCAACTTGGGAGTGTTGTTGCAGGACTGTTTTTAATTCTTGTCTTGCTCTTTTTCTTGTCGGTACAGTACTTGGATGTGGGAACAATGGTTTCACCAACCGTATATGCACGGAGGAGTCTTTGTCATCTTTTGTGTGATCAGCCTGATGCTGCTCTTCGAGATGCTATGCAAGCACAGTGCATCTATCCGGAATGGCCCACGGCATTCTACATGCAGGCTGTAGCCTTGGCTAAGCTGAATATGAACAGTGATTCTACCGATATGTTGAGTGAAGCAGCTGGGCTTGAAAAGAAAAGGCAAAATGGCGGAAGAACTGCTTGAAAAGGGTTAGTTGTATGATCTCTTGTAATATATAGATGTAGCTATAATGGCTTTGTATCAATGTATTTTACTGCTCATTAATGGTTATTTTTTTATTTTTTTTCTTTCATGTATATGAACTGAGATTCTAAACTGATTTGAACATTTTGTATTCTCTTTTTGTTCATTATCATGATTTAGCTATGGATTATATGTATATATATATATATATATATATATATATATATATTCTCGCGCTGAAATCTAGTGATTATAGCGGCTCTGTTGTAACTGTGTAGTTAAAAATATGATATTTGACGCTCTGTTTTAAGATTCAAGTGATGAAAGCTTTCTGAGCCTGTTTAACCTCCCAGAGAACATCTGTATGGAAATTAATGTACCTTTTCTCAGAAGCATCATCGTCCATGATTGAAGCTGTGCATTCAACGAAGTTCCAACTTGCCCACTTTTGGGCATTTGATTCCATCCAAACTTAACAATCACAATTTCTTTGATTCGGAGAAAAAAGGTTTTTAATAACTGTTATATGGTTTTGGCTTTGTTTGGAGCAGTTGCAGCTATCTAAAAGAACTACTGTGAAGCTACTGCGAAGCTGTGCATTCAACGAAAATTATTATTGTTGCTGTTTGAATGACTTGCTGTAAAGCTGCCGTGCTCGTCGTCATCATCAACGGGCAAGTGGTGAGTTGCCAAGCAATTTTTTTTTTGTTTTTCATGCTTCCATCACCGAATATTTGTGAATTCAATCAAAATTTTTGCTACTGTACTCAGCTCGGTACCCTCTTCACAATCACAACACAATTAAATTGATGCATAGCTTAATATTAAACTGATGATAATTGAGATTTATTAATCAAAATTATGTATTAAAAGCATTTAATCATCCAGAAAAGAAAAAGAGACTTAAGAGTGCACCAAAATGTTTTTCTTCAATCAGTAGCTCATTTGTGCTCATTTGTCTTTCAGCTATAAGCTCGAGCAAAAGGATTATGGTTGCAAAGAAGATCAAAACAGTAAAACCAGGAATATTCTGATGCAGAAAGAAAGATGAGAAAAAAAAAGTATAAAGCTTAAAGAATATAAACTCAGAATTGGATGTGTAAGCCCTCAATCGGTTGCAAGAGAAAGTTCCCTGTAGAGTAATTATTGGAGGAAAACAAAACAAACTCACAAATGAAGCACATCAGTTTTATGTGAGAAATTTAAAATTGGGAATATGTATGGAGTCACACTCACATTATAGAAATTCAATATGAAGAAAAAAATGGAGGAATTCCAAGGCTCATTCTATCCCTTGTCAGGAAGATGACAATTGTATAAAGCTTAGCATAGCTACAACTCTAGCCTTAATAGAAATAAATATAAAGGCTCGACCGGTGAAAGGTAAGGGCGGTGTCGACGATAGTTCATATCAATTGTTATCCAAAGGCATACATAAAAAATGCAATCACTGTTTTCTCATTGTCCAAATTAAGGAAAACTGAAAATAGTAGAAGTGCATCATTAGAAGAATAAGACCTACACATTTTAGCATATTTAACATAACAACGATAATTTTTATTGATTTGCCACATTATGTGCTCAAAATGGATCTGCTCTTGATAGAAATTGTGCAGTGAGAAGATTTTTTTTTTTTTTTTTTTTCACTCAATAAAATATTGTGTGAAAAGACTAACAGTGAATAACATAAATCTTTTCTTAATATTTTACAATCACAATGAACATAATATTCCAGTACTTGAATAAAAGTAGGATGAACTAGGAAAATTATGAAAGAAAATTAACGATTAAAATAGGGATAATCCTGAGTTTCATTTTTCTCATCGCATCAGTTAAAATAAATATAACCCTAATATTTAACTAGCAGATACATAAAATTTCTAACCTTAAAATCTTAATTTGGATGAGTATTTTAATTATATATTTTTTTAAATTAAAATTTTAAAATTTTATTATTAATATCTTAATTTAACATATTTATTATATCACTATACTGGATTTAGTTTTCTAAATATTATATTTTCTCAATTAAATATTGATTTTCTTCTTCTTTGATCTGATCCTCGAATATTGCTTTTATTTGTTGTACTTTAGCATATAGACCAAAGCAGTTATCAAAAAAAGTTACAGAGTATGATGATCCTCCTAGAATTTTAATTTTCATAAAATTACAAACATCAAAATAATCTAGGTCTAATAGTTTGGTCACCTTTGAGTGATTCGAGCTCTTGAAGGTGGCTTGATTTTGCATCCTAGTGATGCAATGCTGGCATTCCTTGAAGGCTCTGTTTGCTTCATGTAATACTCCATTCTCAGGTTGGTTTTATAGTCCTTTATGGCTCATGCGGCATAATTTCAATTCTTCAACTTCTGTTGCTTTGATTGAGGGCTACACCACCATTTCCTGCACATAAAGTGAAGTGTTCTTGACATATGCCACCACCATGAACTTCTTCGACAACTTTCACTACCTATTACTAAGAGCGTGACGGCAGCCTTTATCGCATAATCTTCCTGTAAAAATAAGGTTCAAGCAAGTGTTGCAATTTGCTTTATCCCTTTCATTGTAACTGTGCTCCTATTCTTCATCTTCAAGCAAGAACTTCCAATTCTTTTGGCTTTCGTTATGCCTTGATTTACCACGATGACACACCCAAAGCTATTAGTGTTGTAGAGTGAGAAGAAGTCACATCTCAAGATTCTATGGATTGATGTATCATTGTCAATTACAAGTTGGTCTCTAAGTTTTCCATGAAAAAGGTACAATCCTTGTGCAAAATAAATAGCTCCTCTATACCAGTTGCAATATTTTGGAGTCATCTCCTTCTACTGATTTTATCTCTTATTTCCTCATCCTTCAGCATCTAGCAAAACTTCTTTATGTTGTCTTTCTTGCCACAACGAAAGCACTGCTGATGAGCAGTTTTGAAAGTGTGTCTCAGCATGCCGCAACGCCTGGGCGCCCGAGAGGTGGGCGTTATAGCGTGCCACAGCGCCTGGGCGCTCAAAAGGAGGGCGTCACGGCGCACTCTCGGCTCAGCGGGCACAAATCTGAGTCATCTATAAATATTCTCCAAGCCCTTTTAGGGTTAGAGGTAAAAAATATCAAAAATAAGCAACTTTCTTTTGGTTTTGAGGGTGTGTTGGTTGCTCTATTGAAGAAGAAAAGATCTCCTAGGGTTTGTATAAGTGTTTGATATTTGTAATCTTCTATATCATAGTGAAATCTCTTTTGCTGTCTCTCAGTGGACGTAGGTGCATGTAAGATTTCCTTGCTTTATTTTGATTTACTTAACATTTACAAGCTTTTGTTCTGCATTATTGAAACCCTACCACCATCATAAGATCCCAACAAGTGGTATCAGAGAGAAGTTTTCTTGTTTGTGCTTGAGAGTTAGGGTTTGTTACGAGTTGTATATTATTTGTGATTCAGCTTTGAAAATAAAAGGGAAAATATGGGAGATATAGTAGAAGGGGTGGTTGGAGCTTCGTCGTCATCGGTGGTGGAGAGTTCTCTCCACCAAGTTGTGCACATCCAATAAAGATTGATGTAGTCAAGTTTGATGGAAAGAACAACTTCATCATATGGCGGCGTGAGGTGACAGACTCGCCATGTGCACTAAATCTGGAAGATGTTATTGATATCGAAGAAAAAATGGAAGAAATTTCAGAGATAGAATGGATCAAAATGAATCGTAGTGCATGCGGTTTGATTCCAATTTGTTTAACCTAGGAGATCAAGTATGCAATAATGATGGAGATGTCAGCGTGGAAACTATCAAAATTTTTAGAGGGCAAGTATCTGACGAAGAGTGGAGAATCGACTCCAAATGAAAAGGAGGCTCTATCAGTTCTAGATGAGAAGGGGAATCTCCATAGATGAGCACCTTAATGAGTTCACAAAGTTGTTGGTAGATTTGCTAAATCTAGATGAGACTATGGAGGATAAAGACAAGGCTCTGTTGTTGCTGAACTCATTTCCAAATGAGTTTGAGCACTTCACCATGACATTGATTCTTGGGAAGGATGCTTTGAAGTATGAGGAGGTTACTGCAGCTCTTATAAACCACGAGTTCAGGAGAATGAATAAAGAGTCCACCAAATTGAATATGACCGAGGCTCTCACACTTTAGAGATGAATATCAGAAAAGAAAAAGCAATGGACAACGAAGAATGCTGACTTTCAGAAGTGAGTAAAATCCAAAGGTCAGGGCATTGGGCTCAATCAGTGCACCATCTGTTTGGAGACGTCACATTGGAAGAAAGATTTCTCAAAGTTGAAAGAAAGGCAGTGGGCAAATGGATCTTCCGGGGAAAAGGCTAATGTGATTTAGAATGCGGTGTAGGGTTCAAACTCAGAGGTATCTCTTGTTACTATTTCAATGAGTCTAGCAACTGATAACTCCAGTTGAATTATGGATACGAATGCAACGTTTCACATATGTTCATAGAAGAATTGATTCTGTTTGTACAGAGAAACATAATGTGATTCAGTCACAATGGGGAAAGATGTTACGTATTATATACATGATTTGGAAGTGTGTTGATTAGGACCCATGCGGGGAGAGTCTAAAAGCTGAAATATTTTTATGGGTGTACACATTGAAGAGAAAATCAAATGTATTGGAGGTTTTCATAAATTGGAAGAAGATGGTGGAAAATTAAATAGGAAAGAGAATCAAGATGATCCAATCTGACAATGGCGGAGAATTTACTTCTGATTCTTTTATAAGAGAATGTCAGAATTCAGGAATTGAACACCATTTCACAGTGAGAGAAACACTGCAGCAGAATGCATGAGTCGTATCTTGGTGGAAAATACGATGTTTGGTGTCCAATGCTGGGTTGGAGAGAGTCGATTGGGTGGAGGTCCTAGGCTATGTATACTACTTGGTGAACTTTCTGCCATATGCAATAATTAACAAGAAAACTCTTATAAAGTTGTGGTCGGGACATCCTGCTACAGATTATGATCAACTGAAATTTTTTGGTACTCCAACTTATTATCATGTCAGAAAGGATAAGCTAGAACCACAGGCAAGGACGATAATTTTTGTGGGCCTTCGACTCAAAGTGAAGGGCTACAAGTTATTTGATTTAGTGATAAGAAAATTGTGGTGAGCATATGTTACTTTTGATGAAGAGTTTTTCCTGAGACTAAGGAGTTCTCATCATGTGGAGTACAATACAAGGACTCTTGTAGGCAATCAGAGAGTGGGGTTTGATGCCACCCCTTTTGTTTCACAGAAGTCTTCACATCATATCGAAGATACTCATACAGACAAAGACCATATGGGTGATGTGGAAGAGCAAACTAATATTAATTATGAGACTCCAATTCAGGAATCGATTGCGAGAGACAAACCCATAAGAAATGCAACTCAACAGACAATCTGGCTTAGAGACTATGTCACATATGCATTGTCCATATTGAAGGATGACATTCCATTTCACTACAAAGAAGATGGGACAAGCTCAAAAATAAATTTATAGAAGTAGGCAATGGATGAAGAGATTGAGTCTCTTCATAAAAATGAGGCATAGAGGTTGGAGAAACTCCTTCCATATAGAAAGTTTATTGGTTTCAAGTGGGTGTATACAATGAAAGAATGATCTTCAAAAACTGGTGTGCGCTACAAAGCTAGATTAGTCGCAATTGGCTTTGCTTAGAAAGAAGGGATCGATTATGATGAAATGTTCTTCATATTTGTCAAACACTCATCGATCTGCATGCTTGAGCAGCTTGATGTAAAAACATCATTCTTGTACGGAAAAATAAAAGAGGAGATCTTTATGGTGCAAGCCCCTGGGTACATTGAACTATGAAAATGATACTTGGTGTGTAAACTGGACAAGTCTCTTTATGGGCTAAAGCGATCACTAAGACAATTATACAAGAATTTTGATCAGTTCATGTAAAATGAGGAGTACCAAAGAATCCAGTTTAATCACTGTGTATTTCAAAATGTTGCCTCAATATAACTTCATTTATCTACTTTTGTATGTCGACAATATATTGGTGGCGACTTCAGATCAGTGTGAGATGGATCACATGAAAGAAGAATTGTCAAGGACTTTGAAATTAAGAACTTGGCAGAGCAAAGAAGAAATTGGGAATGAAAATCTGCAGGGATAGAAATGTATGAAATATTTGGCTTATCCAAAAAAGGTATTTGAAAAATGTGCTAAAGAAGTTTAGAATTGATGACTCTATAAAGTTTGTGAGTATACCACTAGTACCTCACTTTCGTTTATCTGCAAAATTATGTCTAAAAATAGATTTTGAAAAGGAAGAAATACACTCAATGCCTTATGCTAGTGCGGTTGGAAGCTTAACGTACGCCATGGTTTGTACTATATCAGATTTGGTTCAAGTAGTTGGAGTCGTGAGTCGATATATGCACAATCCGGGGAATGATCACTGGCAAGCAGTGATGGGGATATTTCGGTATTTGAAATATACAATTGGTGTCAGTTTATTATTTTAGAAGCAGTCCTCAATAGTTGATTTGTGTGTTGGATTCGTGGATTTCGACTATGCTGGAGATTTGGATCAAAGACGATCAATGATTGGATATGTATTTACTTTAACGTGAGGTCCAGTATGGTGGAGATTGACTCTACATTCTACAGTTGCCTTGTTACGACAGAAGTTGAATACATGATAGTTATTGAAGCATTCAAGGGAGCTATTTGGATGAAAGGTCTGCTGTAATATTTGGGTGCGAATCAAAAGAAGGTAGTAGTTCATTGTAATAGTCAGAATGTTATATTCTTAGCTACTAATCCGATCTGTCACACTCGCACAAGGCACATTGATGTTCGACACCGTTTTGTTCTAGATGTCATTGAAGATAATGAGATCTTATTAAAAAAGATTGATAATAAAGGCAATCATGAGGATATGTTGACAAAGGTGCTCACGATTTATAAATTCACCCATTGCTGAGATTTGGCGAATTTGGAAAAGCATCTATAGGCTTCTAATTCGTTGGAATTACGTCCAACTTGATTTTTTTGAAAGGGGGATACGTATGCAATCAAGTTTGTGCAGCTACAATGTTAAAGAGTATAGTGGATTCAGTTCTCATGTGGAGCACATGAGATCTAAGGTGGTGATTGTTGATGATGAGCAGATTTGGAAGCGCGCCGCCGCGCCTGGGCGCCCGTAAGGAGGGCGCCATGGCGCACCGCAACGCCTGGGTGCTCGAGAAGAGGGCGTCGTGGCGCCCGCGGCTCAGCAGGTACAAATATGAGCCGCCTATAAATATTCTTATAAGCCCTTTTCAAGATTATAGGCAAAAAATATCAAAGAGAAACAACCTCCTTTTGGTTTTGAGAGTGTGGTGATTACTCCATTGAAGAAGAAAAGAATTCTTAGGGTATGTGTAAGAGTTTGATAACCTTAAATCTTTATAATCTACTATCTACATAGTGAAATTTCATTTGTTTCCTCCCTGTGAAATGTAGATATTAGCACCGAACCACATAAATCTTTTACTTTGTGCTGTGTTCTTATTTGCATGTGAATCTTCCTATTTTTACTTAATATTTACAAGAATTTGTTCTGCATAGTTGAAACCCTATCACCCATCATAAGATCCTAGCAAGAACTTGCTCAGATTTTTGATTATGTAATGATTTAAATGACCTCATCATTTTGCAAAAAGCATGTCTTATTGAAATGTGGATGCTCTTTGAGATTTTCCTTGCATCTCTTCATTGAGAACATTGCTTTTTATCAGCTCTATGGAGATTTCTCAATTAGGAGATGAATTGATAACATTATTTTGAATCTCCTGCAAGTCTTCTCTTCAAACTTGATGTTCTTCGCAGCCAACAATTATAATACCTTGAAATATATTCAAATGGTCTGATGCAGGCTTCCACTCTTTGGTTGGATATGAAATATATATCATCTTTTAAACAGGTACACTTAGAAGTTGATGGAATTATGAATCAGACGGAATGTTTGGGGATCGAAAGAAAATTTGGTACGTTTTATAACGGCAAGATCACATTATTTAATAGACTAAAATCAAAGATCGGCGGCAATGCTTCGATCTGATAAAATTGAAAAAGAAAAAATTCTCATTTTATTGCAATTTGAAGAGGATTTGGTACATATATTTCTTCTCTCGAAAGGCAAAATTTGAAAGAGAAGTGAGAATCTGAGAGCCCAAAGTAGGCACAGTATACTGAGTACTTTTGCAATGAAAAACTTCGTCCTTAGCACAGGAATGTCCTCTCGGCTCTTCTTCTCGTTGGATCCGTTCCCAACCTCCCGTAGACTCCACCACCGTTCAAATCGTCTCTGCCCGTCTGTGCTACATTAACCAGAATTCGAAGCTATATAATTTCAACCATTCGAGATACACATGATAAAGATGAAATTCTCAGCCTTGGCTTTGCTTCTCTTGCCTGGTTTGGTCCCCTTTCTCCGGCATTCCGGGCAGCCGCTGCAGGAGAAAGGGGGAGCCGATGACAGCGGCGTGAGGGAAATCATCAGCCCGCCGCTGTTCGAGGAAATGCTTAAGCACCGCGGCGATCGCGGCTGCCCCGGAAAGTTCTACACGTATGAGTCCTTTGTTGCCGCCGCAGAGGCCTTTCCGAGCTTTGCGAATACCGGCTGCCCCGCCACCCGCCGCCGGGAACTGGCGGCCTTCTTCGGCCAGACTTCACATGAGACCAGAGGTGCGCTATTCCCTACTCGGTCAATAGGGCCCAAAGTTGTGGTGAGCCTTTAAGTATAAAATAGAAAAGTGCACTTATAATGATATTTAGATCTGTTGATGTGATATTCAAAAAAATTTATCCAATTAAATTTTATCATCATTTTAATACAAATTTTAAAAATAATATTTATATTATTTTAAAATAAATAAATAAGAATTAATAAAATAATATCAAAATTTTATTGAATGAATATTTTTAAATGCACGTATCATAATTATAAATAGTATTGTTTCTTATATATATAATACTTTTAAGAAAAAGATAAACATTGTGGCTTTTTCCTCTTATTCGCATATACTTTATATAAGCAAGAAAATTGGGATGAACTCATAAAAAAATAATTAAAAAAAAAAAAATATATATATATATATATAATTAGCATTGATCATAATTCTATCGTCTAGTTTATGTATGTACAAAATAATTAGACTTCATAACCACTAATTAGCATTTTTAATGTCTCTTAATTAGAAAATTTTAATTATTATATATTTAATAGTATGGATTGATTATAATTTTTATAATTTAATTAATTTTGAGATTGTGGTCTTTATAAAATCATTATATAAATTATTTGATGAATTTAAATTACAATGTTTATATTATTTAGAAAATGATATTTTTTTATTACTTATGAGCCTTATTATTAAAAGATAATAATATTACTCATAAATATAAATATTTCCATAAGATTATAATATCAATTATTTTAATTTTTGAGGTAAGACATCAATAAGAGATATTTGATGCATTCAGATATTAATTTTATATTTACACAAAATTTGGATTTTAAAAAGATAAATATTTTAAAATAAAGCATAAAAAATAAATAGCAATTGTCGAAGTAATACTACTATTAAATTATTATTAAATATATATATATATATATATATAATACTATAAATAATATGACTTTTCCCTCCTATCTGCATTTACTTTATAAGAAAAAAAATTATGATAAATTTATAAAATAAAATATTTAAAATTATATATATATATATATATATATAACTAAATTAGTTTGACTTTGCTTGTTATTTTATTCTTTAATTGATGGATATATTTATGCGGTGCTAATTTGAAAAAGTAATTAAAATGTAATCCAAGAATTAGTCATAGTTTTTAATTACATAGCTCTCAAATAATTTATAAATAGCTACTAAAAATATTAAAAAAAAAATAATATAAAATAAGAGTTAAATACATTTTAAATTTAAATTCTAATTATTATTATTTAAAAAAAATGATATGTTTATATAAAAATATACATTATAAAATATTCAGAACTAATAAAAAAAAAAAAATTATTTTTAATTTTGTATATATATCCTATAAAAAATATATTTAACTAATAATTTAATTACATATTAAATTACACATATACAGAAAGTAAAATAGTATTTTTAGTTTGAGATTTTGAAAATAATTAATTTTTAAATTGATTGGGTGGAAAATAGGAGGTTGGAACGGAGCGCCCGATGGGAAATACACATGGGGATACTGTTGGATCGAGCAGCTATCTCCACCGTCCATTTACTGCAACAGCTCATATACTCGATTCCCTTGCACCGCTGGCAAGAACTATCACGGCCGCGGCCCCATTCAGCTGACCTGGTTATTTATTATTAGAAAAATATTATTTAGTCTAATTGAATTTACATCTAAAAAATACATATAATAAGATTTGAAATATATCATTAGTATTTATTTATTTATATTAAAATAATATAAATATTATATTTAAAATTTATATTAAATTTATATCTAAATTTTATTGAATAAGACTTTTTTAAATATCAAGATCAGTAAATCTAAATAATATTTCTCTTATTATTATTATTATTTAATAACTAATTAATAATACTATAAAAATATATAGATATGCAAATAAATTATTAGTAGAAAAGATATGCTAATAACGAAGTAAAAAAGTAGTTAGAATAGAAAAATATTAATTGATTGTGAAAAAAATTTTTAAAATTTTTTAAAAAAGTATATGACTAATATTTAAAATTAAAAAATATATTTTTATGAATTTAAATTAAATAATATTTTTATATTTTACTTAACTTCTTTAATTTTAATCATCCATAATATTTAAAAACTATATAATAATAAATAATTATCTTTATTAGGTTAATAACTATAATTAGAAAGCGAATCCAGGAACTTCAACTACGGGCGAGCGGGGCAATTTATCGGCATGGATTTGCTCGAAAGGCCGGAATTGGTGACGAAGAACGCAACCGTCGCCTTCATGACTGCGATGTGGTTTTGGATGACGGCTCAGCCGCCGAAGCCATCGTGCCACGATGCGATCACTGGGCGGTGGGTCCCTTCAGGCGAGGATGCCGCGGCGGGCCGCATTCCCGGTTATGGCGCCGTTACCAACATCGTCAACAGAGGGGAATGCGGGCACGGATTTGACAGTCGCGTAGCCAGCAGAGTCAGCTTCTATGAACGATACTGTCAGATGCTGGGCACAGATGCAGGCGACAATCTGGACTGCTACAATCAGCTGCCCTTTGATTGGGAAGACGAATGACTCGAATCCGCAGCCAATCTGGACTGCGAGCTGATTTTTATATGCTCTGTATGAAATAAATAACAGTGCATGACTAAGCCACATGCTTTAAACTTTGATACTCCTTAAATTACAAGCACTGAGATATACAATCTCGCATCCTTATCACTAGAGAAAGGTGCCTCGTATATACTCAAAAAAATGCTTTCACCCATATTGGTCCCAAAGATGGCTCCTACGCAATTAGCTTGAACTATTAAGAATCAATATTATAATTTTTTAAAAGATCACTTATTTTGAAAATGCTCTCACTCGAACATAATTAATTTTGTGTAGAAAGTATAATTGTGTTGTTTAATTATATTTAAGTGAGTTTTGTGACGATTCATGTCATTATCAGGCCAATTAAGGTTAATATAACTCAAAAATCAGGATTTCGGACAACTTCAAAATTATGTCAAATCAAAAATATCTTTGATAGAGTATATTTTTGTGATCTTAATATTCAAATTTAAGAGCAATTTGGATCATGAATACTCTGAATAAATTTTTGAATATTTAAAATTCACAAAGCTTGGAAAATTAAATATAAGTCCAAATTGAATAATTTTAGTATAATTAGATTAAGAATATTAGAAAAATGCTAAGTAACATGTTTTGTCAAATTTGGTGATTCAGATTGATCATAATTAATTTTCAAAATTTTAATATTCAAAAATTAACACAAAATAAAATATAACTCCAAATTGAGAATTTTGGTGCGGGTGCATTCCTCTCGTTGAGATACACATCCGGGTCAAGTTTCGTTAATTTTGAATATCAAATGACGAAAATATGCACAATATTTAAATTGCATTATTTATAAAAATATATTTGAATTAAATAATTCCTAAGCTACATTACCCTAACCCTAAACATATGCACACAGCCCCCCTCCCCTAATGATGACACCGCCTCTCCCGTACACGCAGAGGTCGCGGGATGCGACCTCTGGGCAGCATGCGACACCGTTCGCGACGGCTAGTACCTCCACTTCTCTCAAATTCTCCCTATATATAGCCTGCATTTCCTCCCCATTTCTCCTCATCACCTTTTCCTTCTTCCATCTCGCCAACCAACACCTCTAGCGTAGCCTCCTCTGCCGCCCACCGTCTGCTTGCTCTGGCCGCCGACGACAAAGACCGACTCCACAACTGAGAAGAGAGAAGAAAGAGAAAATAGTAATTTTTTAGGTTTTTTTTATCTATTTATTTATTTTGTTATTAAAATAATAATAATAATAATAATAATATTATTATTATTATTATTATTAATTATTCTTAAATGTTACTATCTTCATTTTTTATTATTAATATTATAAATGTGTTAATATTAATAATAATGGTATTAATATTACTAATATTATTATTAACAATAATAATATTTTTCATAACATTTGTATATTTATATATTTATATATTGTTATATTATTATTATTGTTAAGATTGTTAAATGTTAAGTAAATATTAATTATTTTCTTATATTAATTCTCTTATGCTATATTTCAGAAAGAGAAAGAAAGAAGATGAGGGCAAGAATATTTTTGTGGTGGCATGGTGCTGAATTAGTGGGTACTAAATCCATAACGAGTTAATTGATGTGTATGATTCTATTTAGTCATTCAATCAGGATTATATAAAGACATGAAATATATAATACGACATGCACATTCATTCAAACATCCTTACATTTCTCAATAATATTGCATAGAATAATTTTTATGCTACAATATACTCCCTTAACTCTTCCCTTGGCTAGCCCCATCGCATATAAATCTCACCAAATTCCACCAAACCCAAGGCTCAATACATTTGTAGTTAAAATAATATAGTAAAAGAGATATAATAAAAATATAAATCTAGTGCTAAACATCAAAGGAAAATTAAGCAAGTATCAAAATTTGATGATTCTGGAAAAATTATCATTTCACTATTACAGCAACGCATTCAAAAGAGTATTGCTACACTTACACACTAATATACACAAAAATATATAGATGATGTGTCAATCGAATGTGTAAGTAGATTATTGATTGAATACATTTTTTTGTATAATTTATATACAAAAATTAAAAAAAATAAAAATTTTCTATTGTTCATAGATACTTTTCGATGTATATTCTTATGTAAGCATAATATTCTTACATCCAAAATTAATCTCATAATTGAGAAATGTACTTATTATTTGACATTTTATTTATTTAATAAACTTTTATTAATGCAAAGCTTAAAATTAATTCCTTCGAGTTCTTAAATCACTCTTTAGAATTTTTCTATAAGATTTATTTTAATATTTTATTTAACTTGTAATTATATTACTTTGATTTGTACATTTTGAGAGTTTTCTTTAGGAATTAGTTGAGTCTTTAAAGTTCTAAGTATTATACATATTCTTAATCATTGAAACCCATTAAATCATTTAGCAAAAATTAAAATATGGCAAGCAGATCTTCTCATTTAATCTAATTATAGAATCCTACATGCATTAAGTAAACATATAGAAAGATCGTTTAGGAAAGGATTAGCATGTAATAACCCTAGGTTATTACCATGCAAAATAAGAGTTGCTTAATCAATTTTTAGTATCATTGCCTTTAGAATATCAATCTAAGCCAATCTAGAAGATTTGAAATTCATTGGACTTCTCTAAGTCAAAATTTGCAATTTGATCAGTCTAGATGCCTTAGTCTAGACCCAAAATATTTTGATCTTAGAATTAAAATCTGATTACATTTTTGAATTCCTCACCCTCAAATTAGCTAAGGGTGAAATTTTGGTGCAATTTGAAATTCATTTGGGCCATAATTCAATTTAAATTAAATTGGCTCAATTGCAAATAAGGGTTCCAATTAATTCATATTTACAAAAATATCCTTAAAAGCGGGATCTCGCACATCTGACCGTTCCGCCTTTCCAACCAACAGCCAGGATTCGATCCCGTGGAATCATTGATCCGTCGTCGGATCTGTCCCATGGATCCTACGGCCAGGATCGCTCCCGCAATCGGCCGTTAGGATCCGAGCGATCCTAGCCGTAGCGCCATTTGATCGATAGATCAGACGTCATCCGAGGGACCCGGCACTGTGGATCTTCGTCTCCGCCAGATCCCTCGCCCGACCGAGAAAATCCCCATACTGCCAACTACCATCCATGTCCCCCACTCGCGCCTCCAGCTCAGCAAGCCATTGCCGAGCTTCCCCTAATGACCAAGGGACCCCAATCGGGCCTCGTGACCCGGCCAAGCTCGAAATGGAATTTTGAGAGCCCGGCCATGGCCCGACCCTCCGACTCTCCTCAACCTAATTAAAGCCTCTGGAATTTTCCTTGCACTCCCCATGAGGCTATAAATAGCCTCAGCTCTCCTCCATTTGATCCTTGCTGATCAATTGGAGTCGAGCTTCCTTCTCTGCCATTGCCGATTGTTGGAGCTTCTTCCAGGCGCTCCCGAGCTTGCGTGCCGCTGATAGGAGAGTCTCCTGGAGTTCAGGAACTCTCAGAGAAAGCTCAAGGAAGCTCAGCCAGCCCAGCATTTGCTCCCGCGACATCTGCAAACCCCTCGGCAAAATCCAGGTATCCCCCTTACTGGATTCTAGCCAATGAGGCTCGAACCCTTCTCCTTTTGATGCGTGTGAGTCAGTATTGTCATCTCGAACCCAAGGGTATCGAGATTAAGATCTAGGCTATCCCCGATCGATCGAATCGATTAATCGGATTAAATTTCTTAAGGGTCGCCTCGGTCGAGCAAGGCCCCAGCGATCCAGACCATCCCAGACCCTCAGACCAGAGGGCTTCGATCCGCCTCACCTCCCTGATGGTGTAGGGATCGATCCCGGGGTCTGGCATGTCCTCTGTGGGGAGAATTATCTCCCCACAGTAACTCCAATGGAGGAGTCCTCGGGTGAGCAAGGTCTGGCCGATCCAAACCGGCTCACAGGGGGCTTCGAGTCCCAATCGATGTGTCTGACCACGGTGATCGTGTATCGATCAAGTTCTGGCCGAGCCATGGGCTGGATGCACCGAAATTTGGTGATTAGGGTTTCCCTAATCGGTCCCCTCCTTCGGGACGACGGAGTGGGGACGACAGCACTGTGCGGACCGGGTCGACCCACGACCCGCGCTGTGCGATAGTACCGGGTCTCCCAGGCCCCGGTCGACCCGCGCATTTTGAATTTGGGCCGAGCCGTTTTAATTAAATCGGAATTTTGGAATTATTTTTCTTAAGGAAAATAATTCAATTATTCAAATCATAGGATTTTGATTAAATAAAAATACATAATGTATTATTTAAATAATTTTTAATTCACTGGTCCAAATCCTATAATATTATATATGAAAATGATCAGAAAAATCTCAAAAACCTAAATATAAAATAAAATCATGCATTTGATGGTTAGATCTTTAATTATTGCCTAATTACAGTGGATCTTAATTAGAACAAATTAGTAATTTTACTTATCTAAATTACATGTTTAGGGTGCCATTAGTTCACTTATGATAATTAAAATGCATGTGCTAAGTAGATTATTTTTCTAATTTTTATAATTCTAGTTATGCCCTAATCTTGTTAAATCATGAATTATAACTTTTAGGGTTTATACTCATTGGATCTTAGCAAACTTAGGCTCTGATTACTTGTATGATTAATTAGAACTTGCATGCCAAATATCATGTAATTTTAATGGTTGGATTTATACTTATGTGCTAATCATTTTTGATTGGGATTAAGATTTGATTAGCACTAAGTACCCTCTGTTTTATAAACTTTGATTGTTAATCTGACTTATAATAGTAAGTTAAGTATAGTGAATTCATTTAGATAAGTTTATTAAGTATACTTGAATAAATCCAAAGATTTAAAATATTAAATATCTTAATTAACTTAAGAAATCTTAAGATTTGGATCAAGCTTTTAAGACTTGATTTAGGTCTGAGATTGCCACCAATAATACATAATTAATCCACTAATTTGATATTGATCTTTAAATACATAACTTGAGTTTTCTTAAGGCATGAGAAGGGATCAAACCCTAATCTACTTAAGAAGAATCTAAATCCTTAAGAACCCTAACTTAATTGATTTGATTTCAAAACTATGAATTAAACATTTTCTAATAATGCATTTGATTTATTATTGATTCTAAACATTTGAATTAGACAAATTAAGGTTAATAACAATCCTAGGTGATTTCACCATCTGAATCAAACTTTAAGATCCCTGATTTTCTCTTAAGTAATAAATTTGCATAAAAAATTATTAATGCTATATATTGATTCAACAAGTGATCAAATCCTTAATAATGTGTTGATTTAGATCCCATAATCTTAGTTCAAGTGTGATCAGATGACTTAATTATCTGATCTAATCATCCTAAATCTAATCATAAAATAGAACCTAAGAGCTTAATACCAACATTTAGAAAGGAGATCTAGGGTATCTCTTCATAAGACCATCTTGAATTATTTAAAAGACCTAAATTCATATATCATGAGGTAGGAAGTCTTGTATGATTCCTTGAGGTAGAAGTATAGAAGATTCCATCACCTTAGAAATTGATCTACTCTTCTTATGGTAGTAATCCATTAAGGCACTTGAAAATATACTTCTCCTTATTGTAGAATCCATATTAAGTGATCCTTGATCACACTTGATTGGTGAAACCTTGTATAGGACTTGCTTATTAGTTCAAGACTTGTAGTTTTGATAAATCCTTGTTCTATTAATTAGACTTGATTGACCCCTGATCATTGGGTGGTGTAGTATAGTATACCCATATTACTGGTCCCCAGTAATATCCAAGATTGGTTGAGTCACTCTAAGTAAGATTTGTCTTTGTTGCTATCCTGTGGGTTTAGGCGGATATAACCTCGCTTAGAGTAAGTCAATCGATTCTAAGAGTGTATTAAATGGGTATCCATTTCTTAGTTTAATTGAAAGACAAAGTTATCATCGGGCGATGCCTCCTAGCGAAGATCGTTTCAATAGGTATGGCTCAAATAAACTAAGTAATGGGATCCACCTTTCTTAAGACACTAAGTATGATTATGAGTTTAGTGACTTAATACTTAGCTTGAGATACAAAATTATTATCAGATGATGCCTCCTAATGAAGATCGCTTTGTTAGGGTTGCTTAATCAAACTAAGTGATAAGAACTCTATTCTTGCAATATACTTAATATGTGTATGCAATCACCCCAATTAGTAATCTTAAGTAAATAAGCAACTTTAATTAACCCTCGCTTTAGAGATTTGGAGTCAGAATCCTCTTAGCAGGATTTTGCA
Organism: Gastrodia elata; assembly: GCA_016760335.1. NCBI lineage: Eukaryota > Viridiplantae > Streptophyta > Magnoliopsida > Asparagales > Orchidaceae > Gastrodia > Gastrodia elata. The sequence goes on along the minus strand of CM028671.1, from coordinate 68,915,246 downwards.
CAGTGGAGACTTAGGATTCATTACAGTTTCTTACTAAATTTTTTATGGATTTCGAGAATTTTCATTCATTCAATATAATGGCATAAGCATAAGCATAAGCATGAGTTGAACTCATTCCTTCTGTTGTGACACATGATTATCGGTGATACAGTATGAGATACAGAATGTTATATACACAGACTGGGGAATTTCATGGTACATCTGCGTCACCATACTGACTTCCTAACTGTTGTGCTTATATTGGACCGTACTACTCATAAACCTTCAGTGATAATTCTGTGATATACCGTGGTATGGTATATTTGTGAGTCTTATTTCAGTAGCATATAGTGCAGCTTATAGCATCCTTCCAGCATAATGTTTGTTTTATGTTTAGTTTTATTTGGTGATAGCTTCACATTTTCGTAGCCCTTTTACTATCCTGTTTACTCAGTACTTACAGCTTTCCTCGCTTACATATTTTTTTTCTTCAGCTCTGTTACGGCTTTATTTTACTTTGTATATTGTTATGTTTAGTTTAGCTTTGCATAGCTAGTTTCGATGTGTTAGACCTCTTGTCTAACACGAGGTACTTTTGGGATCCGGTAATTTGCTAGATCCTGAGCAGTTATTGGAGACAGGTCAGGAGGACGTACCAGAGACTCAAGAGGAGCATTTGGAGCTGTAGTGGGCCGAGCATTCACTTTTACTTACTAGTCCTTTTCAGCATTTTAGATAGACTCTTTATATTTTTGCATTTAAATGGTTTGTAATAAAACTTTGGATGTACTTTTATTTTTCTTTTCTGAGATGGATATTCACTATTGCTTGAGATGAATGTATTCTGGATATTTTTCTTTTAGCTTTCGCACTCTGTTATACTGCTATACTTAGTATTGTGATGCGACTAGCATACTGGAAATGTTGATATATTTTATAACGTGCATGGGTTCTTCCCCACTTCCTTAAACCTTGTGTATGTACTAGTCTAATACCTAAGATACGTATTTCATTCTTATCTTAGATATTAGCTCTCGAACCTACTCTTAGGATTCGAGTCAGCAGCCTTCAGTATGGCCCCGTCTCTCTAGCCTATTCTGGATGATGGGTTTTGCTTGTATGGCCCACCGTTCCCGAGTAGCGCACCGTTCCGCCGTCGAAACATATTTTACACTTGTCCTTTTGCGCACGGCGACGGGACGGGGCGTTACATAGCACCTCAGTCGGCGTGAGCGAGGAAGTATGGTTGGCTGTCGACGAGTGCTGGAGTTGTTGGAAGAGGGAGAAGAGATTGAAGGAGGAGTCGCAGGCTGGCTCACGTGCGGAGGGAAGAGGAGAGCTACGACTCCCCAACTCTCGATGGTGACGATGATGGCTTGTCGCGTCGAGGTTGGGGGACGAGGGGAAGGAAGGATCGTGAGAGAGGATGGGGGATGTGCGTGTGAGTCGGCCGTGAATAAGCTCGTGTGTACGAATACTGATTGTACTCTAAATTTTACGAAGTCCGATGAGAGCAGTTAGGCGAGACGGACGTACACAGACCAAGATTATTACCTTTGGATTAGCATTTTATTTAAAATTATTTTTTTTTTTTAAACCAAGTCATAAATAACCATTATTCCTAATGCTCGGACCAAGATTTAAATAAAATTTGAATAACAACTAAGGAAAAAATTAAATTTTTAGCTTAATTAATTTATGATTTAATCTAGAATTGGACATTTAAATCTTGAACCTTCCATATTTGATGAAGAGCCTAATTTTGAATAATGAAAAGAGCAGGAAAACCACTCAAATGCTGATAGAATCCATTGATTTAAATACATCAAACTCCTCTGGACTTAATTCATTATTACAGGCATTGTTTATATCCATTTCAAATAGAGACCATAATTGAATTCTTCAACTCCGTAAGCCCACCACATACAGAATCTCTTACATGAAAATATTTATTAAATTTTATAATTTTCATTCCAATAAGACTGTATAAAATTACAACAGAGAAATAAAACAAGAACAAGCAGCATCAGCGTAATTGATTATCGAGAAACCAGCTTAAATCATCAGTTTGATCAAGTGATAGGAAAGCAGAAGCAGCTTGTGGTGCCCTGACAATTGAGAACCAGATGAACTTGCTGTCAACAGCACAATACAGGGATAGAGACCGGCAATCATGCAGCAAAATTCCTAATTTAGCAGCAGAATTCAGCTACCAGAATGCTTGAAGAAAAGCAGAATAAGAGAAAAAGACCGTTCCCCCGAACTCAATTAGCTAGCAACAGGGAAAATGAAATGGATTGCTAAGAGATTGAATTCTATGAAAGTAAAATATTTGATCGAGCACTTATTATTAGTTTTTTATAACAAAAATTGATTATTATCATAGCACTCATAAACAAATTATTATTATAAGAATACCCTTCTCTGTTGTAAGCCAATGATGTCTGGCTCAACAATTGAGCTTCTGATGAGCCAGTGTTTCTATCGGCCAAATATGCTCAGCCCTTTCAAAAAAAAACAAGAAACACAATTCCAATACTCAGAAATTTAGCAATTGGGCATAGAGAGGCGACCACTGATCAAGCCAGGGGCTCCTGAGCTGGTTTACGAAAGGGTCCTGCATCCAGTCGAAGCTCGAATGGGTCGGGACCTGGATCGCCGGCAGGTTCGGCGGCTGCCGCATCATGTGCGGCGGCTGCAGGATCCCCGCGGCTGATGGCTCCAGCAGAGGCACAGGCCCGAAGATCAGCGCCGCCGCCGACGACACCTCAGCCGTCTCCGATGACAGCACAGCGCCAGCGTCGTTCTCCTCCTTGATGCCGCGCCCGGCCTCGTCGCAGTTGAGCCGCTGGAAGTTTTCCTGATAGCCGGAGGAGGTCGACGCCGTCTCCGCCGCCGAAGCCGCGGCCCTGCTGCTCTCTTCCTCCATCGCTGCTCTCTGCTCCAGCTCCTTCATGGTCGTCGCCTTTCTGTACACTTTGCATATCACAATGTCTTCCTGTGGTTCAAAATGAAATGTTTCTGTTAATATAAGAATCAATAGTTACTAAAATGCAGCCCCAAATCAATACATGACTATATAAAAACCTTTTGTTTAAATTCATATAAATTTAACAATATATATATATATATATATATATATATATATATACTCATAGTCCATAAATATTTCATTTTTATATTTTAGATTCCATGATAAAATTTTAACATATTTTAAGTGCATAATATCATAAAATTTAATAATTAGTTATTAGTTTTTTCTTTTTAATATTTAGCAATAAATGTTTAAATATAATATAAAAATTTTCAAACATTATACAATAAAGTTGATTTTATAATTTTGATGTATATATCTAATAAAAGTATAGAAGATTATACATATAAAAATATTTAACAAAATAAGAAATCAAATTTTAAAATAGAGATGCATGAAACATACCTTAGGGGGAGGGGAATGCTTCTCCAAGGGGTTGATGATGTCCGGCAGGCGGTACTCGTTCATGACCCACTCCGTCTTGCTGCCGCGAGGCGCCCGACCGCGGTAGTAAACAAGAGTCTTCTTGAATCCGATCAGGCGCCTCGGGTCTGCAATGCTGCGGATGGGCCGGTCGGATCCCGTCGCCTTCCAGAACCCTCTCTCCGTCGTCCGGTTCGGCCTGCCGCCGTTCCCCTGCCGTCGGTCCCTCGGGACGAAAAAGTACCACTCCCTCTCCCCCATCTTAGCCAATGCTGAACATCATTAAACACAATATTAAGAAAATCGTTTTAATTTCTTATTAAGACTCGATTAAGAAAAAAATTAAGTTACTATTTCATAATGTGTTAGTTTTATGTACCCGGGAGATCCCAGGGGTCGTACAGATAGAGGTTGATCGTTTCTATTATTTCAAAGCTCAGTTTTTTTCCGGTGACTGCTCGCCGTAGATAGAAGTCCAGAAGCTCTTCCTCCGTCGGATGGAACCTGAATCCCGGCAGCTCCACCTCCGCTCCTCCGCAAGTTTCCATTTTTATCCCCCCCCACCCCTCTTTTTTTTCTGGCTGCGGATACTTTGCGTATCGTTAATTATTATTTTTAATGAAACAGTGCTCTAATTAGCGATGCTGCTCTCCGGTTTATAAATATGAGGAAGGGGAAGGACGATGAATTGTGGGAAGCCACGTGGCAAAACGGGACACGTGGCTGCGGGTCTGGGCGGTGGACCGCAGTCCTATTTGGTTGCAATATATTTATGGATATGCTGCGTTAAATGTTGACGGCTTAATTTAATTATTTTCGGCTGGTGAAACTGAAGAGGAATGTCCGTTGTGTGCTGGGCTTGCTAGCAGTAGTGCTGGCTCTAATCAAGTTTTAAACCAGTTTAAGCTCAAATTTGAATTTTTGAGTTGGGATCCTCGAACTCGACTTTCTGACTCGCTCAAGTTCATGTTCGAGTTGGGTTCGACTCGAGTTCGGGTCAGCTCAAGCCAGTTCAAGTCGAGTCCAATAGGATTCGAGTCGAGCCGTTCGACTCGAACTTGACTAGAAAATTTCGAATCGAGCCAAAATGTTTGATATCAAATTTGATGGCGAGGTTAGGGCTTTGTTGCTTCTATCTTCATTGCCACATAGCTAGGGTGATCTAATTACTATAGCGAGTTACTCACTTGTAATACAATATTAAATTTTGATAATATTGTGGGGCTTATTTTGAATGAAGTCATTATTATTAATAATAATACTAATATTTTATTTACTTATTAATGATATTAATTATAATACTAATACTTATTATTATCATCTTCATTATTTATAATGATAATAGTAATAGTAATTTCTTTTTAATTATTAATATATTATCATTATTATTATTATTATCATTCTCATTATTACTATTGTTATTACTATTAGTATGCTATTTTCTTTTTATTCATAGTACTAATAATAATATATTATTATTATTGTTATTATATTTCTTATCACTAATAATAATAATAATACTAATTATAATACTTTCTTATTATTATTATTATCATTTATAAGCATAATAATTTCTTTATACTCATTTATAAAATAATAACAATAATCAATTAGTATAAAAAATTTTAATTAGCATAATTATTATTTTCATAAAATATCATTAATTCTTATTTATCCTTTTATTACTTTTACTAATAACATAATAATAAGGGAGGGAGTGAGAGAAAGAGAGAAAAGATAAGAAGAATATTTATTAAATTTTTATTAAATAAATAAATAATTTATTAATGCAAAATTTATTTTCATCGTTCTAAGAAGAATTTTATACACATAGATTCATGAGAGATCGGCATAGGCATAAAATATGTACCCGAACATCATGAAATGAATTTATTTGCTAATTTTATTACATGTTACTGCTTCGCTTGCTTCATAATTTCTATTTTTGGCAAGCTTATAATTATTTATAAGAGTTGCTATTGAATTTATTATCACTTTTATAAACGTTTGTCACACTCTTGGAAAATATTATGATGTCTTATATAAGGTTATATCGTCAAAAATAAATATTATGTAAAAGAAGATTCTTTGTTACTAGACTTGTACATGTACAGGGTTGGGCATATCCACTGGTAATATAAGGAGATCATATCATTGCCCTGGAGGGGGTTAATATTAGTTGTAATGAAATATAAGGACTAATCTTATTAAATGAAGGTAGGCATACCTTGATACCTCTCATTCTACACACTACTGCTTAAGTATGACACAAAAATTGATAGTGATACGTAAGATATATTTTCAATAACATAAAATAGTGATAGTTATTTTTTGTGACAATAAATAAATTATTTATTTGATAATTGTATATTTTTATTTGTTCTTTTATCGCACTCTGATCTTTATTTTGCAGGAAATATATTACAAAATTTTAAATTTTGTTCTATCTTGTTAATTTTTACTTTATTACTTTATATATATATATATATATATATATATATATATATATATAATTTAATTAATGATATGAGCACTCTCTAATATGGGTTCAAATTTAGATATTTTCATTATAAGTGCTATGTTAGGAGTTTATTGAAGAGTTGGAACAACCTTGAAATAAATAATCACTGCACTTTTATTTTATTACTTATATTTTTATGTATTTGAATAAAGACAGTTGTACTTATGTATAAATATTATATAATGTTATAATAAAATTTTATATTTTTGTATTTCAAATTTGGATGAATGAATATCTGAGATGTTTTATATTATTATGTCAAATATCGACTACTTTCCTCGACAGACGGACCCTAACTTCGAGTTCTCACTGGTCGGAGATTGGAGATGTCACAGATCCAAGTATATCAAGTGTACTTCATTAGATATGGCTCGAATGAGTTTGGTTATAGATTTTGGGATTATTAGAATCATAAAATCATTAGAAGTAGGGATGTCACATCTAATAAAAATGAGATTTAAATATTGCAAATGAAAGTTCAAATGCTTCACCCAAATATGTTAATAATAAAGGACACTAATGAGTAGGATGAGATGGCTAAGCAATGTGTTCATCGAGATGGAGGATAGGCAGTTCCTTAGGCACCCTCAATTAAATTTAGATGATCCACAAAAATCTCTTGACATACTGTAACATCCCCCAATTTTGATTCCCAACCGAGGTACAAAGATTGAGGTGGCGTAAGCTGACTTATCGAGAATTATAGTCAGGATTTAGAATAATAATATAAGCATAGCAGATAATTTCTTAATTAATTTAAATAAGAAAAGTATTTATATTTCAATATAGGAGCAATTATAAGAGTAGAATTTTCTTCTTTATTTAAAATATAGGAAGAAAACAAGAAAATAAAAGCTTAGCAATTATTAGGGGTGGCAATTTTACCCGAAACTCGAAACTCGTTCGAAAATCGCTCGAATTTTGAGTCGAATCGAACTCGATTCAAAATTTTCGAGTCGATTAACGAGTTGATTATTTGGACTCGAACCCAATTCGAGTCGAGTTCGAGTTAGTATTGACTCGACTCGAATTGGGTTCGAGTCAACTCGAAATATACTTCCGATGAGTGCATAAGTATATAAAGACACATATACTTATTGAATTATATTGCAGCGCAGTCGGGTGCAATGCTCGCTCGACACCTGACTGGTTGCGGTTCGAATCCCCGAAATGCCGAATTTTTTTTTTTCCGCTGCGAATCGGCGGACTTAAAAGCTCAGCGATAATCTTTGCGGCTGTACTTTTAATCCTTATCTTCGCACAGATCGCACAGAGGGTTATTCTTAGGGCTGGCTTCTCTTTTTCGATCTCTCGACTCTCGAGTCTCTGCTCGTTTCTCGGCTCTCGCGTTCTGCTGCCTGTCGGATCCTTCTGTCCCGAGTTCAGAGTCTGATCTTGGTAGCTATATGTTCTTTGCTTCTTCACGTCGTCTTCCGGAAATAAAAAATCTGTGGAGGTTTTGTAAGTCATTTAAATTTTCTTAGATTTTCAATCTTGTAGTAAGTTGTTTACAAGTTTTATGGTTCAAGTTGCAAGAGCAAGTTGATATTCTTAGATTTAGGATTTTTAATTTTTTTAAGTTTACACCTTAAGGTTTAATATTTTGCATGTTTTATGGTTCAATCTACAACTGCAAGTTGATGTTGTCATTCTGCTATTTATATGTTTTATGATTCCAAGTTCAAATTGTAAGTGCAAGCTGGTGCTGTGACTTTTACAATTACAATTATAGATTTACAGTCTAGCAGTTTATATTTTTTCAAGGTTTTCAATCTTGCAGTAAGTTATTTGCATATTTTATGGTTCAAGGCTTCAAGATGTAAGTGCAAGTTAGTGCTGTGATTCTATTTATATTTTGTATTTCTATTTAATTTTAAGGATTTTAGAAATGCAGTAAATCAAAGTAGCAACAGCCCAGGTAGCAGCAGGTTTTAGGGTTCAATCTGCATGTGTAAGCTGATACTGTGGATCTGTTTGTATTCTGTACTTCTATTTAATTTTAGAGTTTTTAAACATGCTCATATAGTCACATGCAATATTTTATGAGCCTATAATTCTATTTTTAAGGGTTAAGCTATGAGTTGGAATTGTGATTTTATAATTACAGTTATAGATTTACAATCTAACAGTTTATGTTTTTTTAATATTTTCAATCTTGCAGTAAGTTATTTGCATATTTTATGATTCAAGATGTAAGTGCAAGCTGGTGCTGTGATTCTATTTACATTCTTTACTTTTATTGAATTTTAGAAATTTTAGAAATACAGTAAATTAAAACAGCAACAGCCCCAGTAGTAGCATATTTTAGGGTTCAATCTGTATGTGTAAGCTGATACTGTGGATCTGTTTGTATTATGTACTTCTATTTAATTGTAGAGTTTTTAGACAAGCTCATATAGTAACATGCAATATTTTATGAGCCTATAATTATATTTTTAAGGGTTAAGCTATGAGTTGGAATTGTGATTTTATAATTATAATTATAGATTTATAATCTAGTAGTTTATATTTTTTCAAGGTTTTCAATCTTGCAGTAAGTTATTTGCATATTTTATGGTGCAAGGCTTCAAGTTGTAAGTGCAAGCTGGTGCTGTGATTCTATTTACATTATGTACTTCTATTTAATTTTAGAGATTTTAAAAATACAATAAATCAAAGTAGCAACAGCCCAGGTAGCAGCATATTTTAGGGTTCAATCTGCATGTTTAAGCTGATACTGTGGATCCATTTGTATTCTGTACTTCTATTTAAATTTAGAATTTTTAAATATGCTCATATAGTCACATACTCACATACAATATTTTATGAGCCTATATTTCTATTTTTAAGGGTTAAGCTATGAGTTGGAATTGTGATTTTATAATTACAGTTATAGATTTACAGTCTAGTAGTTTATGTTTTTTCAAGATTTTCAATCTTGCAGTAAGTTATTTGCATGTTTTATGGTTCAAAGCTTCAAGCTGTAAGTGCAAACTAGTGCTATGATTCTATTTACATTTTGTACTTCTATTTAATTTTAGGTTTTTTACTTTTTAGACATGCAATATTTTATAATCATGTAACATTATAAGTGTAACTCTATTTTTTGGGTTAAGCTGTGAGATAGAATTATGTTACAGTCTTGCACACTTATAGTCTAACAATTTATTTAATATTTTATCATACTATTTTTGTAATATTTTAGAATTTTTAGTTGTACTCTCACAGTAAGTTGCTTGCATATTTTTGGGTTTAAGGCTTTAAGCTACAAGTGCTATGAGTTGGAATTGTATTTTTACAGTTACTGACTTACTGTCTTATATATTTATAGTTTGATAATTTGTTTAATATTTTATCATATTTTATTAATGGTTTTTCAAGAGTTTCAGTCATGCAGTAAGTTGTTTGCATATTTTTGGGTTCAAACTACAAGTGTAAGCTAATGATGTGATTTTATTTATAATTCTGTAATCTATATATTTTTTAATATTTTAGCTAAATGGAATATACAACTACAAGTAATTCATTTGAGATAGAAATTGATAAATCAGGTGAAGAACAAAATATTTCATTTGAGTCAACAAGTGGGGAAGCAAGCACATATCCTATTGCTAGTATATCCCAAATAGGTAAAATAAACCAGACTGTTTCAAATGTTAAGATATTAAAAAAAAGAAGTGCAATTTGGTATCATTTTGAAATGATAAAGTCTAAAGATAATAAGGGGAATGCAGTTGATAAACTATCATGTAGGCATTGTCGTAAGACTTATATGTACCAAAAATCTGGATCTACCTCAAATTGCTTTAGGCATATCAAACTTTATCCAGTATTGAATCAAGCAAATAAAAAATAGAAAATTTTTAACCCAGAAATTTTGGAAAAGGGAAAGTTAGTAGATGTTGAAACAAGTAATTTTTGTGTTACATCTGTATTTGATAATAACAAAGTAAGAAATATATTGGCAAAGATGATTATTATAGCTGAGTTACCTTTTAAGTTTGTAGAGCAACCATATTTCAATTTGTTTGCACATATTTTGAATACTAACTATGCAAAAACTTTAAGAAAAATTATACGTGCAGAATGCTTAAAAGCTTATGAAACTGAAAAGGATAAGATGAAGAAATTACTAAAGTCTGTGAATCATATTTCATTAACAGCTGATTATTGGACTTCAAATCAATCAATATGGTATATAGGTTTAACAGCACACTACATTGATTCAGATTGGGTGTTGCAACATTTTATTATAAATTTTATTGATCTTGAACCTCCACATACAGCACATGTCATTGCTGATGCCATTAGTGAGTGCATAATACAATGGGGCATCCACAAAAAAATTATGACAATTACATTTGATAATGCCCGTGCCAATGATAATGCAGTAAAGATTTTGTCAAAAAATTTTGAGAATACTAACAGACTTTTTTTAAAGGAAAAATATTTCATATTCGTTGCTGTGCACATGTTTCAAATTTGATTGTTCAAGATGGACTTAAAAATTGTAATTATGTTATTGAAGTTGTTGAATAGGCTGTTGTTTATATTAAAAAATCTTCAAGCTGTTTAAAAATATTTGGTGAGATTGCAAGATTAGTTGGTGTTTCAACTCGTATAGGTCTTTCAGGTGATATAAAAATAAGGTAGAACTCCACATTCTATATGCTAAAATGTGTCTTTCATTATAAAACTGTGTTGCATGAACTTTTTAGAAAAGATAAGGGATTAATTTGGGGTTTGACTGATGATGATTGGGATATATTTGATATAATTAAATATATTCTTAAAGTTTTTGAGAATGCTTCAAAGATATTTTCAGGTTCAACATACCTAACTACTAATCTCTTCCTTCCTGAAATGATTTAGATTAAATGTATTCTTGAGAGAGGGGCAAATGAAAATGATGATTTTCTTAGTTTAATGTGTATTTCAATGAAAGAAAAATTTGATAAGTACTGGGCTGATACTAACTTGCTAATGTGCATTGCCATTGTGCTTGATCCAAGGAGAAAAATGACATTTATTAAATTTGCATTTAAATCAATATATTCTGGCTTAGCCCTTGATGAGAAAATTGAGTGGGTTTTACAAAATTTGCATAAATTGTTCAGCTTTTATTATGTAAACACATCTAGAACAGTTTTTGATTCTTCAAACAATTTATTAATGCTTCAAGACAGCTCTAGTTCAAACTATTCTGAATTAGGAAATTCAATTTTAAGAGATTTTGATTTTTTTTTTTGGAATCTGTTTGTGCTAGCCAGCCAATTAAATCAGAGATTGAGCTTTATTTGGATGAGGATTGCATTAAGTTGCCTCAAGAACAAAGATCTTCATTTGATATTCTAAAATGGTGGAAAATGATCTCTTTAAAATGGCCTATATCAGCAAAGATGGCTAAATATATTCTTACTATTCCTGTTACAAGTGTTGCTTTCGAATATGCATTTAGCGCAGGTGGTCATGTGCTTGATGATTATAGAAGTTTAATATCACCAAGTATGATTAATGCTCTTATTTGCACGGCAAATTGGCTTACTGGGTCTCAATCCAATCTTACACACTTAGAAGAAGATGTAAAATTTTGAGTTTGATTTATTCTAAATTCTAATTTACAAGAGAGATAAGAGTATTGTTCATGTTTAATTTATTTATTTTGTTTTTTTTTGGTACAGGAAGAATAACTAATATGTGATATATCAAATGATGTGGTGTAGGATCTACTTAATTGAACAAAGTGATTCAAGTGATTATTTAATTATGAGTACCTTTGAGTGTGTTGTACTTAATTATTTTTGCAAAACTTTTAAATGCATATATGATATAATTTTTTATGTGCTCCACTGCTCCTGATTATTTTTACAGAACTGCAAGATTTTTTTAATTTGTATATTTAATTATCAAGTTATAATATTATTAATTTAGTTCAAATTCTCATTGCTGAATACTAACTCTTTTTATTTGAATTTTTATTTAAGCAGGTTTTTAATTTGTATATTTAATCATCAAGTTATAATATTATCTATTTAGTTCAAATCCTCATTGTTGAATACTAACTCTTTTTATTTGAATTTTTATTTAAGCAGGTTTCTGGTGGAAAATGGACTGTGATGATAAATAATCATTTCATATTAAATAAAATGTGATATTTAGACCCTTTTATAGAAACTTGTGATTGCTTCAAATTTATATTATCTTTTTACTAAACTGCTATAGTGTTGCTTATTGGGCTGGAGTTGTCTATGTTGCTGCTGTCTAGGTTGCTGCTGCTTTGATTTACAGTTTATCTAAAAACTCTAAAATTCATAGATTGTTTTTTACTATTGTGCATTTCTTTTATTGCTATATTGCTATGGCTATTATAGCTTTTGCTGATGTTGCTTTCGCTGCTACTTCTTGGGCTGCTGCTGCTTTGGCTGCTACTGCTTAGGTTGATGCTGCCTAGACTGCTGCTGCCAGTTGCCTAGCCTGGTGTTTCCTCTACTACTGCTGCCTCAGTGCTGCTACTGGGTTGCTGCTGCCAGCTGCCTCTGCTGTTGCTGCTTTAGTTTATTGCATTTCTAATATCTCTAAAATTAATTAGAAGTACTGAATGTAAATAGAATCACAGCACCAGCTTACACTTACAACTTGAACCATAAAATATGCAATAACTTATTGCAAGATTGAAAACCTTGAAAAAATATAAACTGCTAAGCTATAAATCTATAATTGTAATTATAAAATCACAATTCTAACTCATAACTTAACTTTAAAAATAGAATTATATGCTCACAAAATACTGCATGTGACTATGTGAGCATGTCTAAAAACTCTAAAATTTAAATAGAATTACAGATTACAAACAGATCCACAGTATCAGCTTACACATGCAGGTTAAATCCTAAAATATACTGCTACCTAGGCTATTGCTGCTTCTTAGGCTGCTGCTGCTACAGCCGTGGGTTGCTGCTGCTAGCTACCTGGGCTGGAGTTGTCTCTGCTGCTGCTTTGATTTACAGTTTGTCTAAAAACTTTAAAATTTATAGATTGTTTTTTACTATTGTGCATTTCTTTTATTGATATATTGCTATGGTTATTATTGCTTTGCCTGATGTTGCTTTAGCTTCTACTTCTTGGGCTACTGCTACTTAGGTTGATGCTGCTTAGGCTGCTGCTGCCAGTTGTCTGGCCTGGTGTTGCCTCTGCTGTTGTTGCCTCTACTGCTGCTGCCTGGGTTGTTGCTGCCAGCTGCCTCTGCTGTTGCTGCTTTAGTTTACTGTATTTCTAATATCTCTAAAATTAAATAGAAGTATAGAATGTAAATAGAATCACAACACCAGCTTGCACTTACAACTTGAACTATAAAACATGCAAATAACTTGCTGCAAGATTGAAAATCTTAGAAAAATATAAACTGCTAGACTGTAAATCTATAACTCTAATTGTAAAATCATAGATTATTTTTTACTAGGGTGCATTTCTTTTACTAATATATTGCTATGGTTATTATAATTTTGTTGCTGTAGTAATGTTGGTTTGGATGCTGCTGCTTTGGCTGCTGCTGCTTGGGTTGATGCTGCCTAGGCTGCTGCTGCCAGTTGCCTGGGCTGGTGTTGCCTTTGCTACTGCTGCCTGGGTTGATATTGTTGTTTTGGTTTATTGCATGTCTAAAGACCCTAAAATTAAATAAATGTACATAATATAAATAGAATCACAGCATCAGCTTGCACTTGCAGCTTAAATCCTAAAACATACAAATAACTTACAGCAAGATAAAAAATATTAAAAAAACATAAAATTATTACTCATTTTTGTTGTTGCTTGGGTTGCATTGCCACTAATACATTCCTAAAAAGCTTAGGCAGAATAATAGAATATACATACTTTAAAAAGACTCATAAGTCATAAGTTACAACTCATTGCATGTCTAAGAATTCTAAAATGCATAAAGTATATTATATTATTCTGCATTGCTATTATAATTTCATTGATTTGTTGCTGCAATGCTGCAGCATTTGGTAAGTTCTAAATTGTAATAGATTTTGTATTTTATAAATATTTGAACTTATTTTTTTTTATTTGTTTGATTTAAATTTGAGCAATTATTTGAGATGGTTAGATTGGGTCTATAATAAATGATTATTATTGATTATTGACTCCTAGTGCTATGCTAAGCCTCTTAGGCTAGATTTAAGAAATTTTGTTAATCTGAGTCCTTGAAAAAGAACAACAAAATCATAGTCAGAGTCAATCAATGACTCAATTAGATGATTTAGATCTTTTGGTGCTAATTCAGATAAATATTATTTGTAATTTTATTATATTATCTTTAAGAAATGATGTAACATTGTATTTTTCACTTATATTATATTTTGTGCAGATTTTACAGGTTGGTTGGCTATTTGGCTTGCAAGTTGATACTTTGGATTAGTCTATTAGATGTAGTTGTTACAATTTTGGCAGGCTTGAGTTGTTGCTGCTTGGATCATTGTTGGTTACTTGCTTCTTATTTATATTAAATTAATATATAATTTTATTACATTTTGTTTGTGATTTGTGACAATTAGCAAATATTTGTGAATTGTGGTAAATGTGTATCAATGTATCTGTGTATGGAACTATGAATTAATATTTAGCAATTTTGCCCCAATTTAATTTGTTGAATTTTGATAGTTTGTATTGTTTACAATATTTTTTATTTCTGAAATTCATAAATATTTTAAGAAATAATATTTTAATTTTTTCGAGTTGACTCGAACTGAGTTCAGTTCGAGTCAACTCAAACTCAAAAATTTTGAATCAAATTGGTATTTCGAGTTTACTCGAATCAAATTTTGAGTTAGCTCGAACTCGAATTTGAATGAGTCAAATTTGACTCGACTTGACCTCGATTCGAGCTCAAGTCGAGTTCGAGTCAAGTTCGAGTCGAGTTTAATTCGAAATTTTCGAGTTCGAATTAAGCATAACTCGCTCGAACTCGAATCGAAGCCAGCCGTATCAATTATTTATTCAGTGTTATTCCAGTTTCTTAGCGACATCCTGACCTGTATTTATAATAAAAATGCCTGGGTTGAACACTCATTAAAAAAAACTCTATGTACTTTTAACATCATTAATTGCATTATATATATAAGTGAGAAACATATAATTAAGTTTATAAAATTCAGGGAATAAAGTAATAGGGATTGAAGAGATAATTTTTCATCTTTTGAGGATTGTAGCTTTTTCTGTAAATCAACATTGAATAATAATTAAAATAGTAATAAAAGTAGCCTATCATAAGTAAATCATACTTTATCAATAATTAATATATATATCTTGAAAGTGAATAAATAATAATAATAATACAATGAGAGTGGGCAATTCTTGAACCTTGAGGAATCAAGCACGTATACTTGATTATCATAATTTTAGGTTCTAACGTAACATATATATTTTCATATATGCTAGCCCCATCATAGGAATATTTAAGTATCCTTATATCTTCCAAAGTAGGATGATAATGAACTAGCTCTGTTCTAAATATAAAGTTATATTTTGTACATATTGTAACTAACTTTAGTGGAATCTCATTTTTATTCAATCAAGATTCATTATCTACTCTTAATAGTAGCAGTAAACACAGAGTGCGGAAGCTAAAGCATATATCCTAAAATATTAATCACAGAAGCTAAGTAAAGCATTCATCTCATAAAAGAAAAAAAAATATCCATAATTATTACAAACTATGTACTTAATAAAAATACAGAAAATAGTCTAAATACTGAACTGAAAGTAAACTAGTGCAGAGAAATAAATGCTGATGGAAAGTCCTTTAATGCTCCACAAACTCCTCCTGGATCTCCTGAACTGGCTCCTAAGATGGCTCTACAAATTACTCTAGATCTAGCAAATCGCCGAATCCCAAAAATACCACATGTTAGACAATAAGTCTAACACTTCGAAAGATAATCTAAACAGTATTGTTTTCTAATGTTTAATAATTAAGTGATTAAACAATATCGCAGAAAAATATTAAAATAGCTGAAAATAAAATAATACAAAACTATAACTAAAATAACTGAAAATAAAAATGTACAGAGCTAAAAGTAAAGTAAAACAGGGCTGAAATTTTAATTTTAAAAGTAGGGAAAATTGAGTAAATAATGCATTCAAACTATACTGTATGCCACTGAATTATATCTACGCATCTGAATATGCTACAGAATTGTATGGCACTGATATGCTGATTTGGTGTCACAAAACACACCACAAATCCTAGGTGAGTGAATGCTCCGCTAACAGAGTTCTTAGGTGAGTCAAGTGCTTCGCTAATACTGACATGACTTATACATTTATAATATGCCAAAGATTTAATGACAGTGTGCTCGAAATCCATAAATCAATTCAAAATCAAGTAATAATTCTATTCGTCTCCATAGTGCTATAATTCATCTAAATGAATTTTGACTCATAATTTTAATTCATTGAATGATCTGAATTAAGATTATACTTAGGCTTATCAAATGAATATGTTGTATATACACAGTTGGTATGTTTCCAAGAAAGTTGAATTTAACATTTAGTTTGTTTAACTGTACTTATCAAAGCGCATGACAATAAGGGGCAGAACCCGATCATAGTTTATTCTTTCAAATTAAGTTGTTAAATACCCTAATTACAAGTATACTTATTGTAACAACCCAATATTATTACCCATCTTAACTTTTTTACTTAATCATATCTTAATTATTATTCTGTTAAGTTCATTTATCTATTAGAACTAAACCCTAAAGATTTAGAGCAATTTGGAGCTCAATCAGATATTTTGGATTATTTTAATATTTAATTACTTAAAAAATTGAGGTATTTAATTTGACATTGAAATCAAAATTCGACTTCGCCATTGTGATCGTCACCTCTAAATTAGCTAGGAGTGATGTTTTGGGAGTATTTGGAAGTCGTTGAATTTTCAAAAATATTTTAATGTAATTAAATACCCCAAAAAATAGAATAATTAAATAATCATTGGAATCAAAACTAGGCATCAACGTTAAATTCCTCACCCTCGAATTAGCTTGAGGTGAATTTTTGAGATTTTTTGGAGCCCATTCATTCATCTAATTTTAATTAAGAAAATTTGGGTAATTAGAAAATAAAAATTAATTAATTAATTTTCTTAAACCATTTTTTCCATTTTAATTCCTATGCCTGGGGCCCACTCCACCTTTCTCAGTTTAGCACCCCCTTCCCCTAAATCCTGTGCACAAAAGGCTGAAGACTTCTTTCCTTCTCCACTTTTCTTCTCAAAGCCCTCTGTAGCGAACCGCCCCGTCACCGCGCGCAAAAGAATTAAGTACAATCATATCAGCGGCAGAGCTGTGGCGACCCGCACCCTTAATCCGCGAAAGGATTAAGCCAATGGTGGAGTGTCACTCTGGTTAACCCCTCACTTATCATTGGATTAGAATATAATCCACAATCTACCTGATTAGGGAAGGATTAATACAGAATCAATCTAACACTCACTATATAAGTAAACGTACAGAGTGCGGAAGCAATAAATGACATCCAAGCATCACAATATAATATAAGTGCAAAATATGGCTCAAAATATAAGCATATAAATCCAAATGTACAGTCAAGGTACCTGTACTATTATAACAATCAAAGTTTAAATAAAAAGGAAATGCAAATGCACTCATCCTCACATATAAATCTAAAGACTAGATATGCTCTAGCCCGAGCTGCTGCTCCTCCTCTAGGTATAGCTTCTCCTTGGGTACTGGATCCTCTATCTGCTCTACGCCTGCCATTGTCGGTTTCACAATGTAGGGCCCCAGCCAAGAAAGAGAAAATCTGGTTAGACAATTTGTCTAAGTACATTTTAGGCTGATACATTTTTATATATTTTATAATATCACCACTTTATACATTTTTCCTAAGCAACAATATATAAAGGAGCGACTGACAATACAATAAGAAAGAGGAAAAGCTATAAATAATATTTATAACTTAAGCAAAAGGAGGCTAAGACATGCTTCAAAAGCAAAATAAACAGGGTAAGGCATATAATATAAGTAACTAAACATATGCTGAAAAAAAAATACTACATCCTAATACATGCTGGTGATCAAATGAAATATGCAAATTTCAATAATAAATCTCAACAGTGATACATATAAATAGCAACAAAATCTAACATCCTACTGTATGTAAACTGTATAAGGAAATAGCTGACTGAATAAGCAATGTTAAAACATAGCCAAATACTAAAATTGCACATCAAACTTTGTATACTGACTGCCATATTAGAAGACTTGGCCAAACTGGCCCACATTTATATACATCTCAATCTGTAAATATACTGAACATACTGCATGACTGAAGAGGCAGACAATACTTATGCAACATATTTTAGTTATTTTACTTTTATTTCTATGGATAACTATTAGAAATAATTAAGGAGTTAAGTACATCTGCAAGACTATATGGGTCCCAAGTCTAACACACTCTCCTCAATGAGAATGTTAGGCATTCTGATCTCACCTTACCCCTGTCCATCGGGGCAAATGTGCACCATAATCACCATAAACCGGACCCAAAGGCAACTGTTATCCTATTATTCTAAGTTTTCATTTTCATGCACAAAGTTATCTTCTATGAAATGTCCAAGGAAGTAAGCTCAAATATACAATGAATGCGTAGCACAAAGTATCAAAATAAGCAAGGGACTCTATTAATATGGTGATATCATTTATTTTCTATTGTCCATTCTAACTATTCTAAGTTACACAAGTTCAGGATCACTATTTTTCTACTATCGAGTGTAACTCAAAAACTCATTCTTATAAGTTACAAAATATTAGGACTAGCTAGGTCCTAATATACTGAATCAAAGTTGACTACAAGATTAAATAATAAATTATTACGACCTGATTAATGATTTTAGACATTCTATCTTGAAACTACTAAACTATAGATTATGGATTAAACATCATGAGATTGGGCTTAATCACATAACTTAAAAAGGATAAGACTTAAGATCTAAGTTTCATTCTAAAAGTGATCTAATAATTAAGGCCAACCCTATTAAGTAATCAAACTTAATATGATGAATCTCCTATCTTAGATCTAAGGTTAAAAGATAAAATAATCAAAAATAAGTTGAAAAATTCTAGAAACTACTAAAACCGATGATTCATTCATTGAAAAGCCTCATTTTTCAATGAATGAAATCAATCATATGATCTAGTCCTAGTCTCAGGAAGGGTCTTTAAGGTGTAGTGTTAAAGACTTAGGGAAAATCTTGGAATCAGATCTAAGGGTTGATTTTACTCACTTAAATATCACTAATATGGTTATAATGTTAATTTTAGTATTTTAAAAGACTAATTAAAGGCTAAGGGTGTTTATTCTAAATTTTTGGGCAAAACATCATTTTGCCCCTACCTAAGGGTTCAAAAAGTTAACTTTTGATTTAAGTATACAAAATGAGGTTTTTCTTTTTCCATATAATTTCTTACTGTCTAACTTAAAGATAGATAGTAAGTATGTCCAATCTGGACGAGAAACAGGTCTTGCAGGTTCAAACTAAGGTTTTTTATTTAAGGGCATTTAAGTAATATTTACTCTACTGAAAACTAAGTTTTTATGCAGTTTATTGTAGGTTACTATTCAAGGATTCCATAGAGTCCAAGAACACTACATTCTGAGGTCAATTGATTAAGTTATGGACGTTTTAAGTTTAAAGGGCAATTTGGTAAATTTGAGTCGGTCGACGGGTGACTAAAACCGAACTTTTCTGTTTGAAGTCCAATTTTAACAAACTCAGTTCTTATAGCTTCTCTATAATGCACTGAGTATGTTGGTAGAGAGTAAACCCAATTTGGACTTCATTTGGTCAAGTTATGACCTAACTAGGGTTAGGGGTATTTTGGTCATTTTCTAAATTTCTAGGTTTCAGATCATAAATGTTATTTCACTTTATTGATGATATTGAAGTTCTAAACTAGTTAGTATCTTGAATTTTTTAATTTGGAGTTGAATTGACCAAGTTATGGTCATTTAAATTCTATGGGCATTTTGGTCATTTTTCACTAAAGTTAATTGAGAATCCTAGGGTTGACTTTTTGTCCTGATGTTCAAATGAGAAAACTAATACTACTACAGTGATGGGACCGCTCTCCTGAGCATTTTAAGATCCATATTGACTATGTTCTGATAACTAGGTCAAAAGTTACGGGGTCCTAAAGAGGTCATAAAATGCTACCTCGTTATGCGTATCCCGAAACAAAATTCTGCATTACATTATTTGACTCCTTTTATTTTTCTGAGTATTTTGAGACCTATATTGGCTATATTTGGATCATCCTACAAAAAGTTATTAAACTTCTAAATTTTACTATTTAAAAATATGATTTGTATTATTTTACTATTTATTTATTCAAATTGCATTAATTTACTGTTCATTCCTAAAATTCAAATTATATTAATCTGTATTATTAATTAATTATTAATTAATTATATTATAATATATTATTAGTTAATTAACATTAATAATTACTAATTTATTGTTTAACAAAAACCTTAATTACTTATAATTATTGTTTAATTGTTGTCATTGATTAATTAATGGTTAAATAATTAATCAATGACTGTTAGATTAATTAATTAATATTTAATATTACTAATTATCTATATTATTAAATTATTCCTAATTAATACAGAAGCTAATTAACTAATACTAATTAATTACATTAGCTATTTAATTAGCTTAATTAATTACTACTGTTAACTATTTAGTTATACTAAATTAATATTAATCTTCTAACCAACTAACTAATTAATTCTTAATTAATTATTAATAGAACCATTATGATACTAAGTATATACTTACTCATCCTAATTATATAATATTATTTTTTTCCGGATCCTGGGGACTGTCTAGGACCAATATAAGGGAGGGAGGCGACCTCTGCGAGGTACTGGGCCACAGCGAGTGGCCAGCAAATGCGCAGAGCGGCGAGCCAGCCTTCGCCTGCCACGCGTGATCCCGCGAGAGGGACGATGGCGCATCCATCGGATCATGAGATCCGACGGTTGGGATCCTCCGTTAGACGCAGCGGTAACGGCAGGCTTGAGTGGACGATGTCGTTAGTCCAGGATTAAAATAATAGTATTTAATTAATTTCCTATTTAATTAAATCTAATATTCATATTTAATAATTAATTTATGAAAATTCTCAAATGCTCACCCCTAGCTAATTGAGAGGTGAGGAACACAACGGCGAGGTCGGATTTTCGATCCGACGAGTATTTTAATTTCCCAATTTTCGAGGCATTTAAATATTATTAAAATATTTGTCAAAATTTCGATGACTTTCGATTGACACGAAAACACCACGCCTAGCTAATTCGGGGTCAATGAGTGCAATGGCGAAGTCCGTTTTTTGATCAGAGGTCAATTTAAATGGGTCAAATTCTAGGGTTTCTGAATTTTCTAAAAATCAGGATTCGATCCATTTGACTCCTGATTTGGACTAGGTCTTAGAGGTTGACTCCAATTGACCTAATTAGCACTTGTGATTAATCTTAAGACTATGATTAGTCCTAATCAACCAAGGTAACAACCTGGGTTGTTATAGGAGCGGTGCTCCACTCAAGGAGGAATAACCCGTCTCCCCGAATAGCTGAAAACTAAGCCCATCTGAAGGGCTGCTGACTTAACCTTAAGAATGGTTGAGAGCTAATACTTAAGATAAGAGTAGTATCTTCATCTTAAGTATTAGATAAATACATATATTGGATTTATAATACAATAGGAATCTAATATATGTATAAGATATTAGCATTTCCAGTATGCTGATCACATCACAATACTAAGTATAAGTAATATATAACAGAGTGCGAAAGCTTAGAGCAAACATCCAAAAAATATTCATCACAGAAGCTGAATAAAAACATTCATCTCAAAAAAGAAAAAAAAAATGCATCCAGAATTATTATAAATAATTTACTGAAATAGACATAAAACTAAATACTGAACTGAAAATACTATGTAGAAAATAAATCTGGAGGAGAGTCCACTAGTGCTCCACAGGCTCCTCCTGAATCTCCTAGGTGTCCTCCTGACTTGGCTCAATATAATGCTCAGGATCTAGCAAATTGCCGGATCCTAAAAGTACCCTGTGTTTGTTAGACAATAAGTCTAACACATCGAACTAGTCTAAGCAGTTCTAGTTATCCATTTAACATTTACATAATACAAGTAAATCTGCAAAAAAACTGTAAAGATAACTGAAAGTACAAATCTATCTAAAACTGTACAAACTGAAGCGATGTAAAGTAAAATTGAACTGTAACTGAATACTGAAAATAAATTAAAACAATACTGAATCTGAAGTTGAGTTATCATGTGTACAACTATGTTGTATGTCACTGAAACTGTGCATCTGATTATGTTATAATACTGTATACTACTGATATGTAACTAAAATATCACTGAACTGTTATGAGTAGTACGGTCCAATGTATACATATACCCAGTTGGGAATACTATTTACTGATGATGTCGATGCATCCTAAAATTTCCCAATCAATGTATATAATATTCTATAACCCATAAATCATCACTAATACCTGTACATCATTCTGATACTCGCATATCATGCTTATGCTCATGCTCATCTTTCTAAACTACATGAGATAAAGCTAGAAAATGTTTTAAAATCTGATAATGAATCTAAAGTATCCATTGTGCAGAATCTTACTAAAATAATTCTGACTCTTAAATTCTAATCTCGATAATTGGTTAAAGTTGAGAGTTTACTTAAAATATATTAGCTGTGATGATTGTATATACATATTTAGCATGTTTGCAAGAAAGGTGGATTTAACTCTTCGCTTATTTAAATTGCACCTATCGAAGCGTACTACGATAGGAGGCAGAACCCGGTCACAGTTTACATCTCAAGCTAAGCCGTTAAATGACCTAATTAAAAGCATACTTAGTGGTCTACGCAAAGTGACTTAAGATACTCAGTTTGCTTAAATTGCACTTATTAAAGCACACTACGATAGAAGGCTGAACCCGATCACAGTTTATATCTTAAACTAAGGATCTTGTTCACTAATTGTAACACTCTTAGTCTTGGAAGATTTACTATAACGGGACTGTATTCGCCTAATCCCTCAGAATAGCACCTGGTTATAAGTCCACATTGGAGTGAATCAACCAATCCTGAATATTACTACAATAATCTAGTACTATGGGTATACCCTATTATACCCAACTAATAATCTGGGTTCAGAAGGTTCTATTTAATCAACAAGGATTTATCAAAGCTATTAATCATTACTCTAAATAGGTGAGTCCTACATAAGGCTCCAAGGGTATAATCAAAAGATTACTCAATGTAGGTTGCTACCACAATGATTAAGTCTCATTTTAAATATTTTAGGTGATTCCTACCATAAGGTATCAAGTTAAACTTCTAAAGTTATGAAGGATCATTTAAGTTTCTACCTCAAAAAGTTATAAAAACTCTTCCTACCTCAAGGTATCAATAATTAAGGTCTTTAAACATTTCAAGAACTATCCTAAAGCAAGACCCTTAAGATCTCACTTTTCTACTTCTTAAGTTAACATTCAAGTGATCAAGTCAGATGATTAAAATCCATCTAATCCTTTCCTATTCTACAATCATGGGATGAAATCAAAGATTTTAATAGAGTTAGATCATTTCATAAATCATTACAATCTTGTTATCCATTTTATGTTAATAGTCTTATATAAGAGAAAATTAAAGATCTAAAATTTAGATTCAGATGATTCAATCACATATATTCAATATTAATCTTAGCACTTTTAATTTAATGATTTAAGATCAATATCAAATCATATGTATTATTCGAATAATGTCAATTAAATTATCTTGCAATCAAGTTAATTAATTAAGCGATTAAGGTTTAGATCCTAATCAAGATAGATTAGGGTTTAACCCCTAACCTTTCTACCATTAAGACCAAAGGTTAATTTAAAGGACAATGACAAATTAATGTATTATTAGCATATTATTGATGTCAAATTTTAGGTTTTGATTAAGTATTATCTACTTAACCAAGTTATCAAGATTCTTATATTTAATTATAATTTAATGTCAACTAAGCACATTTAAGTATCCAAATAATGTTAAAGTTTTCTACATACATCATAATATCATGAAAGCATATAATTGTAAAGATGGCATAGAATAAAATGTAATTAAGGCTAACTAAATTATAAATCAAAATAAAGGGATTAGCACTTGATTACAAATCTAAAGGACTTAGGTTTCTTACCATTTGGTTATTAAGATTTACATATTCAATGCAAATACTTAAGATTCCATTACTTAGCATTTGGCACAAAATATATTTAAGTTGCATAGTAAGTTTTGAGCACTTATTAAAAATGACAATGTTTCAACTTAATTTTCATATATAATTTTATACAATGTTCAATTTTAACTTAAATATGTTCACAATTGATATAATTCAGTCCCAATATGGTCATAGGGACCTTAAAATACAAAAACAATATAATTTTGGCCATTTCAACCAATTTCGGGCACTTTTCATATATTTCTGGGCAGTTTTGCAATTTTAGGCGCGACAGTGCGCTGTGGCGCGCGATGGCGCGCTGCAATGCTTCTAACGCTGGAGCGTGCTGTGGCGCTTCTGGCGCTGCAGCGCGCTGGGGCACTCTAAATGCAGTGGCCCGCTGTGGCGCGCTATGGCGCGCTGCAGCGGTCCAACTTGCAAATTTACTTTTCAATTAATTCATTTTTCATACTTTCGAAAATTTCGCTGCAGCCCGCTACAGCGCGCTATGACGCGCTGCAACGGTCCATTTTACGAATTACTGTTCAAATAGTTTCAATGATTTGTTTCATATAATTTTTCAAAATACCGCTGTAGCCCGCTACAGCGCGTCAACGCGCTTGTAAAATACCAGAATTTTTTTTTTAATTTGTTTATTAATATTTAAATAATTTTGACCTCAGATTGAAAATCCAACTTCACAATTATGTTCATCACCCCCAAATTAGCTAGGGGTGAAGTTTTGAATGTATTTGGAAGTCGTTGAATTTTTGACGAATATTTTAATATTATTTAAATACCATGAAAAATTAAGTAATTAAATACTCGTCAAAACAAAAATCTGAGCGCACCGTTGCATTCCTCACCCTTCAATTAGCTAGGGATAATTTTTTGGAATTTTTCCGAAGTCATTTTATAATTAATTTTTAAATTAAAAGAAATCAGATTTTTAATAATTAAATAATATATTTTAATTAATTTTTAACCGGCTACCGTCCAAAATTACCCCATGTCGTTCCCTCTGCGCAACGCCGTCCACCCTTACAATTAAATTTTTGGCAGTCGATCGGACGGTCTAAGCTTCGTCCCTGTCCCTCCGGGCCACGCATTGAGCGCGTGGCAGTCGTTCGAACGTCTCAAGCTCTGCCTGCCAGGTAGTCACGTCTACCGCTGTAGAGGGATTTGCGAGGTCAATTAAGACCTCCAAAAAGGATTCCTTACCACAAATTTTGCGAATCTGGTGTGTGTGCCTGAAGACGAAGGTTTCCCATCGACTCTTCTTCTTCGATTCTTCTTTAAGCTGTTGTTATAAGTACGTATCGATCTCTCTTATTTCTCATTTATATCAAGTGATTTAACTACTTATAGTTATTACATAGTATCGATTAGTGATTGAACGGACCTGATCGGGATCGATCGGGTTCGATCAAGCCAATTTTGGACAAAGTCCACAATGGTTTCAGTTAGAAGCCCCGTTTCCGCCTCTGATAGACTAGGGTAAAACTTTGTCGGCGTTGCCATCCACTTGGATCGATGAACCACCCACTGTTGGATAGATCGCATTGTGTGCTGCTCAGAACCATGCGGGCTGGATGCCGTCGGTGGCGGTAGGATCGAAAAATTTGATGCCCAAGGCAGGGACGTCTGCGGTCTGCGCGTGTGGAGCGGGTTCGGCGTGGGTTGGTATCGGGTCAAACCCAACCTGAAATTGTTGGGCTGCCATGTGTCGAATCGAGAAGAGCCGCAGTCCCGTTGTCACCTTCTTACACGTGTCGCCTGCGTATTGGACTGACTGGCTCGACGTCATTCTGACGCTGTCAAAGGCAGAATTGTGGGACCCGCCAGTCTGCTCTCCTCCAATCATGAAGCACCGTGTGGACTTCTCGGGATCCCTCCTCTGCCGAAAATCTATTTTAATAAATATAAAGAAATATATTAGAAATTTCAATTAGTTTTAAATAGCATATTTAAATGGATTTAAATTAATTAAATGCAAATATTAAAACAGCCATATCTTAATAATTATGAATCCAAATTATACAAGTAAATATATCAAATTCATCATAAAATTACAAAGAATTTAATAATGCAATTTATTTTACTATAGGATTATTATTTCACATAGTGATATTTTAGGGTATTAATTAATTGAAAAATATTGCAAATATTCAAATGGCTATAGTTTTCTATCCCTTACTCCAAATATATCCAATATGGGTCTCAAAATACTCAAAAAATCTTAAAGAATAATCTAAGAATATTTAATTTACTGTTTGGATTAGTTTGAGCTTAATCATAATTAGGACCTAACCCTAATTAGGTCATTTAATCCTATAACTTCAATTGACCATAAGTTGGTCAATTGAACTCCAAACTAGGTGATCCAAATATCAATTTAGATCAGAAAAACCTAATTTACAGTAATCTATAAAAATATTTAGGATCCAATAATTAGATCTCTTAATTAATCCTAATTACTCTAAATTTTGATTAGTAAATATTAACAAATCTAATGATCCAAATTAAGTAATTTCAATTTCAGAGAACTCATAAAGTAGATTAGAACCTAGCTGTGTAATTGGTTTAGTGATTTTGTGATTTATTATACTAATCACTCACTAATCACATTAAACCCTAATTATTAACCCAAAAAATTGTATTGGCTATAACTTAATCAATACATATCAGAATTTGATGATTTTAGGTTCTATGGAAATCTTAGGGCATAATCTACAGTAAACTAACAAATATTTTAAATTTAATTATGGTAAAATTACTAAATTTCCCTTATAGGTCAAATTATAAGGCTTAATAATTACTCAAAATTAGTAACTTAATAAATTAACTTAAACATATTTAGATCATTTTATTACTATTTTAAAAACCTAATATTAAAAATTATGATAAAATCATAAAATATTAAATTAATGAATTAAATTATTTTTGGTAGATTAAAGGAATTGATTTGATTGAAATTTTATCAAAATAGTTAGGTATGTAAATCTACTTATAAGTTTTATTTCAGTATTCTTATTTTTAAGTCATTTTCATTTGAGCATTATTTATTCCAAAACTGCTTACGCTTATAAATTTACAAAAGAATCTTATCAAATAAGCATGTAACAAAAATATGAAATGTGTTATATTATTGTGGTGTTTATCTTTGGAGGGAAGAATACAACACTGAGAATATGTACATATTGGGCCTACTGGCAGCCCTTGGGAGTCATATAGAGAGATTTAGCCCTTTTTAGGAAGTGGGCAAATCCAGAAGAAAGACATATCATCAGTTTCCATGGGTAGTGAGAAAAGCTTCATAAAGGTTATGCCTATGGGTTTACCCATTTTGGCTCAGGAGTCTATGGACTCGACTTTATGTTACAAATACTTTTGATAAAATTTATTTATCTCATGCTTTTCATATATATTGAATTTCACAATTAACTTGCAGGGCAATAGTTAAATTTGAAAAGTTTACTTTTCTTTCATATATGATATGCAGATATCACATTCATTTTCATATTTGATTTATGCTTATTATAGTTAGAAATACTCTTATAAGAACGATTTACGTACTCCTACCTGACTGGTAACTGTATTTTGCAGGTTTTGAAAATTAAGCTTTGAAGATCTACCTAAAAAATAAAAGAGAAGAAACTGAGATGTGAGAAAATAAGAATGTGTAACCTATATTGTAAATATTAAACTGTTGTAATTCATATGAATGGCTCTGAATATAAAATATGGACATTTATGTATTTTATTTTCTTTAAATTCATGAATGTATATTTTCAAAGTATGAATTATTCTTTTGAGACTCTCGAACTTCGATCCTCGGTCGCCACAGCGCTGTAGCTGTCCATTTTGCAACTTTGGGCTCTACAATGCCGGACGATATTTTTCGCTTGGACGAAACCCGTAAGGCTTACTTTCGAGCTCAAATACTCATAATCTAGAGCATTCTATGAGCGGTGCCATATATCAATAGAAAGGTCTTTCCGATACCTTTCCATTCACAATAAAATCAGCACAAGCGGAGTATCTTAATTATACGAAAAATGATGATGAATACAGAGGTGTGCAGAATATAAAAAAAATAGAGCAATTTTCTTTGAAGCTTTTAAGAGCCTTAATGGCTTCCATATATGGTTATAGATTTCTAAAGATACATTCAAGCATAATAACAATATGAAGAGGAGCAAATGGGTGCAAAGAGAGTAAGCAAACGGGTACCTTAGCCTCAAAGGAAGAAGAAGGAACCTCTGTTTTCTTCAAGCTTGGAAATGAGCTAAACTTCTTCTTCTTCAACACAAGAGCATCAATAGAGGAAGAGAGAGCTGCAGCTTTTGCTAAATGGGGATGAAGATGGAGCTTGAGCTCCTTCTTAAAGGAGAAGGATAAATGATGAGCCTAGGGAGAAGGAGGAGTAGGAGGGAGCCATCATGAAGGAGCCTAAGGGCATGGGGTGAGGGAAGAAGAGATGGCTCTCAGCCATCTCTTGCGTGCCATGGAGGGAGGGGCTCCGAATATAGTGCCAGCTAGGAGAGAGGGGGGACAAATTACAAATTAAGTATTAAATAATTACTTATTTATTTTCATTAATTATTTAAAAATTTAAATTTTTGAAACGCACTCTGAAAATTTCCAAAACATCGCCCCTAGCTAATTTTGGGGTGACGATCGTAACGGCGAAGTCGGATTTCAATTTCGATAACTATTTAATTATCCTATTTTTCAGCGCATTTAATTATATTAAAATATTCACGAAAATCCGACGACTTCCAAATGCGTCCAAAACATCACCCCTAGCTATTGGGGGTGACGATCGCAACGGCGAAGTCAGATTTTGATTTTGAGGTCAAAATAAATACCTCAATTTTCTAATTAATTAAATATTAAAATATCCCAAAATAATCGATTGAGCTCCGAATTGCTACAAACATTCAGTATTTGGTTCTAGTGACTAGATGAACTTAATGGAATAATAATTATGATACGATTAGACTAAACTTAAGTGGGATAACAACCTTGGGTTATTACAAAAATAACTAAAATATTCTGTATTTCTATTTACTGCCTCCTCAGTTCTGCTACTGGTTCTATCTGCCCTAGCCCAAAAAGGCTTTAGGAATTTCATTGGGCCTGATTGGCCTATTGTCTGATATGGCAGTCTTTACATACTATTTCAGTTCTAACTTACTGTGTACTGTATTGTGATGCATGTTTCAGTCAGCTGTGTTTCTTTACTTATTTGCTCACTTATACTTATTTATAGGATGCTAAATTTTATTGCTTACTATATATACAACTTTCAAATTTCTATTTATAACTTGCATATGTCATGTGATTATCAGCATGTTTAGATTTAAACTTTACCTTCAGTACTTTTACTTACTGCACTGTATATATGTATATGCCCATTCCATGCTTAGTTGCTGATGTGTGTTTTTTGCCTCACATTTGTATAGTTATAAATACTATATTCATAGCTTACCCTATTCTTTGTACGCTTACTGCTCATACTGCTTTTAGTTTACTTTTTGTTGTGTTTAAGTATAAAAATGGTGATATTAATAACTCATGTAAAATATTCAGCCTAAAATGTACTTAAATAATTATATAATAAGATTTTTTTTTATTGGCTGGAGCCCTGGCATTATGAAATGGATAATGTCAGATTCTGATAGGTTTGAGAAGCTGGGTGCTGAAGGAGAGGAGCCTTATTTAGAGGAGGAGCATCAGCCAGGAGAGACAGGCGCTGCCTAGATTTATTTTTAGCCTTCTATGAGGATGAGAGATTTTATTCAGTCTTTTAAACTATACATTTAAATGTTGTAATACTATATGTACTATGATTGTGATTACTTTTCTGTACTTTATTATTTATTGAGCTATATTGTGTCTTACTTGATGCATGATGAATTGATGTAATATTTATTCTATTTTGCTTCTGCACTCTGTATATATATCATATTTAGTGACTGATCTTCTTAGTTATTCTGTGCACGTCCTTCCCTTATTAGTAGATTGTGGATCTTACATAATCCAATGATAAGTGAGGGATTTGTCAGAGTGATACTCTACTCTTTAGTCTAATGATTGTGGACTTAAGGAGCGGGGCGCCACACATATAATCTTAGAAATATGAGCATAAGCATAAGCATTGGTATGTGTATCAGTGATTATATATGGATTATGGAAAGTTACATACATTAATAAGAGAAATTCAGAATGTTCAGGCATCACAGTAAACTATATATCCTACTATAATGTATGTAGACAGTAGACTGTATATCTATGGTAGTTCAATGATATTTCAGTTGCATATCAAAAGCATACAGTATTATGGCATATTCAGAAGCATGACTTAAGTGACAGACAATATAGTTTTACATGTTCTTACTTAGTTTCAGATCATTACTGTTTTATTTTCTTTCAGTATTCAGTTATATATATAAGGGAGGTAGTATAAAGGAATGTGAGCAAATAAAGAAAACATATTTTTTCATCTTTACCCTGCAACTAAACTAAAGGACGCCTCCTGTGGGAGAGGTGTGGCGCTTCAACCAGTCGAATGGAGTGATTATAGATAAAGGCACATTATAGCACCTGAAATGTAGCCGAACGTAACCTACGGCATTTTGCGGCACTCGTACCAATCCCGTAATCCCTCACCATAGCCAACAAAAGTACCGTAGCCCTCGGAAGCCCACGACAAAGCCGCAGCTCACGGAACTCCATGACACCGACCAGGACGCAGTCGCAGCCCACCGAGCCTTTGTCGATTCCGTGATCTTTTTTCCAAGCCGACGAAGCCAGCCGCAACTTTGGGAGACTACGCCGCAAGTGAGGACCAGTTCGACCTCTGATACCACATCCGAGCCCTCTTCTGATTTCTTAGCAATTGATTCGATCTTATAAGGCATATAAAGTATTATTACAAAGTGCTGAAATGTGTTTTATTAGGAAGCTTGATTTTGTGTTAGAGAGATAGGGATTTGAATTAAGAATTTCCCATTTCAGCTTAGGATTTATAAAGTAGGCTGCAAGATTTATAAGCTACCAATTATGCTCAGTCATCTTAATTTAAAATAATGAGAAACTGCTAAGTCCTCAGGTTATATGATGAAGTTGGTTTGATGTGCGCAGAGGAGTAGTCTGAATTATAATACTTGAATATAGTTGAAGATTATGAAATAAGATCTGATTTTAATTACTTCTAAGAGTTTGTTTTCATGAATTCTGTAATGGTTAGTTTGAGATTTAGTTTGCAAACCTAAAATTGTGAATTTTCTTATCTGAAGTTCATGATTCTGAAAATATAACTATGAATCTAAACTTTCAACAAAAAATAAAAAAGATGATGAAATATAAACATGTCATGATATCTCCCTAATAGAAATTGCATTAAATCATATGAAGCATAACCAATTTCATTGCAGTATATTGAAATCTTTTTTTTTAATATACTAATGACTAAACTATACTTGTTTATCATCATGAAAGAAATGATAGTAGATTAGTTAAATTTGAATACATAATAAATTTAACTTCATAAATTAAAGCTATTAACCAAATATCAAATTTGTGAGTACATACTTTATTAAAAGCATCATTCTTAAAGACTAATAAATATAGCAAATTTAATGTTTGTAGACGCATCAGCTTTGTGAGTACTTCTCAGCATATCAATTACCGAGGTACATAAGATATTTTGTATGCACTTAAATGCTTTTATTGCCGCTTTAACATCTCTTTGAAACGTTATCTATGCTCATAAAAAAAATGAAATGCTTACTTACTACTAGAATAATGTCATAAAATGGAATTTGTACTTGCTATGTCTTGAAAGTGATTGAAAGGGTTTTGAAATGGTAGTTAATTTAGGTTATGGACGGGACCAGTCCATCGGGAGTTATAAGGGTGCTATATTGAGCCTTTGAGGGGGCTCGGATGAAGGAGTTGCTCTTATTGAGTCCAGTCTCATGATTCTGAATTTGTCCAACATAACTGTTAACATTGATTCATGTAAATAAGACATACTTATATATATATATATATATATATATATATATATATATATATATATATATATATATATATTTGTTGAAGTTTCTTATATTTTTGACATGCGACATAATTATGGCAAACTATTTTAACTGCCATAAAATTTCAGCTTACTATTGCCCTCCAGAAATATTGCTGCATGCTTTCGCTTACAACTTTTCTTTTTGCTAAAAGTGCATTAACTAATAGCTCTTGTACTTAAAGTTGTGTATTAAAGCAATATTCTTATAATGTCAGATCAGGTGCGGTTAGAAGAGATTGACCTAGCTTGAAGTTATCTAAGAAAATCATGTGCTAAGTGCTTGGAACTTTAGTTTTTATTCAGTAAACTTTTATTTACTTATGTTATTAACTTGTAATAGTTGGGATAATGTATTCTTTAAATTGAATGAATGACAAGTTTATTATGTTGTATGGCTCTATTATGTGATTTATGTCTAAATGTTATTTTCTCTCAGCTGTCATTATGATCCTGCGGAGATGTACCCAAATTAGTTGGTTGGTACTATAATTGACATTGGGCCATCAAAGTTGTTGAGCTTTTGGCTTAAACTCTTAACAGGTCATTAGTTCAAATCATACAGGCCACATATTTGTCTTATAAGACTGTACTTGAGAAAATCACGTGCACTGCACATCCTGCGCATAGATGAAAGCGCTCGTTAGCGCAAAAATTTGGAGAATAAGTTAAAATGAATTAAATTATTAATAATAGAATTAGTAAAGCCAACTTCTCATGAACAATGTAATTTCGTGTTATACAGTAAATGTATTAAATAAATTTATAATTTTTAAGATTTGTTTAAATAGTTAGAAACATCAACAGATAAATTCAGTATTATTTTAATATTTTCTTAAGAATAAAACATAATTTCAAATATTTAATGGAAGCATAGTTAATTATTAAATTAGAAGCCCTTGACTTTAATGATCATGTATCCACTTATAATTGTGCTTAAGATATAAAATTAGTAAGAAAATAAAATTTTGAAAAATATACATCAAAATATATTCAGGACCAATATAAATTTTTTTTTTTCTTAATTTTTACATAAAATCTCACAAAAAAAACATATTCAAATAATAATATATTTACACTTTAGACTGATATATATATATATATATATATTTCATATATAATAATATGTAAATATAGCAAATCTTTTTGTATTAATTTTGAAAATTAGGCCGTTTTGCTATCTTGGTAGGGGTCAGAAATTGACAGCTGCAGTCATTTTAGAAGAACTACGCAGTAAGATGAGATATATTTTTGAAATTATACAAAGTCTGAGCTTTTTTTTTATAATTATTGTCGTACAGAAGAATTGAAATATTATTAAATTTCTTACGAATGATCGTTCGCAGAATCTCGTTAGTTTGATTGGCCTCTAACACTTTCTGTTTAGGAGTGACAATTAATCTACCTCAAAGAAGACAAAATAAATAAATTTAATATAATATATATATATATATATATTATTTATTTATATTAAAATATTTTTTAAAGTTTGTATTGAAATGATATACAAATCTCGTATGCTGCATTTTTTTAGATCATCAAACTTTATATGCCGGGCCAGGCTTGACCCGACAATGAGATTTGTGTTTAGTGGTCGGAGCCTAGTCTTGCTCGGGCTCGAGTATTAGGCTCAGCCAGAGAATGACTCCTAAAATGAGCTGAATGCTTATGCAGAACAGAGATACTCGACATAAGTGTATTTTAATAATGTTGACTCCACATTATATTAGGAAAATATAAAATGATTTTTTAATTTGATGGGGGCTTAACTTTCAAAAGGGGTTAGGAATATTATATATAAGGAATTAAATTTAACGACAGCTTTACTATGCTGTCGGATGAAATCTAGCATAGATATTTGAAACTTATAAAGAAATATGATTTAAGTATTTAATATCATACATGAAAGTATAGAGAGTGGTAGATAATTTAAATAAAAAATGATTAAAAATCTACATTATTTAACTATCAAATTTTGCCTTGTTAAGAAAGATTGAGATTGGAAATTGTATTTAATACTTTTGTACTAAGTATTCTTTATCAATTATATATGCTTGATCATTTTTGATTTAGCAGATTAGAGCATCTCAGAAAGAAGATCAATGGTTTGAGTCTTTTGTTACTTTGTTTTGATCCAAAAGTAACTTTGGATTATATTCAGAAGGTTTTGTATTTTGGGATCAAAGGATTTTGATGTTTCACTATTTATCTCTTAGAAAAGTTATTCTTAATGAAGCTCATACCACTCACAAGTGGGACTATATCCGACTATCATAACACTCTTAAGATTGAATGGTTTATTCTAAGTTGGACTATATCCGGCTAAATTCGCAGGATATAACACAGACATAATCCTACATTAAGATGAATCAACAAATCCTAAATACTACTGAAATAATTTAGCACTATGGGCATACTCTACTGTACCCATCCAATAATCTGGGTTCAGACGATTCTATTCAATCAATAAGGATTTATCAATGTTATCAATCCTTACTCTAATTAGAGGAGTCCTACACAAGGCTCAAAGGATGTGATAAAAAAATCACTCAATATTTATTTTTATCACAAGGGAGAGGTTCAATTCTAAATACTTTATGTGGTTCCTACCACGATGTGTTAAGATCAACTTCTAAAGTTAGGAAGAATCATCTAAAATTCTACCTCAATAAATTATAAAAGTTTTTCCTACCTCAATATATCAATATTTAAGTTCTTTTAAATATTTTAAGAATGATCCTATAGCAAGATCCTTGAGATCTCACTCTTCTATTACTCAAGCTAACATTCAAGATTTACTTATTAACTTGGATTAAAGTGGTCAGATTAGATGATTAAATCTATTTGATCATATTATATTCTACAATCATGGGATAAAATCAAAGATGTTATTAGAGTTAGATCATTTCATAAATTATTATAATTTTATTATCCATCTTATGTTAATAGTCTTATATAAGAGAAAATCAAAAATATAAAGCTTAGATTCAGATGATTCAATCACACAGATTGAATATTAACCTTAGCACTTTTAATTCAATAATTTAAGATCAATACTAAATCAGATGCATTATTAAAATAATATCAATAAAATTATCTTACAATCAAGTTATTTGATTAAGTGAGTAAGGATTTAGATCCTAATCAAATAGGTTATGATTTAACCCCTATCCTTCCCCAATTAAGATCAATTGTCAATTTATAAATTAAATATCAAATCAATAAATTATGGATGTATTATTGGTGACAAACTCAGATTAAGATCAAGTATTAATAACTTGATCCAAGATCTTAAGATTTTTTAAGGTTAATTAAGAATTTGTATTACTTAATTCAAGTTTGTTAAATAGATAAATTGTGTATTAACATAAATGAGTTAAGTTTATTCACATTACTGTTATAAAGCATATTAACAAAAAAATTTAGAGAAATAGAAATTAATGAGTGCTAATCAAATCTTAATCTAAAACAAAAGGATTATCACCCAATTATAAATCTAATCATTGAAATTTTATACAATTTGGCTGATATAATTCATACAATTATGTGAACAATCAGAGACTAAGTGTACTAAATTTGAATAATTAAAAGTTCTAATTTTTACTAATTATAATTTTACAAGATTAGAGCATAATTAAGAATACATAAATTAGAAAATTAAACCACCTCTCACATGCATTCTACAAGGCATAAGGAACATAATAGCACTTAAACCATACAATTTGGCTAAGTATATATGATAATCAACTCAAAATAAGTCTTATAATAATTAGGCTAATCCAGAAGATCTAACCATTAAAAGTTTAATATTATTTTATATTCAGATTTCTGATGACTTTCTGATCATTTTGGTATAAAAGATCATATGATTTGAACTAGTTGATCAAAAGTTATCATATTAATTTAATTTATATTTTTCCAATTAAATTTCCCTATTATTTGATTAATTGGATTACCTTATGGAAAATAAATCCAATTAATCGAATTTAATTAAAATGGGCTCTGCCCATTAACAAAAGGCGCGGGTCGGCCGAGGCCTGAGAGACCCGAGACTGTCGCACCGCGAGGGCCATGGGTCGGCCCGACCTGCACAGTGGCTTCGTCTCCGACCCCTCATCCCGATGAAATACCCAATTAGGGAAAATCTAATCCACCAATTCCCACGCATCCGAGTCACGGCACGACCAACTAACGATCGCTACACGTTCACCATAGTCAGACGCGTCGATGGGGACCCAAAGCTCTCTGTGAGGTGGTCTGGATCACCCAGACCTTACTCACCAAAGAGCTCCAGCAATGGAGCTGATGTGAGGAGACAATTCTTTCTACAGAGGCCATATTTGACCCAGGGCTCAATCTCTAAACCTTCAAGGAGGTGAGGCGGATCGAAGCCCCTTGGTTTAAGGGTCTGAGGTGGGCTGGATCGCTGGGTCCTTACTCGGATCCAACCCTTTTACGGGGCTTAGCCCGATCGATTGAATCAATCGATCTGGCCAAACCTACGGGGCAATTATATATGATTTGGGTTTGATTCAACAATACTCAACTATACGAATCCAAAGGAGAGAAACCCGAGCCTCATTGACTCAAGGCTTGCAACTGAGGTACCTGAATGGACGGTGAGAACTTGATCGGTCGACATAGAGGAAGGCAGGGGATGTAGAGCTTTAGACGAGCGTACTTAGGATTACCAAACTCTAGGAATTGTTTCTATCAGTGGCACTGTAGCACCCCGCCCCGTCTCTGCGCGCAAATTATAAATTACAGCGACAGAGCGGTGCGCCACTCGAGGAGGAATGGTCTGTCTCCCCGAATAGCTGAACACTAAGCCCATTTGAAAGACTGCTGACTCAATCTCAAGAATGATTGAGAGCTAATATTTAAGATAAGAGTAATATCATTATCCTAAGTATTAGACAAATACATACACTAGACTTAGGATACCATAAGAATCTAATATGTGTATAAGTAAGTTGATCACATCACAATACTAAGTATAAGTAGTATAATACAGAGTGCGGAAGCTTAAAGCAAACATCCAGATACATTCATCACAGAAGATATATGAAAATATTCATCTCAAAAAAGAAAATAAATTACATCTAGAATTATTACAAAAAGTTTACTGAAATACTGAAATAAAACTAAGTACTGAATTGAAAATACTAAGTAGAAAGTAAAATTGAAGGAGAGTTCACTAGAGCTCCACGGGCTCCCCCTGAATCTCCTGGGTGTCCTCTTGACCTATCTCAATATACTGTTCAGGATCAAGCAAATTGCTGGATCCCAAAAGTACCTCATGTTAGATAATAAGTCTAACACATCGAAACTAATTTAAACAGATTTAATTATCCATTTAACATTTATATAATTAAATTTGCGGAAAATGCTGTAAAAATAACTGAAAGCATAGAACTATAAAAAACTGTACAAATAAGGTAAAACAGAACTATAAATTGAATACTGAAATAACTGAAACTGTAATACATCCAAAACTGAGTAATCATGTGTAAAACTATGTTGTATGTCACTGAATCTGTGCATCTGAATATGTTCCAACACTGTATGTACTGGTATGCAACCAAATATCACTGAACTGTCATGAGTAATACGGTCCAATGTGTACATACATCCAATTGGGGACTGCAATGCTGATGCATCCTGAAATTCTCTAGTCAATGTATGCAACATTTCATAACTTATAGATTATTATTGATACTTAAACATCTTTTTGATACTCACACACCATGCTTATATTCATGCTTATGCTTCTAACTGTATGAGATAAAATTCAAAAAAAATCTTGAAAATACTTTGAAATCTATTAATTAATCCAATGCCTCAATTATGCAGAATCCTACTAAAAGGATTCTGACTCCTAAGGTTCTACCTCGATAATTGGTTAAATTTGAGAATTTTCTTAAAGATCATCAAATGAGATGATAGTATACACATATCTAGCATGGCTACATGAAGGGTGGTTCTTAACACTTAGTTTGATTAAGCCACCCTAATGAAGCGATCTTCGATAGGAGGCATCACCCGATGGCGATTTGTATCTCAAGCTAAGTCATTAAGATGCCCAACTCACGATCATACTTAGTGTTCTAAAGAAGGTGACTTGAATTACTTATTTTATTTAAGCCACACCTATTGAAGCGATCTTCACTAGGAGGCATCACCTGATGGCAATTTGTATTTGAATCAAACTAAGGAAGGAGTCCATACTTATAACACTCTTAAGATTAATTGATTTACTCTGAGCGAGGTTATATCCGCCTAAGCCCGTAGGATAGCACAAAGATAAATTTCACTTAGAGTGACTCAACCACTCCCAATACTACTTAGTTAACCCAGTACTATGGGTATACCATACTACATAATTCAATGATCTGAGTTCAGATAACTCTATTTAATCGTAAGGATTTATCAAAACTATATCTCCCTCTTATGGATGGGTGAATCCTATACAAGGCTTCATGGATGTGATCAAATGATCACCCAATATAGGTTGCTACCACAAGGAATAAGTCACACTCTAAATAATTTAGGTGATTCTTACCACAAAGTATCAAGCTCAACTTCTAAGGTTATGGGGGATCACCTAGGTTCATATCTCGATAAATCATAAGAGCTCTTCCTACCTCAAGGTATCATTAATTAAGGTATTTAAACATTTCAAGGACGATCCTAAGCAAGACCCTTAAGATCTCACTTTTTTACTTCTTATGCTAACATTCAAGTGGTTAAATCAGATGATTCATTTGATCCTTTTCTATTATACAATTATGGGATGAAGTCAAGAATTTATTAGAGTTGGTTCATTTCATCAATTATTATAGTTTTAGTTCTATCTTATGCTAAATCAAAGATATAAAGTTTGGATTCAAATGGTTCAATCATACATATTCAATGTTATTCTTAGCACTTCTAATTTGATGATTTAAGATCAATATCAAATCATATGCATTATTGGAATAATGTTAATTAAATTATCATACAATTAAGTTAATTAATTAAGTGATTAAGGTTTAGATCTTAATCAAGATAAGCTAAGGTTTAACCCCTAACCTTTCTATCATTAAGACCAATGTTAATTTAAATATCAATGACAAATCAATGTATTATTAGTATGTTATTGATGTCAAACTTCAGGTTTGAATTAAATATCATCTACTTAATCAAGTTACAAAGATTCTTATGTTCAAGTTTAGTTTAATGTCAATTAGGCACATTTAAATATCCAATTAAAAGTTAAAGTTTTCTAATCATACCTTCTAAAATTATAAAAGCAAATAAAGGAAAAGGTGACATAAATAGTGATTAGTGCTGATCAAATTCTAATTCAAACCAAGAGGATTAGCATTTCATCACAAATACAAAAAACTTAAGTTTCGTGCCATTTTAATTATTATGATACACTTATCTAATTCAAGCACTTAAGACTCTATTGCTTGGCAATAGATACAATACATTCAAGCTATATGATAGGTGTTGAGCATTTGATAATAACAACAAAGTTTCAAACTTGATTTTAATATAAAATTTTATGCAATGCTCAATTTTAGCTAAAATATGTTCAAATTTAGTATAACTTAACCCCACTAAGGTCCTAGGGGTCTTAAAATACCAATACAGTTGAGTTTTGGCCATTTCAGCCAAAACTGGGCAATTTTATAAAATCTGGGCAGTTTCTGACATTTTTGGGAATTTTGCAAATTTCGGGCGCTGCAGCGCGCTGGAGCGCTTTCCGCGCGGCAGCGCGCTGTAGCGCCTTTGCGCTGTGGCTTGCTGCGGTCCGCTGCGATCCGCTGTAACCCGCTGTGACTCGTTGTGACCTGCTGTAGCGCGCTGTAGCGGTTCATTTTGCAAAACTACTGTTCAATTACTTTCATTAAATGATTTTATAATTTTTGTAAAATTACAGCTGCAGACTGCTGCAGTATGCGACCACGCGCTGTAGCGGTCAATTTCGTAAATCTACTGTTCAATTAATTTATTTTGATGTTTCCTAAGTTCTGAAATATTTCTGCTACAGTCCGCTGCAGCGCGCGACCGCATGCTGTAGCGATCCATTTCACAAACTACTATTTAATTAGTTCAACATGTATTTTTATATGTTTTCCCTAAGTTTTCATGTCCGCTGCAGCCCACGGCAACCCACTGCAGCGGCAGACGGTTATTTCGCCAGGTGCGAAACTCATGAGGGACATTTTTCGAGCTTAATTACTCTCAATCCAGAGAGTTTCATGAGTGATGCCATATATCAATGGAAAGATATTTCTGATACTTTTTCATCGACATTAAAATCGGCACGAACGGAGCATCCTAGCTATACTAAAAATATGGATGAATGACAGGGTGTACGAAATAGACAAAACAGAGCATATTCCTTTGAAGCTTTTAAGAGCCTTAATGGCTTTCATACATGCATATGGACTTCCAAAGCTATATGCCAATATTACAACAACATAAGAGAGGCAAGGGGAGGAGCAAATGAGTACCTTTAACCTTTGGAAAGAGTAGGGGATGAAGACTCTTTTGCTTTCTTTAGGAACTTGGAGGGAGCTTCTTCAAAGTACAATAATAGAGCAGCAAGGGAGAAGAAAGGTGAGGAAATTTTCAGCAAGAGGAAGGGAGGAGGCTGAGCTCTCCATTTAAAGGAAGAGAGGGGAGGGGAGGCATCATCATGGCTAAGGGGCTAGAGGGGTAGAGCTATCATACTTGAGCATTAATGGGGCATGGCTTAAGGAGGAGGGAGGGTATAGCCAGCCGAATGAAGATCATGACCAGCCAAAAAAATAAAATACAAAATGGGGAAATTGCAAATAGGGGATCCAAAGATTGTTTATTTATTTTTCTTATTTTCCCAAATTATTTAAAAATTCTGATTTTTGAAACGCACTCCAAAAAATTCCAAAAATTCACCCCAAGCTAATTTGAGGGTGAGGAATTCAACGGCGAAGTCGGATTTCAATTCTGACGATTATTTAATTATCCTATTTTTCGACGCATTTATTTATATTAAAATATTCGCGAAAATTCGACGACTTCCAAACGCGTCCAAAACATCACCCCTATCTAATTTGGGGGTGACGATCGCAACGGCGAAGTCGAATTTTGATTTTGAAGTCAAAATAAATACCTCAATTTTCTAATTAATTAAATATTAAAAATAATCCAAAATATTGGATTTAGCTCTGAATTGTTCCAAACCTTCAGGGTTTGGTTCTAATGACTAGATGAACTTGATGGAATTGTAATTATGATATGATTAAGCTAAATTCAAGCTGGGTAACAACCTTGGGTTGTTACAGACACGCACACCAGGGACACTCAAGGAAGCTCGGGAAGGTCGGCGATGGCCGAGGGAAGCTTGACTCCAATTATCAGCAAAGGAATCAAGGGAGGAATGCTGAGACTATTTATAGCCTCAGTAGAGAAATGGGAAGCTTCCAGAGAGCTGGATAGGGTTGGAGCTGGCCCGAGAGGTCGGGCCGAGGACATGTGTCCCAATTTTTAATTATGGAGCTCAGGCCTCAGGGCCCGATCCAGGGAGCTTCGCCAGGAGAGGTGAGGTCCTAACGGTCATGCTGAGGTGTCCTGAGGAGTGGGGGGCAGGCCAGGCTGTCAGGGATCCTCAAGATTTTCTCTGTCGGGCGCGGGCAAGGCGAAGACGAAGATCCACAATGAGGGTGCACTGTGGGCTGTCTGTTTGATCGATCAGGACTGCGGAACGGTCCTGATGGCTCGGATCCTAACGGCCGAATCCAATCTGATCAGGGCTGTAGGATCCACGGGATGGATTCAATAACGGATTCGCGATCCCGCCGAATTAAATCCTAGCCAATTGATCAAAATGCCTAATAGTGAGATCTGCAAAATTCCGCTGTGGCGCAATCCGGGCTTCACAGCGGATCCCGATCGTTTAATCGGGTATAAGGTATATTTGCAATTTTAAATTGTTGGAAACCACAAAATGCAATTAGACCATTTTAATTTAAATTGAATTATAGTCTAAATGATATTCAAATTTTACCAAACTTTGACTCTTAGCTAATTTGGGGGTGAGGAATTTAAAAATATAATCAGTTTTTAATTCTGAAATCAAAATATTTTAGGTCTAATTTAGAATATCTAGACTGATCAAAATGCTAACCTGACTTATAGAAATCCAATTGACTTCAAATTTTTAGAATTTGTTTAACTTGATATTTAAAGATGTAATGGATTAAAACTAATTCATGATCAAGCTGAGAGTTAAACAGGGTAACAACCTAGGATTATTACACTTAGCTAAGAAGATGACCTTCCTACTGCATGAAATGTTTAGATAATTTTTATTTTCTATTTATGAGGATGAGTATTTTCTTTCAATTAAACAATTATTCAAATATTGTAATAATCTAGGATTTGAATGTATTTACTTTTATGCACTTTTATTTTTAATTGGTTTGTATTAATTTACTTATGCATTATGTATATAGATGTTGTATAGCATGCTTCCTCACTCTGATATTTAAGTACACATATCTGATGAATAAATTATAGAAATTACTGGCAAATATTGCATTTATAGGCAAATTAGGGAGAAAACTTAGTCTGACTATAATAGAGGATCTGTCACGGTGACCATTCTACTATAATAATGTTAATATACGTGTTAACATGATTATGAAAGAGTTGGGGCTCCACAATATTGAAAAAATTTAAAATTATTCTTAATACTTTTGCACAACAATCAATCTTTCTGTAGCGAGGATAGCAATCTATTGGGATATGTTTCTTGCATTAGCTAAAACATTATTTTAACCAATCAGCCAAGAGTTAATTTGTGTAACTTGGTTTGATTTAAAGAGCATAAATTGAAATACTTTTGCTTTATATGGAGATGTCTGTAAGAGAGTTTAAAAATGACTTATTCTTATAATATGGGGCTCAATGTAAATTGTGGGGACACAAATGAATCACTCAATCTTTTACTTTTTTGCAAATTTTCTTTGTCTTTTAAGCGAGCTTAAGTTTGCCAGTAGCCTCCTTCTACCTCCAAGTATTATCCAATTCCTATAATCTTGTTCATCTCATAGTTGCAAAAAGATAAAAAAATACAAGCTAATTCTTTGAGATACCATTTCTTATCATAAATGGGCAGAAAGAAATAGCATAATTTTTAAAAGAAAGCAAAATGTATCATTACTCTAAAAATAGAAATCATCTATTAAATGCAATTATTATTTGGTAGAACATGATTGGAACTGGCAATGAGTGGTCGTATGCTGTTTGAATTTTGGTTGTGTAGTCACTACTTGTTATATTACGGCTTCATTTCTTGAATTGCCTTTGCACAATCGGCTCGTCGTGACTAAAGGATGCTTCATCCGAAGGTTGGCATCCGGTAGCAACTGTTGTTTTTTAATATTTGATGCAGAAATGCTATAGATGTGCAGTTTGACTATTGTGCACAAAATTTTCGGTCATATTTTTACAGTTGTTCTCTGTGTTGGCAGTTCTGTTGCTGTTCTTTGAAACGGTTTGCTGTGACGCATGCCATGTAACTAGCTGCCTATTGGGATGCTACTCTTAGTGGAAGGAGTTACAATATGATCTTTATTATTGAATTCCGCGAGCTGTTGAAGATTTTGTACTAATTTTTTGACTATTTCTTTTCTAGTCTGTATGACCTCCAAACTCTATGTTATTGTACAATTTTTGGTTTATTTCAGAGAAAGAAAAATTGGGCACGCGCCCTTAATTAGTCATAAACTGAGTTAAATGATTTAGTGGGGCCGTGAGCTTGCAAAAACCAAACAATTATAAGTCAGCTTGAGTTCAGAAAGTTGGTCTTTCAGATCAATTTAATTTCAACCAAACTCGAACCCAACAACCACTGAACCGTAAATTTTTTTTTATTTTTATTTTTCATATTATTTGAATTATTTTATTAAGGACCACGTAACAATTAATTACTTAACATTTTTACGTCTTCCGCCGAATTTGAGTTTCTGCGGGTCAAACCCGTAAGGTATGTGGTGCCACCCGTTTAAACAAGAAACATGAAACAAGAAATACCGATAACCTAAGCCCTAATAATTCTTGATGCTGTGTTTTGGCCGCCGGGCTGCTTCGAGCTTCTCCCTTGAATTCTGCCGCGGCGCAGAAGCGCACTTCCCGAATTCTGGTCACACCCTTTGCAAGTTCGAGAGCCTATAGCAGTTGATTGTGAGGATCGAAAGTTTTGTTTTGTGCACACTTTGCACTTATTTCGCTTCTTCAATAGGGAATGGAGAAGCTGCATATATTTAGGAACAGCTCCGTCGAGTGGAATCCCTCGGCGGTGGTGGCTCTCGCCTCAAGCGACGATGGCTCGCAGGTGGCCGCTGCAAGGGAGGACGGATCCGTTGAGATTTGGCTCGTTTCTCCTGGTTCTGTTGGCTGGCATTGCCTGCTGGTATGATTTTTCCTGCTCTCTCACATTGTTTTATCCGTTGTAGGCTTATAATCTGCACCTTAATTGCAGACCATACATGGGAATCGTATCTCCAGAGTGTCTT
Organism: Gastrodia elata; assembly: GCA_016760335.1. Classification (NCBI taxonomy): domain Eukaryota; kingdom Viridiplantae; phylum Streptophyta; class Magnoliopsida; order Asparagales; family Orchidaceae; genus Gastrodia; species Gastrodia elata. The sequence goes on along the minus strand of CM028671.1, from coordinate 68,870,343 downwards.
CAATGATTTGGTTGCCTTCTTGTTCGAATGGTGGAGGGCGCAGCCGTTTGCTATCTTCCTGTATTGACGGGTCTATCTCTGAGTGGGATTTATTCTCGCTACAGCAGAAGGTTAAATGCGTTTTTTTGTTTGTTTTTGCATTTAGTTGAATATAACTTGATTCCTCTAGTAACTCGTGAAAGAATTCTTACACTGATTTTGAATTTGTTTCATTGTGGCAAGTAGTTCTTATATTTCTATGATGGTCTATTTAGTAGAGATTAATGCTGAATATTAATTAATTTTATGTTTTTTTCACTTATTACTCTCCTTTTTTTACTTTTGTATGCCTATTTATAATCCAAGTTTTATCCAGTAATGAATATTGAAAAATATGAATTGTTGAATACTAGAAGTCGGTTTATTTTTTTCAATCTTTGGATAGAAGCACACACAAATTGCATCTCAAAAAGTTGGATATGAAGTACAAGTAGATCTAGAAATTTTTCTGAGTAGGTATACTGCATCATCATCTATTGAAGTGTTGTACATTTCTTGCATCATTTAAGTCATCAAACATTCCTTTTGAATATTTTCAATAAGAGAATCATTCATTTACGCTTTCTTCATGCAATTGTGCAAGCATGTGTTAAAAATTTTATGCCAAGGGTACCCGTTAAACTGTTGCTATATCAATTTGTAAAATCAATGCTCTACCCTTTTAAGCAAATAAGAAAATGTTAAATTTCAGTTAGCTTGCCGCCACTCTAGTTCTGTAGCATGTTCTTCAATTTCTTAAAATCATTGTATGACATGATATGATCAATGAAATTCTCAAGTTGAAATTCTAAAAAAAAATTATCTTTACTACTAAGAAACCTAAAGATCAAATTGTGCAACGCAAACCAAAAATTGCTTATAACAAATTGAGAAGTAATTGTTGTTTACATGTGTATCACTTAGTAGCAGCTTAGTGTTCATTAAATTATTGTTGAGCTCTTGAAATTGGTTGCCGATCACTATATAAAGTAGCTCAAACCGCTACTAATGCAAATTTGTAATTGCTTGAGTATTTTGTTTGAATTTACCACATAATTTCATACTACAAATGAAGATGACATTCTTATACCATATATATACTTTTGCGAGGAATACGATCCCATCATTGTATATTTTTTTTGCAAATTTTACTCAATTGCACTAAAGGAATCATTATTTATATTTTTATCTTTAAACTTTTTAGAATAACTTTTTTGTAATGATTAAAGACACTTTATCATGTGCAAATTGAAAATAAATTAAACGCGCTAATAACTTGTGATAAAGTTTGAGCTTCAGCTCTATGATCATATCGGAGCCATTTATGCCAATTTTCCCAAAGATCATTTACAAAGGTAAATATCAACATATTCACTTAGTATAATAATGTGATCCTAGTTTTTATCCAACTTGTTGAACATAAACCCTTTTGGTATTACTAGACCTAGGCTCTTAGTAGTCTAGGACATGTTCAAACTGAGCTAAAGTATCCTTCTAAAGGTTTGGGCTGTTCGACATGTGTTTGAGATGAGTTGGGTCAAGTAGATGAGAAGATGCTAATTTTGACCCTTCTACAATATATATAATGAAAGGATATATTGATATTAAAGAAGTATTATATAGTTTTAATATAAATATTTTTTATTTGCATTGCACTAATGACCTTTAACCTAAATTTTTTGCATCAAAATTAGAATTCACTAATAAAAAGTGGATAAAACCTGAATAATAACTTTAGAAAAATCCATTTTCTAAAAATAATTAAACATGGTCAGGTTGAGCTAAGCATGAATGCATGAACCCTAAACCTAGCTCGAAAAATAGGTCGGGTCATGTTGGGTCATTTTTAAATTTTTAGAGGGAAATAGTGCTCGGGCTTACGCATTTGTGCGGGTTTGGAAGGTCAGACTGGGCAGGTTCTTAAACCCATACCTAAGTTTATTTATTACTTGTAACTTGTTACTTTTTTTTATTTGCTAATGGCTAAGCAATCATATCAAGCTAGTTTTAGCATATATAAACAATCCAATTCCAATTGCAACACCATAATAATAAATGAGAATTACAAATCTATGGCGTCACCTTTGCTCCATCTAGGTATCATAGTAAGAGAGTCAAACCCAAAGGATATGTCTTACCGGATTTGATTGGGGGACTTTTGTTAATTTTTTTTTGGAGAAAAGTAGGACACAAGCTTGACATTTTGTGGGTTTGGCAAGTTGGGCGCAACTGGGTTGGGATCCTATTTAGTTTTTTTAAGAAAAAATGGGGCACGGGGGCATTTGGCTGGTTGTACAGATGGGACCAAACGAGTCCTTGGTATATACTCAATTCCAATTATTATATTTGCAAGTTGTTAATTCTTGATTTGCTAATATGTAGGGAAGCATATAAAGTTAATTTTAGCATAATAAAAACAATTCCATTTAAATTGCAACACCACAATAAAAAAATAAGTTTTGAAAATCAATGGAGTCACATTTTGTGAGGACCCGGTGCCGGGTCAGCGGAAGTAGATCCAACACCGGTTTGTGGTGATGTAAAACAATAAAAAATTCTCTAGCCACATGATGATATTGAGTGATTTAAGAGTCAAATATATAGACATCAAACATAACTCATTTATTCATTAATTCACAAGTCCTGATTACAAAGATTAAAATAAAAGAAAAGTTACAAATTTTTTAAAAGTGTCAAAAAGAAAGCGAAAAATTAGCAGGAAGCAGTATCAACACTACTTGGTTCTTAGCACCTTTCTTCAAAGACGAACTCCTAATCTGGGCACATTTCAAAAGTGCAGGCATTCGAATACCAGTTAGTTGTGAAACTAAGTACTGATAGATATCATCTTTATAAATGTTATATAATAAGCAAAATAATTAATCATTTGACAGGAAATAAAAGTTGTACAAACTCAAACTTGTTTCAATTGCACTTGAAACTTAGTATAAAAATAAATATAGAATTTTAGCATTTGATATCTGAGGCAAAATATGATTTTGTTGGGCAAGTACAAAATCGAGGAAATGTGGGTTTATTTTTGTGTTACATATTCCAACTTTCTTCTATACCTGTCCCCTCAAAGGCTTATCAGTATAGGCTACTTATGACTTTCGATGTCGGACAGCCCAGTCCTAGCAGTTGTTTGATCAGGCAAAAGTATAAATCAATTTGGGACCCTTGCTTCTCACTTATCCAAATTTGTTCATATATCATTTTATGTGACTTTAAAAAGCACTTTTATCAAATTTGTGCGATGTTGAGCAAAAAACATATTTAAACAAGAGTAATAAAAGACATCTGGTACATTGTTTTATAAGTTCAAAAAGTTTAATAGTTCGAATGAGTGACAGTTTGCTCAATCTGTATTTAGATTTGGGCATTTTTAAATTAGCTTTTAACCAATATTTTTAAAAGTAATATTTATTTTCATTTCGATTATGTTCTTCTTTCGCTTACTCATTATATGATTGAAGTCCGATTTTTAAGATACTGCGATAACAGTAATATTTATTGTAGCGTTATTAAGTCACTAAGGATAACAATTATATTGATATATAATAATAATATTATTATTATTATTTTAATGATCATAATAATATAAGAATGAAAGAACATAATAGAAATGACTGTTGAAATGAAAATGCTTGAATTAAAATAATAGTCATTATATGTATTGTTTATCATTATTGATTAATGACAACAATGCTAATGTGATATAATCTTATCTTTATAAAGATAATAAAGTATATATAATAATAAAATAGCAAAATAATTTATTCTCTTTTCTTCTCCCTTTTTCTTTCTCTTATACTTATTTTTCGACCTTTAGGATTAGGATTGCCGGAAAACGGAGGGAGGTCGGTGTGGGATGGCTGGCCGGGGGTGGCCGGATGGCTGCTCGCTGGCTGTTGGCCGACTGAGGGAGGGTTGTAGTAGGAGGAATCTGGATGCTAGGTGGCCAGCTGCCGCTGTAGGAGGCTGGCTAGGAGGGGAGGATTGGCAGGAGGCTGTTTGGCCCGGGGAGGGAGAGGGCTGGGCTGCTAGCTGTGGGAGAGGGAGGAGAAGAGAGGGCTGTGGGAGGGAGAAGATGGAGTGGCTGGGAGGGGATAAATAAGCGAGAGGAGGGGGAGGGGGTCGACCACTTGGCCGACAGCCCGCGCCAAAAACTATGCAGGTAGGAATCGACGAATGAGGATCGGGCGAATGGGGGGAGAAGAAGGAAAGAAGGGAAATTAAAAAAAATACTTAAATTTAAGTTTCTCACATTTTTTTGCCGCTTGGCATCCAAATATAATGAAACTTGACACCAAGGTGTGTTATGATTTAACGAACACTCTCGTGTCAAAATTTTTCGATTCGGACAAATATTTTTATTTTAATTAATTTGTGAAGTTTAAAACTTCAAAAATTAACCGCGATCAAACTTTTTAATTAATTTATGAAGTTTAAAACTTCAGAATTTGATGAAATTTTTCGAGCAGCCTTTAAATAATATACTTAATATAACGACACTGAAAATGATGAATTCAGACACGTATTTCAATGTTCATGATTTATTGGATTTAAAGCGGGAGTTTTTGTTATCTGAATTCTCTCAAAATAGGGCACTTTGATCTAAAAGTTATTTCTATCTTAAAGGAAATTTTGTTTGCCTTAATTTGAAATTCCCCAGGGTCCTAGTGTCTGAAGCGGGTTTTGACCTAATTTGAAAAGTAACGATATTTGATTGTTACACATTTTCTCCATTGATGTATCATAATTATAGCACAAAAATTTAACATTAAGAGCATATGAAGTTGCACTTGCTTCGTCTATTAATTTTAAGACATGCATAATGTGTTTAAACAAGTGAAACCTTTGGAATCTTCGTGGCCCTTTCTATAAATTATAATGATAACAACAAAAAATGTACATTAAACTATGTGGATTTACCTTACGGTTGAGTTTAAGGTGAATGTAGAAGGCCAATTTGGTGCGTGGTGCTATGTAATGACCAAACATCGTTCACTCACAAATTTTCAATCGAATATGCATTATTCCACAATCTAGTTCAATGCTCTAAAAATGCAATCTATTGATCTTTCAAGTCAAAGAAAATCAAGGATGTTTTTTTGTTAAAAATAAACGGAACACCAATCACAATGAAGATTTTACAACGCTTCAGAAATGAAACTGAATTTATTCCACTAATGATTGAAGTGGTCATCTATGAAATCTAACACAAAGATTGTTTGTGAATTGGAGTTAAGATCGCGGAGAGCGGAGTGTTGGAAGTTGACGCAATTAAGGTGGGTGCTCACGGGCGTGTATGTATGTGCTGGCATGCGCACATGTCAGATGATTGGAAGCGACGCGTTGGTGTGCTTGGCATGCACGTATGTGTGCATTGCATACATAATTTTTATTATAGTGCAGAGCAAGAAAATTGGGCAGTCACCGAGTTGATGGGTTGGATCAGGTTGGCGTGACTCGATTGGTTACATGAAACACGCTGTCGGATTGGATGAGTCGTTGGTCATACCCAACTTGGCTGGAGAAGAAAGTAAAGAGTGGGTGCTTGTTATAGAGGAGGAAATCGACTGAACCAGTTCTCGTGTCACACATAAATTTTACCGGCTGGTCGACTGGACCAGACAGCCCACTTGGAGGTACTGGGTGTGCATGTGCCACATGCATAGGTGGGCATGCGTTGCCGGGGCCGATCATCAGCAGGTCGACTAATTTGATAGAGGCATATGAGATATCGATAAAACTTTGACTGAAAAGAAAAATTTCAAATAAATACAAAAAATACTTCGGGAGGACTAGGAAGGAATTTTGAACTTAACCATGAGCTATGCTATGAAAAATGGCCGAGTATGGTAGGCTTTTTTGCGGAATATTGGATTTGGTTTATTGGTTTGTGAGTGAATTGTTGAAAGGGATTTGGATCTGTATTTGAGGTGGGAATGAGATGAAAATTCTGAGAATTGAAAAACAACGAAGAAGAGCATTAAATACATAAAACAAAGGTAAATTATTAGGTTATGCACACATTAGGCCAACATGGTTATGCACACTTCATTTCTCATTGATTATGCACATTAGTGAGAAGATTTTCCACCAATGGAAACCAAATCTATGAAGAAAACTAATAAACATTCATTTACTTCATATTCTTCAATGTCTAATTATAACATCTTAAATTTTTAAGTATTAAGGTATTATTTATTAACCTTAATAGCCTCATGATTTTGTGCTTAGAAGATAACTTATTAGGGGGTCATTCGTACTGAAGTGCTTCCACCTAAGCACTTAATTTTGAGTTTTTATTAAAAACTCTGCCATTATCTCAAAGTGTGCCTTAATGTTTAAGAGTTATGCTCAACTATACTTAAAGGCTTTATAATCTTCTCAATTTAAGCAATTGGTATTCTTGTTAGTATTCATCCATACATAGATCCAATTATCATTCATCGGATATATAGGACTAGAGGTGGCCCTTGCAGGCTCAAGAGGTGCTTCCAACCATGTAGGTCTTTGCCCCATCTTGGGTTTAAAATGCGATTCCCATAGCATGACACTTTGCCCTGCATGACACTTTGCTTTCATCTAACACCCAATGACCTACTTTGATGCTATTTGCAACAACATAAACTCTTAAGCACCCAACATGCTTAAATTTAGAGTTGCTTTGATTTAAATAGTCTTATGATTTTTTCTTAAAAGATAGCTTTCTAGGTGGTCATTTATCCTGCGAGCCCTCCTACCCAAGCACGCTTAATTTTATGATGTTTTTATGAAAATTTTCACAATTTTCTCAAAAGACATCTTGATATAAGAGTTTTGCCTACCTTGTACATGAATACAAAATATTGCATATGAGGATGGAAGTTTTATTTATTGCATATAAGGTTTTTATTAAATTACTATAAAATCCATAATCTACCCCTATTTTAGCATAAAAGATTGAAATGCACTTGATTATAAAAAGACCATAAAACACTTACCGCACATATGACATATATTACATGCCTTTGATCAAATTTTCATTCACACTAAAGAAACTTCAATATTAAAATAAACTGTAAATAAAAAAGAATGTACTTGTTCAACCGTAGCTATGCTGCATCACAATCACTTAGGTATGTTGTTCACGGGAAGATTAAAATATACATCTTAACCGAAAGCATTTATGGTCTTAAACAAAATTATTGAGCTTGCTTTAATAAAAAGTGCAAGTTCTTATCTAAGTTAATATTATGAGCAATATCTTAAATAAATCCATCTTCGTTCTATATACCCCATCCTGAGCTGTTACTTAGCTGTCTTGGTTGATATTTTTGTTGGAAGTCAAACTATTTCATTGGAATATATTAATATTTACAAAAATGTTTTATTTGTAATCCACGGATATTTTATAGGCACAATTTACCAACATTATACCAGGATTATCATTGTTTCAAAGAAATCATGCAAATGTTTTTTTATAAGCGACCGACATCCTATTACAAACCTGTTAACACTCACATGTTGATCCTCCAAAGTCTGCTGTCTAATAAATTTTTGATGACGTCTCCTGTTATCAATGACAGACTGGGAATATGATTTATTTTACCATAATATGTAATTCTCTGCCTAGCTACTTATAAATGCATGAAAAAATTTTGCAATTCATTTGTTGCATGTTCATATATTTACATTTTTAAATAGATGTATATTTCTAAAGCTGGAGTTTTTTATGGAAGAGGTCTGATTTATATCAAAGCTGAGAACCCGATTGTAAAGGCATTCTTCAACACTAATAATGCATGGTTCATATGCTTATGTATATATATATATATATTTTAATGTTGTGTGCCTGGCAGGGCAATTTAATTATTCTGAAATGTCAGAAAACAGACCATTGAAATCATTTGTTGAATATTTAGATATGTATATTCTACATTCGAAAGGATGGGGGCGAACACTGCTACAGGACTTTAATTTTTGTCTCTTTGTCTATGTTGTTGTGTTTTAATATTTGGAACACTATTCAGTTTAGTAGTATTATTTTTCATGAGGATACATTACATAAATAGATTGCCACATCTTTCTGGAGGCTGCAATAACTAAAATATTGATGTACCTTTCATTTTTTGGTCTGAACTATTGCCAAACATTTTTACTAAAGCTTAAAATACATGAAATTTTCTAATTGGTGTAACAAGCTGTAACCAACATGTATAACCTCTAATTTGAGGGGGATTATTAACGTGGAGAAGGGGGTAAGTAATTAAGAACTATTCTTGGATGTATAATATTTATGGGCATAATACTTTCCCCTCGTAGTATTTCCTATTATGTTCTCTTTTGTGAGCTTACACATAAATACTATTTTCTTAGTTTACTAAATAATCTTTTTCTTAATAGCCTGCTATTTACAACAAGTTTATTAGCATTGTTTGAGATTTGTACTCTCTACCTATCACAAAGTAAGTCGCGCTCAACCATTACGCTACATGGATATCAACATTTCATCTTTATCTTATTTATTCAAATCTTTTTATTACAAGAATTAACTTCAACTGAATTGCTTCCATTTTTCACTTCTGAAAAGAGAATCCCTGGCACCAACATAGCTTAAATTGTATTGTGAAGTAGCTGATGCACACTCTTCTTATATTCTATAACCATTGTCAGATATCTTTTTCCTTATGTGAAAGGAGGAAGGTTGAATAGTTAATGACTAGCATAAAATTTTGTCAAATGTTCTTATGCATGAATCCCTTAAAAATTGTGCTAAAACTAGGGCGTACTTTGAAGTGGCTTGCTGCATTACCTGATTGTAGTAAAAAGTGTGCAAATGCCGCACTCAGGTGTAGTATCAAATAAACAAGGATTCTTTAAGGCAGTCAATTTGACCCGAAACTCGAAACTTTTTGTCTCGAGTCGAACTCAGCTCAAAATTTTTGAATCAAGTTCAAGTCGAACGACTTTATTTGAATCCTCTTTGGCTCGACTCAAAATGACTCGAACTTGAATGAGTTATAGTCGAACCCAACTCGAAAATTTCAAGTTCGAATTTGGGCAGACTTTACTCAAACTCAATTCGAAGCCAGCCATAGGATTCTTGCATTATGGATGAATGTGGGTAAAAATGTTAGCCCGTGATATTAAAATAAGATTAGATCGTTGGAATATTAGCACTCTCATTGTCATACTTTTTGAGTTGGTAGATATTATGATTAATAGGAGGATAAATATTTTGTATTTAAGAAATGAAGCATGGGATAGAAATTTTTTTGATTGTTTAGGCTTTAGTCTATAATTAGGTAAGAGCCATCTTCAGAATGGTGTGAGTATCATCTTCAATAAGAAATTAAAGAACTTAAGAGGTTAGGATGCATAATTTTATCTTTAAAGATTATAATTGATGGAATAATTGTAAGTATTGCAAGTGTTAATGTCTCTCAAATAGGATTGCACGAGTAAAAAAGAATATTTTTTGGCATGATTTGGGGAGCTGGTTAAAGGAATATCCAAAAAAGAGGTGTTATTTATAAGAGGATATTTAAATTAGCATGTTGAAAAAGTGGCTGAAGAATTTAATAATATTCATAGTAATTTTGATTTTGGAAGATTAATGGGGATGATACTGTGAGGACCCGGTGCCGGGTCAGCGGGAGCAGATCCAGCACCGGTTTGCTTGTGAGATAACAATAGTAACAGTAACAAGTAACAAGTCCTCTAGCCGCATGATCATATTGAGTGATTCAAGAGATAAATATACAGACATCAAAACATAACTCATTTATTCATTAATTCATAAGTCTTGGATACAAAAGATCAAAATAAAAGAAAAGTTACAAACTTTTAAAAATAGAAAGACTCAGAAGGAAAGCGGCGGATCAGTAGGTAGCAGTATCAGCTCTGCTCGGTTCTTAGCACCTTTCCTCCATGATGATCTCCTGATCTGGGCACATTTCAAAAGTGTGGGCATTCGAATACCAGTTAGTTGTGAAATTAAGTACAGATAGATGTCATCTTTACAAATATTAAATAATAAGTAAAATAATCAATATTTGACAGGAAATAAAAGTTGTACAAACTTATCCCTGCAAACCTGTTTCAATTGCACTTGAAACTTAGCATAAAAATAATTGTAGTCAAAAAAATAAATACAAAATTTTAGCGTTTGATATCTGAGGCAAAATATGATTTTGTTGGGCAAGTACAAAATCGAGGAAAAGGGGGTTCATTTTTTGTGTTACATATCTTAACTTCCCTCTATATCTGCCCCCTCAAAGGCTTATCAGTATAGGCTCCTTATGACTCCCGATGTCGGACAGCCCCATCCCAACGGTTGTCTGATCAGACAAAAATTATGAATCGACATGGAACTCTTGCTTCTCACTTATCCAAACTTGTTCATATATCATTTTATGTGATTTTAAAAAGCACTTTTATCAAATTTGTGCGATGTTGAGCAGAAAATCATATTTAAACAAGAGTAATAAAAAAACATCTGGTACCTTATTCTTTTAAGTTCACAAGTTCAACAGTTCAACAGTTCGGATGAGTGACAATTCGCTCAATTTGCATTTAGGATTTGGATATTTTTAAATTAGCTCTTAGCTAATATTTTTAGGAGTAACATTTATTTTCATTTCGATTATGTTCTTCTTTCGCTTTCTTATTATAATTGAAGTCTGATTTTAAGATATTGCGATGACGGTAATATTTATTATAGCATTTATTAAGTTGCTGAGGAAAATAATCATATTTGATACAATATTATTGTTATCATTATTTTAATGATAACAATAATATAAGAATGAAAGAACATAACAAAAATGACTGTCAAAATGAAAATGTTTGAACTGAAACTATAGTTATAAAGTTTTCTTTATTAATTAATGAAAATCATATTAATGTGAATGATGATATTATAACCTTTATTATTTTCATAATAATGACTATTAAGTAGGTATAAATTAAAAGAACGTAGAAATTTTTCCTCTTTTCTCTCTCATTTCTCTATCTTTTAATCTTATCATCTTACATTTAGGATTAGGATTGCTGGAAAGCAGAGGGAGGTCGGAGTGGGTTGCTGGCCGGGCTGTTGGTCGGCCGAGGGAGGGCTACAGTAGGTTGAGGGGTGGCTGCCGTGGGGAAGGGTGGCTGGCTGGGCTGCTGTGCGGGGGAGGAGGGGCTGCAGGTTTAGGCTGGCTAGGGTTTGAAGGAGGGGGCTGTTGGGGGAATAAGGAGGAAGGGGGGCGTTTATGTAGGGGAGAGGGGGGTCGGTCAGGTGGGCCGACCAGCCTGCGCCCAAAACGGTGCAGGTGGCCCCTTCCTGGCGTGGAAGGTTCCGCGCCAGACGCCTGCCGGGGCAGGTCGCATAGGGAGGGTGGCGAACGTGGGGAAGGAAATTGGGGAATTGGAAAAAAAAAACTTAAATAATACTTAGAGTTAAATTATTCACAATTTTCCGTCGTTCAACGTCCAAATACAACGAAACTTGGCACCGAGGTGTGTTACGACATGACAAACACCCTCGTGCCGAAAATTTTCGATTCGGACAAATATTTTATTTTTAATTAATTTCTGAAGTTTAAAAATTTCAGAAATTAACCACGATAAATCCGGCGCTCAGAATTTGATGAAATTTCTCGAGCAACCTTTAAATAATATACTTAACACAACGACACTGGAATCGATGAATTTTGACACGTATTTCAATGTTCTTGATTTTTTTAAAAATTAAATAATTCAGAAAATAAAGCGGGAGCTTCCGTTATTCGGATTTCTCCCAAATTAGGGCACTTTGATCTTAAAATTATTCTTATCTTAGGGTATTTTTGTTTGCACTAATTTAAAATTCCCCGGAGTTTTGATGTCTGAAGCGGGCTCTGACCTAATTTTGAAAAATAACGACATTGGGTCGTTACAGATACAATATTTTTAAAGTTTGCTTTATCTTATGGTCTTTTGATCACTAATACTTTAAGAAAAGAGAAAATCTAATTTTTTATAAAAGTGCGGCTCTTAAAACTTGTATTAATTTCTCTTAAAAAAAGAGATTGTTCATATTGCAATTGTTATAAGATTTTTTCTAGTATTTGTTAATGACTCAATATTGATTATTGATTTTAGATTTAAAAATAGGAAGTAAAAAAGTAATACTAAGTTTAATATATATCCAAAAATTAGATGAAAAAATCTTAAGAAGGGTAATTTATCACTTTTAGGAGTGGAGTTTTAAAACGTGAGCAATAAATTTTAAGTGTGAAGTCAACTTTATGTGGAATTAGTTACTTATTGTCTTTCTAAGGTAGCTGAAAATGTCTTTGATAAATCAGAAGGAAGATTACTTAGTAATAAAAATTCTTTGTAAAGGAAGCAATATCTTTTAGTGAAGATTAAGGAAAAAACATGTAAATAATGATTCAAATATAAGAGTGATGAGAATTGAAAGAAATATAAATTGGCTTGTCATAATTCTGAAATAGCATTTTGTGATATCAAGTTTGTAATATTTTAATATTTGTATGATGAATTAGAAAATTTTAAGGGATAAAACACACACACACACATATATATATGTATATATATATGCATGTGTGTATATATATATATATATATATATATATATATATATATATATATATATGCATGTATATAAACCTCTTAGGGGAATTATTAATTATGATAGAAAACTAAGTGTTCTTCATCATTTACCTATTGTATGCCTTTCATTTTGATTTTATAAAATGAAACAGTTTTAACCCTCAAAAATTATATATATATATATATATAATTTTTATGTGTATGTATATATATATATGGACACGATGTTTTTCTCTCATGGGAGTAGAGATCGGCACGAAGAAACCCTAGCATCATGCGGTTGATTTATCGTTGGCTGGCGTGCAATGCTGTTCCCTAGTGGCTGGTATGTAGGTTCGTTTGTCGGTGCTGGCGCATCCATCTTCGGTCTGCTCTTGGCGGATCTGGTGCCCCAACCCTTTGCGAGCAGGGATCTTTTCGTTCTTCCGAGAATGGGATCTAGTTGTGCGGTGACCGGCCATTGCGGGAGGTTCGAGATTGCAACCTGATCTACATTCTCAGCATGAAAGCAGATCCTATGTGCCTAAATCCTATAGGGATGCCCTCATTCACACTTCGTCCCTGGTAGATCGGATTGGTATTAGGCCAATCGTTCTTCTTAGAGGTAACTTGCTCTAATTCCCTCGAATAATGAGTCACAAATCTTAGCCAAGCCTCACAAGTATTACCTCACTGGGAAATTCTCTAATGAAAAACCTAATATGGTCACTGTTAGAAATTTCTTTCATTTCTTGGTTCGTTGTCATGAGGCTCAAGTTGGTGTTATTGATGCTCGACACATGCTCGCTAACTTACCAATTAAATGGATTACTCCATGAATTTTTTTAGGGGGCTCTATCATGTTGCAAATCGTCCAATGAAAGTACTCAAGTGGACAACTTCTTTTGATCCATCTTGCGAACCCCCCATTGTTCCCGTTTGGATCAACTTCCCACTCCTCAAGGTCTATTTAATTGCTCATTCTATCCTTTTTGCCTTGGGGTTGTATTTTGGGATCCGATTAAAATTGATTTTGCAATGTCCAACTTATCTAGTCCATCTATGGATAGAGTTCTGGTAGAAATGGATTTGATGGAAAAATTTGAATGAAAAATATGGATTGGAGATGAGAAATCAGGATACTTTTAGGAATGATCATTTGAGAATTATTTCAAGCTAAATCCTTAGGTCAGAGCAACTCAGAAGATAGAAAAGACAGCTTACAGGGCATCAATGAAATCTAAATAGAAGTATGTTCCAAAAAGGAGTTACACAAGGCCTTCATATAATGCTAGAGATAGGGCCTCCAGTGATTGTGCTAGCTAAAGATCAGGTTGCGGAGATGGGAAATGTGACTAGATGAGATGACCCCATCTTTGGCCACGATACCAAATACTAGTGCTGAAACAATAAATGGAGTACCAGCTACATTGGAGTCAGAGTGGAATGAGTTAAATGCCAACAATGTTGACCCTCACGACTCCCTTGGTCATGATCTGGATGTTTTCCTAACCGTGGTTGTCACAGGTGACGCTTCTGTGGAAAAAGCTTTGCCTTTGGATAAAGGGTTTGTTTTCCATTCAATTGGAGTTGTCAAAGATCTTGAGGCAATACCAACGAGTGATATTGGTATTGAGGGGGCCCCTTCACCCCCTTGATGGTGGTTGCTGATGTTTGGTCGCTATGTTTCATTGTAGTGCTGGTTCCATAGATTGGGACCCCTTTGGGGGATGTTGCTCAACCATTGGAGGAGGTGACCTTGCTGCTAGACCCCTTTTCTTTTGGTGGAGATCTTGAGTGGTATGCGGAGCACTCCTCAGTGGAGCTTTAGGACGCCCTATCGGATTTGCTTGAACTTTTGAGGGGGATTGCTGATAAGATTTATGAAGAAATGCACATCCTCTCAGAAGAGTTAGAGTTATATGTTGAAGAAGTTTCGATTGTTTTGTGTAGATGAACCTTCACCTCTTCTTCCACAGGGGACTCTTCTCTAGTGGGCTAGCTCACATCTAAATCATCATGCAACGGAGTTCCATCTGTCTGCTCTCGATAGGGATCAAACTACATTGGCACCGGAAGAGGATCAGACTTTGAGGGTGCGAGATGTTATTTTGAACTCAGAGATATTATATGATTTAATTGTCAGGTACAAAGGGAAAAAGGATAGAAAAGTAGAACTCAGAAATCAAAGTATAACCTAAGGAAAAAATTAACCGTTATATAGCCTTTTTTCCCCTAGCTTTCGTTGGCTTTGGATCCTGTGGAGATTGGTGACCATTCTCTATTTTTTTGTGGCTGTTTTTCCTTTTCTTTGATTTTTTATTTTATTTGAGATTACTAATTCCCCTTTTGCTGTACAAAATTGTTACTATTTTATAAAATGCACCGAGATAAGCTAGTTGAATGATGATTAAAATTTTTTCATGGATGAAATTATTCAATATGGATGGAGATATATTATTTTTTTAAGATTTTTAATGAATGTTGCACTATCGCAATTAATATAAGTTAGTTTAATTATTATTTATATTTATATTAATTGCACTTTTATTTGGAGGATTTGTAATGTTAAGATTAGGAATGTTGTTAAATTATAATGAGTGGAATAGCGGTAAGATCAAATGATCTCTATCTATCAAGTTATTTATTTTTTAAATGACTAAAAGATGCTTGAAGAGTGAATAAGGATATTATTGTACTAATTTACAATTATAAAAATAATGTTCAATCAAGACTACACAAGTTATAGGGGAATTACGTTGATTAGCCTTATGTTGAAAGATTGAGAAAGATTGATTGAATACATATTCCAAAATGGATACTCATATTTCACAAAATTCGTTTGGTTTTACGGCATGTAGATCTACCATATAAATTATACTTTTATTAAGAGGTTCTGTAAAAAAATTTTGAGGCAGAAAAGATCTTCATTGAATCTTTATTGATCTTGAAAAAGTTATGATAGAGTATTAAGAGAAGTTCTTTAGAGAGTTTTGGAGAGAAAGAATTTGTATGACATATATTGATGTTATTAAAGATATACATAATGGGGAGGGAGAAAGTATTTGTATGGCATATATAGATGCTATTAAAGATATTCATAAAGGGTTGTAACATGTGTTCGATCGCAAAGTGACATGTCTAATGATTTTTCTATTAGTATTGGTTTACATCAATGTTCTGATTAGCCAGATCTTTTTGCTTCAATTATGATTTTTTATTGAACATCTTCAAGTGGAGGTCCTTGGTGCATGTTAGTTGTAGACTCTTATTTTACTTGATAAGACCAATAATGGAGTTAAAGCAAAATTTGAGTTGTGAATGGCTATCTTAAAATTTAAATTATTTTGTCTTAGTAGATCTAAGACAAAATATATGGAATGCAATTTAATTGTAATATAAACTATAATTTTGAGGGCATGACTTATGAGGATCATGTGATATAAAAAAGGAGAGGTTTAAATATCTTGGTCTAATTATTCAAAATGATGATGTAATAGAGAGCAATGTGATTGGTATGATATAAGCTTGTTGGATGAAATTAAAGAGTGCCTCTAAAGTGTTTTGTGATAAAAAAAACTTGTTCAAAAGTAAAGGAAATTTTTGTTAAGACTATATGACCTACTAAGTTATATGGGGCTGAATGTTGGCCAACACAGTAGAAACTTTTTGATAAAATAAGCTAAGGTGGTTAGTGGGTATTGCTCAAAAGGATAGCGTGAGAAATGAGTTTATTTGCAGCATGGTTGGAGTGACTTCAATAATGGATAAAAGATTTGAGAATGTTGTCTCTGATGGTACAGACTTATTAAGCATAAACCATTCAATGCCCTTGTCAAAAAAATTGAGTAGATGAATTTTGCTCATGTAAAAAGAGGAAGAAGAAGACCAAAAAAGAAATGAGAAGACAACAGTGGAAAGGATCTTTTTTATTTTGAAACTTAGGGAGTGGCTTCTATTTTATCAAGCACAATGTAAACGAAGGATTTATGTAGATTCACTAGTGGAATTAAGGCTTGGTATTGTTGTTGTATATGTATATGTGTATGAATTTGTTTTTAAATTATAAATTAATTTCTTAGATGAAACAAACACAAGATAATTTTCTAATTTTCTTTTATACTTAATTTTTGTGTTTGAGTTTGAGCACGAATTAAAATTTGTTTCTTATGAACTTCTTCTGTGGGTAATATAGATGAACTAGTTGTTCAATCTGTTTAACTTTTTGATGTGCGTCTTAGTTTAGTTGCTCAGTCATTAAATAGCAGATTCGTTTAACAATTTGTTATACCGACTAGATGTCTTTTTTGATTAAATTGAAGTTTTCTTGACTGTTATTTGGTTTGTGCTTCTTTTTTTCAGATTGTAGTGGATACCATTGGTGTATCTATCTGGCAGATGGCATTAGAACCAACTGACGATTTATTGCATTTTGGGGTAAAAGACTCGCAACTATTACCTAATGGCAATACATACGGAGATGGTGAAAGTGATTCTGAATCTATTAATTCAGATGGCAACAATGACTATGTTGACCAAAATGCTGCAACTATAAGAAACAAAAGGTTGCATTTGGCTGTTGCATGTGATGATGGTTGTGTTCGTTTATATAGCGTTGAGGATGGCGATCTAACTTACAAAAGTTCTTTCCCTAGAGTTACTGGTTAGACCACCAAGAAGCTCACTTTTTTTTCCCTATGTTGAATACATTCTTAAAAGCATCTCTTATTTTTTACTTGTATTTAGGGCGCACACTCTGTGTTGCTTGGAGCCTTGATGCTAAGCTCTTATTTTCTGGGAGCAGTGATGGGTAAGTTTGAAAATTTGTTCAATCGTTGTTTTAAAAGACTGGAGTGTCAGGTGACTCGTTTAATCTGTCATGGGTTCAGCATAAACCCTAAGGCGTGGGGTGCAAATTCTGTGGAATGGAGCGCAATCACTTGAAATTTATATCATTAATATTTCATAATATTTATAAGTATTTCATAATAGTGCAAGTGTTTATGCTTATGATTAACGTCCAAGTAGGCACAAAATCAGAGCATATTTAATAATTGCTTCTATCGGTTGTGTTCTGAGCAAGAGAGAGAAACATGTGCATTATTCTAGATTGTGTAAAGCCAAAAATACACGTTTGTTTGGACTAGGCCAAGGGCTTATTATTAATTATAACATCATAAATAAATATTTGCTTATGTAATAAGTTGGATATTTATACTAGTTGAATCAATATTTAAAAATTTATTATTAGCTGAATAAACTTTCATATTGGAGATTTTAATAGCAATAATTTAAATGCATGAAACATTTCATTGTGAGACTATAGCCTCAATCATATGGCATAAAAGGCAAAGCCCTTGCTTAGGTAAACATCTAAGCCAGATTGTACCCCAACACATGGCAAGGCAAAAAAAGACACCTCTCCCGTGACTACCCGTATCAAATTCGGCTCACTTTTTACCTCTGGTGCGAGAGATAATTATACAAGATTGAATTGTGCATTCATGACCATATGTTTTTGCTGACCATATTTTTGATATCACCATTTATGCCTTAGTTCTTACTTTTATATTTCTTTTATACATGTTTAATAATTAATGCCACTCTTTTTGTCCATGTGCTAAAAGTTTCATTAGATGTTGGAATACATCATCTTTCCGTGAGACCTATCGTATTACTGTTGGACATGGAGGACTTGGAAGTGGACCGGAGCTATGTGTATGGTCTCTACTATTCTTAAGGTGGCAGAAATAATAAATCTTACAATTATTTGGTGTGAGCCATTTTCTGAAAGTGATTCTCGATTTAGTTATTGAAACTTCTCTCATCTAATTCAATCATTTCAGGTGTGGGACCCTAGTAAGTGGAGATAGTGCCGGAAGTGTTCAGTTTTGGGACAGTAAACATGGAAGTCTATTGCGAAGTCATGCTTATCATAAAGGTGATGTTAATGCTTTAGCGGCTGCTCCTAGCCACAATAGACTGTTTTCAGCTGGCTCTGATGGCCAGGTAGATGATTTTTCAAAAGGTTTATCATCTTTTTGTTTCATTATTTTTTAGTCAAAGAAAAGATACTGTATTGTTTTTGTGGATCAACTTTAAATATTGTAACTACTCTACTAATTAAAACATTTTGATCGCCTGTTAGAACATTCATTAATAAAACTTATTAATGTATTTTTGGTGGAGATGAATTTGCATGATTAAGATGGAATAAGTTTACGTTTTTAGTTTTGTTGTGCACAGTTTTTGTTGATGAAGATAGCTTCGATCATTTGTTCATGAATTCATATGATGACACACTTGATTCAGGATTTATCAATTTGTGGATTATAATGCTAGGATTTTTTTTCCCTACAGCCTGTTTATTATCTTGATTTTCTTAATTATGCTTCTTAGTTCTTTTATAATTAAGTACCATTGTAATTCTTCCAATCAAATGTTTTCTCATTGTGCTTGTAATTCTAACTAATCGTTTTGTCACTGGTGAATCTAGAATCTTTTGGTTATGCTTTTAATTCTTTATGCTGATCTGTAAATAAGGCGCTTTAACATTTACTTGAATGCTGACAGGCTTAACTTAAATATGTCTTCTTAGCTCTGATTTTTTTTTGTAGAACCTTTCTTTGTAGGTTGTCTACTAATGGTTTGAAAACGTTCAGGTTATTCTTTATATGCGCTCCAGCAATGCTTCTGCTGATCAGAGTAAAGCTGAACCATTGGTTGATCATTCTCACAACTGGATATATGTTGGTTATGTCAGAGTTCATACTCATGATGTGAGGGCCTTGACAGTGGCTGTTCCGATTAGTTCGGAAGGTCTGTTTAATTGAACTAGTACATCAAAGACTTGTATGCATATTGCTGATGATTTTTTTTTTCCTTGGCAGTTTCTTCTTCTAATGAGAAGGCACCCTGCTTAATTCGACATAGGGATAGGTCTATTAATTTTACATATCATAAATGGGCACACTTAGGGGTTCCCATGCTTATTTCTGGTGGTGATGACACCAAGCTATTTGCATACTCTGCCCGAGAATTCACACAATACTCTCCTCATGATATATGTCCTGCACCTCAACGGGCACTTGTTCAAATGGTGCCTAGTACTGCTGTTGATGGAGCTTCCTTGTTACTTGCTCAGCAAAGTACACAGCTGGATGTATTGCTTATAAAATCAAACCATTCTAGCATGTTGAGTGCATCGCATGGAAACAAAGCAACCACACAGGTTATAGCTCATGTTAAAAGCAAGGGATCTAGAAGAATCATTTCTAGTAGTATATCCAATGCTGGAAATCTTTTTGCTTACTCTGATCATACAAAGCCCTGTATCTTTGAACTAAAACAGCCAAAAGTCAAAAAAAGTGGTTGGTCTATCAACAAGTTAACACTACCTCGGCGATTGCCATGTGCTCAGTGTATGGTTTTTAGTGCTGATTCCTCTAGGTTGATATTAGCCGGTCATGAAAGAAAAATTTATGTGAGTTGTTTAACAATTTTGCTTGATCTATTGGTCTACTAATCCAATCTTTAATGAAAAGTAGAAAAAGTTTGTTTTGAATTTTGTTCATTTTGTAGTTTTAATTGCAAAATTAGATTGCTTATTTCTTAAGAATTTAACTGTAAAATAGTTTTTTTTCATTGTACACTATATGTGCCCTTTATGTGTCTTTATATTTTTAAAGTGCTGCAATTAATCCTTTCTCCTTTTCTTGGAGCACTAGGTTTTAGATGTCAAGAGTTTAGAACTAGTGCATACATTTTCTGCTCAAGTAAAGGAGGGTAGTTTGAGCTCGGTATCCCATGAACCTCCTATAACAAGAATGTTTACAAGTTCCGATGGACAATGGTTAGCTGCCAGCAATTGCTTTGGTGATATATATGTATTCAATCTTGAGACATACAGGTATGTTTTTGCCATTACCTGAATTGTGCTTTGAGGAACTCACTGCTTTTTTGGTGTGAAGAATGAAACTCTTATCTTTTGTTTTGTACTATAAATCTGTAATTGAAACTTCCTTTCATTTGAGGTTTCATTATACTGACCTTTCAAGCATAGGTGTGTTTAATCAAAAGCATTTTATATTTAACATCTTTTATTTGGTTTGTGGTGTTATGTATATATTTAGTTTGAAAAATGTTTGACATGTTAGTTTGACTCACATCTACTGTTTTTGCTAACTCTAAAATGTGTGTGAGGTCATTATAAGCAATCACATTATTTAATGCTTCTTAAGCACAAAGTTGTTAATCTGTAGTTATTGAATTGATTAAAAAGACCACGTGTTTTATGTTGCATTGATTTTTGCAACCATCTTTGTATGATTTATTCCGTCAATTGTTCAGAATCTAGACTACAATAAAAAGCTCGTTTACCGTGAAAAACTTTTTTCTATTGTATAGAACTCAAAAAAGCTTTTGAACACACCCCAAATTTGTTCCACAGCAGGAGAGAGAAGGCTAGATCAAAGTATAGGAAAAAAGAAACATAATTAATTATTATTTTATTCTAATATAATTTATGACATCCTTGGTTTGATTTTGAACAAGATTTAATTTAAATAAAGAGGAAGCTATTCATTTCTAGATTAACTCACACTTCATAACTTCAAATGAAAATGAGCTTATGGATCATAAAATAAATCTAAATTATGAAATACAATTATCTTGAACCGGTTTGGTTTAATTTGAACTTAAACTTTTTGATTATTTTATTTTGGAGGGTTTCTATGCTGGTCTCGAGAACAAAATTTCTCAACTTTAGGTAACCAAAAATGCGGTCCATATCAAGTTAGTTGCAAGAAATGTAGAACATAACACATCAAATTATGATATATCACTTTATTTTCAAAGTTCTAGAAGCTCTTGTATATAGCTATATCTGTCAATTTTCAATATGTTTGATTGACCTTATTACATTAACTTGCTATCTGTTGCCTTGGATTCTGTTTTATTTCTATTATGTCTTCACCTATTTACATCTAACACTTGAATAGAGAGTTATACTTGTTTCACTAGCTTATGAGAATTTGATAAAAAATATTAGAGGTAACTTGTAAATTTGGGGGATAGTCCTACACGTGATGTTATGTTTAGCTCTTTTTTAATCCTAGATACTTTGTTTGTTCGAATGGATTTTGCTCTAGTTTGGCATAATAATTTAAAATTGAAAGTTTATACACTTTAGAAACACAAATTGAGTGGATTGGTGAGCACATTATTTTTTTGGTTGTAATGTTGCTCTAGCTGTTTAATTTCATTTTTATGCTGTTTTTTGTTTTTTGCTGTAAAATCATTTAATGACAATTCTATTGAAAATGGGCTGTGTAAACACTAAAGTATTTGTACAGCTGGATTTGTACCCTTTGTTAGCATTTTTTGTGGCTGTTGTTGCGGATCTCTAGGGTTCTCTTTTTGCACCTGTGTTAGGTTGCCATAACAATGGCAGCTAGCTTATTGCTGTCATCCGGGGGTGTTTGTTTACTTTAGTACGTGCTGTTAATGTGATGTTTCTATGCCGGTTCAACGAGAACTGTCCCGACATCGGGTATTCACGTACTGCAGGACTATATTGAGCAATTTAAAAGAGAATGAATACACATATAAAAGCCAAGTGATATTTCTCATTCATTGAAATTCCAATTTACAAAATAGCATTCCAATTTACAAAATAGCTCACATATACATCTTACAAAGTTCATCCTCTTAGAACAAAAGATGAACATAAACAAAAGTAAAATAAAAATAAAAGCAAAGTAGCGCCGTAGATTCATCTACAAATTTGAAAAGTTATAACTTAGGGTTCTGACCTGGTATTGTAAAGAAAACAATACCGGGATTGGAATTCTCAGTAATTAAAGAATACTCTAAATACCGCAGTAAACAATAAAATATTACATTTTATAATAGCAGACTTGCGATTAGCAAAAATAAGGATGTAATAAAATGCAGGAAAAATAAAGCAGTAGTGCAAACGGGATAAATAATTTTTTGCAACAAGTATTATCACAAAGAGTTGGTTATCGATGTCGTTTTTTCAGTAACCAACCACAAATATTATTGGCGTCATTTTTCCAGTAACTAGCCATAAATGCCACTGATATTGTTTTCCAGTACATAATCATGAATATTATTGATATCATTTTTCAGCAACTAATCACGAATATTTCTGATGTCATTTTTTTAGTAACTAACCATGAATGAAAAGTATGTTGGTTTCGAGCAATTAACCAAGCATCAATATGAATTTGGTTCAAAGCGAAGCTAAGCAGTAGTAAGATGCAAAAGTAATACATGTTCATATATAGGGTACCTTTTTCTTTAAGTTCAAGAGTACAATAGTTTGATTGAATCTGCATTTTGATTTGATATTTAAGTAAACTTTTTAGTCAATATTTTTAGGAGTAATTATTATCTTCATTTTTATTCTATTTTTCTTTGGCTTTCTCATTTTGATAGAAGTCCTAATTTAAGTCACTAAGAGAGCAATAATATTTATTATAGCGTTTATTATTATCATTATTTAATAATAATAATGTACGAAAGAAAAAGACAGAATGAAAATAATTAAATTAAAATTGACAGAATTGAAATTGTAGTTATTTTATAATATATGTACTGTTTTCATTATTAATTAACAAGAGCAATAAAATGGCTAATGATGAATAATTATCATTATTATGAAAATAATAATGATCATTATATATCTATATATATATATAAACGAAAAAGAAATAAAGAAAATAAATAAATAATAGTAAAAAAAAATTCATTTTCCTCTTCTTTTTCTTCTCCTCTCACTAGGATTAGGGTTGCTGAAAGCCTGAGGGAGGCCGGACATGACTGAAGGGGGCCAGAGTGGGTGACCAAAGGCTGCTGTCTGGCAGAGGGAGGCTGAGGGCTGGCAGGAGGGAGAGAGCAGGCTGAAAATTCAGCTGTTTGTGGATGAAGGCAAGAGTGGGAGGTTTAATTAGGCATAAGGAAGAGGGGGTTGGCCGGCCAGCTAATTTAATCTTGTTGCTTAACAAAGTGTAGATTCTATTTGAAGCTTTTGTTTGAGCTGTTGCAAGCTTATTCGATTATGGTTTCAAGTGTTGATGATTAGAAGATTTCACTTTGCATTGTTGTGAGACTTGAGTTTATTTGGCAATTTTTCGTTGAAATCTATTGAGCTTCTATACTATCTCAAAATTCTCTTGAAACATATACTATTAGTATAATTTTTCTGGTCTATTTTTAGTAACTTATATTTGGTAATAAATATTATAAAAACATTGAATTATTACATAGATAATATATATATATTATATTTAATTTATTTAATTTATTATTTTTTCTTGTGTAGTCGGTGGGATTTAAACTCATGACCTAGGATAACAAATTATGAACCTCAACCACTGGGTTGCAATACCATTCAATTATATATATATATATATATTAATTTTGTTACATTCATTGTTTTCTTGTAATGTTTTTATTTATAGGCTTTTCATTTAAAATACTAATTGAAAAAAATATTTTCCTCAATATGATATCAAAGCCATACTTGTTTTTTCTCTTTAATGCCTCCATTCCCATCCACTTTGTAACGACCCAATGTCGTTATTTTTCAAAATTAGGTCAGAGCCCGCTTCAGACATCAAAACTCCGGGAAATTTAACCCTTAGATAAGAATAATTTTTAAGATCAAAGTGCCCTAATTTGGGAGAAATCCGAATAACGGAAACTCCCATTATATTTTCCGAATTAATTAAATAAAAAAAATCAAAACATTAAAATACGTGTCAGAATTAATCGATTTCAGTGTCGTTGTGTTAAGAATATTATTTAAAGGGTGCTCGAGAAGTTTCATCAAATTCTAAGCGCCAGATTTATCATGGTTAATTTCTGAAGTTTTCAAACTTCAGAAATTAATTAAAAATAAAATATTTGTCCGAATCGAAAATTTTTGGCGCGAGGGTGTTCATTATGTCATAACATATCTCGGTGTCAAGTTTTGTTATTTTTGGACTTCAAATGGCGGAAAAATGCGAATAATTTAACTTTAACTAATATTAAACTTTTTTTTTAAAGGAAAATTAATTTTCCTTTTTCCCTTCCTGCGAATCCCACCCCCTCTTCCCGATTCCTTCCGCCTCTGAGCGGAAGGTTCTGCGTCAGAGAGCCCCTGCGCCGTTTGGCGCAGGAATGGTTGGCCAAATTGGCCGCCCAGCTCCCTCTCTCCCCCATCTCTTCCCTCTCCTCTATTTAAACCCACCCCTCCCCCCTTCCTAACCCACAACAGCCCTCCTTCCCTTCACAGCCAGCCCCCCTTCCTGCAGCCCCTCCTCCCCCTCTTGCAGCCCCTCCTCCCCCTCATAGCAGCCCAGCAGCAGCCCCCTTCCACGGCAGCCGCCCCTCAGCCTGCTGCCCTCCAGCGGCAGCGAGCCACCCGGCAGCCCCCTCTGGTTGCTGCCAGCTTGCTGCAGCCCCCGGCCAGCCGTCCAACCACCCTGCTCCGGCCTCCCTCCGCTTTTCGGCAATCCTAATTTAAGGTAAGTTGATAAGTTTAAAAGATAGAAAAAGTAGAAAAGAAAAGATGAGAAATTTTTTAGTTCTTTTAATTTATACCTGCTTAATACTTATTATTATGATAATAATGAAGATATAATATTGTCATTCACATTAATATGGTTTTTATTAATTAATAATGAAAACTATATATATGTTATAAAATGATTATGATTTCAGTTCAAGCATTTTCTTTTTGACAGTTATTTCTTTTATGTTCTTTCATTCTAATATTATTATTATCATTAAAATAATGATAATAATAATGTGATTCTTTCCGCAGCGACTTAACAAACGCTATAAATATTACTGTCATCGCAGTATCTTAAAAATCAGACTTCAATCGTTATGAGAATGGGAAAGAAGAACATAATCAGAATGATAATAAATGTTACTCCTAAAAATATTAGCTGAGAGCTAATTTAAAAATATCCAAAACTTAATTACAGATTGAGCGAACTGTCACTCATCCGAACTGTCGAACTATTGAACTTTTGAATAAGGTACCAGATGTCTTTTATTACTTCTGTTTAAATATGCTTTTTCTGCTCAGCATCACACAAATTTGAAAAAAAAATGTTTTTAAGGTCACATAAAAAGATATATGAATAAGTTTGGATAAGTGAGAAGCAAGGGTTCCATGTTGCTTTATACTTTTTGTCTGATCAGACAACCGCTAGGACGAGGCTGTCCGACATCGGGAGTCATAAGGAGCCTATACTGATAAGCCTTTGAGGGGGCAGGTATAGAGGAAAGTTGAGATATGTAATACAAAACTGAACCCCCTTTTTCTCGATTTTGTACTTGCCCAACAAAATCATATTTTGCCTCAGATATCAAGCGCTAAAAATTCTGTACTTATTTTTGTGACTGCAATTATTTTTATGCTAAGTTTCAAATGCAATTGAAATAGGTTTGCAGGTATAAGTTTGTACAACTTTTATTTCCTGTCAAATATTTATTATTTTGCTTATTATTTAATATTTGTAAAAATGACATCTATCAGTTCTTAGTTTCATAACTAACTGGTTTTCGAATGCCCGCACTTTTGAAACGTGCCCAGATCAGGAGTTTGTCATCGAGGAAAGGTGCTAAAGAACCAAGCAGTGCTGATACTGCTTTCTGCTGATCTTCCGCTTTCCTTTTTGACTATATTTTTAAAAGTTTGTAATTTTTCTTTTATTTTAATTTATGTATCCAAGACTCGTGAATTATTGAAAAAATGAGTTATGTTTGATGTTTATATATTTGCCTCTTAAATCACTCAATATGATCCTGCGGCTAAAGGACTTGTTGTTGCTTGTTGTTGTTACTATTACTTATTTCACAAGAAAACCGGTGCTGGATTAGCTCTCGCTGACCCGGCACTGGGTCCTCACACACTTCCCCTCTCCATCGTCCATAAACCTTTATTGCCCTTTTCATCCTCCATGCCTCAATCCAAAATCGCAACTCTTCGTCATCATCCACCGTTGAAGTACACTGTACTACCTCTTGTTTTGCAATCCTCTGCAATCTATCCATTGCAGCCTTTCCTCCACCACAAAGAAGGCCTTCCCCACTATCCTTGACCTTCCTCCACACAACCACTTCCTTCACAACAAAAAAGGATTTCCCATTATTCACGAGAATTATGACCTTCTTCCACACAATTACAACAAACTATGCAGAACCCTACGATACCTCATTTCGTCTAGTTACAACCTCAAAGCCTTCATGACAACCAAGAATAAGTCTTCTTGTTTAAAGAGTTGATGCTGTGACTTTCTAAGTTCACATAATCAAATTTTTTAGGAGTCTGGTTATTTTATCTTTATTAAATTTTAAGGACTGGGGTACTCTTTTTAATGGGAAATCATTATCCATACTTGTTTCAAAGGATGGAATATACTAAAACATTTAGTTTATTCATAGTATTGTTGGAGTTGTTCCAATGGTGGATAAGATTAGGGAATGTCATTTCAAATGGTTTGTGCATAATAAGTATAGACAGTTCAATGCCCTATTAGACATATTGAGTAGGTGGATATTTTCCATATAGAGGAAAACTAAGGGAGGGGCTTCTATTTGATCATACACAATACAAATAAATGATTCATGTAGCTGACTCCCTTACTGGGACTAAGGCTTTGTGCTGTATTTAGTCACATTTTCAAATCTCTTCTCTAGATTTATAAATCATGATTTCAATATGAAGGATTACTCTTTATTCTCTATGGAATTCAGTGAAGAGTGCTATTGCTACTTGTTGCATGTATGAAACTTACAAAGAAGTTTGGGATTGTCACTCATTTTTGTATCTATCTGATGATAAGAGAGCTTATGATCTTCTTAGTTTTTTTAGATGCAATAGAACAACACTCTTATAATGCAATGTTTTTAATGTTTTTCAATTGCTATGAGTCAAATTGATTCCATCTTTCCTTTCACCATGAATCCGAATGGATTTATAGAAAACTCGATTGTTTGAAGATTGTAAACTTTGTCTAAAGTTTAGATTGAGAATCTATTTGAGAAGATATTTTGAGTATCCCTTTGTCATCTTTGAGGAGAAACTTTTGATGAATTATTAGGACTACTTTTAAAAAAATCATTAAAAGTCTTACGACAATATTTGCATTTGTATTCACGGGGTTGTTTGATTTGAGAGCTACTTTGTAAATGATTTTTACGATAAAATATTTACTTTGAGATACCTTTAGGTTGCATCAAATTAATTTATTAATTAGTTTATACTTCCATGTTTGTTTTGGGATAAATTAAACAAATACAATCATTGTAAAATAATAAAAAATGAAATATATCTGGCTAGGGCATGACACTCCCTATTTATGATTGATGTTGTTTGGCTAGTTCAAGTTTTGGCCAGAGTGGGCTCAATTGCTTCTCAAAAGGATTGACAAAGGGAAGCTCAGTTTGTTGGCGAGGTGGTGAGAGGTCACGCAAGCCAATGTTCTTTGTGTGGGTTGGTATGTTTTGACATGGAAAAATACTCATGACAATGCCCGACGATGCTTGAATTTTGAACTATAATTGAAATGAGAATGAGTTTAGTAGTCGGGAAGGCTTTGATTTGCAAGTGAGATGATTTGGGAATATGATGGTTTTTTTTGTGCAGAGTTGGATATTGTTTTTGCGGTTTCTAAAGGGACCTTGAGAGTTGAGAAAATTAACTTCTAGATTGACTAGATGTGGTCGAATTTCACTATTACACATCTATGGTGAAGATTATTGTCTCAAAATTAAAATTAACCAAATATGCTTTGGTCTAATGGAGTACTTGAATGAAGGTCAAGCTGAGAAACCTCAATTCGATGAAATTCAAATGACTTTTTGTGATAGATTTTATTTTGATGGTAGTTGACAAAAGGATAGTCGATGTAGGTTTAGTTGGTCTAGTGACAAATTTGCAGAGGACGGCTCCTATAACTGATCAGGGAAGCTGCGCCTTCAGAATTTAAACAAGCATGCAAAAACTTGTTTGAGTCATTTTTCAGATGAGTTGTGCAGTATGAAATAGAACTTTACTAAAATTATCAAACCCAATCTTGGTTTGTACATGAAATTTTTACTCAAGAATATAACTAAGAACTAGTAAATTTGTATTTGCAACAAATGGTGATAAATTGAACATTTCACTTTGTGGTATTGTATTGGTTTTAATGAAGGATGAAGGCTAGAAGATCCATATTAACTATTGAACCTTAAACAAAATCACTATGAAGAACATATACCCTATTCTAATGCGTGATGACATGTTGGAGTAGCTGAAGTAGGCTCACATATTCTCCAAACATTATTTAAACTTGAATTACTTTAAGTGTGGATAAATGCTGACATACACCAATGACTCTTCTAAATATCTCTAGAGTTTTATGAAGGACTATTCATGCCATTTGATATAAGTAGTGCCTTGGCTGTTTTTATGTGACTGATGAGCAATATTTAAAGATCTTGAGGGATTTGCTGTATTCACTTGGATGGAAAGTGTTCAATCTGGTGATGTTGCACAAGCTCTTATTTAAGTCCAAGAAGCATAAAATTTCAAAGATACTTTTATTTCTCAAGTTTGATTATTAAACGATACTTAAAGATAGACCTCACCAAAATTGAAGCACTTAACAATCGATCAAGAATAAAGAATCGAGGAGGAAACATTTCAAGAATAAAGATCAACAAGGCATCAATATTTACCTTCTTGACTTCTAGAAACCATTCAATGTTGAAGTCGACACCTCTAAATTTAGGATAAATACTCGTAAGAATAGGGTGGTTGATGGCTAACTACTTGAAATTCTGAACCACTACAAGGTACGTAACAAAGCTACCCAACTATATTAAAGTGCTGCTGGCATTACAATCTATGAAACTATGGAGACACTACTTTCTCAATAAAGTTATTGTGAGACGTACCAACAGACAAATATGCTAAAATAGTCCAAGGATATTTCAATTGGCCAATTAGTTGTAAGTTGTTTAATTTGAGTCTTGTAGTTATTTAATGCCCGATTTTTTCAGTTGATTATTTAATTTTAGATTGATTTAGTCCATTTTTATCTATTGGGATTTTATTCTCTATCAAATGAATAGTTGGACTAATTTGGACATTAAATTATTGACAAATTGAAATATTCAGGGGACTGTATTGGCAAATTACTTCATAACGATCATAAGCTTCTTCAATATTTTCAAGTTCAGTTTTACTTACAATAAACCCAATGTTTAAAGTGACTGTTCTATTTTCAATAATTATCCTGATGATTCAGATCGCTAATGACTTTGACAGGAGGATTGCCTCCAAGTTAAAGAAAGAAGGGGTTTATGGAGAAGACCATTGTATTTGAAATATGTAGAGGAAATATTGAGCAAACTTGAGTAGGCAATGAGCTTGATTTGATCTATTGAGAATATAGTTGTCAAGATGGTAGGAAGATTGCTAATGATGCAAAATGGACATATTTATGTCTTTGTGGTGGTTGAGTGATTCTCCTAGATGATTGTCCTCATGCCATGCAAGAATAAAAATATTGATCGAGTGACATTTTTTTTTTTGGTATGCTTTGGTAAGTTTTTTATGTTTGATATTCATTATATTTGATTGTGTTGTGTGGTTTTTCTTAGGATTTAGATAAACAAATGTGAAA
The DNA here is from genome assembly GCA_016760335.1 of Gastrodia elata. Taxonomy (NCBI): domain Eukaryota; kingdom Viridiplantae; phylum Streptophyta; class Magnoliopsida; order Asparagales; family Orchidaceae; genus Gastrodia; species Gastrodia elata. The sequence continues at coordinate 68,840,059 of CM028671.1, read as the reverse complement.
TGATGGATACCTTTCTAAAGCAAAATATGACATTTGACTGTATTGTAGCACATCTCCACGGGGTTTTTATTCAAAACAGCCAAGGATTTGAGACAGGAGTGTAACGACCCAAAATCGTTGTATTGCAAATTAGGGCAGAATCCCGCCTTAGGAATCAGGATCCCGGGGAATTTCACTTTAGGGTAAACAAAACTACTAATAGGTAGAAACAACTTTAAGGATCAAAGAGCCATAATTCAGGAGAAATCAGAAAGACGGAAGCTCCCGTTATATCTTCGAAATTTCTAATTTCTGAAACTCAAAAACATTGAAATATATGTCCGAATTCATCATTTTCAGTGTCGACGTGTTAAGTATATTATTTAAAAGTTGCTCGAGAAGTTTCATCAAATTCTGAGCGTCGATTTGATCGTGGCAAATTTTCGAAGTTTTAAACCCCTAAAAGTAAATAAAATAAAATTTTGCTCCGAATCGAAAATTTTTCGGCGCGAGGGTGTTCGTCATGTCGTAACACACCTCGATGCCAGGTTTCGTTGCATTCGGACGCCGAACGACAAAAAAAATGCGGTTAATTTGAAATTTAAAATTTTTCCATTTTTTTTCTCTTTTTTCTCTTCTCTGTTTTTTTTTCTCTTCCTTACGCTCGCCCCCTCCTTTTTCTCCCGCGCCAAGCGGAAGCCTGGTGCCTGCCCGCTCCGTTTTTGGCGCAGGTTGTCGGCCCAGAGGGCCGACCCTGACCCCCGGCCCCACTCCCGCCTTCTGGCGGGAGAAGCTTCCGCGCCAGAGCCTCCTGGCGCGCTCGCCAGGCGCCGACCTGGCGCCAGTTGGCGCACGTTGTGGCGCCTCTCGTGCGCCTATAAAACCCCCCATCCCCTCCCCTCTTCTCCCAACAGCAGCTTCCAGCCTCCTCCTCAGCCCTTCCAGCAGCCGGCCACCCCTCCTCAGCCCCTTCCAGCCACCTCCCGGCAGCCCCTTCCAGCCACCTCCCGGCAGCCCCGATAGCCACTTCCCGCCACCTCCCGCAGCCCCCGACAGCCACTTCCCGCAGATTCCGGCAGCCCTGACAGCCACTCCTCGCAGCTTCCGGCAGCCCCCGGCAGTACCTTCCGGCAGCCCCCGCAGCGGCTCCAGCAACCCTTTGCCATCATTCGGCCAACCCGTTCCAGCTTCTTTTCGTGTGCCAGCGATCCTAAATCTAAGGTAAGGGAAAGAAATTTGAAAGAGCGCGTACGCTTTCTCTTAATCTAATTACTCTCTCTATTAAGTTTATAATTAGTCATTCACAATCGAATTAATCTCATTTATTAATAATGAGAACGATTCTAAGTGTTATAAATGACTACTATTTTCTATTTGCCAATTCAGTCGATTATTCTGACTTTTTCGTCATACATTAGTATGATAATCATAAAGACACCTTAACAACTGCTTTAACAGCAGCTTAATTCAATTGAACTTCAAAGGCAGAAGAAGAAGAACAGAATGAAAGAATAAATTAAACTCCTAAATCATTAAAAAGCTAACTTAAAAATATCTGGAACTTAAATGCAGATTGAGCGAATTGTCACTCATTCGAGCTGTTGAACTGCTGAACTTAAAGATTAAAGGTACCCAGTATATGACATGTGTTACATTTTGCATTTTTTTTTACTGCTTTGCCTCGCATATTTGCTTTGAGCCAAATTTCGTTTTGAAGCTTGGTTGGTTGTTCGGAACCAACGTAATATCATTCGGGGTATTTACCGGAAAATGACATCGGTATCATTCGGGGTTGTTACTGGAAAATGACATCAGTAACATTCGGGGTTGTTACTGGAAAAATGACATCAGCAACATTCGGGGGTGTTATTGGAAGATGACATCAATAACATTCGGGGTTGTTATCCGAAAAATGACATCAGTAATATTCGGGGTTAGTTACTGGAAAATAACATCAGTAACCATTATTTGTGATAACTACTTATTGCAGAATTTTGCTTGCTTATTTTGCGCAGTTGCCTTACCTATCTTGCATGTTATTTTCACCTTACTTCCGCTAATCGCACCTTTATAAATTAATTTGTCATTGTATACTGCTGTACTTAGAGTATTCTCTAATTACTGGGAATTCAAATCTCGGTATTATTTTCTGTACAATACCCGGTCAGGTGCTCCTGGAAGAGGTTAAACAAGAACCTTAACTTTCAAAAGATCAATGATGGCGCTGAATTGCTTATTTTGCTTTTTTTTTGTGTTGTACGATGATGGAACTTGTAATAAGAACTTTTGTTAAATGAAAAATATCAATCACTTTTATATGCGCATTCTTTTTCTCTCAAATTGCTTGATATGATCCTGTGGTGAGTAGTTACTCAATGCCAGAACGGCTTCTACCAAACCGGCATCGGGCCCTCACAGGGAGCCTCCCCTATAGTTACTTCACATTTAACTTATCAATGGTGGCTTTATATCTACAATGATTTTTGAGGCATGTTTGGACTATTTGTTATAAAGCCCATTGGACTTATAATTGCTAGATAAGAATTTGGTTGAAAACCTATTAGCCAATGATTTTCATGAGGGCAAAGATTTCTTGAGGGATTCAAAAAGATATATGCGTGTGAACGAGTGAAGTTATCTTAACATAATGCAAGGCCAATATCATGTAGAGAAGACATTTGAGGTCGATGATTATGTGTAGCTGCACATAGTAAAAGATTGACACAAATGGCAATGGAGAAAGTTAAAGCCTACTAACCACTTGGGGTGTCAAAAAAGATTGATAGCAGTGCTTAGCATTTGGAGCTCTTGAACTAAGTGCAAATGTATTCATTTGTTGCTGTTGAGATTTCCTTTTATCCAATACTAGGCAAGGAAAGCAATTAGTCGACGACCTTCATGAGTACATAGATTTCTAGAGGGATTCTAGAAGATTTATGCTTGGGTACAAGTAATAACTAAAGTTATCTTAACTATGATACAAGGCTTGATATGGCCAACTTCATTTTGAGAAGATGTTTGAGGTCAAGGACTATATGTAGCTGCACATAGTAAATGAATGCCTCAATGGCAAGGGAGAAAGATAAAATCTAGTGACCATTTAGGCATAAAAGGATTGTTTAAAATGCTTAGCATTTGGAGTTGTTGACCTAAATGCAGATGTATTTGGTTGCCCCTTTTAAAAGAATCTGAAGCCTTTTAAGCCATGCTAGGCAAGGAGGTGGAGGAGATGTTGTTGATGGATGAGCTTCTCTAGAACAAGAAGAGATGTCATGGGATATGTTTATGAGATTTAACAATCAACAACTTGGCTAGGGGTCAAGGCCACATAGTTTTGGCAAGAATGGAGTCACTAAATAAAGCATAGTCGTATATGATAGAAAACTGCCGTAACAACATTTAAGCCTGCCCAACCATTTTCCTAGTCTTAGCAACCTCATTTGAAGCTATTGATTTCACTAATGAAGTATAACTACTTGGTATTACTGCACACAAAGGCAAAATAAATTTTGAGCTACTATAGCTCGAATATGTCGACATGCCTATAATGTGACTTTTTGGAGCAAGCCATGGGGTAGGTTGTCAGCCGCCATGTTATGCATAATCTACATTGCAAGGGATGAATACTTGAGTATTCATATTACTCATTTACTTTTAACATTATTTATTGAGTAGAAGCTTTTATTTCACTTTTCATTGTTATGAGCATTTAAAGCCCAAATTCATTGATTGAATGAATATTGTTGAAATTATTATAAATTTTTTTCATTGTTCTATGCGTAATACCCTCACTAAAGACACTTTATTTCTATTGCTGAACTGAATAAGGTCAAGAGCCTTGTTGTAACCTAACATATCAAAGAACCCAATAACTATTCTTCACCAAGTGTTTGACTAAACCCCACCATGAATATGTGAATGGATTTACTTTATAAATATTTTTACCCTTCACAATTAGTTTTTTTCATGGGCTTTTTTGTTTCATAAATATTTTTTTCACTAGAAAGCGACATTTCTTGTATTGTTCTCCTATAAAGAAAGTTTTGTCTATCAATGTAACATTCCTTCAACACATGAACTAAAAATGTCCAAGATGCATCTTCTTAACCTCATGTACTCTTTGTGTCGTTTGTCCTATAAGCCATATGAATTCATGTATTGAGCCACATACACCCATCTCATCAATTGTACGAATCTAAAATTCCACATTCAAACACCTCATCCTCTTGTTTTATGCTCCTACCAGACTGTCATTCACATTCAGGCACCAAACCTCAATGAGTCATTTAACAAGTTTGCATCTATTGATGATTTGATGAGTGAGCATCAAACTAGTTCAGCTTGCCACCCTTAAAAGTTATTTTAAATGCCTATATATTCTCTTCTTTTGTCCCTTTGTATCTGCAATATATTTTATTTGTATGCTTGCCTTTACTGTAAAAGCATTGATTCATCATTGATGGCACGAGGATAAGCTTGAAGAAATACAAGCATATGAAACCAATCATGCATTGAATCTTTGCAATCTCTCTAAAATAAGACCATTGTCTGGTGTCACTGGATTTATACTATCAAAATCAATGCTGATGGATCTATGACTGCTAAATGTTCGTTATATTGCTAATGGCTTCTCTCATGTTCTTGGTTTTGAATATGGAGATTTTTACTCAAATGCTTTAATGGTTTCTATTCAACTTTTTATCTCTTTAAAGTTTTGAACATTAGACCCATAATCTAACTAGCAGTAAAGAATGCATTTCTCATTAACTACCTTGACAAAGAGGTCAATGCAGAGATACCTGTTTGATTTTGTTGTTCAAGGCTCATCAATATTGGCATGCTCTTTGTGAACTCAAATAATCTTCATGAGCTTTGTTGGATTCTTCTTTGTTGTCAAAATTTTGAAATGCATTAATACATTTGTTTGATCACTTGCTCTTGTATCGACTAGTCTTAAAGGTAAATGATTATATATGATGGCATATGTTGATGATATTATTTCAAGTGATTATTAGAGGATAATTAAAGCATTGTGTTCTTTCGATAGCATTATCAAAAAAAGGTATGATATTTAAAGCTCTTTTTTCTCCAGTCAATGATTATTGAGATTTTGCTATATATATTCTCACACATCAAGAAAGTTTCGAAAAAGAAGTTCTCATGTATCATCCAAACATAGTGGTATTTATGCATACATTGTGCAAATTAAACTAGATCTCTGCGGAATCTGTAACTAGATTTTGCATATTTATTAAGGGAAAATTTACTTTCGGAAAACTGAAAATGCAGAATATTCTGGCAAGATCAAGTGCAATTTAGATGATGGAAAATATCACACTTTGCAAGATCATTCGAGCAAATTACAGTTTTATTCACAATTGCCCCTAGGGGAACAAACATTGAAGACCCAATAACAAACTGAGAATGTTTGAATTTTTTTTTTTAGTTTAGTGAATAGGTTCTTTTGGGATCCTATATTACTAGGATTAAATAGTATTAAAAGTTTTTATCGAGATTCTATATCATTATTAGTATGATTACATTCTAAATTTTTGTAAGTGTTATTAGTAATAAATATTATAAGAAATATTGAATTATTACTAGAAAATATTTTATTTCTTACTCATGTAATGTCTATTTATATGCTTCTCTTATTTGAATTTTAATAGAAATATTTATTTTACTTACAATTATTATTGATTTTTTTCTTTTGTTTCATTGATTAATTATGTACTTAGTTTTACATGCTGGACTTTCATTGTAGTATCAGTTTTTGTTGCTGTATTGCATTTAGTTTGATCGTAGTTTTCTTGCTTAATATTACTGTTAGATGATGCTTGAATTATTATTTGGAGTGAATGTTTTTCTATTTATTTATTCAGTTTTTGCTTTGCATAAAATGTGAGAAACCTATATAAAGAGTTGGTGGGATCTGAGTTGGATCATTAACATGTTTGTTTTTGTGCTTCTCATTTTACGATTTGTTTTTAGGAAAACCTGAGCCCTAAGAGTCGTACTTCATCTGCCTATTAGGAATGGGCAATCATTAACAAGGTGATCTTAACAATTATTAGATTGCGTTAGAAGCTTTATGGGTTCTTAAGTAGATATAGTACATTATTTGTATATTGTTATATTTCATGTCTCGGATGCGTGATGAAAATAATGGAAATGTGGTGAACCCATCATAGATCAAAGCCCAGTATGGTCTTTAGTTATCAAATGAAAAATACTGTCGTTGCTGTGTTTTGGTGGCCTTTTCACTTTTTCTCATCTGCATATATTTAAATCTAAAGTACTTCACTCGTTGTTGTATGAGAGCACAATTTTATTACAATCGACATTAGGTATATAATCTCTTTTGAATGAATTTGTATTTAGGATTTTGCATGATTGAACAGATTAGATTTTACCCAAACTTTTTTTTTATTTTGTTTTGTTGTATGATTGAACAGATTAGATTTTACCCAAACTTTTTTTTATTTTGTTTTGTTGTATATTGAGTTTTAAATACTTTTCCCTATACTTGGAGTCGTGATTTTTTATTTTTTTTGATAGCTTTATTTTTCTCATCGCTTGCAGGCAACATTGGTTTATTTCTAGAATAGATGGCGCTTCTGTTACTGGTGGAGGTTTTCCTCCAAGTAATAGTAACGTGCTAGTTATTACGACATCTCTAAATCAGGTTTATGTGCTGGATGTGGAAGCAAAGCAATTAGGGGAATGGTCAAAGCGTCACATTAACATTTTGCCTAGAAGGTTTCAGGATTTTCCAGGAGAAGTTATTGGGTTATCTTTTCCACCCAATTCAGCATCAGTGATAATTTATAGTGCAAGGTGCTTCTATTTTTAATGATTGATTTTAAATATTTTTTGCGATTCATGCTTTATCAAATATTGAAAGCTATTTTCTCAGCTTTTAGTCCCGTGTACTCAACTTGATTTTAGTCAGGTAAATGAGCTGCTAGGTTCAGTTCAAAAAGACTAATTATAGGCTAGTGCAGCTTCTTTCAAATGGTGTGTATATATTGAGTGCATGTTTATACTTTATATTTTTGCTTGTTAAAAGAGCATTTAACTATTTATTAAAAAAAATCTATTTGGGCCTTGTTAGTATTGGACAGACATGTCAGGCTTGAGAGCAGTTTATAACCTGATGATTTATGGTTGACTATTTCAGCTGAGGGAGTATGAATCCCAGTATAGCCTCACTAACATACACTTTGCACGAGTTCAAATGCCAGTACTTTTACATGCTTTTTTTCCAAATGGCATCGTTTTACCAGCAACAGAATTTCTTACCGGTATCTTTTAGATATGTTTCCTATAACTTTTTTAATTTACCTTGAGTGAGCTGAGACAACCCCTGTTAAGGTCTCTATTTTCTAGATATGTTTCTTATATGCCATGCCATGTACCTATATATATATATATATATATAGCCATGCATAAGACCGATTATTGTACTTGAATGAAAAAGCTATTTTCTTCTCTCTCTCTCAGTTCTTCCCTCTCCTCTCTCCAATTCTACATGGTATCAGAGCTCCCCTCTACTCACGCAACTTCAAGCCAACTCTTTGCTGACGCTGAAACTGTGAGGACTCGGTGCCGGATCAGCGGAAGCTAACTCAGCACCGGTTTGCTTGTGGAATAGTAATAGCAATAACAAGCAACAACAAATCCTCTAGTCGCATGATCATATTGAGTGATTTAAGAGAACTATATAGACATCAAATATAACTCATTTATTCAATAATTCACTAGTCCTGGATACTTTGATAAAAATAAAAGAAAAAAAATTACAAATTTTTTAAAAGTAGATAGAGTCAAAAAGAAAGTGGTGGATCAGCAGGTAGCAGTATCAGTACTGCTCAGTTCTTTAGCACCTTTCCTCGAGGATGAACTCCTGATCTGGGGACATTTCAAAAGTGCGGGCATTCGAATACCAGTTAGTTGTGAAACTAAGTACTGATAGATGTCATCTTTACAAATGTTAAATAATAAGTAAAATAATCAATATTTGATAGGAAATAAAAGCTGTACAAAATTATCCCTGCAAACTTGTTTCAATTGCACTTGAAACTTAGCATAAAAATAATTGCAATCACAAAGATAAATACAGAATTTTAGCGCTTGATATCTGAGGCAAAATATGATTTTGTTGGGCAAGTACAAAATCGAGGAAAAGGGGGGTTCATTTTTGTGTTACATATTTCAATTTCCTTCTATACCTGCCCCCTCAAAGGCTTATCAGTATAGGCTCCTTATGACTTCCGATGTCGGACAACCCCGTCCTAGCGGTTGTCTGATCAGACAAAAAGTATAAAGCAACATGGAACCCTTGCTTCTCACTTATCCAAACTTATTCATATATCATTTTGTGATTTTAAAAAGCACTTTTATCAAATTTGTGCAATGCTGAGCAGAAAAGCATATTTAAACAAGAGTAATAAAAAATATCTGGTACCTTGTTCTTTTAAGTTCACAAGTTCAACAGTTCAGATGAGTGACAGTTTGTTCAATTTGCCTTTAGATTTTGGATATTTTTAAATTAGCGCTCAGCCTATATTTTTAGGAGTAACATTTATTTTCATTTTGATTATGTTCTTCTTTCGTTTTCTTATTATGTCTTATTTTTAAGGTACCGTGATAACAGTAATGTTTATAGCATTATTAAATCACTGCGGATAGAATCATATTGATATAATATTATTATTATTATTATTTTAATGATAATAATAATATATGAATGAAAGAATATAATAGAAATAACTATAAAAAAGAAAATGTTTGAATTGAAATTAGTCATTTTATAACATGTGTATAGTTTTCATAATTAATTAATGAGAATCATATTAATGTGAATGACAATGCTATATCATTATTAATTTTATAATAATGACTATCAAGTAGGTATAAAAGAACGAAGAGCTAGCAAAATCAATTATCCTATTTTCTTTTCCACTTTTTCTTTCTTTTATACTTATCTTCCTACCTTTAGGATTAGAATTTTCGAAAAACGGAGGGAGGCTGGATCGGGGTGGCCGGAGGCTGGCAAGTGGTTGGCCGGCTGGAGGAAGGCTGGTTGGGCTGTTGTTGGCCGGCCGGAGGAGGGAGGTGGTTAGCCGGGCTGTCGGGAGAAGGAGGAGGGGCTGAGGGAGGAGAGTGACTGCTGTGAGGGGGAGGAGAGGGCTGTAAGAGGGGGAGGAGGGGCTGCAGGTTTTAGGGTTTGGAGGAGGAGGCTGTGGGGGAAGAAGGAAGGGAGTGGGGAGGGATTAAGTAGAGGGAATGGAGGGGAGAGGGGGGTCGGCCAAGTGGGCCGACCAGCCTGCACCAAAAATGACGCTGGTGGCCCCTTCCTGGTGTGGAAGGTTTCGCGCCAAACGGCCTGCCAGGCGAGCAGGTGCGAGAAACGGGGGCGGGGGCGAATAGGGGGAAGAAGAAATAGAGGAATTAAAAAATAATTATATATTTACTTAAACTTAAATTATTTGTATTTTTTCACCGTTTGATGTTCAAAAATAACGAAACTTGACACCGAGTTGTGTTATGACATAACAAACACCCTCGCGCTAAAAATTTTCGATTCAGACTAATATTTTATTTTTAATTAATTTCTAAAGTTTAAAACTTCAAAAATTAACCACGATCAAACCGGCGCTCAGAATTTGATGAAACTTTTTGAGCAGCCTTTAAATATTATACTTAACACAACGACACTGAAATCGATGAATTCTGACACGTATTTCAAAGTTTTTATTTTTAGGATTTAAATAATTCAGAAAATAAAGCGGGAGCTTCCGTTATTCGGATTTCTCCCAAACTAGAGCACTTTGATCTTAAAAATTATTCTTATCTAAGGGTATTTTTGTTGCCCTTGTTTGAAAGTCCCTGGAGTTTTGATGTCTGAAGCGGGCTCTGACCTAATTTGAAAAAAAATAATGACATTGGATCGTTACAGAATCACCCTCTTCTTCCCTCTAGTCTTCTCAAGAACATCTCATGATACCCTCTAAACAGCAGCATTCATGTTCCCCACCCGCCAACATTCAAGAACTTCAAGAACCTCAAGAAATCACAATGGCCTCCGCAACGTCCAGCCTTGGAACCAGCAATACAAGAACACCAAGAACTTACAATACAACCTACCCTCACCTTCATTCTCACATTATTGATAAACAATATTAAAAATTTAGTCATTAACTTTCTCACCACCAACAACTACCCAATATGGCGTGTGCAGCTCCTCAGAAATGCTTCCTCTCCACACCCATAACAATGCTGACAACCTCATTCCCCTTTGTCCACCGCATGGAGCTTCTCCTACAAAAACCTCATTTCTGCGCTCTACTCCACCATTTCACCGTCAATTCTCATCTATATCTTTCACGCCAAAACCTGCAAGGAGACATGGCAAAGTTTTGAACAATGACTCCAATCCACAAATTGATCCAAAGTAATTCAACTCAAGAATGCTTTCTACAAAATTACTATGCAAGATAGATTGATGATAGCATACCTAACAGAAATCAAAGACAAAGTAGATAAAATTTGTCGTCGACTCCACTCTTTATACAGAATACATCATTCTCTACACGTCGAATGACTTCCCAGCTCAATATGAAGCTTTCAAAACAATGATTCAAATAAACCTTCAGCTTATAAGCCTCGACAACTTATATTCCTTGCTTTGCAGTGAAGAAATCAACCTCCAACATGAAGCAAACTGTGAACTTCAACAACTAACGCAGCCCACACTCCTACATGCCAGAGGCCGAGGACGTGGTTGGCCATGGAGGGGAAGAGGTCTGGTAGGTTCAACTGCAGAACAACAAACAATAGGAACCATCACCCTCACCTTGCAGTCATGAACTGTCAAATTTGCAGCAAACGAGATCGCACAACCCTCAATTGTTGGCACTGACTTGATACAACATCCTTACAAACTTCTTACAACAAACCAACATTCATAAACAAATCTCTAGTCTGCCGTATACACCACAACGAAATGGCATTGCTGAAAGAAAACATCACAATCTAATAGAGACCACCAGTACTCTACTCAACAACGTCAATATCTCATCCATCTTTTGGATCGATGTGCTCTTAACTTTCGCCTATCTCATAAATCACCTCCTGTTCATAACCACCAAAAACAAAACACCCTATAAATTCCTCCATAATCACACACCTACTTTCAACCACCTATGTGTCTTTGGCTGCACATGTTATCCACTCCCACCACCTACAAAATACTCCAAACTCACCCATTAGTATATTCATCAGCTACTCACCCAACCATTAAGGCTGCCGATGTTATAATTTTCCCACACAGTAATTATCTTCTAACGCGTACACTTTCTTGAAAACTACTTCCACCCTCAAGTATCCTCTTCTTAAGCTTACAACATGTCTGGATAATACAAACATAATACCTACTAGCTACAAGGATATATTAAATCTCATGCAAGTCGGTTCACAAACAATGATAATTCTCAGGGCTGTTTAGTTAGAGGTGCATTTGGCATATAAAGAAAATAACTGCAAAACAATTTTATTGATGTGCCAAATCTATATTGTAAAATTTTTGTAAAAGACTTGTGAAGTAACTTATCTCAGCAAAGTACATTTAAAAGTAACACTGTATTCAAACATTTGAACTTTGCGAATGAAACGCTTATGCTCTTCCTAACACAAGAAATGCATTTGCAGTAATAATGATCTCTCAATTTTTCTCATTACAGCTGTCTTGATCTAATTATAAAAAGCACCATTATGTTTTCACAGCTTTCATCTGTACCAGTAATACAGAAATGCATTGCTTCCTATTAGAAATAGCCCTTACACAAACGATTGATCTACAATAACTGCTAAAAAGTGCAATCTTCTTTAATTACCGTCAAACAACGTGCAAGGACAATATCTAAACTTTTGCTCGATTCCCAAAAAAATAAAAATAAAAAGTTTGAAATATGGAAAAAAATGATGAATATTCTTATTTAGGTGGTCTATAAATTAATAAAGTTTCATTTTAATCCTTGTGCTTACATTTGCATCAAATAAGTCCATTTAGGGATTAATATGAAGCTTTTATAAACTATATGAACTTGGTTGTAAAAAAGGACTAAACTGGTATTTCCTTTAAAATATAGTTTTTAAAGACTTTTCAAATGATAGAATATAGTGTCATATATATAGATGAAATACTGAATTGCTAAATATTAGTTTATAATTCACAAAAACATATTAATTAAAACAAAAATAACATAAAAATATTATCATGATAATCTAATTAAATCATTTTTAATATGCTATTGACACAAGTGTTGGTACCTGAGAAACTACTGACAAGCACGACAAAAGCTTCTACTATCCAATTGCTAAAAAGAAAAAAAATGTTTCTGTGCCCTCTCCCTAGTATTAACTATTTTTTAGGCAATTAAATATTTTTAATAAAGTTATTATCAAGATTTTAATTAATAAATCTCAATTATTATAATTTAACGCTGTTTATATGCATTAGTTATGATGGGGCTGTGAAGGGGTACTGTAGCAAAATCCTATTAAAAATAGGATAGTAGATCTGCAAATATAAATCCCATAATGATTTGAGAATTTGCTGAAACCGGTCTGCTTTGTAATTTGTGCATTTTATGCAGGGCATTGTGCTTGATTGATTTTGAGATGCCGATTCATCGAGCTGAGGATGAGCCTGGCACTGAACTGAATCCATCCCTCTCCAGCAACAAGAGCGGCAGCTTGAAGACAGCAAAGCTACACAATAGAAAGAGGAAAAAGTCAGAAGAGAGAGAGATTACTAATCAGCATCATAATTATAATATTACTACTGCTAATAATAGTAATAAGAATAAAAAGTTGGATTTTTGTGCATTTAAAAATCCTGTTTTATTTGTCGGCCATCTGTCTGAGAATTCTTTGTTTATATTGGAGAGGCAGTGGGCGGATGTAGTCAAGAATTTGGGCGCTCCCGTTCACAGACATATTTATGGAACCTGAATGTACGCACTTCTCCCATCAATCTCTTGCTGCCTAAAAATTTAACCCGAAAAAATGAATTTTGCTTTTAAATGTAAAAATATTGATGATATTTAGTGTTATTCTATTCATCTTTTGAAGTGTTAGGGTTTTGTATGTAATATTATGAAAGATTTGTGTTATTCAGCACTCTGGTTATCTCATATCATGCCATAAGTATAGCTTAGGGAAGTTCTTGAATTCCTTCGTTGCATCTTCTGCTTGAATTGCTATGTTTTAGTTTCTATTTAATTTGCTTTTCCCATCAACCTCATAAATTTCATACTAAGTTAGATGTTTATATTATTAATTAAGAGTCTTTACAACATATAGCAGTGCTTCAATGATGCCCTTTTTAATGAGAAATTCTTAGGATTGCCTTCTTAATTTTTGAGTTACCTAAGTAGAAAACTTTTATAAGTTATTATTTCATGTTGGTAAATTTAAAATTAGCATATGGCAAATTTAGATTTATATTATGATAATTTTAAAAGTACGCTCTTCTTAAGAGATCTTAATTAAACATAAGAATACTACAAATAATATATATTTTTATTCAGAATATGTGGGCATGTATGCTATAGTTTATTACGATAGGATAATAGATTTATTATATGTCGACTAATTGATAGGTAAATTAGAATTCTTATAATTTATGCATATTTTGTATTTATAATAAATTGCAATTAAATTAAATACTGTTATTTAAAATATAGGTATCAAATTAATATTTATCATTTTGTAATGCTAATTAAATTATCCTATATACTAGTAATCATAATATTTTTATGTTATTATGTTATATTTAATATTAATATCTAAGTATTTGTAAAAAATTAGGATAGTAAATCATAATAATATTATATTTTTTATTTTAATTAAATATATTTATATATATCATTAAAGTTAAAGGTTGCATAAATTATGAATTTTAAAAAGAAATATTATTTAAATTTGTTGACGTGTTAATTAAAAGAATTTATTCAAATGAATTTTAATATTTTTTTATTAGTATTTATTTATTAATATTAAAATAATATAAATATTATTTTTTAAATTTATATTGAAATAATATTAAAATTTGATTGAATGTATTTTTTTGAATGATAGGATCTATTTTTAAAAAGAGTATTGTTGTATTTATATATTAGTATACACTAATATATATATAGATGATGTGTTAATTTAATGTGTAAGTAGGTTATTGGTTGAATATATTTTTTTGATAAGAATTATATATAAAATTATAAAAAAAAAGTTTAATTAATTCTGAATATTTTTTTTGATGTATATTCTTGTGTAATCAAAAGATAATTTACTTTTAAAAAATTTTATTTTTAGGTTCTTAAAAAAATCTGTTTGCATGGATATGTTTATATATATAATAAATGTATCTTATCCTTTTCCGAGGCAAGACGCTGACGAAAACAAAGGGAAGAAGAGGCAGAGGATGGGCGGGTACTTGGTGCTGATGGCATCGGCGGTGGCCCTGGCAGTGGTGCTGGCTGGGCTGCACAGGGCGGATTTCGAGGCGGCGCCGTTACCGGCACCAGCGGTGGACGGCGGATGGAGGCGGAGATCGGAAGTGGCGGAGGAGGAGCACGGATCTGTTTTGGCGCAGAGCGAGCGGGTGGGGGAAGGGATGGCGGGGCCAGAGGATTTGACCTACCATGCCGAGGAAGGTGCTCTGTATGCGGGATGCAGTGACGGATGGATTCGCAGATTTCGGCTCAGCGGCAAGGTCGAGGATTTCGCACACGTCGGCGGCCGCCCTCTCGGCCTTGCTTTCGCCCCCGATGGAACCTTAATCGTCGCTGAGTCCTATAGGGTCAGTTCAAGATCATCCATCCCTGCTTTTTTTTTTCTTACTCGGAGATCTATATCATTTTTGTTATTGAAAATAGAATGAAGAAGAAATTTCGAACCTAAATTACTACGCTAATCACACCTGTTGACTGGCAATAAATAAAAAAATAAAAATCAATAAAATTTGAATATATTTTATTAATTTTTTTTATTTATATTAAAATAATATAAATATTATTTTTAATGTTTATATTAAAATCATATTCAAATAAAAATAAAAATCAATAAAATTTCGATAAATAACATTTTTTTATTTTAAAATTTTTATTAATTTTGATGATTAGAATACTGAGGCCACGTCAGCTAGTACACGGCTCTACGTTCGCTGTTGCCGCTGTAGCCGCAATTTTAGGGTTTTTGCTCCCGAAGTGGATCCTCTTCTCTCGAGCGAACGAAGCCTCTTCTCTCGAGCGAACGAAGCCGATCCTCTTCTCGTCAGTTCGCTTTAGAAAATATAGAACAAACAATTAACTTTTTAAACAAAACCACAGTGCCTCAAAACTTACAAAAATTTTAATTTTATGAAATGATCAAATTAAATTATTACAATTCGTTGTGGCTTTGTTATTAAATTTGAATTCTTGATAAATCATGATTCAATTTCACTGAACCTCCAAAAATTCTCACTTTTTTCTAATTCTTCCGATTATAAACTCTGAATTCAAATACTAAAATTTTCTTAAAATATTATAGCATTTTCTTTGGCTATTTTATTATGGATCTACTTATTCAGTATCTTTAATTTTGGACAGAAGTTGGGCGCTTTTATTTTTTATACAATACAAATTTTCTTCCAAACTCTCAAAAATTAATTGTTTTATTTTGGTTAACTAATTTTTGGATATTTTTAATGAGAATTATTACACTTGCACACTAATATACACCAAAATATATAGATGATGTATCAATTCAATGTCTAAGTAGAGTATTGGTTGAATACTTTTTTTGCAGGACTTATATATAAAATTAAAAAAAAAAAATTCTATTTGTTCTGAATACTTTTTAATTGATATTCTTGTATATGCATAATGTTTTCTATTTTTTAATACTATATCATTTGCTATTTAATGATTGTTCTAATGGTACTTGTGTGCTTAATTTTTATTTTGTGGTATAATTTTTCTATCTTTATTTTACAAAGAGAAATGCTATTTAGACCCGTTGATATGGCACCCAAAAAAATATATCCAATGAGATTTAAACATTATTTCATTAATATTTATTTATTTATATTAAAATAATACAAATATTATTTTAAAATTTGTATTAAAATGATGCCTAAATCGTATTGAATGAATTTTTCTGAGTGCCACATCAGTGGTCTAAATAATATTTCTCTTTTACAAATATTATCATCTTCTTATATAAATTATGATTCAATTGATTCAGCTGTATAATATGCCAAAGTTTATTTAATTTAAAACTAATGCTATAATTTAGGTATCATCAAAGAAATTTGAAAAAAATATTTAAAAAAATAATAATATTATTTAAGGTTTTATTAATATTAATTATATTTGATCTATTTATGGAGTTATTTATCCAATTGAAATATCCTTACCTAAAAAACAGTGACCTTTCGCTAATTTGAATTAAGAGTTCAAATTCCATCAAATGCATTATTTTCTCTAATGTGGCTCACCTCTTAATGCCCCCAACAACTTTTGTCCTTTTTAACTTTAGATAAACTATTGAATGATATAGAAACTAAGTATTGTTTGGATCGATGAACATGAAAGTTCACAAACTAAAATAAGAACAAATCAAGAGAAAATAGTGCAAATAATTCAAGCTCAAGCACAACATAAGAATTTATGTGGTTCGGTGTAAACACCTACGTCTGTAAGGAGATATGAGGAGAAATTTTATTATACCGGAAGGAGAATACAACTAGAGTTTCACAAAACTCTCAGCCAAGCCCATAACAATGGAGTTTTCTTCTTCTCCCGCCGTCACAGCACAAAATTGGATACCTTAAAATGGGCTACAAGCAAATTTATAGGGCCAGAAATCGGGTTTGCAGTACCGCAGATGGTTGGGCGTGCATGAGCACTTGACGCTCTGTCAATGGGGCGCCCTGGTCGCGCCTAGACACCTGCTCCTTTGTCTGGGGGGCGCTTGGATGTCTGGTGCTCTGTCATTGAGGTGCCTAAGGCTTGCCTGGGCGCTTGCCCCTCTGTTTGCCTGGCACCTGGGATAGGCTGGGCGTCTGCCCCTCTGTATGCTGGGCGCTTAGGCACGCTTGGAGGCTTGGAGCGCGCCTGTCGCTCTGTTAACGGGGCACCTGAATAGCGCCTAGGCGCATGCCACTCCATTTGGCGTATCTAAAACCATTTCAACTTTATTTTCAAATCAACAATTATTCACATCATATCTCATGAGTTATATGAGAGCTGAAACCAAAAAACGCTCTCTAGTGTACTAACTGCACTAACTTAGTTGCCTACGTATTTTTCTTCTAAGGAATCAAGCCATACATAGTTTCGACAAATGACAAAGCTTTTCCATATTCACCAAATTCTTGTAGTGGGTGAATTTCTGAACAGTCGGTAAGCATATTCGTTGGGTTGTTCTGTGTCAACTTTCTTCAATAGAATCTCTCAATCTTCTATGATATCTCAAACGAAGTGGTCTCGCACATCTATGTGCTTTGTGTGAGCATGACAAACATGATTGGTAGCCAAGAATATAGCATTTTGGCTATCATAATAAGCTATTACATTCTCTTGCTACACACCTAAATTTTCCGGCAAACCTCCCATCCATATAGCTTCCTTAAATGCTTCTCTGACTGCCATGTATTCTACTTTTGTTGTAGGCAAGGCAACTATAGGTTGTAATGTAGATCTCTACCCAACTAGAGATCTCCTGACAAAGTAAACACATAACCTGTCATCTATCATGTGGCAGCCCGCCCCTAGGAGAGGGCGGTCGTCACTCGGCAAACCCCTCACTTATCACTAAATTAAGGTATGACCCCCAATCGACTAATAAGGGAGGGATGTGCCCTTAAGAAAAGCAGCTGAATCATTCACTAAATACATACATGTCATTCAGAGTGCGGAAGCAAGTAAAGAAATGAGTTTACATCTATTATACCATAATGCAGAAAATAAGAAAGATATGCGGCTCAGAATAAAGTAATACAGTGAAAAGAAAATACACATGGTACTTATATTATTATAGTATTTTAAAAGTTTAAAATTGAAAAGAAAATAACTCTCAGTCTCACAAGCAAATAAAAAACTAAAGATCTTCAGCAGCAGGGCGCCCTTTCTCCTGATCTAGCTCCACTTTTGGCTCAACTTCAAATAGCTCATAATCTATCATTATCAGTTTTACAATGATAGGGCCCAACCAAAAGAAAAAAAATTCTGATTAGACATATTGTTTTAGTACATTTTAAGCTGAATAGTTTAATGTGTTAACTGATATCACCATTTACTTAAAATCACTAAAGCAAATAAATGGGTGCAGCAAGCTAAGAAAGAACAGGTAAAAGTTATAAATAATGCATTTATAACTTAACAAATAGTGAAATAAAAAGACATACCTCAATTCAAAACTGTATCAAGATTATGCAATATATATATGTAAAATAAATTATAAGTACTGAAAAGAAAGATTCATCCTAACATGTTGATAATCATATGAAATTATGCAAATTAATAAAAAGTAAATTGAAGTGTGATACATATAAGTAAATTGAATCTATATCTAGCATCCTAGCATATATGTAAGCAAGTAAGCACTAAATTAAAATTGAACTGCAGTAAAAGTAATAAAAAATAGAAAAGAATCATGTACAAGCTGTCATATCAGAAAAAAATTAGCTAAACAAGCCACTAAACTGTAAATGAATTGAACTATATCATATCAGATCACTTAGCATCTTAAGCTAAGGCAAAAATTATACTGTGCTGAACTGAAGAGGTAGAAATTACATATGTAGTAGTTTTTAGTTATTTTTCTTTACTCCCGTGGACATGTTCAGAAGTAGCTGAAGAGTCAAGCACATCTGCAAGACTGAGGTGGGTTTCTAAATTAGACACAACTCTTCCCAGTGAGTACGTGTCAGATATCTTTATTTCTCCTTACCGTCTGTCCATTGGCAGTAATGTGTATACACAGTCTCTTGTCCAGACATGAACCCAATGCAGATATTATTTTAATTTTTTATATTTTTATTTCATGCATCAAATTATCTTATATGCCATATTTAATGTAAAAGGGCTCAAAATACAATGAATGCAAAGTACAAAGTTCAATAGTAAGCAAGAGACTCTACTAAACATAGATGATATCTGTTGTTGCCTAATTTATTCATTATAACTATTCTAAGTTTATATAAGCTCAGGATCTCCAACACCCTACTATCAAGTATAAACTCAGATTAACAATCTTATAAGTTTAAAGCAATTAGAATTGATCAGGTCCTAATATAATTCAATTAATGACGCATATAAGTTAAATAATTAATCAACCTATCCTAATTAATTAATTTAGATGTCTAAACCAAACTTGATTAAGGTAAACCATGTTGAGGGATTAAGAATTAAACTCCAAAATTAGGGTTTAATCACTTAATCAAAAGATAATCCTAAAGGCTAAAGTTTAAATCCCAAACTTTCCTAATATTACAAGTTAGGTTATCTTATTAAATAAAATCAAGCTTAATAAGATGGATCTCTAAACTTATACTAAAATTTGAATACAAAATAATCATAATAAAGAATGAAATTTAGAAACTATTAAAAATCAAGATTTTATCCATTGAATAATTCATTTACTCAATAAATGAATTCTAACTTAATTTATATTTCTATTTCCTAAGGAAAAGATCCTAAAGTTAAAAAAAATCTTAAGGAAATTTCTAAAGAATGATTTAGGATAAGAATGAATAATTTAGGCATTGATGTTAATTAATCTTAACTATTCTCATTCTTCTGGTTTAGTTGACTTATTGAGAGCATAAGGTGAGCTAAGTTCATCTTATGGAGCCATTTAAAAGACTTAGGAAATTCTAAGAGGTTTTTAAGGTTTTCCTTGAAATATCCAATTTATGAGTCTAAAAGGTCCTAAGTTTATTTCAAATTAGTTATATCACTAATTTTAGTGATTAAATTAAGGTCCTAAGGTTTAAGGATACGTAACCCTAAATTTGGGTAAAATGATCATTTTGCCCAAACTCCTACTTAAGAGTTTAAAATGTTACCTTTTGATTTAGGGCTTCAAATTGGAGTTTATTTATGTCAAATGGTTACTTACTATCAAATGTGAAGATAAATAGCAAGTACACTAAATTTGGACAATGATTAAGCTTTGTGAGCTTAATTTAAGGATTTTAGCTCATAAGGGTAATTTGGTAATTTTACCTAGTGAAATCTGAAAATTCAATCATTTTATTGTTATTTACTGTCTAAAGATTCTATAGAGTTCAAGAACACTAAATTCTAAAATCTATTGGTCAAGTTATAACAAAACAAGTTTGGGGTTCAAAAATATAATTAATGGATTTTAAGAAAGGTCCAAAAATCTAACTTTCTCAAATGATATCCAAATTCAGCAAATTCAGAGGTTATAGCTTCCCTGTAACATACTGAGTGCAATGATTGGGAGTAGACTTAATTTGAACTTCATTTGATTATTATGAGCTAATTAATTTCTAGGGTAATTAGAGAAAATTAGGGGATCTAATTTTCAAAACTTAAATTTTCTTGCAGTTTACTATTAATTATGTTCTTTTGATCAAATAGTATATTGGATGACCTAATTTGGAGCCAAATTGATTAAGTTATGGCTAATTGAATTTTTAAGTCAAATAGGGTAATTAGTGAGGGTACCCAAAAGTCATTTGTCAAATTTCAAGTTCAATAGTAAAACCAATACTATCACTACACTCCTGACATTCTTTTGATTAAAATGAGACTTAATTTGGATTTCATTTGATTAAGTTAAGAGCTAATCAATTTTTAGGGTAATTAGGGAAAATTAGGGGATCTAATTTCAAAACTTAAATTTTCTTGCAGTTTACTGTTAATTAGGTTCTCCTAATCAAAATGGTATATTGGATAACCTAATTTGGAGCCAAATTGACTAAGTTATCGCTAATTAAATTTTTAAGCCAAATAGGGTAATTAGTGAGTGTATCCAAAAGTCATTAGTCAAATTTCAAGTTAAATAGCAAAACTAGTACTATCACTACACTCCTGACACTCTTCTGATTAAAATGAGACTCATATTGACTATGCTAAAATTAGTGAGTGCAAAGTTATAAATGTTTGAAGTTTTCTAGGGTTTTGAACTAAGTGGGAGGTCCTAAATATCATTATATTAAATGCTCATCATACTGAAAATTTGACATTGTCATAATGTTCCTCTCATTTTTCTGAGTAAAATGAGATACATATTTAATATATTTGGACTTATGGATTAAAAGTTATGCATATCTAAAGTTTCTATAATTATATTACTCATAATTATTCAAACAGAATTAATTTAACTATACGATTTTGTTTAAATTAAATAATTTTGTTAATCCTGTCGACAACGGGACCCACAGGTACACGCGGCAGGCTCCGATTCGCCGAGTAGAGAGGCGGGACAGAGGGGCAGAACCCACCCGGCGCTGTCTCGAAGGGACAGTGGGTCCCACAAATCCGCAGCAGCGGATCTGATCGCGCATGCGGACGCGGATCGGTCCCGGGTTAACCTCAAATTTTCTCTCGCCTTCGCAAGGACCCCGAGTCGGGTGACCTAGGGCTCGAGAAATTGTGTCCTTCCCGGCGGCAATAGGGCTCACAACCCGCACGGCCGAGGGTAGGTCTCGACAGGACCTACCTGGCGGTGGGTGAACTGTCGGCAGAGGTGGATGGTGCCGCCGGCTAAGGCTAATCCTAACAGCTAGGGTTCGGGCGAAGGGCGATAATGGTAAGAACTGTGGAGTTCGAACCAAATTTGCTCGATCGGGTTCCATCAAGTCCGATCGAACCTGATCAGTGCTTAATCCATAGCATGCAATAACGACTCAAATTGAGATCAACAAGATCAATTGAAAGGCAAGGGAGATCGAGTGGTACCTTACTAGATGGCTGGAGGCCTTCGGGAATTGAATGCTCTCGAGAGGTCCCGGATTCGTGCAAACATCGCTAAGATAGGAAAATGGAACCCTAATAGAGCCGACGGCGGAACCTGCAAGGTAGACGCGAGCGGCATTGACCGATTACAGCGGTGGAGGCGCCGCGTGGCTTGGGCAATCTCCGTGAGGAAGGCGGATCATGAACCGTCGGATTGGACGGCTCGGATGATCGGCTCAGATCGAGCCGATCCGAGCGCGGATCCGACCCGTTAAGCCAGAATGGCGGGATTCGACCGCCGAAAAATAAAAATAAAAATAAATAATTAAATAATAAATTTCAAAATTTCTCAATTAAAATTAATTAATTAATTGGCTTCCAAAAGTTTTCAAATATTCATCCTAACTAATTGAGGGGTGAGGAATGCAATGGCGAAGTCGGGGTATTTTAATATATTAAAATATTTGATGAAAATCCAACGACTTTCAAATGCCTCCAAAACTTCACCTCTAGCTAATTTGGGGCAATGAATGCAATAGCGGGGTCCGATTTTTGATTTGAGGTCAATTTCTAGGGTTCCTAAAATTTTCAAAATCAAAGTTTGATATATTTGACCTCTAATTTAGACTAAAATTTCAGGGTGAGGCCATAATGACTATTTAAGAGTGTTAGAATCAGAATTAAGACTTGTCTTAGTCCTAATTTGCCAGGGTAACAACCTGGTTTGTTACAATTCGCATTCGATCCAAATTTCGTGCATAGTCGAAATCCACGTATCCGACACAAAGGTTTGCTATTGATGATTGCTTATGAAACAATAAAATAATACCCACTGTACTCTTCAAATATCAAAATATCCCTATTACTGCTTACTAGTGATTATTTTTGAAATTGTGCATACCTGCTCACAACTCCAATTGCTTGTGCCAAATCTAGTCTAGCGCAAACGATGACATACATCAAGCTACCTACAACAATAGCATATGGAATTGAATGCATTTCATCTTTTTTCAGAATCTATCTTAGGGCACAAATCAGCAAATGTGAAAGTGAGGTGCCAAAGGATTATTCATCAACTTTGTGAAGTTGTCCACTCAACACCTTTTCCAAATACCCATTTTGAGTAAGCCAAAGAATTTCTACCTTCCTGTCCCTACAGATCTTCATCCTAAGAATTTTCCTTCTCCTAACTTCATCACAAAGTTCTTTGACAATTATTCCTTCATATTGTTCATTTTAGACTGATTTGAAGTGGCCACCAACATGTTGTCAACATATTGGAGTATGCAAATAAAGTTACGTTGGGGTAATCTTTTGAAATACACACAGTGGTCAAACTGACTTCTAGTATACTTCTCTTAATGCATGAATTGATCAAACTGTATGTACCACTCAATGTCTTGGTGACTGCTTTAGGTCATAAAGAGATTTGTCCAGTTTGAAAAACAAGCATACCCTAGGAATTTCACCATATGGATCTCTTCTTCTAGTTCTCCGTGTAAGAGCACAGTTTTGATATCGAGCTGCTCCAATAGTAAATCAAATTGTGCCACCAAAGTTAGAATCACACAAATCAATGAGTGTTTAATAGCTGGGGAAAACACCTCATCATAATCAATACCTTTTTTTTGCACAAAGCCCTTTGCATCTCACATCAACTTTATGAGGTCCTTCTTTTTTTGCATACGCTCATTTGCCCCTAATCATCTTTCTTCATGGAGGGAGCATTCCAACTTCCATACACTGATCTTTTGAATATATTATATCTCTTCATTCATGGTTTTCTTTCATAAGTTTTTCTCTGGACCCATGACTACTTGTAATGAGAGGGAACTCCATCCTCTACATTGACAAAGCATATGTGACATAGTCCGTTAGCCAAATCAATCTGTGGGCTGCTTGTCGTTGGATTTTTATTTCTTACAATTAAACTTCTGAACAAGAGCCTCACCAACAGTCTCATCATCTTCTTTCTCATCACCAATGTGGCAATCATCTATAGGAGTATCTCGCCAGGAGCATGAAATTGCATACAGGTCTCCCAAAGCAGTTCTAGGCTGAGGTCGTTAACATTGCGGTATACTTGATTAATAGTGAACCTTCAGTACCCCTAAATGAAGAGATTTCTGAGGAAGTTTGGAGAGAAAAGGAGGTGAAACTGAACCATCTCAAGGTATTTGGTTGTTCATCTTATGTGCATATTGATGCAGGATCCAGGAGCAAACTTGATGCAAAAGCGATCAAGTGCACATTTATCGAATATGGCGCGGGCGAGTTCAGTTACAAATTTTGGGACAATCAGAACCAGAGTTATTAGAAGCAGGAATGTCACTTTCAATGAAGGTGAAATGTACAAAGATTATATTGAGTCATGACTGATTCCAAGGTTGCTTCAAATAGTGAGCCCCAACACATTGAGATTGATAACAACATTGAGCTAGATGTGCGTGTATATGAAGCTGCTCAAGTGGGTGTTGATGTTAAACCACAAACACCCATATTGTGGAGATCCACAAGAGTCACAAGACTGTCAGAGAGGTACTCTCCTTCCTTATATTATCTGTTGCTAACGGATGATGGTGAACCATAGAACTTAGAAGAGGCACTTCAAGTTGAAGATTCAATCAAGTGACAGACTGCCATGAATGATGAAATGGCATTATTTATGTTAAATGGTACATGAGAGTTGATAGCTCTACTAGTTGGGAAGAAGGCCCTTCAGAATAAGTCGGTTTACCCGGTGAAGGAAGAACTGGATGGGAGCAAGCGCTATAAGGCGAGGCATGTAATAAAGGGGTTCCAATAGCGGCACGGGGTTGACTATAGTGAAATCTTCACTCCAGTTGTGAAGATAACAATCATCAGGGTTGTGTTGAACATTGTTGCAGTTGAGGATTTGCATGTGAAGCAAATAGATGCCAAATTTGTGTTTCTTCATGGAGAGTTGGAGGAAGAGCTGTACATGCAACAACCTAAGGGGTACAAGGCTCAAGAGAAAGGAAAATCTAAGCTAGTGCGCAAGCTCAAGAAGAGCCTCTATAGATTGAAACAAGTGCCAAGGCAATGATATAAGAGATTCGATAGGTTTATGTCTGAGTCTGGGTACAAGAGGTGCCAGGTGGATCACTATTGCTGCACAAAATAATATAAATCCTCCTATATCATTCTGTTGATGTATGTGGATGATATATTGATCGTAGAATCAGATATGGAGGAGATAAGAATACTTAAAGAGCAGATGTCAAAAGAGTTTGACATGAAGGTTTTGGGGCCAGCTAAGCAGATTCTTGGGATAAGAATCAACAAGGAGAGAAGTGTGGGAATTCTGAAGTAGTCTCAAAAAGACTATGATGAAAATGTGTTGAAAAGATTCAACATGAGTGAGGCAAAGCCAGTGGGCACTCCCCTAGCAAGTCACTTTAGCTTATCAAAGGATTAAATGCTGAAGTTTAAAGAGGAGAAGGAACACATGCTAAAGGTTCCTTATGCTTCAATGGCTGGGAGCTTGATGTACACGATGATTTGTACAAGATCGAACATTGCACATGCAGTGGAAGTGGTTAGCAGATTCATGGGAAACCCAGGGAAACACCATTGGAATGTGGTCAAATTAATATTTAGGTATCTGAAAGGTACATCGGGCAAAACTTTACTTGTAGATCTGACATTTCTCTACAGGGCTATGTAGATTCAAATTTTGCAGGAGATAATGATAGTCGGAGAAGCACTATTGGATATGTGTATATATTAAGAAGTGCAGCAGTGAGCTGAATTTCCAAGCTATAGAACATCGTTGGTCTATCTACCACAGAGGAAGAGTACATCATCATTACTGAGGCGAGTAAGAAAATGATCTAGTTGAATAGTTTTATGGCGGAATTGGATAAGAAGCATGAGGATGTGAAGCTCTACAGTGATAGTATGAGCGCTATTCACCTAGCCAAGAATGCAGCATTTCATGCCAGGACAAAGCACATACAACTCCGGTACCATTTCATCAGAACACTGTTGGAAGAATGATAGCTATGATTAGAGAAGATTCACACTTCTAAGGATCCCGCTTATATGCTTTCAAAAGTGTTAACAGTGAAGAAACTGAAGCTACGTGCTGCTTCAGTTAGCCTCGATACGTGAAGAAAGAGTGGGGGCGAGCCACACCATGTTCTTGACAGAGATTGAGGAATACAATGAAGTTTCAAAGATGAAAGAAGGGATGATTTCAAAAGGTCTCCAAGTGGGAGATTGCTAGGATGTGGAGACCATTTAGATCCTCATGGAGATGCTAACGATGCTTTGGTGGACTTTCGGGAGATTCTGAGGTGATACAGGACAAGCTAGAGAAGAATCCAGGATTGCAGCCCGCCGTGGCGCTTTACAGCGCGCCACGATGCCATCCAGCTCGAGGCGGACGCATCGTAATGCCATGACGCTCATCAGACCGAGGCCAGGGCGTTACAACGAGCCCCAGCAGAAGGCGCTACAGCACCAACCTATTTGAAGCAGGGGTGCCACAGCGCACCATAACACCAGCCTGTTCGAGACGCAGGCGCTACAGTGTGCCGTAGTGCCTCGCGGAAATCAGCCTAGATTTAAGTGTCGCCCTAAGTGTTTTGAGAGCAATTTGGACCTTTTAGGTTCTAAATATTGGCTGGATACTTAAGAAAACTTAGAGGAGTTTCCAAGGTTGGCATAAGTGTTCGCTAGAGCTTTGGCTGCTGTTGAAGGAGATTCCATGGAAGAACCTTAAGAGAGAGCTGTCGTGCAAGGGAGCCTTGCATGTTGGAGAAAACTTTCCAGGTTGTTGCTGCTTCTTCTATCCTTCATCCTGAGGTGAAGCTTTTTGTAACTCTGTATTTTTCAAGATTCATAATAAAAATTTCTATGTGGTGTGGCTCCGTGATTTTTCCATTCTTAAGTTTTCCATATAAATCTGTCTTTGAATGTGCTTGTGGTTTGATGCATGTGTATGTGTTGTGATCTACTTTTGCATGCGTTTGTGATTTTGTGTATTGTTTGGTAACCGTCAACCTAACCCCGATCATCGATCGCAAATCGCTTCCACTGCAATGTGCTCTCATTTCAACAACACTGGGTGCTTGACGCTTTGTCAATGGGGTGCCTAGGGGGAGCGCCTGGGTGTTTGCCCTTCTGTCTGTTGGGACCTTGATGCTCTGTCAATGGGACGCCTAGTGCGCGCTTGGGTGCTTGCCTCTAACTTACTTTTCAAATCAACAAGTATTAGTATAATATAGAGCTGATTTGAGTCAAATTTAGTTCGAGTCTGATTTAACTCAAGCTCAAAATTATTGGATTTAACTCGGCTAAAAATCAACTTTGATTTGAATCATTTTGAGTTAGGCCGACTCAACACGAAATAATTAGATTTTGTGCCAATTCAACTCCAAATTATTCAAGTTTGAGTCAACTTGAAAAATAAAAAAATTGCATATGAATGGCCGCAGGGACTATTGAAAGTTAGCAGAGAAGGGGAAGTAAGCCTATTGACAGATGAAGCTGAAGGGATTAAGTTCAGACTAACTGATGGAGTTGATGTTGCCTCTAACGGCATAATATACTTCACCGACGCTTCCTATAAATACAATTTGGACAAGTATCTTATCGATTTTTTGGAAGGCCGGCCGAATGGCAGATTGCTTAGTTTTGATCCTTCCACAAACCAAACCACTGTTCTTGTGAGAGATCTCTACTTCGCTAATGGCGTTTCTCTTTCTCCTGATCAGCAATCCCTCATTTTCTGTGAGACCACTTTGTAAGTATTTTAATTAACTTTTGTTATTGATATTAATCAAGTCTTATGTGTGTGTCTGTATATATCAGGAGGAGATGCAGAAGATATCATATCGAAGGGGAAAAGAAAGGGACAGTAGAGGAGTTCATCCAGAATTTGCCTGGCTTTCCGGACAATATCAGATATGTCGGTGATTCACATTATTGGATTGGACTGCCAATGGTAATTTTGCGTGAACACTTAACTTTTTTTCCTTTAGAATTTGATGGCGTTGCTCAATTCATTCAAGTAGGTAGATAACAGTTGCAATATATACAAAAAAAGTAACCAAACTTTAAATGACAGACTAATTTGAAACAGAACTAACGGTAAACTTCTTAGGCAAGAAGATATTGTCAGAGCATAATACGAAGGAAGTCTCTCAAATTGCAACCAATTTACATGTTTTAAATTATTAATAAAATTGAGACCCAACGATTTTTAAAAGAAGCAACCATGTTCCAATCATTGTGGCTCGTTTTCTTACTATGATTCCATCGAATAGGAATCTAACACATCACATGGCAATCATTTCTTACAATAGAAAGCAAGTTTATAGATCTTCCTAATAAGATAAGAGATTCCACAACAATGTTATAAATAGTTATAATCTACCCGCAAAAGAGAGTAAATGCTTAGACCTGCTACTAAGCTATGATCTAATTTTAATTTTCCCTTAGAGACGATCAACCACTTGAAGTTAAAATTAAGCAACTCCCTAGTAGTTGTTAAGATCGTTAATAATAAGGTTAATAATTATACCAAGATAATTATGGTTAGCAACATATTCAGAAAAAGACATCAGAGTTTGTTGGATGAAATAGAGTAGTGACTATGGAGTGATATAGTCGGACATTTCATTCAAAATTAAAGAAATGTTTTATATACTAGTTATAGGTGCATCAATATTTTATGGGGAAAAATATTAGCCTGCAAAGAAAAAACTTATTTTATTAATGAGGTGAGGATGTTAAGGTGGATTACTGGTTGTACTTAAAAGAATAGGATAAGAAATGAGTTCATTTATTACTAGATTGGAGTGTATCCAATGAAAGATAAAATCATAAATTGTCATCTTAAATGGTTTAGGCATATTAAGCAAAGATGATTTGATACCCTACTCAAAAACACATGTTTATGCTTTTTCTGCATGTTAAAAGAGGATAACAAAAAAAAAATGAGAAAGACTATTAGAAAGAATTTTCTTTATTTGAAAATTAAAAAAAGATTTCTCATTGATCATGCACATTAAAAGACTAAGGATTCATAGATGTTAAAGTATGTTGTTTTTTTTCGCTTCAAATTTTATTTGACTCAAAGTAACATGCTTGTAACTTTAATTATCACAAAAATGCATGCTTAAATCTATTTTAAATGAATAATTACATAATGCTAGTGATTATGCAGGGAAGGACGTTGTTCTGGGACTTAATATTGAAGTACCCTTTTATTAGAAAGCTAAAGGCTGTTCTGGGAATGAAAGTGAACTATCCTCCCTTAAACAATTCTGGGGTGATGAAAGTTAATTTAGAGGGAAAACTTGTTGCCCTCTATAAGGATACAAATTTGGCCTATGTTACCGGTGGATTTACTATTGGGAAGCATCTATACTTGGGCTCGCTTGTTCAAAACTATCTCCTCAAGATTGACATTACTAAATTAGCTCCAAAGGCGTAGTTGAAATCATAAAAGAATAAGTTCAGAGTTGGATGCCTCATAAATAAGTATGGTTTTGTGCTGCTATTTTCTTGGTTATGAATGTTGAAAAAGATTTATCTTTTTTGTGAAGATGCAAAGCTTAGCCCTATCCTATTGTAACGGTCTCATAATCCTTAGATATAACTTGCTGGTTTAGTTTATCAGCTTCATGAACTACGTTAAGCTTGGATATTCATGCTTTGATATAAAAATGTTAAACCAAGTCTTGTAAAGCTAATGCCCTATTGGCACTCCACATACAACTAACTCACTTTGTGACGTTCTCGGTTCCGAGGTAAGATAAGATGTGTGGCCGAGCGAACCACAGTGAGATTGATTGCTTTGTGACCTTTCCAGCAACCTTATGATCAACCCGCCAGTTACAAGTCTGCGTCTAGCTATGAACCAAATATCCTACTTATGTCAAATTTGAAAATCTTTCCAAGGCATCGATTAAGAAACATTAGCTCATCAAATCTTTCTTATTCGCACACTTTTTTTAATCGAAAGAGTGCCTACATGTTCCATAATAAAAAATATCCTCTACATTCAAAAATATACCAAAGATAAAGTCTTATTAGAACTTTTTTCATATTTTACCAAACAAAATTGTCTTTTGGGATCATACTAATTGCGATTTGCACTCACTCTACGTCCTATTACCTATATCATAAAGAAAAATGCTATGCTTACATAAAAATATATATCAAAAAGTATTCAGGACCAATAAAAAAGTGTAAATAAATTTCATAAAAAAAAGTATTCAATCAATAATTTATTTACATATTAGATTGACACGACACATCATCTATATATTTTGATGTATAATAGTGTGTAATATTCTATTATAAATCATTTCTCCATCAAAAGATCACATTTTATCAAATTCTACAACCACTATTCCATTATTAAAGATTTTAACTTGTCTTTACTTCTCATGGTTCAAACCTTGCACATTTTCCTATCACTCATGGCGCAGAAATTGTCCCAAAATTTTCAGAATTTTTCTCTTGATGCAATGTTATTTTTATTTTTGTTTACCAAAATTCCATATTGAATCTTAATAGTTGTCTCAATATCTCTTCCATTTCTGTTTTTTTATGAAATTGCCAAATTAAATAATTATTAAAAAATTTGGAAGCAGATAACTATGAATGATTTTATAGCTCAATCGTTTTAAATCTTTGCATGTAAATTCAATGGATCATAATATATTTGTCTCATTCATATTCACCTCATTCAAAAAAATAAAAGAAGATAATTTTATCCGGAAATATTATAACATATGAATTCTTTTTATTCATATGCTTAAATTTTACTTAATTTAAAATTAGTTATTAAATTCTCAAATATTCAACAAATTATTTTCTAATTTATCATCTTATAATTATTAAAAATAAAAAATAAACTTGGTAGTTTATATTTGCTATAGATATCAGCATTTGAGTGTTTAGATATATAAAAGAAGATTATATCTTCTATATATATATATATATATATATATATATATATATATATATATATATATATATATATATATATATATATATATTAATGCCTTAATTAATATCTCAAAAAAAATGTATATTTAGAATTTTCATTTTAAATATGTATTTCTAGTGGGTTTTACATGCAAAAGTGCGTTAATCTAATATTCTTAACTCTCTCAAAATTAATGTGCATCTAAAAAAAAACTATATAAATAAAAAAATAAATTTCTATATAAATTAATGCCTGATATTTAATTTTAAAATTTCAAAATATGTCATCAATTTGTTTTATATCAATAACAAGATTTCATGTTTGATATAAGATAATGCTTTTTATAAATAATAAAATGTGCCTTAAATATAATAAGAGACATGCAATAAAATCACAAAAATAATTAATATTGACTAATGATAATGTGATATTCTCATATATAAAATGAAGATTTTGTGTATTGCATTTATGCTTTAATTCACCTATAAAAAAAAATATCACATATAACTAATATTTCATATTAAATTTTATTTTTAGAAAAAATTGGAGCTTTCTCTATGATTTTCAATAGCATTTTTCTAAAAGTATTAGAAAAAAATTAATTTCTTAATTAATCACTGCCTACCTCTATTATTGCTTGAAAATTTATTGAAGCTCTTTCTTAATGAGACATAGATTCGATTAGTTAATTTAATTGATTTCTAAAATTATTAGCTAAAAATTATTTGTTTATTTCCTTAATTAACCAATTTTGTCCACCTCAATGTTATTGGTATTTTTGTTTAGTTTTTTATTGGGATTTTTTTCACATACCATTAATTTTTGTATTTATTGATGTATATTTATTATATTATTAATATAATACTCAGGTCATAAAAGTTAACATTTATTTACTTTTTTTAATAACATTATAAGGTAAATGTTAGATGGCAATTTAGAAAATATAATATAAAGATTTAATCGCTATAATATTAATTTTCTTGAATGCTTAAAAAGGTTTGAATTTTGAAAATTTGAACGTTACAATGAACCGTTGAGCCCATAAATTTAATATGTGATGGATAAAGCTTTTGAAAATACGACCGTTGTAATGCGCATTCAAATTTTGAAACAGCGGCGCTCTATTTCCTACTGCCTCCATTTCCGGCTTTGCTTACCTCTTTTTCCCTTTCATAGTATCAAAGAAGAGGTATGTTATAAAGTATAAAAACCTTCTCAATCTCTTGCCCCTCTGCTTCTTCCGATTCATCTCCTCTTCATAATCTCCAATTGCAAATGAATGGAAAGCCTCCTCTCGCTGTCTCCCCCCGCCGTCTCCGGCCTCGCCGACCTCCATCCTCAGTTACTACTCTTCAAACTTCAACAGTCAAGACCAAATCAAATCGTCCCACTCTGATCCCCGCTCGGCACTCCATTGCTGGGGAGCCCATTCTCAGGAAAGATTACTCTGTTCTATCCTTTGAAGCAACAGATTTGCCCAACAAAGCGAAAGATGATCCCCTCATCTGCACCAAGCCTCTGTTCGAAAGAGGAAGGTTCTATGAACTATACTCTGCTCGAAGAAACGAGAGGCTAAAGAGGAAAATGATTGAATTTTCAGAGGATGCAGTTGCTGTATATCCTGAAGCAGCTGCTGAGCTTTCAAAGAAGAGGAGCCTTAAGAAGTTGGAAACACCAAGGAAATCATGCCCGGCGAACTTCTCGGTGAGCCAGGCAACTACTTTGAGGACTAGTTATAAGGAGAAGCCAAAGGTCTCTTTGTCGGGGGTTTCTGCTTTGTCTTCTGTTGATGTTGGGAGGAAGATGATTACTCGATCTGCTCTCAAAAAGGCAGCTGTTTAGACGAAGAATTCTTGGACCAGATTTATAGGGTGAAAAATGCTGGTTCTTTTTCTTTTTTATTTCCTTCTTGTCTATGCTTTATATTACGAATGTAGAATATTTGTTTTGAAACGAAATGATATTGGCATGCATAAAGATTTGGTCTTCATTTTTTGTATTTATTTTTTTCATTTGAAGAAAACATTCTTGGCAGAATATTAGGAAATCAGACCACTAGATTGTTTTCTTTGATGTTCACTATTTCATCTTCTAAAATCGGATAAAAGCTCAAAGCTTCTAATCCGATTAATAAATAATATGCAAATTGTGATATACTGGATGAGATGCAAAATGTGAAAACTGATGGTTTCTTTTTTTTTTTTTTTTTCATGTTTGTGCTTTATATTACGAATGTAGAAATGTGTTTTGGAAAAAAATGGTATTCGGTGCCGTTCATGCATGTTAACTATGATAAAGATTTGGTCTTCAATTTTTGTATTGATTATTTTCATTTGAGGCAAAGATTGTTGGCAGAATATTAGGAGAACATACCTCTCTAGATTATTTTCGTTGATGTTTCTTATTAATCGGATAAATGCTTAATGATTTCTCATTTTCCGCTCTGCCTCTCTACCCTAACTTTGGCTCACAATGTTTATTAAGGCAGTTGAGTGCAACACGAGCTGAAAATTTTATATAGAAGTCACCCGAGATATGAGGGTTTCTTTAGTGGAGATAAATCGATGATGTTTATATGCCTACACTCCTTTGCAAATATATTATCTACATAAGAAATTAGAGTTGAAAATTCTCTATAATGTCATTAAATAAATTTGAGCCCACTCTGCTGCCCCCTTACACCTTATAAAGGGTGTGAGCAAGGTTTTCTCTGATAATTTATTCCCTTCGTCTATTCTTTTGTTGCCGGTGTGATCAACTTCTCGAGGTATTGTAGTGATTGAGGAAGAGACTCTCCCCTTGTAGTGTAACAACTCAAATTGTTACTAGGACAATTAGAACTAAATTTAACTTAAAAATCAGGATCTCGGGTGACTTCAAAGTAAAATCAAACCAAGTTATTTGATATAATATATTCTTATGATCTTGATGCTCATATTTGAGAGCAATCTCGATAACAGATATTCATAAATTAATTTTTAAATAATTAAAATTCAAAAAATTGAGAAAATTATATAAAATCCAATTTTAATGATTTTAATATCGTTAGATTATGAATATTATAATAAATCTACAAAAAAGTTTTATTAAATTTAGAGTTCTTGATTAACAGTAATTATTAATTATTGAAGTTTTTCTCTTTATAAATTAATTTAAAATAAAATAAGAGAAATGTTATTTGAATCCGCTGACGTGGCACCCAAAAAACCCCACCCAATAATATTTGGATATGATTTCAATATAAATATTAAAAA
Source organism: Gastrodia elata (assembly GCA_016760335.1). NCBI lineage: Eukaryota > Viridiplantae > Streptophyta > Magnoliopsida > Asparagales > Orchidaceae > Gastrodia > Gastrodia elata. The sequence continues at coordinate 68,805,881 of CM028671.1, read as the reverse complement.
TAATATTTATATTATTTTAATGTAAATAAATAAACACTAAGGAAATATGCTCAAATCTTATTGGGTTGGCCTTTTTTGGTGCCACGTCAGCGGGTCCAAATAGCATTTCTCATAAAATAAAGCTCTAAATTGAGAAATTTTGGTACGAATTGTTGATTTTGTTGATATACACTTCATTGTCAAGTTTCATTAATTTTGGAAATAATGAAAAAATACATGAAATTTAAAAAAAAAAAAAATTTATATAAATACCAATCATTTCCCTTTATTTTCCTCACTCTCTTCACCTCTCATCTCCTCTCCCCCTCCACTCTCTCATCTTTCTGCATCGGCCATCACGCTTCCTCCCGCGGACCTTCAATAAAATCTAATCAATTACAAGTTAGTTAGTGTTAGTAATAAGAAAGAGAATAATTTTTTTTAGTCTTTTATTTTTTTCTCATTTTTTTTTATTAACAACAATAATAATAATGCATATTATAATAAGTCTACATAAAAAGTTTCATTAAATTTGAAGTTAATAATTAATCATAATTAATTTTTGAAATTTTTTTTAGAATTTAATTTAAAATTAACTATAGCTCTAAATTGAAAATTTTTGTTATTAATATGTTCATCTCATCGATATACAATTTATTGTCAAGTTTTATTAATTTTGGAATAATGGAAAAATACCCAAAATTTAAAAGAATAAAATTTTAATTAAAATTACTTTTCCTTTATTCAAAATAAATTATTTTGCTATCTATCATATTAATGCACATATCTCACATTAAGTTACTTGATAGCTAAGTAAACTTAAGAGTGTAGTAGGAGGAGAGAGAAAGATGAGAGAGAGAAAAAGAGAAAGATCATGAGAAAATAACATTGTACAAGTTAAAGAAGTTAAATAACTTAAAGAGGAAACAGAAAGATGAGAGACATTTTTTTTTTATAAATACCTCTCACCCTCTTCATTCTCCTAACTCTCATCTCCTTTCCCCCCTCGAGTCATCCATATTTCTTTCTCGGTCACCACTGCTTCCTCTCGCTGACCTTCAGTAAAGCCTCATCAATTGTAAGTTAGTGTAAGTAATAAGAAAGAGATAAATTATGGCGACCCGCACCCTTAATTCGCCAAAGGATTAAGCTAAGGGTGGAGTGTCACTCTGGCTAACCCCTCACTTACCATTGAATTATAATAAAATCCACAATCCACCTGATTAGGGAAGGATTAATACAAAATCAATCTAACAGTCACTATATAAGTAAACGTACAGAGTGCGGAAGCAATAAATGACATCCAAGTATCACAATATAATATAAGTGCAAAATATGGCTCAGAATATAAGCATATAAATCCAAATACACAGTCAAGAGTGCCTATATTATTATAATATTTAAAGTTTAAATAAAAAGGAATTGCAAATGCACTCATCATCACATATAAATCTAAAGACTAGATATGCTCTGGTCCGAGCTGCTGCTCCTCCTCTAGGTATAGCTCCTCATCAGGTACTGGATCCTCTATCTTCTCTACGCCTGCCATTATCAGTTTCACAATGTAGGGCCCCAGCCAAAAAAGAGAAAATCTGGTTAGACAATTTGTCTAAGTACATTTTAGGCTAATACATTCTTATATGTTTTATAATATCACCACTTTACACAATTTTCTTAAGCAACAATATATAAAGGAGCGACTGGCAATACAATAAGAAAGAGGAAAAGCTATAAATAACATTTATAATTTAAGCAAAATGAGGCTAAGAGATGCCTCAAAAGCGAGGTAAACAAGGTAAGACATATAATATAAGTAACTAAACATGTGCTGAAAGGAAATACTACATCCTAATACATGCTGGTGATCAAATGAAATATGCAAATTACAATAATAAATCTCAGCAGTGATACATATAAATAGTAATAAAATCTAACATCCTACTGTATGTAAGCTGTATAAAGAAATAACTGACTGAATAAGCAATGCTAAAACATAGCCAAATACTAAAACTACACATCAAACTCTGTATACTGACTGTCATATCAGAAAATTTGGTTAAACTGGCCCACATATATATACATCTCAATCTGTAAATATACTGAACATACTGCATGACTGAAGAGGCAGACAATACTTATGCAACATATTTTAGTTATTTTATTTTTATTTCTATGGACAACTATTAGAAATAACTGAGGAGTCAAGCATGTCTGCAAGACTATTCGGGTCTCAAGCATAACACACTCTCCTCAATGAGAATGTTAGGCATCCTGATCTCACCTTACCCCTGTCCATTGGGGCAAATGTGCACCATAATCTTCACAAACCAGACCCAAATGTAACTGTTATCCTATTATTTTAAGTTTTCATTTTCATGCACAAAGTTATCTTATATAAAATATCTAAGAAAGTAAGCTCAAATATACAAGGAATGCATAGCACAAAGTATCAAAATAAGCAAGGGACTCTTCTAATATGGTGATACCATCTATTTTCTATTATCCGTTCTAACTATTCTAGGTTACACAAGTTTAGGATTACCGTTTTCCTACTATCGAGTGTAACTTAGAAATTCGTCATTATAAGTTACAAAATATCAGGACTAGCTAGGTTCTAATATACTGAATCAAAGTCGACTATAAGAGTTAAGTAATAAATCATCACGACCTAATTAATAATTTTAGACGTTCTAACTTAAAACTGCTAAATTATAAATTATGGATTAAACACCACGAGATTGGGCTTAATCACATAATCCAAAAAGGATAAGACCTAAGACCTAAGTTTTATTCTAAATGTGATATAATAATTAGGCCAACCCTATTAAGTAATCAAATTTAATAGGATGAATCTCTTATTTTAGATCTAAGGTTAAGAAATAAAATAATCAAAAATAAGTTGAAAAATTCTAGAAACTACTAAAATCAAGGATTCATTCATTAAAAAACCCCATTTTCAATTAATGAAATCAACCCTATGATCTAGTTCTAGTCTCAGGAAAGTCCTTAAGGTGTAGTGTTTAAGACTTAGAAAAATCTTGGAATCTAACATAATAGTTGATTTTACTCACTTAAATATCACTAACATGGTTATAATGTTAATTTTCGTATTTTAAAAGACTAATTAAAGGCTAAAGGTGTTTGTCCAAAATTTTAGACAAAAAAGACCATTTTGCCCCTACTCAAGGGTCTGAAAAGTCAACTTTTGATTTAAGTTTCCAAATTAAAGTTTCTCTTTTTCATATGATTTCTTACTATCTAACTTGAAGATAGACAGTAAGTATGTCCAATTTGGACGAGAAACGGGTCCTACAGGTTCAAATTAAAGTTTTTAACTTAATGGCATTTAAGTAATTTTCACTCTACTTACAACTAAGTTTTTATATAGTTTATTGTAGGCTACTATTCAAGGATTCCATAGAGTCCAAGAACACTGCATTCTGAGGTCAATTGACTAAGTTATGAGCGTTTTAAGTTTGAAGGGCAATTTGGTAAATTCGAGTTGGTCAACGGGTGACAAAAACCGAACTTTTCCGTTTGAAGTCTAATTTCAGCAAACTTAGTTTTTATAGCTTTCCTATAATGTACTGAGTATGTTTGTAGGGAGTAAACCCAATTTGGACCTCAATTGGTCAAATTATGACATAACCAAGGTTATGGGTATTTTGGTCATTTTCTAAATTTATTGGTTTCAAATCCTAAATATTATTTCACTTTATTGATGACATCGAAGTTCTGAACTAGTTAGCATCTTGAATTTTTGAATTTGGGGTTAAATTGACCAAGTTATGGTCATTTGAATCCAAGGGGCATTTTGGTCATTTTTTACTAAAATAAACTCTGAGTTATATGGTTGACTTTATATCCTGATGCCCAAATAGGAAAACTAATACTACTATGATGATAGGGCTGTTCTTATGAGTATTTTAAGACCCATATTGACTATGTTTCGACATCTAGATCAAAAGTTATGGGGTTCTAAAGAGGTCATAAAATGCTACTTCGTTATGCGTACCCCGAAATTAATTTTTATATTATGCCATTTGATTATATTTGTCTTTCTAAGTATTTTGAGACCTATATTGGCTAAATTTGAATTATCCAATAAAAAGTTATTGAACTTTTAAGTATTTGAATTAATTAAATAAATTCCATTACAATGTTATTGTATTTATCAATCAATTAATTAATTTAGGAATAGCTAATTATTAATTTTTATTTTACTGATTGAATATTTATTTTAAGTTAAGCCTAATTACTATTTTTATTAGACTAATTAATATTTATACTTTAATTGAATTAACTAATTTAATATTGGTTAATTTAATTTAGTAACTCATTGCTTTTAATTTACTTATATTAATGCCAATTATCCAACTATGATTTAAATTAGTTCATTGTTAAAACTAATATTAATTTGTTAACCAAGAGTAAATTATTTAACTGCTAATGAATTATTAAGTAATTAATTTACACTTTCCTGTTTTAATTATAGTTACATATATATATATATATATCTATATATTCATTAATCTGTATATATATAATATATATACCTAAATATTTTTATTTTTATTTGAATTTAATCTAAATGTTTCATATATATATATATATATATATATATATAGAGGTATATACACAATATATAGTTTTTTTATATATATATTTATTTATTCGTTTGTAATTATTAATCTCCAGAGATTTGATGGCAACGGGGCCCATCCTCGACACGTGGCAGAAACCAGTTGGATGAGGAGCTGCGGGGTAGGGCCCATTGTTGACTGACCCATGACGGGCGGGACCCGCCACTTGACAGCGCGACAGGCCAGCCGCGGGTCGAGACGGGCCCGAGCGCTCGGCCCGAAAGCGCGGTCCCGAGCCCAGTAATGGGCCGGGTGAGACGGACGACGCGGACCCGAAAGAACGGGTCGGGCGCTACGCGACCCAACGGACGACCTTTCGACTACCTGAGGCTTCGCGTATGCAGCGAACCCTAGAGTTCGCATTCCTAGAGTTCGCGAATGCGAACTCAGCAAAAAATCGGGAGCTTCGATCGTGACGATTTGATGAATTGATTGTTAAATCAACGATGTAGAGAGCGCGTGATTCAATATTAGGGTTTGGGGAGGTACCTTTCGATGACATGAAGATGTTAGGGTTGACGAGCCTCCACCAGACCAGTTCGCACGACTCCGACCCGTTGCTGCACAAGTTGGCGAGGGCTTAAAGATTTCCGGGCGGAGAAGGCGAGGTCCAGGGATGCTATGGTTGGCTCGATCGACGGCGAGATCTACCACGCGACAAGCGCCACGCGTCAATCCAGGGTTTGCGCACGACGGGGAAGAGGATTCGTGTGCCGTTCGATCCTCAATCGGATGGTTGCGATCGGCCGTTAGGTCCTAATGGGAATGGAGACAGCGCGGCTAGTAAGTTGACGGCGACGTTTGACTTTAAAATAATATTAACTTCAATTAATTTTAATTAAAATTCTAATTTTAATAATTAATTAACATTTTGATTCTCAAAAATTCCAAAATTTCAAATATATTTTTCCTAGCTATTTGAGAGGTGAGGAACGCAACGGCTAGGATGGATTTTTGATCCGACGAGTATTTTGATTCCTCGATTTTCGGGGCATTTAAATATTATTAAAATATTCGTCAAACTTTCGACGACTTCCGATTGACACGAAAACTTTGCCCCTAGCTAATTCGTGGTCAACGAGCGCAATGGCGAAGTCCGTTTTTTGATCGGAGGTCAATTTAAATAGGTCAAATTTTAGGGTTTCTGGATTTTTTTTTTTTAAATAAGGATTTGATCTATTTGACTCCTGATTTGGACTAGGTCATAGAGATTGACTCCAATTGACAAAATTAACACTTATGATTATATTTAAGACTAGGATTAGTCGTAGTTGACTAAGGTAACAACCTGAGTTGTTACATGAATTTTTTCTTAGCAATTTTATTTTTTTCTCATTTTTTTAATAATAATAATAATAATTATTATTATTATTATTATTTATTATTATTATTATTGTTATTATTATTAAAATTATTTCTAAATTTTGTAATTTTTATTTTAATCATTTCAATTCAGTAATTTTATTTCTTTCAAAAAATATATATATATATAATCTAATTATTATTACAACTATTTTTACTATTATTTTTAAATTTGACAATTTTCATTTCAGTTATTTAACTCAATCATTTTCTTTCTCTTAATATATAAATATAAATATATATTATTACTATTATTATTATTTATATTTCTGTAATTTTTATTTGAGTCATTTCAATTTAATTATTTTTTTTCTTCAATATATATATATATATATATTACAACTACTAATATTAATAAAAATTATTATTTTTAATATATACAAATAAATAAACAATATTATTATTATTATTGTTATTATTTTTACTAAAATAAATAATATTATTCTTTTCATTTAATTGGTTCATTTGTAATTTTTTCATCGCTATTAATGCTTTATCCACTTTGATATATTTATATGAGATATTGCGCTCAAAATTTGAAATAAATTATCAGATTTCAGTATCATTGGTACGTTCAGGTTGATCTTAAGCCTGTACATACAATATGTTAGGTCATGACATATTAATATTTTGAGAAATAAAGAGTGTTGTAATAACATTGAGTTGTTAATCAATATTTATCAATTTAAGGCCTAAAACATCCCTATTAGTTTCCAAAAATCATTAAGAACTAACCTACGAAATTTGGTTCGATTTGGAACTCATTTCAATTTCATGAATATTTTAATATATTTAATTAATCAAGAAATTATGATAATTAAATTGACATTCGATTAAAAATTTGATTTAATTTTTGAGTTCCTCACCCTCAAATTGGCTAGGGGTGAATTTTTTGAATTTTTCGAAGCTCGTTTGATAGCTTAAATATTAATTAACTAAATAATAATTAATTATTTAATTATTTTAGGCCCCATTGTCCTACTTAACGAGATGGGGTCATTTAATCAAACAATGCGCAGATCAGTGTTGTTTAATCAAACTAGCCATCTAAATCGAATAGTTGGAAGTCGTTGTCCTTAGTGCTTTACGAGCAAGCAACGCGTGGCACGTGGCCTGTGCAAGCGGCAACTGTCACGCCCATCGCTTTAGTGGATCTCCTGCCCCCAATAATACCCTAAACGAAAGTCATGCATGGTTTGCATCGATCAAGAATCAATCTCAAGCTTAGGAACCTCTCTCGTGCCCTCCAAGTTCGCCGATCATCCTTCGTCATGAACCCTATGTATGTTCCTCCTATGCAATTGAATGCTCAATTACCGCAATTATTGCTTTGTTTTTTAATTACATACATGTGATGGCCCGATGCCGGTTCATCAAGAACTGTTCCAACATTTGGTTTTCATAATTCGCAGGATCCTATTGAGTAATTCATAAGAGAGTAATACACATATAAAGGCCAAATAACATTTCTCATTCATCAAAACTATATATTACAAAAATAGCTAACGTACATCTCATACAATGTTCATCATTTTGAAATAAAAGTTAAACTGAAACAAAAAAAAAAGTAAAGTTGTGTTATTGATCCATTAGTAATTTAAAAATTTATAAATTAAAATTCTCGTTCGAATTCTCCCAGAAATACTTGACTTGGTATTGTAAAGAAATAATATCAGAATTGAAATTCTCATTAATTAGAGAATATTTTAAGTACCATAGTAAGCAATAAAATATTTTATTTTATAATAGCAGTATGTGATTAGCGAAAAAAGAATGTGATAAAAATGCAAAAAAATAAGGTAATACGCAAATGGAATAATTAATTTCCTACAAAAAATATAATCACAAAGATGTATGTTACTGATATCGTATTTTTAGTAACCAACCAACGTATATTACTGATGTTATTTTTCTAATAACCAACCACTTATATTACTGATATCATTTTTTTAGTAACCAACCACTTACATTACATATGTTATTTTTCCAGTAACCAATCACTTACATTACTGATATCATTTTTTCAGTAACCAATCATTTATATTATTGATGTTATTTTTCTAGTAACCAACTATTTTATATAAGGGTGTTGGTTTCAAATAATCAACCAAGTATCAATATTAATTTAGCTCAAAGCGAAGCTAAGTAATAGTAAAGTGCAAAAAGTAATACATGTATATATACTGGGTACCTTTTTTTTTAAGTTTCAATATAACAGTTGATTGAATATGTATGAATTTTTAATATTTAAATTATCATTTTTAGCTAATACTTAAAGATTCATAAAAATAAAGTAGTGTGATATTTATTTGAAATATTCACTTTATTCTTTTATATTTTATTTTTCTTTCACTCTCTCTTCTTGATAGAAGACATAATTTTAAGCTACTGAGGATAGTAATAATATTTATAATAGCGACATTATTATCATTAATTAATAAAAATAATGATGATAATAATGTATAGAAGAAAAAAGACATAATTGAAATGATTGAATTAAAATTGAAAAAATATAAATAGTAATCATAATATAATATTTATAATATTATCATTATTGATTAATGTAGTAATAATGATGCTAATGACATTTTAGAGATATTATAATTATTATTATAAAAAATGAAAAATAAAATAAAAAAAAGAAAGTAATAATAATAAATGCAAAATTTTCTCATCTTTTTTTCCCATTTTTCTTCCTCCTCTCACCTAGGGTTAGGGTTGCCGGAAACCGAAGGGAGATCAGACATGGCTGAAGAGGGCCGGAGGGGGATGGCCAAAGTGGGGTGGCTGGACTGTTGGCTGGTAGCTGTTGGTTGGCTGAGGACTAAGAGAGGCTGGCTATTGGGAAAAGAATGGTTGGGCTGAGGGGGCATAAATAGAGAGGAAAGAGGAAAATGGATGACCAGCCAATTGGGAGGCCGATCGGTCGCCGACCGGCACCGACAGGCGCTGACCAGCTGCCAACCAGGGCGGCATGCGTATAAGGGTGTGGCTCCGTCTACGTGTCTATCTGCGTCTGATAAGCTCTATTGAGCACAGAGCCTACAACTTGGCGTCCGGGGAGGGGGGGTGAAAGAGGAAGATGGGAAAAATAAAATAAATAATTTTAATTAAAATTTTCGTATTTTTTCGTTATTCAACCTCCAAAAATAACGAAACTTGACATCGATGTGTGTTACGATGAGATGAACATCCTTGCGCTAAATTTTTTTGATTCGAAGCAATATTTTATTTTATATTAATTTCTAACGTTTAAGACTTCAAAAATTAATCACGATCGAACCAGTACTCTAAAATTGATGAAATTTTTAGTGTAGTATTTAAATAATATACTTAAAATAATGATAAAAAGTAGATGAATTTGGACTTGTATTTAATTTTCTCAACTTATTGAATTTAAGAAAATTTAGAAATTAAAGCAAAAGTTTTTATTATCCAGATTTCTCACAAACTATGGTATTTTGATCTAAAAATTATTTTTATTCAATGGTATTTTGCTTTGCCCTAATTTGAAATTTTACAGAATTCTGATTTCTGAGTCAAAAATTGACCTAATTTTGCGAAGTAACAACATTAGGTTATTATAATACATTACTCTATCGATTACCGATCTATATTGGGCTCGAGCAAACTTAACAAAGGTTCAATGATCACTATCTCGAAGGTAGAAAATAGTGAACCCTAGTCGAAGGGCTTTGTTGTTTAGGTAACATCAAGTAGCAATTCATTAGCCATGTTGTATATTTTGATGAGAGCTTCAATTTTACATATTGCACGTGCCCTTTGAAATATCATGTGAACAAAGAATTTCAATGCCCTAGTTCGGGCTCCTCATCGTTCCGACGGGGAAATGCTACAGTGCCTGGCGGGTCAACCCGAGTTGCACGACACTGCCCCCTTGCGCATGCGGGCGCTTCACGTGCGTGACGACGGGGAAATGCTACAGTGCCACGGCACTACCCCAAGGTTGCGCACGCAGGTGCTTCGCGTGCGTGACGATGGGGAAATGCTATAGTGCCACGACATTGCCCCACAGTTGCGCACGTGGGCGCTTCGCGTGCATGCGAGAGCCGCCTGCAGTCGATCACATGACATATGTGCGATCCTATAATTAAGGATTAATTATTTTAATAAATTAAAAATATTCAAAATTTAATATATCATTAATTACAAATCCAAATATAATGATGTTATATCTTAAAGTAATCAAATAAATATAAGAAATATTAATATATTATTAATTTTATATTTTGATAATTAATATTACTAATCATCTTTTTATTTATTATTAAGGGTGATTAAACTATACTTTAGCCATTTAATATCCCAATTGTGTATGATTACTATCATTTTTCTCATTGTTCTATAGGGAGGTTATAGTTATTGATTTTGTGTCAATTGGACATCATTTGGTGAAATTGCATTTTTGGCACTTCTCTTAATCATTAATGAAAATTATTTGTTATGTAAAATTTTATTATTAACTCTCTAAACCCAAAGATAGTAAACCTTAACTTAGATTGAGACTTAATTGGACCTTAGGGCATGCTATTGGTAGAGAATATATAATTTAGAAATTAATTTGATTAACATAGAGTACGTTCCAACCTTAGAAATAAAAATGAGAATTTCTAAGACAAACTTAGGATTGATCATTGTAAAAACATCTAACATATTGTGTAGAATTAAAATAACATATATTCTATGCCTAAGTTTCATTAGATTTAATTGTAGAAAATTTAGATATATAGATGTTAACATAGTATGTCATTTTCATCTCTTAGATGTAAGGATGACTCAATGACTTTAGTAATATTGAACATTCATTAGCTAACAATTTAATGAAGAACATTAGAACCTTATTCACATACTTAGTCTTGAGATTTCCAAATCATTAAGATAGGATTGAGAGGCTATTGTAGTAAAATATTTACTTAAAAAATTAGTGAGCAGCTGATAATTAGTATCATAAGAGTGAGAAACACCTAAACCTTAGAGATTCTAGCAGATTTGAAGCTTAGTAAAAATCCTTAAGATGATAATAAGGAAGTTGAGCTTAGAATATAAGCTATTAAGTGGAATTTATGTTAGAGAATATTAGGGTATATAAATAATGAACTTTAGGGCGTGGTTGAGGTCATCAAATCTTTAGAATTATTATGATCTAGATTGAGGATTAGTAATTTATTTTTAGTAATTGAGGATGAATTATTAGATAACTTAGACAAAAGAGAGTATTCAATAAGATAAGTCCTTAAATATTATTTAACACTTATAGCTATAAATTATTTTGTCATTTGAATGATACTTAATTAATTTACTATTTTTTAAAATTCACACTATTATATTATTATGCTTGAATTAACATTTAGATCTTTGATGTCTAAGTTAATTAGGGGCTTGATTAGCCTCAATCATTAAAATAAATAATTGAAGTAGAAAACAATGGATATTATATGGCTTACAATAATTTAGAAATTTTTGAAATGATGCAGTGCATTGAGACTAAATTCTTGAAATTATACATTAAAATATTATGCATAAAATAAATATTTAAACATCCTTTTGAGGGGTGTCAGATGGTGGATTATATTGTATAATTGATATTGAGCCAGTGCATGATATAGAGTATCATGAGACCATATAATTCATATGAGGGGGAATGCGTGTGTGTTTATAGGATACCTTTGCGGTTCATGCGCTCGCACGATCGCTAGACCGCAGTGACGTACAATTGAATGACTGCAGCCATTCGATCGACTCGATCGGGCGATGGACGGCTTAGATTCGACTCGTTAGGTAAAACCCAACGTTAGGTTAGGAAATAAGGAAAATTAATTTAAATATTAATAAATTAATATATGACTTTTGTTTAATTAAAATTAGTGTATTAAAATATCTTCAAAAAAGTCAAAAAATTCACCCTTAACTAAATGGAGGGTGAGGAACTCAAAAACTTAATTATATTTTTGATCAAATATTAATTTAATTATCTTAAATTTATAAATATTAAAATAATATTAAAATATTTAGGAAAAATTTTGACAACTTCTAAAAATTTCCAGAATATCACCCCAGCTAATTTTAATGTGAGGAATTAAATAACGATCTCTGATTTTAATTTGGAGGTCAAATTAATTTAGATAATTTTTAGGATATTCAAATTGTCTCGAAATGCACGTTGAAAACGAACGATCACTAAATCACACCAAAATTTAGGTGCAGGATCCTAATGCCATTAGGAGACTACCATCGATGATTTTAACGTAATTTGAATGTATAAAATTAAGTAACAACGATTTGGTCATTACAATAACTAAGGTAATTAAATATATATTCCTATGATAGTGGCACTAAGTTCTTTAGCTCAACATTTGGGAATTTTTGGGCAGCATTCACACTTAAGAATTAAACTTTGGTTTGAGGTGTGCTTAGCTTCGAAGAAATTACCTATAAGGTTCAGACATTAGAAGTTCTTAAGGTAGATTAAACATAGATATTAAGTTGGATTTCTTAAGTTAGTATATTTCATCTTATGAACTTAATTAAGTGTTTAATTGATGAATCTTGAAGATGGTAACCTTAGAATTATGTTAAAGAGTCTTAAGTGTGATTTATTATTATAAATTATTTTCAAAACTACAAAATCATATTTTCACACACACACACAGGCACATTTTCAAGATGGAACAAACATATTGATTTGTAGTAAATATGAAATGGAAGATACATGATTTTAAGATTTATATTTGTTCAAATAAAATTTCATTTTTGTGTTTAATGATTATGTGAAAAATATTTTAATTTTGTCCAAGCAAATATTACTATGTAATTATAAACACATATATACTTAAATATGCTGTTAAATTGTGACATGCTCTATATACAGGCTTACACATATTTGTAATACTCAAATGTTACATAATAACATGTTCATATTAAAAAAAAGTTTTGAAGGTGCTCTGCAGGGCGGGCAGCTCCAGCAGCAGGATCAGGAATAGGAGGTTGGTGGGGACGAACATGTAGTAGGGGACGCCGATATCGCGGGCAGCGGCGAAGGCGTCGGTGGCGAAGAAGTCGAGAACGAGGGCGGCGAGGTTGGTGGTGGGGTGGAGGTCGCCGAGGGCGGATCAGATGGCAGGGAGGGAACGGAGGGAAACGAGGCGTACGGGTCTCGATGGTGGCGGCCGGGGGAATGAGTCGAGGGGGAAGGGTCAGCCAGCTGATGCCGGAGGGGAAGTTGCGGGCGGTTCTGTTATCGGAGGTGGCGAAGGTGATGAAGGTGACCGTGATGAAGGTGACCATGATGAGGGACTGAGGATTGAGACAATTTAAAAATTTTAAGGATTAAAATGAAATATTTTTAAAATTTTGAGAATTTATTTGATATAATTAAAATTTTAGGAATTAATTTGAGATAGATTTAAAATTATAGGAATTAAAATAAAATTTTCCCAAAAAAAATTATTATTTAAGGCGAGATAAATAGAGATGAGGCAGAGAATCACTTTTAATTACGCCACATCGAATAAAATTTTCCTCCACAAATCTTCAAGTTTATTAGTGCTTATATATATATATATATATTAATATAGTTCATACCTAAGCTATGGATCGCAGCGGGCGGTGATACTAAGTTGGTGAGCAAGCAGAGGGGTGAAGCTTTCTCGGCAACGGAGCAAGAAGGTATTCGTAGTTGTCGTTACATTGGTACTATCCATTCTCTATGTCTAACTTTATTTGAAGTTCAAGAACTTCGATGCCGTTTATAAACGATTTTGATTCGATAACCCTATCCCCATCCCTTCATGTCATCAGTAGCAATCAACTAATTTTTGTATAAAGATGATAAGAAAATTGATATAAAAATCCAGTACTTTTCTGAATCAGGAAAAGAAAATTTATACCCATCTCTCTACTAGTAGCAGACTAATATTCCTTGGAAGGTTTTATTTGAAGCAGTTTGTCATAGAAAGATGCAGAGATGAATTTTACTTGCTTTTTTCTTGAATAATTATTTTTCATTGTATGAGAATTACTATCTCTTTTAACTATTGTGGCTGAAATTTGTCCTTGCATACTTGATGGATGAATTTAACTTTGACTTGTCCAAAATTCATTTGAATAGTGCCATATTGTAGAAGATTATTTTTTCTCTTTTCCTGCCTTTGTGTAGAGATTGTGATATTCTTAGATTTAGTCCTATATATGTTTTTCTTTTTTTAAAATGAAAATGGAAGATTTTAGTTCAGTTACAATATAAGAAAGAAATCAAAATAAATAGAGCCAAAGCACTATTCAAAGGCTATTGCGAGCAAATCAGGGCTCTGAAGCTCCAAATAGCCTAAGAATGAGCCTTCAAGTTCTGGACATGCTGCTGAATTATGCATTTTTCCATCGAGCTCTAAATGCGTTTGCTTGAAGACTACAACAGGTTGAGAAAATTCCCCTGTTTGTAGTTCATCCACTGCTTGTGCATACTCTAAATGATCCGGAGATAGTACAGGTACGAACCAACGGATACCTAATTACTCACAAATTAAAAAGAAAGAGAAAGAGGAGATATCATGACTATCTCAGGGCTCAGACCATCAATAGCTTGAAATAATGTCCAGTGATGATGAAGTATTTCCATTAGGTAGGTTTAGCTAGGGTGATTTTTATGGAGGTACTCTTACATAGATGGAATGAGCTTTATCCTAAGCTTCATAGACTCCAATTGAGTTCATATGACTTAATTGGATCTTTAGTAGTTTCTCTCACTATTATGGAGTTTAAGTAAGATTTATTTTTATGAATTTATTATCTTAGTGGATATGTTTAATTTGATAGTCACTTCTTCCCAAAGTTTGTTGTGTTGCTTCACTAGATTGACCAAGTTGTAATCTTAGATACTTTATATACTTGGTGAGTCTTTATTCTTATGTGTCACAATGTGTTAATTTATTATTAGGATCCTAATTTAAATTTAGCATATTTGAAGGTTCTATTCTTCCTTGGTACAAGCTAAGTTTCTTAATCACTTAGTCTAGACAAGTTAAGGATGGTCTTTGTGGAATTTGGGCTAAAGTTTAATGCCTTAACTAGGGCATAAGGTCAAATATTTCTAGTAAAAATTTTTTTATACTACAATCTAACTTTTAGCTAGACTATCTTTGTTTAGAGTTCTCAAGATAGAATTCTAAGCGTTATCCTTAAGCCTTTATTGGGATCTTTTAACTTTAAACTTACCACTTAGGCTTAATGGGCAGCTTAAGGGTCTTGAGTTAAGTTCTTAGGGTCTCAATAAATACATAACATTCATTTATTCATAATTTAGGTTTACTTCACCTTGAATAAATCTTGACCAAATGTAAGGTTACTTAAGGGCTAATATGTTTCAATGCTTGCACCCTTTTTGTCTCCATGTGTTTTAACATATATATACTTTAAATTAATGCTTTTGACATCCTTATTTGACTTTAAAATCTAATATGTATGTTGCTTAAGCTTATACTAGATTAGCTCTTGATATGGTTTATAACTTATGGTTTAATTTTTTTTATTGCTTAGACTTAATTTTGATTATATTTGGTTGGGTTTAGCCTAAGGTTGATCATCTTTTATTTTCTTAATATATGTATTATTTACTGAATCTTATGTTAATTAAGTTTCAAATATGATGATTGACGTTTAAGAATGATTTGTGTTCACAATTGTTGGGTTTAAGGTGACCCACCACCATATAATTTTCACTTCTTCAAGTGGCTTGCATCTTGTTTTATTTTTGAACTTCTTGATTATAATATTTGGGACATGTTGAGTTCATATCCAACTCCATAGCTCTTCTTATGGTTCATAATATGACCTATGACTAAGGTTTGTAGGCTTAGAATGCATGATGGAGGCAACTAGCTAAGGCTTATGTCAAGTGGCTTCCGTATGAAGACAATTGCCCTAAACAGTGCATCACATTTTGTCTTGTTTCTTTATGACATGCATATATTAGTTTTAAGTTTGGTAATATTAAAATTCTATAGAGTATTAAAAATACATCCCTATTTCCTTCATGGGGTCGTACCTTGCTTCATGACTTTTCTATTTGCTAGTGCTTGTTCTTATACTCATAGACTCATTGTAATTCTTATTCCTACTTAGTATCTCCTATAGTTGTTGATATAGATTAAGAAAATCAGAGGATTGACTTTAGTTAACACTTTTGATTGTGATTTGCTTAGGTTTATGAGTTGTGACAATTGTTCTAAGTTGTCATTAGTTATTGGGCATAGTTAATTCTACCATGATTTAATTCATTAAGCCATACGATGTACCTAGTTGGAAACCATTATTTAGGGTGTTACAAATCAGAAAACTAATTGATTTTACCACCTAATGACATGGTAAGTTAAATCCTTAGGTTCATTGGGGTGATCGTTTCATAGGAGTTAAACTAGATCATGCATGTATTTCCCTTTGAAGTAGGTTCTTGGGCTTGCCTTATAGCATTCATCCTTCTTAAAACTTAACTTTCTATATTTCGACCACCCGACATCCTTTTAGTTTTATGTTCACTGATTTAGGGGTTGAAATGTTTAATTATTCGTTAATTGAATAGTTTCCATAGCATACAACATCCTCCTCATGGCAAGTATCAAGTATGTAAGGTTTTTCAAGATTAAGTGTATCGAATTTGATGAAAATTCTTCATTTACTAAATTTTCAATCATGAAGTTATGCCTACATTTCTATGGTGAAGATTAGTATTTATCATTAATTAGTCTAATCTTGATGGTCGAATCATTTATTGTGTTACACATGCAAGTGGTCTTGTTACAGAGAATTAGATTTATGATCTTTCCATTGTTTACTCTTCCGTGACTTTGGTTGCCATATATTTGTATACTAATTTTCACATACATTAACATTCTTCAAAGTAAATTGATACATATATATTCATGGTATAAAGTTAGCATGCATACATTTCCATTATTGTGTTGCTAAGGAAAGTAAAATTTCTTCATGCCATGGGTCTATCCTTACTATCACAATTGTTCATTTTTAGAATCTAGAAGATTAAAGCATACTAGCGGTGGCTATAAATATCTAATTATCAAAATTAATTGTAAATATTTCTTGAGAGGCTTATACCTTTCTTTGAATTAATTTTATGGAAATTAAAGAAAGAAAAGCTTCATGTCTTTCTTGTTTATGATTCCTTAAAGTCAAGCATTTAGGGACGTTTGTAGATTATTGCATGTGGTTTATTATAAACTTATGAAGAAGTATAATAATCATTAATAAATCTTTATTGAGCACCTAATGGTCTAAAAATTAATTAGCCATGCATGTTCAAAAATTATTAGGACAAATGGTATTGAATGGAACACTTATTAAAGGTCTTAAAAAACTTCAAGGGATAGGTGGAGTCTCTAAATGGTTTAGATGAACTCTAGCTGATTAGATCTACATTTGAGCTAGCCCAAGTTAGCTCAAAGGAGGAATTGAGTGCTCTTAGATTCTCCAAGGTTTGGATGCCTTCAAGCTGATGGGTCTTCCACCCAACAGCCTCTAAATGGTCAGTGAGGTCTCCCAAAGCTTTGGCTAGGTTTCCAAGACTTGACTGAATTTTAGTCTGGCCGGGGTGGCACTTGGGTTACTTTAGCTAGCCCAAGTGAAGCTCTTGGGTTCATTTAGGAAGGTGATCTTCCAACAACTTCTGGGACTTCCTCAATTATTCTATAGGCTTCCCTTCACCTTGTGCGCTCTTCAGGGTTAGAGAGAGAGAGACCCTGGGGTTGGTGGTGGCTGGGGTTCCAACAAAAAGTTAGCACACAAAGAGAAGAGTATGAGAGGAGAGAGGAAAGGATTCAGAAGATTTTAATGAACTACAATGGTTCAAAGTTTTAAAGGATAGCTCTATTAGATTTTTGGGATTAAATATAGTGCATTGGGGATTGATCAGGGGCCATGATTAGCTGATCGGCCAACAATGGAGATCAGGCGTTTGTCATCAATGGTAGAGATTGCAATCCTTACAATCTGTTGTTTGTGCTCAATAAATCACATGGCTGACTGCTAGTGCCCATGTGGAAGAATTTCAATGCATTTGAAGTGCGGGAGCTCCATCTGAGGGTTCAGGAAATCCATCCCAACTGTGGTTCCGCTCTGATTTGTGTTAGGGTATCGGGGTGGTTCAGGTGAAGGCGATGATACTGTACAGGGGTAATGGTTTAGGTTTTCCTCAGCCATTGGTTAAAACTATTATTCGATGTTACGGTGTTAATTCACTCTGCATTTATTCACTTATTTATTAGTTGTATTTTAAGTAAAGATTTAATGGCTCAGATGTCCTCCACCTTTTAAACTCTTAATCTTGTAGTTGGATTTAATCCAAAGGCTAGGATTTAATCCATTGTTTGGATTGTTGATCATCGTTAGATCATATCATTTGATTTGATGGCTAAGGATCCACATGCGGTTTGGTTTAAGTGTCGTTAGATTAAATCCTAGATTCAACGGTTCAGGGTTCACCCACTATTATATAAAGGATTTAATTAAATTTTATTTAATTAAATCAAAGAAAAATTAATTAATTTAATTTAAAATATTTTGTAAATATTTTGCTTATTTTAATTTAAAAATTATAAAATTTACTACAAGTATATTTTAATATGAGAAATTTAAATCTAAAAGTATTTTTGAGTTATACTTATTTAATTACTTATATATAATTTTCTAAATATTTTTCTTTATTTTTATAAATTATTACATACTTGAGAAAATTCTCAAAATTTTCCCATTGCTCCCCATTGATACACTTGATGTTTGGGATACTTCATTCCCATAATGTGTGCTTTATTTGCCATAAAAATATTTTCTTTATTACATTTTACTGTGCTTTAAGCTTAATTAGTATTTGATTAGCTGATAACAACCTATGATTGTTACTTTAATGACCTTAGGTCATTTTTAACAAGGACGTTAATTTCCCTCTTTGTTTAATTTATGTTGATTACCCCAAATTTCAGTTTTTAGTTAAAATTTTTTCGCTAAAATCTGTTTTCATCAATTCTCGTTAGTTTCGGTTGCGTGTTATAACAAGTATGACTAATAAAAGCTTTACAAAAGCCATTTAGGGTAATGAATACAAATAAAATTATGTATATCTATTTTTACACAAATTTGCTGAGGATGGAAGTTTGATTATTTTAAATTTGAAATTAATTACAAATTTAAATATAATTAATAAAATATTTCAGATTTCTTGATTTATCAAAGATCTCAATTTCAGTCAACATTTAGTCAAATTCCTTACTACTAGACATTCTTCTTTTATTTAAATCCCTTCATTATGACTTAGGCACGAATCCTCTTTCCATTTTTTTTTTCCTGTAACTGAGCGACTCTCGGTTCTCCTTCCATTTTTGTAATCGATGCAGAGGTTACAGCTCTTTCCAAAACCGCCGACAATTAAGTCGATGATTTTCAATGGAAGAATAGACGTGAGTACTGCACGGTAAACCCCACTTAGAAAACGCAATTCCTTACTTCTCCCTCGCTGGAAACACACAATAAATCCAACGGGTTTCCTCACGTTCGCAAGTGCTACCTAAGCAGCA
Source organism: Gastrodia elata (assembly GCA_016760335.1). Classification (NCBI taxonomy): domain Eukaryota; kingdom Viridiplantae; phylum Streptophyta; class Magnoliopsida; order Asparagales; family Orchidaceae; genus Gastrodia; species Gastrodia elata. Next base: position 68,786,299 of record CM028671.1, on the reverse strand, counting down.
CGAAGCTCACGACCCTCACACACATTTCTTTTCGAAACCCCCAATATTCTTCAAAGGGGAGCCCTAGCCTCTCAGCGTCTCCTCAACCACTGTGCATTGCGTAAATTTCTCCCGAATTTTTCTATCAACTCCTGAAGTCTTGAAGAACCCCACCTACGTGTGGAATTAAGGCCGGTGATTTTTGAATCAGATCTTCATTCTCTACTCTGATTCTATTCTCTCATCAAGGTACTCTCAAATCTTATGCTAATATGTTTTAATTGAACTTCAAAGTTTAAGGAATAATGAGTCTTTATTCCCAATTGTTCATTTGGCATAAATCTGTAACAATCGGACATCATATGAACAATAGTTACCTAATGAGGTTGTTGTGACAAATTTGGAGAATTGTAATAATGCATCTCAGATTTACTCCTCTCTCACAACAAAGTTTATTTAGGTCATCTTAATTTATGTTATATCTTAAATTGAGATTAACTTATTTACTGGTGAATCAACATTTGCTACTAGTGTTGTTAATCCCCAAAGGGGTTCTCAGTATTGCTTTTTTAGAAACATAATTTGAGCTAAAACTTTTAATAACAGTACTTGATCTTCTATGCAAATGTTATCATTTTTTTTTGTGATCGTACGAGTCCGATGCCGCTTCATTAGTAATGGAATGTTAACCATTAAATTTCAGAAGTCTTAGTCACATTTGAGCAGTTGTATTTGAAAAGGGTTTAAGTATAGCTGTAGTATGATCTATTTGTTATGACCCATGTTAGTTTAGCAACAACCAATCTAATATAGGTGTATCTTTCTGCAGGATCATATTGACGGTTAAGCAAAATAGCAGCTAAACAACATCCAGAGCCATACGAGAAAAAAAAAATCATTCATTCAATTTAAAAATAGCATCATCCAGAGCCATACGAGAAAAAAAAATCATTCATTCAATTTAAAAATAACATCATCCAGAATATTAAATAAATTACATCTTACAAAAATAAATATTTATCTCTTCAAAAGAAAGTAAAAGCTAAAGTTATAATTAGTGCCATGATTCCTTCTAACATCTTTAAACTACCTCAGCCTCTTCCAGCTGTATCTGATTTGATATTATAAAAATAATGCATTTTTGCACATTCTAAGTACAAAGGATATTAAATAATATACTTTTAAGAAAAAATAGAAAACAAAAATGATATGATAACATTTGCAAGAATATAGTTTAATGTAAATAAAGGATAATCATAACTCCTGCTAATAAACATTTCTTTATCATGATTATGTCATATGTCAAATTTCAAACGATGATCGCATAAAAATTTATGTTTATGTTTATGTCTTGATATCATGAAGCAACGTTAATAGTTATAATGGGCAAAGCTAGAACCTTGAGTCTGGGCTCAATAGAAGCATATCCTTCACTTGGCCCCCCTCAAAGGCTCTTAAGTGGCACCACTCTTATAGCTCCCGAGAACTAACCCCGTCCCTATCTTATTCAACCATCATTTCTGAATCTTTTGCAATATTCACAAGATACATAAATATCATTTTGTCTTTTTTTACATAATTAGTAGTAAAAATAATGCATTTAATCACAACACAAAACATGTTCAAGGCGATGCTTAAGCAACAATAAAAGTAAATAAGAGTATAAAAAATAATATTTAGTGTAACCTTGTGCTCAACTGTTGAGAAAATACTCAAAATTTGATGTCTTCAAAATTTTTATTTGTAATTTTATTAGTCATTGAAATATTTGTTTTCATTCCCAAGTTTTATTTATAAGTTTATACGTGGGCTTATGAACTAAAAACTTCTTTAGAGTTATTCAAACTAAAGATTCATATGGAAGCTTCTAAGCTTATGTAAATATTTTCTAAACTTATTAAGTAGAGAATATTTTTCTACATTAATTTATATTTTTGTGTATAACTCCATAGAAATAAAACAGAAGGTGATTATATTTAATTGGAGTAATTAAATCATTTCGCTAAGGAACTAAAATCTTACTGGAGCCTAAATTTAAAGATTTATCAAAATGTTTTCTTATAATACATGTTATTTTAACTATATAAATCATATTTAACTTATCCAAATTTCATTATAATGCTCCAAGACAGTAGTAATCCAACATGAACATTCTCCATGCATATGATATTATTAGAATCTCTTGCAAGTAATTACGATAAATGAAACGAGTTCTCATAAATACCTTTAGAATACATTTTTCATTAAAGTTCAGCTTAACACACAAAGATAATATTTCGAATGATCGATTATTTTACTAATAATTCAGTTCATTAGTAAGGTTTAGAAAATTCATAGCAACAAAATAAATTTAATCTTAAGTTATCATTAAGAATTATAACAACAAAATTAAATGGAAACTCGTACCTTGTGAATCAGCCGAGTGCAAAAGGAATCGAGCGAAGAAGGGATCGTGCGGAGATGGTAGCCGCGTGAAGATGCCGTGCGCAGAAAAAATCAAGCGGAGCGGATGTCGTCCGTTTCGTGCGATGCAGTAGATGGAACAGATGTTGCTTGCTGAGACGTCGGTATCGTCTTCTTCCGTCGGCTTCTGTGTCTTTATCGAGGCTTCCAGAATTACTCCCGCTGGCTCCTACGTCTCTATCGCAAAATTTCAGGGCCGTTCCTTTGCGCGGGAGAGTTGAGCGGAAGGGCTCGGTAACGCGCGAAAGTCTAGCGGCTCGGTAGCGCAGGAAAGAAGACGCGGGTGCTTTAGCGAGGGTGGGAAGAGCCGAGCGGCTCCTTACGGTTTAAATAGGTTGTACATAACGCACATCCGTTTTCTCGCGCTCAGACTGCCGATCAAGGTGCGTATGTTGCAAGCCTTTCCGTGCGGCTCCTCGATCATTCTTTTCGAAATTGTCATATCTTCTATAAATTATGCGTCGATTATAGGAAGGTAACGGACCATACGTTCCGTCTACCCTTCCATTAAAACCATCAACTTTATTGCTAATGGTTCCTAAAAGGAAAAGCATGCTATTTAGGTTGTTTTAAATGAAACGCCTATTTTAAGGCATGAGAATTATCTAATGGGCAATAAAATGTGAATCACATTGAATGTTTTCATCTCAGCAAGTTTGGGTAGAATAAATTCTGAAAACTTTCTAATTAATTTATTATGTCATACATGTTGTAGCACTTTAACAGATTTTAGCAGGAGTTGATGAAAATGAATTTTAGCGGGAAAGTTTTAATTGAAAACGAAAATTTTCGAGTAATAAACAGAAATTAGACAGAGCGAAAAGTTAACGTATTTCTCATAAATGACCTAGGGTCATTACACTGTTTGATTTGCAAGTGTGATTATTTACACTAGAACTCTGTGTACCTTGTGAGGACCCGGTGCCGGGTCAGCGGTAGCAGATCCAGCATCGGTTTGCTTGTGGGATAGCAATAGCAACAAGTCATCTAGCCTCAGGATCATATTGAGTGATTTAAAAGATAAATATATAGACATCAAACATAACTCATTTATTAATTAATTTATAAGTCTTGGATACAAAAGATCAAAATAAAAAAAAAGTTACAAACTCTTAAAAATAGAAAGAGTCAGAAGGAAAGCGGTGGATCAGCAGGTAGCAGTATCAGCACTGCTCAGTTCTTAGCAGCTTTCCTCGAGGATGAACTCTTGATCTGGGCACATTTCAAAAGTGCGGGCATTTGAATACTAGTTAGTTGTGAAACTAATAACTGATAGATATCATCTTTACAAATATTAAATAATAAGCAAATAATCAATATTTGACAGGGTATAAAAGTTGTACAAATTTATCCCTATAAACCTGTTTCAAATGCACTTGAAACTTAGCATAAAAATAATTGCAGTCACAAAAATAAGTACAGAATTTTAGCGCTTGATATCTGAGGCAAAATATGATTTTGTTGGACAAGTATAAAATCGAGAAAAAATGGGTTCATTTTTTGTGTTACATATCTCAACTTCCCTCTATACCTAGCGGTTGTCTGATCAGACAAAAAGTATAAAACAACATGGATACCTTGCTTCTCACTTATCCAAACTTATTCATATATCATTTTATGTGACTTTAAAAAGCACTTTTATCAAATTCGTGCGATGCTGAGCAGAAAAGCATATTTAAACAAGCGTAATAAAAAGACATCTGGTACCTTATTCTTTTAAGTTCAAAAGTTCAACATTTCAACAGTTCGGATGAGTGATAGTTCGCTAAATCTGCATTTAGGTTTTGGACATATTTAAATTAGCTCTTAGCCAATATTTTTAGGAGTAATATTTATTTTCATTTCGATTATGTTCTTCTTTCACTTTTTTATTATGATTGAAGTCTGAGTTTTAAGATACTGTGATGTCAGTAATATTTATAGCGTTTATTAAGTCACTGAAGATAGAATCATATTGATATAATATTATTATTGTCATAATAATATAAGAATAAAAGAACATAATACAAATAACTATCAAAATGAAAATGCTTGAACTGATATTATAGTCATTTTATAACATATATATAATTTTCATTATTAATTAATGAGAACAATATTAATGTGAATAGCGATATTATATCATTATTATTTTCATAATAATGACTAATAAGTATGTATAAATTAAAAGAACGTAGAAATAGCAAAATGGTTCTCTTTTTTTTTTTTTTTTTTCTTTCTTTTATACTTTTCTTCTTACCTTAGGATTAAGAATGCCGAAAAGCGGAGGGAGGTCGGAGTGGGTGGCCGGACGGCTGGCCGGGGGCTGCAGTAAGCTGGTAGCGGCAGGAGAGGGCTGCGGGGTGGCCGGCTGCCGCTGGAGGGCTGGTTGGGGGCTGGCTTGCTTGCTGGTTGGCTGTGGGAGAGGGCTGGGCTGAAGCTGGCTGTTGGCTAGGGTTGGCTGGCAGGGAGGGGAGGGCTGGCTGCTGGCTAGGGTTTGGAGGAGGAGAGGGTTTGTGTGAGGAAGGAGAAGATAGGGCTGATTTATAGGCGTGAGGGAGGTGGAGGGGGTCGACCCACTTGGCTGACACCTGCGCCAAAAACGATGCAGGCAGGCGGGACTTCCGCTGCAAGCTCTGTCTTGCGACAGAACCTGCGATCGGTCGGGCGAGTGGGGGGCGAACGGGGAGAAATGGAGGAAATAAAGGAAATTAAAAAAAAAAATACTTTAAGTTAAATTATTCGCATTTTCCCACCGTTTGACGTCCAAAAATAACAAAACTTGGTACCAAAGTGTGTTACAACGTAACGAACACCCTCGCGCCAAAAATTTTTGATTCGGACAAATATTTTATTTTTAATTAATTTCTGAAGTTTAAAACTTCAAAAATTAACCATGATCAAACTAGCGCTCAGAATTTTATGAAACTTTTTGAGCAGCCTTTAAATAATATACTTAAAACAACAACACTGAAATCGATGAATTCTGACATGTATTTCAATGTTCTTGATTCTTAGAAATTAAATAATTTAAAAAATAAAGCGGGAGCTTCCGTTATTCGGATTTCTCCCAACTAGGGCACTTTGATCTAAAATTATTTCTATCTAATTTGCAATTCCCCGGGTCCTGATGTCTGAAGCGGTCTCTGACCTAATTTTGAAAAAATAACGATATTGGGTCGTTACATACCTAAACACATGGATTCTCTTATACCTAAATTGATCACAGGTACCCTGGATAACTTGTTAACTGAACTTAAAAAGTAACACGTACTCTTAACTAAGTAATAACGAGTTAATGATACACTTAGACGTTCGGCATAGCTAATCCGTTGCAGCCATTAGTTAAATTTAGAAACCTTGATTACACCGTTAATGCCATAAAATACTGTCCTGTCTCAAGTGTTGTATCTGATTTCACTTTGTGCCTTTAAAGAAGTGTCATAGTTCATGATGAAGGTCTCTAGGTATCAACCCCAACCTAACCGGTATTTTAATTATTATACGGCCTTGTTGGTTTTAGAAATTCAAGGATTTAGCATTCTGCAATTCAGGTCGGAAGATAGAGTTATTGCAACTTCTTAATCCTATATGATATAGTTATGCAGTCAAGAGGGTGCGCCAAATTTTCTGTGTAGCAGAAGGAAACCAGTAATCAATAAAGTAAGAATGAAGTTAAGAAAGAGGGATTGGTCTCAAATTAGCGATTACAAAAGAACACTCGATTTCTTACAAGCTGTGCTCTAAAATTCCTGAGATATGTAGTGATGTCTGATATTGTTCCAATAAAAGTTCAGCTGATATGTTGTAGAGAAGAGATGGAGATTAGAGTACTACTTGAGTTAAAATACTATGAATTAATTTGAGGGCAACTAAAGCAGCAAGGTACTGCATCGAGCTACTGAAAAAAGGTGTGTTAAGCTAGGAAATCACAACTATGAATGTTAGGAGATCGACAGGAATTCTGTGGATGGAACTTCTAAGTTAGCCCTGTATCTTTAAGAAAAACCTGCAACAGTGTTAATGCAGCTAATGTAAGGAAGAAATTGTAAAAGAGTTTTATAAGGAGGATAGAGTTCCTGTATTAAGTTCCTTTAGAAGGAATCTAGACTCCACCCAGTTGAGTTAAGTATGGTTAAATCCCAGCCAATAACAAAATCTAGGACAGTCACAAATTAGGTAAAGTGAATGGCAAGAGGAATTATAGGGGATTAAAAGTGTGTGATTGGATTTAAAAACAACTTATGTTTTGAGCTGTATTGAGAATGGAGTTGTTGTTTTCTGATGTTTTAATTTAGGAGTGTTGGGGGCCTTTGGCTACTTTATCACTGCTGTTCCGGATAATATAGATTGTGAAATGGTGGCGCTATAACAAATCCAGAGTACCTTACCGCAAAAAGAGGCAAAAGATGGTGGCCGTGTTATGTACTACGTAATGGGCTAGTTGGGAAGTAAGCAAAGATTGTTTGGGTGTCTATTATTTAGGAGTGTTGGGGGCCTTTGGCTACTTTATCATTGCTGTTATTGTACCATGTAATGGACTAGTTGGGAAGTAAGCAAAGATTGTTTGGGTGTCTGTTATTCAAGGCTGTAAGCAACTGTTTGAAAGGGGCAATGGCTGCTGATTGGTGCTATTAACCAATTGTTCGGGGACTATTATTGTAACGACCCAATGTCGTTACTTTGCAAATTAGGTCAAAATTCCAACTCTAACATCAGGATCCCTGGGAATTTCAAATTAGGGCAAACAAAAATACCTTTAGATGAGAATAAATTTTAGATCAAAGTGCCATAGCTTAGGAGAAATTCGTTTAACGGAAACTCCCACTTTATTTTCCTGAACTTTTTAAATTCAATAAATAAAGAACATCAAAATATGTGTCCAAATTCATCGATTTTTGTGTCATTATGTTAAAAAAGTTATTTAAAGGCAGCTCAAGAAGTTTCATAAATTTTGGAGTGCCGGTTTGATCTCAATTAATTTTCTAAGTTTAAAATTTTAGAAATTAATTAAAAATAAAATATTGCTTCGAATCGAAATTATTTGGAGCGAGGGTGTTCATTACATCATAACACACATCAGTATCAAGTTTCATTATTTTTGGATGCCAAACGGCAAAAAAATGCAAAAAATTTAACTTTTAAGTAGTTATTTAGAAAATTCTTTAAGAATTTTCTTTCCTCCCCTTTGCTTAAGTTAGGGAAGACTCTTCCTCCCCCCCCTCTCCCTCCATTTAAATCCCCTCCCCTCCTTTTCTCTCCACAAACCCCCTCCCAACAGCAGCACCCCCTCTCAGCCCCCTCCAAATTGAAAATTTAGATTCAATTTTGGATCTGAATTTAGATTTGGCTAAAAGCTAATTTAAAATATCGAAATCTAAATGCAGATCCAAAATCGAACTATCAAACTTATATCTTAAATAACGGTACCCAGTATATAACATGTATTACTTTTTTAAAAAATTAATTGCTGCTTAGCTTTGCCTCTTCGCTTTGAGTCAAATTCGTATTGAAGCTTGGTGGTTGTTCAGAACCAACATGATCACATTCATGGGTTACTGGAAAATGACATCAGTAACATTTGTGAGTTGCTGGAAAAATGATATTAGCAATATTCGTGAGTTACTGGAAAAATAACATCAGTGATATTAGTAGTTGTTATTGGAAAAATGACATCAGTAATATTCGTGGATTGCTGGAAAAAAGATATCAGCAACATTTATGGGTCATTGGAAAAATGATATCAGTGATATTCGTGGTGGGTTATTGGAAAAATGACATCAGTAACTTACATTTTGTGATAATACTTCTTCTTTTGCAGGAAATTGATTATTCATTTTACGCTATTGGTTTACTTTTCTTGCATTTTTATCCTCATATCTGCTAATCGCATATTTGCTTTTATAAAATTGTAATATTATTTTGTTTATTGCGGTACTTAGAGTATTCTCTAATTACTGAGAATTTCAATCCCGATATTATTTTCTGAATAATACCAGGTCAAGTACTTCTGGGGGAGTTTGAAGAAGAACTTTAAAACTTAAATTATCAATTGGCCGATGGATCAACGACGCTACTTTAACTTTTATGTATCTTTTTTTTCTCTTTATTTAAAAAAGTTGAATAATGTTCGTGATGTACGATGAAGATTTTTGTAATATGTAATTTTGAAATGAATGAGAAATATCTTTGGCTTTTGTACGTGTATTTCCTTTTCTCTTAAATTGCTCAATATGATCCTGCGGTATGTGAACATCCGAATGCCACAGTTTCCGCTAAGCCGACATTGAGACATCACAGTTATAAGCAGCCATATGGGGAACTTATATATGGGGCTGTACTAAGTAGCCATAGGTTGTATTAATCCCAGTTTGGTGGCTGTTCAGAGGCTGACTTTGGGCCGTAAATATCTCCTAGTTTGGAATAGATTTAATGGTCAATTATGTTCCTAAACCTCCCTACTTTTAAAGTGAAATGATTCTGAAATTTTTCTTGGAGTTGTTTTTATGTTCTTAATATGGAAGAAAATAAATGTATTGATAAGGATTTACTTTAATATCAAAGAGAGCTATTTTAAGGTTGAATTAGTCATTTACACCTTAATGAAATTTAAGTTTATAATATTAAATCATTACTAAATTAAGACTTAGGATCAAGAATATATGTCATTATTACACTCAATCATTTTCAAAGTCTAATAAACTTCTAAATATAACTTTTGCAGACACATTAAATTTTTTAGTACTTTTTTTATACGGTCAAACATAAAGGTACCTAGGATATTACTTTTTGCACTTATATTTGCGTTATTGCTGCTTTATGACCGCTTTGAGCTTATTTTGTGTTGATATTAAATGCACTATTTATTTTATTGGCAAATAATGTCAAGGAACAAAATGTTGTTTATTATGTCTTGTGAATATATGCAAGAATTCCAAAATAGTGACTGAATTAGGTAAGAATGAGGCTAGTTTATCAGTAGTTATAAGGATGCCAACTGGAGTTTTTGAGAGAACCCAGTTGATGAACTTGTTTTATTTGAACCATGCCTCAAAGTTTTGAATTTGTTCATTAGAACTGCTAACGTTGCTTCATAATGCCAAGGCATAGACACAAACATGAGTTTTATGCGATTATTTATTTATTATTTGAAATTTGCATGTGACATAATTATAAGAAAGAAAGGTTTGTTTGCAAGAATTGTAATTATTTTATTTTGCATTAATACCATGTTATCTTTCAATTTTATTACTTCTTACTCCTACTTTTTGCTTTTGGTTAAGTGTAATATTTAATATCCAATAGTACTTAGAGTATTCTCTAATTTTATTACCATTTTGGCTGAATATTTTAACTTGCTCTTCTATATATGTTAAGTTTAGCTACAAGCAATTTTTGAAAGTTGTGATGGTCTAGCTACTTCCAAAGGGATGATGCATGAAATACATTGCACACAACATTAAATCTTATGGAAGTTTCAGCTTATAAGGTGAATTCCCCACTTTAGCTATAATCTCAAATAGTCCTACCTAGGTCTCTCCAACTAGATTTCTTCTTTTGGTATGAGAGTTGTCAACCTTAAACTGCAATAAGTGAGTGGTACCTATTCTCCCATATAGGTTAATTCGGTTGAAGTCATGAAAAATATACATATATTATTGAGTCCATAAAGAGTTTTAGCTTGCAATTTTGATTTAGGGGCTGTTTGGTTGAATGTCAGTTGAAAAGTTCTTAAGATAGCATGTTATTCAGATAGCAATGTTATTCAGATAACAGGGGCTGTTTGGTTCAGTGTTATTTAAATAACAAATATCAGTGTTATTCAGATATATGTTGTTTGGTTCATTGTCATTCATGTTCTATTATACATTAGGTAAGATTACCCCCAACACTGAGATTCAATTATAAGTTAAAAAAGCACAATAAATAACTAAAAGATAATTATATAAATAGTACAAAAAATGATCATAAAATTTTTATATAAACAACTAAATCAGAAGCGAAGGCGAAGGTGAAGGCGGCGGAAGCGGAAGCTCGAAGGCGAGGCGCAGGTGAGGCGAAGGCTAGGTGAAGGCGAGGTGAAGGTGAAGTGAACGCGATGGCGAAGGCGGCGGAAGCAGAAGCTCGAAGGCGAGGCGTAGGTGAAGGCGGTGGAAGCGGAAGCTCGTAGCCGACACGAGGATCTCTGCAGTATCGCACGAAGGACCCTATCACTTGCGATAGATTGTCGGCAATGTTTTCTGAATGTCGGCAGATTTTGGCCGACATTCATATAACATTTCACAGTGGCATTTAGGTAATTTTTGAGATGTCATTAATTAGACAACATCATACCAATTAGCTCTTATTTTACCAACATCTTTAAATAATATAGCATGACAAGGAGATGTCGGTGAACCAAACAGCCCCTTAGTTTAATTGTTCTTTATCCATAATTTCTATGTAATGGAAGATACGTTTATGACTGTCATTAGCTATACTAATTGGGATTGTTTTAACAACTGTGGTTACCCGTGGTCAATCACTTAATTAGTAGTTCGGTACTAATTTTTTTTTGGATTTGGGATTGATTTTGGTGGGAATAGGAATTTCATTAATTTGATCAAATAAATCATCGATTAAGGGAAGGAGATATATTTTACAGATGTGTTCTTGTTCTCGATTCTTGAATAGATAATATTTAATCTGATCAAATAGATCATCGAGTAATAGAAGAAGGTATCAACTCTTGAAGGGGCCTTATATAAATCCTCAAAAATTTAATGACTATGTACAAATTCATATAAAGTCTTCCTCAAGGTGTTATACTATGCTGAATAAATTCTTGACCTAATGAATCTTGAATTTGATCACGTAATTCAAATTATAGTTCATAGAGTTTTTTCAAAGGAGGATGAGTTTCGATTACTAGTCTAATGGTAGAGTTGATTTCTTTAGTGGTCGATAGTCCAGGTAAATTTCCAAAAATATTTTGGTACAATTTTGTACTACCTCAATTTTCTTAAGAATTCACTTTAGTTGTTTGACAATATCTTTGGGTGTGAATGAACTACTGAATTCGGGACTGAATTGATCTAGCATGTGATAAATTTATGAATGTAACGGTAACTTAACTATATCAGGGTCTTTCTGAGCTTCGCTCGTGGTGAAAAAATAAACTCTACTATGGGCCAGAGTTCTTGGTGTTTCCTCTTTTCTACCGACAAGTTTTTTATTTTAATTATTTGACCATCAACGATCTTTGTGGCTCAACATTGTCGGATACGGTGAATCGGGCGATTACATCTGTAACTTATGTTCTCTTGGTAGTAACACTTGTCATAGGGGTGTGACAGGTTGCACCTCTTCTCAATTTTATGCTTGGCATTCTCAAGGGAGGTTTGAATTACTTAGTAGTTGTTCTAGGTCAACACCTGTTGAACAAGCCCTTATTTACTTGGGCTCATGAAAAATTCCTTTTTAACCTCCTTGAGGTGGCCTAGAGTGTGCAATTTTTTGAAGGATTTTAGCCGGTGAAGGGGGAAGAGATCCGGAGTTAGAAGTTTTATTGTCTGCTTGATTTTGGAGGAGTTGAATCAGTTTTTTCAATGGTTTCTCGATTTTGCTGCTAGATGAATCACTGGGAAGGAGATCCTAATGGGGTCTTAGTAGGCATGCTTTGCGACTACAAATTCTGTAATTTGTATTACAAATAATATTGCAGCTTCCCAAGGTGATAGGCTGGATTTTGTAGATTCTTAACCTAGCAACCCTTGGATATGATCTCTTAATTTTGGGAGCTCCTTTAGTATCATTTAACATGGTACTTTCGACAGTAGTTGAATTCCTGGTACTAATTTAATAATGAAATCGTTCTCTCTAGCTGATGGTAGTCTGAGAAAAGTTTTAGGAATAGAATTGGGAAGTCTTGTACTACTTCAGCAACTTCCAAGGTTATTGTTGATCAGGAGGCATCACATCTTTTTTTAATTAATCTTTTGGTTCTTAGTGCATTTATTAAGGATGATATAACACTTCTCTTGTAAATACAATTGGTTTGTTACTTTGTTTCTTATAGATAAACTTTCTCAGGCAATTTATCAGGGTACTACAACGATTTAACCAACCCTTTCCTAATATTATGTCAAAATTGGAGATGGGTCGTAATATTAATGTAGCTGTGAATTGTTCGTTTATTGGTATGCTACACTCATAATATTGACCAATACTCATATTTGTTTTAGAAGGTCATCCAACCTTTAGTCTATGTTCTGCTTTTAATTTAAAGGTCTCATATATATGACCAAATGACTAGTTCCAAAAACAAAGAAATAGATGATTAAGGGTACTACCGACTTATTAGTGCATCCTATGCCATTCCAGTGCTTACAGATGGCACCTTTATTTGTCTATTCACCGGGGATTTTAACTAGTCATTGAAGGTTCTTTTCATAATTAGAGTCCCTATAGAATAAAAGGGGTCAATTAGCGTTCAAAACTATATTCTTAATTTCCCAATAGTAATATATAAGATTCACATATTATTCTTTGTTCAATTTTTCAATCTCTAATGTCAATTTATTTTGTGTTTCTTATTATATTTTTTGATAAGCATCTGGATTTTAGAATATTAAATCAAGTTGAAATGAATTTAATTGGCTTTGTGCCATTCTACTAGAATATTCTCAATCCTATTTTGATACCACCAGTGATGATCCAATGTTGAATTAGAGTTTAATCCTTCTACAAGACTCTATTGGGTTATTCATCTCAGACATACACAAAGCCATGATCAACCAATTTATCCATTCAACTTAGCATGAAAAATATAGAATAAAGCTCTATTGCAACATTCATCATTAAAACATCAATTTTAATTAAAATATATATATAAAATCTAAAGTGCATTTTATTTTCTTATCCTCCAAGCTTTCAGGCTAACTCTTGCTCCTCATCGGGCTCCTAACCAGCATGTGAAAAGTACTATGATATTTTATTTTAATTAAATTTCTATGAGTACTTTGATATTACATTTACATTAAAGTATATTTAAGCGGAAACATGAAGAAGACATAAAAGTATGCAGGAAAATAGGCACAGCAAAATTTCCATCATATTCAGCTTGCATAGCAAAATTTGCCTCGTGCATGAAACTCAATTATTGGCACATTTTTTCTATAAAAAATCATTTGCTTAAAATCATATAATAGTATTGCATTAGGCATTTTCAATTTTGGCATTTGGCGCATATTGCTCATCTCAAAGCATTTGTTACAGAAGCGTTTGCATATTTTCCTATTACAATACATATTTTATATCATTTTATCACAATCAAGAAATTTAAACTTGTCTTCTGAGAGATATTGTTCCATTTGAACAAGCACAAAACACAAGGCATAGCGCTCAAGCATATCCACTTGACTTTGGTTCCCATAATATATCATATAGCCATTATATAATTAGTCTGATAACAATCTAACAATACTTTAGTTGTTTAACAAGAGATATGTTTGATGAATGTCTTGAAGAGTCATTAAGATTCTAAGAAATATCAGCTAGGTTTGGAAGTCCAGTGATATGGCAAGTTAGACTCTACGTCCATGTCTGTGAGTGGGAATACTGTGTCAATGAATTCCATCTTTTTCCAATTCGGACAATTATGTAAGAAGGAATGCTTGCTAACCAAACATTAAAACATAGGAACCCACTACAATTTTTTTTTTTTAAGGAAATTGAGGTTGTTACCTTAATTTATTGAATGATTAAAATTTTATAAGAAAATTACAAACAAAAAGTCAATCCATAAGCTCTTTTCAGTGCATATTGAATCTCACATAAGAAAAGGATAGTATCAAAGAAGATCCTTTCTAATATGTTCTCTATTTTGAACTTAGTGAGGGGCTTCTATTTGATTGTGCACAGTGAAATAAAATATTCTTGTAGCGGACCCCATCTAGTAGGATTAAGACTTGATGTTATTGTTTTTGTTGGTATTGTAGTTGTTAAGAGGATTTCAAAACCAATACTTTCGGGGCCATATTAAAGAAGGTGAGGAAGACCAAAAAAGGCATAGTAAGAAATCATTAAAAAGGATCTTCTCTATTTGGTACTTAGAGAGCGGCATTTGATAGTGCACAATGGAAGTAAATGTTTCATTTAGCCGACCCCTCCTAGTGAAACTAAGGCTCGGTGTTGCTGTTGTTGATATGACTAACAAAAGTAAAAAAATAAAATTCAATGATAAAGTTTTTATATTTTTTCATTTCTTAAATCAAATTAATAGACAAAATTCACTTTTCTAATTTTTTCAACATTATTTGATTAGTCTATTACTTGTCCAAAAGGATCAAAATCTCAATATCAATGATTTGAAACTAACACCAAAAACCTTTGATCAAACGCCTAAATTACAAACTTGTTGTGCTCTTAGCACAATTATAATTTGTTATTGGCCTAGAATGAATTCTTTGAAGCCTTCAATCGAGCAGCCTAAAGCCCGTTTGTGTCACATTCTCCATCATTGTAACTCTAAGCTGATTCACATATTGCTAAAGATTTTTGTCTATACTTGTTGGTCATTTTTGATCAAACAGTTCAAACAGAAATTGCAACCATTGGGGCCCTACAAGAATCACAACTTTGAAAATTAGTGGACTCTTCTCGAATTTAGTGCTAGGGCCATTTGGAAGATTTTGTTATTATTTTCTTGAATATTTCCCTATTTTTTACCGTTCATGCATTTTAATTTTAAAAATTATATTAATTCAAGGCTTATAGAAAGTTTTCCCAAAGTATATAATAAAGACTACCATCTTGTCTTTTGTTGAAAGTATACAAGATTTATAGGTGGTTTTGTACATGTGACAAATTCTTCCTTAACTTTATATTTTCCTTGAGTTAATTTTGGATTTGAGTTCACGTGAGTCAATATGGACCCAAACTTGATGTTTTTTGGTTTGGCTTAACTTGAACTCAAATTAGATTTGAATCAAGCTAGTTTGACCTGAATTAATTAGATTTTGAGCCAACTCAAAATCGATTTGAAGGAACTTGAAATTCAATTTTTAAAATTTAAAAATAATACTGAGATTGGATTTAAATCAGGGTGACCAAGCTGCATATGGCGCTACCAAAAACCATTCTACCATTTTCATTTTATTGTGCTGCATTTAAAAATATTTATTATAATTTCTTAGTCCACTCAAATCATATTATTCAAGCGAGTCAACCGACACTTGAAGTCAAGTTGAATAAAACTCAAATTTAGCTTTTAATGACTGAAATCAATTTTTTTTAATATAATATCTAGTTGAATCAAAATTCAATGTTCAAGTTTCATTCTAGTTGAATCAAAATTTAATGTTCAAGTTTCGAGCAAATATACCAATATTGTCCAACATTTCTAAATTTTGATCAAGCTCTCTTTGTTTTTTGTTTTAGAAGAAATAAAGAATTTTTGTTGTTTTATTGTAAGATTTCACATTGCATGTTTTTGCCAGAATTTCTTGCTATTGCATTCTTGTACAACATGCATGTGCTTATGCAAATCATATGCTGTTATATCTCTTGATTTTTAAAATTTGTAGAACAAGAGTAGTTTGAGCCTACTCATTTAAGCATTTAATTCAACTAGTCAACTTGCTGAAGCAGTCGAGTTTAGCTACAATGAATCCATTGTGGTGATATAGTGGATATTTGTGATTGCTCTATTCTTAATAGAGCAGATTTGGTTTGCCTCAGATGAAATGGCATAACTAGCATCTGTGCTTATTCATTTCTTTTATCGCATATTCATCTTTTGGGACGTCTGCCTACTCGCCCTGTATTCTATTAATCATCTTCAAATTTTGTTCAGGGGAGGTTATTTACGATGGCTGTGTACAACCGATCGGTCTGAGGGTTCAAATATTACTACAGCCGAATTAAGATGTCCAGCAGAGAAAAACAGCCTACAGTTTCAGAGACTGATCCTCCTTTAAACCATTCCCTAGTTAAAGACAAAGGATCTATTGCTGACACCCCAAAGTTATCTGGCACTAAAAGAGAGCAATCAAGCAGCCCTTCTACTCCACAATTCTATCAACCCAGTAGTCCAAATGAGCAGCTAGTATATGTACGTCGAAAACTTGAGACTGATCCTCCTTTGAGGAATCGTCTGATTGATCAGTCAAGTGAGACAAAATCACCCAAAGAGCAGGAGACAAAGATATCTGGCGTTACTTTTCTGCAGTTGTCGCCTGCTTCTCTCATTTTACCTTCGAGATTAGAACCTAGGATGACTAGAAATCTGATGCATACCCCTCTAACAAATCATACTTGTGTCTCCCCAGCTCATGCTTTTGAACCTCAGAGACAGGTTGAAGGACACTGGAAAGAGAGATTTATTCGACTGCAGATGTTTTTGAAAAACTGTGATCAATCTAATCAGGAGAAATACATCCAAAGTATGTAAATTGGATAGTGGGTATGAATTTTTTTCAGTACCTTAAAATTTTAACCTTTCTTTGATTTTCTTAATGGTGTTTAGGTTTTGGATCACTATCAGCAGCAGACCTGAGCAAGCAGGCTTTTGAGCTAGAAAAAAGAGCAATACAGCTTTTATTGGACGAAGGTGCTCCATCATTCAACACCTCTTAATGTTCTTATATAAGCTACCTTTCTAACCTTTTCTATGTTTTATGGCATATGAATATGGTTTGATATGCTGCTCTTGTAGAAAGCAAATAATTGGCAGAATATTTGGTCCACCTCATTTTGACGAGGTTCTGTCAGACTAATTCTAAACAATTGACTATTACACAACAAAAGAGTGGGATTTGTAAAGTGTTGACTTAGTCAAATTCCAATGTAATTGAAAGTTGGTCTCTTTTGGAGTGAGATTGATATGATCAGATTTCATCATGTTATTGTTTCGCTGAGTTTGGATGGTTTCATTTGGGCTCAAAGTCTCTAGTTATGCAGCACTACCCTTTGGAGAGTATTATTGATTAAGGACATCTCTTAACTATCTGTTTGGGTGTATGTGGAGATGGCTGTTATTGCAGAGGAAATTCTGAGAGGATATAATAATTGCTCATCATCTTAGGTACTTCGAGTGGCCTTCCGTTTAATTAACTTATGGGCCTTTATTCCTTGTAAGTTTAGAAGCTATTTTACTTCTTAGAAGTCCTCGGGGAAGAAAGAATTATGGCCTCTATCATCTTTAATCTATAAACTACTTTTTACTGGATTCAAAATGCATACCTAGGTTGTATTTCTTATAATGGTAATAGGATTTTGACATAGGTTGGTATTTTTGTGATGATTGTAGTGGGTAAAATGGTGGTGGTGGTGAGGATTGATGCTTGAGGAGATGAAATTTTGGTGGTTTATTTATGCCTTTGGTTAATGATGATGTTATTCTAGAAGAAGTTGATTCTCAACGAGGTAAATATGTGATTGATGGGATTTGAACTCTTGATTTATCAGAGTGCAAACTCAAGAGCTCAATTATTGGGCCACAACACCATTCGCAATGGTATTGTAGTATCTTGATAAAGAGTATCATGATAAAGATCGATATAGTGATGGAGAATAATATGGTGGAGATGGGTATCTTTATTAAGGGTATCCCATAATGGTAATAGATCTATTGATGTTCCAACCAAAAAAAAAAAAGGAAAAATAAAGTTTACGCACAAATTCCATAATATTGTTAAGTTTAAGATTTTTCAACAAATGATTTCAAGATATGATTCATAATTCTTATGGAAAATGCCAAGCTTCCTCATTGAGCGCCATAAAAAGTTTTCGTAATCGATACAAAATTTTTGTTTTAGTTCTTACACCACAAAAATGCAATCAATTGCTTCTCTACACCTTAGTACACAGTATCATCTATACTTTCTTTTGGTTGTGTGGCTCTCTAACAACTTCAATTCTTATAAATGTTCTTGATACATTGAATATATCATATCCCTCACATAGTCAATTCATCACAAATTCCAAACAAAACAGTTGTAATTAGGCTAATAAATGATGATGCGATACCAATTATGAACCTAAGTATGAATAATATCATATACACTTAAATGCGTGGGGCTATAAATATACTACGAAAATAATATCTCAAAGACTAATTTGGCCATTAACTCTTTACTCATTGCTTTGGTTAGGTGTTAGAACTGTAAACAGGCAATCACTCTATTTTATTTTATCTTGCAGGGAGGGAGCTGCAAAAGATGAAGGTTCTGAATGTTTTGGGGAAGCCCTTAAAGTCTGATTCGCAGAGTAATCTCTCCTCCCAACCACTTTCGCCCGCCCACAACTGTGCTGCTTCTCGTGGTTTATCTTCACAGATGCGACTTGGCGCATAAAGGTGGAGATAGAAAGAAAAAATAGCTGGATAAAAAATAATTTATTTAATAAAAAATTGATTGAAATTCATTTTTTCTTTGTGTATTTTTTATTTTTTATTATTTTGAAATTTTCTTATTGCTGTTTTCCATTAAAGCCCAGCTCACAAAGCAGTCTATTTTTTATTTTTGCAAAACTAGATGTTGTTTGACCCTTTTGGTAGAGGATGTACGCTTCAGCTGTTTTAATAAGTAATTTTAGAGCTTGTAAATGGTGTTGTGATAGTTGAGTTCTTGGTTTTTGAATTTCTTAGAGATCAAGAGTTTTAAATCTTACAGGTTACATATTTGCCTCATTATGACTTCAAAAAAAAAATTACTTTGCATATCGTTAATTTTAGCTTGTCACTAATAGTTATTAATTTACAGTTTAAAATATAATTTGTCTGATAATTATGGATCCAACTTCTTAAAATTTCATCAAGAGGTTCTTATTGAAAAAAAAGAGAGAATAAAACGCAACAATCTCTATAAGGGGATATGCAAGATTGTCAAGATAAATAATTTAAATAGTAGTGCTATGAAAATTTTAAAAGTAACGTATAAAAGTAAAATTTTTACAATCATAAAAATACCAGTGCTTTGACAATTATACACTTAAATCAGCTAATTTTAGGTGGTGTATTGTATCTCTTGCGATCTCGTCTCAAACCCTAAGACGAGTTTGTAGTGGGAGTTATGCCGACATTGCTCCTTTGGACCCGTAAGCATTGTCTCTTCTTCACAATAGAACCCATTTGTTGTCTTCGTAGAAGAGCCGTATCTCATCTTTTTGAGGTGAATGTGAAGTGTCTTTGCTGCAATCGAATTTTTTTTCTTCGTCCCAGGGCTTCCTAAGAGCATTTCTCCATTGGAAAACGTATTATTCCTGTATTTTTCCCTATTAGTGACATCCCATTGTGAGGATGTCCTTTTAAGAAAAGTTGTGTGTGTAGGGTTTAATTGTTGAAAGTTATAAATGTCGCTATGGTATGATTTAGGGAAAGAAAATGCGTTGTGCATGTCAATCGCTTCAGCCATAATATTTCAGCATAGTTGCCAAGTTATAAATAATACTGATAAGATGCTATTAATTTGATTATTATGAATAACCTTATTGTTTGCAATGGTTGCGATGGTTTAATTGATAATATCAACATATGATGGTTGTTTTATGTATATGAAATAAATATTTGTTTTAGAGTTGGAAAACACAATTAGTACTTCCCATACTAGTTTGTATTCTCTTGCACATGAAGTTCTTGAGATGTACATGTGTATTTATAAAAATATTACTATGTCAAATTTGCATGAAGGTTAGAGAGGCAAATAGTGTTGAGATAGCAGCTCATTATCTACATAGCTTTTAACATAAAGTACTTAATAGAAGGTTATATGCAACCAACTCAATTGAAAGTTTCTTACATAATAATTGTGTGATGTGAGTATGCATGGGTGTTATATTGTTTCCTTAATTTGTACTCATTTTTAATGCATGTTTGATGCAAAATTTTGATATTGCACATGATACCTTAAGGGATGAAGATGAAATTGAGGAATTTAACAATGGCATTGATATACTTATTCAAGTGACTTCATGTATTGTCTTGGTTATTTGCACTCTCACAAAGAAGCACAAGTGTTTGTCTAATCAATCAAGAAACTTCAACGATAATCTTATTTGAGTATGTTATATCTTAACTCTAATGAAGATAAAAAGCTATGATAAGAATAGAAAAATGTCTTTCTTTTGTAACTTGTGATGTTTGTGAACAAGAAACTTTTTATCCGATATGATCCACACAAGTGTTGAGGAATAAGCCTCAAAGCTTTTACATATCATTGGTCATATTACTCAAAATGGAGTAATTCTATAATCTTTTGATGTTTGGGTGAAACAATTAGCAGTTACTTCAATCTTATTTTGTTTCATGTTGAAGAGCTCCACCATAAGTTGATTATTGCATCCCATCCATCAACTCCATAAAAGATTCTAACAAATGTTAAGTTCATGTCTTTCTTTATTGTATCATATTTGCATGTTGAGATAACTATGATGTTTTTTAAGTTTTAAACTATGTGTCTCATCTATGCATAGAGTTACATTGGTACAATAAATGAAAACCACATTATATACCAAAAGTTTATAACAGATCTAAAGCTGCTTTCCATGGAAAAAAATTATTTCCGCCCAGAGAGTTCTTGTTGCTATGCACTTCGACTTAAATTTTGTCTTAGAAGGGTGGGAGGGATCAACACATGATACCACAGTCTCGAAAAGCGCAATAGAAGGGGTGTACATTTTTCTCACCTCCTTAAAACTCCATTGATAACTACATCAAACACTCAAGGCCTCTTCATTCCTCTCTCTCACACTTCTTCCTCAAGTTTAGGACACTTCATCATACATCTTTTCAAATACGAATAGGACATCAAGAAGACTTCAAGTTTCTATCAAGGTGATAGGAACTCTAGTAAACTATCATCATCCTTCAATCTCTCTTTGGTCTCTAGGTGAATATGTATATTGCAAAGGTATCCCCTTTCCTTATTTTTCTTATATGAAACTTAAATTAAATTTCAAGTTATGAGTAGTGATTAAGATTTGATTTAAATCATTTTGCGGAGTAGATATAGATCAATAGTATGTCATGAGAAAGTTACAAATCATGTCTAAACTCAAGAGAAATAATGAGTTTTTCTTGATTATTTATGTTCATACTAATGATTAAGATGATGGTATATATGTAATTTAAATTTATATGTTCAAGTTATTATTTAAATTAATGTTTAGATTTAAATTCATTTGCAAAATCATATCTTGCATAAATATGAGTTTCATATGTTCAAGTTCTTACCTAAATTAATGTTTATACTTATTCTCATATCTAAATAAGATTTACAAAATAATATCTTATAATAGGATGAAAAATTATATTTTTAGAAACTTTAGATTTGCTTCCATAAGAATAAATATTGTATGTTCAATTTTTATTTAAATTATTGTTTACATTTATTCACATCTTATGATAGGATTAAAATTATTCCATTAGTTTTTTTATTTGGTGATTAGTTTCACTAATCACATTTTTGCATAATTAACCACTTAACCTCAAATATTGATAATATCATAAATTAGTCAAATAACATCCAAATATAGTGATCTACTATACCATTTTGATTATAAAAATGCAATGAATACTAATATGTAAGAAAATTTTAATTTACGTCTTTAAATTTCTTAATTTAGCCTAATTACTCTAAAAATAGATTAGCAAATATTAGACTCATCAAAAACTTAAAATTCAAATTTTAAGTTTTTGATAACTCACCAAATAGAGAAAAACATATTGGCATAGCTAAAATAATTTTTTGGTAATTAATTTCACTAATCACCCATTAATAAGCTTAAATCTTAATTTTAAGCTCATTAGCCTTAAAACTTAGCCAAATGAAATCCAAATTGAGAAAACTCAATTTTATTGTATTCAGTGTATTACAAAAAAGCTATAGCCACTAACTTTGCTCAATTTGAGCACCAAATGAAGAAATTAGTTTTTTGGCCCTATTCCTAAATCTCCTAAGTTACACTTTTAACCATAAACATTATTTTGGTCATAACTTTGTCAAAAGACCTTAGAATTTAGTAATTTTAGATTTTATAAAATCTTTAGGAAGTAAGCAACATAAGTATAGCAAAAATTCTTAATTTTCTTAAGTAAAATTGTTAATCACCCTTAATGAGCTTAAACACTAATTTAAGCTCATTAGCCTTAATCCTTAGCCAAATTAGATGTTCTTAGTGTTTATCCTTATATTAGAAAATAATAAAATAATTGGCATTAACAAAATTTAATTTGGAACTATAATTCTTAAAATCACTTTATGGGCACCTTTAAGAAGGGCATTTTAGTCATTTTGGTCATATATTAAATTAAGTAAATTATAATAATTTAAATCTGTTCTTTATCTTTTAAATTAGTAACTTAATGATTTATAATCAATTTAAAAAAATATATATTTAAATCATATTCTTATTTTAAAACACATAAATTACTAAATTTAGTGCTCATAAACCTACGTTTATATTAATAAATAATAAATCATGTTAAAATATAAAATATTAAATTAATGAATTAAATTATTATTTGGCAGATTAAAGGAATTGAATTGGTTGTGTTTTTATCAAAACAGCTAGATACATAGATCTACTTATATATTTTATTTCAGCATACCTACTTTGAGTTATTTTTATTTGAATTTTGCTTATGCTTTCTAATATGCTTACCGCTTATTAAATTACAAAAATAATATCATAAGTCATGTAACAAAAAGATGAAATGTATTATATTATTATGGTGTTTGTCTTAGGAGGATGGAAAGCAACATTGAGAATCTATGCAGGTTGGGCCTGCTAGCAGCCTATGCAAGGATTTAGCCCTTTTTAGGAAGTGGGAAAATCTAGAGGAAAGACATACAATCAGTTCCTAATTATGAATAAGCTATCGACGGGTAGCGAGAAAGCTTTCTAAAGGTTATGCTTATGGATTTACCCATTTGAGCTCAAGGGTCTCCAGACTCGAGTTTATGTTACAAATGCTTATAATAAAATTTATTTCATATTTTTCTTATATTTTGAATGCAAGGCTAACATGCATAACAATAATTAATTACATTGGCAAGTGCTTTACTTTCTTATATGTGATGTAAGACTTTCTTCATACCACTTTTATATTGATTTATGCCTACTATTGGATGCTAGAATATAACTCCTATAGAAATGGTCTACGTTCTCCTGCATGATTGGCATCTATTAAAAATTTACAAGTTTTGATAATTAAGGAGATCTTCTTACATTTTTAGTTAAAGTCAAAGCTTTTGAAAAGTGAGCATAATAAAATATTTTAAATTCAAACTTTTTTTGTAATAATTATAAACTGTGTAATTTATATGGATGGCTCTGAATATATTTATGGACATTTATATTTTTATTTTTTTTTATACTTTCATAAATGTATATTTTTAAATTATGAATTATTTCTTAGAAATTCTCGAACTCAGACCCAATTTCCAAGGTTCCATGTAATAATCCTAGGTTATTAACTCAATTTAGTCCACTTAATTAGTTTAGAAACATCTCCATTAGCCTCTACATATCATCAAAAGCAAACTCTCAAATTTTAGGTCAATTCGGGAATTGTTTGAATAAATTGAATATTTTATTCAAATAATTAAAAAAATAAGAAAAAAATAAATTGACCTCAAATCTTAAATGTGAGTGCAAATTTGAATTCCTAGTATCAAAATATGATATGGTGCAAGTTTCATAATTTTTGGATTTAAAATAGTCTAAATATTCACAAAATATATTTGGAACTTTTATTTAAGTCAAATTAATTAAATTAAGTTAAATTAAATCAAATTTTCAGAAATTTATGAAATTGGACGGTGGAAATTCCGTAATCGGGTCCAAATAGCGGACATCGGTTCGGCGATTCTGGACCATCCACCCAATTTTAAAGTAGCATCTGACGACCTAGATCCCTCTCCGACCACGGGAAAAATCTGAACTGTCAGATAAAGTATCTGATCCGACTAATGTAATATATCGATGGCTGTGTGTGGCGCCCCACCCCTTGATCCGCACGATTAGACCCAAGGGGTGGTGTGCAACTTCTGGAAAATCCCTCACTTATCATTGGATTGGGTAAGATCCACCATTCACTAATAAGGGAAGGATGTGCATAGAATGAACATAAGGATTAGTTACTAAGTCTAACATACATACAGAGTGCAGAATAAATATGAAGTAAATATTACATCAATTCACCATACATCAAGTAAGAAATAATAATATAGCTCAGTAAATAATAATGTACAGAAAGTAAATATAGTCATGAGTACCTGCATTATTACATTATTTAATTAAAGTTTAAGAGTAAAATAAAACATCACTCATCCTCACAATGAAATAAAAGACAGCTAAAGGTCTTCTGCTCCAAGCTGCTGCGCCTCCTCTATATAAGGCTCCTCCTCAGGCACTGAATTCTAAAACTGCCAAGATCTGACATTATCGATTTCACAATGCTAGGGCCAAAGCCAATAAAAAGAAAGTCTTATTAGACAAATTGTCTAAGTACATTTTAGGCTGAAAATTTGTTAAGTATATATTAATATCACCATTTACACTTAAAACATAATAAAATGAACCGACTAGCATGGGAGCAAAAAGCATACAAGGAAATAGAATAAGTTATAAATGTAATATTTATAACTAAGCAGGAATTGAGGTAAAAGCGCACATTAAGTAAACTAAACAAGGAATATGCATACAGATATAATATAGTAAGTAAGAGTACTGAAAGTAAAGTCTAATTCTAAATATGCTAATGATTATATGACGTATGTTGATTAAAAATAGTAAGTCTGAAAATGGTACATATAGTAAGTAGTAAAGTCTAGCATCATATATATATATATATATATATATATATATATATATATACAAATAAGCTGGTAAAATAGGGAAATACAGCTGACTAAAATAATATACATCAACAGCACAGTAAACAGTAAGCTGAAACTGAAAAAGAACTTATAACTGTCATATCAGAAAGAATTGGCCAATCCGACCCAGTAATAATCCTATAGCCTTTCTGGGCTAGGGCAGATAGAAATTCTCATAGTCTTTCTGGGCTAGGGTAGACAAAACAGAATAGTAAAGCTAAAGAGGCAGAACATACAATACAAATATCTTTTAGTTATTTTACTTTTGTTTCTGTTGACACATCCAAAAATAGCTGATGAGTCAAGCACGTCTGCAAGACTAAACGGGTTTCAAGCTTAATACACACTCTTTAATGAGTAATTTTAAGCATTCTTATTTCTCCTTACCCTTGTCCATTGGGGTAAATGTGCACCATAATTGATCATAGACTGAACCCAAATGCAAATATTTTCTAAATATTCTAAGTTTTCATTTTGCAACAATATTTTCTTATATGACACATTCAAAGAAAGTAAGCACAAAGTCAAGGAATGTGTAGCACAAAATCAAGTAATAAGCAAGGGACTCTATTAAACATGATGATATCATTTGTTGTCTAATTAAACTATTATAACTATTCCAAGTTACACAAGGTCATGATCTCCAATTCTTACTATCGAGTGTAACTTAAAGTACGACCTTATAGGTTAAAAAGGATTAGAATTGATCAAGTTCTAATCTAATTAAATCAAGTACGACTACAGGTTTAAGAAATAAATCATAACGCCATAATTTGATGAATTTAGACGTTCTAACTAAGATTTGATCAAGATTTACTAAACTATGGATTATGATTTCAACACCATGAGATTAGAGTTAAGTACGTACAATCTAAGGAATATAGGGTTTTAATCTAAAGGTGACCTATATATTAAGGCAAATCCTATTAAGAAAAAAAAATCAAACTTAATAGGATGATTCTCCTATCCTGAATTTAAGGTTGAAAGATAAAATAATCAAAATAAGTTGTACAATTTAGAAACAAATAAAACTAAGGTTTCATCCATTGAGTTATTCTTTTACCTAATGAATGAAATCTAACATATGATCTAGTCCTAGTCTTAGGAATATCCCTAATATGAATTGTTGAATTCCTAAAGGAAAGACTTAAAGAATTTATGAATTTTACAATTTTGACATAATAGCTAATTTTACTATTTAGAATGTTTCTAATATAGTTTTAATGCTGGTTTTAGTGATTTAAATGATAATCCAGGGGTTAAGAACACTTAACCAAAATTTTGAGCAAAATGACTATTTTGCCCCTACTTAAGGGTCCAAAAAGCTACTTTTTGAATTAGGGATCCAAATTAGAATTTCTTACTACCAAATAATTCCTTACTATTTAACATGAATATAGATAATAAATACACTCAATTTTGATAAGAAACGGGTCTTATAAGTCTAGACTAAAGTTCTTGACCTAAGGGGTATTTTAGTATATTACACCTAATAAAATCTAAATTTTTATGCAGTTTACTGTTGGTTACTAATCAAGAATTCCTTAGAGTCTAAAAATACTAAATTCTGAGGTCTAATAAATTAGTTATAGCCATTTCAATTTCTAAGGGTAAGTTGGTAATCTTCTAAGTTAAGAGAGTCAAAAAGCTAACTATTCTATTTGGTATCTAAATTCAGCAAACTTAGTGGCTATAGCTTCTCTATATCACACTGAGTACTTTAACTATGAGTAGACCCAAATTGGACTTCAATTGGCCAAATTATGACCAAATTAAGGTTAGGGGTATTTTGGTCATTTATAATTTTTTTTTTAGGATTCAGAACTTAAAAATTATTTTAGATTATTGTTGGCACTAAAATTTTAAGCTATCTAGTACTTTGAATTTTCTGATTTGGAGTCTAATTGACTAAGATATGGTTAAATCAATATTCATGGCTTTAGGGGCAATTAGGGATTAAATTATCATCTAATGCAAAGTGAGAATTTCACCTACACATTTATACAGTACTCCACTAGGGTCCTATGGTCATTAAAATTCAAGAACTGTGAAGTTTTGGCCATTTCAGTCAGTTCTGGACCAATCCAGACAGTTCTGGACGCTACGGCGCGCTACGGCGCATTCTAGCAGAAAATCAGGCACTACGGCGCGTTGTGGTGTGCTACGGTGCTTTTAGCCGCTACGGCGCACTGCTGTGAGTTGCAGTGCTGTGGCAGAATATTATCCGAAATTCAGGCGCTGCGGCGCGCTACGGCGGGGAAATTTAATTTCATCAAAGAAATATTTTTATGCTTTGTTAAACTATTATGACCCGGATTCGCAACTTTGGGCACTGTGGCGCCCGATGGTGATTTTGCATGAGCAAAAACTGCAACGGGTCAACTTTCGGGCTTAAATACTCTCAACCTAGAGCATTTCACGTGCGGTGCCATATACCGATGGAAAAGTCTTTCCGATACCTTTCTATTGATACCCAAATCAATACCAAACAATTAAGTTATCAATACAACCAATGGAATTAAAGGGCTAGGTGTACCAAAATTTGTATTAGCAAATTTTGTTACCATTCCCTATTGTTTACAGATTTCCATGAGTTTCTACATCTTAAACATAGCTTCATAGATGCACAACTAAGGTAGTCACAGATTTATAGACATACAAATGAGCATAAAAATGTAATGGAATAGCCATTGGGTAGCCAATGAAGGGAAATGGAGTACCTTACTTTGACAATGGCAAATTTTTTAAGGGAGGCTTGAGAGCTTGAGAGATCCTTTATCCTTCTTTTCTAATTGCTAGCAGGAAGAGGAAGGGGGTGAGTGTAACAACCCAGGTTGTTACTGTGGCGGCCCTGCCCCGCCGTGGTCCTGTTAACCCTTAGGTTAACATGATTACGGTGGAGGGGTCACCAAATGACAAGGTCCCCACTTAAGATTGGATTAGATACACATTCTAATCCAAATTAAATAAGGATTTTGCCATTCAATCCAGAAATACTATCACTAAATGATCATACAAGAATTCAGAGTGCGGAAGCAATAAAAGTATAACATCCATCCAATACAGTATAAATATAACAATACAGAATAAGTAAAGTATTAAAAGAGAAAATATAATCCTGTATTATTACAACATTTAATGAGTTTAAAAGAACTGAAAGGAAACTCTCAATCTCACTGAAAATAGAAAACTAGGCTACAGATCTTCAAGAACGGGCACCTCCTCTAATGGCAAACTCTCCACTGGATCTGCTAAACCGACAAACTCAGAACCTACCATTATCAGTTTCATAATGGTAGGGCCCCAGCCAATAAAAGAAAAACTGGTTAGATAATAAGTCTAAGTACAATTTAGGGTAAAAGTTTATTTAAGTTAACTGAATATCACCATAAAAATAGAACTGAGCAAAATAGGTGCAGAAAAGCATACAAAAGAACTGTAATAAGTTATAAACCATAGTTTATAATTAAATAAATAGGAAGTAAAACATACCTCCTCCAAGCAACTGCAACAAGGACAGATAAGTAAAAGTAAAAGAAAAGTAAAACTGTAAGAAAATACAACCTAAATATGCATATGTTCAAACGGATTGTGCTAAGTGACATACAGAATTTAAACAGTATAAAACTGAAAATACTAACATCCTATGTGAGCATATGAAAACAGTAAGTAAAACTAGCATCCTATATATATATAAAAACATGCAGGAAAACTGTAAGTAAAATAGTGCTGAAATGCAGAATATACTAGTAAAACAGTAACTGCAAATTGAAACTATAGCAACTATACGAACTCAACAAATCTTAGCCTAATGAGCTAAGAAACTCTGAATGTAAGTGTACTTGAATTAGTATAACCATATCAAAATCCTGACTATATAGTCAGTAGGGCAAGAGTCTATCCATCATATCCCATGGACTAGGCCTGGTATAGACTATCGGACTGAAACCCCCTACAAGAAGCCGACCCTGAACGAGTTGATCGAAGAGGTATACTAACCAAGCTATACTTTACATACCACTTGTGAAATGAACATAATGCTACTTATGAATAATGTTCCAAATTAACATAAGATATTTATCAAATATCTTAAGTACATAATATATGTTCAAGGTATAAGGCTCAAAATCAAGAAATGCAAAGCATCAAAATCAAAGTGCAAGAAACTCTATCTAAAACACAGGTGATATCCTTTGTTATCTACTTTATTCGTTCTATCTACTCTAAGTTACATAAGTTTCAGAATTATCAATTCTTACACATTCTGTAACTTAGAATCACGAATCCTACTTGTTGAAGATAATTAGGACTGGCCAAGTCCTAATTATAACTTAATCAAAAGATGACTATTTGGTTAAAATGAATAAATCATCGACCTAATTTTGAAATTTAATTCATCCCAACCACATCTTGATTAGCCAAATCAAGATGAAAAGATTAAGAATTAGACTCCAGATGATAAGGTCTAATTACTTAATCTAAAGGTATAATCTAAGGGTCTAAGTTTAGAACCAAAATCTCACAGATTAGGTTAAGGCAAATCCTAATGATAAATCGAACTCATTAGGATAGATCTCTATTCTTAGTTCTAAAGTTTAAAGATCAAATAATCATTTAATAAACTAAGAAAATCCATAAACTAGAAAACTCAAGGTTTCACCTAATTGAGTAACCCAATTTACTCAATAGATAAATTCTAACTTAAGATCTATTCCTAATCTTAGGAAATAAGGCTCTTAATTACTAAGAGTATCTCTCAAGACACACATCCTAACTAATGTTATAAGACCTAAGGATGGGTCTAAGAAGAAGAATCTCACTTAGGAATTTTCTTTACTGAACAAATTCTGAGATTTTAATCAATACCTAATTTAGACTTAAATTTGATTAATTTCAACTATGAGTCATTCTATTTACTGATTTTAGTGATTGGAATTTGAATTTAGGGCTTTAGAAGGTTAAACCCTAAATTTGGGCAAAATGACCATTTTGCCCCTCCTTAAGGGTTCAAAAGATCAAATTTTGATCTAGGGCTTAAATTCTGAAATTTTCTTTTGGAAAGTGCTTCTTAAACTAAATCAATTTTGGGTGATTAATAAGCCATATGAGATCAAATTAGTGAATTTGACTCATAAGGGCAATTTAGTAATTTGGCTAAGTGAAAGTTAAATTTTCTTTCAGATTATTGTTCTTTACTGCCTAAGCTTTCCATAGAACCTAAATTTGCTGAAATCTGATGAGTATTGACCAAGTTATGGTCAATACAAGATTTAAGGTTTTAAGGTTAATCAAGGAATTGTTAACAATAGGTCAAAAATCTTAACTTTACCAATTAGTATCCAAATTAAGCAAAATCAGTGGCTATGGTTTACAAATAGCTCACTGATCATAATGACATGTGATGGGCTCAATTTGGATCTAATTTGACTAAGTTAAGACCTAATTAGGGTTTATGGTGATTAGTGAGTGATTAACAAAATTAATCACTCAAATACTATTCCAACCTTATAAATTGATTCTAAATGGTTCTAGGAGTCCTCTGAAGTTTAAAATTCTCAAATTGGTTTACTAGATTTGCTATTATTCACTAATCAAGATTTAGAGCAATTAAGGGTGATTAGCAAATCTAACTATTAAATCTAAAATATTTTTACATATTATTACAAATTAAGTTCTTCTGATCTAAATGGATCTTTGGATCATCAAATTTGGAGCTCAATTGACCAAGTTATAGTCAATTGAAGTTCTAGGGTTAATTAACCTAATTAGGGTTTGGTCCTAAATGTGATTAGGCAAACACTAATCCAAACAACTAGATAAATATTATCAAATTAATCCTTAGGGTTTTCTGATCACTTTAAGACCCATATTGGGTATATTTGGATCAATCTACACAAAGTTATGAGCTAAATAAGATTTGTGACATTTAATTTAAATTAAATTAAACCTAAATAATCACTTTGCAAAATATTGATCCTACAGCAAAAATTTTGGCATCAATAAATTCCTCGTATTTTTCTGATTAATTTAATATATTTATTTGTATAATTTGGATAAATATTTTAGGAGTTATTTAGGTTTAAAGTTTGAAATTAATTTAATTCATTTTAATCAATATTGATTATCTGTTATTATTATCCATATATATATATATATAATTATATAATTTAATATTTATATGACGTATAATCATATGAATATTTAATTGTTCTAGTTTATTTGTGCAGCTGGGACCCACGACTGCGCCGGCGACAATGACATTGCCAGCGTGCAGGACACGCGTCAGTAGCGCATTGGCCCAAACAAGCAGTGCGGGGTCCACGACCTGACCTGTCCGACAGGCCGGACACGCGTCGAGGCTGGATTGGTCACCAGTCTGCATGAGGGTCCCACCACCTTGAAACGCACGCGGCCCGGCTCGACTTCACGGGTCGCGACAGACCCGGCCCAGCCCCAAATGGGCCGGCGTCTTCTTCGACGGATCGAAGCAGAGCTGAACTAGGGCATGCCGGCTAAGGATCTTAACGGCGACGGTTATGGCCGGAATATATGGCTGCGAAAAGGGCTAATCTAGCGCTTACCATTGACTAAGAGATCTGGACCTGGGATGATCGAGGCTTCAAGAAACAGGCAACCCTAATTTCTAAGAACGAAGAGGGTAACGGTAACAACTGTACACAAAATGCTAAATTGGATCTATTAGAATCGCTAGAGTCTGATCTGTACCGCTAAATTGCTAATCTAGAACATGAAATAGATATTCGAATTCTATTTGAAGCAAATGAAATAAAGGTTGAAGAAGGAACGATACCTGAAATGAACAGTAATAGACTTGGGGTTCGAACTTTTGGCGTTTTGAAGCTCGGCAAAATCGCAGAAAGCAAAATGATGTCTCGAGAGATGATTTAGAGGCTTAGGTCTGAGTTCTAAGCGGTGGATGAAGGCGGCTTGAGCGGCGGTGCGCCGCGTGGTGATGCGCATGCCACGCGCTGTCTCCCCGCAGGCACGCGAGGGAGACGATGCAGAGACCGTCCGATCTTGCGATCGGATGGTTAGAATCTCCCGTCAAAGATGACGCTAAAGATGGACGGCGTTAACTGCTTAAAATGGCGCCGTTAAACTATATTTAAATAATAATATTCAATTTAATTTATTCAGTTTTAATTAATTAATTTTAACCTATTAAATGAATCCCAAAAATTTCCAATAAATCACCCCTAGCTAATTGAGGGGTGAGGAATGCAACGGCACCCTCGGATTTTTGTTTCGACGAGTATTTAATTATTTGATTATTGAGGGTATTTAAATAATATT
This sequence comes from Gastrodia elata, assembly GCA_016760335.1. Lineage (NCBI taxonomy): Eukaryota > Viridiplantae > Streptophyta > Magnoliopsida > Asparagales > Orchidaceae > Gastrodia > Gastrodia elata. Next base: position 68,753,705 of record CM028671.1, on the reverse strand, counting down.
AAAATTTTTGACGAAAAATCAACGACTTCCAAATGCCTCCAAAATTTCACACCTAGTTAATTTAGGTGCTCTGAACGCAATGGCGAAGTCAGATTTTCAATCTGAGGTCTAGATAAAAAGTCAAATTTCCAGGTTTTGGAATTTTCCAGAATTCTTGATTTGACTTTGTTGACTTCTTGGTTTGACCTAGGTTTCAGAGATGAGTTTCAAATCACTTAATTAGTGACTTAGAACCTTAATTAAGACTTAGATTAGTCTTAATTGAGCATAGTAACAATCTGGGTTGTTACAGTTACTTTGCTCAATTAAGACTAATCTAAGTCTTAATTAAGATTCTAAGTCACTAATCAAGTGATTGAATTCACCTTTGAAACCTAGGTCAAACCAAGAAGTCAACAAAGTCAAAATCCCAAAACCTGGAAATTTGACTTTTTATCTGGACCTCAGATTGAAAATCTGACTTCGCCATTGCGTTCAGAACACCCAAATTAGCTAAGGGTGAAATTTTGGAGGCATTTGGAAGTCGTTGATTTTTTTGTCAAATATTTTAATATTATTTAAATACCCTGAATAATCAAATAAATAAATACTCGTCGAAACAAAAATCCGAGTGCGCCGTTGCGTTCCTCACCCTTCAATTAGCTAAGGGTGATTTATTGGAAATTTTTGGGATACATTTAATAGGTTAAATTTAATTAATTAAATCAGAATAATTTAATTAAAATTTTATTATTTAAAATTAATATTTAATGGTGCCGTCAAGCCGTCTAACGCCGTTACCCTGTTTTTCCTCTGGCGCCGTTTAAAGAAACGGGAATTCTGGACCGTTCGATCAAGCGATCGAACGGTCCTCCGTCGTCTCCTCCGCGAATCAGCGCGTGGCAAACCCTGCGCACGCGTCGGAGGTCCCTCGCTCGCAGGTAGCCTTCGTGCGTCTCTTCCACCGCTGATCTACTCTTTAAAACATCCAATCCTCAGCCTCTATTTGCAAAAAGATCTAGATCGAAATATAAGCGCAAGGATCGTCAGAACCTTCTCCTGAGCAAAACCCTAGGGTTCGACTACCGATTCTATCAGGTACTTCTATACCTCAAATCTTGCATTTAATTCTTAGATTGATGTTTCGAAATCATGTTTTCTATCGAGGATTAGCTTTTGACCAGGTTCGATCGAACCCAATCTTGCGTTTTCGCCTAAACCCTAAGTTCTTCTCGCCAACTCAAGGAAGAAGAAGAAGATGGATCGTCCCTTCAATCCAACCGTCGATTTCAAATTAGATGTGACGGTTGGATCTATTCTAATTTAATATAAGCCATCAGATTCATCTTGATTAAACGTGATCCATTCGATTTTATATTAGCTTCTTGATACCGTCCGTTTTAAATTGAACTCATCGGGATCGTTGAAATCACCGGCTCAATCGAACCGGTTCTTTTAGACCGGACCATCCACCTCAGCAGGTCGCGTGTTTAGATCCTATTGGATCTGCGGCGGGTCGTATCACTGATTCAGCAAGTGGGACCCGCCCATCTCCATCGAACTGATGGGGTCAGTGCATGTTCAGCCTGTGGGGCCCGCCATCTGCCGCTCGCCCAGTAGCTTCACGCCACGTGTCCTGCAGATATTATATATAAACGTTTATATATTTATAACATTTAATTAATTTAAAGCAAAATTATATATAAATAAGAATCAGATTAATTACTATTAAACAGAATTATTTTTAAATAATTAAATCAAATCTTTAAACCCTAATATCTTGCAAAATATAAGTCCAATCATAGCAAATAAATATATTAAATTAATCAGAAAAATATGAGGAATTTATTGATGCCAAAATTTTTGCTGTAAGATCAATATTTTGCAAAGTGATTATATTAGGTTTAATTTAATTTAAATTAAATATCACAAATCTTATTTAGCTCATAACTTTGTGTAGATTGATCCAAATATACCCAATATGGGTCTTAAAGTGATCAGAAAACCCTAAGGATTAATTTGATAGTATTTATCTAGCTGTTTAGATTAGTGTTTGCCTAATCACATTTAGGACCAAACCCTAATTAGGTTAATTAACCCTAGAACTTCAATTGACCATAACTTGGTCAATTGAGCTCCAAATTTAATGATCCAAAGGTCCATTTAGATCAGAAGAACTTAATTTTCAATAATATGTAAAAATATTTTTGATCCAACAGTTAGATTTGCTAATCATTCACTAATCACCCTAAACCCTAATTAGGTCTTAACTTAGTCAAAATAGGTCCAAATTGAGCCTACCACATATCATTATGATCAGTGAGCTATTTGTAATTTATAGTCACTAATTTTACTTAATTTGGATACTAATTGGCAAAGTTATAATTTTTGACCCATATTTAAGGATCCCTTAATTAACCTTAAAACCCTAAATCTTGTATTGGCCATAACTTGGCCAATACTTATCAGATTTCAGCAAATTTAGGTTCTATGGAGAGCTTAGGCAGTAAAGAACAATAATCTAAAAGAAAATTTAGCTTTCACTTAGTCAAATTACTAAATTACCCTTATGAGTCAAATTCACTAATTTGATCTCATATGGCTTATTACTCACCCAAATTTAACTTAGTTACTGTCTAATCTTATATTAGACAGTAAAAAACACTTTCCAAAAGAAAATTTCAGAATTTAAGCCCTAAATCAAAATTTGATCTTTTGAACCCTTGAGGAGGGACAAAATAGTCATTTTGCCCAAATATAGGGTTTAGCCGTTTAAAGCCCTAAATTCAGTTTCTAATCACTAAAATCAGTAAATAAAATGACTTAGAACTGAAATTAATCGAATTTAAGTCTAAATTAGGTTTTTATTAAAATCTCAAATTACACTCTTTAAGAAAATTTCTAAGTGAATTATGAGTGTTTATCTTCCTTTAATCATTATTAGACTCATCCTTAGGTCTTATAATATTAGTTAGGATGTGTGTCTTGAGAGATACTCTTAGTAATTAAGAGCCTTATTTCCTAAGATTAGGAATAGATCTTAAGTTAGAATTCATCTATTGAGTAAATTGGGTTACTCAATTAGGTGAAACCTTGAGTTTCTAGTTTATAGATTTTCTTAGTTTATTAAATGATTATTTGATCTTTAAACTTTAGAACTAAGAATAGAGATCCATCCTAATGAATTTGATTTATCATTAGGATTTGCCTTAACCTAATCTGTGAGATTTGGGTTCTAAACCTTAGACCCTTAGATTATACGATTAGATTAAGTAATTAGACCCCATCATCTGGAGTCTAATTATTAATCTATTCATCTTGATTTGGCTAATCAAGATGTGGTTGGGATGAATTAAAATACAAAATTAGGTCGCTGATTTATTCATTTTAACTAAATAGTCGTCTTTTGATTAAGTTATAATTAGGACTTGGCCAGTCCTAATTATCTTCAACAAGTAGAATTCGTGATTCTAAGTTACAGAATGTGTAAGAAGTAATAATTCTGAAACTTATGTAACTTAGAGTAGATAGAACGAATAAAGTAGATAACAAAGGATATCACCTGTGTTTTAGATAGAGTTTCTTGCACTTTGATTTTGATGCTTCGCATTCCTTGATTTTGAGCCTTATACCTTGAACATATATTATGTACTTAAGATATTTGGTAAATATCTTATGTCAATTTTGAACATTCATAAATAGCATTGTGTTCGTTTCACAAGTGGTTTGTAAGGTGTAGCTTGATTAGTATACCTCTTTGATCAACCCATTCGGGGTCGGTAACCTTTCGAGGGTTTAATGTCCGACAGTCTATTGGCCATGCCTAGTCCGAGTGATAGGATGGATAGACTCTCGCCCTACTGACTACAGAGTCAGGATTCTGATATGGATATACTAATTCAAGTACACTTACATTCAGTTCTGTCTTAGCTCATCAGGCTAAGAGTTTCAGTGATGTTCAGTTCAGAGTTTCTTAGCTCATCAAGCTAAGAATTGTTGATTTAGTGTTCAGTTCAGGTGACTTATACGGTTACTATAGTTTCAGTTTGCAGTTACCAGTATATTCTGCATTTCAGCACTATTTTACTTACAGCTTTTTTGCACGTGTTTTTATATAGGATGCTAGTTTTACTTACTGTTTTCATATGCTTACTTAGGATGATAGTGTTTCAGCTTTATACTTTTGTACTTCACTTAGCATAATCTGTTTGATCATGAGCATGTTTAGGTTGTACTTTTCTTACTTTTCCTTTACTTTTACTTATCTGTCCTTGTTGCAGTCGCTTGGAGGAGGTATGTTTTACTTCCTATTTGTTTAGTTATAAACTATGGTTTATAACTTATTACAGTTCTTTTGTATGCTTTTCTGCACCTATTTTGCTCAGTTCTGTTTTTATGGTGATATCTTCTTAATTTAATAAAATTGTTTACCCTAAAATGTACTTAGACTTATTGTCTAACCAGATTTTCTTTTGTTGGCTGGGGCCCTACCATTATGAAACTGATAATGGTAGGTTCTGAGTTTGTTGGTTTAGCAGATCCAGTGGAGAGTTTGCCATTGGAGGAGGAGTCCGTTCCTGAAGATCTGTAGCTTAGTTTTCTATTTTCAGTGAGGTTGAGAGTTTTCTTTCAGTTCTTTTAAAGCTCATTAAATATTGTAATAATACAGGATTATATTTCTTTTTCAGTACTTTACTTATTCTGTATTATTGTATTGGATGGATGTTATGTTTTATGCTTCCGCACTCTGAGTTCATGTATGATCATTTAGTGATAGTATTTCTGGATTGAATGGCAAAGTCCTTATTTAAATTGGATTAGGATGTGTGACTAATCCAATCTTAAGTGGGGACCTTGTCATTTGGTGACCCCTCCACCGTAATCATGTTAACTTTAGGGTTAACAGGACCACGGCGGGGCAGGGCCGCCACAGTGAGGTTTCTTCTAGCAGCAAGTACAGCAATGCATAGAAGAGGGGAATGAACTTTAGCTGGGTAAATGAGGAAGTGAAGAGCTGCGAGTCAAAGGCTTCCTTAATGGGGGAGAGGACTGCCAATGGATGGGATGGATTGAGTTGACCCAACCCATTTGGTGAGATAGGGGAGGGGCTGGCAGAAGATATGGGGGCAGGATATGTTGAGCATAGCAGGGGGCTGAAGAGAAAGAGGGCTCAGCGGGGATTGGATGGCTGTGGATCCCAGCCAGCCAATGAAGAGAGGGAGAAGACAAAAATAGAGTTTAATAAATTAACATAATTAATCTCAAAAATCATATTTTAAAAACGATCTCCGAAAAAAAATCCCAAAAATTAATCCCAAGCTAAATTAGGAGTGAGGAACGAAATGGCGAAATCGGATTTTGATTTCGATGACAATTTATTTTTCTTATTTTCTAATTAATTTAAATATATTAAAATATTCAAGAAAATTCGACGACTTCTAAAAAATCCCAAAATTTCACCCTTGGCTAATTCGAGGGTAAGGATAGGAACAGTGAAGTCGGATTTTAATTCTGACGAGTCTTTACTTTTTTTATTTTCAGGGTATTTAAATATTATTAAAATATTTGACGAAATTTTGACGACTTTTGATTGCCACCAAAACATCATCCCTAGCTAATTTGGGAGTAATGAGCGCAATAACGAAGTCTAATTTTTGATTTGAGGTCAATTTAGATATGTCAATTTCTAGGGTTTCTAGGTTTCCCAAATATCAGGACTTGATCTATTTGACTCCTAATTCGGAATAGATCTTAATGGATGATTCCTAACTACTTGATTAACACTTAAGATCATGATTAAGATGGAGATTAGTCTTAATTGATAAGAGTAACAACTTAGGTTGTTACAATTCATATACTAAAAGATTAAACCATAGGAAAGATATGTCTATCCTAAAAATAATATTATATGGAAGTAAATAAACTACCTTAATTAAATATAGTACTTGAGAGATTAAAGAAATTCTAATTATATACCCTTAACTATAATTCAAATAAGGATCTTCATAACTTAATCTATTTATATCCTTAGTGATAAGAGTTAGAAGAACTTGAAATGGGTATTTTAAAATCGCTCCAATCTTGTAATTTATAAGACCTTACAAATCATTCTTGTACACCTACTTAAAATAAAGTGCGACTTAGAAAACTTTATAAAAGTAAGTAGAAGAAATAAAAATGCGTCTTTTGTTTTAAGATTAAAATGAGAATCCTTAATATCTTCCTCCCTTAAGGATTAGAACTAAGAAATTAGGTTAGACTTCACTCGCTGGATAAATGGGTTATCCAATGAGTGAAACCTTGATTTTTATTAGTTTCTTATTTTCACCTTAACATTACCTTATCACCTTAGATGATTTATAATAACATTACCTTGTCACCTTAGATAATTTAGAATAATATTACCTTGTCATCTTAGATTATTTAGGATACCATTACTTACTTTGCCATATTAGATGAGCTAGAATAACCTTACTTACTTTATCACACTTGATAAAGTAGAATAACTTTATTTACTTAGCCTCATTTTATGATTTGTCGTACTTATTCTGGAGTCGCAATATTACTGCTTATATTCTGTACTCCTGTATACCAAAGGAATGTCTCATAGATAACTTAAATCCTGTATTGTTGATAACCCGGGGAATGTTGTAACAACCCAGGTTGTTACTTTGCTCAATTAAGACTAATCTAAGTCTTAATTAAGGTTCGAAGTCACTAATCAAGTGATTTGAAACTCATCTCTAAAACCTAGGTCAAACCAAGAAGTCAACAAAGTCAAATCAAGAATTCTAGAAAATCCCAAAACCTAGAAATTTGACTTTTTATCTAGACCTCAGATTGAAAATCTGACTTCGCCATTGCGTTCAGAACACCCAAATTAGCTAGGGGTGAAATTTTGGAGGCATTTGGAAGTCGTTGATTTTTCGTCAAATATTTTAATATTATTTAAATACCCTAAATAATCAAATAATTAAATACTCGTCGAAACGAAAATCCGAGGGCGCTGTTGCGTTCCTCACCCCTCAATTAGCTAGGGGTGATTTATTGGAAATTTGTGGAATGCATTTAATTAGTTAATTTTAATTAATTTAATAGGTTTGAAAATAATTAAATAAATAATATTTTATTTTAAAAATAAACGGCGCCGTCAACAATGGAACGCCGTTCGTTCGATTTAGGTTAGTTTGGACGGCTAATTCTGATCGTCCGATCTGAATCGGACGGTCAATCCATCGTCTCTGCCGATGCACGCCACGCGCGTAGCGCGTGGCATCCGCTGAGCTGCGCCGAAGGCTTCCTTCGCCAGATGGATCCCTCTCCGTCTCCCCGCTGCCTTAAAACCCTTTAGCTGTGTTCATTTAAGCGATTCGAGAACTCCATTTCTTAGTTTGACCAAGTTTGGGCGCAGCGAAGCAGGACCGAGTAGAACCCTAAAATCATCTGCGAGTTTTCAAGGTCCCATCTTCACCTCATCTTTATTTCTTAAGTATTGCAATCATATTCATGTATCGATTGAAGCTATAGATCTATGCGTGGGTTCTGCCGATCGTGATTTTCGAAACCCTAAAAGTCGATAGCCGTAAACGAAGAAGATGAAGCGCCATCTCATTTCTGCCGTTAGATCTAGGATTAGATCAGATCTGGTCCGATCGATTGCGATCCGGTTCGGTCCAGAATGGTTCATCTGGACCGGTCGAACCGCCCGCGGTCGGCGCTCAGTAATAAATGGTGGGACCCGCGTGCAGGCGACAAGCCATTCCCGCGAGGACATGTGTCTCACGGGACAGAGCCTGTCGGGGTCTGCAGCGTCTGTGGGCCCCACGTGCCTGTTTCAGCCAATTGTGGCTTGCCGCGTGCCCTGCAAAAATCAATAATTTGATTATATATATATATATATTAAATAACAGTTAATTATAATTGAATTATTGGTATAATAACAGTTATATTAATTTAATTAAATCAGTAATTAATAATCAGATTAAAATCTAAACTTTAAACCTAAATAACTCCTAAAATATACATCCAAATTATACAATTAAATATATTAAATTAATCAGAAAAATATGAGGAATTTATTGATACCAAAATTTTTGCTGTAGGATCAATATTTTGCAAAGTGATTTTTCAATGATTAATTTAATTTAAATTAAATGTCACAAACCTTATTTAGCTCATAACTTTGTACCCAATGATCCAAACATACCCAATATGGGTCTTAAAGTGATCAGAGAACCCTAAGGATTAATTTGATAGTATTTATTTTGTTGTTTGGATTAGTAATTGCTTAATGACATTTAGGACCTAACCCTAATTAGGTTAATTAACCCTAGAACTTCAATTGACCATAACTTGGTCAATTGAGCTCTAAATATGATGATCCAAAGGTCCATTTAGATCAGAAGAACTTAATTAACAATAATATGCAAAAATATTTTAGATCCAACGGTTAGATTTGCTAATTTTTCTTAATTGCTTTAAATCTTGATTAGTGAATATTAGCAAATCTAGTAACCCAAGTTGAGAGATTTAATTTTCAGAGAACTACTAGATTCATTTAGAATCAATCTATAAGGTTGGAGTAGTATTTGAGTGATTAATTTTGTTAATCACTCACTAATCACCCTAAATCCTAATTAGGTCTTAACTTAGTCAAATTAGGTCCAAATTGAGCCTACCACATGTCATTATGATCAGTGAGCTATTTTTAATTCATAGCCACTGATTTTGCTTAATTTGGACACTAATTAACAAAGTTAGGATTTTTGACCTATAATTAAGGATCTCTTAATTAACCTTTTAAACCTAAATCTTGTATTGGCCATAACTTGGCCAATACTTATCAGAATTTAGCAAATTAAGATTCTATGGAAAGCTTAGACAGTAAAGAACAATAATCTAAGAGAAAATTTAACTTTTACTTAGTAAAATTACTAAATTGCCCTTATGAGTCAAATTCACTAATTTGATCTCATATGGCTTAATAATCATCCAAAATTAATTTAGTTGCTGTCTAAACAGTAAGAATCTCTTTCCAAAAGAAAATTTTAGAATTTAAGTCCTAGATCAAAATTTGATCTTTTAAACCCTTAAGGAGGGGCAAAATGGTCATTTTTCCCAAATTTAGGGTTTAGCCTTTAAAAGCCCTAAATTCAGTTTCTAATCACTAAAATCAGTAAATAGAATGATTTGGAACTGAAATTAATCAAATTCAAGTCTAAATAAGATTTTGATTAAAATCTCAAAAATATACTCTCTAAATTCCTAAGTAAATTATGAGTGTTTATCTTTCCTTAATCATTCTTAGACCCATCCTTAGGTCTTATAACATTAGTTAGGATATGTGTCTTGAGAGATACTCTTAGTAATTAAGAGCCTTAATTCTTAAGATTAGGAATAGATCTTAAGTTAGAATTCGTCTATTGAGTAAATTGGGTTACTCAATAGGTGAAACCTTGAGTTTACTAGTTTATAGATTTTTCCTAATTTATTAAATGATTATTTAATCTTTAAACTTTAGGACTAAGAATAGAGATCTATTCTAATGAATTTGATTTATCATTAGGATTTGCCTTAACCTAATCTGTGAGATTTGGGTTCTAAACCTTAGACCCTTAGATTATACCTTTAGATTAAGTGAATAGACCCCATCATCTGGAGTCTAATTCTTAATCTATTCATCTTGATTTGGCTAATCAAGATGAGGTTGGGATGAATTAAATTACAAAATTAGGTCGATGATTTATTCATTTTAACCAAATAGTCGTCTTTTGATTAAGTTATAATTAGGACTTGGCCAGTCCTAATTATCTTCAACAAGTAGGATTCGTGATTCTAAGTTACAGAATGTGTAAGAATTGATAATTCTGAAACTTATGTAACTTAGAGTAGATAGAACGAATAAAGTAGATAACAACAGATATCACCTGTGTTTTAGATAGAGTTTCTTGCACTTTGATTTTGATGCTTCGCATTCCTTGATTTTGAGCCTTATACCTTGAACATATATTATGTACTTAAGATATTTGGTAAATCTCTTATGTCAATTTTGAACATTCATAAATAACATTGTGTTTTTATTTCACAAGTGGTTTGTAAGGTGTAGCTTGATTAGTATACCTCTTCGATCAACTCGTTCGGGGTCGGCTTCTTGTAGGGGGTTTCAGTCTGATAGTCTATGCCATGCCTAGTCCATGGGATAGGATGGATAGACTCGTGCCCTACTGACTATAGAGTCAGTATTTTGATATGGTTATACTAATTCAAGTACACTTACATTCAATTTCTATCTTAGCTCATCAGGCTAAGAGTTTCAGTGATAATCAGTTCAGAGTTTCTTAGCTCATCAGGCTAAGAATTTCTGAGTTCGTATTCAGTTCAGATGACTTATATAGTTACTGTAGTTTCAGTTTGCAGTTACTGTTTTACTAGCATATTCTGCATTTCAGCACTGTTTTACTTACAGCTTTTTTTGTGCGTATTTTTATATAGGATGCTAGTTTTACTTGCTGTTTTCATATGCTCACATAGAATGTTAGTGTTTTCAGTTTTATACTGTTTAAATTTTGTACTTCACTTAGCATATTCTGTTTGATCATAAGCATATTTAGGTTGTACTTTTTCTTACAGTTTAGTTTAGTCTATTGCTTACCTGTATTTGTTGCAGTTGCTTGGAGGAGGTATGTATTACTTCCTATTTGTTTAGTTATAAACTGTGGTTTATAACTTATTACTGTTCTTTTGAACGCTTTTCTGCATCTATTATGCTTAGTTCTGTTTTTATGGTGATATTCAGTTAACTTAAATAAAATTGTTTGCCCTAAAATATACTTAGACTTATTGTCTAACCAGTTTTTCTTTTATTGGCTGGGGCCCTACCATTATGAAACTGATAATGGTAGGTTTTGAGTTTGTTGATTTAGCAGATCCAGTGAAGAGTTTGCCATTGGAGGAGGAGTCCGTTCCTGAAGATCTGTAGCCTAGTTTTCTGTTTTCAGTGAGATTGAGAGTTTTCTTTCAATTCTTTTAAACTCATTAAATGTTGTAATAATACAGGGTTATAATTCTCCTTCAGTACTTTACTTATTCTGTATTGTTGTATTTATACTGTATTTGGATGGATGTTATGTTTTATGCTTCCGCACTCTGAGTTCATGTATGATCATTTATTGATAGTATTTCTGGATTGAATGGCAAAGTCCTTATTTAAATTGGATTAGAATGTGTGTCTAATCCAATCTTAAGTGGGGACCTTGTCATTTGGTGACCTCTCCACCGTAATCATGTTAACTTAAGGGTTAACAGGACCACGGCGGGGCAGGGCTGCCACAAATGTCCCCCAGGTGATTATATTTTGTATATCTAGGGAATATCCCCTATATGATTTTTATTCAGTATTCCTGTTAATTTAGGAAATGTCTCCTAGATGCAGGAAGTCTGTATTTATTATACTCTGGGAAATATCTTCTAGTAGTATCCTTCTGTATTCCTGTAGCCCTGGGAAATGTCTCCTAAATGCTTCTGTACTTAATTTTGGATTATACTTTCAGTATTGCTTCAACATTTTATATAGCAATTTCTTTAAAATTATTTTATTTCAGTCTTTACTTTACATATTTCAACAATACTTTTATACTTTTAGTTTTTATTTTTGCACAATTTATTTACTTTTTATACTTCTGTAGATCTTGATTTTTCATGTATATATATAAGCATATTAGGATGCTAGACTTACTTCAGTTTTGTTCTTCCACATTTCATTTCATAAAAACTTGTATGAGTAAACTTCACTAGATTTTCTTAAAGTATCGTGATATCATTAATTACATGAGCTTAATCAGCCTATAATGCACTTAGACAATATGTCTAACCAGGTTTTTCTTTTTTGGCTGGGCCCTGGCATTGTGAAACTGATAATGTCAGTTTCTAAGCAATCTAAGGATCTATTACCTTTAGTAGTGCCACTTCAGGAGGAGCATCAATTCAGAGTTGAAGAGATTTAGTTTGTCTTTTCATTTAATAAGGATGAGTGATATTTTCTTTCATTTAAGTTATAAAATATGATGTAATAATTCAGGTACCATTTGTATTTCCTTCTTCTGTACTATTTTATTATGAGCTGTATGTTTATCATTATATCTGTGTTACGGTAGATCTAGATGTGATATTTTACTTTTCTTGCTTTCGCACTCTGTGATATTATTTATTTAATGATTGACTTTATTGCTTATGTTCAGGGCACATCCTTCCCTTATTAGTGGATTGTGAATTATGCTTAATCTAATAATAAGTGAGGGATTTTCCACAGTGGCACACCGCCCCTTAGTCTAATGAATGTGGATCTGGGGGCGGGGCACCACAGTTGATATCAAAGAACTCCATAAAGTGTCAGATTGGAATTTGCATTCCTCTCTATCTAATGGATTGTTCTTTTTCTATTCAGTCACTAAATAGATACTTGAATTACATCCATAATACCATAATCATATGCACATAATAAAAGGCATGAAATAGAAAATACTTTTATAATAATAAAACTTAAGTAAGAAGGAACTTAGGGTGAATGATTAATTAATTAACTAGAATTAAACATTCATAAAACTTATAAGATCAAAGAAATTGAAATGTTAGGCATTGACTCCCATACTAAGAAAACTAAATTACTATAGGAGTTCAACTTTCAAAAAATTTCTACCACTCTTAAGCAGTTTCCTTGCACTCTATAGATTGTGCCTTCCTAGGTATGATAATAGCACAACCTACTTTTGTGAATCATTAAGGCTAATGGTATTCCCACTCGAAGTTTATAATGTACATTGTTTCCAAATCAAGTGGAAGTGATTCCTGAACGTTCATCTTCCACTCCCCTTGCATCCCATAGTTCTTTTGGAGAGAACGATGCTCTGGTCGAACTATTAGAACCTTAGTTCCTTGCTCTTTTACTTCTGTTACTAGTGAGGACGGGCATTTTTTTCATTTCAGCTTTTATCTTTAAATATGTTGTAAAAATACAGGTTTATTTGTATTTTTTCTTACTGCCCTTATTCTAAGTTGTATATTTATTCTATTGTATTATGATGAAATGGATATTATATTTTGCTTCCGCACTCTGTTCATATTTTTTGTATTTATCATTTAGTGAAATGTTCTTATATGACAAACGCCTTAATTATAATGAATTAGGATAAATACATAATCTAACTATAAATGAGGAACTTATTATTTGATGACCACTTCATCATAATCTTGTTAACTTAAGAGTTAACAGGACCACGATGGGGCTAGGGTGCCACACATGATGATGGTTACTACATGCAAGATATCATAAGAATAACTGAATGATATGGCAGTTGTTCCATGATATGAAAGCCTCTTATTCGAATGCTCAATTATGAAATGCAAATCAAAGTAGTGAATAAGACAAAATTAATTAAGTTTATTTGTTCCTTTATTCCTTAGCCCATTGTATATAATTATGTTATTTACAATGAGAATTGTCATGTGACATAGCAAATGAAAAATTGGCATGTGATTCTTTATGAGACAATATTGACATATGAAATATAATATACTTTGAGACTTGAAAAATGACTACAAAACCCCTCTAGCATGAATCTTTTTCTTATAAGTTTTAGCTATATTGTGGCACTAAATTAAGTTGAGGCATCCAAATTGGATAGTAGCATGAGAAATAACAATTATATAATATTAATCGTAAGCTTAAGCTACATACAATTTTGAAATATTTTATTCTTTTTTTGATAAAATAATGCTCATTTACCCTCAAATGCACAAATCATATTTTATTTTCTCACTAAATTGCAAAATTACTTAAATATCCAAGTACTTAGATCATCCTATAATAATTTAATTTCTTGATATGTTTTATATGTCAGATAAGGGGGATAAAAAACAAATTGAACCAACTCATGAGAAAGGCTAGTAGAACTCTTGAAGGTTAGAACTTTTGATATAAAATCCCAAGATTTTGAATGAATAAAATTATTACTTATTATCTTAGTTAATTTGAGTAATCTATTAGTTATATTTGTAAAATAAAAATATCATGTTGTTAAGAATAATTTTGGAAAATTTTGAAAAAAATTTTGGAAAATTTTTCATCACAAAATTATTCTCGGTTATTTTATGATGAATTTAAATCAAAATAATTATAGAAAATTTTTGGATATCAAAATTTAAATATTTTTTATTTTTGAATTCTTTACTATCAAATTAGTTATTAAAAAAAATTCATAAATTTTGGAGCTAAAATGGATGAATTATGATAAAAATACATTTGAATAAATGAAAATAAAATCGGTTGTTATAGTTTCAACAAACATGATTTTGGCCAATTTCAAAATCAGATCCCAGGACAACCATATAGCCAAATTGGACAACTTTGGTGTTTATCTATTCCTCTCAATGGTATATATATTTTGAAATCTTAAATTTAAATTTTGGAAATATATTTTTTATTAATTTTGAGAAATACTAAGATTTCATTTTTAGCCAAATTATGCAATATTATGTCATAATTTTGTGAATTTTGCATTTAAATCACATAATTAAAAACATCAATTGATATTCTACAAAAATTATTCTCAATTAAGTCAACATCAACTGCGAAGGGCTTAACAAGATTACCATCAAGAAATGAAATTCCTTATCACACGTAATTGATCCTTTTGATCAGGTATTTAGAGCTTTCATCTTCTTTTTGATCGAACTGTGATCTAGGTATGACTAACTCACGATCAAAGAAGAGGACATCCAGAAGGTTGTATTCGCACTAAATATGGACATTACAAAATATTTTCGTGCCATTTAAACTTGTGAATGCCTTGTCAATCTTCATGAATTTTGTGAAAAGTGTACTCAAGTGATGCTTAGATCATCCACACTCACAATTCTTAAATATTTGTAGGACCTTCACTTAAAACTACTTTAATGATGTTTCTTTTATTAATTGTATTTTACTTTCTTCATTTAATATCCCATGTTGCAGCCTTTTTATTTCACTTGAATAAATTGTTGAGCCAATATATATATTTATTTATTTATTTATTATGATATTATAACTTAGTGGTTGAGGTTCATAATTTATTTTTCCAATTCATGAGTTTAAATTTTAACGACTACACATAAATAAAATAATAATAATAAATAAATATAAATATATATATATATATATATATATATATATATATATAATTTTAAAAATCTAAAAATTTTGCATTCATTTTAAAAAAAGAAAAATAATACTTTTAAATAAAATAACATATTTGCAAAATCAAACACCAAAACATGTACCTCTTTAATTGGTAATAATATATTGAGAAGGCTTTGAATATAAGACTTATTGGGAATTTTATACTTAGCATATTAATATGATTCTAGTGCTCAATAAACATAACTAAGTTGGGTGAAATAACTTAAACATGAAACGTAAAGAATAACTTCACGTGTGAATCATGCCACGTAATTTTTTTGTCTAAAATGTTAAAAGAAATTTCACTCATTCAAGTTGCTGAAGCAAGAATTAAAAGCAAACTAACACCTTACATTATTGAGTCTACTACTTTACATATAGAGATAAATAAAAAAAAAAAAAAATTACATAGCTCCCAAATATCTCTCAAAAAATGTGGATGACTAAAATTTTAGATTTAAAAAATATATTTTTATGGGCCTCACAAGCAAAAATAAATTTAATAATATTTTTTATTCCATTTAACTCTCTAAATTCTAATTATCCATACTTTTTGGAAAATATTTAGAAGTTATGTAGCAATACTCTAAAGAAAAAGATAGTCGTCATAACCACTACTCAACTCTTGGAAGCATGAGCAACAAAAAAATACAGTTCATTGTAATGACAGAGCTTGTTGCAGCATCAATACTTTTGTTTTGAAAAAAAGATGAGCTTTGAATAAGAAGCAAATATGTGATTGATGAAGCTTGAATCCAAGACATTAAATAACAAATCCAAAATCTTAACTATTAGGCTATAATACCATTCACACAACAACAACATCACTACTTGATGATAAGGTTAGTGGTGATGATGACAACACAAGTTGTGACCCAAATAGACATTTGACATGATGGGGGCAAAAAAGATAGTTCCAAGTCACAATATAAAATAAGAAATCAAAGATCTTAACCACTGGACTATAAAACTATTCACACAGCAGCAGCATCGATATTTGATGATGAGGTTAGTGGTGATGATGTTAACACAAGTTGTGCCCCCAATAGACAATTGACATGGTGGGGCAAAAAAGATGGTTCAATTGATGTCAGGCTTTCAATGCTCTTCTACTGTACCATTTTTATGCGCACGCATAATATAGAGCTATGTGATTATTGCTCCTCCTTCGTATTTTGTCTCTTTAGTTCATAAAGAGCTGTTGCAGGCTTTGGTACCTTCTTTAGTGAGTTTGCCTGCGTGGATAAGAACAGAGTGTATGTAATGTGGAGAAGCGTTTCCTCTTTATGCAGGAGAGAAAGAAAGTAGCTGGCACTTTGCTAAGAACAAAGAAAATTTTTAATAGAGATATATGTTATGCACCATATCTTGAGTAAATATGGGCTGAGCATAAATGAAAAAATCAAAGCTTAAGAGAGAAAGTGACTTGACTATACAAGTATGAGTAGGTAGGTATACACGATAAATAAGTGTTATAGAGATGAGAATGTTTAAGTGGATTAGAAGGTGCACTCGTAAAAATAGAATGAGGAATGAATTTATCCATAGAAAGGTTGGAGTGGGTTAAATAGCAGATGAGATTCGAGAATATCTCCTTAGATGATTCGGGCATATTAGCGGATAAGATTATCCCTTTCTAAACTCTTGTTTCTGCCTAGCAGGCTTTACTAATTTACTATCGCAACCTTCTAAAAATGTGTTAGTGTGTTTATGCTTACATATTGCAAAAGAGAGGTGAATATCAAAACAGTATCATCGATTATTATAGCTTTACCAAGAAAATTTCTGTTGGATAGATCAGTTGTTTTAGTTATTGTGAGGGAAAAGAGACAAATATCATAAATGATTTCCAAGCAAGAAAATGGCAGAAAAATGAAGAAAGTGATCAGTTTTCAATGATTAAATATGTAAATACTGTCATCTATACACCCAAGGTATCCAATCATACTGCAACTAAAAAGAATCCCAACACCAGCACCAACCGTTGTCAAGGAGCCACGGAATCCAAACTGGAATAATCATGCAGGGGAGACGAGGAAGTGGAGCGGCTGTTTTTATTATAACAGGCTTCTGGAAGGTAAGGCTGGGATGCCACATAATTGACGCCGGCAACAACATCGCCGATGATGGGTCGGAAATGCGGCTGCTCCTGAAGACACATTGATGTGATGACAACCAATTGATGAAACGGTTTCGCAGGATAGCAGCCTTGCAGAGACGGATCCGCCAATTTCCTGAACTGCCGACGATCACCCAGATAAGGCAATGCCTGGAGCACACAAGAAATAATTGAATTTTTAATGCATCAGAATGCTCATGTTATATAAGATAAATGACTTCCCGTTTAACCCAATTTCTCCCAAACGTAGGCTCTTGAAAAAGTGTTAAACACTAATTTAACAAAAGTACTGGTGTTGTGGAGCTTATCATTTTTCTCTTTTCCTTTAGCAATTTCTCATCTTGTGGGAGATAATGGTGTAAATTTTTGGGGTATAATGATATTTCACTAAAATATAATAGAAAAAAAAAAAATGAAATATTAAATTATGGAGTAAAACGCAGTTGCATTCCCAGAAATTGGAGGGAGGAAGAGAGGGAGACAATCTTCATGCTCAAGACACCAATCATTCTGCGTTAGGAAAGAAGCCTTTCAACTTCTTACCAGGAAATGATAATTAAGATTTGGAGCAATTTTGATGGTTTTTTCATTTTTCATAACGATGGGAGACATTTTAAATGGAATTTTATACATACCGCCCGAATCTTTCTCAAGTACAAATCAGCATTACAATTTTTAAGTAATATAAAATTATCACTTAAATTCAAGTGGATCACATTTTTATGATTAAATATGAGTTTTGTAAATATTAAGGTTTGAATGTCAAATTTGTAAATAACCAGGACTTGGAAGTCATGCGAAAGCTTACCGTACAATTTAACTATCGAGGAATTTCCTTTGTAACACTCAAATCTTATCCATTTACAAAACTGACACCCTCATTCACCTATTCAAATTTTCACCAAAATACTAAAGCAAACAACAGAACTGACTGAATTCATTTTTTAATATTTTGCATTTTCTGCTTTGTTGTTAGATAAGCACACCATGTGAACTAATCAGGATGATGCGAGTGTAAAAACGCCATTAACTGGTTTTGAGTGCACAAGAACCACACTTTTCTTCCTAGTACTTCAAAATGTTTAAGATCCATCGGTAGAAACAGTTATTACTTGAAGAAGAGGCACGAAGCCAGTTACCTATCTATTTCAATTTATTGATTTGATGAGATAAAAAATATTATAGCATGACTAGTAATAGTAGCAGCAATTGCAATAGTCACAAGCTTGTTTTGAATCAAATTTCTTCTATAAGGGTGTGTCAGATAATTGAATTCGATAAGAGTAATCTAAGTACTTCAATATTAAAATGACTTACAATTAAATTTAAAAGTGAAAAAAATACAATAAATGCAAATACATAGTAATGTAATCATAATCTCTCTTTGTATGAAAGTCCAAGGGAATCAAATGCTAAAGATGATCAACTGGATATCCTTAGTTTTAATTAAAAATCTTTTAATTCATACCATGAATGGTCAATGCAAAATTAAACAGCTTATACTAGCAAAATAGAAGTAAAATTCTATAACCTCTCAGAGGAAAAGTTCATATGCAATAATATCAAGAAACATGCATCAAAGGTTCAAATTGTTATTATTATCATGTCTCATAAACACTCTATTTTGGAGGATACTATACTCAGTACGTCTTCTGAGTTTGATGGATTCCTATTATTTTATTTCGTACTTGCCAAAACCCTCGAGGATTAATGCAAGTCTTCTTTATCTCTCCATTAAACAATGCATGGTCCAAATAATTATACGGAAATGAGAAATCTCCAGTGTGGAACCATTTATTTTAAATTTGTTTCAGTCATCATAGTTCAATACATCCACGCAAAATGGTATATATGGAAATGCACTCACAATATCTACTAGAGCATATTCAAATATTACTTAAATCATATATATCAATAAGGAAGTAATTCATGAATATCATCTCATGGCTTGTCAAAGGATAAGAATTAAGAAATTAATTTCAAATGAAGAATATCCATGTACATGTCCTTGCTTGCTGGAATATTCAGTACAAGAGCCTTATCAAGTGTAGTTTAGGATGTCAATATTCTGTATATCCTTCAGTTAAGTTTAATTCGCTTCTTACTTCCTATTACCATTATGTTCTAATTAAATTATGTAAAGAATTGAATCTTAAATCTCAGGATTTGATCAGCGGATCGAAAATCCCTAATCCTACAACCCTACGATGTCTAAGGTGACTCATCGGAGAAGACAACACTGTTCTTCAGTGTTTTCAGGTCAAGTCGAGCTAACGGTTGATTCGATCCATGTTGCTGATTTGATTCGGATTCCGATTTTAAGGTTCGCATCGCTAATGGTTTTTAATTAATACCAATCCGTTGTTGGATAAAGTCCTAGATCGAATGACTGAGATTAAGCCCACAATATATATTTATTCTTTATTGGTCGAATTAATATTCACCGCTGGGTCTGTGGATTTGACATTTTAGATCTATATAAAGTGGTAGAAGTAGTTATTATAGATTAAAATGTAGCATTACATATGTATATATATATATATATATATACAATAGAATCTGATTCAGCTTATGTTATCAAGCTCACAGGCGTCTGGGCTCCAAAACTCTAGCTAACGCGAACAAGGCTTGCCCCTAGGCGCCCGTCCTCTGTCTGGCCTAGCTAGGCTTGCGCCTGGACGCCCAAAATTATGTCTATTATATCTTGATATTGTGATTATCCCTCAGCAAACTCATCATCGGTATGGTGATTGTGAGTCTGTTTCTGAGTGAGTGATAGCGAGCGGTTGGAAATGGTTTGATGAGTATGTCTACGATTTGAGCTTATGTAGGGATGTAGAAGAGTTGTGCTTCCTTCCTTGAGATGCAGTCTCTAATGAAATGACAGTCTGCTATGTGTTTGGTTCCATGGAAGATTGGGTTCTTGGCAAGAGTGACGGCTGATAGATTGTCATAATGGAGCATTGTGGGGTGTAAGTTGACCGAACTCCTGTAGAAGGCCATAGCCATATAATGTCCGTAGTCATGGTGGCTAAGACTCAGTATTTTGATTCTGTGGAGGATCATTATATCGTGCTCTACTTCTTGGCGCTCCAAGAAATGGGTGTGTTGTTGAGAAAAATATAGTATTCGGTTGTGGATTTGCGATCCCCCATATCTCCTGCCCATTCAAACTTTGCATACACTTGAGTTTGGTACAATATGTCCATTTGCATCTGAGGATATTTTGATGAGGTTGAGAAGGAACAAAGGTTCAAGTGTGCTGATCCATTAGTTCTTTATGTTCATCGACCACGTCTAGCTGCTAATGTTTAGGTTGGTTCTTGGTATGGTAGTGTGTTGTGGAATAGGTTCATAAAGGATTCGGGTTGTATGATTTCTATTTTTAGGCATGTTTGCATTGGACGGGTGTGGGGAGGTGGTGTTTTTGGTTTGGTTGTTGGAATTGGTTTGCAGTAATAAGTTCGCGGGAATGGTTGGATTGTGGTAATGGGTGGCAGGGTATTTTGGTTCGGAAAGTTTTGTGTGGTTGGTTTAGGAAGTGGTTCTTGCGATGGTATGGAAAAGATTGGAACAAGTGTGAGCAGCGTGAAGGTGGATTTAAAGTGTTGGATATATGGAGTGTTTGATTGTTGCCTATGGTGACACAATCGGAGCCTTGGTAAGTATCGGCCACGAAGAGATTTATGATGTCGTTAGTTATGTGGTCGAGGCTCCAGAGTCTAGATACCAATTGTGGTCACCTAAGCTATTGGTACAAAGAGTGGTGGGATGATAGGAGATCTGATTTGGAATGCTGTTGTAGTTGTGACCCATTCGATGCCAGCAGTTCTTGGCCGAGTAACCCGATTTATTGCAATTTTGACATTCTATGAATGAGGATCTTGGATCTCTGTGCGTTGAAAGATGCAGGGATCAGCCTCTGCCTCTAGAAGTTGTTGACGTGTGGCCCCTTCCATGATTGTTGTTGTTGTTGTAGAGTGACATGGCCCCTTCCATGATTGTTGTTGTTGTTGTAGAGTGACATGGGGTTTTGCTTGATGGAAGGCTGATTGTGCAGCTAAAGTTCCTTGTTGATATCTTGTTAAGGCACTGATCTCTTAGCTGCATAGAAGGGAGTAGAGATCGTCTGGGCTGATTGGGTTGTGGTTTGTTTATATTTCTATTTTGAATGCTTGATAGGTGGGTGGGAGACAATTTAGTGCGTAAAGTATGACGTCTTCGTTGTCGATCTTGGAGCTGGCCGCTGCTATCTTGTCCACTATGGCTTTGATTTCTAATAGGTATTCGTACATTGATCTTTCTTTTAGAGATATAATGTGGAGTTTGTTCTTGAATTGAATGACTTGAGCGATTGGTGGATTATAATCTCTTTTCAAGAATGTGCCATATATCGGTGCAAGAATCGGCCTTCAAGATATATAGAAGAATAGAGGGAGATATGGTGGAGTAGAAGGCAGCAGCCAGGTTCCTGTCGGCTAAGGCCCAAGAGGAGTAATTGGGATTGTTGGTTTGTGGTTGAGGGTCAAGCCTGTTAAGGTGTCTTTGTAGGTTGTTATCTTTGAATAATTGGAGTATTTGGGCTCTCCAAATAGGGTAGTTTTCCTGATATGAGAGGAGAGTGTATAACATTCTTGATGTTGAACATCAAGAATCTAAGGTCTTTTGAATCAATAATGGTGTTGGGATTGCTGTGAAAGCTCGTGCTGTTGTTCATAGACTCCATGCTTGATAGATCTTGGTGGTTCTTGATTGAGGGATGGGCTCCTTGGAGGATGTTAGGTTTCGGCTGTGTGCTTCTTAAATGGCTAGAGAAAAGGATGACAGGGTTCTTGATGAGGTGTAGAAGAAAGACAGAGGTGGCTGTTCTTGAGAACTGAAGGTTCTTTGAGAAGGTTGGAGCAAGAGTGATCTAATACCATATGGAAAATAGTAGAAGTAATTCTTATTTATTAGAATGTAATATATATATATATATATATATATATATATAATCACAATAGAATTCAGATCAACTTATATTATCAGGCTCACAAGCGCCTGGGCACCCGTCCTTTGCTAGTCGGGCTAGGCTAGTGCCTGGGCGCCCAAATTTCTATCCGGTATATCTTGATACTATTATTAAGATCACTCCTGTGGTTTTTATATATCTTAATCGTCGGATCGATTCTGATGATCCAATAGTGAAAAATTATTTTGCCATTTTTAAGAAGGATAAATATGATTCGATAATTTCTAAATCATAAGAAATCAAAAAAACTTTATTACATATTACTCCACCTATTTTGAATACAAAGATTATAAAATTTTAACATAAAGTGTAACTTGCATAGATGAATCTATATATATATATATATATATATATATATATATATATATATATATATATATATTGTTTTTTTTTTTTGGACATCAAAATCATTTTATTTTAACTTTTTAAGTTTTAATTTTTATATTTTTAATTTTCAAAAATTCATTTAGGAATTTCCCTAGCCCAAATGGTCTAAAATTTGGGCAATAAATTCTTACAGCAATATGCTTGATTTAATGATGTGCTTATTTAATTATTTCTTTAATCATGTGAGAATTATTTCAAAAATTTCTTATATCCTAAATTGATGTTCATTAGACCTAATTAATTGATTTAATAATCTTGGGTTGTTACACTGATTTAGGGCACCTTGACAATGCATATGAAGGCTAGTAGATGTGACCAGCCAAGGTGTGGTGTGAATTTCAAGCGTAACATGACTGACTGATATAAAGGAAACTTTGCGATCACTAAAATGGAAATTGCAATCCTTACTTTTTTCCTAAGTAATGCAGATGAAGCATATTTGTCTTATATTAACTTGATGTTGAGTTAGTGGAGGTGATGACTTGACCTTCATGACCACAAATTAATCAATAATAAATCAGCAGTACAGTGGCTTACCCATGCAACAAGGTTCTGCTCTGTTGGTTTAGAGATGTCATATGCCTTCCGTCCAGTTATTAGCTCCAAAAGAAGCACTCCCAAACTATATATATCAGATTTCAAGGTTAACTTGCCACTCATAGCATAATCTGGAGCGCAATAGCCATAAGTGCCCATCACTCTTGTTGAAACATGAGTTTTATCACCAACAGGCCCAATTTTGGCTAATCCAAAATCAGATAGTTTTGGTTTGAAATCTTCATCCAACAAGACATTAGCAGCTTTCATGTCACGATATATAATAGGTGGATTTGCAACATCATGGAGATAAGCCAGCCCTTGTGCAGCACCAAGCGCTATCTTCATTCTTGTATTCCAGTCAAGTTGAGCATTATCAGGATCACCATCTGCCATAAAAAAAGAACCTGTAGATAAGAATTTTGCCAACATGGCCAAAGCTTAATAATGACGGTAATACATTAATATTAAACATTATAATGATAAGTGTTCAGTGATAAATAAGGCAATAAGCTGCAAGGTTTCAGACAATTGAAAAAAAACCTTTTTTTTCTTCAAAACGTGCTAAAATAAATGAATGTTTAGAAATGTATCAGCACCTGCAGCGACACTCCACATTTAACACTAGTGTAACATTATGATTAGATATATCACTTGAAAACAAAGGTAACATTGTCATTGATTTGCCATTATAATAAAAAAAGGCAAGAGAAGGCCATTGGTTTGGACACAAGTTTATAACATAACAGCAAGGGAGTATTGACTAAGGTGTGTGTGTGTGTGTGTATATATATATACCCATAATATTAAAATATTCAATCTCTCATTACAGCTCAAACCTATAGCCATTCAATCACACATAGTTATATTTTAATTAAGCCCTATATTTAGCAAGCAGAGTAGACAATGAAGGAAACTAATGCATAATATATCATATATTACATAATGCACTTTGCTTTCCTGGTTCTCTGTCACAAGCATCTTAATGTTGTGAAGTATTCCCATATAAAATGGATTTGCTTCAGCTTATGATAACAATTAAGAAAAAAGTGAATTTTTTTTAACGTTATTTCAATTTTCCTCAAAAGTCTCCACCAATATGACTAGCGTACAGTTTACCATCCAACCCTCTTTGGCATCATTAATCTTTTTATCGTATCCCCTTTCTGAACATTTCCCTGAAAAAGCACTAAATTTCTAACTACTAGTCTCCTGAATAAGATTGCTGGGTTGGGGCGATGCTGTCATTAGAAGACCTTTTTTTAAAAGGTGGCCACCAAGTTGCATTGATCTGGCTTTCAAAATTTTTGTTAAATATGTTTCTCAGTATGAATCTCCCAAGTCTCTTAGCTTCATATCCAAGCACATCAGATGCTAGCATAGTAAGGTAAGCAAAACATCGAAGTTACAATTGAACAAGAGAAAAGCATTGGAAAAAGTATCCCAATTCAAGAATAATTTAACTTTAATTATTACCTTTCAAATTTGAATAAGCTTACAATGTCATTGAATGCAAACTGGAACAGGCAACTATAACTAAGCCTACTACTATAAATTCCCCTGAACTTTACTACCATCTATTGGGAATATGTACAAAATATCATCAATGTTGCACCTTTCATTCCTCTCTTAATTTTTGACAGATTTTACCTAGGGAAAAATGAATTGAAAAAAAGAAAAGAACAACGAGAGCCTCATTTTCTATAAGGAACTGAGAGGAAGATACTCAAGTGCAAATAAAGCAATGCCCATAACACAATGATGAGAAGGTGATTAGAAATGTACTATAGCAATTGGAATAGATAAAAGGAGGACAAAAGAAAAAGAGATATCAAAAAGAGAAAATAGCATTCTTCATCACTATTTATAGAAATGCAGTTCACATTAGATTGGGTGTATGATTAAAACATTGTAAAAAGCAGATATACATGAAAGATGCAGAAGAATTACAAAGAGATCCCGAGAATGCTGAAGCAACACCATGGTTATTGAAAATGTTGTAAGAAATATTTGAAAAGAAAAGAAGGAAATCACTACAGAATTATTGTATCTCTTCCCATTTGTTCAGCTCCAAATACTATAGTTTTCATTTCCCATGACACTTATCACAAAACAAATGACAAGATAGCTAGATAGCAATAGCACCTGCAACAAAGAACGAGATACAAACCTATTTATAAAAAATCGACAGCAAGAATATAATACCACGCACTACGATATGCAAACGGATAATCAGGTTTTACAGCAAGATGTTCACCAAACAGATGATATTCCAGGCTTCCCATGGCCATGAACTCGTATACAAGGAGTCTTTGATCTCCCTCGGTACAGAATCCAAACAAATTAACAAGATTTGGATGCCGCAGAGTGCTCAGGAAGAGAACTTCTGTCAAGAATTCCTTGGCTCCCTGAAGCCCTTCAAGATTCAGCTGTTTAATCGCTACAACCTGCTCAATGCAATATGAGTGTCACATTATTGTAAAAAGAGCCTCTCCTTGAAAATTTTCTTGCACAATGCATGACAATGGAATTGCGATGAATCAAACCACCAAAACTACAACATTCCTGGCCTGATTCCAGTTTCCCCCTGTACACCTTTCCAAAGCCTCCTTCTCCAAGTAAATTGGACGCCTTGAAATTCTGAGTAGCAGCTGCCAGATCCTTGAAGGTGTAAGAAACCGCACAGCCAGCAACCCCCCCATTTGCAGGCTGCTTCTTCCTGTCCTCTATGAAATCCATAAGAAAGAATCAACATGCGTTCAGAAAATTGATAATGCGGGAAAAAATTAAAATATAGAAAAGAATCGGCAGATTGAAACATACCCGATGATTCGGCGTGATCACGCCTGCTATCGTCGATCCTGCTGCTCGTCTCTCTGAGGCGAGGATGGAAAGAAGAAAGCAAACAGCCCATTTGTATTTAAGTCCAATCCAAACCCTAACTCTTCCTCATGATTTGGACAAAGAAACAGCAGAAATCATTTCCCAGATTCATTACTCCATGAAAAGAGCAATATGAAGGAGTGCGGATACCAGTGCTGCGACTCGAAAAAATAGCGCAGCAGAACAGTCCGAGGATTGCTCGCGTGATTCCGTTATCATATATCACAATAGCGCTACCGTGTCAGTCCAATGGTTAGATCGCGAGCAGCAAAATCACTTGCATTCAGTTCACAATGCATTAAAATGGCGAACATCGCACTCACCTGTCCGTTGGATTCAAACCTGTGAAAATTATCGCCAGATTGAACAAAAAGTGGGAGCAGGAATTAAGATCCGATTGACCCGCCAAATGCGATAATTTTTGGTGAGAGAGAGTGTGAGGGGGGAGTAGGGGACTGTGCGGAAGGGTTCAGGTATACCGCCGAAATCTGCGCTAATCGGTACGGCCGGCGGGCACCACGCTGCTTCGCTGGCTCGCTGGCCGGATAAAACTTCAATACCTCAAAAATATCTTGTATTTTTTCCCATTTAATTATTAATCTTTCATGATTTTAATCATGATTTGTAGGGAACTGGAGATATATTTAGATTAATGTAGCAGCTCTCATTAATTAAATCTTATGAATATAAATAAATTTATTTAATGTAAATTTTTTTATTAAAATTTTAATTAATCAATATTTGATAAATAAAATTGAAACTATTTTGTTGTCAAAGATGTAACTTCAAAAATTTAATAATTACATTATAATACAATTAATCCTTAATAAACATATATATATATATATATATAGATAGATGAGCATAGTCTGATTTACTTTTTATTTTATATACCTGAATTTTTTTAATTGAATAATTTTTAAGAAATTCTCTAAAGATAATCTAAATAAGAAAAATATGCTGCCAATAAAATTTGAAAATTAGCATATAAAATAACTAATATGCATATTTTTAAAGTATTGTATATTTTATAAAATAAAAAAATAGTTTAGAATTTTACGCTAAATAAAAATAATTGTATTAAGAAATGATGGTGTAATGGTAATTATGCAGATATTTAATTATTCAGAAATAATCTGATTATAATATAGTTACTTTATTATCCGTAGTAATTTATAGAGAAATAATCAACAAAAATATGATACCGCGTGCTAATGAATTCATTTTTGTAGGGGCTTTATAATTAATTGTATCCAACTTAATATAATTTACATAATTATAAATAGGTGTTTACTAAAAATTTGAATAATCATATTAAGTAAAATTCATTAATAAGAATTTTGTTATATATTAGCCGTATTATTATTTTATTGTAATTAAATATAATTAATTTTTAATGTAGTTTATTGTCTCAAATAGTTATTAATTATTCCCGTTATAATTGCATGTATTTATTAATTAATTAATCATAAGAATATAACTAATTAGTTAATTAGAATAGTTATAAGTGTGATTAGAATTTATTATGTAGCTGAATAAAATTTTAATTAATTATGTTAGTAACGGTTATAATTATAAATTATTTTAATTAAATCTACTAACTGTGATATCATAATAATAAGTATTAATAAATTTTATAAATTAAATTAATGATAAATGGTTATATTAAATAAAGCTAAATAATATTTTAAGTTTAATTAATTAGATATTAATAAATAGTGCTACTATCTATGAGTAAAATTGCTTAAATTTTTGCACTAGTAAGAGTTAGTTATTAATGATAACAACTTAAATTTGTTATTTTAAGTATATTTTAAAGCACAGAGTAATCAGTAAATTTTTTTCTTAAGAAAATTAAAAAAAAGATATATTAAAACTTAATTAGCCTATTATATTAGGTATTTAATATGTTAATTTGTTAATGATTATTAAAATAATTTCAATTGCTTCTTTATTTAATATTTATTCACATGTTAAATAATCAATTTAGGCTTAACTTAAATCACATTAATTTAGTCCAATTATTAAATTGTTTTGGCTTAATATATAAATCTTAAATAAAACTAAGATTTGGTTTTATGCCATGTAGATTAAGAAGAGATACTTGTATTCTTCAAAAATATTTTGGTTTTATGCAATGTAGATTTATCATATAAGTCATACTTATATTAGAGGTTTGATGAAAAATTTAAGAGAAATAAAAGATCTTCATTCAATTTTATATATGATTGAGTACTAAGAGAAATTCTTCAGAGAGCTTTGGAGAGAAGGAATTTGCATTGCTTATATTGATGCTATTAGAGATGTGAATAATAGGGTTGTAATATGTGTACGATCACAAAGTGGCCTGTCTATTGATGTTCATGTTATTATTAGATTACATCAAAACTCAATTCTCAGCCAATATATTTTTGCTTTGATTATGGATGTTCTTACAGAGCGCATTAAGAGGAGATTCTTTGGTGCAAGCTAATTCTAATGTCATTCTTTGAATTGATAAGAATATGGATGGAAAAAAAGAAAAACTTTAGTTGTGAAATACTACTTTATAACCTAAAGATTTTCATCTTAGTAAATAAAATAGAATATATGATGTGTAACTTCAATTGTATTAGATATCATAATCTTGATTACATAAATATTGAAGACTGTGTGAGTTTATTTATAGCAAGGTTGGAGTGATTCCAAGAAAACAAAGGATTCATTTAGCTCCCCCATCTAGTGGGATTAAGGCTCGGTGGTGTTGTTATTTTTCTTGTTGTAGGGGAGTTTTACATCAAGAATTTTAGTTTTTTAGATTGTTTCAATGGTTGGAGAAATATTCATGGTATTTCATTTAGAAGGCAATTCTTTAATTGATGGTTTCAAGAAGCTTTATGGGTCATTTCAATTCCAATATTCATGTATGAATTTATATAGAGATGGGAGGATGATTTAAAGGAGAATTTGTCATTTTAGTCATATAGATGGTAAAGGGTTGGTCATTGGGATATATTGTAACAACTCTTAGTTGTTACTTAAATTTTTAATCACAAAATTAGCTTAAGAACTTCTCTATCGGTCTTAAAATAGTCTTAAGATCAAATCCTGAAATTTTGGTGGAGTTTGAAAGTTATTTGAATGAGATGAATATTTTGATCAATTTAATTAACTGAAAAAAATGAGATATATATTTAGACCTCCAATAAGAAATTTGATTTTATTTTTAAGTTCATCACACCCAAATTAACTAATGGTAAAATTTTAAGAATATTTGGAGTCTATATGGTATAAAAATAAAGCATAATTTAAATTATATTAATTTTTAATAATTTTTAATAATTATTTATAATATTTAATATCAAATAAACGCTACTAACAACTGCAGCTGAAGATATGTTGCTCGGCTTCAAACACCGAGCAGCGAACCCGCTACATCGGCATCATTCAACAAGGATCAGATCCGTCGATCAGACGGATGGCTAGATTCCACTGGACGTCGTACTCTGGCGAACACCCTAGTCCAGCCACGCCTTGTCGGGGCTGCAAGCGGCTGTTCGCGGTGGTTGCTCTACACATCTCTTCGTTGTACAAAACAACTCGACCCTCAGCTCCATTCGAGCTTTTGCAACCCAACTCATCGATTCGAGGAATCAGAGATATCTCTAGCTAACGCAAGGGACCGACGAATCCACTCGTAGACGAACCTAAAGTACATCTCTATTCCCCGTTGTTATTCGTCTCTCAGTACACTTTGAATTTGTTCCTCAATTTTAATCCATATGCTATTGAATGTTAGAGTCCATTTGATCAGGGGCGAGCCTTATCGAGGCTGTGACATCAGGCACGTATAGTAATGTATAGTTCTCGATGTTCGTGAAGCTCCCTGACATCTCCAATGTTCGCTAAGTGACATCGGCACGCCTGGGAAGGTTACTGTGGAGGGCGAAATTCACCACCACAGTAAACCCTAGCCTCCTAAAGCTTGCCTAGCTGCATTAGAAGGATAGAGTTAATTTTAGGTTGTGATTTTTAGGGGCGTTTGGTAGGTCTCAATATAAGTTTCCTTTTGATATATGGCATGAGATTTGAGGGGTGATGTGCATGGAGAATTTGAATGCCCTAGTTCTAAGTTTTGGAAAAAATACTCCAGGTAGATGTACAGTGTCGGGCGGGTCGACCCCCGACTCGTGCGACACTGTAGACGGGCCAGCACATGCGGCAGACGAGCATGTGCTCTGGATGACACTGGCGCATGCAGAGGGCCACAGAAGGGTGCGCGTGCATGGGAAATAAATTAGGTTAATTTTAAATAGAAATTTAATTAATTCAAATTATCATTTCTTCAAAACTTTTTAAATTAATGATTCAAATATAGAAATATTATACCTTAAAGTGATCAGAAAAATATGAAAAATATTCTGGTGATATTAATTTCTTAGCTTGATTAATGTTTTCACTAATGACATTTTAGAACCCTAATTAACTTAAGTTAAACTGTAATTAGGTTAAATTAGCTCTACATTAGTTATACTCACTGCCATTATTCTCATTATGCTATAGGGAATGTAAATTTACTAGTTTTGCTTAGATTGGATAATAATTGTAGAAAATTAACTTTTGGGAGCTTAAATTCATGTTGATTTTTGAATGTTAAATCAATGGTTAGCTTGTTAGAATCCCAAAACTCTAGAAGAGAGTAGCATGAGTCTCATTTCACAAACTAAACTTAGGTTATTGTGTAAGGAGAAATAATATTTATGACAATTTAGGAAATACCATTTTTGAATGTTTAGGAGAATATGTCATAAGGGATATGGAATTAGAGTGGGAATCATTGAGTTAGATCTGGAATCATTAGAAGATTAGGCCAACAATAAGTAGCTAGGTTCTTATAGTGTAGGTCATATATGACAATTATAGGGATTTGGATTGGGATCTTAATCCATTATCAATTAAGGAAAGATAATTTTTGTGAATGCTAGTGCGGAGAATGAGATGAATGGATCCTTGTAGCTCAATTATGTTGGGAACCTTTTTGGTGGTTTTCAAGACCTTGGGAGTAACAATATAGTTTAGGATTTCCTAGAGTACATGAATTACATGTGTAATGCTCTGTTATTAGATTAAGTAATATAATCCAATAATGAGTATTATTGTAGTACTTAATACTGAATTATTGAAACTAAACCCATTACTAAGTATTACGGGGAGTTAATGATCTCTAAAGGAAAAAGTCAGATGCATAACTAATGACAATAAACATTCATACCATTCCAGCCATTCATATAGAAGAATAAATGCATCACAGATTTGTAAAGTAACATACAACGGTTAATAATATTTATACAATCTTTTAATGAATGACGTATATCATCTAAAATGAATATAGTAAAAGACTATAGCATAGAAGGTGCACGAACTGCTATAACTGAACACAATCCATCTTGAGTTCAAGGTCCATAACAAGCTCTTGAACATACTGTATTTGATTTATAATACGGTAGGGCACATAAAAAAAGTGATTAGACTTTAAAAGTCTAAGTACAATTTAAGGGTAATCTAAATACATTATTAAGCGGATATCATATTAGCCATTTACAATTTATTTAAGCGGATCAAAAATACAAAAGATTGAACAAAAAGGAAAAATAGTGTCAAAGACTGTAAAGTATGCAAATAAGTTTGCTCAATATTTTAAGCTGTTCAATCCTGCATCAAATATGTTAATAAGGCATAAAAGTACTTAAATAGTAAAAGGAGTATGATAATGTCCAAATAAGCAAATGCTATGTTATAGTAAAAGACAGTGTAGAAATATATGAAAATGACAAGTAAAGCTACACTGTAAGTACACAAAATTGTAAAGTAAAGTGCAGCAACAAAGTAAGCAAGTAAACAATCTCATTTTCAAGGACTGAATGCAAGAAAATACAATCATAAGAGATTGTAAACTGTAAATGTTATTTAATTATCTTGTATTTTTATTCTGTGGGCGCAAAACAAATGAGGAGTTGAGTACGTCTACTTAACTTAGAAAGTGGGGTCAACTGTAAACACACACATTCTCCCTCAAAAAAATTATGTGATCTTCGGATACACCAATAGCCTGCCCAAGCTTAATGACAGCTGTGCTAATTCCACCATATAAAGGCCCCTCTGAAGCATATTTTAAATGTTTAGTTTTACTTTATGCACAATGTTCAATAAAATGAATTCAAAGTTTGATCTCAATGCATTGCATTATTTCAAGAATTATCAAATTATTATAAATCATGTGATATCTATTATTTTCTAATTTTAATTATCTATTCTAATGATTTGGGACTAATCAAGTCCCTAATTAACTTAGGGAATATAGATTCCTAAGTTAATTAATAAAAATATTAATAAAATTTAGTTTTAATAATTTATTTATAGAGAAATGCTATTTGGATCCGTTGATGTGGTACCCAAAAAAGCTCATACAATGAGATTTGTACATTATTTCATTAATGTTTATTTATTTATATTAAAATAATACAAATATTATTTTTAAAGTTTGTATTGAAATGATGCACAAATCTCATTGGTTGTATTTTTTTGGGAGCTAGGTCAACGGGTCTAAATAGCATTTCTCTTATTTATATTTATCCAAGTAAGAGATAGGACTTATTTTTGCTGAATGTAATATTTCTCTTAAGTATTTATGTTTTTAAATTGTTGAAAATGAATTTCTTAACTATTCCTATACTCCCAATATGACATTTCTTTGAGGGTTTAATTGTTATTCACATAATGTGTTCAAAATAGTTTAACTAAGGTTTATTTAACTCTAATAATTGAAGATCTTTTAGGACTTATGTGTCTTGGAGCAACAAAAATTTTTATTTAACAAACTATGAACCTTATTCTAATCATAAGGTTTTGTCATAACTTATGATAATTTGATTAATAAATTTTTAGTCTAACTTAAGATTGTAGATTTTGATAATAATTAATATTTGTGAGGTTTCAATTTATGAGGAGATGACTTATTCCTAAATATCTGTTATTCTATTAAATAGTTATATTTTGATGGATGAAATTATAATTAATAAAATGAGTAATTCATGATTTATTTAGAAGGCTTTTGATTTATCTAAACTTTATTGGTTTAAGATGACGAATTAACATTTATTATTAGTTCACATAATTGATTTAGGTAACACAACAAAAGGATAATATATAATATTAATTATTATTATGATTCTGTTAACAATTTTAAGTTGCAAGGTGTTGTAATAATCCATCAAGTATTTGGCTAAAAAAGAGATATTAATTTATAAGGATTTAGATTGCATATCTAAAATATTAAATCAGCTAAAGAGCCTAAAGCATTTACATTACTTCTCATCTATTTTTAATGAAGAATTTATTAGATTATAGTTGAGAGATCAGATTAAGATACTTATTTTTGTTATAGGCACTATTATTTGATCTCATAATTTCCTTGAAGATGCTTGCATATTTATAAAGATAAGGTCACCTTTATTAACATAAACTATAAGTTCAGTTGGATATGATATATGGTTGTCTAGAATTTATAATAAGAAATTTTACAAATATTTACTTCTTAGAATTCTTATTAATCTCAATTGAAAGAGATAAAATTTCAATCAGCAATAACATCCAAATGCATCATAACAAGTTCACATAAGTTTTATGATAAAGCTGTAATATTTTGTTAGTAATTATGCTTTATTTTGATGACATATACTCAAATTTAAGGCTTAATCTTATCATAAATTTCAAAGGCACTTCCTATGACATAGAAAGTTGTCTTGCATAACACTTAACTTCTATCTGACACAGTGTTGTACTCGATACTATTTATAACAATCAAAACTGTATTACCAAGATATAGTCCGCTTTAACCTAATATAACATAATTGTGTTATTATAGCTTTCTAACACGTTGCTTGTTAAAAATTGCTTTAAATGAGCGCATTTAATTGTGAAATTCTCACAAGAATTTCTTACAAGAATTTCACAAGTACCAAATGATACATTGTTATTTAAAATTTCTACTTCATACTTAAAAGTAACTTTTCAATAAGTCCCAAATTTTAGATTAATTGAATTTTTAAAAAATGAATTTTTTTACCAAGTACTGCCAGGTTTTAAGAATCCTTGTAAGTTTCAAAAGCAATAGACTTAACATAAATTATAATTTGATGCTTAATGAATATGGAAATTAAATATAAACCTATGGCAGTTAAAGAAAAACATTGTTAGAAGTGTCCTTAATACTTGATTCTTCCACCAACATCAATTCTTCATGAAAAGCATTTTCCCTGATAGTACTCATGCAAATTTACATAAGGGAAATATATCAGATCAATTCCAGTAACCAAAAGACAGCCCACAAAAACTAGTTCAAAATTATTTAACAAACATAAGGCTTGAAGATCTCTTGTTCTAAGCACTTTGCCTTACCATGATAATGAGTTCAAGAATTTTAATGAGATTTTCACTCTAAAAAGTACCATATTTCTCATGAACTTAATTTAACGAAGTGAGACCCGGGCTTACTGATTTTGGTGGATTGAACGGGATCTTTAATCTAACATTATGAAGAATCCAGGATTCATCAAAGTGTGAACCTGAAAACTACAATTCTATTGTATTGAGTTGTTGTCACTGCCTGTTACTCAAGCTACAAAATTACTTACTCAAGCTACAAAATTAAAGATCACAATAAATTAACACAATTTAGCATTAGAGTCATTCATACAATCTCCATGAAATTCACGGTGTTATAAGCAACAATACTACCTCCAAAACTTTATAATATACATTTCAACCATCCAAAATTTAATATTTATGAAGAAAACATTATCACCTCATAATTTCTTAAATTCATGACACCTCTATCTACTTATAATTAAAGTAATTCTATGGCTAGTGAAGCAATGGTGCTTTATTTGTTAACTTAAAGGTGGAGTGTTGGATATGTAATTATAAGATTTGTATGCGAAGTACATAAAGACCTCTAAAGTATAAATATGACTATAATTTTTAATCTTCCAGCATATAATCATACATACAAACATATATAAAAATGCACATATATAATATATATTATTTAATGGCTGTATCCTATCAAAATTCGCAACTCTAATTTCTTTTTATGGATACAGCTGTTGACGATAGCAATAGTCGTCAAAAATCTCGAGTCGCAATTCGATTTGGTTGAACCCTATTGCAATTCAATTTTATTTGCCTTCATGCATTCGATCTAACATGTACATTTGAATTTGAAAAATGGGAATAAGGAGTACCTTAGAGCCGAGTATTAGAGTCTCCTCCCATGTTCAGGACGCAGTTAGGGTTGTCAGAAAGTTTTGAAAATGGTAGCCGGTGGGGATGGATTGATCCAATATAAATGTAGAAAGAGGAATGGGCTTGATTTGAAGATATCAATGCGATGGACAATGCTACAGTACCCCAGATTCCCCCAATTTTTTGATGAGGTGGCAGACTAAAAATACTTAGATACCCTAAAACGTGCTTAGACTTATGTAAGTCTAATCACTTATTTATTTTTATTGACCATGTCATATCGTATTAAATACCAAATACGGTAGATCAGGAGCCTGAAGTCTAGCTAGCAGGTGAACCAAAAGAGATGTTAGAGGATCAGGAGCAGACCTGAAGCCTTTATTAGTGTCTATTTTTATTATGTCATGTGAGGATGAGAGTGTTATTTCATTTGGATTGTTGTAAGCTTAGCTGTATGCGCTTTTCTATTTATTCATTTGAACCGAATATTTTTTTTTTATTTTCTGGATGAATGTATTGGTAATGGATATTCTTATTTTTATATAAAAATGTATCTTTATTTTTTATCTTATAGATCATTTGCCTCTAGCAGTACTTAATAATGGGATTAAGTTATATTAATTCAATATTAAGTATTATAATGATACTCAGTATTAAGTTAGGACATCTAAGAAAATCTAATGTTTGGTCATTGCAAATATCTTGGATAATTTTTAGAATTTTATTAATAATTATATCATTTATCATTATATAGATGTTTTTGATGAATTAAAACTATTATTTGCACTTATTTTTTGATATTTTTCTTATGGTGGTCTAGATATCACAAATATGAAGTGAATTAACTTCAAAGATTTAATTTGGCATATATTTCATTGATACTTAAATTTTATTTCTCATCTTATAATATTTGTTTATTGGAAACTATTGAAAACTTTTATTCCATCTATAAATATCAAAAAGTAGGAGTAAGTTCACAATACTTGGTTTAAGAACAAATCTTTATTCTTTCTTAATATATTATAGTGAGAGTACAATATCCATTAGTTACATCTTACTAATCTTATAAAAACATAATCTAATGTGGCCCATAATCCTCATATTCAATATAACTCTAAATAAAACTTCATGCCTTCTCTACTCATTCAGTATGAGCATTCATATATGATCATTCTTATATTATACCTTTTTTCGTCTACTCTCTCCAAAAGGAGAATTCTAATAGCTTTCTAAAAATAACTTCTAAATAGTCCGCTCAATCACTAATGGCCAACCTCCTCATGTACAACTCCATAATCATTCCTCAAAAAGCCTTGCATCATTAGAATAACATGATATTAAGTGCAAACCATGCCAAACACATACAAGATAACTATGACCCAAATTTTCTAGCTCCAAAGCATGACATTCCAATTAATTATCAGTTGTCATAAAGCACAAGTAGACATTGATCTGTCATCTATTGCATAATTCAACCATTTGCCCTTAATTTGTCAAGCAATGATGGCGTTGGCTACCTTCAACAATTTTAAATGTTGAAAATTTCAAACATTTACTTATGGGTATACGCCATAAAATGCAAGAGAATAGGTTCAAAAGGTTGAGAAAATATTTATGGGTAAAATATATGGATATCTTTGAATATATTTTTTATTATAATAAGAGCCTAAAGATTGGTAGGTTACTATGCTTGTGGAAGAATTTTAGCATGAGAAAATAAATTAATATTTTAGAATATGCTCACAACTTAATTTCAAGATAAATTGTGCTTACATTTTCATAGTAATAGATGCAAAATGGATTCTTAAATTTTTTTCAAAAGAGTGTTTCTATTAGTTATATGAGATTGATTTTATGTTGTTCAAAATATGACCATGATGGTTGCCACAACTTGGATACAATGTTCATTCTTTCTGCAGGGTTTATGTGAAAGTTGCCACTTACAATGGCTACCAACATTTCTAATGGTTTACATCATTTATGGAAAAGATCCATTTAGTAAAAAGAAGCCAAGTAAATTTGAATAAGCCTAAATTTTAAAGGAGCTAGTTTTGTATATGTTAAGTACTCATGGTAGATCAAGGTTCGAGTTTAAACAAGGCAAGGTCCTTCTCTAGACCTACTAGATTTTATTTGAGTCTTTTCTACCGTTAGTTCTGGAAAACTTGTTCAAATCCTACACAAATAACTTTATATGATTTTTGTGACCGGTGCTATCTAGTAGGAGAATGTTATCAGCTTTTGGTTCATATTGCTATTGTGGTTAATCATCCCATTTGCTTTGAGATTGTTCAATAGTAGAGTATGAAAATTAGGCATATATGTGGGTCAATGCATTGCAGTGTCATTATTTATTTCTCTTTTAGTAATTGAAGAAGGTGATGGTGGATCTGTCACTCTATGCATGCAAGTGCTTGTAGCTTTTACAACATATGTACTAGTTTGAATCATAATCAATTAGCTATTAGACAATCCTTGGCTAACCAACTGATTCTGCAATTTGTATTTATTGAGAAAACATAGGATTCTCTAAGCAATTTGAGTCAAGTAGTTATTATGTAACCACAATAATTAGACAATTCCGTTCATTATTTTTTCTAATAAAACTCAATAGTTAACATAATATTTATAGAAGCCATTAAATCACTCACTTGATGCCTAACGTGCAATTACTTAGAAAAAATGACTCTCTTAATGGAAAAAATATAATTTAGGATTTCACTTCTACAAATTCAATTTGGAAAAATATTAACTTTAATCAAAATATTAAGGAAACAAAATTAGAGTAACATAATCTTTGCCAAAGCTTCCCTTTAACATCTCATCCATTAAGACTAAGCTTGAAGCTTACAAAGGAGAGCTTAGACGGCTTAATTAGTTCCCAAAGTGTTATGGTGTTGACATGCATTATAGTATGAATGATGCTATCACAATTGTCTTAATAGTTGTGTAATATTTTGATGATAAGAATAAATCATTTACAATTTCTTAAATATCATCTAAAGATGATTATCAGTCTTAAACAATTGTCCAAAATATAATGAAAAATGAATTGGTGATATAATGAAAAATTGAGAAATCTTAAATGTCATATGAATCTTTCCTTTAGTGTGACATCAGTTGAAAGTAAATTGAATGAAAACTGCCTTTAAATGGTTTGGACATATATATTATATGAAAACTGATAGATGTCTCAAATAAGAAAGTTGAGTTTATGATTTTTGTATAAAGAAGAATACTAAAAAAGGGATAAGACAAGAATTTGTTATTAAAGATCTGAACTATTTGCTAAAATATTCACGCGCTCCTTAAAATTATCCAACATGATCCGTTGACTCTTATAAATCTTAATTTAGTCCCTCAACTCTTAAAAATGATGCAACATTAATTTGACAATTTAAAATTCAATAATATCATGTTAACCTACATCGCAAATAAGATGTATTTTAGGAAGAAAACATGTGAACCAATGGGCAAATGAAACATATAATTCTTACCGTAAATTCTATATTTAGTGACTACAACAATTGTGTCAAAATAGGATTTACAACAAAAAAGGGAACAAATGCAATAGCTATTGGCTTCAATCGTCGCAGAATACTACTTATTTGTTGTGAGAATTTATGTAATATTTTATTGAATTTAAACAATGAAACTAGTTTATTATTTTAAATTTAAGGGACTGATTTAGGATTTATTGATTCAAGGGTGTATTTTAAACAATTTTACCGAGTTTGGAAGACTATTTTGAAAACTAACTCTAAAGATCTCAATAAGCATGAGCTAAAAGAGTGTCAGCTACATAATTTTCTCTCTTTACCTTGAGAGTTTGAGGGTACCATATTATTTTCCATGTTATAAATCACGACAAAGCAGCAGTCTGTAATGCTATAGCTTACTGTTGTGGGTTCATTAGATCACATGGAAGGTCCTTTTCAAGATAAACGTCAATTAAACCAACACATGGCATAAGGGGATTCAAAAAACGCTTAAAAAGCCTAAACTTGCACCTTCATCGACTTTGATTGTTAAATATACTGTTGCTTGGAACTGGAGTGAATAGAAATCACAAAAGAGAGAAAATTTGGCATGTACTTGTAAATTGTTCAGAGAATCTTTGGTTTGGGTTAAATAAATTCTGAGAAAAACGAATTACAGTGACAAAATATTTTGCAATATTCACTTTTGAAGTGCATCTGATTTGAAGATTTATCTTTTTTGTTTTTCGAGGGATTTCAGTTACAGGGAAAGTAGGAAAAAAGAAATAAAAGACCCGCAATGGGATTAGCCAAGAGAAAGATGAGGTTATTGAGGGGAGGCAAGGTGGAGCGGACAAGCCTAATCATGGCCATCAAGGGGCGGCGAGGTTACACTGATGAAGGAGGGTGCTTTTGGCCAGGTCAAGCCATGGATTCAACTTGGTAAGTAGGTGATTAGCGTGACTTATTTGTAGGCACATCTGGCGAGTGCAGCCGGCAAGAGGCGGTTCCCACAAGGGCACGTCAGCAAAAGCCGGTCAACGAGGGTGTTGCGGCAACCCAATTGTTTCTTGCATTTTTCACCTGGCTGTGGTCATGCAATCGCATTCAGGTCAAATAAAAATCCAGCAATTTAGAGGCTTTAAGGAATTAAATCCCCCGAGAATTTAGATTACCGTTATTTTACATCCAGCCAAACCACTAAATTTTCTTTTACCGGGGTGCAGTTTATTTGTTATTTTGATTATATGATAGATTTTGGACACTGTTACACAAAAATGTACTATTCAAAATATCAAGTTTGATTCATCAGTAGAATAAATATGGTAAAATAAAACAACTATGTCAGAGCAAATGACTGAAGATACCAATGCAAAGAGAATGATCTTGTGATTGCTGGCTTCACATGCAGCTCTGCCTGATGGATTTGCTTAATAGAGGCATCAACAACAGCTTAAACAGTGTTGAAGTCCCAAAGAGAGCCAGTCACATAAATGACACTCTG
This sequence comes from Gastrodia elata, assembly GCA_016760335.1. Lineage (NCBI taxonomy): Eukaryota > Viridiplantae > Streptophyta > Magnoliopsida > Asparagales > Orchidaceae > Gastrodia > Gastrodia elata. The sequence goes on along the minus strand of CM028671.1, from coordinate 68,713,313 downwards.
CGAGGTCTATAAGAGAATGATTACCATTATACCAACTGGACAAATAAGATGTACTTGGTCAACTTGGGAATATGAGGAAAAAATAGTAAATTAATTCAGATTCAAAGTGAAGAAAAAAAAATAAAAGAATTCACATTTACAAACTAATGACAGCAGATTCATAATTAATTCAAGGAAACCAATTTTGCATGTACTTTAAAATTCAAAGCAAAGGATTTTAATTTATTCAAAATATACTGTCAGAAATTTTTACATAATAATCTAAAATTTTTGAAAAAAAAACTACAAGAAATAAATCATAATCTTATTATTGCTACACAAATAGTCTATATCTGAAATTCCACAGTATGTTCCCTCCATTCGCCATCATTTTCATCCAAGTATCTCTCAAAGAAGTTTACTTCTCCATTTGATATCACAGATAGTGCAGCCATGCTTCTAGTTCCATACCGGCCCTTTAGCAGTAAAATGGAGAGATATAAGATAAATGCCAATTGGGTTAGGACATGGAAAAAGCTTCCATTAAGAAATCCTGACTTAATTTTTACTAGCATATATATATATATATATATATATATATTTTTTTTTTTTTTTTTTTTTTTTTTTTTTTAAATTGTACCGAGTGTTCAACATTATTTCATCAAAAATTGAATACTTGGCACAATCATATAGACAACTGGGCTCCTGATAAAAAAATGGAAACTTTTTTTTTAGAGTGAAGAGAGATGGCTGTAGTTCACCTGTTCGTTGACAGCATCAACAAAGACGGAACTCAAATTGAATTCCCACTCGGGTACACAGCCAGTAACGGGCAGATTATTTAAATCTGCTTTAACACTGTCAGTCATAAGCTTCAGAACCGCTTCTTTCCCCGAAACAATTTCATCACCATATCTCAATAAAAGTTCATTAAACATCTCATTGAGACGCAGAGCCTGCAAAGAATCCACAGATCTATATCAAGCATTTCACAAACATATGACAAATAACTTGAAAGGAAAAACAATTATATAAGATGATTTAATGACATAACACCCAATTCTGGACTAATTATGTACTGGACACTCAATCCTTGCTATTTACAATTCCAAGACTCAACCTCACCAATCTATGAACTATCTTTTACATGCAATGAATGGAGATAACATAAGTTGGTGCTATTTTTATTGTAATAATGGGATTTTGATAGCTCAGGTGTAAATTGAAATGATGTTGGATATGTAAATATATAGAGTTTCAGTGGTAGCTAAATATAAGGAAAGAGCATTTGCATATGACTTACATAAGCTGTCAAACCATAGTAATTTACACTCTAGAAAAAACTGATCAATGCAGCAAACTTCACTTTTGAATCATAATTATCGGTTAGCTCAACAACAAAAGGCATTAAAAACCATGAAACAAATTCAATTAAAATTACAAAATAATACAGAAAAAATAGTGGGGAATAATAGGCAGGTGCAGTCAGACTTTATTGATTCAAAGCCATAAATCAAAAAGTTCCGAGGCAGAAGATGGCTTATCCATAGGAGTATAGGACCGTAAATGTTAAGATAGAATATTATAAACAAAATATACTGACAAAAAAACTTATGTCGCACAATGTATTAGAAAAATCTCATGAATGACAATTTTCAATGTAACACTATAAACTATCTGACTGTTAGATTTTGTGTCAGTATAGAAATATTCTAAGAAGATTAATGAATGTTAGTTTGCAGAGTTTGATAGGCATACCTTGGGCCACGGAGTGTCTAACTTAGCATTTGAGAGCACATGCAAACCTGGAGAAACAATCTGAACTGACGCAGGCTCGCCCTTTGGTCTATTAGAGACGTAAACCATAGTATTTGAGAGGATATCAGCCAGTACTAGGTTAAAACCATTGTACTCCGTCGAGTCTTTAGCTATTTCCTCCGCATATTCCAGAGGACTCATGCTGCTCTGCTCCATAGGGGAGAGGGGGGTTAATCGCAGAAGAAAAGGAAGCAAAGTAAAAATGCCAGTTCAGCATGCACGTGCCACCAAAATGAAAGTATGAAAAAGACTGCATGAAATAAATGGCTTAGAACAAAGACAAAAGTATAAATTACATTGATGAAATCAAAGAAATATGAATGCTGAACGCAAATAACAGTTTAAGAAAAAAAATAAGAGCATAAAGAGCTTAAATAGAAGAGGCAGTTTAGTGAAGAAGGTTCTGGACAAGAACCATGGGTTTAGGAGAAAACAACCACAAAAATAAACTCGAGAACAGGCAATATAGACATCAAATCTGGTGAACTCATAATAGGAAATGCTAAAGAACAACTTAAGAGCTTCAGAATAATCTCCACAGATCAGATATCAATAAAGACCTAATTAGCATTAATCTAGGCGTGAAACACACAAGTTCCTTGTACAGCTAGATGCAGAAATATAGAACAAGAATTTCTGATGAGTCTAAATAAACAACTTTAAAAGCCAAATTGAGAACTAGAATTTTGAGATTTAGCTTCGATGTTTGATCAATCAAAGGGAAGTAAGATGAATCCTTAGAAAATGCAATAGTGCAAATACAAAATGCCTTTTCAAGCTATGTAGTTTCATTCGAAATAGTTTGCTGCAGCCGAAGAATAAGGTCTCTAATATGACAGTTGAAGTTCCAAAATGCAGAATAGTTAGCTCATTTTTCCTGCAAGAAATTTGGCATCAAGTCTAAGATGAGAAAGATGGAATTAAGTAGAACAACAAATAAAAGTTGTTGAAATAAAAATGATATGAATCCTTCAAGGGACACACTAGCTTCCCTTGGAAGCAAAGTGTTGCGTTTCCTAAACATAGTGAAACATGTGCAAAAGCTGCTACATAGGCACCTAAATATATTACTAAACAAAAGCTCTCACATTATGGGTGGATGCAGTCTAAGATGCTAGATTAAAAATAAGGGCTATTAATTTTAAGATAATATTGTAATTAATAGAAAGAAGATAATTATATAACTTCGAAAAATAATGAGAATAAGAATGCAGAAAAAAAATAGTATTGCTTCAAGCTTTCATGCTTGAGTAGGATCTAATTTAGAAATAAAGTTGATATTATTTTAGATAAGAATTTAAAATATAATAAAATACAAGTTAAGAGAATAGAGAATAATTTATAATTGGTGAAATGATTGTTAATAATATAAAACTTAATAGTATTTATTTTTAATGTGTTTTTAATGAAATTATTAAAAAAAGAAAAAACTATCTTAAAATTTACTACTCATGATTGTATTATTATTTTTTCATTTTAAAGAAAATGCCATCGCTTATAACAGTATGACCTTTAGAATTCAGACTGATCACTTTCTTATAAAGAAAAGAGATCATTTATTTTACAAAAATAATAATTCTATTCCAAAAAAAAAATTGACAACTCGTTATCATTTATTAGGTAGAAAAAATAATAAATCTAATTATGCTCTAAAATTAGAATGAAAAGTTTTAACAATGAAGAATGATATTTTGGAGCATAGTTGATCAATAAATATTAAGAGGAGAGTTAATCTCATGTAGCAAGTTATTTAATAATTGTAGCTGTAAGGTGGCTAAAGATATTCTTGGAGAAATTAAAGAGAGTGCTCATAATATTAATACTGCTTGGCGATGAAAAGAAAATTAAAGGGAATGCCCTTAATATTAATCATGCTTGGCGATGAAAAGAAGATGTTTAAGAAAAAAGATCCCAAGTAAAATCTATTAAAAATGCTAATCGTTAAATAGATTTTAGAAATGAGAATATTAAGAAAAAAGTGAAAGCACTATTTTCATAAACTTTTTTATTGAAAGTGGTGATTAACATGAACGATCTTGGTGGCTTTAAAAATAATATATTAATTGCTCCTTCCTTTGTCATGCAAGTGAAACTGATATAAAATACTTTAAAGAAGTTGAAGAGTGAAAAGTTCTAGGATCAAACAATATTCCTATTAAGGTATGAAAAAATCTGCATAAGAAAAGAGTTTTATGACTCACCAAATTATTATGTAAAATATTAATTGGAAAGTAGAATCGTGATATCTATTAATAAAATAATATGCAGAATTAAGTAAATTATAAAGGAACTAAGCTAATGAGCCATATTTTAAAACTCTATGAGAGTTCCCCAAGACAAATTATAATGTGACACTAAAACTACACAATTTATTTTTATATCTAATAGATAAACTATAAAGGTGATGCATTTGCTGAGAAATATGATAGAAAAATTTAGCAAGATAAAAGAATATCAATATTTAATAATTATTGATTTATAAAAGATATATGATAAAAAACCATAGAAAGTTTTTTCAATATTTTTAAAAAGGAACTGTGATTTGTATTGCTTGTATCAATGTCATTATGCATATATATAATGGAGCAATTACATGTTTTCAAATACAAGTGGACTTGGCAAATGATTTTCATAATTTAATTGCACTACATTCAGCATTAAAAACAACTCTAAACCTGTATCTTTTTGTACTAATTATGAACATACTTTATACATTCAAAATGTGGTCATAGTACATGTTATTTATAGATGATATCCTTCTTATTGACAAATCTAGAGATGAAATAGATTTTAAAAAAACTCAAGTTATGACGTTCTACCCTAGAATCTAAAGGGTTTCTTTTTAATATATCTAGATGACAAATATGAAAAATAAACATAATTATAATAAAATTTATAATATCAATGCTATGGTGATTGAAGATCATATTATTAAAAAGATAAGAACTCTGATATCTTGGTTCAATAAAAAAATGATGGCAAAACTAGAGGAATGTGATTAATAGGATGCGCGCAAATTTTATGAAGTAGAGCTTCAAGGTATTTGCAATTAAAAATTCTTAGTAAAACTCATACGTTTCATAATTCAATTATAAAATTAGTAATAGATGGGGAAAAATGTTGGCCTATAAAATAAAAAAAAGGTGAATGAGTGGGTATACTCATAATCATATGATGAAAAATGAGTGTATTTGTAGCAAGGTTGGAGTAGCTCCAATTCAAGAGAAACTTATAGAAAGTCATCTTAAATAATTTGGGATAAGCAAAACCCATTATATTCCCTAGCGAGGAAAGATGGTCAATAAATTTTACACATTAAAAGAAGAAGAGAAAAGCCTAGAAAGATATGACAAAAAGCTAACAAAAATGATCTTACTTATTTGAAGTTTGTGGGGCTATTATTTGATAGGGTATCATGAAAATAAAAGGTGAATGAAACTGACCTCACATAGTGCGATTGAGTTTAAATTTTTTATTGTTGTTGTTTTACAATATACATGTCGATTTAAAACAACCTCTAATATCTAGTATTTATTTGGTGAGGCTAGATCCATTAAAATGCTTAACTTTAAGCTATATAATTATGTTTTAGGTTTAAATTTAAATGTTAAAGTTAAGCTATCTAATCACAGCAATTTAATTAAAATACCATCTATTTTGCATACAAATTGAGATGAAAAACCAATCTCTAAATGAAACTTTATAATAATTAATCTTTTTACCCTGAAATAACCAAGCACAATAAGAGAAAAAACATATGTTTCAATTTGCACTGCAATAAAATAGGCAAATTAATACATTTTACCTTTTTCATCACTTTTGTCTTCCAGCTACTACTTGAAATATGAATCTTTCAAATTTTGTGATGGATAATAAAAGATATGCAAGTAAAATAAAACCTGACATTCTATGCACATGCCAAAAATAATGCACAAAATGCAAGCACAAACATACTCACTCACATGCATGCATACCTCTCAAAAGTAATAGCATTTATAATATAGCACCAAACCAAATGGAATGTTACTGACTGCAAGATAAATTTTCATTAAACTCATTATTAGCAAATAACATGCCTTATTGTATGTTAATATTAGAATTCTGCATTAATCGTAGCAATATTGCCATTTTTATTTTGTACAATAATAGAACTCTATACTTTTTTATAAATGCAATATTTACACTTATCCCTGTTCTATATAATAAACCATTGTCTCAATCAATCTTTAGCATGGCATCAATTAATCCATGAACTTCATTATTCTCATCATGAGCTTGATGCCACATTCTCTGACTGCTGTCAAAAGCAACCACGACTTTCATCTATTGGCGGCCCTCCTTTTGTCCGCCATGCCCCTGGTGAAATATTTTGCTGCTTTAGTCATTATACCCCAAAAGGGTCACCCATGCCGTCATACCCCCACTAATGCACTTAGGAGGGCACACCTCGGTGACAACCAACAATGGCATTCCTGGTTTTCATAACCCCAACAACACCCTCCAGCCATTGTACCCAAATGACAACTTCCATGAGAGTTCTTTGACTATTGCACCAACAATGGTACCCTTCAATCATTTCAGCCTTAAAAGCTAACATTGATTGCTCTTTTTGACAACAACATCAATCAGCCCTCTAACCATCCTTTTCAATGATGGCACTATATTTTCAGTCTCTCCATTGGCAACTACAGAAGTTCACTCACTATAAAGCAACAACCTACAATTGTAACCAAGGGAACCCCCTTTTATTGATTGATGATCACAATGTTGTCACTCAAATCTCCAGCCCAGTAATAACCACAATTCAATCTCTACAACGTCCTCGACATAAAATACTTTTCTCGTCCACTTTAAATACTTAGCAACCTAACTTGTAATGATTTCCAATAATCAATCTTAAGTTAGGGTATAAAATTATTGGACTTTATTCTACATTAATCGTAGCATTACCATCATGCTAGTTTTGTAGCATTATCAAATTCACTCCTTTTATATGCTTACCTTATGTATACTGATCTTTGTTCCGAATAATAGGGAATATCTTGTGCATTAATATCAACTTGAACAGAGATTAATTTCTCACATTTGTATTTACATCAAACAGTATTTTCTAGTTACACACTCAAAAGCACGTTTTCAATTTATATTTAGAAAGTTAGCATCCATGATACACCAAGCATGATAAAACAAAGAGCTTTCAATGATTTTAAACAAAAGCGTACAGTGGAGATATCTATTATTTAGCAAGAACAGTCCCAAACCAAGCTTAAAAAGAGAACAATACTGCCAATTCTAAACAATATATAAGTAAAATCACAAACAAGTATTAAGAAAGGTTTATCACAGTTTGAAAGAAGCGAAGGGATTCGGTGGCAGAACAGAAACTAAAAGCTTGCCAATCATCAAAAGTACCTGCAAGAATCTTAGCGTTAAATCTCCCCTACTTTTTGCACTGGGAGAAAGGTTCAGTTCCCTAAAATTTGTAAGAAAAGCCAATCTTCCCCTTCTTGTGCATCCTAGCCATGTTCCTCCAGCTACCTCATCTCTTCCTCCTAATATCTTCTCATCGCTCTCCCCCCACCACTCCACTGGCCTCGTAGGCCTGCATAAGAAATCTCGTTCACATAAAAATAGTATATACAAATAAGTTTCATAATCATAAAAAAGCCAATTTTGGATTTGGCCAAGATCGCATTACCTATGGTAGTATTCGTCTCTATTGGACAGAAGAAGAAGCGAGTATTTGGGATGAGTTTGCCAGATCCATGCAGCTATGCACATTTTTTCGTATCGCCTTCCTGCAAAAACACTGGCTCTTACGAAGCACCTATCTCGGCTTTATGTGGTTAAGCTTTGTCTGTTCTCTTTTTATATTTAAATTTAAGAATTTTTTTGGATTGAACTAAAATTAATGTAAAATAAAAAATTTCACTTAAACTAAGATTACCTACAATTTGTTTGTAAAATTAGAAAAAAAATTTGTAAAATAATTCGATTTTGAGTTAATATATATAGAATTCAACTAAATGAAATAAGTTCGATTCAGGAATATTTCGGGATTACACAGTGCGAGCATAGCATCGTAGCGGGATTTTAGCGAGAGTCGAGCGAACACAAAGTACACAGCGAGCGGAGTAGTCGAACAAGAATGACTTTAGCAAGCGGCTCCGTCTTCTCTGGCGAATAGTTCCAGCAATTCAAATAAAGAATTCGTTCAAATCGTTCGTACTATTCCAACGATAAAAAGGAAATTGATTTCAACGAACAATCATTTTGAACGCAATTGCGAAATCCATTTCGTTCCTTTAGTTAAGTTTAAGAAAAAATGATTTTTTTTTTTATAATATTTCCCGAATTTTACTCATATACTTTTAGATTATTTTATTCCAAACAGAAAAAAGATAAATTTTATGAAAAATTAACAAAATAATTTTAAATTAATCGTATTGCACTGTAAGCTAATATATATATATATATACTAAATAGCCCATAACTAGTTAAAAAATTGCTGAGGGAATTCCCTTCTTAAAAATAGTTAAATGTTCAAAATAAATTAACTTTTCTTATTAATTTGAAGAAGATTATTAGTATCATTATAGTACTAAAAAAAAGTCAAAATAAACTTGAATATATTTTTTTTAAGGATTATGTGTGAGAATAAAATCATTATAAGTTTTTTTAATTGATCATGAATTATTAATTTTAGTTATTTTTTTGAGTTAAATATTTTACAAATTATAATATATTTTCAAGTTTACAACTTAAATTTAAAGTTGAATTATGTAAATTAAAAATATTTGAAATTTTATTTTGTATTTTTTCTTAATTAATTATAAGAGAAGTAAATTTGTAGGAACTCCATCATCCCATTTCTTATTTTTTTTTATATAATTTAAATGCTATTTAAATTCGTTAATGTGTCATCTAAAAATATTATTCAAATTGAATTTGAATTTTATTTAATTTATGATTATTTATTTATATTAAAATAATATAAATATTATTTTAAAATTTTTATTGCAATAATATTAGATTCTATATTCAATGGGTATTTTTGATTATCACTTGCGGGACTAAATATCATTTCTGAATTCTTTTGTTATCTGCCGCGTGATAGAATGATCCACCTTATCGATCTGACTACGAATTATAACTAGACCGAGACGAGATTAGTATTCGAGTTTCCTTCCCTCACCAGGCAGTAAAAGCACAAGAATTGTTTTTCTCCCTAACAGTGCCTTCTTGTCCGGAGATCTCATAAACCCTTGCGCCAATTTCTCCCGCCTACGGGCGGTGGGATTTGCAAAATTGGGCTGTTTTTCTGTCGCTAGATTGATGTCCTTGAAGGGAATAGGGATCGACATCGAATCCTGATCTAGAAAATTCTGTCCCACATGGCGGCGCTGCAACACCCGTACGTCGACACTTTCGAGGCGTACTTCAAGAGGGCAGATTTGGATCAGGACGGAAGGATTAACGGCTCGGAAGCTGTTGCTTTTTTTAAAGGATCTAACTTACCTCAACCGGTCTTAGCTCAAGTCAGTAGCCTTTGTTTATTGCTAAGATAATGAACAGCTTGTTTTTGTGTCTCGATGCTAGTTACTTGGTTGTTGTTTTGTTTACTGCGATATCTGGGGGGGTTTATGTTTTAATCACAATTCATGAATTCTAAAATTCACTGGTCTCTCTTGCTAGGGGCCAGTTTGGTTTGATGTTATGTGAAAGTTATTAAGATAGCATGTTATCATATAGCATGTTTTTCAGATAGCAGTGTAATTAAGATAACAGGTTTTGTTTGGTTCACTGTCATATGTTACACGTGAGATAAGATGACCCCCAACAATAAGATGTAAATATATGCATGAGGAGCTCTCTCTTCATGAAAGAATATTCAAGTTCATTTTCCTTAGTTGCAGTTACACATGTGCTGCAACTACAACTGCAACTATAGGAAAAATATATGAAATACAAGAAGCACAAACTGAGAAATTTTTTTTTGGATGCCAGTTTGGTTTACAAAATAGGAATACAAAAGGCAATTGTTTTCCTATTTGATTTTGACTCTAGCAAGAATATCACTACCAACGAGTGCAATTGCAATACTTACCAAATAGTGGATGCCCTTTCAAATCCTTCTCATATATACGCATGAGCGCCTTCCTTGTGCAAAGGCTCGGCAACAGGATGTGGCCACGCATCGTGCTGTCCAGACACTAAAAACCCCAACCTAGGCAGCTTTGCGTCGGCGAGACGGAGGTGAAGGTGGAGCAGTGGCTCTGCTTCGGCGAGACGGAGGCGTAGGTAGAGTCGGAGGCTCTGCTTCCGGTAAGGGAGGTATGTTCGGACGATGTTATCTTAATGTCTGCCAGCATTAGGCTGTGCATTTTTTGAAATTTTCAGATAATATTAAGGAGATAGCATTGAACCAAACAAGTCCAATCGTAATGACATCTTTAAATAACATAACATTGCAACCAGATGTCTGCTAACCAAACTAGCCCTAGATATATCTCTTGATGCAAGGAGGGAGAAGCTTATATATTTGTAAAGATTTAATTCCCTGATTTAACAGCGGCATATGATTCATGTGGATAAATAACTTTGGCTCTTCTTATTGAGTATTTCTTACTTATTTCTAAAACATGTAAGTAGAGGTGCATATGAGGCAAGCTTGATCGAGCTTAGACTAGGTTTGAGTTTGACTCATTTCAGCATGAATTTGTTTGAGCTCTGTTTGTGTTTGAAAATCTTTCAAAAACCTTATGTTTTTGTTTGAATCAATATAAGATTTATAGGCTTGCACTCACAATTGAATTAAATTTATAATTTGACACAAGCTCATATCCATATTAGGTTCTACAAGGTAACTGGTTCTTGTTCGTCTAAGTCTTTTGGGCTCATGTTCATTAAGTTTATATGTTTGTTATTTAACGAACTCAACACAATAGAAGAATGCTTTGTTTGTGTTCAACTCTCTAAAGAAATGAGCTTGGAAAAATTGCTCAGTCTCATCTCATTTTCTCATCAAACAAGTTAAAAGCAAGCTTCTTAATGAGTTGAACATGAGTTGTTCATTAACAATGAGTTTTTTGACAGTTCTCGTGAGGCCTTTATTTTTACATTCATAATGTTATTAACAATCTCATGTGCCAAATTCAGTTTTGGATGCTGCTTGGGTATGGGATTATCAGAGAACATAAACCTGACCATTTCTTAAATTGTATTTCCTTTCATTTTTCATTGTTAATCACTTGATAGCAAATACGTGATTTCTATTTCTATATGATGCTTTGTCATTTATGGAGTTCATTTGTACTTTGGTTCATCCAATTATGAAAAGTTCCACTGTTTCCACTACACAAAATACTAAGGTCAATCAGCAATTTTACATTGCTATTTGTTGTTGAATTATGTTCGCATTGTACTGTTTTCTCTCTCAGTATCTCTTTCATGCCAACTTAGCTCACCAGCAAGTTTACATTTCTTGTTCTTTTCTTGCAATACTCGTAATGGCCACGTCTCTTAGAGGAATTGAGCAAATTCAAATATTTTGCATCATTTCTTAAACTTTGTTTTAATTTTTTTCCTACTCCATGCTCTTATCCTTTTTTTTTGTAAGTTTTGGCATGCTACATTAGCTGTGATATATCTACGCCTAGTTTTTTATTTCCTCTGGTGCGCACAGCTTACATTATATAAAATTTGTGAAGAGTGACTCTGTATTTTCTTAATTACTTTCCATTAGGTTATTTAATGAGATGCGATTCTATTTGGATTTTATATATGGCTTTTCCCTGCCACTCAAACTATCATGGTTCCTTGCAGATATGGAAATATTCTGATCAGAACAATAATGGTTTCCTTGGCCGTCCAGAATTTTACAATGCCTTGAGACTAGTCACAGTAGCTCAAAGTGGTCGTGAACTGACACCTGATATTGTTAAGGCTGCATTATTCAGTTCGGCTTCTGCAAAAATTCCTGTTCCAAAGATTAGTTTTGTACATAGTCCTGCAACTTCGATGAGCCCTTCGGTCACAGTGAGGGCCCAGTTTGGCTCAGTATTGCCAGCACCCACCCATATAGGTGTTGCTAACCCAATTGGACAGACATCTGTCCCAAGGGGGATATTACCTGGCTTTAGTGTGAATCAGCCGGTGATTTCCCCTTCAAACAGCCATCCAGCAAGGCCACCTTCAACTACTCCATATCCAGTACAAAGTGTCAGCCAAACACCTACAGGAGCAACCATTTTTTCAGGTTTGTCTCAAATATCAAGCACATCAAGCAAACCAACTGATTGGTATGGAATGAGTAGTGGGATATCAGTGAGCGGTACCTTACAAGGTCCTGTTCAAGGCATCACGTCTTCAACAAAACAGGATGGCTTCAGACTAACTAGTGTCGCAGGAACAACTACTGGATTGGCTATCAAGTCACCTATGCTATCTGTAGAAGCAAACTCAACATCTTCCAGTGTATTGGATGCAAAGGATTCAAAATCTTTGGTTGTATCTGGAAATGGTTTTTCTTCAGATTTTACTTTTGGAGGCGATGCATTTTCTGCAACTCCTCAAGCAAAGCAAGATGGAATCTCAAATGCCTCTACTTATTCTACTGGCACACATAATTCATTGGGAATTATTTCAACAACTGCTGCATTTCTAAATTCCAAAATTGGCACCCTTGACTCATCACAGAACACTTTCATGCGCCCCCTTGGTAGTAATCAGCCTTTGGGGTCAACTGTACAAAAAAATTCAATAGATCCAATTCAAAACTCATCGGCAGAAATTTCAAATTCTACTAGCCAACCACAGCCTTCATGGCCAAGGATTAGTCAAACCGATATTCAAAGGTACACTAAGGTGTTTGTGGAGGTAGACAAAGACAGAGATGGAAAAATCTCTGGTGAACAAGCACGCAATTTGTTCCTCAGTTGGAAGCTTTCTAGAGGTAAGCACTTTGCTTTAATTTTTATTTTAAAGTATTTTTGCATCGTATCTGGAACTTGCAATTTCATCTCTAACTAAATTGCAAAAGCTCTATTTTTTATATGCAATAAGCTTAGACTAGCCTTTTTTGCAGTAGAAATTTGGGAGTTCTTCTCTTTCATTAATGCTACTAAAGGAAAGAGGGATACAATTAAAGAATATTTTACATTAACCATAAAATATTATAATTAAAGGAAACAGGGATCCAATTAAACAGTAACTAACATTAATGCTATACATACACTGAAAGATAACAAAATGGGTAAATGTAAATTAGAAACATATTCTAACGACAATCTTAAAATTATCAAAGTAAAATAGTTACTTTTATTTAGCGCCGATGAGCTTAGCTTTTTTTCTAATTAGAATCTAATCACTTTGGAGATGATATTGTACCAGATTGCTTTTGTCCTATGGTAATTCTTTGAAGCATCCATATTTCTTAATGAGCCATGTCAGGAGATTAAAAAATTAAAAGTTTCTTAGAAATGATTGTTGAGATTTCTTGTTCCCCTTGAAACATTAATGAATCCATAAAGAAAAAGAGGAATAACAGCCAGCCCAAAGAGTATTAAATATTTTGTTCAATCAGCAAGTTGGAACTCATAATTGAAGAAATGTGCTAGAAAAAGTGTTGTAGAATAATCCACAATATAAAATTATTTTATAGATAAGTACTTGAGTTTATTTAATGAATTTTTTACTTATAATATGATATTATAAATATTTTGTCTAAATTTCAAATTTTGGTGAGATACTTTATTTTTTTAGCCATCCCCATTATCATCTTATGATGGTTTAATTAAAATGTTCCCGCCCAACTATTAAATTCAAATTTGGTATTTGTAAATTAATGTTTGAGCTTAAGAGGGAAATCAATTTCACCGTTGTTGATCCCAAATTACGGATGAGACAGGAGAAGAATTGCGAAAGTTAATTGACAATCAACGTAAAATTTTGTTAAATATTATTATGGCAAATTCACTAAGAAATTATGCCAGATATAGGGTGTCCTCTCTGCATTGTTAAATATAATGAAAAGTGTGCAAAGGTCGGTATATGGGCATCTAAGTATAGTGTTAAATAATTGAGGGCTTCTGCATTATGGATGAATGTGGTAATGAAACTAGTTCGTGATACTTAATATAGATTAGGTAGTTTGAATATTAGTATTATCATTGGCAAATTTTTTGAGTTTGTAAATATGGTTGATAGGATGATATTAATTTTTGTTTTCAAGAAATAAAGTTGGTGGGAGAGAAAGCAAAAGAAACTAGTAATTTAGGCTTTAAACTTTTGTTTTCGGGTAATTATTGTTATAAGAATGAGTTGAGTATAATTTTGGTTAAGAATTTAAAGGATAATATAATATAAATTAAGAGATTGAGAGATATAATTATATCTTTAAAAATAAAATTGATGAGATAATTGTTACTATTGTCAGTGCTTGTGACTCAAATATGATTATATATGAATATAAAAGAAATTTTTTGGCATGATTTAGAGGAGTTTGTTCAAGGAATACCTTAAGAGAATGTTATGTATAAGAGAAGATTTAAATTGTGACATATTAGAAGGATGATTGAAAAATTTAATAATATTTATGATAGTTTCATTTTTGAAGAGATTAACGAAGAAGAAAACTGATTCTAAAATATGTTTTAGTTTATGATCTTATGATTGTGAATACTTATCTTAAGAATATATATTATCATTTATAAAAATAGGGTTTTAAAAACTTAGATTGATTGTTTTTAAATTGAGATTATTTATATTGCAAGAATTGTAAGATTATCTTAGATTATTTTTTAATTTCTTACCATCAATTATTAATTTTAAAATTAAAAATTATAAGTAAGAAAATCAATATTAAATCTAAATTATGTTTTAAAATTAGATGTTGGAATTTAAATACGGCTTATATAAATATTCTTAGTAACAAAATTTTAAGATTTGGAGAGTGAGATTTTGAGGATTAAACCAATTTTATATAGAATTTAGTTGCTAATTATTTGTTAGTTAGCTGAAAATATATTTGGTAAATTAAAAGAGAGAGTACATAATAATAAAGATTCTTGATGGTGAAAATAAGATGATCAAGATTAAAAATGATATATTTTAAAGATTAGTTTAAATGTAAATTTGATAAAAATTAAAAGAATTATAAACTATCTTGTAATGAATCCAAAATAGCACTTTGGATGCTAAGATTGTAGTATTCAAGAATTTATATAATAAAATAAAATATTGAGATATATATATATATATATATATATAGGCTAGCCATTTTAAAGGATAAATGAATCAAAGATTTAAATTGGATAAAATATATAAAAAAATGATAGTAAAATGTTTAAATGATACAAATATTCAACATAAAAAGATGATTATGTTAATAAATCATTTAATAAAGTTTGTGTTAGTACAATAATATAAATGAGTTTAATTGTTATAAAAATAATATTAATTGCACTTTCATTTGGTAAGTTGATAAAATTGAGATTTGAAGTGTGTATTGATGTACTATAAAGTTATATGATCGAATGACACCTCTATCAATTTGTGAAAATATTAAATGAGGAAGGAATCTCTTAGTTTAACATGTTAATCTCTATTATTTTGAAGGCTAAAAAGATCCAAATGAGGGAGGAGTATTGATGTATTTATTTATAAGAATAAAGTCATTGTTCAAGATTGTGCAGATTATATGGAATTAAGCTAATGAGTCATATATTTTATCTTTGTGGAGAGTGATTGAATATAAATTATGAAAGAATATATGTATTTCACAAAACTAATTTGACTTTATGCTAAGTAGATCTACAATTTATGAAGAGGTTTGATAGAGATACTTAGAGAAAGAAAAGTGAGCTTCATTTAATTTTTATTAATCTTGAAAACACTTGCGATTGAGTACTAAGAGAAATTCTTTTGAGAGAAAATAATTTATTGGGCATATATTGATGTTATTAAAGATATGTATAATGGATTGTAACATTTGTTTTATTGTAAGGTGGCTTGTCTAATATTTTTCTTGTTACCATTGAATTACATTAAGTCTCTGCTTGCAACCCATTTTTTCTCCTTAAGTATGGATATGTTTATTAACACGTTCAAGAGGAGGCTCCTTGGTGCATATTATTTACCTGTTATGCTCTTAGTTGATAAGATTAGGGATGGGGTTTAAGAAAAATTCAAGCTTTAGAGGATTATTTTAGAATCTAAAAGATTTCATCTTAATAAATTTTAATAGATTATATGGAGTGTAAGTTTAATTATTATTAAAGCTATAATCTCAACTACATAACTTTTGCAAACCATGTGATTAGGAAGTGTGAGAGGCCAAATATCTTGGTTCAATTATTTCATATAATAGTGAAATAAAAGGCGATGTGATTAATATGAAAACATTTATGGAATAGAATTATCTAAAGTTTGTTAAGAATTTTTTTCAAATTATTGTTCCTCTCACTTCACATAGAAGAATGTAACTTGTGATTAAGTATTCCAGAAATAGAAATATTGCCTAACCACAACTCTAGTTCTAGTCTTGCCCACTGAATGCAAGGACTATCAATTGTATAATGATGCATTTTTGAACGAACTAGGCTGTGTACTTATACAAGAAGGTCAAGCAATAGATTTTGCATCTAGACAACTGAAAACACATGAACAGAACTACGAGGTCATTATCTGAAATTGGTCGCTATAGTATTCGCATAAAAAATTTGAAGCATTATTTGTATTGTGCAAAGTGCAAGATCTGTATAGATTGTCAAAGTCTCAAATATATTCTTACTCAAAAAAGGTTGAATTCGAGATATTGTAGTGGCTTGAGGTAATCAAGGACTACAATCTATCTATCCAATACCAACCTGGCAAAGAAAATGTGGTAGCAGGTGCTCCAGTTTGAAGTCAGTCGTCAATCTCCATTTGTTGACCATTACTCCATCTTTACTTCAAGAATTGGAAAAGTTTCAATTGCAAGTAAGAGTGCATACTGATGTTATATTATATGGGATGACCATGAAATCTACACTTTTGAACTAGATCAGGATATCACAAAAGAATAGTACGGAGTATGCTCAACTAATTACAATCATATAAGAAGGAGATGCTCAGATTCAGATGATCATGTGAATTGAATTTAAACTTTGGATGCCAAATAATTTCGAGCTTAGATATATCATTATAAGAGAAGAACACCATGCGAGGTTCACTCTTCATCCGAGTGGTGCCAAAATGTATCAAGAGTTGAGAACATATTTTTGGTGATCGAGTATAAAGAGAAGCATTGCAAAGTTTGTGGCTAGATGTGAGGCTTATAATTTTGTAAAGGTGGAAAACATTAGAAGCCCAAAGGTCTACTTCAACTTTTACATAATCTTGAGTGAAAGTGGGAAATTGCCTCCATGAATTTTATTGTTGGATTCCCTCACATGAGGACAAGCTATGATTTCTTATGGGTAATTGTATATAGACTTACCAATTCTGCACATTTCCTATCTATCCAACCAATAGATTTAGTGGACAAGCTAGCCAAGCCTTACCTCAAGGAAATAGTTAGATTATATGGAATCCCTATTCATTAAAAACACAACTAATAAATATCCATACCACATCATTAAATTTACAAACTTAAATATTCACTTAATATAATTAACTTTTAAGCTTAAGTAAAAGAACTGGTATTTCTTCTTGATTTACTCCAATAAGTTCACCTAGAAGATAGCCAATAATGCTCTAAAGCAGAAGAAAATTCATTCCTATTAGTTCCCTATTTAAAAAAAAAAATTATTACCAATCAAGGAGTATTTAGAATTTAGTAAAAATACAATATAGCATTCAATAAATGATACAAAGAAATTACTCATCATCATTGCTATTATTAATTGTAAGCTTGCATAAAATAAATGGACTTTTTCTTTTGAGCAATTATTCAGCAAATATCTTGTAACTTGCAAGAATAATTGAAAATAAAATAGGATGAAATAAAATCTTAGCAACAAAATTATCATAAGCACTTTGTGACTTGTCTTTGGGCCAATCTCTCATAGCCTCACTAAGAATATCAGATTATAAGCTAATTTTTTCTAGGAAGGGATACAATTACTCATTGGTAAATTATTATTTCAATTTAGTGAGCCTTATTATATGGATTTTCTGCTCTTTCCTAGTGAACTATAATTTTTCTTATATTTTCTTATGCGCTAGCAACACTACATGTACAAGTTCACATTTTTATCCTCATTTTCATAGATTTCACCATGCCTTTAATATCATAAATATTCATGATAATATAGAGTTTTGCATGAATTATCAAAAGTTGAAGCATATTAAAGGTCACAAATTAGTGAAAAGCCAAATAAAAGCAATTGCATATACATAGAATGTTTATGTAAAATTTATTATACATCTACATATGTGGGGTCCAATCAAGCAATATATGAAATAGGAGTACAATATTTTGATCCATCTTCAATTTGTTTTATAATACAAAATTTTGGAAAACAAGTATTACAATCCCTTTCTAAATAATTGTGTTTTTAAGTTAAAAGACATGGATTCATTTAGATTATTATTTATATAGATTTAGAATTCTCATTTGTTATCTTATTATTAACATAATACATATTTTAGGGCCAATTATAAGGAAATAATATGATGTTTAATTATTATTAGACCTTAGGTTATAATGATTGGACAATTTGGTTAAAGCCTAGATCTATAGCTTTTCTGAGTACTTTTGGGTCAAGAAGGTAAAATAAGGTTCCTTACGATACTTTAAGCTTTTGATTATCATTGAGTGGAATGGTGACCCAGGATTAGAAATATATGGTTCTATCATATGCTGAATTAAGCTAGAGTGCCAATTTAGAGATTTAGTATTTGAGTCTTTGATGTTTTGATCAAAGTCTAGGAAGATACAATCTATTACTAAGAAATAATTTCAAAGTTTATTTTTGACATTAAATAAGATATGATTTGACTAAATATATTTTTTTAATTTCGTTGGATTTTAATTGTATTGGTCTCAATTATAATCTCTTGGGGGTTCTAGCTGGCAAATCATAGACATTTGAAATATGAGGCTTGATCGTGGTGAAGTGATTATAAAAGGAGTATCTTAAGTTTAAATTGACATCTAATAAGAAGCTATGGAGTCTTATAAGTGCTCCAGAATTCTTTGGTCATATCAAGCATGGTTTAAGAGAAATTTATTTTTAAAGAAATATAGTGAGAACGATTAAAAACTCAGTGTTGAACTTGCTCAAGGTTGACTTAATTTTTTTTGTTGCTTCGTTTTCACACTTTTATGGAAATAATCAGCAACATAAATGGTGATTTAATTTAAGGATTCAATTGAGAATAAAATTTTCTAGTTATAATATTATAGGAATAAAAATGGCTAGTTATTTATAAAGTCACACAATATAAGGAGTTACAAATAGATCGCATATCGTACTAATTTTTCTATTTGTTGTTTGGAATGGATAGAAACACATTATTACAGCAATTAATTAATTTAATTTAAAAATATAATTGTTAGAACAAGAGTGGTCAATGATAACATTTCCAAGAACTAAAAAAGATTTTAATCCTTTTAAGTGTTAAAGCATGTTTCTTCTATCAATCAAGCATGATTTAGATGACTTAATATGAATTATAAACTTAAATAATGCCTTATATGATTATGAAATTTAGAGATAAATAATATGATTTGCTTATCTAATGAATCATTGGATCTTCTTAAAGTGACTTAGGGCATACAAATGATTATGTGGCAAAATTGAGTTGCACTTTATCATAACATATTAATATGTCTAATGTAATAGAGGCTAGACATTTAGTACTAATAGAGCACTTCTTTTATACTTGTATAAATCTATTATTGAATATAAAAGCATTTATGTTTTTATAGAAGCAAATAGGAGAATAATAGTGACTTGGTTCCACACATGCAATGCTTCAAACATCAATGTTGAGGTTACAAGTTTGAAGATGTAGTTAGCTTAACGAGTTCATCAAACAACAGGACATGTGAGAATAAACTCACATTAATTATCATATATTTTTAATTAGAAGCTTAGTTAAGAATTGAGAGTGGTTCTCCTCTTTAATTTTCAAGAGTTAAGTGCATGAAAGAATAAAGGTAGTTTAAAGACATGAATATGTAGGGTTAATTTCTTTCTACTTAAATTTTTAGACGTGATTATATACATGCTAAAAATATTCAAAACCAGCAAAAGTGCTAATTCTAAAGTCATTTATGTCTGATAATAAAAAGATAACTAAGGATTTATTTACCATTCAATACATGAAATAATGACTAAGCATAATCTATTATACGTTAGTGAGCTTGGGTAGATTACTTAACATGGGTAGTTAAACATGAAGTTTTGGTACTAGTCATGATACAAGCTTCCATTTATCAAAACATTCATTATCATAATTTCTATTTAAGCATATCCTTAGGCTTTGTTATTCTGTTATATGCATGATTAATAAGAGTACACTTTGGATTATGATTGCTTGTAACTAAATGATATACATAACAATCACATGCTAAGTTTCAATCATATTAATTCCATTAAATTTTTAAGCAATATATAAATTGACAAGTAAGCCAAATATGTATGTGTAACATATATTAACTCTAGGTGACTATTAGAGAAGCGACAATATTACTATGATTTTTTTTATTTAATTATTTCTTGCATATAAAATTTTATGATAGTCTAATGATTTTCATGGAGTGAACATCTTAAGGTATTTTAATATATATATATATATAGTGTGCCCGTGCGCACACGCACATTCTTGGCTCAATTTGTCAAGTGGTTTTGTTAACCCAAAATTCTATCGCCGGTGTAACAACCCTTGGTCGTTACTAAAAAGGTCGTTAACATCCCCGCCCAATCCTAAATGTTCGTTAGATACCCGCTATAGTTTATTTTGCATTATTACCTGCGAATTCTTGTTTTTCTGTTGATTTTCCCGCCGAATTTCGTTGTACGCTGATATTTCGCCAATTTTGATATTTACTATAATCTGTTTTTTTTTCTTCTTCTTTACCTTCAGTTTAAGTGTATATATATATATATTTATGTACTTGTATATGTATATATATGTATACATATATATATATATATATAAAAGGGAAGTAATATAAAGGAATGAGAAGCGGTAAAGCAAACATTTTTCCTCTTTTCCCTGCTGTCGAATCGAAGGATGTTTCCTTTGGGTGCGACGCTTCCTGTGGGAGGGCGTGGTGCTTTAACAAGTCTAATGGAGCGTATATAAGCAAAGGCACCTTACGGCTCTTGAGTCTTAACCAACAAAGCCATAAGCTCGCGGAAATCCTCGACGCAAGCAAGGACGCAGCCGCAGCTCACGGAAATCCTCGACGCAAGCAAGGATGCAGCCGCAGCCCACGGAAGTCTTCAACGCTTTCTATCCTTCGTCAACTATTCCGTATCCAGCTGACCGAGCCTCTGCCGATCCCGTAAGCTTTCTTCTTAGTCGATGAAGCCAGCCACAGCCCTTAGGTGTCTACGACGCGAGCGAGGATGATTGGATCCTCATTGACACTTTCGACCCTTCATCGACTTCCCGTCAGTACAATTCTCGAGCGACAAAAAGTTTATTCCTTCGACTTACCTTCAATGCCTTTCGATTCCTTCCCAGTTCTGTCCTGCTCCATTGCCGAGACTCACGACATAGAGGTATGAAGTTAATTAATACTAGCATACTTTGCTTCATTATAAGGATCAACTTTCATGCAATTATAAAATTTGCACTAGCTGTGTTTACTACTCTATAAAGTGTATATTATATTTTTAAGGACTAGGATGATGATGGTAGAACTTTATAAATTTATAGTATTCTAAATTGCTATATAGATCTACAAATTAGTTGGGTCAAGTTCTTACGGTGTCGATTGTTAACCTATGCAGTGAAAATCAATAGTTCAATTAGAGAATTAAGGATCCCAAAACCATTTACATCTATTCATCTATGCAATGCAACTTCAGATGGAACTATTGAATTGGGCAGTAAGACATTTTAAACTTTGTGATCAAATTCATATTAAATTTAAACAATACTAAGAAAAATGTAGAATGTTTTATTATTTAAATGAAGAGGGAAAGAAATGCTAGAATAAGATTAGGATAAGTTGAACAAATAGAAATGAGCTAGATAATTTTTTATGATACATCAATGATGGTAAACTTTTAGTTCTTTAGTAATGTATTTAATCACTCCAATTAAATTACTCACCCATTATTTTATTTATAAGCATGGTTTTGTATACTAAATATAGATTGAATCATTTTCTTATAAATCATTAGAACTTAATAAATGAAGATTGGGAATTTTATGGAATGCTTACATAAGTTTAGAAGTTTTTTAAAAAAATTTAGTAAGAATAACTCTAAAGAAATACTAAGACTTAGGAGTGAGAATTTATATCTCATTATTATATGGGTCATTTTCAAGAGCCTAATAATATTGTAAATATAAATTTTGCAGACATAGCAGATTTTTGAATGCTATTTTCAGTATATTCAAATACCAAGGTACATAGATATTATTATATGCACTTATAATTCTTTATTGCTGCTTAGCTTTATTTTGAGCATACTTATTTACCTGCTAGAATAATGTCATAGAATGGAATGTATTTGTCATGTTTGCAAGGGTTCTGAAATGGTGGTTGATTTAGGTTAGTGATGGGGCTAGTCCATGGTGGGTTATAAGGGTGCGCCATCTGAAGTCTTTGAGGTGGCCCAGGTGAAGGATCTTTTATTGAACCCAACATCGAGGTTCTGGATTTGCCCAATATAATTGTTAACGTTGCTTCATGTAAACAAGACGTACTTATATATATTATATATATTGTGGAAGCTCTTATATTTTAAATGAAATGGCATGTGGCATAATTATGGCAAAAAAAAATATTTTATTTGCAGGAAAAATTTCAACTTATATTTGTTCTAAAACTTTGACTTTCTGTAATATTGTTACGTACTTTCGCTTGCAGCTTTTTGCTAAGTGCAATATTTAATATCTCTTGTACTTAAGATGTGTATTAAGGCATTATTCTTATAATGTCAGATCAGGTGCAGTTGGAAGAGGTTGACATAGCTTGAGGTTATCTAAGAAAATTATGGTGCTGAGTTGCCGCTTAGAGCTTTAGTTTTTTTATTTATTTAAGAAGTGAGCTTTTGTTTACTTATGCTGTTAACTTGTAATAACTTGGATAATATATTATTTAAATTGAATGAATGATAAATCTTATATGTTGTATGGCTCTGGAAAATTTGATTTATGTTTGAATGCTATTTTCTCTTAACCGCTAATATGATCCTGCGGAGATGCACCCAATGGTAGTTTGGTTGACACCTAACTTAACATTGGGCCATCACAGCCGGCCGGTAGGGTCTTTCGCTCGGTAGGTACAACACTGTACCATCATGTCGTATCGTGTTGGGTTAATTATTGGGTTTGGATGACAATATCGGTTTCGGGTTACGGCACTAGAGCAGAGATTCATTTTGCAATATTGGATTTAAATAATAAACCACACAACAAATAATGACTATTCAATTCAACTGCTAATGATTGGTCATCGTTACGGCTTGGTTAGCGTTGTGATCGCTCAATTAATAATATTCATGAAAGATGACTGTAACCTATGCACACATATATATATGTATATATATATATAATATAAATCAATAGTACAATGACTCAACCGGGATCAAACTTCACGGTGTTCTGTGCCAGGAGGTTCAAAAGCCTCTCGGGGAGCACATCTCCCATAACAAAAGAAAAAGCACCATGACAGGCGTACATAACACAAAAATCCACCACCCGATTCGCGCTGCATGATCGATGGGAAAAGATGACACGAGGAAAGTCAAGCAAGAAAGCTAGGTGATCTGCATGATGCTTTGCGCCTCATGAGCGGAGAGTCATCTCCCAAAGATGACGAAGCCTCCGAACCACTCTCAAGAAGTCATCCTCTATGGTAACTCCATCAGTATCCACCTCCGTAGCCAGGAGGGCATGTCGCAGAATGGTCACTGCCTGTATCTTTGCCTGAAGAGGTGACTGTGTCGATAAGCTATCTCCTGCGGCAACCTGTAACTGTCCGTTAGAGTCGTGGACAATAGCTGCCCCAAAAGCAGTGAACTCTTCGTAGCTGTAGGACGCATCAATGTTAGCTTTCAGCCAACGTGTAATGACCCTAGGTCATTAATAAGGCAAACATTAAATTCCCGATTCGCTAAATATCCTGCAATTTTCAGTTTTCTGTTAAAACTCCCTCCAAAACTTAATTTTTTCAGTTTCAATCTTTAACATAGAAAATTTTCAAATTCATTTCAGCTAAAATAGGAAGTCTTAAATTCCATTAAGCGCAAAAGATCAAAATAGGAAATGAAAACCTCAGAAAATTTGTCGGCAATTAAGGTTGGCATTTCGATTAGGAAGGAAATTTGGAAACTTAAGTGCGCTCATCAATCGCTCGGCTCCTATAATCATGTCGTTTCTGAAATAGTCGGAAGCCTCCCGTGCGTTTCAACGCAACGCGGCAGGCGTGCGTTACGTACGCACGCCTTATAAAAACACTAGAAGACCGGACGATTACCTCACACCCTCCCTCTCTTCCATAGAAGCATACCTAAGCCGACGGACTGCATCCCGAGCCGATCGTCTCCCCTCCCTTGCGCTCGATTCTCCTTTCGCTGCAGCGCCGAGAGACGGACAGTTGACCTCTGCTCGTGTGCGGTAGCCCTCACCTAGTCGACTCAGCGCTGGACCTTCTTCTGCTCAGGTCGACCTCTTCCAGCGCCGACTCCTCTCTGCGTATCGCGTCGTTTCCGCTCAGCTCGTCTGTGCGCTCGATTCTTCGGCTAAGGTAAAGACTCTGTTGTCGATCCTCTTAAAGGAATAATATATAAATACGTATATATATATATGTATAAATATATACATATGAATATATATATATATATATGAATATATATATATATATATGTGTATATATTTATATAAGTATATTTATAATATAACAATAATAATAATAATAATAATAATAATAATAATAATAATAAAAGTAGAATAAAATAAATTAATTTGATTTTAAATTTTATGTTACAATTTTTATGAGTAGTATAATTCAGTTAGTTTATTGTATCAAAAGCAAAGCATTTATTTTCGTACATTAGTAAGCAAACCCTAAATGTCAAATCTCAGTTTTAGTTTAATTTTCAAATCATGCTATTAGAAGATTTAAGAGATAGAATTTGATGGGGTTAAACTCGTATATGCTTAAATTGAAAGTATAAACTAAGTGAATACTTAGCTATTTTTGATATCACCTATGAGAATGTGTTAGACTAGTAAAATCTATGCGATATACTAACTTCTATTTAATAGAATTTGATACATTTTCCAACCTATAAATACTTGCATTCAAATTACGCATGAAATTTGGAACAAAATTAGGAGTTTTTAAGAAAGCATTGTTTAACTTAAAATCATTCTTATGATTTTGAGATTCTAAATATGTAAATTAAAATCAAGCTTAGGAACAGGAATGTAGGTCTTAAATCTTATAACATTGTTTAACTTAAAATCATTCTTATGATTTTGAGATTCTAAATATGTAAATTAAAATCAAGCTTAGGAACAAGAATGTAGGTCTTAAATCTTATAAATAAGATTCATTGAAACACAACATCACTTTCAAAGTTTAATAGAATTCCCAATTATAATTTTTGCAGACACATCAAGTTGTGAGTGATTCATCTAGTTAAGTCAAACACAAAAGGTACACTGGATATTACTTTTATGCTTTTCTATGCTTTCTATCTTTTTGCTGCTTAAGCATCGCTTTGAACCAGTTTCATATTGTTACATTTTACTCTTACTACTAGTCATGTAAGAGAAATAAAAGATGTTTATGTATACTGTGAATGTTGCAAAGGGTTCCGATACGGAGGTTAAATTAAGTTAGGGACGGGGCTAGTCCATCAGGAGTCATAAGGGTGCCATCTGGAGCCTTTGAGGGGGCCCAGGTGAAGGTCATGCTTAACTGCATATATGATTCCATCTGGAGCCTTCGACGGGGGCCCAGGTGAAGGATACCATCTGGAGCCTTGAGAGAGGCCCAGGTGAAGGTGCCGTCTGGAGCCTTTAACGAGGGCCCAGGTGAAGGATACCATCTGGAGCCTTGAGAGAGGCCCAGGTGAAGGTGCCATCTGGAGCCTTTAAGGGGGCTCAGGTGAAGGATATGCTTAATTACATTTTTATGAACCCAATCTCACGGTTCTTGCCTTGCCCATCAGAACCACTAACATTGCTTCATAACATCAAGTCATAAACATAAACATAAATTTTACGCTATATTATTGCTTTTCCGTTTGAAAACTTGGCATGTGAAAAGAACAGTTATTTTGCAGGGGACATATTTATCTTGTATTTGAAACACACTATTTTTTTGCAATTGTTATCATTTTTGCTTCCCGCTCTGCTTTAAGTATATCTTTAATATCCTTTGTATTTAGAATGTGCACTAAGGCATTATTTTTATAATGTCAGATCAATTACAGCTGGAGGCGATTGATATAATCTAAAGGCATAGCGTGGGAAAATAATTGCCCTTCCAGGATTAATCATTTGATGTATAATGAATTTCATGTAATAATTTTTTGGATATTATATGCTTTAAATTGAATGAATGATATTTCTTATGTTTGAATGGCTTTGGATGTTTGTTAACTGCTATTTTACCTAACTGCCAATATGATCCTACGGAAAGATGTAACCGATGTTAGATTGGTTGTTACCAACCTAACATGGGTCATCACACAACGGGTCGGGGGGGTATTATCTGTAGGTGGAGGGGCCATGGGACCCCAGGAGTCAAACCCATTGTGCAATCCAGCACTAACCATGACCAAAAGTATCGAGCCCGCGCAGACCATCGGTGTAGGGTGCGGGCGACCGTGAGAGTGCTCAGTCCTGCTTCTCCATGACTGATAGAGCGAGTACGCAACAAACTGTCAACATCGTTGATTTTAAGGAACGAATCACACCTCTTGATGCTCACGAGAAATTGTCGTAATTGGACTTGTTCCACCTCTTCGGTTATTTAAACAAGTTAATTTAATTTAATTAAAGTATTTAAATTAAAACACAATCTAAATTTTGTATAATTTTTATTTATTTTCATTTCAAAAATTATGAAATTTTTACTTTAATCTAATTAAAATATGTTGAACCTAAAAATATAATTTTTTTTTCATTTTGATCATTGGAATAATTTATATGATTTTAAAAGTTTCAAACTATACTAATTTATTAGAATTAACTTATATTTGAGAAAAATCTGAAGCTTTACCAGAAAGTTTCTATATTAAGGTTACTAAATTTGGCTTAATTTAATTTGTAGAATAGTAATAATTTTATGAAATATTTGTATTATTTAAGAAATTATATTAATACCTAATTAAGCTAAAATTAGGATTGTTAATTTTGACTACTATTACAGTCTCCCCACTTAAAAGAGATCTTTTCCCAGCTCTTATAAGTTTATGGAGGGCAAAATTTAGTTTAAAAACTTCTCAGTGCTATTACATTATCTTTAGGGCAAAATGTTCCCATTAAGGGATTAAATGGGTGGGTTCTCATTCTCAAGTCTACCTGTCTTTCAAACCCCATCTCATTATAATGTCATCGGCTTCTTCCCAACTGCTTTGCACATTCCTTTTAACCGAACTTATACAATCTGAACTGTCGATTGATACATTTGACAGGCCTGATGAAAAGAAATTACTCATTAATAATGTTAAAAAGGATTCTCCAAAAGTTAGTTTTAATTATATGTCTCAGAAACATATGAAGATCCATATTGCTGAAAAACAAAACTGTCTTTTTTTTTCTTAGATGAAAGGCACGATGAATAGTTTTATTTTCTGAATTGAAAAAAGGTGCATCTTAGAATTGTGCCTCATCTTCTCGCAACAGAAGATTGGGTAAATCTACAATTCTTGGCAGAGTGACCAAGGGGGTGGGGTTTCAAGGAAGATTGGGGAAGAAGAGCAGTGTTATATCATTAAATAATGACCTTTCACTGTGGTGAAGTGGGGATGAAGAGGGAGAAGAGGAGGCTTTTTTGTTTCCTTCTGGTTTACTTCCCCATTAATGTCAAAAGCCTTTAATTTTAATTAATGTATACTGTTCTACATATTTGTATGGGCAATAATTTGGAACACTCATTCTAAAGATTCTTTTCCCTTTCCAAGGATTTTTTTCTCTTCTTTCTTGTACTTTTTCAGGTTTTGACTGCTTTATTTTATAGTGATTTGTTCTTGGGTATTTTCATGAATATCACAAAAATCTTTGATATTTGCATATTTAATGCCCAAAGCTTTTAAATATTTGAGATATATATACTCTAGTTTTGTGCATGCAGGTAATATTCCCAATTGTTCTTTATGTTAACATTGTTTTGCTGTTCTTTATCAACCTCGTCCAGATTAGTTTTTTTAAAATTTAGATATTGTTCGCTAGTATCTATTCATTGAATTGACTATTTTGTTGCATTTTTAGAGGTTTTGAAGCAGGTGTGGGACTTAGCTGATCAAGATAGCGATGGCATGCTTTCACTCAGAGAATTCTGCATCGCTATCTACATGATGGAGCGGTATCGGGAGGGGCATCCTCTTCCAGCTTCACTTCCAAAGGTGCTTAGTTTGGATGAGACCTTGCTACAAGCCACTGGTCAACCTTTAGCTCCATATGGTGATCCAACTTGGCGACCAGGTCTTGGTAGCTAATTCTTTCTTTTTCTTCTTTGGTTGACAATCCTTTTTGATGGCAACAATATATTTTTGACTGATTAATTCTGATGTTTTTTTATTCACCCACTTTTTTATTTGTATTTATCATTATTAACGTTTGTAAAAAATTACTTAGGCTCATCACAAGGCATTCCTGGGCCAAGCCCCCCTGTGCCCATTACTGGAATTAGACCTCCCATGCAATCTAATGTTACTTATCAGGTAGATGGTGCTAGCCTCCCATCACAACAAAAGCTAATGGCATCATTTCCCAGAAATATGGAAAATCAACAGAATGAAAACCATACCCTTGAGGAGATTACTAATGCTCAAAAAAAGGTTTCCTCTCTCTATTCTTAAAGCATCTGCTATGTGATAGTCGTTGCAAGTACGGAGCAATAACACCGTTATAATGATACTGAGACATTTTATTTTGACTCACCGTGCTATATCCGATAATTGTGTTTCACATGCCTTTATCTTTATTTTGAATTGTATAATGCATGTGAAGAAAATTTGTGCAATTTATGTGACTAATGAGTATCTATATTATTTTGATACAGAAAATTGATGTCTGTAGCTTTCACTGAAATTTGATGTATATGGTTTTCTCAGAAAATTGATGTCAAAGAGATGCTGTGTTGCTTTCCCGTTTATACTTAATTATCCAGTTGTGTTGGAATTTCTAATAATTTATCATCAACAAGGTTTAGTGACTGTAAATTGTTAGTGGCAGTTCATCTAAAGCTTAGATGTTACAGAATTATAAACCCTGGATCATTATCTCAGATGCAGATAACGTTGCTCATTACCATTCAATAAATATTAGGCTTTTTCTTCAATGTCCCGCTACTGAATGTTCTTCCTAGTTTTTGGTTCTAGTGTGATTGAACACTGATGGAATGAAGGATAAAACAGGAGATGCTGGGTTTATGGGATGTAGATCTGGGTAATATAGTGAACGCTCTTGTAAAGGTTTTGAATGATAGGATGCATCGGTGGTAGCCATTGTTTTCTCAAACAGGTGCAGCAGAACTTAAATTAGCAGAGTAGGAAAAAAGGACCAGCATTGTTAATGAAGTTGGTCTTCCTGTAAAGCTGAAACTTTAGAGCTACATTTGTTTCTTTTCTACAAGTAGTTGGCTTTACTCATGCCAATGAATTTGTTAAATTGATACAGTATATCATTAAGATACTATTGCACAATTGCTTTCATCAATGGACAAATTATAGAGTTCAAGTAATGTGAAACTCTGCCGTTGTTCGATACCAAGTCCCGCATGAGAAAGCGGATGGTTGCATTAGGTAGTTGACAACCATTGTAAAATTTTGTCAGATATTCTCATGACATGAATTTCTTAAAAAATTGTGCTAAAACTAGGGCATCCCATGAAAGCTTGTTGCATTGCCTGAATGTAGTGAAAAGTGTGTAAAGGCTGCTACATCAGCATCCGGGTGTAGTTCCAAATAAGCGAGGGTTCCACATTATTGACGAATGCGAATAAAGAATCTAGTCCATGATACTAAACTAAGTTATGTAGTTTAATTATTGGAAATTTCATTAGTAGATATTGTGATTAATATGAGGATAAATATTTTGACTTTAAGAAACAAAGTGGGTAGGAGAGAAAGCAAAAGAATTTGATAGTTTAAGTTTTAAACTTTGGTACTCAGGTAATAATCATCATTCTAGATAAGAATTCAAAGAATGATATAGTGAAAGTTAAGAGTGAGTTACAATATCTTTAAAGATAGTAATTGGTGGGATAATTTTTACTATTGTAAGTGTTTATGTCACTCAAATAGCATTGTATACAAGTATAAAAGAAAATTTTGGCATATTTGGAGTTGGTTTAAGGAATACCCTTATAGGAGATGCTATATAATTATATGAAAATATTTAAATGAATATGTTGGAAGGATGATTGAAGAATTTAGTAGTATTTATAGTGGTTTTGATTATAGAGAGAGCATTGAAGTAGAAAAGTAATTTGGGAAGAAATAATCTAGGAGAAAATAATCAATCAGAGGTAACTTTATTTTAAAAAATTAGTTGATGCTTCAATATTGATTGTTGTTTTAGATTTAAAAATTATAAATTAGAAAAGTAATATAAATTTAAAATATGTTATAAAATTAGATGATGGAATATTAAGATAGATACTATATATATATATATATATATATATTTGGATATTGTGATTTTAAGGGCACAACTCACTTTACGTGGGATTTGGGTTGCTAGTTGTATTTGTAAGATAGCTAAAAGTTATTGAGTAGTTTTTGTGATTATAAATGGGTGAAGATACTCAACATAATGGATGATTATCTTACTAAGTTATCAATGATTGTTATAAATTTGAGTGCTTTTAATGGTTAAAAAAATAAAACCAATTATATATTTTTTCATTGAGTTTGTAAAGCTGAGATCTAGAATATTTAAAATTTTAAAGAGTGAAAAAGCGTAGATTGGACAAAATCTCTATTAATGTATGAAAATATATGGGATGAGGAATTTCAAGTTGTTTAATTTTATTTTGACAACTAAAAAAATGTAAGATGAGTGGAAGAATATAGTTGTATAAATTATAGGAGAATTAAGTTACTGAGCTATATATTGAAATTTTGGGAGAGTAGTTGAATACATATTCCAAAGGGAAACTTGTTTATTCACAAACTCAGCTTGATTTTATGCCAAGTTGATTTACCATGGAAATCATGCATTTGCTAAGAGGTTTGATGGACAAATTTTGAGAAAGAAAAGATTTTTATTTAAATTTTATTGATTTTAAAAAGGTTTATGATATAATTCCAAGAGTTCTTTGGGGTGTTTTGGAGAGAAAAAGAATTTGTGTGATTTTTCTTGGTATTATTGAAGATTTGTATGATAGGGTTGTAGCATTGTTTAATTACAAGAAGGCCAGTCTAATGATTTTCTTGTTACAATTAGATTACATCAAGGTTTTACTCTAGTGCATGTCTTTTTACTTTATGTATGGTTATATTACTGAACACATTCAATATGAGGTTCCTTGGTGTATATTATTTGCATATAATATTTTATTAATTAATAAGACTAGGGATGGAGTTAAAGCAAAACTTGAGCTATGATTTGCTACTTTAGAATATAAATATTTTCATTTTTATAGATCTAAAATATAGAATATATGGAGTGTAAGTTATCATAATAGAATTCAAAATCTCAAAGACCTGACTATTGAGGAACATGTGATCAAGAAGAGCAAGTCCAAATACTTTGTTTTAAATATTCAAAATAATGGTGAAATAGAGAGTATTGTGATTAATGTCTAAGTTGGCTAGATGAAATGGAAGAGCACTTCTGGATTGTTGTGCGACCAGTTCAATTAAAGAAAAATATATAGGGCAGCTTATGATCGACTATATTATATGGGGCTAAATGTTGACCAAGAAAGAAAAAATTTATCGATAAAATAAGTGTTATAGAGGTGAGAATGCTAAGGTGGATGAGTGGGAATTTATGAAAGGATAGAATGATAAATAAATTCTTTTATAGCAAGTTTGTAGTGGCTCCAATAGTGGATAAGATTCAAGAATGTTGTTTTAGATGCCTGTGTTAGAAATATTGACTCTTAGGAGTTTTTCCCATGTTTAAAAAGAAGAGGGTGACCAAAAAAGGACATGGGAAGAAATCATTAGAAATGAATTTCTCTTTTTAGAAATTAGGGAGAAGCTTCTATTTGATTGTGCAAAATGAAAATAAATATTTCATGTAGCTGACCCCACTTAGTTGGATTGAGGCTTGGTGTTGCTGTTGTAAGCATGATGAACATTCTGATGCCTTCATTACTACTTGTATCCAAATAATGGTCATTGAAGTTGAAGATAGTGAAGGCGAATGGTACTGTCCCTTGCACATTGGTGAGACCAATGTGAACAATTATAACTGCTGCCCATTGGATTTATGAAGACCTTGATTTGGAAAAGTGTTGCACTTGGATTGTTGTGATCCATTGAAATTTTCTCCAAGCCAATTTTCATGAGTATTTTGTACTTCGATTTTAATTTCTCTAGTAATTTCTTATGTTCATTTGGTTGCGATTATAATTATTTTTCGGTCATGTATTAATTTATCAGCCGTTGAATGAAATTTGTTCACTTTTGCGATTATAAATATTTTTCCCTTGTCATGTATTCATTTTATCAGCCGTTAAATGAAACTTGTTCACTTTTGCATATTTCTTCCCTTTTCATGTATGTAATTCTATTACTTCTGTATTATGCTCTTAGTTGTTCGCTAAGCTTTTTTAATAATAATGCACTGCTATTTCTTATACTTGTTATTCAACTTACAAATAATATTTATTTGTATGTTTGAAGTAGCATAAATTATCCTGTATATTTTATTCAGTTTTTTTTTTCTTGAGATTTATATACTAAATAGAATTAGTTTACTGATGTTTGACCATAAAGCAGCCCAAGGAAGTGGAGAACAAGATATTGGATTCCAAGGAGAAGGTCGAGTATTATCGTACTAAGATGCAAGAACTAGTGAGCCTTTTTATTTGATTTTTGTCTGTTTTTAATGCATACTTTTGAAGATAATTTTATGAGCATCTATTATTAAGCTAAAAGCTGTGATAGCACATTAACCATGTTTTGTTTGCAGGTATATTTTGTAATTTTTGCATAATGGCTGAGCCATTTTTTTGTCTCAACTGTGTGCAAAAAAGTTTTCTTTCATGTATTTGAATTATCATGTCATGAGATTCAGGCATTAAGTTCCATATGCACTTATATTATCTTCTTGCATCTATCTCTTTTTATAGCATTTAACTTTGCGCCGTCATTCTGTCAGTTTATGCTTTCATTACCTTTTTTGCAGGTTCTTTATAAGAGTAGATGTGACAACAAACTCTTTGAGATCACTGAAAGAGCATCTAGTGATAAACTTGAGGTATCTTGCATTAAAATATGCAATTAATGTTTATTATAATTTTGTGAAAACCATTTGATTTTCATTATACATGCTTGCTCTTAAATTTAATTTATTTTAAATCACTATATGAGCTTATCCAAATGGTTTTATTTGTACGATGATTTTTTTTTTCTGGAATTTCGTTATATTTTTGAGTACTATCCAACAATAATTATTTGTCTTGTTCCCTGTGATATTATTAATGGCAGGCTTCTTTTTTGTCTTGTTTTTCATTGGCATTTTTGTTTATCTGCATTATTTCTGTTTTGTGTTGATAAATTTTTGGCTAATGTTAAATACAAATGTGAACTTATGTTAATACAAACTTTCAGTCAGAGATTTACAGCTATCAGAGAGTATGTGAAAGAATAATCATAATTATTCAAGCTATTTATGTCTTTGTAACTTTAGATGGTGTGGTATGATCCTTTGTTTTTATCGTGCCTCCTAGATTTTTATTGAGAAGGCCACTGCTTTTATTTCAGAATTGTTAATGAGGTACTATTATTTATGTTGCTGTCAAAGTCAGCTTGGTGCATATGATGAGGCTTCCCTTTTACTTTCATAGACACTACAGGGATCACCGGTCATAATAGCCTTCAAAAGCTTCCTGGTATCTTCGATGAGTTACCCTTTGGCTTACTATGCATATGTCAACAACATTAGTTTATAGAGCAACTTATGAAAATTGAAACAGGTTATTAATAAGGCTGGTTACATTGTATTGATTTGTCAACAAAAGTTACGTCACTTTAAGCAACAATTGATTTATTTTGATAAAAATCATTATAATTGTAGGGGCAGCTTGTAGTCCCTTTTTTATTTTCTAATTAATATTATTTTTAAATTTGTTTTGTTTATGCCATTGCTCCAAACAATAATTATTTGATTTAGATTATGCACATACTGCCTCACTAATAACAAACAAAGCTTAATTGCAAAATGGGATTGGCTACAAGAATCCATTTTCTCTATTGTGCTCTATCAAATAACAGTCCCTTTTTAAACTCAAAAGTATGTGAGATCGTACTTAATGATTTCTTGCCAATTTTAGGTTTTCATTTTTTCTTTTAATAAATACAAAATTCATTGACTCCACTATTTTCACTGGGGCATATAGTAATCTTCGCTTAAAATGCCCAAGCCATTTATATGATGATTTTCTTTCTACAAATGTACAAACTTAGTGCAACATATTCTTGCTAGTATATCTACATATCCATCTTCATATCCTGATGTCAGTGATACTTATTTTTGAATATGTTTTGCTTTTGTAAACACTACCGTGTTGGCTTTTAAATTTCAAATGAGAAAAGTGGGCAGTTGTATTTGGTAGTTGACAACTATTGTAAAACTTACGGCACAAATTCTATGAGAATTTGCTGTAAAGCGCGTTTTTAGAAGCGATAAACAATTTTGTTGAAATAGTTAAAAGTGTGTGACGTGCAGTGATAAGTGAATGTGGGTTCTCTCATTATTGGCATGTGTTGGTAAAGAAGCAAGTTCATGTCAATAGATTAAAATTATGAATTTTAAATATTTGTACTCTAACAAGCAAGTTTATAGAGTTGGTAGATATTATAGTTTAAAAGAAGATAAATATTTGATGTATTTAGAAAACCAACTAGATAGGTGATAAATTATATTTGTGCTTCCTACTTTTGTATATCATGATGATCAATATAGAAATGATGTCTATATTATTTTGGATAATAGTTTTAAGGATGATGCTGTGAAAAAAATTAAGAGAATGTAACATAATTATGGATTTTAGTTTGATTAGTTAGAAAACTTTTAATAGTTATGTATTATTTTTTTATTAGATATAAGCTTTAAATAAAAATTCTAGCATAATTTGAAAAAATTTATTCAAATAATTCCTCAAAAGGAAATGATATTTGTTCAAGGAAATTTTAATGTGAATATTGGAGAAGTGGTTGAAGAATATAATGATATGTATGGTAGTTTTGGTTTTGGTTAGACATATGAAGAAAAATTATAATTTTGGAGTTTGTCTTAATTTATAATGTTATGATGGCTATTATATTATTCATGAATAGAGAATAACACATTTTGACTTATAAAAATAGTTATCCTAGATTTCATTGATTGTTTTCTTTTAAAGAAAAAATAAATTATATTTAGGGCTGCCATAAATTCATGAATAGCTAATACTTAGATTGAATAGAGTTCATGTGTAGCTCAATTCTCAGGGAAATGGTTAAACTTGAATATAAATTTTGTGCTAGTTTTTTGATGAGACAAACATAAATAATAGTGTTCGGCTCGTTAAAAACTCAAACAAACATGTTTATTTTTTACGGTCAGAATTTTCTTTCAAAATTTTTTAGTGTTTATTCAGCATGTTTTAGAAAATAATACATAAATTTCTTTTGTTATTTAAAAATCTATTATTATTTCCACTATTTTAAAGAGGTATAATTGTATGTAAAATAATATAGTATTTAGAAAATTAAATTTTTGTGTTTAATATGCAAATATTTAAAACTTGTATTATGTGTACTTCTTTTTAATATCAAATCATAAAGATATACATACATTATATATATATATATATATACTAGCTAATGTTTATTATATTTCATTTTTATAATATTATATCAATGCTTAATAGTTTGATTTCATTAATAATGTAAGAATAACTTCAAATATTATAATATATATAATATGGATATATTCGGAGTTTAAAATTTCATCTTGCTTATTTATTATGATATTCAAGATTCTTATAGATTTCTAACTTAATTTATTTTGATTACGTTTCATATATTAAAAAAGCTGAAGACTATATTTTTAGGCTCATTAAGAAATTTGAGCTTTTGTGTGCTTGGCTCAATAGTTATTGAATCTAACACATACAAAATTTTATTTGCTTGTATTTTACTATTTTGACATTTCTAATACTATTGCAAAGATTATAAAATTATTCTATAGAAAGATTAGCCAGCTAGCGTTAGGTATGAATTATAAATATGTAAAAAATAAAAAGGATGGAAACAATATAAATCAATGCATATCAGAAGACTAAGTGATAAGCTTTAAGAGTGAAAATAGAGATGTATTCGAGAGTAGTTTTAAAATGTGATAGTGAAACATTGAGTGGAAATAATCTTGTGTCAGATAATCGTTAATTGTATCTAGGAGGTGATTAAAGATTTGAAGAGTTCTAAATAATCAATGTGCTTTATAAGAAAAAATATAGAAGAAATTTATTATAAGTGTAAATATAAAAATAATGAGAAATGAAAAGATATAAACTAGCTTGTCATAAGTTTAATGAAACTATTCGTTGCTAAGATTGTGGCTTTTAAAAGTTTATATGAATTTCGATATTGTTAAGTGGAAGAGACAAGTTTATTAAATCAAAAGATAATATAATAGAATTTGACCAGTTAAAATATACTAAGAATGTTAATCAAAAAAAAATTTTTTAGAGATGAGAACATTTGATTTAGTTGAATTATTCTGGCAAGTTTTATAATGAAAGATTGTAACAATGCGATTAATGAGTGAATTTGGTAGTTTAAAAAGTAATATCATTTACTCTCTTTCATTTGATGAGCAAATAAAATTAGGATTTAGAATTCTTTGAAGAGCATGAAAAGTCGAATAACTATAGAATCTGTTGATATATTATTCATGTGTGGGAAATGTTTGTATGAGGAAGATATTTTTTTGCTTGCCAAATTTATTAATACAATTTAAGGATTAAAAGATGTTGGGTGAGTGGAGTAATGTATTGTTTGCAAGAATAAATGATGTACAAGCTTGTAAGAAATATAAATGAAATTTTGTTAATGAACCATATTTTAAAACTTTGGAGGGTGTGATTAAATATAGATCATGGTGAAATTATAGTGTTTTTAAAAATTAATTTCATTTTATGCCAAATAGATATTGAGGAATGTATTTGCTTAGATGTTTTGATGGGAAAATTTAAAGAGAAGATTTTCATTTGATATTTATAAATTTAGAAGGCTTGATAAAATATCAAGCAATGTTCTTTGGTAATATATAAAAGAGAATCTCTTTGTGTTATTTATTATAATTTTTAAATATATGTATGTATTATGGAGCAGCTATATTTTAAATTAAGGTGGTTAGTATAATGAGGTTTCTTACATCAAATTTCTAGTTTCAATTTGTTTGTGTTAATTATGAATATTATTTCATGGTTTATATCACTTCGATTATTTTTATTGATAAGACTAGATATATAATTAAATTAAATTTTGTGTTATTAAGAACTACATTAGAATTACAATAAGCTTTTTTTCCCTAAATTTGATAAGTAAGCTTGATTATATCAGAAGTTATAGTATTAAGGGTATGATAATTGATTATCATACTAATAAGAAGAGTGGAAGGTTCAAATATCTTGGTTGGGTCATATGAAATAATGAAATATTAGGCAAAGATGTGATCAACATGATCCAAGCTGGTTGGATGAAATGAAAGAACTTTTTTGGAGTATTTTGTGATTGAAAACTCTCACTCAAATTTTATTGAGTATATTTATTACAGAATGACTATAAGACCATCAATGTTATCTGGGGAAATGTTTATATGCAAAATAGAAGCATATTGATAAAATAAGTGTTGTTGTGATGAGGATGCTAAGATAGATGTTTGGATATTCATGAAAGAATATGATAACAAATATGTTCATTCGCAACAAAGTTGAAGTGGATTCAGTTGAGGATAAGCTTATAAAAAATATCTTAAATGATCTAAGTATATTAATTGTAGACTATTCGATGCTCTGATTAGGAAAGGTGAGTATAAATTTTTTCTTGTTAAAAGAGGAAGACAAAAAAATATGGCAATAAATTATTGGGAAAGATCTTTTATACTTTTGGAACTTATGAAGGGGTTTTATTTGATCGTGCACTAGGGAAACAAAAGATTCATGTAGCTAACTTTACATAGTCATTTTGTAATGACTTAATTTTTTGGACTATAAATTAAAAGATGCTATATGCAACATTAAGTGGCTAAGCTGTCTAGGAGTAACTTTTTTACTTTTAATCTGATTTTCTTAACTTTAAGTGGGACAAGTTGCTAAGTTACTAAAACTGTTTGGGAGTATGCTGTAATCAAACACTGGTGCTGTTATTGTTGCTTTATGCAGCAAGCCAAATGTTTGCCCTGTATAACGTTGTAGTTCATATAAATGTTTTGTAAAATATATTTTTTGTTGGACATTTTGATTGCACAATACCCTAGAAAATAATAGTTTAAAACCATATAACAAAAACCAAATTTAATTACACTAAAAAACACAATTCAACATAACATTGTATACCTTTGGTTTCTATTTTTATTTTTTAATAAAATATTCAGTAAAAATGATGTAATATTAAGAACTTATATTTTATGATATGATTGCTTGTGTTGATGAATCTCTTCATGTTTTAATGTTTTATTATGATTGACCATATATGTAAATTAAGCCAATATTTTTATTTTTGAATAAAATTAAAAAAAGAATCATATAATTTTTTTTTAATTTTGGTTTAGAGTATATAAACTTATTGAATCTAGATATTGATGAGGAATTTAAGAGGAAAGGCAAAAATATGTAAAGGAAGTGAGAAGAAAATTTATATGTTTAAAAGCAAAAAATGTATATACAATTTTTAATCATATTATATTATTAACTTCACACCCAATCAAAATATTAAAAGCCTAATACTATCGAACACCTAAAAGGTATTTATATTGTATTTGTTTTACTTGGATTTTTTACATTGAAATTATTTTTGCTTCAACATTTTTTTTATCTCTAGCCAAAGAACCCCTAAATGTTATCTCTTTTAGATATTTTCTAAAAGCAAAAATTAAGTAATCCAAATGAGGACCCTACATTGAAAATCTTACATCTGCATCAATATCATCAGATTTCATTTATTTGTAGAAGGGAAGGCTGGGCTAGAATCTGCACATGCACCGTCTGCCTATTCTTTTTTTTAATTGTACACGTTTAAATATTGCTTCCAAATGATACCAATCTTATTTTTACATATTGGAATTTGTGTTATTTTAATGAAAGAATAAGAGTGCACATGTGCAACGTGCAAGCAATTTATTATAAAATAATGTCAGAATTATACTTGAGCTTCTTATGCATTCAAGTAATTTTACTTAATTTTTACTACAATCATTAAATTTTGTTATTTTTAATTTTTTTGAATTTTTCTTAAGTTATAAGAGTTTTTATTTTAGTTAAACTAAAGCATCCAAATGTTCTAGGATTAATAAACTTTTCCCAAACCATCTGTAGATTATGGAATATCCTTGCTAATTATCTACAAAAATCATGGTTAGTGTTAACTTGATACCTCAAAAGATTATCAAGAAGCAAAATAAGACAAATGTCTTCGTGAGATTTTTGGTCCAATTCTCAAATACTAAAAATATTGCAAGGAAAAAATAGTTTGTTAGTATGATTATGAAGGCTCCTTATAATTTGAAGAAGTAAGTTGCTTAATAAAATAATCCAACTCTCATGGTACTCAATGAACCTTATTGTTGCTCATCTCTTTCAAAGCTGCACATATATCATCTTAAATTGGCTGTTCCAACTTGCTGACATCACAAGCTCCAACCTCTAAACTT
Organism: Gastrodia elata; assembly: GCA_016760335.1. NCBI lineage: Eukaryota > Viridiplantae > Streptophyta > Magnoliopsida > Asparagales > Orchidaceae > Gastrodia > Gastrodia elata. Next base: position 68,673,074 of record CM028671.1, on the reverse strand, counting down.
TCTTAAGATTTAAGGAGTAGAATGAGGAGGCCTACTCTTCCAAAAATTCAAGAACAGTGTAGTAGATCCTGCAGTTGTCTTTGGTCAGAGAATCATCCCCTATCCGCTAAGAACAAAGCAAGTTATTTTATTTAACTTACATGTTATGTCTTGTTATCAGCTTTTAGTAGTCAAAGTCTGTAATGAATGCTGTTGCGAATTTTGGAAAATATAGAACAAGAAGACTCATGGACAACAATTATTTTTCATTCTCACTTGAAATTCTTAAAACATACAAAGCTCCATTATTTATAATACAACATATGCTTGTAAAATAAGAATCTATAATTACTTTGATTCATTATCTGTAAGTCGAAGGATAAATGAATTTTTGTAGTGATTTAAGTGTCACCCTTTACTCTTTTTGAATTGTGAATTTAACTTTGAACTTCAAATTCAAATTTTAAATTTAAATTTAGAACTTTTCATATGAGGCTCCAAATATGCAAATAGTTCTTTTACCTTTTAACATTTTATTGATGAAATTATTTCATGGATTTTCTTGGTAGGTTTCAACGAAAGGATGAATTTGATAGGGAAGTAATTTGAGCTACTTATGACTGTCTTTAGACTAAAAATGATGTTTATACTCAGAAGAAAATTAAAATATAAAGTATTAATGCAACAAACATTTGTCCCACTAAGTAGGGTTGGTTGCTTGACAATTTGTCTCTCTTGTGCAAGATCAAATAACAACCACCACTAAAATCCAAGTATATGAAACCATTCTTAATAGTTTCTTGCCTTAATACGTAGAAAGGTCAACACACAATTAAATTGAAGGATAAATAAGAGTATCAAAATTAGACTGATGCAGAAATCGGGCCTTACATTACTATGATATGGATGCGATCAATAGTGAAAGTCAGTTGTATAATATGTTCAAAAAGGAAGAGAGAAAAAAAATAGTGAAAATCAAATGTGTCTTGGGGAGTAGTGTGGCCATGTCATTCTCCCTGAAATTTGAAAAAGAAGTTTACTTTTTTATTCTATTTTTGGAGAGAGAGCATTATCAATCGACAAGGAATTTTGATTCCTTCAACTATCAGCACAATTTTCTCAGTGGACTTCAACAAGCTGTACAATAATTGCAATTTTCTCTTAAGATTATCCATTTGAACTTAATGATGTCAGAATTTCCATCTTTGTTGAATTTCCTAGGAAACTTTTCAAAGATTCCATTAATGATAATTTTGTAAAATGTTTGAGGACATCCAACTCAGTAAAGCTTCTCTTGCTTAGTTGGCTTATACTATATTGTCTTGTCTCAAATAAATAATATTTGCAAAAGTACCAAGGTTCTTAGGTCAACTAGTTGTCATAATAATTTCATTCCCTTTACTTATGAAAATGTTCTCTAATAAGCTTAAATTATTCTTCATGATTTGGTTGATTATTTTCATTTAGCCTTAATTAAAGGTATATGCTCTTTAGAATGTATGTTTGCTATGAGATTTTTTACTCCATGCTTAGTTAAACAGAAAATTTTATAGTTAGGTGGATTTAAAAAAAACCTTTTGATTATATTAGAGGAGATTTCATCATAAAGACTTTGAAAATTTCTCTTCCAAATTTCTCTTCCAAAAAATCTATTGTCTTGAACATGCTTCACCTGAAGTTCTTGTATGTACATGGAGAACCTACTTAACAGTTTAAATACTACAAAGATCTTGACTAAGCGGTCCTTGTTTTTCTTAGATGGTTGGAACATTGGTCAGAAACTTGAAACAATTGCACTAATTATTGCCTACGATTTATGGACAGTACTTTATTACTTAGGTGCTGAACCATCTAAATCTTGTGACTTTCAAAAATTTTCATCCTTATAATAACATCTCTACTATTTTATCAAGTTCTCTGTCATTGTCATATATTTCAACAAATTACAATATATTGTGGCTTGAACATTAAATAGTTAATTTTTTAATTTTATGATTTACATTTTGGATCAAAAAAACCCAACATTATTATCTATTGAAATACACTCAGAATTCATGAACTTGGAAAAATATAAATGCCTCTCTCTCTAAGGTGAGTAAATTGTCATGTTGATTTATTAAGTTTTGTTGTTCTATGCCTCTTTTTCATGTACCTCTTTTTTGAGCGTATAATGCGCCATATATAGCATCTTCTTACTATTTAATTTGGATGGTTGAAAAAATGTCAAATACAATAGTTCAATGGGTATACAGTTTGTAATCATGTGAAATTTTGAGGTGTTGGCATTAAAGATCTTAGGTCCATGTATATTTCAATTCTTTCTAAATGAACATGGAAGTATATGCAATCGGATTAAAATTCACTGGTGGGGTGTGATTTCTCAACTACAAAATATATTCAGCATTTTCATTGAATAGAGTTTTACTTATTAAGAGTGCTTATCTGCTTTCTTATATTAAAGAAAATCTGTTGTAATTTCTTCAAATTGAATTATTGCAGTGTGCAAACTAGGAAATAAAGTGAAACTTTGGATAGATTGCTGGACTATAAAAATCTCCTTCTGTTCAAATCCCTAATCTTTGCCCCCACTTGAATGCTAGTAGTACCATTCAATCCTCCATCAACACTTTTCTCAAAACATTAGATGAAGGGGAATCTATGGCAACCCATCGCTGGGTCAGCATAGCTAATCCAGCATTTGCTGCTCATTTCCTATTATCATATCGGAATTTAGTATAACAGTGTATTTAGAAGCGTATAAAATATACATTTTCACATTCATTACAATATTCGAAAATACCAGAATAATAAAAGAAATATATTCATAATATAGATAATAATTATTTTACAAAATTTATTACACACTAAGCAAAAATTTAAAACTTAAGAAAAATAAGCATTTAAGTTTATATTAAGTTGCTCCATCTTACTTCAGCTTCTTCTCGAAGACTTGATCAGAGATTTCTCCTGATCTGTCATATATATATGTATATGACAGGGTGAACCAAGAAAAAGAAAAGAAAATATTTAATTAGACACAAAGGTTTAAGTAAGGTTTGTAGGATATCAAAATTTGCACATAATATTAAGCGGCATGATTCTGCAAGAGAAACATATACAAATAAAATAATCTGCAATATTTAAGTAGGATATGCTTGCAAAATTGTCAGTATTATAAATGCAATATACATATTTAAAATATGTGCTTATTCTGAAAGAAATTACAGCAGTATATAATATTTATTCTGTTGGATATAGTTACAGAATAATCGAGGAATTAGATACGTCTACCTAATTATCTGAGATGTGGGTTTCTGACTAACTACACATTCTCTCTTAAAGACTATGTGCAGTCTCCTTATTTCTCCAGATATCAGCATGTCCTGGCCTAATGTATTGTCTGTACAGACCTAGGATCAACCTGAATGAACTCATGATACTGATTTTTTGATTATTTATTTCAAGTTTCGAGCATAAAATCTCATATAAATATATCAAAGTGGGTCAAAGCTTAATAGCGATGCAAAAGCTGCAAATGAATTAATTAAATGAAAAGAATGATATCTTTCATTTTATTTTAGTAAAAATATTAATATTAATATTATATTACTTATTTATCTATATATATTAAAAATAACAATTATTATTAATTATAAGTAATATATATATATATTAAATAAAAAAATAATTGAATTGAATGATTGAAATAAAAGCTGTACAAATTAGGAAATGTATGTATATAAAGAAAAAAAAATGTCTAAAATGAAAGTTATAGAATTATAATATATATATATATATATATAATGACTAAAATAAAAATTGCAAAATTAGAAATTTGCATAAATGAAATTAATAATAATAAAAATAATGACATTATTATTATTAATAATAAAAGAAGAAGAATAAATGAAAAAAATAGAAAACTTTTCATCTCTTTATCATCTCTTACTTTATTTTAGTGTTAATGAGGCTTTACTGGATATCGACGGGGGAATCCAGTAATCGATGAGGATGAAGAGGGGAAGTCGAGTGGAGAAGAGGAGGTGGGAGGGGTGTGGGGGAGGAGAGGGGAGTGAGGGAGGAATGAGAATAAGGGGGAGGAGGGGTATTTATAATTTTTTTTAATTTTTTCTCCTCTTTCTTTCTCCATTATTTCAACATGAGGAATTTGGCTTCTCTTTCTCTTAAATGTTTTGAGTGTACAAATTGACTTTCTCTTCCTCCTCTCTCATCTTTCTCTCTATTATTTCTCTCTCTTCCATTATTTCTAAAAAAAATAACAAAATTTGACACGGAGGTGTATCTTGATGAGACGAAACACATTCGCGCCAAAATTTCTCGATTTGGAGCAATATTTTATTTTGTATTAATTTCTAAAGATAAAAACTTTAAAAATTAATTATGGTAAATCCGGAGCTCCAAATTCGACAAAACTTTTTGTGTAGTATTTTTATAATATTTTTAATTCAACGGCACTAAAATCGTTGAATTTGAAATTGTATTTAGTTTTATCAATTTTCTAAATTTAAATAATTCAAAAATTAATTTTGGAGTATCCATTATTTGGATTGCTCCCAAACTTGGCATTGCGGTCACAAAACTATACTATATCCAACATATTTTTAGTTTGTCCTAATTTTGAAGTCACTTGGGATCCTGATTTTTGAGTCGAGTTTAGTCCTAATTGCCCTAATAATGACTTGGGTCGTTACAGAAATATTCTACATTTTTTATCTAAGAAAGTGTTGAATCTTTGCAATGCTTATAATAATCAGTTGTACCATCTCACGGACATACCAGTGTGCAAGCTTGACTTTAGAGAGAGAAAATGTGGCTTTATTTTTCTTCCTCAAGGGAATTGCATTATTGCATTTTAATGGATCTTAAACACTTCGGCCTCTCTGTAATTGTTACCTCATTATATTTCTTCTAGGTGCCACAAGATTATGTCAACTTGTGTGGTTTACAATTCTTTTTTTTTTTTAAGATTTCCCGTTTTTCTTTTGAGAACGGCTACTCTTGAAACATTTTGAAACGTTTGCTCATATCATTGTCTTTCTTTCACTCACAGTCACTTGTAGTTCTCAAATTTCATTGGAGGAAAACAAAACTCGGGAGATTCCAAAGTAATCTAGGAAACTGTTCTTTACCATATTGTTTATTTGGTAAGAAAAAGCAGGTGCTTTGTTGGAGTCTCAAAAGAAGACAAGGTCACATGTTCAGCAATGTCTTTTGGATGGATTCATAACTAGTTAGAAAATGCAAATCAAATTTTCCTTTTGTCTCTTTTGGGAACTATGTTTGATTTTGATATTGTGACATGTTTTTGGAACTATTTTTGTACCTCATTTCTTTCATTTGTAATTAATTTTACTTTTTAATCATCAATGAGAAGAGATCTTTTCAACTTGTCCCTGAAAAAAATCTTTTATATGCGGCTTTTGTGACCTTTTATTGTTATTTGAACCTTTGATACTGCTGGAAGTTTTGTATGATTAGTTTTTTGCTGATTTTAAGGTTTTTGAATCACCTTTGTTTTGCAGTCTATGGAAAAACTATTGTGTTTCATTGCAGGTTGAGTCACTGGCAAAAAAGTATGAAGAAAAATACAAGCAAGTTTCAGAAGTGGCATCAAAACTTACTATGGAGGAGGCTGCTTTCCGCGACATGCAGGTATTTTGGTTTACTTGGCTATGGTCTATACATGGAAAATGAATTTAATGCAAATATTTCTTGGCTTTTCAAGTTATCATATTACCAAGCCGTACTTTATGAAATGCAGGGGAGGAAATTGGAACTGCAAAATGCACTTGTACATATGGAGAAAGGTGGAAGTTCTGATGGATTACTTCAGGTAAATTCTTGTAAACTTGCTATTTTTCACGTTTTTCAACTCTATAGCTGTTCATCTTAGCCTCTCATTGTTTCTCAAGGTTCGTGCTGATAGGATTCAATCTGATCTTGAAGAACTTGTGAAAATTTTGCAAGAACGTTGCAAACATCATGGGTTAGACGTCAAATCAAAAACAACCATTGAACTTCCCTTTGGTATTATTTCAACCTTTATTGTGCTTTTTATTTATAATAGTAAACCACACTTTGGAAATGGTTGATATGCATTAAGAGGTTTTAATGATGATATGGTCGTTCAAGCCATTTAATTTTATGGCAGCAGAGCCCTTTCTGATTTTTCTGCAATTAAATTTGCCAAAATTCGGTTCTATTTGTGTATTTAAAGTATAATGGTAATTGTTGTGAATGGTAGATTTACGGGCTAGGGCACAGGATATTGCCATGTGATGTATGTATCATATGTTGCTTTATAGATTTTAGAAAGCTGAAATAGGCTTTTACCTTTTTGGTAACCTAACTGTCATATAATCTGGACCAGTCCAGGAGCTCTCAGGCAACTTTGTGGTATGGTATTTCCTTTCAAGATGTACATACAAGAAACCCGTTCGCTTTTGTTTTGTTTTTTCGTTTGTAATAATACTGTAATATGGATGAAGTTGATTATTTATCACCATATTTTTCATGCTTTTGTAATGGTTTAGGTTTTGAAAGTTTGTTTTGGCCATCTAAATTGTGCTGTTTTAGAAGAAGATATTTGTTTGTGGAAAATAATGGATATATGAAAGGACGTCTTGAGATCTTACCCTCTTGTAATGACTTTATCGTTTGATATAAAGTTGCCATCTGATGTGTGCACCACAAGTTGCTTTCAAGATTTAAAAAAACCAGTGTAGTTGTCTTTTTGGCAAACAAACCATCAGATGGTACTTACTGGCCAACGCTGGAGCTCTCAGGTAACATGTTGGTATAGCTCTTTAAGATATATCCACAAGAATGTCCTCTTGCTAGTTTCTTCTATTCTTGCATTTGTAATAATGAGGTATTAAAGATGAAGGTGATGGCAACTAATCACCATACTCTTCGTGCTTTTATAATGGTTTACGTTTATAAGACGCCTCAGTATTGTAATTTATGCAGAATAAGTTGTTCCCAGAATATACTATTATTATGGAGTCTTGAAGTTAGGCATTCATTTTTGGAAGGCATGTTAGAGATATGATCTTTAGAGTTGATATTTAACTCATTAGTTCAAAATTTGGTGTTACTGCTTGTATGAATCCTTTTCGCTTATGTTTCTTATTTTTCTCACCTGTTCATCATTTTTGTTTTCCCTCGAACTGATATTGGTTTTGGATAGTTTTACACCACTACTTTATTCTCTTTTATCAAGTAAATTTGTGCTATAGCTAAACTAAGGTCTTCATGCCATAAGCAAGTTTTTTTCTCTAACAATGTGTACTACGGTTTGCTCTTTTCTATCATAACCTTTTTATCACGTCCTGCCCATGCCCTTTAATTATGCATTGTTGTACTATGTTATGATTTCTCCTTCTCTTAAATTTTTTTATTTCAGATCAAGAGTTGGATTTTTTTTATTTCTTGTTATCTCTTACAATTTTAAATTCCAACAAAGCGTGAACCCCTCTATGTCAACTTTTTCAAGGTTGGCAGCCGGGCATTCAACAAGGTGCAATTGATTGGGATGAGGACTGGGACAAATTTGAAGATGAAGGTAATTTACAAATACTCGTTCATTTAGGTTTCGGTATGCTCTTTTAGATGCCTTGCAATAATGTGCAGGAGTCTTTAAATTTAATTATTTGACAAGGTGATTGGACATGTTTATGCCAGTGTCCCCAAAATTATTTGACTGTAGAAACTTAGCAGTTTGATATTTTGATAGACATGTTTAGTATTTCTTACAGTTTAAAGCTAAAGGCGGAATATTATAATTTTTGTCTTATATGGCTATAAGTTGTGCAAATTTAGATTACAGTACTCATTGATGCCTCAATCAGAACCCAACAAAAACTAAATAGGGTGTTCATATATCCAACTTAGGTTTGGTTATCAAAGTAATTTTGATTATTATTCAACATACTTAACTAAGTGTTTTTGTACTTTCCATGTTTATATTTTCAATACCAAGTTCTTTTCGCCTTTAGTTTGTAGAAAAAAAGTTGTTTTCCCTTTTTTACCTGTATTTTGAATATATTTGCTATGGACTGCCACGTTGATATGGAAGTCATCATGTGTTGACATCAACTTATGATAGATTATGTTGTAACTTTCACAACTCCTCCTATAAATTGTCTTTGTTTCGGTATGTATAAAGTTTACGCTAACTTTTAAGTTTTTTGTACATTCACGTACTAATTTCTGTGTGTGTTGCAACTTTTTGCACATTTATTTCCTTAGAAGGCATGTGTTTTTTATAAATACATGTGCGATCTCTGTGCCAGAATGGACGTTTTAATCTGTGTGCTTGTACTTTTGATTCTCCCTGAGACTTTGCAGACTGTCTTTATCCTGCAGCGTTTTCTTTGATGAACTGCTATCCTCATTTGAGGCCAACCTTGAAAAAATATTTCTACAATAAAGATCAGTGAATAGCAACTTAAGCGAGTTTGGTATTATTACTTATCTGAGATTTTGGCAACTTTTGCAACCCATTTTTCTGCAATTTTCTGTCTTTTCTTGGATTTATGGAAAGTAATTTCTTAGAGGGATTTGTTATTATAAATATGGTTTGAAGTTCTTTACAAAAGGCATAAATAGCCTTTTGAATAAAAATTCTATGTGTGCTATATCATTTTATTCTAGATATAGATTTCCTGATCGAACCATAGGCTTGAATATATTTGATAATGGCAATCTTCTAATATAAGCATGAGTTTTACTTGGATTTTATCAAATATTTGGTCTGTTTAGCCCTGAGTCGTCTAACTACAAGAGTTTGGAGTGGAAAACTTCTGAAGGTGGAGAGGAATCATTGAGATTCATCAATGCTCCTCAAGTTCAAATTCCCTTTCCACAAATGAAAATAAACATGTGAATATCAAAAAATTGTCAAAGATGTGGAACGTTACTTGACAAGACATTCTAAAGAGGTAGGATTGACGAGGGAAGAGATGGGAAGAGAGGCAGATCTAAATTTTGAAATTTTGTTAGTATGCAAAATCTAGAGACTATAGAGTTAGCTTGTATTATGAGTCTATATATTGATGTGATGGGAACAAAGCATATATAATATGCAGCCATAAATATGAAGCACCTATAAGAAACTATAAACTATCCTGAATTTTTAAAAAGAACTATGTTCTTGTAAAATCTGAATAGGGATGCAAGTACATTGAGTCAAGCCCAAGCTTGACTTGATCACTTTTGATAAGCTCAACTTGAGCTTGTATCAGTATTAAATCATGACCAAGTTTTTTTATTAGGGAATAAATTTTTTATTTTTTATTATTATTCAAATTAAATATATGTTTATATATGATATGCTAGTTGCAATTGATCTGATCCATAGTAAGCTTGAGCTTATTTATAATTTAGTTTAGATCATAGCTCGAGCATGAGAAGTTCTAAATGCAATTTAAGCTCAACTCCTGGGCACTATGAGCTTAAGTCTTTAGCCAATATATCTGACTACAAATCTTGTGTTGGCACTTGCAAAATCTTTATTGTATAAGATGAAATAAAAGAATATTACAATGTGTCTCTCCATTAATGATGCATTATTAAAAAAGAAAACGAAATAGAAACTAGATCCATGAACTAGTCATTTTACATAAATGAGGTTTCTGTTAAGATTTTACATACACAGTAGGAATATAATAAGATCCATGAATTATAAAATGTGCATGATATTGATCATGAGATTAGTGAATTCGAGGAGATTGAAAATTGTTGCAAGTTAGAGTTATCTGCTTTCACTCTTAAAGTTGATGATTATTATAAGATGATCACCATCTTTCATATATATTTCATGTTATATTCATCATTAATGAGACTCATTAAAAATCTCTAATTAGCTTTAAAATTGAGTATTTATATATCACAAAATACATATTTTTGAACTCTAATTTATGCTAATAAATCAAATATATTTTTCTTGATTTTTCAGTTTTTTGAATATTATCAGAAATTTCACTTATTTCCTATTAGTTTTTTTGCTTTTGACTTCTGAATTTGTAATAATTAATCCGGGTATCAAATTTGTCATGGTAGTTTTTTTCTTTTATCTTTCTTATATTTTGGAAGTGATAAGATTATACTTGATAAGTGATTGTTGGTGACCATTGAAGATATTTTTTATGGGAATTTCCTTGATAAGTTGTCACCACTTGAAGATTTTTCACACTGTTGACCTAATTTCATGATCGTTCTTAATTTGCCAGTTTACTGGATGAACCTTATCAACATATTGCTGAACTATTAAGAAAGGAATTCATTAGAATATGAGTCATTGTGCAGTACCTACACTTCCTTAGAAAAGCATGGCAATTGGAGAATGCTTATTGGTAGTAGAGAATTAACTAAATAAGCCATATTAAGATAAGAATGTAAAGACGAATGAGAAGTGTGTATGCTCGAAAGAATACAATGAAAACTTCTATACAACAATTGCCTAGATTGATTTCATTCCCGATACATGGACTGGGTTACCATTTTGATTTTCTTTCTCAGGGTTTTCTGTGGCAAAGGACCACCTATCTGTAGAGGTGGGAAGCAATCCGGAGTCTTTGGTGTGGGAAGACAAACCCTCCACCGACCGCATTCCTCCCGTTTCTCCTGATTCCGTCGTCGACGATCGAATCCATGAGAATGATTCGGCGGTGTTCGACGCTCAGAGCGACGGATACGGATCAGCAAAAAGCCCTTCCGGTAGTCCCGGTAAATACCCGTTCGAGGTTCATCACTATGACGACATGCACGATATTCCTGGGGATAAGTTTACCGGCGATGAGCCGTCCTGGGGCGAAGCTTTTGACGGGCACGACGATATAGATTCGGTTTGGAATAAGGTGAGCTTATGAATGAATGAATGAATGAATGAATGAGTGAGAGAATGAATGAATGAATGAATGAATGAATGCAGGGAGGGGGCATCGAGGAGGATAAGAAGAGCCCTTTCTTCGATTCCGTCCCGAGCACGCCGCATCAGCTGAGCGAAGGGACGGAGGAGCGGAGCTTCTTCGACGATTTCGGCCATCTGGATTCGCCGAAGCGGGAAAGCCATGCGAGGTTCGATTCCGTCAGCGAGGGTTACTCCTTCGACGACTCCGATCCCTTCGGAGTCGGCCTTTTCAAGCCTTCCAAGGACGGTGGAGATCATTCCCCCGCGGCGAAGGATTTCTCATTCTGAAAAAATTTCAGAAAAATTAAATATTTTTATTTATTTCTAGTTAATTTCAGTTGGGGTCCATTCTTTTTTTTTATTATTCATATATAATCTTTGATTTCTATTACAAGGTTTTTGGATTTGTTTTTAATATCTAGGGGAAGGTGTGTGGATTTAAAAATTCTTACCGTTATCATTTAGTTTAGGAAAATTTGGAGGAATTTTTGTTGCTACAATTAAGAGATTGGCGATGTACTTTTTTAGTTGTTTCATATTTAGCTGCATCAAGAAATAAAATAATTCATCTCAAGAAAAAAAATCATGTCTGTTTATAGTAGTTGCTGGGAGGTTAGCAATGATGGATACAGTGCTCGCCACTCGGCAAGGCAACCAAGTCGCTCTTGATTCTACGCTCACCAGATCTGAAGTTTGAAGCAGCTGAGTGTCCTGTGCTAGTGTTAAGTTTTGAGCTGCTTGCTTTTGTTTATTTTATATGTTTTGGATTTTCTTATCACTTAATTTTTTGTTCACATATTTTTCCTTAGGTTTGCATTATTGTAACTTTTATCCTAAATTTTTGTATAATTTTTATTTTAGAAAATATAATTTGAACAAAAAGCTCTTAGTTCAAAAAAAAAATATTACTAATAATAATAGCTGCACTTAGTTTTTCAATTCTAGCATTAGTTTATGTCTTACTTTTGGAGCATTTTTAACTAGAATTACCATTTTTCTTAAAGTTGGATTTGATGAGATGGCATACTTAAGAGATTTGCTGATGTTCTTTTTTAATGTAAGTTATATTTCTAATGTTTGGTTGATTTTATGAAGTTTAATGAGTGGGATAAGTTGATAAAAGATTATGAGGCTAAATATGTTTTAAATTTGAAACAATAGATCATTATATTTAAATAATGAAAATGCTTTTTGCAATGAGATAATTATATATGAAATACATCATTAATGTTATATTTTTAAACGCTGCCACTTGACTATTAAACTCTTACAATAACAACAATGCCAAGCTTTAATCATATTAGGTGGAGTAAGCTTTGTGAATCTTTTGTTTTTATTTTGCATGATCAAATAGAAGTTCAAGTTTCAAGTAGAAAAATTATTTTCTAATGGTTTCTTTTGGTCTTTTTTTTTGGCCTTTCTCTTTTAATTTGGACAAAATTCTTAAGCTCAATTTTTGAACAATGGCAATGAATGATTTGCTAAATGTATTTAAACATGGTATTCTTTAATGAGATGTTCACTATGGAGCCACTCTGACCTAGTTATAGATAAACTCATTTCTTGTTCTATTCTTTCAAATATCTCACTTTTCTTCCTATGTAGGCTCATCTTTGTCACTCTTATTTTGTCATTAAATCTCTTTTTTATTAGCCAATATTTAGCCTCATATAATATAGATAATCTATAAGTTTTATAAATTTTTCTTTAATTTAAATAATAATTGAACTAAAGTATTTGAAGCTTTTGCTTTTCTTGATCACATGAGCTTCAATAGTTTTGTCCTAGTTCTAGAGATTTGGGTGTTGAAAGATATTAATTGACACTTCTTTCATGTATTTTGTTTTAGATTTGCTAAGATGAACACTCTATCCCTAGTCTCATCAATTAATAGACTATCATCTACAAATAATATGTACCACGTTATCTCTTAAATGTACTCATTAAGTAATTCTAAATTAAAGCTTAATTATATGGGCATAGAGTTGAGCTTTGATGTAATATAATAGTAACAAAAAAAATCATTAGACAAGCCACCTTGAGATTAGAACATGCTATAACCTCATTATATATATATCTCTAAGAACATTAATATATGCTTTAAAAATGTATTTGCTCTTTAATGCTCTTCAAAAAGCTTCTCTTAATTATTTATCATAAGCCTTTTCAAGATGAATAAAAATTAATACAAATTTATTGAAGATCTCATTTTCTTTCTCTTAATTTCTCCTACAAATCTGTTTAAATATGTATTGACTCTCATGAGTAGATAAATTTTGCATAAAATCAAATTGATTTTGAGAAATATAAGTATTCATTTATGTATATTATGGTTATGCGAGTGATCTCGAAAGGCGTCGGTTTATGACTAATTATATGTTCACTTTAGCATGAGGGCTAGTTAGTTGGAGGTCCACATTGCAATTTACTATGGCATTGTTCACGACTGGGGCTGAGTATATGACACTCACAGAGGATATGAAGGGAGCATTATGGATGCATAGGTTTATTGGATGATCTTAGTGTTCATCAAGATCATTTGATTATGCTTTGTGACAATTAAAATGCTATGTGCTTGGCGATGAACCCAGTTCATCATGCTCGAACCAAGCATATAGATTTTAGGTATCATTTTATTGGAGATTTGCTTGAAGAAGGTGACATATTGTTGGAGAAGATTGACACTACGATGAATCATGTATATATGCTTACCAAAGTTTTGGCAGTATTGAAGTTCACTGATTGCAAGAAATTGGTGAAAATATGTGAGTCAAACTAAAAGTTAATTTATATGGCTAACTATGTGCGGCTTAATTTCTTTGGGAAGATAATAGTAGGCAACCTTGAGGTGCAGTCACTACGCTTGGAGCATGTTGGAGACAACTCTCATATGACACATATGAGAGCTGAGATGGATATTTGTGAAGTTTAGAAGTTTTAATAATTCAATTGAAGTTTCAATAACTTATTTGGGAAGTTTTTGAAACTTCAAATTTTTTCATATAGTTTTTTTGAAACTCCAAAACCTATCATGGATCTTTTTGAAATTCCACATTATTTTAAAATTCATCTACAAAGATTAAATGCCCTTCTTGTATAAATAGGCTATGAGAGTTGAATGGGTGGCAATTGAGAGACATTTGTACTTTTTTTCATGCATAATAAAATTTCCCTCCCCTCCTTGTGCTTAAGTGATTCTTATAGAATCATGTAAATTATTAAGTATCTTGTGATTTGTGCTTGCGAATTTATGTTGCTATTTTTATTTTATTTTAATTTTTTTCTTTGACATATGTGTCCATAATCCAACATGAGTCATTTGTGTGCAAGCACTATAACACAATTACAAGAGAAATATTAGAGTCATCAGCATTCCCAACTACAATCCCCTGGCAAAGTCTAGGTTGAGCTGTATAAACATTTTCTAACAACCTAAATACAAGTATGATGTTGAAGGTCAAACTTGTGACGACCCACTGTTCGGGTTAGCTATCTTACCCTAACACTGGATGCCACTGTAGTACTTAATATTGAATCAGTATACGCTAATCCACTATTAAACACTACTATAGGCAAATGATCTATAAGTAAAAGAAAACATAGATGCATTTCTAAGTAATATTAATAAAGCATTCATTCAATTACAATCATTCAGAATAAAATAAAAGAAAATATTTATCTCCAATAAATGTCTTAAACTTAAACTATTACATAAATATTTATAAATAGATAAAAATCACTCTCTTCATCCGCATAATAAATAATGGAGTAAAAAGGGTCTCTGTAGGTCTTCAAATTTGTCCCTAAAAATCCAGCTCCTCTTCTTGTTGGTCTGTCAGCTCTAATCCAGGCTCCTGATCTACCGTGTTTGATTTTTAACACGATATGACACAACCAATTAAATAAAATTCTTATTAGACTAATAAAGTAAGTAAATTTTATAGTTTATATCATATTTAGTTTAAGGATATCATAGGGTGCACAGTGTATTTAAAAGGAAAATAAACTAATTAATAAAATATACATTATGAGCATTTAAAATTAGTAGTATACGTGCTAAAGCACACTAACTAGCCCTGCAAAAAAATTGTTAAACATGAATAACATCTATATGAAAGTTAAAAAAGGTGAAGGCTAGCATCCTATATTCGAGTAAGGGAGTAAAGACATTTTCTAGCATCCTATAAACAAATATAACAAATGAACAAACTGAACTGTAATATGCAAAAATAAGTGTAGAAACATGTAATGCAACTAATTTATATTTAATATATTAGTTAAGTTATATTGTATTATGTTCAGTGGGCACTATTAGAACAAAAGAGGAGGTATGTACGTATACCCAACTATCTGAGACGGAGTTTCCTGTATAATCACACACACACTTCCCCTCAAGGACATGTGTGGTCTCCTGATCTCTCCATAGTCAGCTCTGACACAAACTGTCTGTACAGAGTGATCCACCTTGAATTGAAACCTCTTATTTAATTATATTTATTATTCTACAATAATTATAATCAATTGGATAATGCTTCAAAGCTAGTAGCATTCAATGGGAATGCCAAGCAAACTAAGCAATAATATCTGTTTGTTATATAATTTTAATTATCTACCTTAATGATTATAGCTAATTGAACCCCCAACTGATTTAAGGCATTAATCTTAAGTTAATTGTTATATATATATATATATATATATATATATATATATATATATATATATATATAATTACGATTTTATAATTTGAAAATAATTTATAATAATAGACAAACTTAAGACTCTCTACTCTCACCATCCTCAACTTAATTAATTTTCATTCCTTAAGCTCCTAAGACAAAATATGATATTTTAATAATCCAACATAAAATCTAAGATTAATCTACCTCAAGAATTCCTATGGCTGAACCTCACAGGTGCTTACTCTATGCTAAACACTTCAATCAACAAGACATTACCAACATCTAGACATTTGGCCAAGAAATCCCTATATAATATCCTAAGAACCTAAGTCCACGAATTCTAACAATTCATATCTAAAGATCTAAACTGTTTGCTAATTTAACCACTTGCTAATAATACATACTTTATCAAAAGTAAAATTCTCAGTACAAGTATACATATTCCAATGATCTGATTTTCCCAAACTTTTCCTCTTTCCAATTCTCCATAACTCCTCTAAGGGTTCATCATTATTGCTCCATCACCTAAGTAGATTAATTTAATATGTAGAGGCTCAAGCTATTCTAAATTTGCTATCCAATCTTAGATGAAATCAGTTTCTTAACACTCCCTATAGCACAATAGAAACTAAAACAAAGAATATATTCAATTTGGACTTTAGTTGAGCATTTAAGGGTTTTGACCTAATTATTGGAAATACAAAAAATATGACTTTGTAAATATATTTCAATTGCAATTTAAATATTGCCATAATTTTCTACATAATTTTCTGAGCACTTTAAGATATAATTTCAATATATTCAGAAAATTAATTACAAAGATATGAAATATTTAAGATTCTATTTAAGTGAATTAATAATTCCATAAATTAATTAATTCCTAATAAATTTTCTCTCATTGTATCCTTAGCCTACGCGCGGTCCCGAGAGCATTTGCATTGCACTCGGCTGGTGTAGGCGCAAAAAGATGCAGGCATTCGGCTCGGCTCCACCTCCTTCGCGGTTGAGAATGTCAGGAGTCGATCCGGAGCTTCGTCACCCTCTTCATGTTTGACGATCCTAGCCGACGCGTACGTAGGTAGGCGTAACTCCATCGTGATGCCCTAAATTCCTTCAATGGCATCGACTTCTCCCTGATCGACTCGATTGAGGTTGCCCACGGAACGATACTCACACACAAGCCTAGAAATAGCAATTCGAATAGCATGGAAGGTAAACGATTGTAAGGGAACAGGGTACCTGTCAAGCACCGTCAGAAAATCCTCCTTCCATCGCTCGAGAAATTCTTCCGCTTGAATCGTTTGCCTGCGGCACCTTCTATCTTCGGTGGCACCTGGGTTCATTCTTCAAGTAAGCAAACGTATACGTAGGAGGGGTATAATCCTTATTTGAGCGACTGAATCGATGACATGGCCATCGATTCAGAGGGACACATGCGTGAAATGATGGTCCAGATTAAATCTGGACCATCCGATCCTTTCTGAGGTTCAGCGGCTGATCTCTTAACGATATAAGCACTTAGTTAATTATTTAATTAGCTAGTTAATTACACTCTTTAAATGAAAAGAAATGTATCAAACAAACCTCCTCCAAATCTTCTCAAACAAATTTTGGCGGTTAAATTATTTTTTTGTAACTACTCTGGGTTGTCAAAACTAAACTGTAGTAAATAGATATAAAGTGCAAAATAATAAATGCAATTTAATATTATTTTATGTTATATTATGCTATGTGGGCTCATATAAAATAACTTAGGAATTAGGTACATCTTCCCAACTGTATGTATTGGGGTCTCTTGTATAATCACACATTCCCCTCAAATTTTATAGTTTTGAAAAGAAGTTTTGCTAAACATACAATGACAAAATCTCTTATAGTCCCTAACATATCACTCCATTATAGTCCCTAACATATTTCTATAGTTACTATCCTCAACATTCCTTATAGATCATTAAACTATCCTCTTAGTATGTAAAGTTTTATCTTAGGTAGTGCATATACTCGAGGTAAGCCTTAAACTATATTATTATCTTCAAGGTCTATAATTATATCCAAAATGTTTCCAATATAATTGAGCTAAAAGAATCTACTCATCTCTTTACTCATACTAGCATTCACTGAGACTATCTTTCCTTATTTAATAATTGATTAGGAATCCAGTCCAAATCCCTTCAATTGGATCTAGAACTATTGTCATTATGACCTACACCATAAGAACCTAGCTACATACTGGTTGATTTGAACTTCTAATGACTAAAGATCTAACTCAAATGAATTTCACTCCAACACCATATCTCTCATTGATTTATTCTCCTAAATATTCAAAAATAGCATTTCCGAAAATTGTCATAAATATTCTTTCACCTTACACGTTCACCTAAGTTCGGCTAATGAAATGAAAAGCTCAAGCTACTCTCTCCTAAGATTTTGAGATCCTAACAAGATAACCAAAGTTTTAACATTCAAAATCAATATAAATTTAAGCTCCTGAAATTAAAATTTCACAATAATCATCCAATCTAAGCAAAACTAGTGAATTCACATTCCATATAGCATAATGAGAATAATGACAATGAGTTAGACTAATTTGGAGTTAATTTGACCTAATTAGAGTTTAACCTAAGTTAATTAGGGTTCTAGTGAAAATATTAATCAAACTAAAAAATTAATATCACAAGAACATTCCTCATATTCTTATGATCATTTTAAGATGGAACATGGCATATTTGAATCATTAGATAAAAGGTTAATAGCTAATTAAGATTTGGATTAAATTAATTTAATTATTAAATAACCCTAAATTCCTTCTACACGTGCGCACACCCATATGTCGCAGCTCCTGCATGCACCTGCAGCCCTTAGAGCGCGCACGGGCCATCCGCGTGCGCAGACCCGCCTGTAGTGATGCTCGGGTCAGGGTTTGACCCGCCTAGCACTATACATCCCCTGTCAGTCGCACGAATCCTAGAAATTAGGGTATCCAAATTCTCTGCACACAATAAGACTTATAAGGCGTAGTATATACCAAAACGAAGCTAACAAGATGCTCTACACATTAGAATAAAGTGCACCAACTAAAGTTGCCTAAATAGTCATAACCCTAGTTGCCTAACTATTGGCCCTAGGGTTTACTATAGATAAGTAATTGTTCACAGACGCGGGTGATGGGCCAACCTATGTTTGATCGAACTCAATTGAGTTCACTACCTACTGATGTATTGATCAAAAATATAAGAGTGAAATGCAATTATGAAGTTTAACACTGTATAAGCTAGGTATGAGGGGTACCTCGTTCGTCGTTCATCAGGTTCAATGATTCGATTTGTTCGCTTCGCTAATCTTATGTCCCGACACTCTCATCGTCGCTCGAAATTCGGCAAACAAACTCAAGGAGGTGGTCCACCCGAGTTTTGACGCGGCAAGGGGATGGCCCCGGCGGCAGTTCGTTACGCCGCTTGGGTTTCGAGTGACCGGTCCCTGTGAAGACGGTCGAGGTTTGATCCTGGTCGTCCATTTCCTCAGATAGCTCTGATCTGCCCAATCGCACCTTTGGATTGAACGAACGATTGATCTCTCATTGTTTGTTTCATGCGGCTCTTTAGGATTTAAAAAGTTATTATTAATTATTTAATTATTTTAGTTAATTTAAATAAATTTTAAACTTTAATCAAATGATCTCTAAAAATTATCAAAATTTTACCCATAGTTAATTTAGGTGTGAAGAACTCAAAAATGAAGTCGAATTTTTAATTGGAGGTCTAAATAATTCTCATTTTTTCAATTAATTAAATTGATCAAAATATTCATCTCACTCAAACGATTTTCAAACTCCGCCAAAACTTCAGAGATTGATTTTAAGACTATTTCAAGACTAATGGAAATGTTTTTAAGCTAATACAATGATTAAAAATTCAAGTAACAATCATGAGTTGTTACAAGAAAAGCGAATTTCCTTTGTATAGCGAAAAATTTATGGGACAGAAAAGTGCAAAACCTAATTCGAGAAAAACTGGGCATAAACAATGTCAGCCGCCACATAAATTCCATGCCAGTTGATAAATATATGGGTTTGTTAGGGTTACACATGGATGAGTCTATAAAACATCTCTATGTCTATATATATATATATATATATATATATATATATGCTATGTGCTCTTTATTTTTCTATATTTTCTTCTCTAATTATGGTTTGTTTCTATATTAGTGGTCTTTATTGGCTAATGTTGGCTAATTTTTATTTAGTCTATTGTTTGTATTTTTTATATTTGGTTGTGGCATTTGGATTCGGTCCTTGGCTGTTTGGTCTTTCTTTCTAGTGGTAGCTGGCATTGGTGGCTTTTAGTCGGGACTTCCCCTAGGTGTTGATTTCCAGCCATCCCATATGAATCTAAGGCTATGTATGTTTTTCTCTATGTTCTCTTTGTTTGCTTGGTGGGCTTAATTTTATCATATTTTGTTTGTTGTAGCTATTTCCGAGGGGTGCTGTCTGAGGTTGTTTTGGTTGTTGCCTTAAATGATATTACCATCCTAATTTCTCTAGTTTGATACGAGACTTTAACTGAACTGTTACTGATGTACTAATTAGATCTATGTCGATTCTTATGCTGTTGCTTTATTTTTGCTACGGTGTTAGTAAGTTTCTTAGTTGGTTCTATGGCTTTGATTTTGCCATATTATTATTGTTATGATGCTGTATTATACTGTTATGTCATTCTATTATTTCTGGATTCTTCCAATTTTCTAGGTTTCCTAGTTTCTCATTCTATTTGGTTGAATGAACTGCATATTGCTTTAGCCAATCTTTTTTGCTCTATAGCTTCACTGGTTGCTATTGTTGTAAGTTTTTTGCCAATTGGGATGGCTCAATCTTCAGCATCTTTATTTTGATGTGCTTAATTAAATTTTTGTTAATTATTGTTTTTTGAAGTAAGTTTTTGTGTTTTTTATTTTTGGAAGGTTTTTAGGATATATCATAAGTTTTTTTTTCATCGATAAAATTTACAGATTTTTTTTTATAATATATATATATATATATATATAAACTGTTGATGTCACCGTAGACCTCTAACTCCGATCGCTTAAAGCTATTTGCCACCACCGGCTCTCCATCGGTCTCCCACTTCGTCTCCTTCTTCCTCTCAGACCTTTCCATAGCTCTGCTGTATAACTTAAAAGGTTTTTAACTGATACCTTCAAGCTATTGATTTCGATTCTTTATCGCAAAGTTTCAGTGGAAGCAGCAGGAGAGGGAGACTTTGATTCGGCTATCTTGATTTGATCTTCCTTAGATGCATATACTATTGTGTGCGCGGTTTCCCTTATGCCACCTGCTCCCTTCTCTTTTACCGGAGATTAACCGCCAGGGTTTCTTTCTACATTAGGGTTTCTGCAACATCGCATCATCGATCGATTGTTTTTTTACCGCATCGATGGATATCGAGACGTCCGAAAGGTACGGAAACAAGAGGATTCACCAGAGACTTGGGCCATCCCACGGGGGGACTGATCGCACGAATAGTAAGGTCTGCTTCCACTGGAGGGCAGGGAGGTGCAGCCGCTTTCCTTGTCCGTATCTTCACAGCGAACTTCCGGAGCATTCGGAAGGAGGCTCTAAGCGAGCAGCTCCTGTCGAAGAGAGGGGATTTCGTTCTCAGCCCCTCGTTTGGAGAAATCCAAATATAAATGGGAATTCTGGCCCCCATTCAAAATGGGGCAAGGGACGTGGTGGAGGTGTTGGTGGCGGCGTTAGATCTCAACGAAAGGCATCAGATAAAATCTGTAACTATTTTATTGGCGGGACTTGTTCTTTTGGGGATAATTGCAGATTCTTACATTGCTCGTTCATCAGCGACTCCATCTCTCTCTTGACTCCTTTAATTGGGCATCAAAAGGTAGTTTTTATCACTCCCGTTTGAATCTCTTCCAAATGTATTTGAGTTTTGTTTCTGTAGTTTAATCTATGGACTCACGTTTGCAGGATATCACTGGAATTGCCCTTCCAGCAGGGTCTGATAAACTTTACACAGGGAGCAAAGATGAATCTGTTCGGATTTGGGATTGCCAAACTGGCCAGGTGTTATTCAGTTACTGTTTAGTATCATGTGTTTATTGGAATATGAAAATTAACTAGCTCTTCACGCTTTCTTTATAGTGTGTAGGGGTTGTTAACTTAGGAGGTGAAGTTGGCTGCATGCTCAGTGAGGGTCCTTGGATTTTTGTTGGAATTCCTAATACTGTTAAGGTCTGATTAGAAGTCAAATAATTTAAGTCGTTTTGTTTCTGATTGACACTGTGTTAATATAATTTTATTGTTTCACACAAAAAGTACAACGAGGGTTATGTTTTTCCTTGTAATTAAACAGGCATGGAACACACAAACTGCTACTGATCTAAGTCTCAGTGGACCAACTGGACAAGTTTATGCTATGTCTGTTGGTAATGAGATGTTGTTTGCTGGAGCGCAGGTGCTATGTGATGTCCTCTTGCACCTTGGTTTTACATAATATATATCTCAAAAAATGATAAATCTCATGCCTCATTTTTTTTATCTTTTCTCAGGACGGGCGTGTATTGGCGTGGAGGTTTCGAGCTGCCGGGGAATGTTTTGAACCAGCTGCATCTCTTACTGGTCATCGGCTTCCTGTGGTTTCTCTAATTGTTGGAGCAATGAGACTTTATTCTGGTTCTATGGATCATACAATTAGAGTGAGTATCGTGAATTTAGGTCTAAACCTTGGCTTTAAATCATTAGAAAGTGTCTATTATTTCATGATTTTCTAGATAACGAGGCAAGGGAATTGGGAAGTTTAACACAATAATCAGAAATCCATCAAATTTTCTTTGTATCCTGTTGTTATACAAGCCAACATTGTAGAAATAAATTTTGCTTATTTTTTATATTATTGGGTAAAAGTAAGAGGTGGAATATCTTGGTTCATAAACCATTGTCAATACATAAAATACCGCCCTTGTGATAGGAGATAGTTCTATGTGCGTTTCAATGTATCTGGTTAGCATAACAAGATTTTCATTTCATTTTAATAAAAATAGGCATTTTTTGTTGTTGAATTTTAGGTGAATCGCAACTATGATTATATTTTTGGTTTGTGATTGAATTTAAGGTGACTCCTAACTTAGTTGGACCATTACTATTGTTAATTACATTTTAGGCGCATATCAAATACTTAAATGTGATTGTAAGTGTTTTTTATCTGTTTTCCCCAATGATTAGTATTACATATTGTAGGATTCAAAGGGCAAATTAAGGTAATTAGGAAAGAGTCCGACTAGAGTATGAAACAATCTTAAGGAAACATTTTTGTAGGATATTTTGCAAATCTAAGCTACTTGCCATCATTTGAGCTGATTTGTGTGGGATCATCAAGCAGTATAGAGCAATGGAAAGGAAGAAATTAAGCTAGATAAATAAAAGAGAATACACACAATTTTATAGTAGTTTGGTTAGGAAATCAGACCTACATTTACTGTTGTTTGAATGTTTTGTACTACTAGTAGTAAGTTACGGTTATAATAGTGAAAGTTCAATGACAGAGGTTGGTCAACACAATGGCCATAAATGTTTTCCAAGTAGTTTTCTACTCGGTTGGCAGCAAGGTTGGTTGGAAGCAAGGTTCTAGATGAGACATAGATTGTGGTAGGTTGTGGAGGCTCTTTGGAGGCCAGATTTGGTTACCTTTTCTCTTTTTAAAGGAAGTAGATTTATAGGAGTTAATTTTAGCTTATTTGTGTAGCTGTTGTGAGTGAAAGTGAGAATATCAGGGGTTATATGGGCAATGCTGAGGTAGAAAGGTGTTTGTAACTGAGTTGGTAGTGGTCTTGGTCACAACCTACTAGGATTATGTGCTTCTTATTTGTTTGTTACTTTACACGCAAGCAAATACTATATTCACATGACAATTGTGATTGCTTGTTCTGGGTGGTGGATTGTACTGATTGGCGGAATATGCTAGCACTCCTTGGATGAGTTCAACATTTTATGAGGCTAGAGTTCGTAGTTGGTTTTTGTGCCAAAAGTATATATTGTTGGATTGTTATTCAACTTCTTTTTCTTTGTTATATTTGAGCATTATGTTGACTTTGAGTATGTATATATATATATATATATATATATAGATCAACTATCAATAAAAATACTTACCAATAGCTCATTTCTCAAAAGCCAAAAAAATTGTCTTGATGAGCAAAAAAAGTGCAAAAATTTGTAGTGTGATTACATAGCGAGTAGACAAGGCTTTGAAACATAAATAAGGAGAGCTGGTCATCAAGCCAAGCGACAACATTGGTTCTCTGAGTATGCTCTCAAGCTCGCCAAATCTGTATTAGGGCAGCTAGACTGTTGCCTTAGATAATAATGCCATCCATCTTGCACATCCATGAGCCCCACATGCAGCCACCAATTGGCCTCTATCATCCTGGATGGTAAGACCACTGAAGGAGTTATGATTCTCATAGTGGAAGAAATCATCGATGTTGGCCTTGAGACAATGGGGCAGAGGGAGGCACCACCTATGAAGTGGGGTAAACTGTCCCATTTGGGCTAGGGTGTTCCAGGGATCTGTCACGTTGTAGAGATTAGCATCAATTATCGCCACATGGATCGAACTGGAATTCATATAGTCTCCTCTATATTGTTTTTGTACACCACATGCGCGATTCCAGTCACACAATGAATTTTTGTTCTTTTTTTTACCAGACAGGGCGACTTTTCTTTTATTACGGGAGATGTGTTCTCAAGTAGGCTTTTGAACCTCATAGATGATAATATCGTGGAATTTGATCCCAATTGATAGCATATTGTTGACTTTATTATATATATGCTCAGGTTTTCATGAAACTTGCTTTATCATAATGATTTTGCTTTGCAAGCTAAAATTGTTCCATATAACATTTGATCTAATAGCTGTTCTATGAAAGTGTCATTCAAGTTTGAGTGGGATTTTGATCACACAAAGTCCAAGAAGCACTCGTTCATTTTATCCAACTTACTTAATCTTGCTAATCATGTTACCCTTTGCCCCTCTTGAATCTGTTCAATAAGAAGTTCGCGGTTAATTTAAGAAGAAAGGCGAATGGTTGTATTAGTGGTTGTTAGCCAATGTAAAGTTTGTCCTATTAAGTTTTATGCTTGTCTCTTTGGTTGCTGATAAAGAATTTATCCTTTGCAACATGAGTCTTATTGGATAAACTTTTAAAAAAATGTAGCATGAATTTTATAAGTAGTATTTGTTGAGAGATTTTTATTAGTGGTTGCATAGATTGCCTTCCTAAGTTTAGTTTTTAAGCATATACATCAAGTGTGCAATGCTAGAATGTATCAGTACTATATATAATGCTATTGCACCTTTTAATATTCATATTTTAGAAATATTTATTTTATGGGCGCTGCTACTGTTCCCAAAGTAGCAGCGCCCAAACGCGTCTTTGAGGAAAAAAAAAATTTGCGCCCGGCTGAGGTGAACTTTTGAGCGCGGAGGGGTGATTTCCGGTGGGTGCAAATCGGGGGGGCCCTTCCCAGTGGACGATGCGTTCTTCGCGCTCGCTTGGGAATGGAAGCGTTTTCCATATTTTATATGTAACTTAAATAAATAATATGATTATTCAGCATTCTTATATAAGTTATAAAAATTTTTGTATTAAAATATAGGTTATTTATATTAAGTATGTTAATTAGTTTTTATTTTTTCAATTTTATTTACCTATGCTTCTATTGTTATTCTTTCATAATCATTACGATAAATACAATTTTTATTTAAATGAATTAGGTAACAGTTAATTATTACATTAACACTGCATTAAGTAGCATTATTTAACTAAAAATAAACCTACAAACTTTGATATTGCTGCCCCCTAGTCCTAAATGAGAAAGGAGGGTTGCATTATGTTGTGGACAACCAGCCTAAAACTTTGCAAAATCTTCTTATCAACATGAACCCTTTAAATAATTTGGCTAGAATTAGGATGTCCCCTGTAAGCGACGTGTTGCATTGCCTGAACGCTATGAAAAGTGTGCAAAATTGCTACTTCGGTGCTTGAGCGTAATGTCAAATAGGTGAGGTTCTCACATTATGGACAAATGCGGGTAAAATGGGGTCTATGAATCTATATCAAGATTAGGTAGTTATAATATTGACGCTTTCATTGGCAAGCTTTTGAGTTAGTTGATATTATGATAAATATTTTATGTTTTAAAGAAATAAAGTGGGTGGGTGAGAAGGCAAAAGAATTTGTTAGTTTAAGCTTTAAACTCTTGTGCTCAAGTAAGAATCTCCATTAGAATGGCGTGAGCGTCATCCAAGATAGGAATTTAAAGGAAATATAATGGAAGTTTAGTTGGGAGATAAAATTATACTCTTGAAGAATATAATGAAATAATTTTTAATATTACATATGTTTATGGCCTCTATTAAGATTGGAGGAGTTTGTTCAAAAATATCTTAAGAGGAGATGCTATTTATAGGAGGAGACTTAAATGGACCTGCTAGAAGGGTGACTAAAGAGTTTAATATTATCTATGATAGTTTTGGTTTTGGAGAGAATAACGAGGAAAAATAAAAATGATTATGGAGTTTGCTTTAGCTTATGATATTATGATTGCTAATATTTACTGTAAGAAAATAAATGAGCATATTTCACTTATAAACTTAAGACTTCTTAAACATTGATTGATTATTTTCTCTTAAAGAAAATGTATAGTTTATATTATAAGAAGGGTTATAAGATTATTCAAATTGATTAATTGATGACCCAACATTGATTATTGTTTTTGATTTGAAGTAGAAAAGTGATAAATTAAAATGTTATAAATCTAAATAGTGATATCTTAAGAAGAATAATACATATATTTTAAGAGTGAAGTTTTATAATTTGGATAATGAAATTTTGAGGGTAAAGCTAATCTTACATGGTATTCGGTTACTAACTGTATTTGTAATGTAGCTAAAATTATACTTGGTGAATCAAAAGGATATCACATAATAATAAAGATGCTTGATAATCAAAACAAGAAATTAAGTAAAGGTTATAGATAAAAAGATATGTAATGAAGAATTGTTTAAATTTTAGAATGGCAAGAATTAATAGAATTATAAATTAGCTTATTATTGTGAATCCAAAATATTAGATGATGCTAAAATTATAGTATTTGAAGATTTATATGATAAATTAGAAACTGTATTGGGAGAGACACATCTATGAGCTAGACAAATTAAGAAATAAAAGAACAAAAAATTTGTCTCAAATAAATTCTATAAAAATAGTCAAAAAAATAATTTTAGGAATGAAAGCATTCAATATATATATTATAATATGAAAAAATTTCCCATAAAATGTAACATTTATTAAAGTAAATTGGCAAATAGTTCCTTGACCATTTGAGGATTACTTCACAATTTATTATGCAATGTGTCTAATTTAATCCCTTGACCATCCATTTTAAATGCAATTTAGTCTCTTATTTTTTATTTTTTGGATTAAACTGGGCTCTAAATGATTAGTGTAGATCTATGTTGAACTTTTTTATAGTCTTGGGCTAAATTGAGCAAATTAGATAGTTTGGCAGATTAATTAGACAAACTGAAATAAATCATTAGCCAATTTGACTAGTTTCTCAATTTTTGTTTGCCCATGATCTAAAGTATTTAGTACCACCTACACAATCCCTTTTGTGAATCTCGTGCCCACCACTGCTCGTTACTGATTCGTCACCAATCCTATATATGAAATGCATTGGCATGGCTTGCATTTGTTTGTGAATCTATTCAAGGCATTCATATGCTTTGTCTATCTTCTTAGTGTCAAAAGTTATCATGATATTAAGTTTAATCACTTTATAACCTTTATTTTCCTTATAATTAGAGAAATGATTTTACTTTGACTCTTTTATTTTATAAGGTTTGGGACCTTTCAACCCTACAGTGCATCCAGACATTGAGCGAACATTCAGCAGTTGTCATGTCTGTTCTATGTTGGGACCAATTTCTACTAAGTTGTTCACTAGATAATACAATAAAGGTTAGCATCATTCTTATGAAAAACAATATTACGGTTTTCATAAAGTTATCTCTTATTCTTTTTTGTTTTCATGATTTTCAGGTTTGGGTTGCTACAGAAAATGGCAACCTGGAAGTAACATATACTCATCAAGAGGAGCACGTAAGTACGGAATGCTATTAATTTATAAAGTGTTTCTTGAAACCTGAACTGCTCGTTGTTAGTTTGTTATGTTTTACTTCACTATTTTTGTGCTTCTATGATTTTTTCTTTGCACAGCGTTCTGCATTAATAATTATTTATAATACATAATAGATCCATACTTCTAGGTTTATGTATTTTTGTACAATAGTTTGCTTTATTTTATTTTTTAATCTTATTGCAACATCATATGATAAAATAAAACTATTCCCCTTTCACTTTAACTTAAATATTAGTATAATTTCAAATTTCATGATATCTCAAAATACATGCATGAGCATGCATAGCGGGGATAGTGAAATAAATGTATTCAAAAGTTCACCTTGTTGACGTACTAGAATTAAATGAAAACATTTTAGTTGTATAAAAAGGTATCTATAACAATTTAATTAATTTGATTAACTATAAATTATTATAGTAGTTACTATTAATTGATAGAATACAATGGACAAAGTATTCGTGTGTTGATCCCATTTTTAACGGTTAAGACTCGTTATTATATAAATTATAGCAGTATGCATAATAAGAGGTATTACTAGCTATATATTCTTTCATTAAAAATATGCCTACACAGATCCAACTCAATTTATATATTGCTCATAAAGCTTTTAAAGGCATGATTTGATTTGTTAATAATAACATATATGAGAAATCTTCTCTCTGTAATTTTGGGGTTTTTGGATCGAGCTCCTCTTCATCCATTGATCTTACTCCATGAGAGTAGCTACAACTTCATCGACGATTCAAGAGTGGGAAAGAGTAGCTTGTTCCTCACCTTCATCTACATCAGCGACTTTCGATAGTCCTCCTTTGTCAAGCTGTCATTCACTCGCCGCTTACTTCCCCTTCATCACAACAGTCGCAAGATTTGCTCGATACATTCGCAGATTGCCTAAACCCTAATCCCGTTCGTCGTTTTCGACAATCAGCAACCTGCAATTGCATATCGTTGTTTTTACATGAACAACACACCTCGTTGCTTCTGAAACTGAATCTCTCCAATTTTGGCACCGATGGTCTTCTTCTCCGACGGTCTCATGAGGAACCAAGATGAGGATGAGGTGGGGGCACATTGGATCCATTACTAATAACAAAAGTGAAGATGGATGCCAAATTTTACGGCAGCTTATTTGCCAAGATGAAAAAGCTGGAACCTGCATAATCTAATGCATATAATGGCCAGGAATTGCAGAAGCAAGAGGCTTAACCCATGAGCCTAGACTGTTATTTCTTGATATGCTCTTTTTCTTCGCCCAAATAATTTAAAGAATTTTACAAGTCTATTATGCACGAGTTCTTCATTCTCTTTCCCTTTTACTTTACATTGCCAATGAGCTAGCTGAATTTTATTTTGGTGGTATATGAGTATGATATGCATTATTCCTAGAATTCTATTGAAGAGTCAAACGATATTCTTTTGGAATCTGAGAGATTGATTCATTTCATCATTCGGAATAAGAGGGCAAAAAAGAAGAGGACAATAGGTAAATATTCCAAATCTAATAAAAATTTTAAGTATAACTTGAGGAAGAGATGGGATCGCTAACTTGGAGCTTTGCTTACTCTAACACGATGACAATCAATGTTTGCTGGGATATCTTTTTGGGAAATCTAATTTAGAGTTTGGTGATCTGTCTTTTTTCTTTTTGTTCTTTTTTCTTTTTCTTGTTTTCATGTTGGGAGGTGACCAACTCTCTTTATTTGTTGTATGCCTTTATTTTTGAATTTCTAAAATGCAACAAATTAAATATATATATATATATATATATATTATTTACAAGCTCTGTGCATTGAAATACCAGTGTAATATTCATTGGATTTCGTCATTCATCTCAAGTTTTGAATAACTTGGATTTAAAAGTCACAGGAAACGCTAAAAATAAAATATAGATATTTGCAATTTGTTTAATATTTTTATACGCTGTTGGAAACACAGCAAATTTGAGCTTTTGGACATCTCTATTCAATTTTGGAATCACATGGGATTGTAACCCTTATGTTCATTGGAGGGTTTATCAGTCCTGTTGCTTCCTTTCACATTAGGATTCTCTCCGACAACCATGATTAAGTCACTTGTTACGAAGTTTAAGAACAAAATTTTATTTGATCTCATCGAACAGTTTAGGTGGCTATGATTGATGATTTGTCAGCTCTGAATAGATAACTATTTAGCAATTCATAATACAATTTGATGGATGTAACTGATGATTTGTAAGCTATTAGCTGATTGCTGTAGTTGATGATCAGTGCACTTCAATTCATAAGCTGCAATCCAATAGCTATAGCCAGTGATTAATGGGATCTAATGTGATGACAAAAAACTAGGACTCATTATGGTTCTGGGTTAAAAAATTGCTTAGATTCATGGGTTTGCTTTGCTACTAAAGATTTGGATTCAATATCATCAAGTGTAATTTTGTATTACACTTGCAAATAGTCTTTTTCTTCCAAATGGTTCTCTTTTGTCCGCACTCCAAAGGTATTAAATAATATTTATGGATCCGTAGCATTTTATTATTATTATTTCGTTGAAAGAAGCAAATACGTTGCGGACAACAAATCCATAGCCTTAACCGCCAGGCGATAACACTATTCACTGCATTTTATTTCCAAAGTATATTTTGTAATTGTCCAAAAGTTGAATAAAGATCTCTTATCGTATAACATAACTTATAACAGGGAGTGCTCGCGTTATGCGGCATGCATGATGCACAGGCCAAGCCTGTTTTGTTTTGCTCTTGCAACGACAACACTGTTCGTCTTTATGACCTGCCATCGTAAGCACCTTCATTTATTTATTTTTTTCTTTTCTTTTATTTTATTTAATGTGCATACTTAATTTATGCGTTATATCTTTTCTTTTTTATTAGATTTAATGAGAGGGGTAAGATTTTTGCCAAGGAAGAAGTGAGAGCAATACAGATAGGCCCCGATGGCCTTTTTTTTACGGGGGACGGAACCGGCGAGCTCAAAGTGTGGAAGTGGCTGCCCGACAAGTGACCCCTCCCCCTCTCTCTCTCTCTCTCTCTCTATATATATATATATATATATATATATATATATATATGAGATATATTGATGCAGATTTTCGATGTTGTGGTCCCACATTTTATTATATTAGTTTTATTGTAGTTGTAAATTCAAGAGCTTTTTTACCAGCAAAATTTGGGTGGGCTGCTTCGAATTTTCTTTCCTAAAGAGCTCTCTCTCTCTCTCTTGTTCTTAAAGGAAGGCTGCTGGACAAAAATAAAATTTATGAAAAACAAGAAAAAAAAAGAAAAAAAAATCATTTGTCTAACATTGTTTATCTAGTGCTTTTTTTATTCTCCTTATGATTGCCATATGTAACTTTGGATCGTTGTATGTATTTATTGGTCGTTTGGGTTGTAAAATCGCTCATTATTAGATATTGAATTTTTATGGTATAGTTTTTTTTTCTCATGTTATCCGCTGGATGTTGGCTTGACTTTGGCTTTGTTGCTCACATTGCTCTGCACTGCCTCAATAATTACTAATTCTTAGTATATATTTTTTGTGGGATTATATGTAAAAATTAAAAAAAAAAAAAATTAATCCTGAGTACTTTGGGTGAAATCAATTGCCATATCAATAAATTTTAAAAAAAAATTTATCTCTAAATAGTTCTTTAAAAAGTTTTATGATTATGATTCGCATTTAAAATATATATATTTAATAGAATTTACAATAAAACGGAAATCAAATATAGTTAAAAGGAGCAATGTCACTGATCATTATAGGTAAAAAGAAAAATGTTATTATAATGCGTTTGCATTGGTTCCTCATAAGTAAATACAAAAGAAAATGATCCTCATCTTGCATGATCATACATACTTTATTGTACAAGTGTTTTCGCAATTCTTAGATTTTATTCAGGATTGCGGTAATGCTTCAAGTGATCCTCGCATTCTTTGTTCTACTCATCAAATTTTCTGCACGTTCAAGCCAACATAGCTTTTTCCGATTGAGCTGGAAACCCTAAAGTTGTGGTGCAAAAGGGATGGAATTGGCTTTGAGCGGTGATGATGTTACTGGCGCTGTGCTCTCGCCTTGATCTTGCAGTCCTTTATTCTACCATAAGCTGTTGAAAATTTTGAGTATAGTAGTTGGAGGTCTTACATGCTACAATTTCTCAGCTCAAAAAACTTGCTACTGGTAGCTTAATAGTAATACAATTGTGTTTATGCGGACTATCTTCCTGACTATTAATTTGATCATCCAACTGCTCTTCATTCAAAGGCTTGATGTGGAGTTTAATTTTATTGCTTATTAACGCTTTTACTGGACATTTAAGATATCTTCAGGCTTGGCACAAAGTGAAAACACCATTTTGTGCCAAGTTGTTTTCCGTTCTCTACGAATATCCTGTATAATTTTTCCTGCATCGGCTAACCAATTTGCTTGTGGCTGCTGGGTTTATTTACTCTTAGTTAAGGCTTACGTTCCTTTCTGCCCACTAAAAAAAGGCCTTGTTGAATTCACAAGCTTCTTTAGCTTGGCCGCCACTTCTTCGTGAAAAATTGTAATGGGAGTATGATTACACCTGCACACTAAAATATATAAATAATGTTTCAATCCAACATATAAATAAATTATTAGTTAAATATATTTTTTTATGAAACTTATATGTAAAAATTAAAATATATATATATATATATATATATTATTTCTGAATATTTTTTGATATATATTCTTATATAAATATAACATTTTT
Source organism: Gastrodia elata (assembly GCA_016760335.1). NCBI lineage: Eukaryota > Viridiplantae > Streptophyta > Magnoliopsida > Asparagales > Orchidaceae > Gastrodia > Gastrodia elata. Next base: position 68,640,538 of record CM028671.1, on the reverse strand, counting down.
TCAAAATAAATAAATAAAGAGAATGAATGGCACCCAAATTAAATTCAGTACACACACATATATATATATATATATATACGTAGAGCAAACAGAGGAAAGAAAACCAAGCTGGCACAACCATATTCACAAAGGTCGTCCTAAATGATAAGGAAACAAACTAATTAATCAACGAATGGGAAGAAAGAGCACAACCAACACGAATTAGAATTTATAAAGAAGAAAAAAGTGTGCTGCCTGCCAAATGCCAATTATAAAAGAAGAAGAAAAAAAGAGCAATATAAAACTAAAATATCATGGAACAACTCCAACATCCTGAAAGTACTCATGCTGAAGAGCCTGCCGAGCTGTGATTCTTTTGCCTGGTTCCAATCGGAGCATTTTCTGAAATAAATACATTTAATCCACAATGACTTTATCCCAAATATAACATTTTATAGTATATACTATCGAACAATGCAGTCAGCCATATTGATTGATTGCATCAACACTCACATATAGAAGATCAACCCCAGCAGGGTCAAGTTTGGGAACCACCGTCGCCAGATCCTGCACAGCGACCACTTCCTAATTTATTTTTATTTCTTTCTTTCTAACTATTGCTAGGAAAACATTTGAAAAAAACTATTTGGTTCCCAAAAAATATTGATGATTAGGATTTAAATTTTAAAAATGTATTTTTTTGCATAGCCCTCTTGCAAAAGTGGATTTAATTATCATTTTTTTGTATTTTTTGAAAGCTATTTGAAAATCATGTAAACATTTTTGCCTATTACTAATTAACATACCTTAGAAGGCCACTTAGGGAAAGAAGATTTGAAGTCAGGCAAGGATGTAACACCTGGCCATGTTTCCTCAGTCGGCGTTCCTAATATTCTGCAGGTGTGGCACACCATCAGGTGATCTTTATTCATTTACTCGTACGAAAAAGAGCTAGCAAACTTATGAGCACTTGCGAATGGTGCTATAGCCTAGTGATTAATGCTTTGAATTTGATGTTTATTGTCATGGTTCAATTTCTACTAACCACATTAAGCCTCACCTGAATATCTTGAAGAGCTCATCAATCTCAGAATCGCCGGGAAAGAGTGGCCGTTGGTTCACCATCTCCGCAAAAATGCACCCTACTGACCACACATCCACCGGCGTCGAATATTGCCGGGCTCCCAGCAGTATCTCCGGCGCTCTGTACCAGAGTGTCACCACCTACATACACCCGTACATTAATTAAATAATAAGCATACATACATGCAAATATATATGAACAAAGAGAGATGCCTCGTGTGTGAAGGTTCGGACGGGAATGCCGAATGCCCGCGCCAGCCCGAAGTCGGCGAGCTTCAGTGCATTGGTTCGCCGATCAATCAACAGGTTCTGCGGCTTAAGATCCCGGTGCAGAACTCTATGTGAATGGCAGTACGCGATGCCGCGCAGGATCTGATACAGGAAACACTGCATAGAAAAATAATACACAGATATAATTATATATTCGCAACAGAGCGGCAATCAGCAGCATTAATGGGAACTGATCTCACTTTCGCTAACCGCGGATCTTTGGCGAAGTCCGGGCAGGAATCCATATGCTTCTTCAAGTCCAGGTCCAGATACTCAAAAACCAAGTATATTCGTTTCTCGCTGTGAACTACATCCTGTAACCTGCACATAGTATACAAATTATATTTCCTTTTTCATCTTTCCTTGATACAATGAATATCTTATGCATATATCAAGAATCTTAAAGGGGAACTTAAAGGGGAACCCCAGCTTGCGGGTGAGAATATCAATATTCCAACTGCTTAAACTTAGTTCAGTATCTGGGCTGGCTTCTTTATATACATTTGTCTATAATGAGGAAATTCTTGCTTATTTGACATCAGCTTTTGGACAATTTTCACAACTTCCAGATAAGGCAGAGTGTTGCTTCTAAAGAACGCCCTAGCTCTAGCATGATTTCTTTAGATTCATGTCATAAAAAGATCAAACAAAATTTTGCAGTGGTTACGACTCCCTAACACAATCCTCCTCTTTTCTTATCTATGACTCGGGATCGGACAACGGTTTACACTTTACAGTTTTTATAAAAAAATACGAAAAAGCAAACCATTGAATGAACTAAAATAAAGGCTTTCATTGATTGCAAGCATTTGTTGGATATAAATATTTATCTTTATCCAAGAATCTGCATCCCGTGCAGATATGGAATCCCTTTAAGCCTATCAAGAAGATATTCCGATGGAGAGATACTTGTGTACTTTTAAAACTGACTCCTTGGACTAGAATTCTAATAATTATAGATTTTAAAAAAAAATCAATAAAGCATAGAATACATACACTGTCGATTATGGTAGAAACAAAAAAAAATTAAGCCATGGATTGAACCGAAAGAGGTTGTATAATGGGAGACATAAATATCTTGCTACTCTTGAGTCCAATGATCTGTATCCCGTTTAGGTTTGGAAACCTCTAGATCTAGGTAGCAAGGTTGGGAAACAATCCTAGACTGTGTTTAAGAGAATGTTTAAAGAGAGAGGATAAGATGGATGTTTTCAAATCCAGTTCGAGAGAAATGAGCGTGAATGATAGCAAAAATGAATTGAGTAATATATCCTGAATTGAGATTGTTGAGAAATCTTCTACGACTCAAGGATACTAGTGGACCGACAGCTTAGTAGTAATATCTTCAAAATAATTTAAATAATAAGTAAATTAACAATCTTTAATATATTTGGTTTTGTAATATGTGCCAAGCTCCATCCAATAACGTGCTGTCCTTTAAAGTTCAAATAAGAAACCGGATAATTAGAGAGGAGAAAAGAAAGTGACAAAAAAGATTTACTTTACTGCATCAAGTACCAAGGATTTTCAGATCGCGTTGGAACTTAAAGCCAAAATGTCTCTAAACATGGCAAGCTTTTAAATGGCATCTAATCATTTGTTTTATTAGGTCATGTTGATCATGAAAACAGAAATTTAAGAACATTTTACAAATAGAGCTTAAAAACTAGGTTGAATATACTACATTTACAAATGGTAACCAATATAGTGCTGGGTAAAATGACCCTAAAATAGCTAGATTCACAGAGTTTTGGCGTTAATGGCAAAGTTACATAAGTTGTTATGCTCTCCTTATCAAAGTTGATGTCATTATTTGTGGTTACCCCTTCGATTGGTGGAGCAATACTGAAGGCACCCCCATGGCATTGCAGTCACTAATGATAAAATGTAGCTCTGATAAACAAAGATTTCTCACTAAATTTCAACTAAAACAGTCTGCTAAAGTTTGCTATTTTTCACTCCAATCTACAAAGCCAAGAAGAAACAGGGAGAGAGTAAAGGAAAGCATAAAAAGAAGAAAAACATAGTAAATGCTTAGAGATGAACAATGGAAATCTAAATATTGAGGGATATATTTAAAATGTATATACAATAGTCCTATCATAAATTTAAATCTAAAACTAATTTGAGCACTATTAGCTGTTGGAACATAGTGGAAAATAGAAAATGCAGATTGTTTATATCTTTTCATTCTAGCACAAGCATATACACGTCTATTATTTTTAAACTTGCCAAACTACCCTTAAAAGGCTAAATTAAATGTCAAGTATTTTGGACCATTATATTATTGCCACTAATCTTTCATTTTGCGATTGAACAAGGATATATGAAATGATAAATCTGATGTAAGAATTTATATTTTAATGAGATTTAGTAATAGTTAAATTTTCAATGCTAAATATATAGATTTTAAAATTTTTAAAAAAATTCTAACAATTAAATTACTGAGATAATTAAATTGCTAATTATCCTCTTGCCTTGTGTTTATTGAAGCATGTACACAGATTAAAATGGGCATAAAATGTGCTTTATGCATTTATTCCATAAAAAAATTTACAACTAAATTATTTATCTGACTTGTTTGATTTTAAGAAAATTCTAAAGAATATATCATTAGGTAATCTTATTAATAACTTTTTTAACCTTTATATATATATATATATATATATATATATATATAAACCGAATAAAATTATTCAAGATGCAAAGTAAAAACATGACAAGAACTCAATGAGATTGACTTGGAGGAAATAGAGAGCACATAAATAGGCAAAAGTTTCCACATATGTCTGGGTCATTTTTATTGTTATATTTTTCATGGTCTCAAATGAAATTCTAAATTTCATGCATCTAACATATTTGTGATGTGGCATCATATCAAGGTAAAATATTGGCTCTTTTTTATCACGAAAGGAGTTGTTGCTCAACAATTAGATTCATAATCGATACAATAATTATTTTCCTCCGATCATAACTGAGTAGCTATAGTGGTGGATGGACATTAGATGAATTTCGCACATTTGAACCTTTTCTATTGTGGGAGGAGCAAGTTTCTCAAGACATCCGACTGCAGAAGATTCACGGTCACATTTCTATCAATATATATATATATATATATATATATATATATATATATATATATAACATTTATCAAATAATTAACATCAGCCTGCCACTATACCAGATCGTTGGTTCCCGGACAAATCATAGAGTCATGAAGGCACTGGAGTCAGTTTTTCCCAACTTAGATGAATCTAAGAACAACATTCTGTGAGCTTCATTTGAGCCACTTGCTCAGGCCACATTGGATATATTACCTTAGAACCATAAAGAGCTGCTTACTTTATATCTAGTGGACGCAAGCACACTGTAGCTGGGGGCGATGCATAGCAGAGTTAGCGTTGTAGATGAACTTTCAATGCAGCCATTTGCACATTAACTGCTGTAAATATATAATAAATAATATTTATAAAATGAAATAAATATATATATAATGAAGAAAGGACAACGATTTTTTTGTTTTTAGGTACATCTTTTGCCCCAATATATCAAACCCCAAGCCTTGTTGGCATAACCCTATAATTTTGGTTTTGCCTATTCCAATGTATTTTCCGGTTTTCTTGCTGGCCTTTAAAGTTGAGTGCCATTTTAAAGCACCAATAGTAAGTGCCTCTTCAAAGTTCTCAAGACTCCATTGACCCACACCATTTTGTTAATAGATTTTATTAGCCAAACAAACTAAATATCAATCATACAAGTGCAAATGGCTGGTTGAAGTTAACGTTAAAACTCATAAAAATGCATTCGATCAATTAAATTCTCATATTAATAGCTCTAGCATTCTCAACATTTTAATGCATTTAAAGTCGATCTTAGATGTGCAAGTGTAATCTTTTGTGAAACATTAACATATACTTGGACAAATATGTCTCCAAATACTGTCTAGATCATCTTGTAAGCATCTAGAAACCTATCACAAAGTCTGCACCTCAAATTTGTATCAATTATAAATGGCAGCACATGAAACTCATGGCCTCATGCTTGTTGTTCTTCACCCCTCTCCACATTAGTTATGCTAAGCAAGTTCTTCCTCATCCTGTAAGAAAAGTGCGATCTTATACCTATGTCTGCCATAATTGTAGGATGATTTCCACTAAAAATATTCTTAAATCTATGCAAAAACTTTTATTAAGCCATATAGTACATTTCATAATAGCATATTTTTTTGCCCAAAACATTTCAAAGCAATAGTTCAGGTATAAAATTTGCTGTGTGCTCCACTATTATTAACTAATTGATGCCATCATATCCAGTTCACATATTTATGCCTAATGGAGTAAAACAAGTCTTCAATTATCCCTTAAAATGTTGCCTTTTCATTCTCAACACAACTTAGACATGCAATGGCGATCTTTTGTAAATTACTATACTTAAGATTAGAGAAAAATGCCTCCAGATGCTTCATCCAGTCGTATATCATGTAGGCATATACAAACCCGAAACAAGTCAGTACCTAAAGTTTTGTATCCATTTTAAATTGGAAAAAAATAATTTGGTGGTCTCATGGTTGATGATCTCCATCCCTCTCATAATTTAAAAATTTAGCAACTTTCGTTGTGGCATACAGTATGGATGAATTAAAAAGTAACACTTGCTTGATCAATTATTCCCTTGTCAGTTTCAACAGAACTTAGACATGCAAAGGCGATCATTTGTAAATTACTATACTTAAGATTAGAGGAAAATGCTTCCAGATGCTTCATCCAGTTATATATCATGTGGGCATCTACAAACCTGAAACAAGTCGGTACCTTAAGTTTTGTATCCATTTTAAATGGAAAAAAAAAATGGTGGTCTCATGGCTGATCTCCATCCCTCTCATAATCTAAAATTTTAGCAACTTTCATTGTGGCATACAGTATGGATGAATTAAAAAAGTAACACTTGCTTGATCAATTATTCCCTTGTCATTCTCAACAGAACTTATACATGCAAAGGCGATCTTTTGTAAATTATTATACTTAAGATTAGAGGAAATGCCTCCAGACGCTGCATCCAGTTGTATATCATGTAGGCATTTACAAACCTGAAACAAGTCAGCACTTTAAAGTTTTGTATCCATTTTAAATGGGAAAAAAATAATTTGGTGGCCTCATGGTTGATGATCTCCATCCTTTCTCATAATCTAAAATTTTAGCAATTTTCATTGTGGCATACAATATGGATGAATTAAAAAGTAATACTCGCTTGATCAATTATTCCACCATAAGCTTATAATCTATTTAATCTAATGTAACAACCTTCTTAGCATCTAAAAAGGGCTCTTTTTCACAAAAATAGATTGGTTCTAAAGAAGAAATTGTGTTTTGCTCCTTGTTTTTACATCATTTCATCCCTAGCTACTGGAAAAATTGTATCAATACTTTCTACCACAAAATATGATTTTACATAGAGATGGATTTAGTCACAAACAATCACCAAACTAATGATTCTACTAGAAAAATAATTTAATGACACATTTTATGGACAATTGTACGGAGTAGCATGTAGTTTTATAGTCTTCCGGTCTCCACTTAGCTTGATTAAAGCTTTCAAACCGATACTAGAATGAAAGTTCAACCAAGTAGATAATTAAGAATGTTTTTACTAAAAAAAGAAAGGTAATTTAGCAACTATGATGTTAGGCATGAGGCTAGCCTTCAGGCCTCTATGATATGACTGTCTTAGGATGCGGACAGTTATGGGCTCAGTTGACTGGAGATACACATAACACGCCTAAGTGCCTAGACTATTGTCAACTGGATCGTCTTATTGATGCCTAAGCTCACCTAAGCACCCAGGTTTCTATCTCTGGCATATATGTTTAATGCCTCCAGCGCGCTTGGGCGCGCCCAAGTGTCCAAGCCTTTGGGTTCTACTGACTCCATAAACATCTTCACCAGCACTTGGGTGCATTTAAACCCTAGCTCCTGTCCAACCAAACTAAGGAGTTTACTCCTTAGCGCTTTGGAGCGCCTAAACGCCTAAGCTTTTGTTGCAAGAACTGTTCCGACGCATGGGCATCCCCAAACGCTGGCTCCATTGTCCAGTTAAGTTCCTTCAGCACCCTTCAAGCTCACTTGACTGAATCACATCCAGCCTGCACCAGCCGAATGTGGTTGACCCAAAGTCACTCCAAGCTCCACAATTGATCCATGGTTCACTCCACGACCATTCCGTTGCACTTGAGACTTTACCACTCTGGTTTTTGCTCGCATTGATGCCCTTCAAACTGCAATCAGGTGCACCCAACTCGGTCGCACCACTTCGGGCTGCACTCGAGTCTCCATATACATAACAACCTCCCACTTGGAGTTTGAGTGCAGGTTATCATCTTATTCTTCACTTTGGAAGCACCTTCATAGTCCTTGAGGTATGATGTGGCTCAACACCGCCTCCCGGTCACATCCCGAAACCTGCCCCCGAATTAAATAGATCAGAGTACTCAATTCCTGGTTTTCCTTCTAGCGCTTAAGCTAGCGGGTTTCCTCTTCAACGACTTCCAAAGAGCAGCTTCCTTGCTCTAGTGGTCCAAGCATCCATATCACCTGCTATACTTGGCATCGGGGGTTGCACCGCCTAGTCACCCTTGGCTAGCTCCCACTTTTTTGGGGACGTCGCAACCCAAAAGAGTTCTCGGGCTTGCTCATTGGTGCCTAAGGCTCAACTTGCCTCAATAGAGCCTCCTCTTCGATATTTACGCAACCACTAGACTCCTTGTCAAGAGCGAACTTGACTATTCTTTGTCGCATGTTCATTTTTTTTTTGAGAGCGGATATTCATATCTTCACTTTGTGAGCTTCAAACAAAAGCGTTGTTGCCAGAGTCAGGCTCTTCACATACAATGAGCCAACTTTTCTCCCACGTGAAGTCACCAACACTCCCTTGGTCATCTTCCAAGAGTTCTCCATGAACTGCCACTTAGCCGACAAAAATTAGGTTTCTCTTCAAGCTTAGAACATGCCAGACACACTTCAACTGTCACGTTGCACCGCTCGACAGTTTAATATCCACGTCTCCTTGCTCCGTGATGCTATATGATATCATCTCCCATACTCATGCACCATAGCAGGCCCGCAGTGTATTTTTTGAACACTGTCTTGCTAAGCGTTGCATGGCATAATGCTACAGAATCAACCACCCAAGGTGTCGTATCGTCTTGTGACAAGATCACCGCATCCTCAAGCAGGGTGCAGGGAGCGCTTAAGTGCCCAAGTTTTCATCTCCAGCGTCATTGTTTGAAGAAGTATCAAAGCCTAGGCACGCCTAAACGACCAAATTTTTTGTCTCTGGAGAATAAATCCAATGCCTCCGGCGCCTAAGCGCGCAAGCCTTCAAATTTTGTAGACTCCAGGAGCATCTTCACCAGCTCTTTGGAGCACTGAAGCACCCGAGCTTCTGTCCAGCTGAGCTCAGAAGCAAACTCCTTAGTGCTTGGGTGGGCCAAGTGCTCGAGCTTCTATTACAGGAATTGCCTCGGTGCTTCGAAGTGCCCAACGTCAGCTCCACTATCCAATCTAGTTCTTTCATCACCCTTCAAGCTAATTTGATCTAAATCACATCCAGCTTGCACCCTGTCGATCTAACATTGACCTGAAGTTACTCTAAGCTCCGCAAATGACACAGTCCCCTCCAAAACCATTCCATTGCACTTGAGACTTCATCACTCCAATTCTCACCCACATTGACGCTCTTCAAGTTGTAGTTAGATGCACCCAAGTTGTTCACACCACTTTAAGCTGCACTCGAGCCTTCACATACATAACGTTAAGAACAAAGGGCTATTATATGCTTTAAAGCAAGGTTGTTCCTATTGCATAACTGCAGGAAGATCGAGATGCCCTCTAGATAGTTGAAGGAGCATGTGACTTAGACAAGTTCTCCTTGTTGGACTTTGGGAACACAAGATGAAAATGAAAAAAAAAAGAAGAATAGAGAAAAGATACATTCGAGGCTGAAAAGAAAGTATTGGAGCAAGATAAAAACAAAGATAAGGCTAAAAAATAGGAAGATGAAAAATGTTTGCTCAAGATTCAGGAAGAGCCCTTAAATTAATCTCATAATTGTTAATTCATTTAAAAACATAATTAGTTCTAGCTTAAATTTCTTTGAACAAAGCACCACATAAATAAATAAATTTTGATTACATAAAAAGGTGTAAGAGCCTCCACCACCTACGTTAATTGTAGATATTCCTTGAGATCGATTGAAGTTTCTAACCAAGCTTCCCTTATAGAATTGATCATTGTTTCTTTAGATCTACGGGCTAAGATTTTCTATGAGTCGTAAGCCCTCATAATTAATTATCCCTTCTAATTAAAAATTAGTACTTTCAAACCCAAAAATGTTTTAATAGTAGTTGAGAAAACATATGATGACATATGGCTGGAGGTAGGTAGAAGTAGAATTAATCCAGATCCTACGTTAGAGGGAATTTTATGATCAAATTTGCTAATGTTAGAAGAAATTTTATTCATAATGTGCAGAGATTCTAATTAAAAATTATGGATTACCTCATCTCAAATATCATGAACAGACATGGTGAAATATATTAAGGTAAAGTTGTTGGGTTTAATATCGACTTATAAATTGGTATAAGGTTGGACGTCCTATTTTACTCAATGTTTAACATTGTGGAGTGTGAGCACTAGGGTTTAGAGGTTTTAGACTAGGCCGTTAGAGATTCAAAGGCAACATAATTATAATTAATTAAGGTTTAAGTTTTGTTTAAGTTTAGTAGAGGACCTATTAGCATTGGTGCTGGTCAGAACTTATATTAGGTTTCAATTTTCATCCATTGAAAGGCTCGTGATATGATGTAAAGTGGGGCAATTGAGTGTCCAAATTTAAAGTCAAGGCGAGACTTACAACCTCTGGGAAGTTCAAAGTTTAAAAAAATTGTAGGCTTGCATCTAACTAGAATGTCGAGGTTCAAGTTGGATTAGGGCTTACATCCATTGAAAAGCCCAGAATTATATATATGGTGAGCCTAGCATTTCTCAAAATGCCTAGGTAGCTAAGATTTGAGATGGTCTTGCATCCTTTGGAATGCCCAAGCCAGTCTAACAGCCTAACCTTTGAAACAAGGCAATCAATATATATGTCTAGAATATTTGTAAAATTTCCAAAAATCAGTCTACTTAATTTAGCGGCATTAAGACCAACTAGATCACTTAGAAGATAGATCTTTTAAATATGAAGTAATTCCACTATGATCTTTTAAATCTCTAGGATTTGATTTATTTATCTCAGCATGACTTGACTACAATCATAAAAGTTAACTAAGAACAAAAGATTTGAATTTAAGAGATGAGATTTTTAAAAAATAAAATAAAAATGCAATCAATTAAAAAAAATAAAATTGCAGCGTAACATGCTCGGTATTCACCATCTATGTGGCACTATATTTTATTTTGTCATCTATTGCTATGTTCATAACGTTTTTTGGATTATACATTAGCATTATTAGATATAAATATTAATATATATATTATCATGTCCAATATATGTACTGCTTTTTCTAATAGTAGCCATATCTCATATTCGTATTTATGCACCAAAACCACAAACCTTCTCCCAACTAAAGATACTACTAAAAAGATAAACTAATAACACATTCTTAAGGATGATTGTGTGAAATAGCTTGTTAATTAGTAATATTTGGGTCTCCACTTGTGTTGACAAAACATTTCAAGATTGAATCAATGTTAGATGATATGGAAGGTCCAATAAAAAGGTTTATAAAAGCTCAGTCAAGTTAGGATTTAGATGAGAGAAAATAAAACAAGAATATCAGTATAAAGAGAAAAGAATATTATAAAAATACTAGCATTGAATAATTAGATACAAGTTAAATTTAAAGAGGCTGGAAGATTCATGTTGTTTTGTTCTTAAATTCATTTCGAAGCTATATTCTGCTACATTACGTCATCCTTTTTGGGATAAATACATTAGTCTTCTACAGTTGAGCAAAAAAAGAGGAAAAAAAAATTAGGCAAAGATTGCGAGTCACAATCAAACTAAATTTGAAAGAGGCAAAGAGAGAGTTTGTGATGCCCCGATGCCGGCTCGGCGAGAACCGTGCCGGCATTCAAGTTTTCACATACCGCAAGATCTTATTGAGCAATTTGAGAGAAAAGAAAATACATATACAAAAGTCAAAGATATTTCTCATTCATTTTAAAATTACATATTACAAAAATCTTCATCGTACACCATGAACATTGTTCAACCTTTTTAGAAATAAAGAGAAAATAAAAGATAAATAAAAGTTAAAGTGTCGTAGATCCATCGGCAGTTTGATAATTTAAGATTTTAAATTCTTGATCAGGCTCTCCCAGAAGTACCTGACCTGGTATTGTACAGAAAACAATACTGGGATTGAAATTCTCAATAATTAGAGAATACTCTAAGTATCACAGTAAATAAAATATATTATATTTTTATAAAAGCAGAAATGCGATTAGCAAATATAAGGATGTAATAAAATATAGAAAGAATAAGGAAATAGCATAAAAGAAATAAAAATTTTCTGCAACAAGTGTTATCACAAAATATAGATTACTGATGTCATTTTTTCAGTAATCTACCACAAATATTACTAATGCCATTTTTCAGTAACCCACAAATGAAAAGAATGCTGATTTCTAATAACCGACCAAATATTAATGTTGTTGATGTCATTTTTCCAGTAACCCATAAATGAAAAGGATGTTAATTTTCAACAACCAACTAAGCATTAATATTGTTGATGTCATTTTTTCAGCAACCCATGAATGAAAAGAATGTTAGTTTCTAACAACCATCCAAGCATTAATATTGCTGATTTCATTTTTCCAACAACTTACGAATATTATCACAATGGCTTCAATACGAATTTGGCTCAAAACATAGCTAAGCAGCAATGAAGTGCAAAAAGTAATACATGTCATATACTGGTACCTCTTTCGTTAAGTTCAGAGTGATAGTTCACTCAATCTGCATTTAAGTCTTTGGTATTTTAAATTAACTTTTTCAAAGTGATATGATATATTTTTAAAGATTTCTACATTCTTCTTTTTTATTCTATCTTTCTTTCAAATTCTCATATTTATAGAAGTCCGTATTTTTAAGTTACTGATGTGGTAATATAATGTTATTATTATCATTATTTAATGATAATAATAATGCATAAAAGAATAAAGACAAAATAAAAATGACTGTAAAAATTTCAAAACGTAATAATAACAAAACGTCAGAGTGAAAATATTTAAATAGAAATAATAATCATTTTATAATATTGGTACTATTTTCATTATGATTAATGAGAACAATAATAATATGAATGACTAATAGAGAGGTAGTATAATTGAAAATAAAAGAAAAATAAAAGAATCAAAATATCTCCTAATTTTTCTTTCTCTTATACTTCTCTTACCTTTAGGATTAGGATCGCCTGAAAACGGAGGGAGGTCGGAGTGGGGTGGCTATTGGCCGGCTGGCAGCAGGAGGATGGCGGCCTGCAACGGCAAGTGGACTGGTTGGCAAGAAAGGAGAGGGAACTTGTTGTTGGCTACTATCGTGGGAGGCTGGGAGGAGGCTGCTGCTGACTGGCAGCTAGTTGGCAGGGTGGCTAGGCAGGGAGCTGAGGGAGAGGAGGCTGGTTGGCAGGAAGGGGAGGGCTAGCTGCTATGGGGAGAGGGAGGAGGGTATTAATAGGCGTAGAGGAGGGAGGAAGAGGGGGCTGGTCAGCGAAATGGGTCGACCAATCTTGCGCCAAAACGACAGAGGAAGCTTCTCTGTCGCGCCTTCGATTAGATCGTAGGATGGGGGGGAGAAAAGGTAAATGTGAAGGAAGTTTAGAAAATTACTTTAAAATTAAATTTTTTGCATTTTTCCGCTGTTTGGAGTTCAAAAATAATGAAACTTGACACCGATGTGTGTTATGACATAACGAATACTCTCGCGCAAAAAATTTTCGATTCTAAGCAAAATTTTATTTTTTATTAATTTCTGAAATTTTAAAATTTGAAAACTAATTGAGATCAAACCGACGCTCCAAAATCGATGAAACTTCTCGAGCAACTTTTAAATAATATTCTTAACATAATGACACAAATATCGATGAATTTAGATGAGTATTTTGTAGAAATTTGAACAAAATATGAAGGAACATAGACTCAAATTATTCTGCGATAATTTTTACAATGAAAGAAAGTATAAATAAATAGCCTACAGATGTGAGATAATTTTGGAATGGTGCACTATCCCCGAATGGAATTTCCCTTACATGAAAAGTGAATAAAATACCTTGCTATAACTACTCCTAAATCAATTATAATAAAGGCTATATATTATACTAATTTAGTAAATAATAAATCAATTATAATAAAGGTTGTATGTTATATTAATTTAGCAAATAGTAAATTAATTATAATAAAGGCTTGATTTCCAACACTCCCCCTCAAAGCCGCATTGTAGATGTTGATCATTCCATGTTTTTCTGTCAGATCTTCGAAGTTAACTCGAGCAAAAACTTTTGTGAGAATGTCAGCCATTTGACAATTTGTCGGAGTGTAGCTAACTTTGAAAACTCCTTCAATCTTTTCCTTGATAAAGTGTTGATCTATCTCCACGTGCTTAGTTCGATCATGATGAACCAGATTCTTAGCGATACTGATGGCAGCTTGATTGTCGCAGTATAACACCATGGGATGCTTCGATGAAACCCGTAATTCTTCTAACAGCCTGTTTAACCAAATTCCCTCACAGATATCTTGTGCCTAGCACCAAATTCTGCCTCAGCACTGCTATGGGCAACCACTGACTATTTCTTGCTTCGCCATGTAACCAAGTTCCCCAGATAAATGAACAATAGCTTGAAGTTGATCTTCAATCAATCACTAAACCTGCCTAATCTGCATCTGAAAAAATCTCAATCTCTTTCTTTGTCATTTTTTGAAAAAGAGACCCTTTCCCGATGTCATTTTGAGGTACCTCAATATTCTGGTCATAGCGTTTATGTGTTTTTCAATTGGATTATTCATGAATTGACTTACCACACTAACGGAGAAGCAGATGTCTGGCCTTATATGAGTAAGATAGATGAGTTTCCCCACAAGACATTGATATCTTCCTTTATCAACTTGTGCACTTCCATAACTTTCTTCCAATTTGACATTGTATCCATAGGTGTCTCTACCGACTTGCATCCTAGCATTGTTGTTTCATTCAATAAGTCCAGAACGTATTTGCGTTGTGAGACTGCTATTCTTTTATTTGACCTAGCAATCTCCATTCAAAAAAGTACTTGAGGTTTCCAAAATCCTTGATCTCAAATTCCTTTGTCCGTAAATTTTTAAGTCAATTTTCTCTTCATGATTACCTATCAAAATTATGTCGTCCACATATACAATGATAATTGCCAGCTTCCCTTCTGGGAAGTGTTTCACAAATAATGTGTGATCGGTTTGACATTGAACAAATTCGTACCCTTTCACTGTCTTAGTGAACCATTCAAACTAGGCCCTGAGAGATTGTTTGAGAGACCATACAAGAATTTTCGAAGTCTGCAAACCTTATTGAAATTTGATGTCATCTCAAATCCAGCATAAATGTCCATGTAAATTTCTTCCTCTAAGTCACCTTTGAGGAAAGCATTTTTCACATCAAGTTGGTAAAGTGACAAATCGAGATTAGCTGCCAAGGATAAAAGTATACGAACAATATTGAGCTTGGCAATTGGAGCAAAAGTTTCTTGATAGTCAATGCCATAGGATTGGGTAAATCCTTTGGCGACCAACCGAGCCTTATACCTCTGTCCATATTACCATCTGTCTTGTACTTTACTGTGAAAATCCACTTACGCCCAACTGGTTTCTTACCTCTTGGGAGATCAGTAATTTCCCATGTACCATTCTTTTCCAACGCCCAAACTTCCTCATCGATTGCCGCCTTCCACTTAGGATACTTGAAAGCTTCCTGAATATTCCGAGGAACTTGTATCTCTGTGATGCTAGAAGTGAATGCACGAAAAGTAGGTGATAGCTTATCATAAGAAATAAAATTTCCAATGGGATGCTGAGTGCACGATCTAACTCCTTTCCTCCAAGCTATGGGCATATTTAGAATATCATTTTCTAACTCGGAATCAATAGTACCATCAAGAGCGTTGTTACTTGAAAGTTTGCTTGGATTAGGATCCGGTTCAGCCTCATGGATTTGTTGAGAAAATGCTCCTTCCTCCATTTTCTCTTGGATGTGCTCCTTATCCCACAAGTCAACAATGAGTTTGGGCTAATTAAATGAATCTGGAGGAATGTGATTTTCAGTGGTGATGAGTATGGGTTCGGGCTGATTAAATGAATATGGAGGAATATGATTTTCAGTGGTGATGGGTGACTCACTAATGACTCAAGATCCCAAAAATGATACTCCTGAGTAGAATTCTCCCCCTAAATATCATGTTTGGGCTAGTAAAGCTGGGTTTCAAAAAAGGTGACATTCATTGAATTGTAGAATTTTCTTGTGACCAAAGAGTAACACTTGTACCCTTTTTGATTTGAAGAATACCCAAGAAAAATGCATTTGAGTGACCTAGGATCAAGTTTACTTCTATGTTGTTGATTGATATGAACAAAGACAGAGCACTCAAAAATTTTGGGTGGGACGGTGGAGATGAGACGAGTAGTCGGAAAAGATTTTAGGAGTGTTTGACACGGTGTTTGGAATTTTAGTACTCTAAACGACATCCTATTGATGAGGTAGGCTGCCGTAAGGACAGCTTCCCCCAGAATAATTTTGGAATATTTGTGGAGGACATTAGCGATCTAGCCACCTCTAACAAATGCCTATTTTTCCTTTCAGCGATTCTGTTTTGTTGTGGGGTATCAACACATGAACTTAAGTGAACTATCCTTTCTTGTGCTAGAAATTATCCTAGAACAGAGTTGAAATAATCCCTAGCATTATCAGACTTTAAAATTTGTATTTTTGACTGGAATTCGGTCTGAATCATATTTTTAAAATTTTTTAAAATTTGACTCGTTTCAAAATTTTCTTTCATGAGAAATACCCAAGTTAATCTAGTGTGATCATCTATGAATGGAACAAACCACCTAGTACCAGTTACATTTTTTATTTTTGAAGGACCCCAGATATCGCTATGAATCATTGAGAATGGAATAGACTCTTTATAGGGTTGAATGGGAAAATGAGACCGGACTTATTTTATTAATTGACAGATTTCACACTCAAAGGATTTTGAAATTTTGTTAAATAATGAAGGAAATAAATGTTTGAGATACATAACATTGGGATGACCTAAGCGATAATGCCACAACATTATTGCACTATCGTTATTTTGATATGAAACCCCGAAAAAGAATTATTACAACTACTATTTGAGGTTGTTCTTGTAGATCGTGGTGCTCCTTAAGGATGTAGAGTCCAAAGCACTCCTCAGCATTGCCAATCGTCTTCTCCGAATTCAAATCCTGAAATTCACAGTGAGTGGAGGAAAAAATTAGTAATACACCTATTTTCCTTAGTGAGTTTATTGATTGACAATAGATTACAGTCTAAGTCAAGAACAAGAAGAACAAAGTTGAGAGTAAGATCCTTTGATAGCACAACCGAACATGTATCGTCATTTTTTGATAGTGAGCCATTTGCTATTCAAACTGCTAAACTATTTTGGCATGAGCTATATGCATCAAAAATTGTCGCATCTCCCGTCATATGATCAGATGCTCCTTAGTCCACGATCCAAGGTTTTTTACGTTTCTTACCAACAGTGAAGGCACTCAAAAAATTACCTTTGTGAGCTAATATTCTGGAACCAAGAACCTGGTTGAAAGAAGAGCCAGTTTGTGACTGAACTGACAGAAGAGGAGACAGTACTTTCTGAAGCATCTCCATTTGCTCCTTATTAAACGAGCTAGTTTTAGGTTGTGGCAATTGTTCATCGGTAGCCACATAATTTCCTCGTCCTTCTTTCTCAAGTGGTTGACGTGGCTTCCAATCTATTGGCTTTCAATGAATCTTCCAGCAAGTTTCTTTTGAGTGTTCCGGCTTTCTGCAATGATCACACCAAGGTCTACCTCCTTTAATCTTTTGACGGTTGTCAAAAGGAGCAAATTAAGTCTTAAGAGCCGAGCTTTCTGCCATATTTAGTTGCTAATGGGATCCCATCATGAGATTTTTCCGACTTTCTTTGCGACGGACTTCAGAAAATGCCTCTCTAAAGCTAGGTAGAGGTTTTACTCCCATGATTCTTCCTCTGATTCATCAAGATTTTTGTTCAAGCCTAACAAAAATTTAACACACGTTTCCCTTGGACAATCTTTTTATACAACAAACCATTAATAACACAATTCCAATTCTGAACCTCAAACGTATCAAGTTGACGCCATAGACAAGTAAGAGTATTGAAATATTCAGTTACCGTAAGGTTTCCTTGACGCAAATCGTGGAGGATTCCTTCAATCTGGATGATTTCTTTGTCTGAGAAAGTTTCTTTTGCCATGTCCCAGATTTCTTTAGTAGTATCAAATGACAAAAATTTTTTGCCAATGTAAGTGGTCATAGAGTTGACTAGCCAAGACATAACCATATTATTTTCTGCTATCCATTTTTTGTAGGTTGATGCTGTGGTTTCAGGTGCCGCCGAAGCTCCAGTGATGTAGGCATCTTTCTCCTTTCCCCGTATAAACATTAATATGAATTGAGACCATTGCAAATAATTTTGCCCATTTAGTTTATGGGCTGTGATTGGAAGATGAGAGGTTTTCATCTGCTCTGATACTATGTAAAAATATGAAGGAACACGGACTCAAATTATTCTGTGATAATTTTTACAATGAAAGAAAGCATAAATAAATAGCCTACAAATGTGAGATAATTTTGGAATGGCGCACTATCCTTGGATAAAATTTCCCTTATATGGAAAGTGAATAAAATACCTTGCTATAATTACTCTTAAATCAATTATAATAAAGGCGGTATATTATACTAATTTAGTAAATAGTAAATCAATTATAATAAAGGCTGTATATTATACTAATTTAGTAAATAGTAAATTAATTATAATAAAGACTGTGTATATTATACTAATTTATGGAAATAAATAGTAAATCAATTATAATAAAACCTTGATTTCCAACATATTTAATTTTCTCTATTTATTAAATTTAAATAATTCAGAAAAATAAAGCGGGAGTTTCCATTATCCGAATTCTCCCAAACTATGGCACTTTGATCTAAAAATTATTTCTATTTATTGGTATTCTTATTTGCCCTAAATTGAAATTCCCCGGAACTCGATTTCTGAGGCGGGAATTTGACCTAATTTGCAGAAAATCAAGGGTTTGCTTGGTTGCCATTAATTTGGGTGTAATGTCAAACAATTATAGAATAAATTAAACATTGAGTGTTTGGTTTAATGTAAACTTAAGCAAAATTTTGGAAAAATTAAATTCTCTCAAGAAAATTTTTTGACAGAATTTTACTTGCGTTCAAACTCAATAAAATGTAAAGCTACGCCAACTTCAGGTCCTTCAAGTGAAAGCGCCACCATCAGTCCTCATTGAGCTCTAACCAATAAAATGGCACTAGCAAGTTAAGATTGGCACTCGCCAGTAATGATTGGCCCTCGCCAGTGTGGAACAGCCCTTCGACGATGAAGATCGGCCCTCATTGCATAGAACAATACGACCGAACATTACAATCTCAATTTTCCGACAAACTATTTTAGCATTGGTATTTGCATTCAAAGCTTTTCCTCGCTTGAAACACCACCTACAATGCATTGGCAAACTGTTGACTCTCACTCGGCAATTTTTTTATATTTACTTTACTCTTTCTAACAAGAAAATCACAAAATATAATTGTATCGTAAAAGAACAAAACACCTATCAAACAAAAAACACTCCATTTATTTTACCTAAGAAATACTAAGTTACTGAAACGAAACAAAATCGATTGCACTGTTGGTTCGATCAAACGATCGAATCGTTCGAATCATTGACGGAAAATACGGAGGAGGATTCACGCGTCATAGTCGCAGTCGCTCGGCTTCTCTCTTCTCGCATTCGCTCGGCTTCTTCGCCGAATCCGGCGCAATCGCGAGTTACACACAATTCAGGCATAATCGGATTATGCCGTTCCTTTATATACCAGCATAAAATTAAATTTCATTGAAAATTTTTTTCATCTGTTTTACTTCAAACCAAAAGAAAGTAATCTCACTTTACCCGAAATTTTTTTATTTTATCCTAGCTTTATTCAAACCAAACAGCCCCTTAATATTTTGCATTGATTTTACCTCAAAGACGAACACCCCAATAAAAATATTATATTTACATGTGAATCAATTACAAAAAATGATACTTATAAACTTAAAAGAAGCCTAAAACACTACTCAAACTCCTACATCATTTGTAACCATCTCCTTACTTCAAGCATGAACAATTGAAATGAATCTAGCTCATAAGCTAGTTCTTATTTTTCCTTCATCAATTCATTGTGAATATTAACTGATAAACACAATAAGAAACAATACAATACATATGTGAAAATTGGATGTGACTTCACATTTTTGCTGTATCATTTTATTCTTCCCTTTACATTCCATGCAATACACATAACAAGTTTCATACAGCTTGATTTATCAACATTCAAATGGTCTATATCACCTGACTTGATCTTCCTTCTGTACAGACTTGGTCAACTCAACAGATTAGCCTCTTTTTGGCACATCCTACTTGATCATTTATTTATAAGTTTTGACAAGTCAATAAACCCAACTCAGTGTTAAGGGAGCGTCTTGGAATACTGATAATAAAAAAAAGGATCCCAAAACTATGATGGTGTGAGCTTAAAATAAATTATTAAAACATATCTTCAAGGTACTTGCTTACATAGCTCAATTTAAAAGGTTTTACAACTTAAAAATGTAAAAGTTTAGAAAATAATATTTTCTATTCTCATATGTGATGATAATAAATTTACATTTTCAAAATAATTCTTCACATTTGCAATAGGCTGGTTAAGTAAAGTATTTGATTGTTGCTAGAACCTGACATAACTCCAGTGAGAATCTAGATTAATAACTAGGACTTCAAGCATCTAACAAATTCAATAACATTGCGTAAGATCTCAAGGACTAGCCCATCACTCACACGTTTGAGGAATAAATTAAATGGTGTAAGGTGAAGTGCACAATCCAATAAAATCATATTGATCAATTATTAGTGAAAAAGCTAACACAATTTGCAAACAAAACATTATTAGAATTTTGAAGAGCAATCAAATCATGGTAGAAGCTATGCAAGGTATAACAAACTTGTAAAATTTGAGTTATGTCAGAGACAAACATTCTTACCGTATCCACCAAAATAAACATGCTTTTTCAAGAAAAATCACCTTCATGAACATTAAGAGCATCAATTTAATTATTCATTGTAATGTCATGGTCAATAAACATCCAAAATATATAGCTAGCCTAATAACATGCCATTCTTTGCATGCACATATACACCTTTAACCATGTGTTCTCACTGATGCTCTCTCTCATCATCAGTTGCTCTCATTTTGTATGTCTCTCTCTCCATCATCTTCTTGTTATATCCTGAGGTGCTCAAATAAATAGAGGTTGACAATACATTGTTAGCATTAGAGCTAGACAGATAACGTGACATTCTGCACGAGTGAATTTTGAAAGAAAAATTTAAAATACGGATCATTCACTTCAAACAAAATACACTTTCTAATGTGAATTTAAAATATGCTTTCTAATTTCAATTTAATTTACCATTAAACTTTAATGAATCTTTTAATAATTTGATAAGTATTTGATTATATTATAATGTAACATTTTTTTTAGAGTATACTCAAATATTCATCAAACGTTGATAGAAAAGCAATAGGTTCACTCAGGCACCAATGAGGAAGCAAAGATCAATGAACAAATATCATCATCATTGTACGAGAGAATATATACGCGTGTAAACAACAAACGATCATTTCATTGATAATCAACAGATCAACATATATGGTAAAAGGTTTTTTGTGCTTCAGCATATACAAAATTGCCCGAGACATTGATTCCTGTAATTAGCCCAAAAATATGCTAATAGAATTACACAAGTACTCCAACTAATAATAATAATGCAGAAAAGCAGAAAGGAAAACAGCTTCGGTAACATTCATGCAAACTGAAAAAGCCAATCAACATAAGCCTAGAAATAAAACCTGACTATGTTCCCATGCTGCATTTCCTTTAAGAGGGAGATCTCTCTAATAGCTGTGCTGGGGACTCCCTCATCTTCCTGTTCTAATCGTATCTTCTTCAAAGCAATCATCTCATTAGTGACCTTGTCTCGAGCTTTATACACCACTCCGTACGTTCCTTCTCCGATCTTCTCCACCTTTTCATACTGTAATAGTAGAGCATATAACTCGGATCTCTCAAGATTACGCCAAACTAAGAGTAAGCACAAATAAACACAAGTCTTGTCCGGAAAGCTCACCTGCTCCATTCAGGCACTGCTGCGGCTCTTCACCACAAACAACAACCCTAAACCCTATAAAAATAGAACACGACAAAGATAACTAAAATAATCATAGTCCGAAAACCGAAAGGCCAGATTACACAAATCCGATACACGCAATGCTCAAAACTCCAGGAACTACGATATTTCCCGACAATCGCACGGCAATTGTCTCCCCGTCTCTGGATCTATGGTTTCCACACTAAATTCTTAGCAACAAATACAGAAAATCGAGAGTGAAGCAAAAAATAAATAAATACAATTAATTCTGATTGAAAAAAACCCGAATCCAAATGCCACAACAACACCATTGTAAACGCAAGATCTCATGCCCAAAATACAAGTACCTAGCAATCAGAAATCAAGAAAAAAAGTATCGAAATATGAAGGTGATAAACTGACCCAGCTCGATCGAAGAAGCTCAAAATAAACTCTGATGTCGAGAGCAAAAGCGTAACAGAAGCGGAACTTTATCGTCTTCGCGATCTTGGTCCCCCCAACGTCCCGCCTTCTCTCTCTTCCCTCTCTCCTCCCAACAAGAATTAGGGAGCTCAGCGTCAGTAAACAGTGCCGTTCCCTACCAATAAAGCCCGGCCTCCACTCTCCTCTCTCCACTCTTTAATATAACGATAATTTTGGTATGAAAAAGGTTAAAGAAATGCCATTTTAATCGATGATATAGTATTCAAATAAAATTCATTATAAAATTTGGATATGATTTTCATATAAATATTAAAAATAATATTTAATATTTAGCATTTTTTTGAATGTGAAATGAACAGGTTCAATTAACATTTCTCAAAATGTATATGGGTTTTAAAATTATTTTAAATTCTATTTAAGAAAATAGTTATTAAATATTTTTTTTTGGTTCATTTTTTTTTTGTTAAACAACAATTTTCTTATCAGATAAGATATTTAAAAAAAAGTAGTATATCTAAAAAAATATCACATCTCTTTTTTGTATTTAATTATTTTTAATAAATTTATAATTTTAATTTTAACTAATAATCTCAATTATTATAAATAAAATACTAATTTTGTTTATAAATAAAAAAATTAGGAACATGAAAGAATATGAAGTAATGATGTTCATTGACTTGATATTCAAAAAAACTAGTCTAATAAAGTGTGAATATCATTATATTATATTTTTATTAAATATTTATTTTATTAGATGTTTATCCCTCACTGATATGACACTCAATGCTGCTTATATTTTATTTGACGAATTTTCTTAGGTGCCATATAAACAGGTCTTAAAAACATTTTTAGAGTATTATAATATCTCTCTATTTAAAAATAAAAATAAATCAAGTTTCATATTTGATAATAACTATTTATTTATAATAAATTTTGGAAAAAAAATAAATCTGCAAACAAAATTTTTATAATGTTAAGAAAGCTGCCCATCCTACCGCTAAAACCTTATGAATTTTCATATTGAATGAGAGAAAAACATATTTCTCTTCAAAAATAGTAAGAGAAAATTAAAGAAAATGATTTTGAGCTCAAACCCCACAGAAACAAGTTTATATTTGGATCTCTCATATCAAAAAATATAATGAGTGAAAAATTCATAAATTTGGAACTAAAATAAGCAAAATACAAAAAAATAAATGTTGCAATTAAATCAATTTAATTTTCATATGATTTCATAATTTATAAAACCCTATAGCTAAATAATTAAAAAAGTGTGTGGAATGAGGATGTGGATCTGATTTTTGACCAGACAGTCGATGATGAATCCACGGCTAATTTTTGAATTTGAGGTCAAAATTTAAAGTGGAGTGTATCTTTGCTTAAGCTATTTCTTATTAGACTACTTATTCTCCATTGACTTTATCCATTAAATTTTGATAAAAGTTAAAGTATGAAGTAGATTGAAATGATGCTCATTGAAGAAAGATTCAATATTAAAGTAAGGGAATGCTTGCTTAGGGTGCATGTTATGTGTAAGTAGAGATGCTATAGAATTTATTTAAAGTTAATCTTTACTAATACAGAGATAGGGTTTAAAACAATGTGCAACTTATACGAGGCTAATATGATGTATTAATGGACAACATACACCGTTGTTATATCATTTCTAAACTAAAATTTATATTGAGAAAATAAGATTTATTTTTGGTATTGGGAGGCTTATGTAGAGCTTCAAAGTTTTTAAAATATTTTAGCAAGCAAAAGTCAAATGAAATAATCCAAAGAATTAAGAAAAAATAAAGTATTGATCAAAGATTAAATCACCTTGATTTTTTGAAGCTAGCCACTTCATGAACATGATAAATAGACAACTATTCAAAGAAAGCTTTATCTTATGACAATAAGTAATTTTCATTTCTTCAAATGTTGATACAATAACAATTGATACACATATTTATAGAGTTATTCCAAATACATTCTAAAAGTTCTTATCATTTTAGTATGCTAATTAACCCATACCATCAATGACCCAAAAATCTTGAAACATCATTTTCTTTCACTATGAGTCTTTAATAGCTAATGCTAAGAACTTCATTATTTTCATTTATAGCTAAAATTTTGTCTTTTTTTTTAAATAGCAAAATCACACAATGCATAACCACAATTATTATATAACTCAAGTATCTTCTCAACTCAACTTATAATCACTAATAAAGAATCAAACTCACATAAATTTTAGTTCAATAAACTTTCATAAATTATATAGTACTTTAAGTAAGTCTACTAAGTATTTAAATCATAACTTATAATTTTACAAATCAACTTATTATTGCTATTATCTGAAATATGATAATAGATCTTTTAGAACAAGTATTTATTTAGCACTAAATTCTCTTCCTCTGAAAGTAACCCATTTTATGAAATGCTTAAGATGATGAAACCAGCATGGAGTTCTAAAAGACAATACACAATAACGGATGACAATTTAGAAATAAAAATGGTGAATAATCATTATACTCATTCTTTGTAAATCAAAAGATGACATGCGTATCTTGAAAATATAAAAATAATACCCCTACAATTTACTAATTAAAATAAAATTAATTTTACAAAGTACTATTTGTAGATTTTACAATAAGAACATCATAAATCATGCTTCATAAATGTTAGATGATGCTTTATGATAAAGGAAAATAGATATTTATACACTGAGATAAAGAAGAGCACGTGGTAAGAAGAGTATGTTGAGGAAAAAGAACCAAAATTTGATCTTAGGTTAGAATAGCACATAAATTAAGGATGGTGCTCACCTAAAGTGCAGGCTCAATAGTAGAAAAGGCGTCATGTAAAGAAAGGATTAAAAATGGCTATTAGCTTAAGACTATGGTCCTATGTAAGTAATGATTTCTGTATAAAATAGCTTTGGCTATAGATGATTTTAAGTACATGATCAAGTGCTAGCATGAATTTAAGTAAACATTAGAGTCATGTGTATGCATGGGTTTATATATGGATTTAAGCTCGGTAATGCGAGTTGAAGCTTCCTAGGTGTATTAATTAAAATAAAAATTCCATTAATTTAATTAAAAATATACTTGAAAATATAAATTTTATTACTTTTTGATTTAAAATTATCAACAAATGTTACTAGAGCATGTTGTAACCAAGTTGATATCACAATTCTACAATACTATTAGGATGAAATCCCCACATGGTGAAGGAATAAGAGGAAGGAGGAGAACAAATATGTCTTAAAGGATAGATTCCTGCAGATGGGATGGCAGTAAGGTGTTCGGGGACATGTGTATAATGAGAAATAAAGATTGGAAACACCGACTCTACCCTAGTCTACTTATTTTGAGCCTCTTGTGCAATATTTCATCAATTGGATCATAGCTTGGTATATTACGGTGCATTGAAATGCACAGATAAGTTCATATATGTCAACAGCTGAAATATTTTGGCAGTTTGTTATATGAAATATTCCATATCACTAAGAGAATTTCAAAAATTGATAAATAAACACAAAAACCCTATAATAAAATAGTTCCAAAATCTTTCACCATTTAACAATTATCTTTAATTTGTTAAATAAGCAAATTATTGAATCCTAATTCACTAAATAAAGAAGGCAGCAAAGCTTTGCATGAGTTTGCTTGTTCAACAGCTCGTTTAGCTATTACACATAATATTTATGGCAGATCGTTATATGATAATATTCTAACGAATTGGGATCATTGAATGATCAACCTAGAATATCATGTTAACAGTATATTTAAATATTTCTTATGAAAATTTGATAATAAAATGTATTTTGCAATATAATTTATATTTCTGGGAATAAAATCAAATACCCAATAATGCTTTCTATTAAAAGAAGTTAATAACTTGGACACTAAACTTTAAACTGATGTGAAGCCAATGGACATTAGCGACTTGGACATTATTTCCAAAAATCTTATCGAACCCCCCAAATCTATTCTGCACTAGACAACAGTTTATATATATATATATATATATATATATATAGATGCAACCGATAACATAGTTTGGTAACCTCACAAAAAACAAAAGTAAGAAAGAATAAAACACAATAAAAAATAAGTAACAAACCCACCCTCTCTCATAAAGGAGGAAACTATAAAAGCAAAACCAAAATCATGGCAAAGGCAAAGTATGAGGATTCATGGCAAAATCCTCATTGTTTTTAAGTATTGATTAGTCCCCACAAGAATCAGTTATAAATATGACAATAGATGCATTGCCACTCATCAGCAGTAGCTAATACATCTCACCAAATTCTCCAAAAATGAAATACATCCACACTAAAAATATGTAAAATGCAGGAAGAACCTACCCTATCATCCCCTTGCATTTTCTGGTGCATAGGATTGCGGCGGCGGCGGTAAATTCACTGGAGGAGGCATCGACATCGGAGGTGGTGGCATTGGCCTACTCATCACTTGCTGCTGAGGCGGTGGTGGCGGCCTCCACATATGCGGCGGCATGGCCATTGCGGACTGAGGCGGCGGCGGCGGCCTCATCAGTGTAGCAGAATGAGGCGGCGGTGGAATCATATTAGGTGGAGGCACCATATTAGGAGGCTGGGGCCGAACTGGCGGCCTGAACTGCATCTGCATTTGAGGCGGTTGCATCATGGGATGGCCTGGCTGCTGTGGCTGGCCATGCCATGGGGCCGCAATCTGCATTGGAGGGGGGAATTGCCCGCCTTGAGGAGGCGGCGGTGGCCGGACTATCAATACTGGAGCGGGAGGTATTTGACCGTTGATGAAGGGGCGAGGAGGAATAGTGGCCCCAACAACGCCGTTTGCTTGAGGCACAGAAAGCGAGGGCGGTCCACTCGCAAACAATGTATGCGGCCGGTTTCTCTGTGTTCCCGGATTATTCGAGGCAAGAATTCTCTCTGCATTTTGTTAGCAAAGGCAAGGGATTGGTTGAGAAGTTTTGGCCCAAGACGGACAAATTTCATAAGGAATTCCTCATTTTGAAAGATGAAGATTTGTTTTCATTATTTGAGGGAGTATTAAGATGCATGTGATGCTTGGAACCAAGGTAAGCACATGAACTAGCAGATGTTGATGTTTGGAAAAGCAATATTTTCAATAAAAATTAAAGAGAACTACACTAAACTTCCCCCTAAAATTCTGCCTAAAGGCATTGACAAGACAAACTTGCAAGAAAGATATACTAGAGAGTGATAAGATATGAACCCATTTTCAAAATGCACAATACCAACAAAAAATGCTCATCATCAATACATATCGCAAAAATTTTGGGGGAAGTACAGTGTAGTTCTTTTTAATAGGGATGCCTAAGATTCTAAAATTTTGAGAAACATCAAGCTATAACATACTGATAAAAAGATTTGATCAGACTGTTCATATAGCATAATGGGCTGTTTGGTAGTAAGATTCCCGCACAGCTTACGGGTGTTAAATCCCCCGAACTCAACAAAACAATATTTGGAACAATAACCGAAATCCAGCGATCTCCCCATTTCTTGCTTTTTTTTGTAATCTTAATTTTTGTAGAATTACTGGAATTTCAAGCAAAGAAATCTTGAAATCCAGCAACTGAAATCCTCGACACCAAACAGTTATCAGGATTTACTATATCCCGGGTTGAAGGAACAACCAAATCCTGTAATTCTGTTATAAATAGCTCCTAAGGGCGCTGCTATAATGCCTCAAGTCCCCTCTCCACTTTGATTATTGATGAGTTAGCAAAATAGGTATAAATTAAAAATTTATAAAATACAAGATGTTGTAGATCCATGTGATCTCTCATTGCTTTTTTTTTCACTCTACTTTTAGAAAGCTATGGAAAAATAATAATGATGAATCTAGCATTTCCTAAAAGGAAGAAAGGACTTACCTGCAGGTGTTCCATGACGTTCTCCCTTTGTGTCCTTCTTGTACGCATATGAAACTGTTATCTGCCGGTTGCAGAGATACTGGCCATTCATGGCCTACATTTACAACAATAAATTTATCTATTTACTTCAGCAATGACCTTATAAAGGTTCTCCATGAAACTATTAGTCAGCAAGAAAGATGTATTATTACTTCTGGGTGGAAAAGAATACAGAGATTAATTAAATGTTCTTTTTATTTTCTCATACAGTATTTTACATTAGGTTGGAAGTACCTCTATCGCTGCATCCGACGATTCAAATGAATCATAGCTTACAAACCCAAAGCCTCTTGAATTCCCAGTTTCAGGATCTCTCATTATCTGAATGGTAGAAGAAATGTCAGGCTTTGATGCAAAAAAGAACTTTTTTTATTAACTTTTCATGATCTTTGAAGGAATATAAGGCTTATCATACAAAAGAAAATGAGAAATGAATAAAAGTTCAGTTTTTTTTTTCAAAACCCTAAACCATAAAACAAGTTTACTATTCAATGAAAGATATACTACATAATGATGTTCCTGTTTAATGAAAGTTAAAGCGATGGCTGCAAATTTATCAGGTGGTTTGCACAATGATTGTGAGTTAAGGAAAATAAATTCACATATGTAGCAACGAGTTTTTGACATAGTAGGAAACAGTGAAAAATGGTGTAAATTGACTGAAAGAAGTGTCACGAGAAGTAATATAACCACCAAAAAACATAAAAGAACGATAAACAATTTTTTCAACAAAGAGAATAGAAAGATTCCTCGAATTTGAGCTTCAGTCATCAAAATGATCCTCTAAATATTCACTTTCAAAAAACCTACAATTTTATGAGTTTAATAAAAATCCTATGACTTCAAACAGAACTTATTAGTTCTTCCATAGCGTGATTTGAGTAGCCAATTTAATTTGCATTAATAATTTAACAGCTTAAAGGAATTTTCTTTTCAATTCTCTAATTCTTTAAAATTTTCAATTCGATATCTAGGCCAACCATAATTATTTTCATAAGCTGATTCTTACATTAAAAATGCCTAATAAAAGAGAAAATTGCCTACTATTGCAAAAGAGTTGCACAAGTTTGATACTTCTTTTCAAGTATTAGTTGAAATGTGTTGATGTTATGCATCTTCTAATTGTTTTGAGTTGTATTTTATACGAGTATCTGTGAAATAATGACTCAGTAATCAATAAAAATTCTACATTCACTGATTCTTTTAAATGCTACTGCTTATCTTTAAGTGTATGAGTATATTTATGTATATGCATGAAAGTTCTTAACCAACTTCTAAATTCAGTATCATTCTTAACCAACTTCTAAATTCAGCGTTATTCTTTCTCTTTTCCGACCCATTGGCTTAATATACATTGATTTTACTGAATTAGTAGAATGCATAAAGTTACAACTTTTTATATAAAAAGTCTAGCAGCTTACTACAACACGAAAAATCTAAGCAAGGTGAATACAGCTTAACGGCAAAAGTAATCCTTTACAGTAATGCAACTGCAAAAGCCTAGATAGTTTTGAGAGAGAAGCTAATATATATATAGAGAGAGAGAGAGATAGAGATAGAGAGAGAGAAAGAGAGGGAGGTACGCTATGGCTCTTCTAGATTTGCAAATGTTTTTCCTCAACACATCGCACACCATTGACCTAGCTATTTGGATGGCTAAGATCAAAAGACTAGAATAACTTTTAATAGCCAAAAATAAGAAAGATGAGAGATGCAAAGAAAAAGCAACAATAAAAATAATGTATCATTGTTTATCTGTACATGCATTTATATACATACATACACACATACATAGATATATATATATATATATGTGTGTGTGTGTGAATGGTGTTACAGCCCAGTAGTTGAGACACAGGATTTGTTATCCTTGGTCATGGGTTCAAATCCCACCGGCTACACATAAGAAATATGTATATATATATAAAATTAATTTTTGTGAATGGTGTTGTAGCCCAGTGATTGAGGCTCAGGATTTATTATCTCAGGTCATGGGTTCAAATCCCACGGGCCACACATGAGAGAGAAAAAAAAAAAAATATATATATATATATATATATATAAAGAAAATTAATAAAATGGTCAATTGACTTTTGCAACATTCAAAATAATACTTACTCTTGTAAATGCCTTTTTTAGTCCTTTGATTTTAATGCAAGTGATTTTTTAGTCCCATGCCATTAATTTGGATGAAAACCGTATAATATCAAGAGCAAATTTGTCCTTTTAAGATTTAGCTAATAAAATTCTTTAATTATAGATCAAATTAAATCATATTCTCTTGTTCATAGTCTGTTTAGCTAAAAGCACTAAAGATCCTATGTCCATTAGATCAAAGAAGATTATTAAAGTTAATATATATATATATATATTAATAATTTGATTTATTGAGCCAAGTTCATATCAATTGCATGATCGAGTATTAGTTTGATTTTGTAAATATGTAATAAACATATTTACAATATCTTGGGCCAACTGTAAATTGAGCAAACATAAGAACGTAGGAAGTATCAACAACAAAATCGGTGGGGACGTGAAAAGCTCAAAAAGGGCGTCAACATTGTAGGCTGCGTGGATGTTGAACTTGGCATCAATGTCAGACGAGTGGATGTTGAAAGCGTCGTTGACGCAGAGACTGACAGAACCTTCGTCACAGAGACATGATGCACGCAAAGAAACCCTAAATCAGATAGACGAAGAGCAACGACGTGGAGAAAATCGCAACTGTTGGAAAAAAAAAGCAGCCTTTACATAAAAAAAAAATTTCTAGAGTGGAACAAATCGAAAAAGGTGGAATTATGTGAATACCTTTAATTTCCAAATCGTAAGCACGAGATGTTACGGAGATATAACGGCAGGACAAAAAAAAATACTTAAATAAAAGTTAAAACAAAAATATATTTACAAAAGTCAATTACTGTTTTGAACATTTTGCAAGAGTCATAGAGCCATTTTGATAATTTTCTCTATCTCTCTCTCACCCTCTCTCTCTCTCTATATATATATATATATACATGTATAAATAACATTTTCCACTTTTTCACTCAATTATTATCCTGCTAAAAGAATTGGATATCAAGAAGCAGAAAACATGAAAAACCAAAATGAATCTTTACATGAACACATGTGAAAAACGAAAATGGTGAACAGTTAAAATTCAGAATTCCGGAGAAAGCAATCCCCCTAACAGTATTTTTTCCACATTTCCATGCAATCTCGCCATGAATCTTTCGATAATAACTCTTCAAAATAATATAAGCCTTGTAAAAAACAAATGATGCCAAACAAGTAAGATCATGTTAACTAATAATGCAAAGCGATTTTGTACTTCTTGCATTTTTTTTGTAAATTTCTGCTGAGCAAAAGTACAATTAAATAAGGGTAGCACATCACCTTAGGATTGGTGACTACTACTCCAAATGCACTGAAAGTGTCATAGAGAAGTTTCTCGTCAACATCCTGAAACAGAACACAAAGATGAGAACGGAAGCAATTACGGTTGTAGTTGACAACGTTCACTACGAATGTGACCAGAGCTTTACCGGATCAAGATTTCCAACAAAAAGATTAGCACCAACATCCAAACTCTTCTTGTCTTGGGAAGCCTGAGAAACAAAAAATTAATGAACACTCAATAAACCAAGGGACATCCCTTCCAATGTCAAATCTATCAATAGGCATTCAAAAAAATTGTTAGTAAAGAAACTAAAACAATAATGTTTTATATTTACGTCAAGGGCTTCACAAATTTAAAGTAAATAAATGAATGCACTTATGTCGACCCACATATTGAAGCCTAAATAAATCCTACTTCACTGCAGACAATTCTATGCTCATCCCAAGAGGCTGACTTGGCTAGTGAACAACAGCAGTCTCTATATATCATGCATAGACTCTCCACTCCACTAAAGAAAATGATACTGTGTTTTTTGCGTACTAATCTATGCTGCTCAAATGCTGCTATTGGAGAAATCCTAAAGTGGGTTTGCACTAAGTTCAAAACTGGCTCAGGAAACCGGGATCCAAACCTATTGACAAGCCTGACCTATTTAGTTAAAAGCTCAGCAGTTCTTTGCCTCAGTTCTCCGGCCTGACCTATTTAGACTAAATACATTATAAATACCTCATTTGCACAGTAAGAAGATAAGAGAATTCAAAGAGCTATTAAAATACTTTTCATACAAAACCTCTTGCTAACAAACTTGTAACCATTCATACAATAACACCATGCCTTAATCCCACTAGGCCAAGTCAGCAAAACAACAGCAAAAAAATTTTTTACAAGCTTGTAACCATTCATAACAAAGCAAGAACTCTATTCATACTGCCTGTGAAATTAAACATAGTGAAACTTTCAACATTGTCAATAGTGTCCCAAAGCAACAAAGTCGAGCGACGAGTTCCTGGTATTCCTTAAATGCTTGTTACTTTTGTTTATACTTTCCATTGCTTACACAGATACATCACTGAACAATATAATCCAAAACAACTAAATCACCATGATTTCTTTTATTTTTTCCTAAAAACAAAAAAAAATGATGATGACCTCAGTTCTACCAGGGTTCGTCCTTCAATGACCTAGCTCACTATGATTTCATCATAGCCATTAGGCTGACAAAGGCAAATTAGTAGAACCAGATTTAGGAGGATTCAAAAGTTTAGAGTTTAATTAAATTGCAAAAAACAAAGTTGTTGATTTATTTAGGCTTCGTATTCACAAATTTAGTACAGTTCCACACACACACACACACCCATTTAATGATTTCTAATCTCGTACTTTCTGTTATTATCTTGATTGTGACTGATGAATAGTGTGATTGAATTTTTTTTGGGAATTTGATATGCGTCATAATCCTTTTTTGCAATTTGAATCTTGATAATTATCATATTTTTATATTTTCTAATGTTTTCTAAAGAGAGTTAAGAATTTGTAACTATCACATAATTGATTTGAACAAAATAATATTTATGAATTTTACATCAAATATGACTAAAAATTTTTTAATTAAAAATAAATAACATAAAAATGTGATTTTGTGCACCATTACATTGTATATGGCTATGGCCCTCGTGGACCAAACTTGTTCCTTCTCCCCAATCTCCCCCTCCCAACCCCGACCCCTAACCACCTCTGACAATAACTATAATTGGGTGATGCCAGAAATTGCACATAGTTAAATTTTAAGATATAAAATATGAAAATCATACTAAAATTGCAATCATGCTTTTTGAGTTTGTAGCAAAAATATTCATCATTATCAGTGAGTAGTTGTTTGATATATAAATTCAAAATTATGTAAAATAAAAATAAGGTATATATATTTTGTGTTCGAAATACTTTTAGTAAAATTATTTTTGTTATTTAACTGGGAGTAAAATAAATTTAAAATATAAAAAAAAAATTATTTACTCATTCATGAGATCCGATAAAGATCAATAGAAAATTAAAAGGGTGATGTGCCGGTAAAGCATAGGATCTCATGCCCAAAATGAAAGGTTGGAAATTGAGGGCTAATGGAAAACAGAGGGACAGCAAGGTTGCTAGAGCTGAGACAGGCTATCAATCAAATTTCAATACACTGTCGATTGTTTAAGATGAATGAATCAAAATGGGGACTAGGAGTTGTGCTAGACACCGACAACTCAGCTAAACTTTGATAGTAAAGCTTGAGCTTGTGGCGCAGCTCACGCAGGGGGGAGGATGAGGCATTATAATTTTTTTATCTTTTTTGAGTATATACTGTATGAGTAAATCACTATCACATGCCTCAATAATTGGACCTTCATGTAAGAGTTCTCTTTAACAATCATCACCCCCCTTCAGAAGAAAGTTTATCACCACTATCAAGAATCAGGTACCAAAATCTCACTCCACCAAAGGCATTGTATATGGTATCCACTTCTCAACCAGGAAGTGCTATGGCAATCATTCCCTCCACCATTTAAAGTACTTTGCATTTATACATCCCATTTAAGGGATTGCAGAAATTATTTATGCCTCCACCCAAAAAACTGAGACTAACATCTGCTCCTTCACCTGAGGTATTGTGATAATTATTTACTCATTTATCAAGAGGCATTATAATAATCAACCACGAGTTCATTTGAGGCACTAGGGTGATCATCTTCTCCTCCATTTGAGACATTGTGATATTCATTCACTCCACCCAAGAAACAATGGAAGTCATCCACACCCTTCATTTTCAGCCATGATAGAAGCAGTCGAAATACATGAAAGCTACAAACAATTCAACTTGATCTCAACCAATACATTGACTTCGATATAAATTGTCGAGGCATGTGAGAAAATTTAGTCCCACATCATATAAATGAAAAGATTGCGGTGCAAAAGTAATAACAGTACTTCCTACCCACAACTAAAGCTTTAAATGAAATTGGATTAAAACATTGATGTATCTAGCCAAACTTATAGATCATTTTTATGCTCCTAAGCAAGTAGCGTTAAAGCTCAAATTATTTAGAAAGTGCATTTTGACGACATGTTCCTATCAATTAGTAATTTATCATCATGTCAAGGTCCAAGTGGAGATCAAACTTTAGGTAGAAATAAAGGTTGTTAGGATCGTATAGTTGATAGAAAAGACTTCGATTTTTAGTAGATGTGAATAGTTCATGAAACAAGGTTCAAAGGAGAGCATGCATTTCTTTTGGAAACTATTAAGGGCATTTTGTTTTCAGATTATATGTGCTAGACAGTAAAAAAACTATTGATAGAGATAAATCCATAATCTGTGAAACATGATTGAAAGAAACAGTTCCACCAAACTAATTAAACAAAATTTCAAAAAAATTAAGGATTTGTTCAAGCTAATACTAATTACCCTGCAAATCAAATAGCCCTACGAAGAAAATCATTGTTAGTTAAAATGACAACCATAATATATATTTTCAGTGCAGACGTGTAATTGAAAAACACCATTTGTGTCTCAACAGAATGTGTATCCACAGGATCAACTATAAAAAATGAAGAATTGTAACACCAAACTCCCATGAAAAAGCTACTGTGTCAATTCAATATTTGGATTGTCGAAGGTGTATGACAATGATATAACTAAGGAAAAAGGTACATCGTACCTTATTTACACGAATAGGTTTTCCATATAATTTAATCATGTTCAAAATCTTGATTGCCTGACAGTGAAAAAGAAGTATCAGTGTTTTGGAGATGCTCCAATAAAGACTGTTAGTGAACTATTCTTAAGAATTATTGAGAAATCAAATTAAGCATCTAAGACTCACATAGTCGGCATCTTCTTCGCTTCGGAACTCTATAAAACCATATCCTTGGTGAAGATTTGTCACTCTATCTTTTGGAACATATACATTAACTGGACAAAAAAATAGTCAGAAAGGTTACATTTTTAATGCAGCTATAAAATTAGAATTTGCAAATTAAGAACTACTAAACATACAAAAACTTGTGTTTTGCAAGGAAACTACAAGTATAATAATGCAATCATCAATTAAATTAAAAGCAATCAATCCAGCATGAAAATCAATGAGCAACTAAATTTTCTTTATCACAATTAAATTTCAGTTGTATAATTTGAACATCATCAATAGCTCCAGCATGCAATTAACAAGACATCTAGAAGTTAGATAATAAAAACAACAGCAAACTAAACATCAATTTCCTAAGAAGAGTTGGCTACATTAATCATTTGTCTACATGGCACTCTATCAAACAATAGCCCCACTATAGCTCCTAAATTTAGATTTAAAAAAAAAAAAAATGCCAAAGCAAAAAAATTCAAATCACAGCTAACAAAAGTAGATACCTTGATGAGAATTAAGTACCCAAACATGAAGGAATCAAGCATTCAGCATAAAATTGAATTTGGAATAAAAAGATTAATTGAATCAAACGATTACTATCGCATGCATCTAAATTCTATTCATAGATCTTCACACAAAATTAGTGGATATGTTTGGCCCAAAATCAGTCGCAGTCTAATTCCAATTCCAGATAAGCTAAATTGAATTTTCAGTTAAATGTGAACCAAATACTGAAACCAGAAAACATAGAAAAGAATGCAGATGCTGGACCATCCCACAAACAGCAACTCCTGATAATCTAGAAGCCATCAGCTGCAGTTGCTGCAGTAATGCCAATTTTCAATCTGATAACAAAACTATAATTAAAGGTAAATACCAATTTTTATTTCACTCGATTATAGGGGCACATAACTTTGAGGCTTGGATGCCATCTGGATGCCATCTGGATGCCATCTGGATGCCATTGACATATTAGGAGACAGGTGAGACAAGTAGTGACAACAAAAGGATGATGGTGGGAAATCATAAAGGTGTGCTGCGAAGCTACATAGGACATCTATTATAAAACTTTTTGTAATTATACCATTTTTCATGAGTAACTGAGACTAATTATCATAATAGTGAAAAACGTCTTATTATAATAATCTGGTATCTATAGATCTAACTAAAATATTACCTGAAAAAACTTTTAATCATGGTTTCTTCATTATAAATAT
Source organism: Gastrodia elata (assembly GCA_016760335.1). NCBI lineage: Eukaryota > Viridiplantae > Streptophyta > Magnoliopsida > Asparagales > Orchidaceae > Gastrodia > Gastrodia elata. The sequence goes on along the minus strand of CM028671.1, from coordinate 68,603,769 downwards.
TTTTAACCAAGTAGTAATGCTAAATTTGTTCACTTGCTAGAATACACAATGCTGCAGAATTATATTGTATCAATTTTAAAGCTAGTGATAATACAACAACAACATCAAGTAATAGTCCCGCTAAGTGGGATCGACTCCATGAATCCTATTTTTCATTATGCATAATCAATAAATGCCCCTCCTCGAGTCCCAAATGAAGAAGATATTTTCTCCCCATATCTTTTTATGTCTTCTTCTCCCTCTTTTAACATGGGAAAAATTCATATACATTTTTCTAATAAAGACATTGAATGATCTACGCTAAGTATGCCAGAACCATCTTTAGACAACATTCTCCTATCTTATCCACTATTTAAGCAATTCCATCATTTGCTACAAATGAACTAATTTCTCATTCTATCCTGTCGAGTGTACCCACTAATCAACCTTAGCATCCTCATTTTTATAACACTTGTTTTATCAATAAGTTTCTTCTTTGTTAGTCAACATTCAACCACATAACATAGCCGGTTGTATAGCTGCTCTATAAAAATTTCCTTTAATTTTTAATGAGATTTTCAGAATGCACAATACTCCAGAAGTGCTCCTTCAATTTAGATCCTATTAATCATATCACTGCCTATTTCATCATTATTTGAATAAATGTGCCAAGGCATTTGAGCCTCTCGCTCTTCTAGATTACACAGTCCTCAATAGTTGTCCTCGAGATTATGAATTCTATTATGATTAAAGTAAAACTCCATCCATGTATTTTGTTTGACATACTAAGACAAAATTTTAAATTCTAAATTAGTAATCCGCAACTTGAATTTTCTTTAAATTCCATCCCAAGTCTAATAAATTATTAGATAGTCATTTGCAAACAACATGCACCAAGGAACCTCCTTTCCAGTGTATACTAAAAGAACTAAGAGTAGAGTGCTGATGTACTCCGATACTAACATGAAAATATTTAGACAAGTCTCCTTGCGATCGAGCACATGTTACAACTCCATTAAATATATTTTTAATAGCACCAATAACACAATCGTTTTATGTCCAATAATCTACAAAAAATTTCACTTAGTACTCTCTCATAAGCCTTTTCAAAATTAATTAGATCTTTTCTTTCTCTAAAATTTTCTCTCAAATCTCTTGATAAATATTGACTTCTATAGTAGATCTACCTAACATAAAATCAATAAATTTTGCAAAACACAAGTATCAATTTTTTTTAACTTTCTCTCCCACCCACTTTGTTTCTTGAAGACAAAATTCTTATTCTCATATTAATCATAAAATCTACCAACTCAAAAAGCTTGCTAGGGGGAGTACAAATATTCCAATCACCAAATTTTAATTTAGTATCCTGAACTTACTTCTTGACATGCATTCATTCATAATGCAAAAGCCATTACTTATTTGACACTACACCCGGGCACCGATGTAGCGACTTTTACACATATTTCACAATATTTAGGCAAAGCAACACATCACTTTCAGGGGATACCCTAGCTCTAGCACAGATTTTTTAAGTATTTATATCATGAGCAGATTAGATAAAGCTTTATACTTATTGTCAACTACCTATCATAACCCTCCTCCTTTCTCATTTAGAACTTGAGACCCATTAATGCATGTGCTAATAGAATACAAAAATACTTGAAAACATCTTTATTAACATATTAAATAATATTTTGGAGAAGTTGTACTTTTCATTGAGAACAAGTTTCTAGTACCAAATGCCAAAGAAGTTCACTTGAAGATTTGTTGTGCTGATATATTATTTTAGTTTGCATTATACATATAAGATATTGTAACATGCGTTGTTTGAATTTATTGAGCACTTGCATCTTTATATATGTGCGAGGATCAATTTTTGGAAGAGAAAGTAATGGATAATATATATATATATATGTATATATATATATATGTATATATATATGTATATATATATATATGTATTATGTGGGTGTGTGTCAATATATATTATATATATGTGAAAATTAAATTTAGTCATTTCACATATCAAAGAAAAGTTGAAGATATATATATATGCTTTTTACAAAATATGGCATTGAAATTGATTATTTTTTCTCCAAATTTTTGCAAGGAAAATAGTTATACTTATAATACACATGCAGCACCTGTGTCAAAATTGAAAACTCAGTTGAGTCCAACTATCTAAAGGTAACTTGATTCAATAAAAAACTTTGTATTATTTCTTTGACACAAATCTTCAAAATACAATGATAAAGTAAATTCACTTATTAATTCTATAGTTCATTATGCAATATGCTATTTTATAAGTAGTACATGCATTAATAACTTTATTCCACTTAGTATAAAATGAGTAAAGTTTCCATATAAAAATCTCGTTAAGCTATAATTTAAAAAAAATAAATTAATAGCTTTATTAATTTTTACAAGTAAAATGCCCGATAATTAACAACAGACGAAGTAAACCTGCATATTATACCCCTTCTGTACATACTATTTAAAAATTCATCCATTTTTGAATATTTTACAAGAATAGTAATACTCACAAATATTTATCATAAAGTATGTATATATATACATATATATCACATATTATTAATAAACACCCTTGAATATACCTCAATTAAAACTAACAATTAGTTTTATAAATAAATTAGATAATTTAATTTTTATTATGTAATTCATATTTTTATTTCAAATTTTATAGCAAAAGAACATATAGTACATGTATGTGTCAATGTATGTTTAATGCATGCCTCATATTTACTAAGATAACAAACTTAATTCTGTTCAATTTAAGGACCAAATTTTTGTTTAAATAAGCACAAGACCATTCTAAACATAACTGAAAATTGTGGATCTACATTATCATGTGAAAATCAGAGGATCATTTCGATAAATTAAACATAAAATAGCAAAACCAACACACATTATTAGTTATCCAACTTTATCAATGAGTATAAATATGAAAATCTCCATAAAAAGCTTAAATGCTAATTGATACAGAGAAATCAATACATTCAGAGTGTATGACCCAGAGAAATATATGTACTTTTACAGCAGCAATGAATGAAAAATTTACTTCGGTTTGAGTTTGTTACAAGTTTGTGTAAGAATCGCATAAGAACGGCCACGAATTTACCTATATCATGTACATATACGAACGGAAAATCAAAGATATGTCCTGTTCTGATGAAATAAACCATTAAATATAGCACCTCTTGGAGCAACCAACTATTATATTATTTACTACTATTTAAGAAAGTGGTGCCGGATAACTAATTATTGATATGAACTTAACTGCAAATATGCTGGGAGCAAAGTAAATACTTAATCACTGTTATTTAAAACAATTTAGACTCAAGAAAATTCAACGTTTAAGAAAAGCATGTTTCCACACTGTTTCTATTGGAGAATTCAAACTTGGTTCAATGTACGTGAAAATTCATCTTAATAAATGCATGAGTACATGAATTGCAAGTTTAATTGACAAGGTTTTGTATTTATAGAGGTATAATTCCCATTGTTAGTTTCTTATTCAATAATGGTCACTAGTGAGTTATAAAGACAAGTAATATCAAGATCTAGATATTCCAAATATCTTAAGAACTCAGCAAATTTCATTTTAATATTGTAAAACTCATTTCCAAAATAGGGCTTCACTATCTGCATCTGGATTTTGCATCCAGAACAACGACCTTGAGCTGGGTAAGAGTTCTCTTCCTAAGACTTTGCAGTAACAGTCTACAGCATTCCAAAAACCTTTTATAACTAACTCACCTCCGAAGGCCCTTTACCCTCCTAAGCACCGTGAATGCAACTCATACCTTCATGTGGCTCAACTAGTCACCACCCTTTTTGTTCAAAGAGGACTGTTCGTTGCTCACCAGATGTTGGATATAATCTCCAATCTATGACTTGGGCACAGTATGAAGGTTAAAAATGTGCGAAGTGAGCAACTGTGCCACTAGATCTCTATTTGCATGCCTTATAAAATTTAGGGTCACTCCTATCTCACCATCAGTCCAAAAGCCCTCTCCCCACCTTGCAATTATAGTCTAGATTAATTTGGTGAGGACCCTCTTTTTAAGTGTTAAAATATAAATTTAAAAATAGAAATATGTGACACATTTGTGTAAAAATAAAACAGTTGTTTTTCTTTTTTCAAATTAGATGTTGCTAGAAAAATTTCAGCCCCAGTAATCGTTCCTTTCCAGCAGTCTTTGCTGGTATCTTGCATCTTTGCCGATATTTTGGCACTATAAAAACTTTCTCTGCCCTCACTTTCAAAATTTCTGTTGCCAACTATTTGCGTTTAATTCACATTTAAGTTTCTTCGATGGATCAATCTCACCTCTTCAGGCAGAAACTATTATTTCTAACCCAACTAATTTGTTAAGTTAAAAATAATCTTAAGTTTGAAAGGGCGTTAGAGAATCTAGACCATTGACAGGCAACTGTATAACACTTCAATCTATGAATGAGTAGTAAATGTATTGTAAGTTTAATTCTATAGATTTTGCACTTGAAAACATATTAAGATCCATTATTTATTTCTATTTTATGACTAAAATTATAAGCGTTTTTATAGACACTTAATAGCATGTATGAGATTATCCGACCTGGCCAAATAAATGTCAGAAATGAAGATTTGACGGCTGACAATCTAATTAACTAATATCATTTGAGCATGCAAAGTCGCAAATAGAAAATATATCATCCAAAACCAAAAGGCACAAATATTATCAATACAAAAAAGGAACTAAAACTTGCATTCATCTAATAATTTCTAAATATTGCAAGTAAAACAACGTGTATCAGTATAAATATGACTATAATAACACAACAACAGCACTAAGTCTAACTCGTATTCGGTGGGGTTAGCTACATGAATCCTTTGTTTTCATTGTGCACGATCAAATAGAAGCCCTTCCCTAAGCTCCACATAGGAAAAATCCTTTCTAATGGTTTCTTCCCGTATCTTTTTCAGCCTTCCTCTTTTAATAAAGGCGAAATTCCTAATCTTACTTTTCTAATAGACGTATTGCACGATCTACACTTAACATGCCTAAACTATCTAAGGCGACATTCATTAATCTTATCCACTATTTGAGTGACTCCAACCTTGTAATGACTCTAGGTCATTTGGACAAAGGACGTTAAAATCCCTGCTATATCTAATTTCTGTTGTTTACCTGCAAAATTCTGTTTTCTGTTAAAATTCCAGCTAGAATTCGTTTTTGTCAAATTCCAACTTGATTATGTTCACATGCTATAAAAGATTGATTAAATCAGTGTTTTAGGAAGTTTTTGAGAATTTATTTTCATAATCTTGGTATTGATTATGAAATTGAATGTAATACAGATTTTTTTTACGACAATTAAATTACCTGTCTTCCAAAGGAAAGAAATCGACGTTTCTCTTTTTCCTGCAATGAATTATGATTCTGGATGCGCCATTACCTCAGGAAACCGCCGAAATCAAGGTGACGATTTCCAGAATGTCCTATTTAGAACAACTGAGCGCCCTCGACTCGCACAGAAGTCGCCACCTCTCGACCCCTCTTGTCCAACCCACCGACGCTCGCCTCCTTCGCCTAAGGCTGGCAAGACGATTCTTGAAGCCTGTGGTAGAGATGCAGAAGCCGACGGAAGTCCTCAATAGAACATGAGACGATCCTCTGCATCTGGCATTAACTCCTTCGCATGATCACCTGCTTCACTCAATTCCCTTCTGCACTCGACCGATTCCTAAGGTACGATCTGTTTCATGTAGGAGATGGGAAGTCTGTATATAAATAAAATAATAATTTTAGTACTTCAATATTCGAAACTTAATTTCATACGCTCAATCACAAATCTAGTGTTGAAAAAACGATATGATGTAAATCATAAGCCAAGCTATATGATTAGAAAATTAGTACTAATCAAATTAACATTAAAGTGATATTGGGATTCAGCACTAGTTCTACCTTGCACTATCAAATTAGTTGTTCTCAGCTTTTGAAGAAATTTAGAATTTTATTTATTTTTAACATTATGGTGCTTTGAACCTAGTATTTAACAATAACTTAGTCGTATTTAATCACTTAACTGAATACTAGATTATTAATCATAGTTGTAGAGGGAAATTGATATCTAAATTGCAGTGTGATGTTTAGGTCTGACCAGCTAAAACTAGGAAGAGAATTTAACAGATCTAATCGATAAGTGGTACAAATCAATCATTCAATAAATTCTTATGAGGATAAGAAGTTACAAGTTCTATATGACGTGTAATGAAGTCAGTTATAACTGCCTATGAATGTCGTCAATAATTAAATCAATAATTATTCTTCTTTAACTTGCTTTAGTGCACACAAAGTTTTTGGGTACCAACTTTGACCATACATAATAGCTCAAGAAGTTTTTATATATTGATTTAATGAAGCATGTGTGGTGTTGCTCTAGCATAATAGAGGAATATTATGCTGATAATGAGAGGTTTAGTTTAGTAAATATATTACCAATTCAATTAGACTCCTTTTACACATACATTGTAATCTAATTCATATTTTCTTTCATATAAAGTTGTCTAAATTCTTCGAATCTAATCAAGTGTGATTCTAGTTTAAATATAATACTTTAGTGTTTATGTAATGATCCTAAGTATACTTATAACTTATAAATTAGGTCTTCTATCTTTATTGTAAGGGAATGAGGTGCTCGATATCATTTGTAATGTGAGTTATAGATTAAAGTAACCAACTAAAGCCAAAAGTTGGTATAAGAATACTAATTCTAATTTTGTATATAGGCAGTTTAAGAGTTTAATAAAATTTCAATTAAAACTTTTGCAGACACAACATATTTGTGAGTGATTCGTCTTATTAAGTCAAACACAAAGATACACTGGATATCATATTCTATACTTTTATTTGCTTTTATTGCTGCTTAAGAATCGCTTTGAGCCTATTCCGTATTGTTATTAAATGCATTATTTTTAATACTAATGACGTGAAAGAAACAAAGTGATGTTTATGTATCTTGTGAAGTTGCAAAAGATTCCAAAACGATGGCTGAATAGGTTAGGGATGGGACTAGTCTATCGAGATCCATAGGGTGCCATCTGAAGCCTTTGAGGGGGGCCAAGTGATAAACATGCTTTTATTGAACTCAGCCTCAAAATCCTGGCTTTGTCCATCAAAATCATTAGCATCGCTTCATGATATCAAGACAAACACAAATATGAATTTTTATGCAATTAATGATTATCTTTGAAAATTTGGCATGTGATAACCATGACAAAAAAATGTTTATTTGTAGGGATTATGATTATTATTTGCATTGAAATCTGGAGCCTTTGGAGGATTTGCTTGGAGAAAAGCTGAACTTGATTTACTTGGTGTAAACCTTCATAACTTGATTTACTCTTTCAGTCTGACCATCCGTTTGAAGATGAAAAGCTGTACTCATAGCTAGAGTAGTACCCAGATCTTGGTGCACAACTTGCCAAAACTTAGAAGCAAATCTGCTATCTTTGTCGGATACTATGGATTTCGGAATATCATGCAGCTTGACAATTTCTTTGACATAGAGCTTTGCTAGCTTCTCAACAGAGTTAGTCTGACGGATAGGAAAAAAGTGCACTAATTTAGTTAAATAATTTATTATAACCCAGATTGCATCGGCGCCAGATTTTGTGCGAGGCAATCTCATAACTAAATCCATTAATATATCAAATCGTTTTCATTCAGGAATTTCTAATAGATGTAGAAGACCACCAAGACTTTGGTGTTCGGCCTTTACCAAGTTGCAGGCATGACACTTAGCCACAAAATCGGCTACACTCTTCTTCATACTGGGCCACCAAAATGATTGTTTCAAGTCCCAGTATATTTTAGTACTGCCTGGGTGAACGAGATATCCAGAATTATGGCCTTCTACCAAAACTTCACGGTGCATGGATTTAAGAATCCACAGACGATTTTCTTGATAAATTATACCATTACGCATATGCAAATCTTGATGACGACCACCTTCAATATCGACTTTGAATTTCAGATAATCTTCGTCCTTGGTCAACAAGATGGAGACATCACTGTGGAAGGTGGGTTCCACATTGATATTTACAAGAAGCGAACTCAGCATATCACTGCTAATTGGGGAAACTTCAAGCTTACGAAATTCTTGTTCTAAAGAACTGGAGGCAATCATGGCAGATAGAGTAGCACGACGGCTAAGAGCATCGGCCACTACATTTGCTTTACCTGGATGATAATGAATACTTAAATCATAATCACCAAAGGCCTGGTGGTCTTCTGCATCCATTAGAAATTCTTGAATGAAAATAGTTTGATATATTAATGGATTTCGTTATGGGATTGCCTCGCACAAAATCTGGCGCCGATGCAATCTGGGTTATAGTAGATCGTTTAACTAAATCAGCGCACTTCCTTCCTATCCGTCAGACTGACTCTGTTGAGGAGCTAGTAAAGCTCTATGTCAAAGAAATTGTCAGGCTGCATGGTATTCCGAAATCCATAGTATTCGACAGAGATAACAGATTTACTTCTAAATTTTGGCAAGCTGTGCACCAAGATCTGTGTACTACTTTAGCTATGAGTACAGCTTTTCATCCTCAAATGGATGGTCATACTGAAAGAGTAAATCAAGTTCAACTTTTCTTGTAAATGTTGCAAATGATTCCAAAACGGTGACTGAATAGGTTAGGGATGGGGCTAGTTTATCGAGATCCATAAGAGTGTCATCTGGAGCCTTTGAGGGGGGCCAGGTAATAAACATGCTTTTATTGAACTCAGCCTCAAGATTTTGGCTTTGTCCATCATAACCATTAACATCGCTTCATGATATCAAGACAAACACAAATATGAATTTTTATGCAATTATTGATTATCTTTGAACATTTGGCATGTGATAACCATGACAAAAAAAAATTATTTGCAGGAATTATGATTATTATTTGCATTGAAATCATATTTTTCTGCAATTATTACATATCATTTTCACTTTCTGCTTTTGTTTAAAGTATAATATTTAATATCCTATGTACTTAGAATGTGCATTAAAGCATTAATTTTATAATGCAAACCAAGTATAGCTAGAAGAGGCTTAAGGATGTTATAAAGAATTGTAGTGCTGAATAGCTTTTACTTCTTTTCAAAAGACAAATACTTATTTTTGTATGCTATCAAATATATAATATTCTGAACAATGTGATGTTGAATTGAATGAATGATATTTCTTATTCTTGTATGGCTTTGGATATTGTTTAAATGTATTTTGCTTAATCGCCAATATGATTCTGTGGAAAGATGTACCTATATTAGATTGGTTATTACTAACCTAACATGGGTCATCACAAACCTTGCTACAGATAAACTCATTTCTCAATCTATCTTGATCATAAGGTCCTCAAAGTTATATCCTCGAGATTAAGATTTCTAATATAGTTGAACTTACATTTCGTATATTTTATTTTAAATCTACTAAGGGAAAAACCTTTAGATTGTCAAGTAGCCTCTACAACTCAAGTTTTGCTTTCTCCATCCCTAGCTTTATTAATTAAAAGAACGCCATATGCAAATAACATGCACCAAGGAACCTCATCTTGAATGTGCTCAGTAAGAATATTCATAATTAAAGTAAAAAGATATAAGCTAAGAGTAGAGCTTTGATGTAGTCCAATAGAAACCCAAAAACTATTAGACAAGCCACCTTGAGATCAAACACAAGTTATAGCCCCATGTATATATCTCTAACAACATCAATATATGCAACACAAATCATTTTTCTCTTGAAAGCTCTCTAAAGAATTTTTCTAGTACTCTAATCAAAAGCCTATTCAAAACAAAAAATTAAATGAATTTTTCTTTCTTTAAATATCTCCATCAAACCTCTTAATATAAGTATAACTTCAACGGTGGATACAATTGACATAAAATATTATTGAGATAAAAGTATCCTTTTGTAATTTGTACTCATCCCAAAAAATCAACAAATGATACATTAACTTGAGTCGTCTATAACTTGCAATCTTGAGCATGCCTTTGTTCTTGTGAATATGCATAACAACACTCTTTTTTCACTCATCTGACATATTTTTAGTCTTCAAAATAACATTAAACAACTTGGCAAGCTAATAAATCCCTTCCTCACTCAAACATTTCCATACATTGATAGGGATCTTAATTAACTTAATTAATCCGACTACTTTTCCGCTCTTCATCCTCTTTAAAGCATTCCAAATTTCAACTTTATTAACACGGTGAATTAAAGTGTAATTAAAACTACTTTTATAACAATTTTAACTCACTTATATTAATTATATCGGTACGACATTCATTAATAAGAATAGTAAAATAATCCATCCAAGTTCAATATCTTTATCTTTACAAAGATTTTTTATTCTCGCCTTTAATATAATTAACAAGGCTTTGATTCTTTACTCTTAGTTTGCTTAGCTTATAAATACGTCTCTCTCCCTCGATAGTTTCTGGATTATTATATAAATTCTCGGATGCTGCACTCCTAACATCATGAACTGTTATAAATATGACTGATGATATTTATATGTTAGATTTGCCAATTAACTATTGATTAACCTAGTTTGGAAAAAACTAATGAATATTAGAGTGGATATGAAATTAAATTGGAATTAAACAAAAATATCACTTAAAAATAAAAAATTTAATTATAAAATTTAATGTGTGCAAAATTAAAAAGCTACTATGAAAAATATCTTAAATGATTAATTCTTTGTCACATTATTGTGAATATTATACATAAAATATTGCTTTAAAACTTTAAATAGATCACAAGTAATCTTGTAAAATTTATCTATTTATTTATTTGCATTTTCTAAGAAACCTCATTACTCGGACTCCATTAATAAAGGAGACTACCCGTAAGCTTTGTACCAATATAGGGCTTTTCCTCGCGCCCTCTCTAGAAAGGAGGCTACTTCTTAAGAAGTTTTACCTCATTGCACTTTAATTTTTCTTTAATTACTCACACCCCTTCACTTAAGAATGGCTATTTTTATAAATATTTACCCAATAAGGGCTTAACATAGAACACTTCAATGCTACTCCCAATTAAAAATATTTCATATTGCAATAAATACAAATCATTCCTTAATCCATTATATTTCTTATTCAATTAATAATGTATCATTAACTTAAAAAACTAGACGAATGAATAATTAATTAATAAAGCACATTAATTTCATAAAAACCTTTATGCCATGCCATGATTTAAATTTAAAACTTTTAAGAAGAAAAAAGACTCAAAATATTGCATTGGAAAATGTAAGCAAATTTTTTTTAAATTATTGATTGAAATTATTGAATATAAACAAAATGGAAGAAGTGGAATTACTATAAATAAAAGTAAGATTTACCATTAAATTTTAATGTCTAGATTGTCTGAAAGGAGTTGATCCCTTAAACACTTGTTCCCAATAAATTTGACCCGATTCAAAGGATTAACAATTAGATATATAATAATATTAACTGTCTTAATAATTATAGATTATTGAACATGATATATTAGGGCTTCAGAAGATAGTGCATGGGACTGTGTCGATTGTACTCGCTATGGTTAAGAACTAATAAGAGAGCAAATACTCGAAGTTTGATTATTAAAATGGTTGCCTAAGCTTTAAAAATGGCAAGATTAGGACAGCTCAAAGAGTTGTTCAGTGGGATATAATGCCTATGCTATCTAACCAGAGGGATCAAAATTATGATTTTAATATTAAACCTTTGATTTCAACATAAATATTCAATATTATTAAAAAATACCCTTAGAGAATGTGGACAGGTCGTCAGAACAAATAGAGTTTGTGTCAATGTTAGAAGCGGCATTGAAGCGTGAAACCAGAGATTTAAAAACTTTTTAATGAGATGCAGGGCAAATCTGTAAATTTAAGATTTTAGAATTTCAAATAAATTATTGAGAGAAGGTAGTGTGGAAGAAGGGAACAGGAAGAGAAGGATGGAAAGAGGTTCAACTAGCTAAATATATGGAGAGGACTAAAGAAGGTGGAGGAGGAACATGGGATTAGTTTTGGGGTTGCTATGGGATGTAACGACCCAAAGTCATTACTTTGCGATTTAGGTCAAATCCCGCCTCAATAATCAGGATCCCGGGGAATTTCGAATTAGGGCAAACAAAAATACCCTTAGATAAGAATAATTTTAAGATCAAAGTGCCATAATTTGGAAGAAATCCGAATAAAGGAAGCTCCCGTTTTATGTTCTGAATTATTTAAATTTTAAAAATCAAAAACATTGAAATACATGTCCAAAATCATTATTTTCAGTGTCATTGTGTTAAGTATATTATTTAAAGGTTGCTCGAGAAGTTACATCAAATTCTAAGCGCCTGTTTGATCGTGGTTAATTTTTGAGGTTAAAAATCTCAAAAATTAATATAAAATAAAATATTGTTCTAAATCGAAAATTTTCGGCACGGGAGTGTTCTTTATGTCATAACACACATCGGCGTCAAGTTTCGTTATTTTTGGACCCCAAACGGCGGATAAATGTGAAAAATTTAATTTTAAGTAATTTTCTAAAAAGTCCTTCACATTCCCTTCCCCTCCCCTATTCGCCCGATTTCCCCCTCCCCGATCGCAGGCTCTGTCACAAGAAAAAGCCTGCTCTGCAGGCAGAAGTTCCGCCTGCTACCTACGCTGTTTTGGCGTAGGTTGGTCGGCCCTTTTGGCCGACCACCCCCTCCCTTCCCTCCTCTAGTTAAACCCACCCCCCTTCGCTCCCTCTCACCCTCACAGCAGCAGCCCCTCCCCCTCATCTCCCTACCTATTGCTAGCATGTCCTCCCTCCCAGCCAAGTCTCTTGCCAGCAGCCCTCCTCCTCAACCCCGCCAGCCAGCTACCCTGCTGCCGGCCAGCCCCCTTCTCCGGCCAGCCAACAACAACGAACCCAGCCTCCTCTGGCCGTCCAACAGCAACCCAACCAGCCCTCCTCCAGCCAGCCACTTACCAGCCTCTGGCCACCTCGCTCCGACCTCCCTCCGTTTTCTGGAAATCCTAATCCTAAAGGTAGGAAGAGAAGTATAAGAGAAAAAAACATGGAGAAGAAAAGATAAGAAATTATTTTACTATTTTTTTATTATATATTCTTTATTATCTTTATGAATATAAGATTATGTCATCATATTAACATTGTTGTCATTAATCAATAATTATAAACATTACATATAATGACTACTATTTTAATTAAAGCGTTTTCATTTCAACAGTCATTTTTATTATGTTCTTCTTTCATTCTTATATTATTATGATCATTAAAATAGTGATAATAATAATATTATATATCAATATAATTGTTATCCTCAGTGACTTAATAATGCTACAATGAATATTACTGCTATCGCAGTATCTTAAAAATTGAACTTCAATCATAATGAGAAAGCGAAAGAAGAATATAATCAAAATGAAAATAAATATTACTCCTAAGAACATTGGCTAAAAGCTAATTTAAAAATATCCAAATCTAAATGCAAATCCAAAAGTCGAACAGTCAAATTTGAATTTTAAAGAATAAATGTACCCAGTATATGAATGTATTACTTCTTTAAAAATTTATTGTTGCTTAGCTTCGCTTATTTGCTTTGAGCCAAATTCATTTGAAGCTTGGTTTATTGTTCGGAACCAATGTGGCAACATTCTTGAGCTACTGGAAAAATGATATCAGTAACATTAATACTTGGTTAGTTGTTAGAAATCAACATTGTTTTCATTCGTGGGTTGCTGGAAAATGACATCAATAACATTAATGCTTGGTTGGTCGTTAGAAACCAACATCCTTTTCATTCATGGGTTGTTGAAAAAATGATATCAACAATATTCGTGAGTCACTGGAAAAATAACATCAGTGACATTCGCGATGGGTTACTAGAAAAATGACATTAGTAACCTACATTTTATAATAATACTTATTGCAGGAAACTTTTATTCATTTTACGCTATTACTTTACTTTTCCTGCATTTTTATCCTTATATCTGCTAATCGCATATTTGCTTTTATAAAAACGTAATATATTTTGTTTACTGTGGTACTTAGAGTATTCTCTAATTACTATGAATTCCAATCCTGATATTATTTTATATACAATACCAGGTCAGGTACTTCTAGGAGAGCTTAACCAAGAATCTTGAAAATTTTTACTGGCGGAAGAATCTACGACGCAACTTTTACTTTTATTTTATTTTTACTTTTTCAAAGTTCATCTCGTGTTCTAGCAAATGAACTTTGTCAAAAGTTTGTTGGCTACATTATAAAATTTGAAATATTATTAAATGAGAAATGTCTTATGGTTTTTATATGTGCTCTTTTTCTTTCTCAAATTGCTCAATATGATCCTGCGGTATGTGAGTACCCGATGTCGGGACAATTCTTGTTGAACCGATGACGGGCCCCCACAGGGGAAGAGGTCGCGACCAAAGTTTGGCCACAAATGGTGGCCATCAGCACCGGAAAGAAGAAATGAGAGGGAGAGAGGGACTAAGAGGATTTTTGTGAGCTTCCTCAAGCATCCCTACAGTTGCGAGGTCCCTTCGTGTATGAGATTTATGTGGTAAAGAGAGCATCAGCTGGTTCTTAAGAGACCATTAAGGGCTGCTTAGGAATTATGGAAGGTTTAACTTTATTCTATTAGTTATGACAAATTCAATACAAAACCAATTATGACGAAAATTGCATTGCATGCAATAAAAAATAAGAAATTATGTGAGCAATTCTGAAATTACAAAATAACAGAGGTAAATAATCTTTTTTTGAAAATCACAGAATTTGAACAAAATTTTAGGAAGGCAAAAAATTGAATTTTAAGCAATTTTTTTAAGGAGCTTTACCAGCATCATCATATTTATTCACAGATAGCATTTTGTGTCTAATAGTTTCATACTATTCAACATTTTTAAGATTGTTGTGTGGTACTCCCATGACTTATATTTCAGTGTTTCTTCCGTCTGGTCATCCATTCCCCTTTTCATTTGAGAAAAATACATACAAATAAATACAAAATTATCAATAATTTACATTGGATTTTAGTGACTTAAGTTTAAGCAACAATAATAAAATTTGTGTATTCGCCTTATTTTCACTCAACTTTTTCTACAGACCAAACAGTCCCATGGTGATTAAAAAAAAAAAAAAAAAAAAAAAAAAAAAAGAAGCACAAAATCAACTGGTAACTTTAAACTAATAGACAAAATAATAAATATGTTCAAACAGAAGATTCAAAATAGAAGAGAAACAATGCAACAATGTTTAAACATTCAATATTATCACTACATGAAATTGACAAGATTTATGACTTTTACATATTATAAAATAATATGAAATGAAATTCTTAAAAGGAACTACAATACACACAAGAAATTAGGAAAAATACTTTATTTTTAAAAGAAAGATTAATAAAGAAATCAAAAACACTATCACACGCTAAATTGGTTGCAATATAAATGTTGGAGGTAAAAGACATACAATGACTATAAGAACATACCAACTGGCCCAGCTTGAACAAACAATTCCCACAGCAGCTCCTCTGTAATCTGCAGTTTAAAAATAGAAGTTTACGACAACAAATATTTCATGTACCAAAAACAACTTGATAATAACATAAAATGAAATTTGTCATAGTCCCTTGACTAAAAAACTTTAACCAATTTTAGTCTCGAACTACTCAAATTATCCAATTTAGTTCCTCGAGTATCATAAAGTTAAATTTATCCAATCAACTGTTAAGTTTAAAACCAACGAAGTTCCAAATAAATATATTATGATTGAAATGACCTTAAAATAAATAGTTGAATAATTTGAACTTATTGAATAGTTAAAAGACAACTTAAACAAATCTAGTAGTTTGAGACTACATTGGCCAAACTAAAATACTCAAGGAAATATTTTGGAAAATAACTATTAATAGAAATAAATAAGGCTGGCAAAAATATTTGAAACTTGGCACTTACTCGAAAATCCCTCGAATTTTGAGTCGATTCAAACAAGGCTTGAAATTTTCGAGTTGCTTCACGAGTTAAAAAGTCAGTCTCGAATGAATTTCAAGTCGAGTTTGACCTGGATAGGACTCAAACCGAATATAAAATCGAGTCAACTCGAACTATATAAACAAATAAAATAATATGATTTGCAGATAAATTAAACATCTTCAGTGGTAACCCATCTTCATTTCACACATCCGACCTTGTGTCTAACTCTCTCCACGGCAAAATACAAGTGAGTTTTTTATAAAAGACAACTAAATTTTTTTAAACGCGAAAAGGCGTCAGTTAAATCAGAGTTGTTCATTGAAATCCCAGTAAATCAACGTTATTTGATCATGCACAATAGAGACAAAAGATTCATTCAGCTGACGCCACTTAATAGAAGGTTTAATGTTGAAGTGTGTTTGGATGAAAAAATTAGTATCTTTATAAAGAACAGAGGCAAAGATAAAAATAAGAAAAAACTACAAGCTGTCGTTGCATTTAGCAGTATTTTTAATGGAGTACAGATATCATAATTTATATGCGTATTTATATAGACCCGGTATATTCAAGAGAATCGCTTAATTTCAAGATTTAAGACCCTAATTGTACACATCGATTTTGTTAAGTATTTATAACTGCTAAAATATTTCAATATTCCTTATTTTTATTAGTTGGCATGGTCAACTTTTTCATAACCCCAAGGATTTTTCTTGCCAAATTTAAATCTAAGCCAATTTCCAGTAAAACAGACCAAAACTGATCATATCGTAGCCTCCCATCAGATCGAAATATGCTAAATCACCTCAATTGTGAGTGCACAAACAAACCCTAGTTTGCATTTTTTTTTTAAAACAAACATATATCATACTTTACTAAAGTGTTAGTTCCCGATAGATAGCGCCTCCAAAACTCAGTCAAGACAATTTTATAGCATTAAAACCCCGAGAAAAAAATTACTTCCACGACTAATCTAGAAATATCACGGTCCGGAGAAAACGAAAATCTGGTAGAAAAAAAAATGTGGAAGGATGAAAGAATAAGAGAACCTGAGGGTCTAGATTGCCGACATAGGTGGTTGCTTCTTGGTTCCTCTCGGCGGAGTGCTGGCCGAGGAGATTCGCACCGACGCCGGGAGCGATCCGAGTAGTCATCGAGGGCTATTTCTCCTCACCCGCTTCCCGCTTTATTCCACTTTTCCCTCTCGGCGTTCAACGAGCAGGGCGTCGCTCTGCAAAATGCCCGGGGTTGATAGCTAAACGACGACGTACACCACAATACAGCGGGGATTGAGCCCGCCTTACTGGCTATTCTATTTAGGGGATATTAAATTTGAGATAATTTATTATATAAAATAATTAAACTTTAATAATAGTGAATTTCACAATTTATTATATTAAGTCTTAATCAAAATTTTATAAATAAAACCCATCCAATAGTGATAAGTTGTTTAAAAGATCTTACCAAAAAATTTAAAGTATGAAACTAGCTTGTGATTTTCTTTCACTAGCTTTCCAATCACTAGATGAGACAATCTTATCTTTAAGACTTTCAAATAAAGTTTGAGAAATTATATATAGATGGTTGATTGCAAGGAGTGTTGTATTTAGTGGAGCTTTGAGTGCAGCTCAAGAGATGAACCTAGGCGGGGTGCGCTCGGGCATTGCGAACGGACCCTGATATGGTAGAGCCTAGTGACCTTGGAGTAAGCCACATAACAACTACAAAGGTTATGAGTGGTTTTGGTTTAACCATTGATCAACCAAATGCAGGTAGACGTGCAACAAGTCAATACAAGCGAAGAGGCTAGGCACTGAGTAGGCGTCAGTCTAGCAGTTATGCTTCAAGTGGGGTCGGTTTAGCGTTAGCTGGATTGCTGAGGCTGATAGCCTGTGCCCAAACGCCAGAGGTAATACCCAGAAGAGCAATGCATCCATTTTTTGGGCGCTTATGTGAACCCAAGCATCAACAAATCAACCAATAACAAAGTTGGAACTGAGACCTGGCATCTTCATATGTACATTTATGTTGCATCTTTATATTGTATTATTATTATAGTCATTTACATAAAATCAAGACTTAGTTAAACTCTACTCTTAACTGTAAACACCTTTAAGATATACATTTGAATATGATATTAGTGTTATTTTTTATTTGCACTGTTATGTTTGCTAAATATGAGACTTCAATGTATGTGAAATCTTTGTATAATAATCTAGAGTTAGTGGTTAAGCAACTATCAAATACTGACTGCAAAACCTAGATTTTAAAAATATATTACATTTGAAAATTTTTGATACATTTAGGAAAAATATGAATTGTTAAGCATTATTATTTGAGTCATAATATAATTATATTTCACTCAATTATGTTGATGCAAGACAATGCATAAATTATGTTAATTTTTTTAGATAAGTATTTAGGCTTTAGATCCACATCCTATGCAAAACTTGAAGAACAAGTTTCGTTAAGATTGTCTTACAGATTAAGCATTTCCTAATTAAAGAGCTCATAAAATGTCTCTGTATTTTGTAATTGATTTAAATTATAGGACTAATTATATAATAATCTCAAGTTTTTAGAAGCCATTTAAAATTGAAAAACCATGCCGAAAATCTCTTTATCAGAGCATTTGATTTTTTATTAAATTAAGTATGCCAATAAATAAACAAAGGATAATTTTAAGTATTTTTCGAAAAAATTGATATATTTATTATTAAATTATTTTTAATAATTTTTCAAAGCTTTTATCTTTAAAAATTATATATATATATATATATATATATATATATATATATATATATATATGAAGTTTTTTCAATTTTGATTCCTCATTTTTTTCTTAATTATATATAGTAAAATTTAATATTATTTGGATTTAACAGGTCAAAAAATGCAATTACTATTTTTAAAATTAAATTATATATTAAAAAATTTAAAACCACTATTATTCAAAATTTAAATGGCAATTTAAAGGAAAATTATGCTGTAATTTAATAAAAAAAAATATTATGATTATATAAAAATATACACCAAAAAATATCTAACTAATAATTTTTTTTTTAATTTTTGCATATATAAGTCCTACAAAAAGTGTATTCTACTAATAATCTATTAACATATTGGATTGACATATCATCTATATATTTTGATGTATACTAATATAATGATACTCTTTAATGAATTGTTTACTGTTAAAGTTCGACCCAACCTGCGCCAAGCCCAATGCTACAGCCAGCCCAGGCGATAGAAAAATAAGAGAAATCTATGATCTGGAGGCATGCAGGTTGTAAAACCCACATGGATGAGAGTTCTTTGTTTCTATAAGAAAGTTTTGAGAGAACTATTGATATACTTTTACTTTTTATAAGATGCAATAGAGATATTAATATCTTATATAAAGAAACTTGAATTTTTAGTTGAGTATTGCTACACTTACACATTAGTATACACCAAAATATATAGATGATGTGTCAATCCAATGTGTAAGTAGATTATTTGTTAAATGCATTTTTTGATAAAACCTATATACAAAAATTACAAAAAAAAAAATTTCTAATTGATTCTAAATACTTTTAGGTATATATTATTATGTAAACATAATATTTTTCTTTTTAATTATATGTTGTCGGAACATTTATATACTATTTTCACCTTTGATGTGTTTTAAATTCCTAATTCTAACTAAATCCAGTACTTTGGCATGTTCTCTGAGTCAGATGTTACAGTCTTACTGCAACTGTTGTCGCCAACGTTTGTCAATTGTGGCTAGCAAATTCTGGCAATCAGTTCATGCTCTAAACCCTTATTTTCTTATAAATTTGTTAATAGGAGATAATTTGCATTTACATTAATTATACACCGAATAATCTTTTAAAATCCAGCAAACCCAACACTCCTTAGAGCCTTTTGAATCTAAGTCATAATAGAAGATAAGTAGGAAAATGGCCTTTTTATTATAGAAAGGTAATACACTAGTTCTCTCTATATTGTTAATTGTGAGTAATCATACCCTCAAATACACAAATTCTTTGCTTGAAAAAATAGTTTATAAACCTAAAAATCAAAGCAGACTCTCATCAAGCACAGCAGACCAACAATTTACACACGATATAACTTCACTTAGATTAAGATGCTATGTGCACACATGCCACTTCATTGTAACTTACAAGACATGGCAAGCAGATTCTCAGTGAAGTTTAACATTCAGAATCTTAAGGTATCCATCGATTATAGACAAAGCTGATGCCCTGTAACCACTGCCAAAAAGATTATAGTGGTTCAAATAATGATAGAGCATATAAAGATCCCTCCTATTTTCAAACCCAGGTTGCTTTGGCATCACCTGCATGGCAGAAAAAAATTCAAGAATAGCAAACAAACTGCTTTGACTACACTTTCGATCCATTGTGCAATAATAATTTTAAGCGAAACCTCATATATATCATTGAAATTACCATTATTTACATATCTAATACCCAAGCATTCATGTTTACATTCCTTGAAAACAAAATTCTTTAGTTAGGGGCTGTTTTGATAGGATGTTATGTGCAAAGTTTGTAATATAATTTTCCTATTTAAATAACTGTTATTAATAAAACACTTTTATAGAGATCGCAATTGTGTTTGGTTCAGTGTTATATAAATGCTGTGTTTTGTTACAATTTTTTTAGGTAATATTAGCCCATTACGTTTCCAATTATTTTATTTTATTTATTTTCCTTTTTTAGGTAACTTCACCCAGCAAAAGAGAAAAAAATAAGAACGCAAACAGATAACGTAGGAGACAAGGAGGAGACGAGGAGTTGCAGATAAAAAACGTGTAAACCGTCGGCAAGAATAGGAAAGATAAATCTCTATTCTTGGCAAAATTGCCATGGATCGACAAAGAAGAGAACTATAGGTAGCACTGCAATTCTTGAATGGCGGTTAATCTGGAGTGCTATCTGAATAACACTGGGGGTCTGGCAATTTTACAACTTTGCAATTTTTCCCAAGCTAACACAGCAGCGAACCAAACGGTTGTTATTTGTACGGCATTGAGGAATAGCTTAAAATTGCACCCAAATAACAGTAAACCAAACTAGCCCTTGATGCAAATAATTACTGAGAAAAAACTAATACAAAATAAAGTACTTTCAAGTAAAGTGATTGTTTGATACATGTTTGTTTTGGAGTAAGAATTAAAGTGGATTATAGTTTTTTTTTAGTTTGCTTTGTCTTTTTTACCTGTAAAGTAAAAAAGTAACAAATAAAATATAAAAAGGTCCTAACGGTCACTAATGGTAATTTTGTAGATTAAAACTGGTTTGAATAAAATAGTGTTAAGCTGACAAAGCTCCATAATTCTTATCATCACAAGGGTAAGAAAAAAAAAACGAGAAAAACAATAACTCCTCCCATTATAATTTGAGTGTAAAATTAAAAAAGCCACAATGCACTACACAATCTTAAAGGTTAATCAAACCGTCAAATATTTATTATGATAAAGCAAATACCTCAAAGTAAGAATTATAGAATGATTCACCAAATCCAGCGCACCATGACATTCCAAATTCAGCTTCATTGTGTCCATCTGGTGATTTCAAGAAGCAATAATCTTAAGTTGGAAAGGTTTTCCAGCCAAATTTGTCTAGGCACTTAATAAGAAACGATGCAGTTTTTAATACTCTACAATAATAAAATAATAATAATAATAATGTCAATATAATCCCCCAACTTCTTTGATTTGATTTAAAAAAAGCTCCAAAATTAATTTTCGGCTAAGCGATTAATGAAGCCCCTCTCAAGATGCTTATAAGATATCACAAAAATAGTGGAAAATGAGATAATATTTTAACAAAGTTAAATGGGGACTTTTAGAACAAGGATTCCATTATGGTTATACAATATAAAACACGATAAAGATAGTAGATATGGCATGCTCTTACGTAAAAAAAAGATTAGTGCATTGTACTTTTGTTTGGGCATAATTACAAATAAAGATGAGAAATTTTTTCAATGGTCATGAGTAGTCAAATGCATCAATCTATGAGATACCATAGCATTTTCCTTTGGAACAAATAGGAAAGTCATTTTAAGCAATTTTTGATGGTGCTGGAATTGGAAATTCCCATAAAATCAATAAGCTTATTTTGAAAGGAGGCACTCTCCCTAATTATTTGTTTTTAGTATACTTCATGAAAATATTGGGATAACTTTTACTTAGAACTGCTCTTTTTATTTCTATTTTTATATGATAGGAAATGGCCAACTTACAAAAGAAAAACTATTTTGGAACACTATCGCATGTAAATAAGATCGTAAGAAATCAATCAAGAATTTTCCAAAAAATTCATATTTGGCATTTCATTATTAAGGAGAATACCCAAGCATCAGCCTTCATGTAGTGTACAGATTTAGTAGCAATTCAAGCCTTTCCTTTCTATGATTTTACATTGAATTTTTTAAGAAAAAAGCTGAAGAGGTTCCAAGATTTTATCAGTTAACCAATGGTAAATGCAAATAATCAACATAAATGACTTTAGAGTGAGCCTGAACTTACAGTAGCATGCTGGATCTAATATGAAGGGTTCACCATTCTTATCGGAGCTTATATTTCCGCTCCAAAAGTCCCCGTGAAGTAAGCAAGGTTCAATTACCGCACCATCAAAAAGTGGCTTCATATTCTTTATCAAACGTTGACCTGAAAAGCATACTAGTGTGAAAGATAGTTAAAAAACAAGTTAAAAGGGACACATAAGTCCTTTGTCTCAATGTATTCAATAATAAGTTGACTACAACAAGCATATTTGGAAGCAGAAGCAGCAAACATGAAAGCAAAAACTCAAGATTTCAGAAACCCTTTTGAGAGTTACGGCAGAAACATCAGGATCAGCATAACCAACATTGAGAAAAGGAACAAACAAATATGCAATACCACCAATTACCATGACAGAGCATCCAAACCAACAGCCACCAACCAATTACCGTGGCAGAGCATCCAAATCAACAGCCACCAACCAATTACCGTGGCAGAGCATCCAAACCAACAGCCACCAACCAATTACCAAGACAGAGCATCCAAACCAACAGTTAAGCATTAGAACGAACCAAACAGGTTCCCGAAACCAAACAACAACTCGTAACAAAACACAGAGGGAAACCTGCAATGAGCAAATCTGCCAACAAAGCAAGAGGGAGACAACCAGCAACCAAACGGCCAAACCAAACAACCAAACTAAATCAATCAATGCGAAGTGGCCCAAAGAAAAGAATCAGGAGCTGAACCTGATCAGATAACAAAAGCAAGAGATGCACCTGACCAGAGAGCTGGAAAAAAAGAGAAGCCACCCAACAAACAATCCACCAACAGCCAAGCACCAGACAAAGAGATAGCAAGCCAGCATACCATATGATCGAGCAACATGCCAGCGACCATACAGTTGAGCAACATGCTAGCGACCAAACAGCCGAGCAACATGCTAGCGACCATGCAGCCGAGCAACATGCCTGCGGCCATATAATTGAGCCATCAGTCATCAACTTGTCCAACACCAAACAAGACCAATTGAGAAGCAACAACCGAGAGCGACCAACCAGCTCACATTAGCAAGACAGAAACAGGATCCAGCACAGCCAGAAAAAGCACCCAAGGCCAAGCGTCACACAGGTCTCACAACCAAACAAAGCCCAGCACCAGACATCAAGCTTCAGCCACTTTATTGGGCATAACACCAGACCTAAATAAGCAAAAACACCCAACACCCACCAAACTTCTAGCCAACAAATAAGAGCCGGAATTTTAGACAACAACATCCAACCAACATACAAAAAACCAAACCAGAAGGACCCGCCATTACTCTCCAGAATTGAAACAATTGAGAAATACATTTTTCTTGGTATTTTTCCAACTAAAAGATTTCTTGGGAAAAATGGCAAGGATTGAGTTAACATCTTTAATGATATTCATTTTGGTTGTGTAAATTCAAATCCTCATTTTGATATTTTTTGAGGTTACGGGCAGTCCAAATATGCCAAACAACAAAAGCATCAACCATATTGCCAATGAGCAGCTTCTTAGCATTAAAGGTGTTGGAATTCCAATGGTCAATAAGGTTAGTTAGATCAGCAGCAACCTGATTATGAGTTTTGACAATATTAAAAGCATTCCAAAGAGACTGAGCAAAAGAGCTGCTGAAGAATAAGTGATTTACACTTTTAGTGCTCGCATTAAGTAAATGGCAGCAATGACATTTGGAGGGAAGATAAAAGCCTATTTTGATAAGCACTTCATCAACAGTTATATAGTTAAGGTGGATCTGCCAAATGAACAAGCTTAGTAAGGTAGGGATGTTATTATGCCAAAATCATGACTTAAAATTAATATTCTTATGCTTGCTATAAATGTTCCAAGCTAGATGAAGAATAAATTTATCATTGAGAATTAGATCAGTCGTGACATACTTCTTGGTTTCAATGTTGGGATGTAATTAATCATAGTCTCATGAAGACTAAGTTCAGTGATTGAAGTAATACGATTGTTGTTCTAGGAATTATCGTCATTAAAGCAATCACCAAGAGTAAGCTTAGGAAGGATGGGGTTATAATTCTTATGAAGAGGGCCAAGATGGCACCAGGAATCACACCAAAAGGAGAAAGAAGGATCACGTTTATTCCAATCAATGAGTTGTTCCATAAGATTTCTATTCTCCAACATTCTTTTCCAATTTATAGAGTCCGTGATTTTCTTGGAAACAAACACAGGATGCGTGGAGGCACAATATTTAGCATCAAAAATATCCACCCAAATATTACTTTTGGTTCTAAAATTCTACAAAAGTTTGGCAGAATAAGAATTATGAAGAGCCTCAAGGTTCCTTATGCCAAGCCTACCTTCTTTAAGAGGGAAGGTTAGATTTTCCCATTTGGTCCAGATTAATTTAGTGCCCTTGTTATGAACCCAAAGAAATTTGTTGAAGATGATATTAATTTTAAAAATAGTAACCTTGGTTGGAGTAGTGACTTCAAGCCAGTAAAGCGGGATTGTGTTAAGGATGTATTTGATCAAGGTGAGCCTACCTCCTTGGGATAGCTACTTGTTTTCCCAACTACGGATTCTTTTTAAAATTTGCTCTATTAAGCCGTGATAGATTATATTTTTATTAGGGCCTTTGAAAATAGGAATGCCAAGATAGTTGCAAGGAAGTTTGCCCTCTTTGAAACCTAGTTTGTTTGTGATAAAATCTTTTAGGTTGGAATTGGCTTTATGATTAATGTAGAATTTTGATTTAAGGCAATTGATCTTAAGCCCAGAGTCCTTCTCAAGCGTGTTAAGTAAAGATTTGATCTTTGTAATAATTCTTTTTGTCAGCATTAGAGAAGATAATGAAATCATCAGTGTAGGTAAGATGAGAGACAAGGAGTTTGCTCCCAATTTTGAAATGGAGGTTGGTGTCCATAAGAAAAGTTTTATTGAGGTTTATAGACCAATAATTTATGGCAAGATTAAATAGGATAGGAGATAGTGGGTCACCCTGTCTAAGACCTCTAGAAGAGTTGAAGAAGCCACCAGGAACACCGTTGATCAAAATCAAAAACCAAACATTAGAGATCGAATTCTTGATCTTGGTGATGAAAGAGTCATTATAACCGTAAGCATGTAACATTTCAAAAAGGAAACCCCAATCAAACTTATCGAAAGCTTTTTGCAAGTCTAATTTGTGAATAAGGTTATGCCCTCTACTTTTTTTATTAAGGATGTGGAACAATTCTTGGGTTGCAAGGATATTTTCTTGAATGTGCCTCCCAAGGATAAAACCATATTAGTTTTTTTCAATTAAATTAGGAATTACCTCTTTTAAACGATTAGCAACTCATTTGGATATGATTTTGTTGATCGAGGAACATAGGCTTATGGGTCTAAATTGATTCCACCAGGTGAGAGAATTAACTTTTGAAATAAGAGTGATAGTGGAATGGGTAAAAAATTTTGGCAAAGGAATGTTACAGAAAAATTCTTTGATCCCATTGCAAAGGTCTCCTCCCACAATGTCCCAAGCTTTGACAAAGAATTCCCCAGGAAACCCATCCGGTTCGGGGCATGAATTATGATTTAAATCTTTAACAACCTTCAAAATTTCATCATTCGAAGGCATATCGTTTAGAGAGTTATTGTCATTTTGAGTAATGATGGAATCAGGAGGGCACAATGAAAGAGCATTAGAAGAATTTGGATCAACCGAAAGGATTTTGGAGAAATAATTAATGGTCGAAGTTTGGATTTCCTCATCATTAGAAAGAATAGAGCCATCCTCAATGGTTATCGCATGAATTTTGCTTTTAGTGTCTTTTATTTACCCAACTATGATAAAATTTAGTATTTTTTTAACCTTGCAGTTTCCAGCGAATGCTACCTTTTTGTTACAAAAAAATTTCAATATTGTTGTGGCATTGAATAAGATCGGCCCTAGATTTAGAGAAATTAATCATATTGTGATCAGTGGGCTGCTCTTCGAATAAATTTTCCAAGCTATTTACAAGATTTTCAAGTTTGGTAACATTGGTAAAAATGTTGTCAACCACATTATGATTGCAGACATTGAGAGCTTTTCGGAGACGTTTGAATTTTTCTACTAGTCTTGGGAGACCATATGTAACGACTCAAAGTAGTTACTTTGCGAATTAGGTCAAATTTTGACGCTGACATTAGAACCCGGGGAATTTCATTTTAGGGCAAACAAAAATTACCAATAGATAGAAACAATTTTAAAGATCAAAGTGCCATAGTTTGGAAAAATCCGAAAGACGGAAGCTCCCGTCTTATTCTCAGAATTATTTAAATTATAAAAAATCAAAAACATTAAAATGCGTGTCTGAATTCATCGTTTTCAGTGTCGTTGTGTTAAGTATATTATTTAAAGACTGCTCGAGAAGTTTCATCAAATTCTAAGTACCGGATTTATCGTGGAAATTTTTTGAAGTTTTTAAACCTCAAAAATTAAAATAAAATAAAATATTACTCCGAATTGAAAATTTTCGGTGTGAGGGTGTTCATTATATCATAACACGCATCGGTGTCAAGTTTCGTTATATTTGGACGTCAAATGGCGAAAAAATGCAATTAATTTAAAGTTTAAGTTTTTTTTCCCATTTTCCTTTATCCTCTGTTTTCCCCAGTAATCCTATGCCCCCCCTTAAAAATCACATCCTGCGATTTTTTTTTTCGCCAAAAGGCGGAAGAAACTTCTACGCGCCGATTTCCCCAACCCGCCTGCGAACCGCAGGCTCTGTCTTGCGATAGAGCTTGCAGGCGGAAGGTTCCGCCTGCCATGGAGGGCCCCCGCCTGCGCCATTTTTGGCGCAAGAGTCGGTCGGCTCCCTCAGCCAACCCCCTCAGCCCATCTTCCTCTATAAAGAGCCATCCCCTCCCCTCTCCTCCCCACACACAGCACAGCTCCTCCTCAGCAGCTCCAGCCTCCCTCCTTCCAACTGAACCAGCAGCCTCCAGCAAGCCTCCGGCAGCCAGCCTTCCTCCTTCCCAGCCAGCCCCGTCCTTCCAGCAGCCTCCAACAGCCCCCGGGAGCCCTCGATAGCCAGCTATCAAGCCACCAAACCACTCAGTAGCCGCTGCTAGCTAGCCTCTTGCCGCTGCCACCTCGGCCAACCATCCGGCTACGCCGTTCCAATCTTCATTTGTTTTCCGGCAATCCTAAATAGTTTTTAAGGTATGAGAAGTTGGAAATGGAAGAAATTGAAAAGAATGCTTTCTTACTAACTTTATATGCATTGTTATACAAATTTTATTAGTCATTCACATTTTAATCATTCTCATTAATTTATAATAGGAACAATTCAAAATGCTATAAATGACTACTATTTTTATTTTTAAGTACTTTTTTATTTCTAACGTTACCCTTTTAATACAGTAACATTATTATGAAATACGGACTTAAATCATTATAAAGGAAAAAGGACAAAGTAAAGAATAAATATAAAAATCACGAAATATCGCATCACTTTTAAAAGAGACTAATTTAATGAATTATCAGGGACTTAAATGCAGATTGAGCGAACTGTCACTCATCCGAACTTTTGAACTCCTGAACTTAAAGACTAAAGGCACCTAGTATATGACTTGCATTACATCTTGCATTTTTCTATTACTGCTATACTTCTCGTATTTGCTTTGAGCCAAATTCATTTGAAGCTTAGTTGGTTGTCCGGAACCAACGTAATATCATTCGGGATTGTTGCTGAAAAAATAACATCAGCAACATTCGAGGTTGTTATTGAAAAATGACATCAATAACATTCGGGGTTGTTACTGAAAAAATGATATCAGTAACATTCGGGGTTAGTTATTGAAAAATGACATCAGCAACATTTATTTTATGATAAATATTTGTTGCAGGAAATTGCTTGCTTATTTTGCGCGGTTGCCTTACCTATCTTGCATTTATTTCCATCTTATCTCTGCTAAATGCACCTTTATAAAATAATTTATTATTGTGTACTGCTGTACTTAGAGTATTCTCTAATTACTGGAAATTCTAATCCCGGTATTATTTTCTGTACAATACCAGGTTAGGTGCTCCTGGAAGAGGTTAAAACAAGAACCCTAATTCTCAATAGATCGACGACGACGCAGTTTTGCTTATTTTGTTCCTTTTTTTGTACGATGAATGATCTTGTAATATGAATTTTGATAAATGAAAATACCTTTTACTTTTATATGCGTATTCTTTTTCTCTCAAATTGCTCGATATGATTCTGCGGTAGGTAGGCACCCGATGCCAGAACGGTTTCTGCCGAACCGGCATTGGGCCTCCACAGTTGGTATCAAAGCAGGATTTAGCACATTTGAGGAGAAAGGATGTACGTACAAAAGTAAGGGTATATTTAATACTAAGCAAATTATAAGAAATATAGACTTTCTTGCATCATTTAAATCTGATTTTGAAAATGCTAGAAAACATCATGTTTATGCTAATCTTTTGTAGATGGACCCTCGTAATAATATGGAGGAGTTCTATGAGGACTAGGAGGTCGGCCGTAACTCCTCAGATTATGAAATTACAGATATTAGCATCAACATAAATACTCCGCCGAAGAATCCAAAATTGATATTTTGACAGAGAAGCTGAATGACGTAGAAAACACCTTAGCCTGGTGATTATTAAGATCCAGGCTCAGGATAAGGGATTTTGAAGTAGAAGTACAAGAGCTAAAGGGATGCTACATGGGAGAATAACTGCTCTTGAATGGGAGGTTAAGAGAAATGACGACGTGAAAAATTGTCAGATCATCCGGCTTCAGGATGAGCTTTATCATGTTAGGAAGCTCATAAAGACTGGCGACATGATTGCCTCTACATCAAAGGGAAAGGGGATAGCCAAGGACCCCAGAGAGTCTTCAAAAAGGAGGAAATATAATTCTGAATCCTCTAGTTCGTAGAAGTTAGAGTAGGAGTTAGATTTTTATCTTTTTGATGCATCCAATAAAGAATAAGTCATTCTATTAATGCAACCTCTTTTTTGTATAAATCTTTTATTAGATGAAATTTTGTTTGAAACTAAAAGATGAAATCTTATTTATCATTATTAATTGTTTGTGTATTCAATAAGTTTCAAATCGCTTCTAAATCTCGAACTTTATCACTCCAAACAGATGGATTCCGTTAAAGGCTTCCTCTTAGTACCCGCCGAAACCTCAGTTAAAACCACGATCTCCTCATCCGCACCAGACAATAGGACAAACCGTTTATTAGAAACAGTTTTGCAAGCTCTCTCTAACCAAGGGAAGACTTCCACCTCCCTGCTCTCGTCAGAATCCCCTTAAGAGCAAAAAGTACGTGTAGATAACGCCTTGCAGGCTTTCCTCAAACTCAACCCTCCCACCTTTAACGGATCGGCCAGACCCATGGAGGCCGAAATTGGATCCAAGCTGTAGAAAGTAAGTTGGACAGTTTAAAATGTCCATCCAGCGAAGAGGTTAGATTAGCAAAGTATTTACATCTGTATTAATTTTATTATACTTAGTATTTTTTAATTTATATATAAATATATTTTCTAATATACAAGATTCTTTATAATTATTTTTAAAAGGTTTTATAAATATAAAAGAGTGGGGTTGATCTTGTGATAATTTGTAAAATACATATGCTTGAGAAAAATAAGAAAAAATAGAATTAAAATTAGGATAATTATTCTTAATTTTTTAATTTTTAATTTTTTTATAAATTATTTATTATCCACTAGTAAAAAAAAAAAAATAAATTAAATAGAGTAATTCCCGCGTATTTTTGGATACTGAATGTGCCAAAAATACTCGGGAATTACTCTTTATAAATTTTTCGGACAAAATGATATTCTGTAATATTTTATGAAAAGTATCATTTATCGGAATATTTTGAATAAAAAGGATCGAAAAACCTTATGAACAACCTCTGATTCTTGCAGAGTATATAGCTTTACAATTAAAAAATAGAGTATCCTTTCGAAAAGCAATTAAAAAGGCTATTGAATTAACTGAACAAGCAGGTACTAAAGTCAATCTAGAGGACGTGTCATGGGCAGAGTTCACGACCGCTTTCAGAAATCGCTACATTCCCCATTCCGCTTAGAGAATACTTGAGAGCCAATTTATAAAGGTAACTCATGGTAACCGATCGGTGGCAACCTACGAGACGGAGTTCACGAAACTCTCTCGTTATGCATCGAAGCTTGTGGACTGCGAAGCTTCAAGGTGCAGTAGATTTTTGGAAGGTCTAAAAGACAGCATACGCACTAACCTGATTTCTCTTAAGCATACAAAATTTGCTGATCTTTTAGACTGTGCAACAATGCTAGAGCACAATGAGCAGGTGATTGCAGAACGATAAGGGAAAAAACCAATCGCCTCTAATGTGAACCAGGAGACTTTCAAACGTCCCCGTTACCCTCCACCAGCCAGGACATACCAAATGTCCGCAAAAGCTCCCAGGACCATTGAAATCGGAGCATGTGATCGACCTCACCCTACTACTCATCAGAGGAGTCAAAATTAGTTGAATTCTTCTTTGATGCGAACAAGGTGGTTTTTAGCTTTCATCTTCCTCTTGGAAGTAGAAGCCATCACATCGTCGGTCTTGATGAGCTTCTTCAAGTTATGAAGCTCATCCTGCAGCTGGAGGATCAGACATTTTTGTATGTCGCCCTTTCTCAATATCTCCCACTCTAGCATGGATATTCTTCTAAATAAGACACCCTTAAGCTCCTGAACTTCTTTTTCTAAATCAAAGATCCGGTTTCTGGATGACGATACCCACCATGCCAGGGTTTTCTCTACTTCCCTCAATTTTTTTGTGGTTGCATCATCCGTTGTTTTTGCCGTGGGGTGTCCATGTTTGAGCCTAAATCAGTTATTCCTGAGTGTGATGAGTCACCGTCACTCCCCACGTCCTCAAAATATTCGATCAAATCATCATTCAGATCCATCTATAAAATAAATGATTAATATAAATATTATTCTTGCATTTTCCACGCTTCTAATCACAATGATGAACATGGTACTATTATCTTTAGTTATTTTAATCTTCTTGAATTGAATATATCCTTATGTTTTACATATAAATTCCTTTCTTCCACAAGTACTCAATACTGCTCTGATACCAACTGTGGTATCCCGATGCCTGCTCAGCGAGAACTGTCCCGGCATTCAAGTATTTTATATACCGCAGGATCCTATTGAGTAATTTGAGAGAGAATGGATACACATGTAAAGACAAAAAAGATATTCTCATTTATTACAAGATTGTAGATTATATGATCCTTCATCATACTCCTCGTACAAAAGAAAAAAAGGGAATAAAAATTAAATAAAAGATAAGCAAAACAGCACCTTGGATCTATCAGCAAGATTGAAAATTTAAGAATTAGGGTTCTTGCTCGTATTATTCCAGAAACACCTGATCTGGTATTGTACAGAAAATAACACCGGGATTGGAATTCCTAGTAATTAGAGAATACTCTAACTACTGCAGTAAACAATAATATTATACTTTTAAAAGATGCAATTAACGAAAATAAGGAGATAATAAAATGCAGGAAAAGTAAGACAATAGCACAAAATAAATAATCAATTTCTTGCAAAAAGTATTATCACAAAATATAGGTTATTGATATCATTTTTCCAGTAACCCACCATGAATGTTACTGATGTCATTTTCCAATAACTAATCCCGAATGTTACTGATATTATTTTCTAGTAATTAACCCTGAATGTTATTGATGTCATTTTCCAGTAACAACCCCGAATGTTACTGATGTAATTTCTAGTAATTAACCTCGAATGTTACTGATGTAATTTCCCAGTAACAACCACGTTATGTTGGTTCCGAACAACCAACAAAACTTCAATATGAATTTGGCTAAAAGCGAAACTAAGCAGCAATAAAGTGCAAAAAATAATATTTGTCATGTGCTGGGCGCCTTTTTTGTTATGATCCAAAGTTTGACAGTTCGATTTTGGATCTGCATTTAGATTTGGATATTTAAAATTAGCATTTTGCTAATATTCTTAAGAATGAATATTATCTTCTTTTCCATTCTTTTCTTCTTTTGCTTTCTTATTTTTGATTGAAATCTGATTTTTTAAGTTACTACAATTATAGCATTATTATTATGATAATAATAATGTACGAAAGAAAAAGACAGAATCAAAATGACTGAATTAAAATTGATAAAATTAAAAATAATAGTCATCATATAGCATTTTCACTATTATCCATTATGTAATTAATAAAAATAATAATAATGTGAACGAGGTATTTGAGATAATAAAACTATCATTATTATTATCATAATAAAATAAAATAATGAAATAAAAAAAATTCCTTTCCTTTTCTCCTCTTTTCCATCTCCTCTTTACCTTCAAGAGTAGGATCGCTAGAAAACAGAGGGAGGTCGGACGTGGCCGAAGGAGCGAGGCTGGCTGGCTGCGGCAGCACGGGGGGTTGACTGGCAGGGGAAGGGGGGTTGTCTGTTGGCTGTTGGCCGACTAAGGGGGCTGCAACAAGAGGACTGGCTAGCAGCGGCAGGAGTGCTGGCTGCTGGGTGGCCAACTGCTGCTAGAGGGGTGGCAGGGGCTGAGGGAGAGGAGGCCGGTTGGTAGGAAGGGGAGAGTTGGCTAGCTGGCTATGAGAGAGGGAGAAGAGAGGGGTTGTTGGGCTGTTGTGTGGGGTTGGAGGGGGTTAAATAGGCGCAGGGGAGAAATTCCCTGTGCCAGAATTGAATGCGCGCAGGGCGCGCATGGCGCGCATGGCTTCTAGCTCAGTCTAGCGCAGAACCTTCAGCCATAGGCGGAAGGATTCCTTACGGAATCGGAGGGGGGGAGAAGAATTTCCTTAAGGAAATTCTTAAAAAATACTTTAACTTAAAATTTTCGCATTTTTCCATCGTTTGGCGTCCAAACATAACGAAACTTGACACCGATATGTGTTATGACATAATGAACACTCTCGCGCTAAAATTTTTTGATTCGGAGCAAAATTTTATATTTTATTAATTTCTGAAGTTTTAAATTTCAAAAATTAATTGAGATCAAGCCGACGCTCCAAAATCGATGAAATTTCTTAACATTAAATAATGTTCTTAACATAATGTCATGAAAATCGATGAATTTGGATGAGTATTTAATTCTCTATTTATTAAATTTAAATAATTCAGAAAAATAAAGCGAGAGTTTCCGTTATCCGAATTCTCCAAAACTATGGCACTTTGATCTAAAAATCATTTATATCTATTGGGTATTCTTATTTGCCCTAAATCGAAATTCCCCAGAACCCGATTTTTGAGGCAGGAATTTGACCTCATTTGCAGATAAAGACATTGGGTTGTTATAGCTTCAAGTCCTTTACCTGAGCCCAAGGTTCACCCTCAAGCCAACAAAGCAGGCAAAGATCCCCAACAAAGGTGTGTTCACCAAAAAAGGCTGAGAACTTCAAACTCTCAGTTAGGAGCAAAAGTAGCCCTTTTGGACTAGGGCAAAGAGGTTTAAATGGTCTAAAGGGCTAGTCAAAGGTGGAGAAGTGACTTGCAGGCCTGATTAGAAGCTAGAATGACCTTTGAGTTAGGGGTGATGACGGGTTTGTGAAGAAAAGAGGATTTCTTTACCAAGAACAATATAGGCTCAATTGGCACAAGTCAGCATCCACAAGCTCAATTAGATTTACAGGGATCAAAGATGGTTGCTGGAACCATCCAAGCACGTCCAATGCTGAAACTGAATTGGTGGTTGGTTTGGTTCAAATAAGATCTAGAAATACTTAACGTGCTCAAGAAACATGTCGGTTACCTTGCAGATTCGAGGATTAAAAACACCAAAATTTTCAATTAAGCTTTGCTCGATTAAACAAACATATAGGTTTTATTAAAGGGAATTAGGTCTTCATTAAGGTGCCATTAGACTCCTTAGGTTTGAGCAGTTCAATTGGGATTGAAGTCGAGTGATTTCGATGAAAACGGGCTTCGGCAAATTAGGATATGGCGAGGTGGTTACACATGGACAAAAATATTGTAGCTACATAGTTGGCTCAAGTTTGGCGGATTAACAGATCTGTATCCGTTATTGATTTATAATGCATTAAATCCGATAGTTGATATTAAGACGGGTTTGATCATATGGTTGTTGTTACACAAATAGTTTAATATATAACAATTATTTTATCAATAAATTTCTTTGTTGTGACCAACATTCAGCCCCATATAACATAATTGATCGTATTACTGCTTTTTAAAATTTCCTTTAATTTTGAATGGAGTTGTCCAATCAAACAACAGTCCAGAAGGCTCCTCCATTTCATCCAATCATAATGGATCCTATTAATCACATCGCTCTATATTTCACAATTATTTTGAATAAATGATCCAAGTTATCTGAACATCTTGCTTTTTTTTATCACATGATCCTCAAGATTAAAACTTTTAACATAATTGAATTTACACTTCATATATTTTGTTTTAAATTTACCCAGACAAATTTTAGATTCTAAACTAGTCCACAACAAATCAAGTTTTTCTTTAATTTTATCAATCAATAATGTCAACTGTAAATAACATGCACCAAGGAACATCTTCTTGAATGAGTTTAGTAAGAACATCCATAATTAAAGCAAAAAGATATGGGTAGAGAGCCGACATTAATATAATCCAATAGTCACTAAAAATTATTAGACAAGCCACATTGCAATCAAACACATGTTATAAACCCGTAATACATATCTCCAATGGCATCAACATATGAAACACAAATCCTTTTTCTTTTTAAATCTCTCCAAAGAACTTATCTTGGTACTCTATCATAAGTCTTTTCAAGATCAATAAAATTAAATAAATATCATCTTTTCTTTCTCTATCAAATCTCTTAATATACATGGCTTCAATGATAGATCTCCTTGCATACAAACAAACTAATTTTGAGGAATATAAATATCTCTTTGTAATCTATATTCAACTACTCTCTTCGAATATTTCAATGTATAACACATCAACTTAATCCATTTATTATTTGCACAATCTTGAACATTGTCTTTATTCTTGTAAATAATTATAACAATATTCTTTCTCCACTCATTTGTATCTCTTTAATCTTCCAAATAGCATTAAATAATGTAGTAAACCAAGAATTCTTTCCTTACACAAATGTTTTTATACATCGATAAGGATATCATCTCATCCTACATGTTTCTATTCTTCATCATATTTAAAGCATTTCAATCTAAGTTTTACTAATATATCGAATGAAATAATAAATTCAAAAGAAACCTCATGCAACTCACTGAAATGATCAAAATAACGGCTTCCTCGTGCTATTACTAGCTCACACATCTGTAAATACTTTAGTAAATGCTTGAATGTACAAAGAACCAACTTAACAACATTGTATTACTGATACAATTCAATTGTTAGTAAGAACTAATACTGTAAAATATGCACATTCACATATAAATTTGCTCAATTATTTAATTAAATGACAAATTATTAACTTTGCTTCTAATCACAACTTTAATGTTAATGAATCAATTTCAAGTTAATTCATGCTTGTGACATTTCCACCAATACATAATCAATGTATTTTGTCTAATCTGATAGTTTTACCTAGATTATTAGCTCATCATACAAAAATTAAATCCTAATTATCTCCTTAAGGTTACTTCTTCTGTTCATCAACTTAATTAGAAAGATTATCCATTTCAATTCATCAATGTTATCACCATCAAGAGTCCTTGTTAGTAGCCAATGCCGCTTCTCCAAATATTAACTATCTGTACAAATCTTGAACATGCAACTCTCACACGTTAGATCACAAAATGCATTGATTGATTCATTCTTCATTAATATGCAATAAGGCTATGAAAGGCAATTCATAATGCCACATTTGTCATATGAAGTGCAAATCTCAATGCATATAGGTAAATATAACAAAAGAACAATGCATGCATTAAAGATGAATTGATTATCAAATCCAAACTATTCATGCCAATATGAGTTACTATGCATTTGTATTAATAATTTAATATCAGATACAAGATAATCAACATACAAGAGACAACAATAAATGCCAATAACAACATTGTAATTTAGTTTGTAGGTTGCACAATAATTTACAATTGAGTAAGCTTTCAAGTTTATATACAATGCAATAATTATTAGTATTCCATATATAATTATTATTTTTATTTAATAGGCAATACAATATTAATATTAGCTAGTATAAATGAACAACATAAAAGCTCATTTACATTTAATTGCACCTCATGCAACTCACTGAAATGGTCAAAATAACATCTTCCTCATGCTACTACTAGCTCACACACCTGCTAATGAATTTGAGTTAAGTTCTCAAAGTCTCACAAAATTCTGATAGTGTAATGACATGATCCGAAAAATTTAGGAAAATGAACCTTTGGGGGTATTATAGACTTGTGAATGTGGCTAGGCATACATTTTGATGTGTTTAGGCATCTAACTCATTGTATGAAAATTCGTCTGGGCTCTCAGCCTATGAAAAAAAATATTTTTAAGCCCACCATAATGATCATAATAATAATAATAATAATAATAAATAATAACAATAATTTTATGGTTAATAATCTATCGAGATGTCACAGCTTCACCCTTAACATTCTACTAAGTTTTAAAATTTCACTCTTGAAATTATTTATATCTTTCTTAAAATTCCACTATATAATTTTAAGACATTTTAAATTAAATATTATTTTTACTACCCTTTATTTTCAAATAAAAACTAATAAACAATGTTGCATTATCAAACAATCACATAGAATAATCTTATCATCCTTATAATATAAATTATTCATTTTTAAAGAGAAAATAATCAACTTAAGTTTTTGAAGCCCCATATTAATAAATGGTAATAAATTCTCTCTTCTTTTAAAGTAAATATTAGTAATCATAAATTCAACATCAAAATAAACTCCAAAATTATTTTTCCTTATTATTAATCTCTTCAAAACTAAAATCACCAATGAATTCAATTAAATTTTTTTATTACCCTTCTAACACATCATTTAAATCTCTTCTTATAAAAAATATCTCTTGAGATATTTCTTAAACCAGCCCATCAAAATCATGCAAAAAACTTTCTTTTATACTTATATTAATTCTAATTGATTGGCATAAATACTTATAATCCCATTAAGCTTTAAAGATACAATTTTTCTCTCAACCTTTTAACTTTAACTGCATTATCTTTTAAATTCTTAACCATATTGATACTCATGCCATTTATATGACGATACTTAGCCGAGTACTAAAATTCAAAGCCTAATCTATCAATTTTTCTAGCTTTCTAATCTACTTACTAAAGTTCAAAAATACAAAAAATTAAGAAAAATTTATAGAAAATAAAGAATTTTACAAAAAATAAAGAAAAATATATATCAAAAATATAAAAAAATTTAAAATTTGATCACTAATTTATTTTATAAATTTTTTCAGCTTTTAATTTTAGAAATTTAGTAAAAATAAGATATAAGTCAAAAATACCAAAATTTTAGGGAATATATAAATATATGTTTTTAATTTTGGCATAATTAAAATATATAAATATTAGATAAATTGGAAAATATTCTATTTATAAAATTTACTTAAAGATTATTTTAATCAATATTTTATAAGATAATAATCTTGGGTTATTACAACCAAACACCCTTGCTTACTTATAGCTCACAGAATTTAAAACACTAATTAGAGAAGGAGGCTTGGGGCCAGCAATTACATTTTTTAAGTGGATTAATATTCATGATATTTGTAATTTTTAGCCTGACAAGGGGGTCAGACTTAGGTCTGATTTGTGATAGTGTCGTGGTCATTAACAACAATCCTCTTGTTAAGGATTGTTTGATGGATGATAATGGCGGAATATCAATCTCTTTGAGGACATCAAATAAGTGAGTTACAGGTGCTTTGGTACAATGTGATGCCCTCATTCGTATCTTTATTCATTTGGAGAGTGCATCATAGCTTTATACCGGTTAATATTGTTTTTAAAGTAGGGGTCTTTTGCTCACTTCAAAATATTTATCATAGTTTTTGGCCTCCATATAGGCATGGTATTTGTAGTTGATTGGTGCCAATGTCAATTGCTTGGAGTGCTTCTTCCATTTGGTTTATTCTGTGTACCCGATGGCCTTTATGATCGATGGAGTTTTCTCCTTTAGGGTTGTCATTTTTTGGTAGCTAAGTCTTATTTTTGTCTAGTTTTCAAATTAATATGATATGCAAGAGCCCTGTCTTTGTAACCCTTTTTATTTTTATTAATAGAATCTTACACAATTAAGAAATTATACATATTATCCAAGAAAAATTTAATAATACATTTAGAAAGAATTGCATACATAGCACCAAAACATTTCTTATTTAAATATCTAACTCATCAAATCCAATATTTATAAAATAACCACCTAATTTTAGCTCGTGCATAGATTTCATCCCATCACTATATCAGAAAACCTAAGCAGTGTAATACTTTTGAAGGAGAAGTTATAAATATTGAAGCTATGGTGCTGGATAAAGCAACAAAGATTTCAGTACTTTGTACGTAAACGCCAATAAAATTTATGAGCAACTTTATAGATTGTACTGGAATCATCTTTGTTTATACAAAAAACAACATTTAAAATTTACTAATATACTACTCAAATAATTCTAACTTATCAAAACTATCTCCGTACTTAAGGTTACATGCTGGGCATGATATGTTAGGGGTCAACTTAGTAAATGCAAAAATTTAGAGCATAACCTTAAACTATTTAACTGAAACTATTAATAGAAAACCGGTGAATAAAGATTATTTTATTAAATTAATAGAATAATACTAAATGATGGGTCTAATACATTGGAACCGTTAAATTGCATGCTAAAATAATACAGGAGCACTATAACAAAAGCTTTTGTTAAATTTAACTAAACCATTGCCTTTATCATAGATTTCTGAGTCCCCAAACTGTTTCAATGCTGACTTCAACTGATAGCCCAATCTACGCTCGGAGAAAAAGTCAATCCAATCTGAAGACCATAAGTTTATCTGGGGAGTACTACAGCAAAACACATGACAGGTTCAGAATATAATACAAATTCATGGCAAAATTTTACTTGGTTAGGGTACTAAATATTTTCATAATGAGGTAAGAATGCAAAAGAAAATGATGAATCTAAGAGGTATAGATTATAAGAATTTCTAATTTAACACCATCCATAAAAAAGAGAGAATTTCGTACATCCCCATCCCCTCAACCTTCTCTAGATACATATTTAGCACCCAATTTAATAAAATCACCATGCAAATCATATTATTACACCAAGACTACCCCACGATTTAGGTATCCTTCCTCATCCATGGGATAAGGTTAGATCGTATTTCGTAAATATCAAACTTCAAATGTTAGATGTAAAAAACAATTTTTTGATGTAATGCTAGTAATTATCCCTAATAAGTAATGATTAAAAGAGCTCACCTGCCAATAGTATTGTCAACATCAAACCCAAAGCCCTTATCAGATTTTCCGCCTTTATGCATTTCAGCCAGTCTTCTTCCTAGAACTGTCTAAAAAAAACAAAAAAAAATGGTAATATGAATCATCCGTTGGTAGTAACAGATATAAACAGACAGAATTCAGTACCTGATCTACTCTAGATGACCCGGATTCAATAAATTCCATGATAATGAATGAACCACCAGAAGGTAATGCGCCGTACTGCAAAATCAGAAAGAAAAGCCTCTAAAATACCAAAAGAACAAGCCAGGAAGGAAAGGTCAACTGCTTAAGATAATATGTCGAAAGCAAAATTTCAACCTTAAATGGCTGTGGAACGTGAATTGATGCGGTGCTGTACATTGCATTTAAACCAATAGCCTCTTCTTCAAACATTGCAGGTCCAATTTTTCTGACATGTCAAATTGTAACTTATGTTTTTTCTTTAAAATAGCATACAACAACAGTAACAACACCAAGCCTTAATCCCACTAGATTGGGTTGGGTAAATGAATCCTTTGTTTCCATTGTGCACGATTGTAACGACCCATTGTAGTTACTTCGCAAAATTAGGTCAAATCCTAACTC
The DNA here is from genome assembly GCA_016760335.1 of Gastrodia elata. Taxonomy (NCBI): domain Eukaryota; kingdom Viridiplantae; phylum Streptophyta; class Magnoliopsida; order Asparagales; family Orchidaceae; genus Gastrodia; species Gastrodia elata. The sequence goes on along the minus strand of CM028671.1, from coordinate 68,563,174 downwards.
AAAAATCAGGACCCTGAGGAATTTCGAATTAGGGCAAACAAAAATACCGTTAGATAAGAATAACTTTTAGAACAAAGTGCCCTAGTTTGAGAGAAATCCGAATAACGGAAACTCCCGCTTTATTTTTCTGAACTTTTTAAATTCAATAAATTGTCAGAATTCATCGTTTTTCGTGTCATTATGTTGAGTATATTATTTAAAGGCTGCTCGAGAAGTTTCATCAATTTTGAAGCGTCGGTTCGATCTCAATTAATTTTCGAAGTTTAAAATTTTAAAAATTAATTTAAAATAAAATATTGCTCTGAATCGAAATTTTTTGGCGTGAGAGTGTTCGTTATGTCCACCTCAGTGTCAAGTTTCATTATTTTTGAGTGTCAAATGGCAAAAAAATACAAAAAATTTATCTTTAAGTAATTTTCTTTTTTTCCTTGAGAAATTCTTTCCCCCCTATTCCGATCCCAATCGAAGGTTCTTCCGCCTATGGCGGAAGAACCTTCCGTGCCAGAGGTGCCAAAGGCCATGCGCCATCTAATTTTGGCGTAGAACTGTCCACTCCTGCGCCTATTAATACCCCCTCCGTTCCCTCCTTCTCCCACAGCCCCTCTCTCAAGCAGCCTCCCTCCTGCCAGTCACCTTCCTTTCCAGTCTCAGCCTCCTCCCTCTCCCAGCCTCTCTCCTCTCTCCCCACAGCAGCCAGCACCTCTACTCCCTCTCCACAGCAGCCAGCCTCCTCCATCTCCCCAGCAGCAGCCGGCCACCCAGCAGCTAGCTCCCTCCTGCCGTAGCCCTCCCTCATGTTTTCCGACAGCACTATCCTAGGTAAGAGAAGTAGAAGAGGAAGAAAAATGAGGAGATATTTTGATTCTTTTATTTTAAATTATATTACATTTCTATTAGTCATTCACATTATTATTGTTCTCATTAATTAATAGTGGAAACAGTACAAATATCATAAAATGACTTGCTTCCATTCTGTCAAATTTCAATTTAAGCATTTTTATTCTGACATTTTATTATTATTATTATATTCTAAAATTTTTACAGTCATTTTTATTCTGTCTTATTCTTTCATGCATTATTATTATTATTAAATAATGATAATAATAATATTATATTACTACATCAGTAACTTAAAAATACAAACTTATATCAATATGAGAATATGAAAAAAAGACAGAATAGAAAATAAGAATGTAAAAATCCTTAAAAATATATCTTATCACTTTTACAAAACTAATTTAAAATATCAAAAACTTAAATGCAGATTAAGAGAACTGTCACTCATCTGAACTTAAAGAAAAAGGTACCCAGTATATGACATGTATTACTTCTTGCACTTTATTGCTACATAGCTTCGCTTTGAGCCAAATTCATATTGAAGCTTGGTTGGTTGTTTGAAACCAACATCCCTTTCATAATGTGATTATTATTGGAAAAATGACGTCAATAATATTCGTGGGTTGTTGGAAAAATGACATCAGCAACATTCGTGGGTTACTGGAAAATGACATCAGTAATATTTGTGGGTTACTGGAAAAATGACATTAGTATATTTGTGGGTTACTGAAAAATGATATCAGTAACATTCGTGGCGGGTTACTAAAAAAATGATATCAGTAACCTACATTTTGTGATAATACTTTTTGTAAGAAATTGATTATTTCTTTTTGCGCTATTGCCTTACTTTTCCTGTATGTTTATTACACCCTTATTTTCGCTAATCGCATCTCTACTTTTATAAAAATGCAACATTTTATTGGGAATTCCAATCCCGGTATTATTTTCGTTACAATACCAGATCAGGTGCTTCTGGAAAAATTCAAGCAAGAACCTTCATTCATACATTTTCAAACTTGCTGATGAATCGACGGTGGTACTTTAATTTTTATTTATCTTTTTATTTTCTCTTTATTTCTAAAAAGTTGAACAATGTTCGTAGTGTATGATGAAGATATTTGTAATATGAAATTTTGAAATGAATGAGAAATATCTTTTGATTTTTATGTGTATTCATTTTCTTTTAAATTGCTCAATATGATCCTGCGGTATGTGAGTACCTGGATGCTGGGACAGTTTCCGCTGAGCCGACGTAGGGTTATCACAGTTGGTATCAGAGCAGGATTGAGCACATTTGAGAGAAAAAAAATATACATACACAAACAAAGATATATTCATTCTCAAAGGGTTAAAATTTAGATAATAGTACCATATTCAGAAGTGATAGGTCTTCTTCTTTGCTTTTAAACCGTGGGACCTTTAAAATAATAATTATGTATTAATCATTTTTCCTTTTATAGATGGATCCCCGCAATGAAATGATAGAATATTTTGAGGACGATGAGAGTGATGGTGACTCCTCACACTTGGGGGTAACTGATCTTGGCCCAAATGTAGACACCCTTGCGGTAGAAATGACGAATGATGCATCAACGAAAAAACCAAGGGAAATAGATAGTACCCTAAGTTTGTGGGTATCGGTGACCAGAAATAGGATTGTAGAATTAGAAAGAGAGGTTCAGGACTTACAAGGTACCCTTCACGGGAAAATATCAATACTATAATGGGAATTAAAAAGAAAAGACGACATGCAAAAATGTCAAGTCGTCCATCTTCAAGATGAAATCTACAACCTACAAGAGCTCATCAGAGCCAACGGCGCGGCGACTTCTACCTCCAAGGGAAAGAGGAAGGCTAGGGACCACCGATAATCCGCGTCGAAGAGGAGGTCGACTAGTTCTGATTCCTCTGATGAGTAGAAAACTTAGTATAGAACCTTGTATATATACCCTATAGAATTATGCAGACCATTTTGTATGCAAATTTTGTAAAAAAAAAAAACTTTTTTGGTAAACTATATCATTGCAAATAATTGTTTGTGGATTCAGTTAAATGCACCATATTCTAATCTCAAGTTTTATTAATCATTTCCAATAGATAGATTTCAACAAAGTCTTCACCACAATACCTTCCGCAACTCCAGTCAAGTCAACCATATATGCATCAATAGCAAATAATAAGACAAACAGACTACTCGAAGTTGTATTGCTAGCCCTTTCGAACCAAGGGAGAGCCTCTAGCTCCCTACTCGCACCAAAACCCCCTCAAAGATTGCGGGTAGATGATGCTCTGCAAGCTTTTCTTAAGCTGAATCCTCCTACTTTTAATGGCTCAGCCCGAACTATGGAAGCTGAGGATTGGATTCAGGCTGCAGAAAGTAAGTTGGACAGTTTGAAGTGTCCTACAATCGATTAAGTTAGACTAGCAAAATATTTGCTAGAAGGTAAAATTGAGAGGTGGTGGAAAATCACATACAAAATCACCTTTAAAGGCATCAGTTTGGAGGGCATTCATGGGAGGAATTCACAGTAGCATTTAGAAGCCACTACATTCCTCACTCAACACAGAGGATTCCTGAGAGACAATTTATAAAGGTGACTTAGGGGAGCAGGCCAGTGGCAGCTTACGAGACAGAGTTTACAAAACTCTCGTTATTGACCTAAGCTGGTTGATTGCGAAGCTTCAAGGTGCAGTAGGTTCTTGAAGGGTCTAAAGGCAGCATTGGCACTAACCTGATTTCACTTAGGCATACAAAATTTGTCGATCTTTTAAACTATACAACAATGCTTGAGCACAATGAGCGGGTGATCGCGGATAAACAAGGGAAAAGGCCGAACACTTCTGCTAGGGACCAGGAGGCTTACGAGCGACCTCATTACCCTCCACCAGCCAAGGCATATCATATGTCTGCAGAGGCTTCCAGGACCAATGAGGGCGTAGCCTGTGATTGACCTCACCCGACCGGGAGGTGCTATCAAGGGCAGAATTGTTATTATATCTGCAGGCGCTCCAGTCACGGTTATCGTTTCTGTATCGCTAAGAAGACAATCAATGAAGACGTTATTCTCGGGGCAAGATCTGCCCCAAACCAACTCCAGTACCAGTAACTCCCGCCAACAATCAACGCAGAGGAGCTACTTTTAGGCAAGTTGCAACAGCAACGTCTACCCAAAGGAATGGTCAGGTCCCTCGACCCACCGTTCCAGCAAGGAAGTACGCCCTCACTCCTATCATGGCACTCGACGACAACAACGTGGTGTCAGGTACTACTCCTTCTTGACTTTAAAATCTCTCTGCACGCTTACATATTTTTTTAATAGTTGTTTCATTTTCTAACTAGGCGACATATAAATTAATAGTAAATCTTTTAGCGTCTTGTTCGATACGGGAGCAAGCCACTCCTTTATTTCAAAAAATTGTGTTAAGATTCTCAATATTCTGCGTTGCAATCTACCCAGCACTCTTAGTATTGGGTTGCCCTCGGTACCACCATGTGCGCTCAACAACTTTGCGTTTGCAACATTCCAATCAATGATGTGGTGTGTGAGACTACTCTACAAATCCTCCCTATAATAAACTTCGTATTATTTTAAGGATTGATTGGTTGAGTATGCATGAAGCAGTCATTGATCATTGGAAGAAGAAGGTTACCCTTAAAAGAGAAAGAAAATCAGGAGCACTCATAGGCATATTGGGTATTAATGCCTCCCTAATCAATGCACTCAAATCAGAAAAATTGATTCGCAAAGGGTGCGAGCCTTACTTAGTCTCTATGATAACTGAAGCAGAAAAAGACACTCCTTTATCAAAAACCAGAATAGTCAGAGAATTCCCTGATGCCTTCTTTGACAAACTTCCTAATCTACCTCCAATAAGGGAAGTAGATTTTGCTATTAACTTGATACCTGGGTCACAACCTCTATCAAAGGCACTTTACTGTTTAGACTCAAAGGAGCTGCAAGAACTTCACGAGGAATTGCAGGAACTAATAGAAAAAGACCTTATTAAGCCCAGCATGTCACCTTGGGGAGCTCCAGTTCTTTTTGTAAAGAAGAAAGATAGGTCGATGTGCATGTGCATCGACTACCGCGAGCTAAACAAAATAACCATCAAGAAAAAGTATCCGCTTCCTTGAATAGACGATCTATTTGATCAACTCATTAGGGCAGAAGTCTTCTCAAAGATAGATCTGCGATCAGGTTATCATCAAATTCGAGTGCGAGAGGAAGACATTCCAAAAAGTGTTCAGAACTTGTTATGGATAATTCGAATTTTTGGTAATGTTATTTGGATTAACTAATGCCCCATCAGTCTTCATGGATCTAATACTGCGAGTTCTTAAAACCTTCCTGGATAAATTTGAGAAGTGTTTATCGACGATATTCTTATGTACTCAAAAAGTGAAGAAGATCATGAGATTCACCTAAGACTCGTGTTGGGCACAATAAGGGAGTATCAACTGTTTGCAAAATACACAAAATGTGAATTTTGGCTTAAATATGTTGATTTTCTTGGTCATGTAATTAGTGCTGAAGGGATACAAGTTGATCAGAATAAGATAAGCGCTATTCAGGATTGGTCGCAACCCTCTACTGTGATCGAAAGTTGAAGATGTTTGGGTTTAACAGGCTACTACCGAAAGTTTGTTAAGGGATTTTCGATATTAGTCTCACCTCTTTCAAGATTAACTCAAAAAGCAGTACATTTCGTCTGGAGTCAATACTGCAAAGAAGCATTCCAAAAATTGAAAGAAGTGCTGACCGCCGCACCAATCCTGATCTTAATGAAAGAGGGAATAAATTTTCAAGTGCTCACTGATGCATCCAACATTGGCTAGGGATGCATCTTAATGCAAGAAGGGAAGGTAATTGCTTACGCCTCAAGACAATTAAAGAAGCATGAAAATAATTACCCAGTCCACAATATAGAGTTAGCATCAGTCATTTTTGCCTTAAAAATCTGGAGACACTACTTGTATGAGATACGATGCGAGATCTTTACTGACCACCAAAGCCTTTAAGTATATTTTTACACAGAAGCAACTAAACTGCAGGCAAAGAAGATGGCTTGAATTAATATGCAACTATGATCTTAGTATCGCACAGCACCCTGGTAAGGCCAACATTGTAGCTGACGCCCTTAGCAGAAAAGTGTCTCCAAATGAGTTAATCATGGAAACCCCTTTGATGGAAGAATTCCAAAAATTTGGGATAAGGCCCATTTCCAGCAACAAAATAATTAACATCCAGATTATTACATAAAGGAAGTCATACAAAATAAATGTTTATCTCTTGAAAAGAAAAGAAAAACTAAAATTATATTCAACATCATGATTATATTTAACATCTTTAAACTATATCAGCCTCCTCCAGCAAGATCTAATCTGGCATTATAAAAATAATATTTTAGCGCACATTCTAAGTATAAAGGATATTAAATAATATACTTTTAAGCAAAAGCAAAAGGCAAAAATAATATAATAATAATTGCAGAAAAATTTGATAAAATGCAAATAAAAAATACTCATTATTCCTGCAAATAAATATTTATTTGTCACATGCCAAATTTCAAATAGTAATCACATAAAAATTCATGTTTATGTTTATGACTTGATATCATGAAGCGCCGATAATAGCTCTGATGGACAAAACCAGAACTTTGAGGCTGGGTACAATAAAAGCATAAAAGAATATACTTCACTTGGACCCCCTAAAAGGCTCCAGATAGCACCCTTAAGACTTCCGATGACTAGCCCCATCCCTAACATATTCATGCTCTATTTTTGAACCCTTTGCAACATTCACAAGATATATAAACATCATTTTATTTCTTTTACCCCATTAGTAGCAAGAACAACGCATTAAGTAACAATATGAAACTGGCTCAAAGCAATGCTTAAGCAGCAATAAAAATAATAAGAGTATGTAAAATAATATCTAATGTACCTTTTGTGTAGACTTAATGTAACAACCCAAAGTCATTACTTTGCAAATTAGGTCAAAACCCGCCTTAAAAATTAGGATGCCAGAAAATTTTGAATTAGGGCAAACAAAAATACCATAGGTGAGATTTATTTTAAAGATTAAAGTGCCCTAGTTTGGGAGAAATCCAGATAATGAAAGCCCCCATTTTATTTCCTGAATTATTTAAATTCTAAAAATTTTGAACATTGAAATACGTGCCAGAAGTCATCATTTTCAGTATCGTTATGTTCAGTATATTATATAAAGACTGCTTGAGAAGTTTCATCAAATTCTGAGCGTTTGTTTGATTGTGGTTAATTTTTGAAGTTTTTAAACTCAAAATTAATATAAAATACAATAGTATTCCAAATCAAAAAATTTCGGCGCGAGGGTGTTCATAATATCATAACACACATCGGTGTCAAGTTTCATTATATTTGGACGTCAAACGGAGAAAAAATGCGATTGATTTAAGTTTAAGTAAATTTCCTTTAAAATTTCTCTCTCTCCCCCAACCCCAAGTTCCGAATTTCTTACGGGAACTTCCGCCAAAATGCGGCCTTTACAACAATTAGCACCTTAAATGGCGCCAATAAAGGATCCCATTATCTCCTTATCCTGCCCCTCTTACCCCATCCCTCCTCTTCTCTATTAAAACCCCCTCCCTTCCCTTCCCTCCTCCCCACATAGTCTTCTCCTCCTCTCCCAAACTGCCAACAGCTGCAACTCCCATCTTCTCCTCAGCCCCACGACAGCAGCCCTCTCATCCTCTCAGCCCTACAGCAGCAGCCACCCTCTCCCCATTCCCAGCCAACAGCCCCTTCTCAGCCCATAGCCAGCCCTCTTTTCCCTCCCAGCCAGCACACAGCAGCAATTCATCTCCCCATTCCCAGCCAGCAGCCCCTCCTCAGCCTTGCTAGCCCTCCCCCCCCAGCACACAGCAGCCGACCAGCAGTCCCAAACAACCAACAAGCTGCCAGCCAGCTCCCCTACCACAGCCAGTAGCTCCTCCTCTTCCCATTCCAGCCCCTACCAGCTTCTCTACCAGCCCCATAACAGCAGCAGCCAGCTCCCATTCCAACCCCACCAGCTTCTCTACCAGCCTCACAGCTACAACCCTCTCCTCCTCTCAGCCCTATAGCAGCAGCCATCTCCTCCTCTCAACCTTATAGCAGCAACCATCTCCTCCTCTCAACCCTATAGCAGCAGTCGTCTCCTCCTCTCAGCCCTACAGCAGTAGCCATCTTCTCCTCAGCCCCACAGTAGCAGCCCTCTTCTCCTCATTCCTTACCAGCAGCCCCACAGCCCTCCTCCAGCCTCCAGCCTTTCTCCATTTTCCAAGTAATCCTAATCTAAGGTAAGAAATGGAAAAGAAAATAAATTAAATTTTTCTTTTTTGTGCTTAATCATTAGTAATGATCTTAACACACGAATACATCGTTCACATTGTCATAATGGATAATGTTGAAAATATAATGAAGATGTTTAGTATTGCTAATCAATCAATTTATTTCTGTCCTTATTCTTTCATAACATTAATATAAAGACTTATATCATTACGAGAATGTGAAAGAATAAAGACAAGAAAAGAAGAATATAAGAAAATTCTTGAAAGAAAAATAGTAATCCTAAATATCATTGGCTAAAATATCGGGAACTTTAAATGCAGATTGAGCGAACTGTCACTCATCCGAATCTAAAAGACAAAAGATACCCAGTATATGACAAGAATTACATTTTGTATTATTATAATTACTTAGCTTTTAATTGCTTTGAGCCAAAATTTCAATTTGAAGCTTGGTTGATTGTTCGGAACCAACGTGACAATGTTCGTGGCTAGTTACTGGAAAAAAGACATGAGTAACAATATTCATGACTAATTACTGGAAAGAAGACATCAGTAATAGCATTCGTGGCCAGTTACTAAAAAAATGACATCAGTAACAGCATTCGTGGCTAATTACCGAAAAAATAATATCGATAATAGCATTCGTGGGTTGTTACTGGAAAGAAGATATCAGTAACAATATTCATGGCAGGTTACTAGAAAAATGACATCAATAACCTACATTTTTGTGCTAATATATTTTGCAGAAAATTAATTATTTCATTTGCTCTTTTATCTTATTATTTTTGCAGCATTTCTTTCGCAAATCGCATATCTGCTATTATAAAATATAATATTTCATTGATTACTGTGGCACTTAAAGTACTCTCTAATTACTGGGAATTCCAAACCCAGTATTGTTTGTTGTACAATACCAGGTCAGATACTTCTGAAAGAGCTTAAACAAGAACCCTGACGCTTAAAATTTTTAATCTGCAAATGGATCTACGACGACACTATTTTTGCTTATATTTTATATTATATTTATTTTTCACTTTTGTACGAGAAGTACAATGTCAGATCTTGTAATATGATGTTTGAAACAAATAAGAAATGTCTTATATTTTTATATGTGTCCATTTTCTTTCATTATTGAATATGATCCTGCGGTAAGTGAACACCCGATGTCGAAACGGTTTCCGTTAAACCGGCATCGAGATATCACACTTAATGAGATGATTCACATACAATCCCAATGTAGTACTGAGAGATTTGATGGATCTGCAAGAATTATGTTTTGCAGTTTTATCAGTCTTTAAAAATGTCCATCTTTATTAAAGCATATATTCTCCTTTCTAAGTTTATCTTAATTAGTTTGTTAATTAATAACTTGTGTGTTGTTACTAGGATGATTATATTTCATTATTTAAGCACTTAGTCTGATCAAGTTTAAATATAAAGATCCACTGTATTATGGCACTACTAATTCTATAACATGTTGCTATATGATCTCGGGCATTAAATTTAAAAATCCTTCTTCATCAATTAAAGTATGATACACAAACTATGGATTTCTCTCTTATCATTACTAAATAATCTACAATTGATAAACAAAGATCAATTTTATTATGCAAAATAGAGTTCTAACATAAGATATATATACAGAACTATCCAAACATAATTAAATAATGAAATTTGATTAATTTGGGTCAATCTCATTTTAATCTTATATAATAGGCTTAAATCTTTAATCCTTTCAAGCATACTCCTAATTTTAATTGTTCTCAATTTTGTTTAGCCTTGTGTTAGACAGTAACAGAACATTGAATTTATCTTATTTCCATATGAAAATAAATTTATGTAGGACATCAGTAATATTTTATTTAGATTAATCAAGTAATTTTAGAAAATACAATTTAATAAGTCTCCATGAGTAATAACCTACACAAACTATCAGTAAGAAATTTAAATAATCTGTAATTAGAACAATAATCCTTGCATGGATCGACCGGCTATAGATAGACCAAATAATATACTAAAGTTGTAGGTATATTACATAAATTCATTGCAGTAAATTTACTTAGTCTTCTAACACACTCATATATACATATAGTTACAGGTGACATTTGTTGTGTTGTGGAGATAATTTAGTCTATCGTGGAAATGCTAATGGTGCTCCGATGTGCTTCCGAGAGGTTCCGAAGCGATTCGGAACAAGGTGTGGAGACCAGAAACAACACAGGTGCTGCAGCGCGCCCTGGCGATCCCTCACCCGAGACGGAGGCGCTGTCTCGCGCCTCAGCGGTCAGCAGACAGAGAAGTAGGAGCTGCAGCATGCCACAACGAAAATTGGCGCTGCAGCGCGCCGCAATAGGTCCATCCAAAATTGCAGACATTTCGAGACGCGGGCGCTGTCGCGCACCGCAGCGGGTGCCATCCCAAAACATGGGCTCTACGGCGCTCCGTAGCGCCTGGAGGATTTCTGCTCCAGTTCAGATTACGCCCTAAGTAAATCGGAGGGTATTTTGGACCTTTCATGGTCCGAAATTGAGCTGGGTACTTAAGAAAACAAGTTGGGATGAGTTTAAAAGGTTGGCATCTCAGTTAGAGGTTGTGTTCTTGCTGTGAGGAGGAGATCCCAAGGTGAAATCCTAAGAAAGCTGATGTGCAAGAAACCACTTGCATGTTGGAGAAGAGACTCCTGGTGGTGACTGCTTCCTCTCATCTCCATATTAGAGTAAGAGCTTGTATATTTCAAATCAAGGGATAAGCTCTTTGTAACTCTGTACACTTTTAATTTTCTAGTAGATTTTTCTGTGGTGTGGCTCCGTGGCTTTTCCCGTTCTTGGGTTTTCTATGTAATCTTTTGTGTTTGGATGTTTGTGTGCTTGAGTTCTCTTTGCATACATGTGCTGTGATTTTATTCTTGTGGTTTTGTGATTTCGGATTTGTTTGGTAACCGTCAACGCAGGCCCGGTCCTCATCAATCGAGCGCTCTTGTCTATCCGCTTCCGCTACGGAGTGTGCTCCGAGATTGAAGGCTTTTTTTTTTACCAACAACATCTAGCATGGAATTCAATCTATTTATATTTTTAATGCAAGTATATATGTCAACCTTAACAAGTTTCTACATAAAATTCTGATTCATGATTCTATGAGTTTAGGCAAAAATTCATTATCACTTTATTTGAAACCTAATTCCCTTCTTTTATATCATGATCAGAGAGTAACTTATAATAAAATAAATTAATGATTAAACCAAAGCGGAAATAGATCTAAGCTCCTCACATACATCTTTAGTATTAACTATTTAATATGATTTGCTAATTTGATTTGAAGTATTATTAACTCACCTATACAATCCTATCTTATAATAAAAGAATCAACGCGGAGGAAGGTTTGTACCAGCAGAAGAGATCGGGTGCAGAGAAGGAAGAATTGGGTGCAGAAAATCGAGCGGAAGAAGAAGAAGAAGGTCGAGCGAGGAGAAAGAGCAAAGGTCAATCTTCACAGCGAACAGAAGGGTAGAAGTCGGCTTCTCAATCGTTCGTCTGCCATCTAATCGGCTTCGGAGTTGCTCGTCTGCGCTTTTACTGTTTCCAGGGTCGTATCCTATCGGCTTAGGCTTGCGTCTCTGCTGCAGAACTGCGAGCGAAATGGCGAGATTGAGAGGGCTCGAACAACTTGAGAAGAAGAGAAGACGACCGAGCGAAGGCGGTGAAGAATCGAGCGACTATTTGCGGCTAAATAGAACGTCCATATGTAACGCACGTCCGCTCCCTGCGACTTGATTAGCCGGGGGTGTACTTGAGTTACTGGAAAGTTTAAGAAATAGTTTTATTACTCTCCGCATACCTTCCTAATAGAACCGTAGGTTTAATTGCTTAACGGTTTCTGTAAGAACAGCCTTCTTGGTAAGTAATACTTTACTAATTTGACAATTCTAAATTTCTATTTTAGCATTAATAAAGTTTGAAAACTTTCTCAATCAAGAATTTAATTAGCATGTAACAGAAAATTTTAACGAAAAAACAAAAATTCGCAGATAAAAACAACAGAATTTGAGTTTAGCGGGAATTTAATGCTTACACAAAATGACCTAGGGTAATTACATGCATAAACTACATATTGAAAGAAGCCCCGAAGTATAGAGGAGGATGTTGAGTTTAGTGGCCAAGACAGATCCTCATGCAAGGAAGTAGACCCACAAGGAGGAGAGGTCATTCCAAGCAAAGTCAAAAATTGATCTACTCACAAATTACTCAAAAATTGCACAAATGCCCCACATTCCAAAGTTAGATTTTCAGAAGTAATTTTTCTTGAGGCCAACTTGAATTTGTTAGCTATACTTTTCAATGTTAAATGGATTAGGGTTTATTTAAATTTGATTCTAGAACTTTTAAGCGCATGTGTAACAACCCAAAGACGTTGTTTTGCAAATTAGGTCAAAATCCTGCCTTAGGAATCAGGATCCCGAAGAATTTCACTTTAGGGCAAACAAAACTACCAATAGGTAGAAATAACTTTAAAGATCAAAGAGCCCTAATTCGGGAAAAATCCGAAAGACGGAAGCTCTCGTTCTACTTTTGAAATTTCTAAATTCTAAAAATCAAAAACATTGAAATACGTGTCCGAATTCGTCGTTTTCAGTATTGTTGTGTTAAGTATATTATTTAAAAGCTGCTCGAGAAGTTTCATCAAATTCTGAGCATCGATTTGATCGTGGCAAATTTTCGAAGTTTTAAACCCCTAAAAATAAAATAAAATAAAATTTTGCTCCGAATTGAAAATTTTTGGCGCGAGGGTGTTCGTCATATTGTAACACACCTCGGTGTCAAGTTTCGTTGTATTCGGATGTCGAACGATGGAAATTTGAGAATATTTTAAATTTAAGTTTTTTTTTAAATTTTCCTCTGTTTTCCTTCCTACGCCCCCGCCCCCTCTTTTTTCTTTCGCATTCTGCGACCTTTCTCCCGCGCCAGGCGGGAGAAGTTTTCGTGCCACACTTCCGCCTGGCGCACATACGGCGCCTGCCTGCGCTGTTTTTGGCGCAGGCTGTAGGCCCATAGGGCCGACCACGTCTCCCCCAACCCCACCGACCCCACTCCCGCCTTCTGGCGAGAGAAGCTTCCGCGCCAGAGGCCCCCTGGCGCGTGCCAGGCACCATTATGGCGCAATTTGGCGCACGTTGTGGCGCCCCCTCCTGCGCCTACAAGTACCCCATCCCCTCCCCTCTTCTCCCCACAGCCTTCCAACAGCTTCTTCCCCCCTCCTTTCCCCAAATCAGCCAACCATTCCTCCTTCCGGCAGCCCGGCAGCCCCGACAGCCCTTCCAGCAACCTTCCGGCAGCCCGGCAGCCCCCGACAACCACTTCCCGCAGCTTCCAGCAGCCCGGCAACCCCCGACAGTACCTTCCGGCAGCCCGGCTGTGATGACCCATGTTAGGTTGGTAAGAACCAAAGTAACATCGGATGCATCTTTCCGCAGGATCATATTGGCAGTTAGATAAAATAGTAGTTAACGAACATTCAAATCATTCACATAAAAGAAATGACATTCATTCAATTTAAAATAAAAATAAAATCCAGAATTTATTACATGAAATTCCATATACATCAAACTATTAATCCTGGAAGGGGCAGTTATTTTCCCGCGCTACGCCTCTAGACTATATCAACCGCCTCCAACTGTATCTGATCTGGCATTATAAAAATAATACTTTAGTGCACATTCTAAATACAAAGGATATTAAAAATATACTTAAAGCATAGCGGAAGGCAAAAAATATAAGATAACATTTGCAGGGAACTACAGTGTGTTTCAAAAAAAAGATAATCAGATCACCTGCAACAATAAATGTTTTGTTCACATGCCAAATGTCAAAAGGAAAAGCAATAATTGCGTAAAATTCTATATTTATGTTTATGTCTATGATATCATGAAGCAATAATAGCAGTTCTGTTGGGCAAAGCCAGAACCATGAGGCTGGATTCATATGCATTTAAGCATAAACCTTCACCTGGACCCACTTAAGGGTCTCAGATGGCAACGTGCATTTAAGCAACCTTCACCTGTGCCTCCCTCAAAGGCTCTAGATGGCACCCTTATAGCTCCCGAGGATTAGCCCCGTCCCTAGCCTAATCATGCTCCGTTTCGATACCCTTCTTGCAACATTCACAAGACATATAAACATCATTCAATTTCTCTTACATCAGTAGTAGTAAGAATAATATATCCAGTAGTAATAAGCTCAAAGCGATGCATATGCAGCAATTGAAAGTAAAAGCATATAAAGTAATATCCAGTGTATCTTTTGTATTTAACTTAACTAGATGAATCACTCACAATATGTTGTGTCTGCAAAAGTTATAATTGAAATCCTATTAAACTTTGAAAGTAAAGTTTGTGTTTCAACGAATCTTATTTATAAGATTTAAGACTTGCATTCATGTTTCTAAGCTTGACTTTAATTTACATATTTAGAATCTCAAAGTGACAAGGATGATTTTAAGTTAAACAACGCTTTCTTAAAAACTCCTAATTTTATTCCAATTTCATGCGTAATCTGAATGCAAGTATTTATAAGTTGAAAGTTAGTATATCACATAGATTTTTCCTAGTCTAACACATTTTCATAGGTGATATCTAAAATAGCTAAGTATTCACTTAGTTTATACTTTCAATTTAAGCATATACGAGTTTAACCCCGTCAAATTCTATCTCTTTAATCTTCTAATAGCATGATTTGAAAATTAAACTAAAGCTGGGATTTGACATTTAGGGTTTGCTTACTAATGCATGCTAATAGATTACTGAATTATTCTACTCATAAAGAAAAATATTGCAACATAAAACTTGAAATTAAATTACTTTATTCTATTCTAGTCTTATTATTATTATAATTGTTATTATTATTATTGTTAGTATATTTTTAATATCATTTGTATTTAGAATGTGCACTAAGGCATTATTTTTATAATACCAGATCAGATACAGTTGGAGGCGGTTGATATAATCTAGAGGCGTAGCGCGGGAAAATAACTGCCCCTTTCAGGATTAATAGTTTGATGTATATGAAATTTCATGTAATAAATTCTGGATGTTATTTTTATTTTAAATTGAATGAATGTTATTTCTTTTATGTGAATGGCTTGAATGTTCGTTAACTACTATTTTATCTAACTGTCAATATGATCCTACGGAAAGATGCATCCGATGTTAGTTTGGTTCTTACCAACCTAACATGAGTCATCACACCGGCAGCCCCCACAGCAGCTCCAGCAACCCTCGGCCATCCTTCGGCCAACCCGTTCCAACTCTCTTTGTATTCCGACGATCCTAAATCTAAGGTAAGAGAAGGAAATTTGAAGAACACATTCGTTTTCTCTTAATCTAGTTACTCTCTTTATAATTATCAAATTTATGGCTAGTCATGCACAATAGAATTATCCTCATTAATTAATAATGAGAACGATTCAAAGTGTTATAAATGACTACTATTTTCTATTTGCCAATTCAGTCGATTATTCTGACTTTTTCGTCATACATTAGTATGATAATCATAAAGATACTTTAACGACTGCTTTAACAGCAGCTTAATTCAATTGAATTTCAAAGGCAGAAGAAGAAGAACAGAATGAAAGAATAAATTAAAATCCTAAATCATTAAAAAGCTAACTTAAAAATATCGGGGATTTAAATGCAGATTGAGCGAACTGTCACTCATTCGAGCTGTTGAACTGCTGAACTTAAAGATTAAAGGTACCCAGTATATGACATGTATTATATTTTGCATTTTTTTCTTACTGTTTTGCTTCGCATATTTGCTTTGAGCCGAATTTCGTTTTGAAGCTTGGTTGGTTGTCCGGAACCAACGTAATATCATTCGGGATTGTTACCGGAAAATGACATCGGTATCATTCGGGGTTGTTACTGGAAAATGACATCAGTAACATTCGGGGTTGTTGCTGGAAAAATGACATCAGCAACATTCGGGGTTGTTATTGGAAAATGACATCAATAACATTCGGGGTTGATACTGAAAAAATAACATCATTAACATTCGGGGTTAGTTACTGGAAAATGACATCAGTAACCATTATTTTGTGAGAACTACTTATTGCAGAATTTTGCTTGCTTATTTTGCACAGTTGCTTTACCTATCCTATATTTTTACCTCTGCTAAACGCATTTTCGTAAATTAATTTGTTATTGTGTACTGCTGTACTTAGAGTATTCTCTAATTACTGGGAATTCAAATCCCGGTACTATTTTCTGTACAATACCAGGTCAGGTGCTCCTGGAAGAGGTTAAACAAGAACCTTAACTTTCAAAAGATCGACAACGGCGCTGAATTGCTTATTTTGTTTTTTTTTGTTTTGTACGATGATGGAACTTGTAATAAGAACTTTTGATAAATGAAAAATATCATTCACTTTTATATGCGCATTCTTTTTCTCTCAAATTGCTTGATATGATCCTGCGGTGAGCAGTTACCCAATGCCAGAACGGTTTCTACCGAATCGGCATCGGGCCCTCACAGCATGCCCCCATACTTAAGTCGTCGTTAGGTTAATAATAACTAATCTAACATTAGGTACATCTCCGCAAGATCATATTGGCGGTTAAGCAAAATAGCATTTAAACATCATCCATGACCATAAAAAAATATAAGAAATATAATTCATTCAATTTAAAAATAACATTATCCAGAGTATTACATATTTGATAGCATACAAAAATAAAAGATTCTCTTAAAAAAGTAAAAGTAAAAGCTTTATTTTTCTATTCTGCATCATAATTCTTTATAACATCCTTAAGCTATCTCAGCCTCTTCCAACTGTACCTGGT
Source organism: Gastrodia elata (assembly GCA_016760335.1). Lineage (NCBI taxonomy): Eukaryota > Viridiplantae > Streptophyta > Magnoliopsida > Asparagales > Orchidaceae > Gastrodia > Gastrodia elata. The sequence continues at coordinate 68,546,196 of CM028671.1, read as the reverse complement.
CTAACATTATAAAAATAATATATTCGTGCACATTCTAAGTACAATAATATTAAATAATATACTTTTAAGCAAAAGTGAAAGGCAAAAGTATTATGATAATAATTACAGAAAAATATGGTTTTAATGCAAATAATATTTATTTGTCATAGTTATATGTGATGACCCATGTTAGGTTGATAACAACCAATCTAACATCGGGTGCATCTTTCCTTATCATCATATTGACGGTTAAATAAAATAACAGTTAAACAACATCCAGAGCCACAAAAGAATAAGGAAATTTCATTTATTCAATTTAAAATAAATAACATCAAATTGTTACATATTTGATATCAAATAGAATATAAATGTTTGTCTCTCGTAATAAAAATTATAAACTAAATTATATCTCGCACTATGATTCTTTAATACATCTTTAGACTACATCAGCCTCCTCCAGCAGGATTTGGTCTGGCATTATAAAAATAATATCTTAGTGCATATTCTAAGCATAAATGATAGTAAATAATTTACTTTTAAGCAAAGCAGAAATCAAAAATAATATAATAATAATTGCAGGAACGTATGGATAAATACAAATAAAGATAATCATTACTCTTGCAAATAAATATTTCATTGTCATATGCCAATTATTCAAATAGTAATCGCATAAAAATTCATATTTATGTTTATGTCTTGATATTATGAAGCGACGATAATAATTATAATGGGCAAAGCCAGAACCTTGATGTTGGATTCAATAAATGCATAAAAGAATAATCTTCACCTGAAACCTCTCAAAGGCTCTAGATGGAACCCTTATGTCTCCCGAGGACTAGCCCCATCCATAACATATTCATGCTCCGTTTCGAACCCTTAGAAATATTCACAAGATACATAAACATTATTTTGTTTCTCTTACATCATTAATAGTAAGAATAACACATTAAGTGACAATATGAAATAGGCTCAAAGCGATGCTTAAGCAGCAATAAAAAAAATAAGAGCATATGAAGTAATATCCAGTATACCTTTGTGTTTGACTTAAGAAGACAATTCACACACAATCCAAATGTAGTACTGAGAGATTTGATGTGTCTGCAAAAATTATATTTTGTTGTTTTATCAGCCTTTGAAAATGTCCGTCTTTATTTTTAAAGTATATATTCTCCTTTCTAAGTTGTTCTTAATTAGTTTGTTAATTAATAAACTTATGTGTTTTTATTAGGATGATCAGGCTTTATTATTAAAGCACATAGCCTGATCAAATCTAGACATAAAGATTTATTGCATTCTATCACATTTTGCTTTTGTTAGTTGATTTTTAGATCCCTAGTACACTCCTCTAGCACTAACTATTAGTGCATGACTTTCTAAGCATAAGTAAATGCAATGTGGTTCATGCATGATCATTGACAATTAAGTTGCTAGAGGTATTGACTCATACTGCTAATCATGCTTTCATAAAATTCTAGATTAGATGAAGATTGAAACAGTAAGATGTCGAACCAATCTAACTTCTTCTATTCATTAAACTACTCTTTGTTATTGAAATTTCATCTATTCAGTAATCATAGATTTTATCGTGGTCTCTATTATTGTTCCACCAACTTATAATCACCCATGCTAGCTTCTAATTTGACCCTAATCGTATATGAATAATACATCTCTCACAGCATCTCTACCAACATTCATGAAAGACATTGGGTTAGTTCTGCCATTGATCTGAATTACAAATAGATTTTTAGTCTCTCTATTTAGATGGATTATCCCAACCCATATGATCTCAACGGCCTTATTAATATCTATATTTCAAATCTAAACTCACTGTCTTAAAATAGCATTTGTATCATATCTAATCTTAATTGATCCCTACCAAATTTGATTTGCAAATCATTCTATTTAAATCCTCATTTCATTCCACCCTAAACTACAACAAGCATGGAAAATAAAAATAATTGACTATAGAATTTAACTAATAATGGTTCATAATTTTAAGTTGTTAAATTTGTCATATGAATAGCATACTCAATTTATTTCCAAATTTCATTACCTATTTTAAGGTGTATAAAAATAAAAATTAGAACTAAGTGTATAAGCTTGCTATCGACTTCCAAGAAGATCGTACCTGCAGAAAAGATCGGGCGCAGAAGAGATCATGCGGAAATGCCATGAGCAAGAGAAATTGTGTGGAGCAGATGTCGCCGACTCTACCTTTCCCTGTTGGTAGAGCGAATGTCGCTTGTTGAGACGTCGGGTCGTCTCCTTCTAACAGCTTCTGTGTCTTTCCGGAATTACTCCCGTCGGCTCCTAAGCTTCTGTCGCAGACCGTTCCTTCATGCGAGAGAGTCGAGCGGAAGGGCTCGGTGACGCACGAAAGTCGAGCAGCTCGGTAACACAGGAAAGAAGACGCGATTGAGTGGCGAGAGTCGAGCGGCTCTTTGCAGTTAAATAGGACGTGCGTATGCAACTGTGGAGGCCCGATGCCAGTTCGGCAGAAACAGTTCTGGCATCGGGTGCCTACTTACCGCAGGATCATATCAAGCAATTTGAGAGAAAAATATACGCATATAAAAGTAAAAGATATTTTCATTTATCAAAATTTATATTACAAGATAATTATCGTACAAAACAAAAAAAAGAAACAAAATAAGCAAAACGGCGTCGTCATTGATCCATTGAAAATTAGGGTTCTTGTTTAACCTCTTCCAGAAACATCTGACCTGGTATTGTACAGAAAATAATACTGGGATTGAAATTCCCAGTAATTAGAGAATAATCTAAGTATAGCAGTACACAATAACAAATTATTTTATAAAGATGTGTTTAGCAAAGGTATAATGAAAATAAAATGCATGATAGGTAAGGCAACCGCGCAAAATAAGCAAGCAATTTCCTGCAACAAGTATTTATCACAAAATAAAGATTACTGATGTCATTTTCCAGTAACTAATCCTGAATGTTACTGATGTCATTTTTTCAGTAACAACACCGAATGTTATTGATGTCATTTTCCAATAACAACCCCGAATGTTGCTGATGTCATTTTTCCAGCAACAACCTCGAATGTTACTGATGTCATTTTTTCAGTAACAACCACGAATGATACCAATGTCATTTTTCGGTAACAACTCCGAATGATATTACATTGGTTCTGGACAACCAACTAAGCTTCAAATGAATTTGGCTCAAAGCAAAAATGTGAAACATAGCAGTAATAGAAAAATGCAATATGTAATGCAAGTCACATACTGGGTACCTTTAGTCTTTAAGTTCAGGAGTTCAAAAGTTCAGATGAGTGACAGTTCGCTCAATTTGCATTTAAATCTCCGATATTTTCTTTAAATTAGTCTCTTTTAAAAGTGATGCAATATTTTGTGATTTTTATCTTTATTCTTTATTTTATCATTTTCCTCTATAATGATTTAAGTCTGTATTTCATAATAATGTTATTGTATTAAAAGAGTAATGATAGAAATGAAAAGAATACTTAAAAAAATAAAAATAGTAGTGTCATTTATAGCATTTTGAATTGTTCCCATATTAATTAATGAGAATGATTAAAATATGAATGACTAATTAAATTTGTATAACAATGCATATAAGGTTAGTAAGAAAACGCTCTTTTTCAATTTTTCCATTTCCAACTTCTCATACCTTAGTTTTTAGGATTGTCGAAAAACAAAGGAAGATTGGAACGGGGTAGCCGGATGGCTGGCCGAGGTGGCAGCGGCAAGAGTCTGGCTAGCAGCGGGTACTGAGTGGTTTGGCGACTTGATAGCTGGCTGTCGGGGACTGCCGGGGGCTGCCGGAGGCTTACTGGAAGGAAGGGGCTGGCTGTTTGCTGGCTGTCGGAGCTGCCGGAGGCTGCTGGTTCAGCTGAAGAGGGAGCTGGCTGGCTGAGAAGAGGCTGGCTGTTTGTGAGGAGGAGAGGGGGAGGGGAGGGCCTCTATTTAAAGAGGAGAGGGCTGGGGGGTTCGGCTGAGTGGGCCGACCGCACCCTGTGCCAAAAACGGCGCAAGCGGGCCCTCTCCTGGCAAGCGGAACCTTCCGCCTGCAGGCTCTGTCGCAAGACATAGCCTGCGATTCGCAGGGTGTCGGGGGCTGGAGTCGGCGGTTAGGGAAGAAGGAGAAAAAAGAAAAAAATTAAAAAATAAAATAAATTACTTAAAGTTAAATTTTTTATATTTTTCCGTTGTTCGGCGTCCAAATACAACGAAACTTGGCGACAGGGGGTGTCACGACACGATGAACACCCTCGCGCCGAAAATTTTCGATTTGGAGTAATATTTTATTTATTTTAATTTTTAAGGTTTAAAAACTCAAAAATTATCCACGATAAATCTGGAACTCAGAATTTGATGAAACTTCTCAAACAGCCTTTAAATAATATACTTAACACAATGACACTGAGAATGATGAATTTGGACACGCATTTCAATATTCTTGATTTTTTTTTATAATTTAAATAATTCAGAACATAAACGAGAGCTTCCGTTAATCGGATCTCTCTCCCAACTAGGGCACTTGAGCTAAAAATTATTTCTATCTATTGGTAATTTTGTTTGCCCTAAATTGAAATTCCCCGAGTTCCTGATTCCTAAGATGGGATTTTGACCTAATTTGCAAAATAACGACTTTATATCGTTACAAACTCCCCTACTTAAAAATGATGTCGTTCTTGACATCAAAAGAACAAAAAGAAGATTTAAGGGAAGTTCTGGGTTACCTCAACTAGGAAATAACTCTGGATACTTTCTTCGTATAACATCCTCTTTTTCCCATGTAGCTTCTTTTACTGTATGATTGTGCCACTGTACTTTAACCATCGGGATCGTTCTGTTCTTAATTTTCAGCAATTTTTTTCAATTATTTGAAATGGCCTTTCGACATAAGTCAGATCAGGTTGAATTTTAACTATCGAATCAGAAATTTGTTATGAGGGCTCTTGGAGATATTTGCGAAGTGCAGAAACATGAAAAACATTGTGTATGGCAGAAAATCTTTCAGAAAGTTTAAGCCTATAAGACGAGCTTCCAATTCTTGCGATTACTTCGAATGGTTCAACATATCTGGGGCTCAACTTACCTGTAACTCCAAAGCGATGAATACCTTTTATCGGGCTAACATTTAGATAGACACGATCACCAACGTGAAATTCTAGCATCCGATGTCTAGCGTCGTGATACTTCTTTTGTCGGTCCTGGGCTACTGCAATTCTGCTTTTGATTTGCTTTATCTTTTTATTTGTTTCTTCAATCAACTCTGAGCCGTAAATTTGAACATCTCTGACCTGTGTCCAAGCTAATGGGGTACTGCACTTTCTTCCATATAAAGCTTTATAAGGGGTCATTCCAATACTTGCTTGGTGGCTATTATTATATGCAAATTCGATCAAAGGTATATGCTTTTCCCAACTACCACCAAAATCAAGAATACTCAACCGCAGTAAATCTTCGAGTATTTGATTAACTCTTTCGGTCTGCCCATCTGCCTGAGGGTGGAAGGCGGTGCTTAGAGCTAAAACAGTTCCTAGATCGCGATGTACCGCTTGCCAAAATCGAGAGGTAAATCTGTTATCTCGATCCGAGACTATTACTTTTGGAATCCCGTGAAGCCTGATTATTTCTTTGATATAGAGCTTGGCTAACCTTTCAATGGTATCGGTTTGCTTGATAGGAATAAAATGAGCTGATTTAGTTAATCTATCCACTATTACCCAAATTGCATTTGCTCCTGAACGACTCCTAGGTAATCCCATGACAAAGTCCATAAAAATGTCCGACCATTTCTATCCCGGAATCTCAAGTGGGTGCAAGAATCCACCTGATTTTTGATGCTCAACTTTTACTAAGCAGCACACATGGCACTTAGCAATAAACTCAGCCACACTTCTTTTAAGTCCTGGCCACCAAAATACTCCCTTTAAATCCTGATACATTTTGTTATTTTCGGGATGAACTGAATATCCTGAGTTGTGAGCTTCAATTAGTATCTGGTTTCGAATAAAAGCATTATTAGGGACCCAAACTCTTTTACCGTGGTAAATGTAAATCCCTTGCTGAAGTTGTAAGTCTGATCGACGTCCATTTTCTATGTCCTTCTTTAGCTTTGAATACATCGGGTCTTGCTCTTGAGCGATATAAATCTATTGCAAAAGCGCAAGTTCGGTGATACTTATCTGAAGTAGATCGTTTAATTGCTTGCCGGAAGTGGTCATTATCTCAAGCTTCTGAAATTCTTCCATCAAGGGACTTTTTATGATTAATTCGTTTAGAGATACTTTTCTGCTGATGGCATCAGCAACAACGTTGGCTTTGCTGGGGTGATACGCAATACTAAGATCATAATCGCAGATCAATTCAAGCCATCTTCTTTGTCTGCAATTCAGTTTTTTCTGGGTAAAAATATACTTTAGGCTTTGATGGTCGGTAAAGATTTCACATCTTACCCCATACAAGTAGTGTCTCCAAATTTTTAAGAAAAAAATGACTGATGCCAACTCCAGATCGTAAACTAGGTAATTATTTTCATGCTTCTTTAATTGCCTTGAGGCGTAGGCAATCACTTTTCCTTCTTGCATTAGGACGCATTTCAAGCCAATGTTGGACGCATCGGTGAATACTTGAAAATTAATCCCTTCTTGAGGTAAGATCAGGATTGGTGCGGCGGTCAACAATTCTTTCAATTTCTGGAATGCCTGATCGCAATCTTGACTCCACACAAAAGGTACTGTCTATTGAGTTAACTTTGAAAGAGGTGAGACTAATAGCAAAAATTCCTTAACAAATTTTTGATAATAGCCTGCTAGACCCAAAAAGCTATGAATCTCAGTTACAGAAGAGGGTTGCGGCCAATCCTGAATGGCGCTTATCTTATTCTGATCAACTTGCATCCCTTCAGCACTGATCACATGGCCAAGAAAGGCAACAGATTTAAGCTAAAATTCATATTTTATGTATTTTGCAAATAATTGATGCTCCCTTAATGTGCCCAACACAAGTCTTAAGTAATTTTCGTGGTCTTCTTCACTTTTCGAGTAAATAAGAATTTCGTCAATAAATACGATCACAAATTTGTCCAGGAACGGTCTGAGAACTCGCTGCATTAGGTCCATAAAAACTGATAGAGCATTGGTTAATCCAAACGACATTACCAAAAACTCGAAATGCGGAGTCAACTGAGGGGGCCGACCGCACCCTGCGCTAAAAACGGCACAGGCGAACCCTCTCCTGGCAGGCAGAACCTTCCGCCTGCAGGCTCTGTCGCAAGACAGAGCCTGCAATTTGCAAGGTGTAGGGGGCTGGAGTCGGCAGATATGGAAGAAGGAGAAAAAAGAAAAAAATTAAAAACTAAAATAAATTACTTAAAAGTTAAATTTTTTGTATTTTTTCGTCGTTCGGCGTCCAAATACAACGAAATTTGGCGCCAATGTGTGTCACGACACGATGAACACCCTCGTGCTGAAAATTTTCGATTTGGAGTAATATTTTATTTTATTTTAATTTTTGAGGTTTAAAAACTTCAAAAATTATCCACGATAAATCTGGCGCTCATAATTTGATGAAACTTCTCGAGAAGCCTTTAAATAATATACTTAACACAATGACACTGAGAACAATGAATTCGGACACGCATTTCAATGTTCTTGATTTTTTTTTATAATTTAAATAATTCAGAAAATAAAACGGGTGCGTTAATCGGATCTCTCCCAACTAGGGCACTTTAATCTAAAAATTATTTCTATCTATTGGTAATTTTGTTTGCCCTAAATTGAAATTCCTCGGGATCCTAATTCCTAAGGCGAGATTTTGACCTAATTTGTAAAATAACGACTATGGGTCGTTACAGCAATGCATATTCGTTTTGTGCAGCTAATGCCCGTATGTTACGAGAATTAAAATTGGGAATAGCTTAATTGCCAACAGTTTCTACAAGGATAGCTAGTTCTTACCTTGAATATGGGTCTTAATAAGGTAATTTATGCTTTACTAAATTAAGTATGAGTTAATGATAAATCTTAATTTCTATTTCAGCATTACTTAAGTTTGAAAACTTCCTCAATCAAAAATTATAACAGAAAAATTTGATGAAAACGAATTTAGAGGGAGTTTTAACTGAAAACTGAAAATTGCGGGAAATAAACGAAATTTAGACATTAACGTCTTTCTTCTTAATGACCTAGGGTCATTACATTATGTCACATGTCAAATTTCAAACGATAAATTAATAATCGCATAAAATACATATTTGTGTTTATATCTTGATATCATGAAGCGACATTAGTAGTTCTGATGGGCAAAGTCAAAACCTCGATGCTAGATTCAATAAAAGCATGTTCATCATTTAGGCCCCCTCAAAGGCTCCAAATGGCACCCTTATAGCTCCTGATGGACTAGCCCTGTCCCTAACCTATTCAACCACCGTTACAGAACCCTTTGCAATATTCACAAGATACATAAACATCATATTGTTTCTATACATCATTGGTAGTAAAAATAACACATTTAATATCAACATTAAACAGACTCAAAGTGATGCATAAGCAACAATAGACGAATGATAGTGCTAATGTGAACGGATCAATGAACGAATGTTAAGACTTCCAAGTACACTTCTAATGCAATTTCATATATTCATCCTTGAGAGGAATTAACGTTACATTTGAATTATAAAGGCAAAGGTTTTGCAAAGTGAACTCATACCTTAAGCAAACGAGGAAGCTTGATATTGAGCGAAGACGAAGAAGATCGTGCGAGAAGAAAGAGCAGATATCGATCGTCTCGTGCAATACAGAGGACGAAAGGGCTCGCCTTCCTCTTCTGTCGCAGGTCTTCGTCGATTCTGTCGGTGAGGTAAGGGATCGAGGGAGAGGTAGAGGTTTTTTCAGAGCTTCGAGGCTTCCGTGAAGAAGTCGAGGGTGATCGGTGGCCCTAAATAATGCTTTCTGGAAACCGCCGAGCGGAACCGTGCGTCTAGCGAGCGGAAAGGGAAAGATCTGCGCTAAATTGTTGTGCGTCTAGTTCTTCAGCTGGTAACCGTAGCCTCCATTGCCGACAGTAAATGGAGAAGATGTGGAAGATGGGAGTTGCTTCCATCGATCACAGGAATGGTAAGAAAAAAATTAGAGCGTGCGACGTTTTTTGGAAGCCGGCGGTATCCGGAAGCGTGAATTCTCTCTGCGTCGATGGAGGGGGGATAAGGGTCCTTTGATTATCGCTTAAAAATGGAAATCAAGCTTATAATGGAGAATTAGTGCTTATGGAAAGGAAACGCCTTTTTATTAAGGCAATTTGAATGAGGCAAAGTAATCTGAAACCTTTAATTATGTAAATAGTAATTATGAATATAATGGAGAATCTTCCATCTCAACAATATTTGAGCAAAATGAATTCCCAAAACTTCCTAAAAAATTAATTTAATCAATCTTTTTATAGCATGTTAAAAGAAATAAGCAGGAATTTGACGAAAACAGATTTTTGCGAGAAATTTTTAACTGAAAACAGAAATCCGAGGTAACCAACAAAAATTAAACCTAGCGAAAAAAGTTATAATCTTTCTTTAAAATGATATAGGGTCATTACATAAGTAGCCTTTATTCATAGAAGAGTAGTATCGGTTAAGGAGTTTATTTGTGACTTTAAGTTTGGCTTTAAATATTCAACAATTGGGATGCATGAAAAAACATTTTTCATATGATTAAGGAAATTAGACCGAATAAGAATCTGTGGCACAATTATCCTACTCAATTTATTATATAATATGTCAACGCTAGAGCATATTTAACTAAAAAAATTCAAAAATTCTAATTAACAATCATGGGTCATCTTATCTAAGATATTTCGAACAGACAAAGGTGAAATGCACTAAAGAATTAATCTTTGAGTTTAGCATCTAGTTATAGATTGGTTGAGGACTGTCTTTACTATTTTGACTAAGCAATTCAGAGGAACAATATATGCTTGCTAAAATTCAGAGATTCTAAACATGATTAGTAGAATGACTTAACAAAAGAGTCAATCATGAGTCAACCAGAGTTACAAATATAAACCTAAAACATAAGGGTTTAAATTATAAGTTTAGTGATTTTGATTTGGTTAGAGGAAGTGTTAGCATTGGAGTTTGCTCAAATTTAGGTTGGGCTAATGCTTACATTCTTCGGAATGCATGCAGCTAAGCATGTGATGGGGCTTACAGGTCTTGAAAAGTTTAGATATTGTGTTTTAAGACATTTAAACATGATGGCCTGTGGTATGTATGTTATTTGATTACAAATTGAGGTACATTGAGACCAACTAGAGATAATAGAATCTACTAGGATCTTTTCAATAAAATAGAGATTGAAGCATTATAGAATATATGTTTTACAAACTATAGCGATTTAGACCTACTAGAATAAAATCATTTAATCAACACAATAAAATTACTAGAATCTTTTTGATCAATTAACATGGAGTAGATAGTTAAATAAATTACAAGTAAATGTATTTCACCAAATCAATTTAGATTCATTAAAAATTTTAACAATGTAGTGTCATTTTACTAGAAAACAAATGTTAATTTAGAACAACTGATCAAGGATTGGCTTAAATCTTCTAGAATTCAAACATTAACATAGAATGATTCAACTAGAATCATTTAGATTTACTAAGAACAAAATATTAATTTAGAATACTTCAACTAAAATAGCATAATAGAACTATTAGAAATCAGTCCATTGATTTGTATAATTTAGTTAGGTTTGCTTGGATCTGCTAGAAATTAAATATTAATTAAGAATAATTCAACTAGAAACAAAATATCATAGTCAATGCCTGATGCACATAAAATTTAAATAAGACCTTGTTGGACAAGACAATAAAACCAGCAGAAAGATAGCCATGGGTGAAGTACCAACAATGGTTGGTCAAGACCACTGGCGGCAGGGAATAGACTAAAAAGAAGCAAGCAATTCCCACAGGAAAATTTTTCATCTTCTCCTTCGGCTTAGGCCTTTTGTATTTAGTAAATAGCTAAATCAATCAAATCTTAATAATTAGAGATTTAGGGGATATAGTAAATTTTTTTAACTTGCACTATTGAAACATTTAATGGATGATTTGGATTACGTTTAAACTTGGGTAATACTGCAAAAGTCCTGTTACCAAGCGGCCCCTAAAAGTAAAATTTAAATTGAACCCTTTAAATTCTACTAACTAATGCCGGTGTCTACCTGAGAAAGCTTAAAAAGTTCGTAACATTGCAAATTCTTCCAATAACATATATTAAGCAAATACCTGTTCGTTTTGACAAAGAAAGGACCGTTATCAGTATCATATCGGCTAGCATTATTGATGCAGCCTCCACCTATTTGACTGATTCTTAAAATCTGTTTGGCCTTCCCTTCAGTTAAAATCCACCCACGAATAGGATCATGACCCAAAGATGCCACTGTGAATCAATTAATAGAAGGGGTCTTCATATTTTCAGGCGGAGGGAGGGATGGAGAGAGAGAGAGAGAGAGAGAGAGAGAGAGCTCACTGGGTGAAATGTGAGAAGCGAGGGAATGAATCCGATGACGGCGAGGAAAGTGGAACGATGAACGGTAAGAGCGCGGGCTTCCTACGTGCATTTGCCGCCGTTCTAGATCTATCTATACCTATACCTATATAATTATATTAAACGAAATTTATGCAGAGAGAAATAGATGGTTTAAAAACTCTTTATTTAAAATTTTAGGCGAACATCATTTTGTGTTCTTCGTCACTACCATCCATATAAAACTCGAGCTCTACTGCTCGACCTTTTTTTGTGATTTTGAGTTTAAATATGATTTTCTTGAAATTATCTTAAATATGTAAAATATTATTAAGTTTATATTATTTATGTAAAATATCATGATGCCTAATAAATAACCTATTTGTGCAAATGAAAAAAATGTTACAATCATGACTATCTCTCTTCATTCAACGACTTATATTTATTTTTTCACACATTAAATTATTTGTATAACATTAATAACATAGCTGAGGAATTATTTGCTTAATTTATAAGACAGTTTCGATTCTCTTTTATTAGTAAAAAGATGATTTAAAATAAATTCTAAATTATATTAAAAATAATATTTTTAACATTTATAAAAACTATATTTCAGCATAAAACAGGACGACAAAGTTTAAGAAAAAGAAATGGAAAAGAAAACATTCAATATAAAATTTTACTTGACAAGAAACACTAGAAGACAAATTGCCCCTCTTATACAGGTTACATTGTAAGCGAGGGAAGTATGTATAGTGTCGTAGACGAGCTAGGGCATTGGCAGTGCAAAATGAGGCAGCCACATCAATTTTCAAAATTGACAAGCAAAGTTGAGTGCGAGCGAGTCACATTGTCCCTTCTGTTCGAAGCTCGAACGGATTGTTCGGTGTTCAAAGGGGAATGACTCGAACAGACCATGAAATCTCGCTCTGATATCACTTGTTGAGGTATGACTGTGAATTTGAACGTTGAGTATCAGCAAAGCAAATACAAAATTCAAACAAACAAACAAAAAAATCACAGTATAAGCTACACAATCACAAGCATCTAAACACGAGAATTACGAGGAAAAATCTAAAATTGAGAAAAATTATAGAGCCACGTTGCCACAAGAAAATTCACTTTAGATGAAATAAATGCAGAGTTACAGAGAACTAATCAATCTCAAGATGAAGAATGAATCACTGCCTTTAAGCCTTCCAATCATCTTCTTCTCCTCTCAAATTTCTCTGAAGCTCACACTCAATGGTTTCAAGAAAAGGCAGCCTCCACAAAGAGCCCTCAAGTAAAGTTTGCTTAAATATCAACTCTCATAGGGCTCAATGCCTTAATAATCATTTGATGGAGATCACTAACTACGATATATTCATTAAGCACGTTTAAGAAATTTCAAAAAAGCTCAAAGCAACAATAAACTGTGATATTTCCCTTGTCACGAAAGAGAAGACAATGTTTCACTTCAATGTTCACAAGCAATATGCTTCTTCAATCATACCAAGAAAGTCTTCAGAACATGCTAATCATTTGACTCAGCAACTCTCCATGTTTGTTGCATTTGCCAATGGTTTTGATTCAAAGAAATTCAATGTGATCTACCCTCCAAATATATATTGGATCAATGGCCAAAGAATTTTAAGAGATTCATGTCATTGAAGTAGAGCTCTAAAATTGCTGATTTGGTTGTTGAGTCTCAGGAGATGTATAGATGCACACTCCTTATATTTTAAGAAACCAAAAAAAAATAATATCAACACAATATAATGTCATCAATGTTTGAAGCTAATAATAATATTAAGGTTCTAAATCCAAGCAAAACCAAGAAGAAAGGAAGACCACCGAAAAAATAAAGTCAAAGTCAAGAATTACTCAAATCAAAGCATGTCATTCATGCATACAAGTTACACACATCTTATGCAAGCTGCTATGCAATGTAACATGTTTGGTGATACCAATCAAACAAAAGTCAGTAAAATGTATCTTTTTGTGGAAATCCAAAACATGATGTAACTTCATTTCTCTCCAGCGTTTCATCTATATGCATATTACATGTGTTTCATGCAGATTTTGTTGTTTTTATAATAATCCTTATTACAAATTTTGACGAGAACGAAAAATCTGCCAAGGTGTTTCTTCTAATACAATAATTACGTATAGATCTATCTTAAAAATTTTTTAATTAAAATTCATAATAAATTAACTTCACAGGCGGCCAAACAAACCTGGACAAACCCTTGCCAGAAAGCGTCGCTCATGGCGGGATGACAATATCATCTCAACGGCTGAAGCCCCTTCCTGCGGAATTTCTGAAGCAACACTGCACTTCAGTAATAAGCTGCAAGCAAGCGCACGCCTTTCTCCTGCGTTCCCACCTCCTTCACGAGAATGTCCTCTCCAGCAAGCTCCTCTCCTTCCTCGCCCTCTCCCCCTCCGGCGACCTCAAATATGCCCTCAAGCTGTTCGGGCAATTGCCCCGCCCAGACAGCTTCATCTGGAACACCATCATCCGCGGCCAGGCAAGAGGCCCAGCGCCCTCTCAAGCCGTCTCCTTCTTCCACCAAATGACCAGCTCTGGCGTGCCGCCGGACCACCATTCCTATACCTTCGCGCTCACGGCGTGCGCTCGGATTCCGTCGCCGGACCTCGGAAAGAGGTTCCACGCCGAAACCCGTAAGCTCGGCCATGACTCCGACGTCTTCATTCTGAACTCCTTGATCCAGATGTACGCCTGCTGCGGGCTTGTCGGTGATGCACGCAAGCTGTTCGACGGAAATCCTCTAAGAGATGTAGTGACATGGAACGCCATGATCAGGGGCTATGTCAAGAGAGGAGAATTCCAAGAGGCTTTCGCCTTCTTCGACGGCATGATTCGAGACAAAGTTGCCCGTCCCGATACCGTGACCATCATCTCCATGGCCTCTGCTTGCGCTCAGTCGGGCGATTCAGAGAGAGGGCGTCGGCTCCACCGGTATGCGCGCGATCTCGGTATTCTTTCGTCCAATCTTCAGCTGAGAAACGCGATCCTCGACTTGCACTGCAAGTGCAGCGATCTGGCGTCGGCGGAGAAGCTTTTTGATGAGATGGGCGAGGAGCGGGATCTGCTCTCGTGGACCATCATGGTCGGCGGGCTTGCTAGTCTCGGCAATCTTCGAGATGCTTTGGAGCTCTTTGGCCGAATGCAGAGGGCAAGAATGCGTCCTGACGAGGTAATGCTCGGAACCGTTCTCTCCGTTTGCTCGCAAATGGGAGCTCTCGAGGAAGGAAAGTACGTTCACCGATTGATCGAAAAACACAGCGTGAAACCCGACGTCGCTCTCCAGACCGCCCTCATCGACATGTACTCCAAATGCGGGAGAGTGGATCTGGCCGAGCAAGTCTTCAGGCAGATGAAGGAAAGAAACGTGTTCACTTGGAATGCGATGATCGGCGGATTGGCCATTCATGGACATGGCCGTCAGGCATTAGACCTGTTTGAAGAGATGAAGAAAGGGGATGAAGCAGCAGCAGCAGATGATGTGACTTTCATAGGACTCTTATCAGCATGCAGCCACTCCGGGCTAGTTAAGCCCGGCCTCAAAATTTTTAACGAGATGAAAGATGAGTACCAGATGCGTCCCAGGATGGAGCACTATGGCTGTGTAGTTAATATTTTGTGCAGAGCAGGATTAGTGCAAGATGCCCTAGATTTCATGGAGGAAATGCCGGCAAAGCCAAATGAGGTTATGTGGGCCAGCCTCATCGGAGCTTGCAGGATTTTAGGAGAGACAAGGATTGCAGAGAGGGTAAGCAAGAAGATGATAAATCTGGATCCGGAATCCTGCGGTCGATACGTGATTCTGTCGAATCTGTACGCCGGAGATCGTAGGTGGGATGAGGCCGCGCAGGTGAGGAACCTGATGAGAGCCAAAGGGATCAAAAAAACGCCGGGCTTAAGCTGGATCGAGCTGAATGGCACGATCCATCAGTTCACGGCCGGAGATCGATCTCACACCCAGACAGAGGGGATTTATATGATGGTTGCGGAGATGAGCGGGCGGGTTCGATCGGCGGGACACGTCTCAGGCACGCCGGAAGTATTGTTTGATATAGAAGAGGAAGAGAAGGAGCATTCGTTGATTCTTCACAGCGAGAAGCTCGCCGCAGCTTTAGGGCTGATGAGCACGCCTTCTGGTTCCGGCATTCGAATAACGAAGAATTTGCGCGTCTGCCGGGATTGCCATTCTTTCCTCAAGGCCATATCTGAGGTCTTCCATCGGGAGATTCTTGCCAGGGATCGCAGTCGGTTTCACCATTTCAGGGGAGGTTTGTGCTCTTGCAAGGATTTCTGGTAGTTGCCCTTTTATAAAGAGAGCAAACGGGTCGACCTGCATAATCGACGGTGGAGCCCAAATTTAAATTGTGCTAGTTTACAAATAAAAAGTAATTTTAAATAATTTATATGAATAATATATATATTTTAACGAAAAATACTAAATCTTCAAAAATATAATTAAAAAATAATTCAGAATTAATGAAAAAGTTTCTTTATTTCTTATTTTTGTGCATCAGCTCATAATTATGTATTGCAAACTTACACATTAATATACACTAAAACATATAGATAATATGTCAATTTAATATATAAGTATATTATTGGTTGAATGCATTTTTTTGTGAGATATATATGCAAAAATTTAAAAAAATAAAAATTTTTTATTGATCC
Organism: Gastrodia elata; assembly: GCA_016760335.1. Lineage (NCBI taxonomy): Eukaryota > Viridiplantae > Streptophyta > Magnoliopsida > Asparagales > Orchidaceae > Gastrodia > Gastrodia elata. The sequence goes on along the minus strand of CM028671.1, from coordinate 68,530,001 downwards.
TAAATATTTTTTTGATATATATTTTAGTATAAAGATAATATTTTTTTTTAAATATTTATAGTACCAAAATAGCATGCCTACATATAACTATTAAGATATTAAATAGATAAAAATAAATTTTAAATGTTTTCTGTGCTAATAATAATCAATTTACATATGAAAAATGTTGGTTAGATTCGCTGAGTTGGTATCCAAAAAAATTCATCTAATATAATTTTTTGGGTGCATTCAATATAAATTTTAAAAATAATATATATTATTATACATTAATGAAATATGTCCAAATTTTATTTGATGAGCTTTTTTGAGTGCTAATACATATTTAATAAAAAAATAATATGTATCACATAGAATTTATATATCTAATGCTTAATATTTATATTAACTCTTTTAGTAAATTTAATCTTTCAAATATAAAACTGTTAATAGATTCACCCAATTTCCAACATTAAGCTAATTATAGATTAAATTCTAAACCCACAATAGCAAATGTTTTAAAATAGAGTTTTGCTATAATGTTTAAGAATTTTACAATAAAATTTATAAAAAAGCATCATGTTAAATTGATTTAAATTACTTTTGTTAGCAAAACATATCAATACTTTTTCCCTTTGATAGAATAAGGTTTTGTTAATAACATAAAATGTGTGTTAAATGATTATTGATGTATATAGATGCCATTTTGTCTTTTTTCGCTAGAACCCTACCGAGTATGATTAGGGTTGTTCCCCTTGATTAGTGTTGGCATCACTCCATGAGCCCACGAACTTGCTATGGGGCATCTTCTAGTCATCAACATCTACAACTCGTATTTCTTGTTAATTTCCCTAATCACTGGTGGTCCATCTCTCAACACTTCAAGGGGCATCGTCACAATCCTAGTGGAGGTCGTAGATGTGGTTGTTGGCATTCTTCATTCATCTCCCTATTTATTTGCTCTCCACCTTCCGGCTCTGTGATGACCCATGTTAGATCGGTAACAACAAAATTAATCCTTCCGTATGATCATATTAGCAGTTAGATAAAATAGCAGTTAAACAAACATCCAAAAACATTCAAGTATAAGAAATAACATTCATTCAATTTAAAGCACACAATATCCAAAATTTATTACATAACTTTCATTATACAGAAAAATTATTATCTCTTGAAGGGGCAATTAGAACTCGTGAATTTCTCACGCCATGCCTTTAAGCTAAATCAATCGCCTCCAGCTATATCTGATCTGGCATTATAAAATAATGCCTTAGTGCACATTCTAAATACAATTGATATTAAATATATACTTAAAGCAAAGCGGAAGGCAAAAATGATAACAATTGTAGGAAAATATAATTTATAGTCAAAAGATAATCATAACTTCTATAAAATAAATATTATTTTTGTCATATGCCCAAAATGGAAAAGGAATGATAGCATAAAAATTCATGTTTATGTTTATGACTTGTTATTATGAAGCAATGATAGCAGTTCTGATGGGCAAAACCAGAACCATGAGGTTGGGTTCATAAAATGCAATTAAGCATGACCTTCTGTAGCACCCCGCCCCATCGCCGTGCACAATAAATAAGTATAATCAGATCGGCGGCGGAGCGGCGCGCCACTCGGGGAGGAAAATCTCGTATCCCCGAAAAGCTGAAACCAAACTCATCTAAGAGCTGCTGACTCAACCTCAAAGAGGGTTAAGAGCTAATAGTTAAGATAAGATTAGTATCCATATCTTAAGTATTAGACCAATCCATATATTGGATATAAAACCCATGAGGAATCCAATATATGTATAAAATATCAGCATTTTCAGTATACTGATTACATCACATAACTAAGTATAAGTAGTATATAAACAGAGTGCGGAAGCTAAAGCAAACATTCAGAAATATTCATCACAGAAGCTGTATGAAAATATTTGTCTCAGAAAAGAAAAAAAAATATATCCAGAATTATTACAAATAATTTGCTGAAATACAGAAATAGAGTATAACTACTAAACTAAAATAAACCAAGCAGGATAGCAAGCTGGAGAAGAGTCCACTAGAGCTCCACGGGCTCCTCCTGAATCTCTTGGGTGTCCTCCTGACTTGGCTCAATATACTGCTCAAGATCTAGTAAATTGCATAATATACTCCTGACTTGGGTGTCCTCCTGACTTGGCTCAATATACTCCGTGTTAGACAAATAATAATAAGTCTAACACATCGAAACTAAACTAAACGGTTCTAATTGATCATTTAACTTTTTCATAATATAAGTAAATCTATAGTAATACTGTAAAGATAACTGAAAGTATAAAATTGTATAAAATGGTACAAAATTGAAGTAAAGTAAAGTAAAACAGAACTGTAAATTAAATACTAAAAGTAAAGCAAAGCAGTAATGAGTCTAAAATTGAGCAATAGCATGTAAAATTATGTTGTATGCCACTGAAACTGTGCATCTGAATATGCCACAATACTCTATGCCACTAATATGCAAGTGAAATATCACTGAACTGCTATGAGTCGTACGGTCCAATGTCTACATACATCCAGTTGGTAAATACGATGCTGATGCATCCTGAAATTCCTCAGTCAATATATGCAATATTCCGTAACCCATAAATCATCACTAATACTCATACATCATTATTGATACTCAACATCATGCTTATGCCCATGCTCATGCTTCTAAGTTACATGAGATAAAATCTAAAAAATACTTTGAAATCTGATAATGAATTTAAGGTCTCCATTGTGCAGAATCCTGCTAAAATGATTGTGACTCCTAAATTCTAATCTCAATATTTGGTTAAAGTTGAGAGTTTATTTAAAAATCATTAGATTGAATGATTGTATACCCATATTTAACATGTTTGCAAGAAAGGTGGTTCTTAGCTCTTAGTTTGATTAAAGCCACCCTAACAAAGTCATATTCGATAGGAGGCATCACCCGATGTCAATTTGTATCTCAAGCTAAGCCATTAAGATGCCCAACTCACAATCACACTTAGTTTCTTAAAGAGGGTGACTCGAATTACTTAGTTTATTTAAATCACACCTATTGAAGCGATCTTCGCTAGGAGGCATCACCCGATGGCGATTTGTATTTTAATCAAATTAAGAAATGAGTTCCCGTTTATAACACTCTTAGGATCGATTGATTTACTCAAAGTGAGGTTGTATACGCCTAAGCCCATAAGATAGCACAAAGATAAATCTTACTTAGAGTGACTCAACCATTCCTGAATACTACTAAAATAATCTAGTACTATGGGTATACCCTACTATACTCAACCAATAATTTGGGTTCACAAGATTCTATTTAATCAACAATGATTTATCAAAGCTATTAATCCTTACTTTAAATGGGTGAGTCATACATAAGGCTCCAAGGATGTGATCAAATGATCACTCAATATTTATTTCTACTACAAGGGAGAAGTTCCAGTATAAATGCTTTAGGTGATTCCTATCACATATTATCAAGTTCAACTTTTAAGATTTATGAAGGATCATCTAAGTTCCTACCTCAATAAGTTACAAAAGCTCTTCCTACCTCAATGTATCAATAATTAAAGGCTTTGAAGCATTTTAAGAATGATCCTATAGCAAGACCTTTGAGATCTCACTTTTCTATTTCTTAAGTTTAACATTCAAGGTTTTCTCAATAGACTTGGATTAAAGTGATCAGATCAGATGATTAAGATTCATCTGATCCTTTTCTATTCTACAATCATGATATAAAATTAAAGATCTTATTAGAGTTAGATTATTTCATAAATCATTATAATTTTATTATCCATTTTATGCTAATAATCATATATAAGAGAAAATTAAAAATCTAAAGTTTAGATTCAGATGATTCAATCACACAGATTCAATATTAACCTTAGCACTTCTAATTTAATGATTTAAGATCAATGTCAAATCATATGCATTATTAGAATCATATTGATTGAATTATCTTTCAATCAAAGTTACTTGATTTAGGTGATTAAAGTTTATATCTTAATCAAGATAAGTTATGATTTAATCCCTAACCTTTCTACCATTAAGATTAAAACTTAATTTAAAGGTCAATGATAAATTAATATATTATTAGTGTATTATTGATGGCAAATTTCAAGTTTAGATTAAGTATCATCCACTTAATCAAGCTATCAAGATTCTTATGTCCAATTATAATTTAATATCAACTAAGCACATTTAAGTGTCCAAATAAATATTAAAGTTCAATAATATATATCCTAAAATCATAAAAGCATAGAAATGTAGTTGACATAAAATGAAAGGCAATTAAGGCTAACTAAATTATAAATCAAACCAAAAGAGTTAGCACTTGATTACAAATCTAAAGGATTTAGATTTCATGTCATTTAGTTGTTGAGATATACTTTGGTTAATATAAGTAATCAAGGATCCAATTCTTTGACATTTGGCACAAAACAGTTAAGATACATAATAAGTTTTGAGCACTTGTTAAAAATGACAAAGTTTCAAATTTACTTTCAATATAGAATTTTATGCAATGCTCAATTTTAATTAAATTCAGTCCCACTATGGTCCTAAGGACATTAAAATGCGAAAACGATGAATTTTCGACCATTTCAGCCATTTATGGGCAGTTCTTGAATTTTTTGGTCGCTACGCCGCGCGTAGCGCCTTTTGTTCGAAAGTCAGGCATTACGGCACGCTATGGTGCGCTACGGCGCTTTCGGCGCTGCGGCACGCTACGGCTGGTTTCCGTGCTACAGCGCACAGCGGCGCTTCCAGGCGTTAGGCGCGCTACGGCGAGTTTCGGTGCTTGACTCGGAAGGCGGTCGCTCCGGCCCGCTGCAGCGCGCTACGACGGATTTACATTATTTTCATCAAATTATATTTTTATACATCGCAAGATTATTAAGACGCTGCGGCCCGCTACAGCACGCTCCAGCGCGCTGCAACGCTAGACGATAATTTTGTCAGTGCGAAACCCGTAAATGGCCTACTTTCGAACCCAAATACTCTCGATTTTGGGAACCTCATGAGTGGCGCCATATACCGATGGAAATGTCTTTCCGAGACCTTTTCATTGATACCAAAATTGGCAAAAATGGATCATCCTAACTATACAAACAATGAAGATAAATGTTCAGGTATACAAAAATAGAGGAAAACAGAGCATTTATTTTGCAAAGAAAATTGATGCCTTAATGAACTTTCATGGCTTCCATACTTAAACATGGACTTTTAAGATACAAATGAGCATACAGAGAAATGAAATGATCAAAGAAGAAGAGCAAATAGGTACCTTAGTCTTACAAGAAATAGAGGAAGAAAGAACATTTGCTTTCTTCAAGACTTGGAGATGAGCTTATTCTTTAAGGTACAGCAATGGAGGAAAGGGGGAGAGAGCTTCAGCTTTTGCAGCAAGCAGAAGAAGGAGGGTTGTGCTCCTTCTTTAAAGGAGGAGAGTGAGAGGGAGGCTCCATCATGAGCTCTCCCATCAAGCATGAAGGAGATGAGGGAAGGAGTGGGCAACTTCAGCTACTTGCGTATGGGGAGAAATGAGGGAATGGTCAGCCGAAAATGGAATTTAAGAAGAAATGGTTTTACTTAAATAACTAATTATTTACTTATTTTCTAATATTTTTAATTAGTTAAGAAAATTTGGATTAAATAAACGTGCTCCAAAAAATCCCAAAAATTTACCCTTAGCTAATTTGGGGGTGAGGAATTCAACGGCAAAGTCGGAATTCGATTCCAATGATTATGTAATTGTTTCATTTTCTGGTGCATTTAATTATATTAAAATATTTGCAAAAATTTATCGACTTCCAAACACGTCCAAAACATCACCCCTAGCTAATTTGGGGTGACGATCGCAATGACGAAGTCGGATTTCAATTTCAAGGTCAAATTAAATACTTCAATTTCCTAATTAATTAAATATTAAAATGATCCAAAATATTTGATTTAGCTCTAAATCGCACTAAATCTTTGAGGATTGGGTCTAATGACTGAATAAACTTAATTAAGATATGGTTAAGCTAAAATTAAGCTGGGTAATAACTTTGTGTTGTTACACCTTCACCTGAGCCCCCTTAAAGGCTCCAAATAGCAGCTTCACCTGGGCCTCATTCAAGGCTCCAGATGGCAACCTTCACTTGGGCCCACTTTAAAGGCTCTAGATGGCATCATATATGCATTTAAGCGTGACCTTCACCTAGGACCCCTCAAAGGCTCCAGATGATACCCTTATAACTTTTGATAGACTAGCCCTGTCCCTAACTTAATTCAACCTCTATTTTGGAACCCTTTGCAACATTCATAAGATACATAAATATCATTTTGTCTTTCTTACATGATTAGCAGTAAGAGTAAAACATTAAATAGCAAATTAAAACAGGTTCAATGCGAGGCTCAAGCAACAAAAAGATAGAATACATAAAATTAATATCCAGTGTACCTTTGTGTAGAAAATAAACGAATCATATGAAATTTTGATGCGGTACTAAAAGACTCGATGTGTCTGCAAAGATTATGTTTTATAATTTTATTAGTTCTTTTGAAAATGCTTGTCTTTATTATTAACACATATATAATCTTTTTTAAGTTGATCTTGATTAGTTTATAATTCTCTTGATATTTTAGATCTTAATATTTTAGGTTAGGAACTATGAATTTCAAAGGATCAATCATATTCTTGACCAATTTAGTCAATGAAATACTTAAAGAAATTAAGCGAGTAGGTCAAATCATAGACCCAAAAGATAGATTATTTGATTAGATAAAATCATTATAAAATCAATCTATAGGGTAATTATGATGTCTAATGCTGATTAAATTCATATGTTTATTTATTTTAATGACCTCGAAACTCAGCGAATTGATCAATCACTTGAAAGGATTAATCCATTCTTGGCAATGGTTAAGATATATCTCTATAACCAATCACCTTAGAATGACAAATAACAAAGAGAAGAAAAAAAATACCATTAGTTGTCTAATCTCTCAAGAAAAAAAAATACATTCCCTTAATCATGGGTTTAATAAGGAAAAATTTAATAAGATTAAATATGTATATACATATATATATATATATATATTTATATATATTATATAACTATAAAACTTCACAGACATCCTTTTAAGCCTTTAATTCTGATCTGAACTTCAAGCAACATATCTATTATTAATCATCAGCATAATGCTATGTAACAATTGTTTGTTAGGAAATAATAGCATATAATAGATTCTAGAGCAATTGATCCCTAGATTCTAATCCCTCATATTAATTTAATCTATTAAAGAATAATCGCATTTTTTTTTATCTCCCTAACTTGACACTTCTAGCATTCGGCTCTCCCTCACTCAATCGGCTGAAGGTAAGAAGAAGGGCAAGGAGATCATACCTTATATGATCGGTCGAGAGCACACAGATGAATTAACGCAGAATTGGGCAGAGAGGGATCAGCGCAGAACTTAGGCGATCGGCACAGAGGTGGAAGAACTAGATTGTGCGTGCGTGTTGAGGCATCAGCAGCACTCATGCTGGTTTTCATCGTCGATCGCAAGTAAGGATTTGAGTCCTTGTTGCTCGCTCGCTTGATATGCGCTTTCGTCGAATGCGGTTCGTCAGCGCAAGAAAGGTCGAACAACTGAGAGGCGAGTTGCTCGAGTGGTGAACCCATGATGTTTAAGGTGCTACATGGTTGTGGGTACCTATTGTGCATGTAGGGGTCACCTCTAATCCTATCTACCCAATAGATGGTTCTTGGATCTGTGTGTGAATACTGACAAGGATGTTAATTACTTAAGTTTGGGAGATTGTGATGACCCACTTAAGTAGTAATAAGTGAAACTCTTAAATATCAAGACGCCTTTTCAGATAACGGTGGAGTTCCTGATAAGAACTCTAAAGTTAAGCGTGCTCAGGTGGGAGCACACCAAGAATGGGTGACTTGCTGGGAAATTATCTTCTGTGGGAAAAATTGTGAGGCCTTTCAGGCCAAAGCGGACAATACCTTGGTGCTTAAGAGTTTGGGCTGTTACACAAATCATCAAAAAAATTTTAGCCTAAAGGTTGGTTCATCTTAATCTTCTATTTCATTATGATAGATTATGACTCAATAAACTAAATTTTCTAAATTAATTCGTCAACTTGTTTTCATTTTATATTTTAGAAATCTGTCCATACTCCATGTAAAGTTGAAGGCTTAGGCTCCTAAGCCATGTGTTATAGAAGTTCAAAATTTCCTCAAGCCAGGTACGTAAGAACTTAGAACTTGTATTGAGTTCTAATAATTAAAACTATTTATTTAATCATATTTTAAGTGCGTACATCACTTGCATAGTTCTTATTACCATTTTTGTACGTTTTACTTTCTCAAATTCTATGTTAACTTTCATGTATTTTTACGAGTTGTTTTAAAGAATTAAGATGTTTTAATATATTATGATTGTTTAATTTCATTAAACTGTCAATTATCCCTTATTAAATTTAAGAGATCTTAAGATCTTGAACAAGTGATTTACACTTGATTTAGATCTTAGATTGCCATCATTAATAAATTAATAATTTATTTGATTGCCATTAACTTGTAACGTAACTCTTGGTCTTAAATTGATAAGGTTAGGGGTTAACATCTAATCTATCTTATTTAGATTCAAACTCTTAATCACTTAATCAATGAACCTGATTGTAAGATTATTTGACTAATATGATTCTAATAAACTATTTGATTTGATATTGATTTTAATTTATTAAATTAGAAGTGCTAATGAAATTTAAGAACCAATATAATTAAGCATCTGAACTTGAAACTTAAGATCTATGATTTCCTTTTAAATAAAACGATTAGCATGAAATCAAGTATAAAATTTATGATGATTCATTACAAGATCAAATCCTAATAAAATTCTCAATTATATCTCATAATTGTAGTCTAGAATTCGATCAGATAGGGCTACCCATCTGATATAATTAACCAAACTTAATGAATAATCTTATCAGATTATATCGAGTGCTTAGATATGTGGGATCTTGATAATCTTACATTATGCTTTATTTAGTATTACTAACAGCCTTAACAAATGATGATACATTGAGGTAAGAATATCCTTTATAAGTTATTGAGGTAGAATCTTATATGATCTTCTTAACCTTAGAAGTTAATCTTGATACTTTATGGTAGGAATTGCCTAAAGTATTTAGAATGGAACTTCTCCCTTGTGGTAGAAATCAACATTGAGTGATCTTTTTTATCACATCCTTGGAGCCTTGTGTAGGACTTACCCATTTAGTGTAAAGAATTAATAGCTCTGATAATAATGCTATTAATAACTGGCTCAGTGACAATAATGTTGTGATAAATTGCCTTAAGAAAAATGTCACTCTCCATTCTCAGGGCAAGTCTAAGACTTTTGTAGGAAAAACCAATACACAGTTATCATTGATAAATGCTATTAAAGCTGAACAATTAGTCAGTAAGGGTTGTGATGCTTTTCTGGTCACCAAGATGGGTGAAGCAAAGGGAATTATACATCTCTCTGATTGTAAAGTAGTTAAGGAATTTGTTGACGTATTCCCAAAAGATCTGTCTAGTGTACCTCCTTCTAGAGAAGTCAAGTTCTCTATTGAACTAGCTCTGGGTACCTAGTTTATATCTAAAGCATCATACAAAATGGCACCTAAGGAACTTCAAGAACTCAATGAACAGTTATAGGAGCTCTTGAATAAAGGCTTTATCAGGCCAAGTATGTCTCCTTGGGGAGCACCCATTCTATTCGTAAAGAAGAAGGATGGATCTATGAGAATATGCATAGATTATCATGAACTAAATAAAGTCACCATAAAGAATAAATATCCATTTCCTAGAATTGACAATTTATTTGACCAATTATCTGGAGCAATCATATTCTTTAAGATTGACTTAAGGTCTGGATATCATCAATTGCGAGTAAAAGAAGATGATGTAGGAAAGACCGCTTTCTGTACTCGTTATGGTCACTTTAAATCTTAGTGAAGTCTTACAGACTCACAAATGTGCCATCAATCTTTATGGATTTGATGCAGCGAGTTCTTAAGCCATGCTTAGACAAGTTTGTGATTGTCTTTATTGATAATATCCTCATTTATTCTAAAACCTTAAAAGATCATGAAGAACACTTAAGAGTAGTATTAGAAATTCTGCGTGAACATCAGCTTTATGCCAAGTTCTCCAAGTGTGAGTTTTGGCTTAAATCCATTGCATTCTTGGGACATGTAATCGATGCCCAGGGTATTCGTGTAGATCAGAGTAAAGTGAGCGCTATTCAGGACTGGGTTCAGCCTAAGTCAGTCACTAACATTAGAAGTTTCTTGGGATTAGGTGGATATTATAGGAAGTTTGTTAAAAGACTTTTCCCAGATCGCTTCGCCTTTGACTAAGTTGACTCAGAAGGCTGTTCCGTTCATTTAGCATTCTGAATGCGAGAAAGCATTTCAAACTCTGAAGGACGCACTCTCTTCCGCTCCAGTTCTTGTCCTGCTCAAGGAAGGCTTGAACTACCAGGTATACACTGATGCCTCTGGAATTGGTCTAGGTTATGTGTTAATGCAAGAGGATAAAGTGATCGCTTACGCCTCTCGACAGTTAAAACCCCACGAGAAAATTTATCCAGTTCATGACCTTGAACTTGCCGCTGTAATTTTTGCCTTAAAAATATGGCGTCACTATTTATATGGAGTTCAATATTCAATTTTCACTGATTATCAGAGCTTGAAGTATATCTTCACATAGAGAGAACTAAATTATCGTCAAAGAAGATGGTTAGAACTCATCAGTGATTATGATCTCAGTATTCAATATCACCCTAGAAAAACAAATGTAGTGGTCGATGCTCTTAGTCGACGTGCTACTTTATCCTCTATGATTGCCTCCAGTTCTTTAGAGCAAGAATTTCGTAAGCTTGAAATTTCTCCAGTTAGTGGTGATATGCTAAGTTCACTTCTGGTAAATATCAATATTGAACCTACCTTCAGCAGAGATGTTTCTATCTTGCAAACCAAAGATGATGATTAGCTGAAGTTCAAAGCAGATATTGAAGGTGGTCATTGTCATGATTTGCAGTTGCATAAAGGCATAATTTATCAAGGTAATCGTTTGTGGATTCTTAAATCCATGCATCATGAATTGTTGATTGAAAGCCATAATTCTATGTATCACATTCACCCAGGCAGTACCAAGATATACCATGATCTAAAATAATCATTTTGGTGGCCCAGTATGAAGAAAGACGTAGCCGACATTGTGGCTAAGTGTCATGCCTGTAATTTGGTAAAGGTCGAGCACCAAAGACCTGGTGGTCTTCTGCATTCATTAGAAATTCCCGAGTGGAAATGGTTCGACAAATCTATGGATTTCATCATGGGATTGCCTCGTGCAATATTCGGTGCCGATGCAATCTGGGTTATAGTAGATCGTTTGACTAAATCAGCGCACTTTCTTCCTATTCGTCAGACTAACTTTGTAGAGAAGTTAGCAAATCTCTATATCAAGGAAATTGTCAGACTGCATGGTATTTCAAAATCAATAGTATCCGATAGAGATAGCAGATTTACTTCTAAGTTTTGGCAAGCTGTGCATCAAGATTTGGGTACTAATCTAGCCATGAGTACAGCTTTTCATCCTCAAACAAATCGTCAGACAAAAAGAGTGAATCAAGTTCTGGAAGATTTGCTTAGGCTTTGTGTTCTTGATTTTGCCGGTTCCTGGGAATATCATATCCTGTTAGTGGAGTTTGCCTACAATAACAATTTTCACACCAGTAGTAAAATGGCTCCTTATGAGGCATTGTTCGGTAGAAAATGTAGTACTCCGCTAGCTTGGTCAGAAATAGAAAGCGTTCAACTTTTTGGTTCCGAGTTAGTTAAAGAAACTAACATGAAGATTCATCTAATTCAGCAAAGGATTCATTTAGCTCAAGATCGTCAGAGCAAATATCATGATGCTCATCATCGTCTCCTAGAATTTAATGTAAGAGATTCTGCTTATTTGAAAGTCAATCCAATGAAGGGTGTCTTCAGGTTTGGTGTAGCAAGGAAACTCAGTCCCCGCTATATTGGACTTTTTAAAGTTTTGGCCAAAGTAGGATCATCTTTCTATCGGTTAAATCTTCCTGATGACTTTATAGATGTCCATAATGTGTTTCATGTATCATCATTAAGGAGATGTCTCAGAGACCCTTCTCACCTCGTTCAACTTCCAGCAGTAGAAATCTAACTTGATCTTTCTTATGCCGAAGAACCAATCAAAGTCTTAGCTCGTGATCAGAAGCAGCTAAAAAATTGTTCAATTCCTATGGTTAAGATTCAGTGGAAGAATCGATCTTTAGAAGAATCTATTTGAGAAAAAGAAATGAATGTGCACAATAAATATCCACAGCTCTTTACAAATCTAAGTATCATTCTTCTCTCTCTCATTTGTTTTTAATTAATATTTCAACTCCTGTAGTACTTTCTTCACTAAGTGATATCGGGGATGGCATCATTCTTAAGTAGGAGAGTCTGTAACAACTATAGTTGTTATCTTAGCTAAATTCAGATTAATTAAGCTAAACTAAGCTTTGATTTTAATTCAATTAGACTCAATGGGTTATTTAAATCTAACTCTGGAAGTTTGGAATTAATCAGAGCTAAATTGAGAATTTTAGTATTTTTACCTATTTTTGAGCTTAGAAAAATACCTAAATTAATTTGATCTTCAAATTAAAATTTGATTATATTTTTGAATTCCTCATATCATAATTAGCTAAGGGTGAATTTTTGGGAATTTTTGGAGCTTATTTGGTCTTAAATTGGATTTAGAATTAATTAGAGTTAATTATAAATTATTTAATTATTTTTATTATATTTAAATTAAATTATTAATTAAATTAAGCCGTGGGATTTGTTGTCAGGATCACAGCAGAACCACTGCGGGGTCCCGACAGTGGTACATAGATTTAAGCCACCCGATGCGATAACACACATCTACGCGCCTCCATTTAACGGTCCGTATCCCATGCGTCGTGATCTAATCCTACCTGCCCGATTGGCATCCATCATCCAACATTCGAGAATTAATTCGCGAGTCTATTATCCGGGAGTCGCATCGAACCGTCTATCACCAATAGCTTTATAGATTAGATGGTGGAGGCGGCCCAGTCGCTGAGATCTTCGTCCGAGCGCTGGCCGACAGAAGAAATTTGCCCGTACCAAGCCACGTCGATCCTGTCTACCATACCCCCCGCCAGGTCACCTAGGCCGTTAGAACTTTCCCATTCATGGTCGAGCCTATTATGGCAATACGGAGGATGGGATTATCCCATTTTTGGGGTAGCTGAAGGCGCCCTCAGCCCGAGCCCAATACTTTGTCTCAGCCTCGACTCCTATCCTAGCACCCCTCTATGACCTATAAGTACCCCCTAAGTATCACAGTGAGCCCCTTGGCTCACTATGATCCCCTAAAATTCTTGGTTTCCTTCCTCCCCGAAGTGCTCGGTGAACTCGACTGAAACTGCAAGCCTTGAACCGCTGATAGTGGGTGATGTTTGGTGTTCAAACCCCCAGGCATCCAAGAGAAGCTCGAGTACCCCAATGTTCCCTGCCGTCTGGACTCTATCGCCTCTGCCATCCTCAGGTACTGCCCCTACCTAACTGAGCTGTGTAAGCTCAGTCCTTCAATTCGAATGCTAGGATAGCTCTGTGATTCTCCGGATACCAATCCCTAAACCTTAGGATGCTTAGGAATTGGTGGCATTGGGTCTAGCTCAATGCTGATAGTGGGAGTCCACTGTCGGGATCGAGCTCCATCCAGACGGAGTGCCGACACTCCTTTGAAGATCCGAGCTCCCAATTCCTCTCAAAGAAATCATGGATCGATAAGGCAAGCTAACCAGACCCAATATGATTGTCCATAGGGTATGGGCTATCCCATCGCGATCGATCGATGGTTTATTTTACATCGGGAGCTCGTAGCCGAGATCAAGTAAGGATCCAACGATCCAGGGCACCCCAAGGCTCGTGACCAGAGGGCTTCGATCCGCCTCACCACTAGGATGGTGTAGGGATCAAGCTCTGGCCAAATGGTCATCTCTGTGAGGAGAATTTACTCCTCACAGTAAACCTTAGATGCTGTGAGTAGGGACGAAACCATCGTATAGCCATCCGGCAATTCAGCGCATCCCAAAGAGGGCTTAGTGGTGGAATCGATGTGCCTCAACTTTAGGAATGTGTAGGGATTGAATCGAGTCGCCGTCATCCTCTAGGTATCGAGTATTGCAGCGCTGAAGGTCAATTGGGGTGGAGCCAATCAAGAGGTAAATGACGAAGTCACGGGTCGGGCCGACCGGTGACCCGCGCCTTTTTAAATTGCGCCGACAGAAATTAAAAGGAATTTCTGAATTAATTTTCTTAAGGAAATTAATTCAGAAAATCAAACCGATGGTTTTTATTTAAATAAAAATATATATTAAATTATTTAAATAACTTTAGCTATACTTATCCAAATGATATGATCCAATACACTATTTTAATCAGAAAAATGCAAGGAACGTTAATATAAAATCAAATCAAAGATCCAATGGTTAGATTTTAAATTATTGTCTAATCCTTTTCTATTTTTAATTAAATCACAATAAATTCATTTAATATCCAAAAATATTGATTAAGGTCTCTGAATACTCATGAGACCATAAGGAATCTATGTAGACTATTAAAAGTAATTTAGGAACCTTAATTGTATTAATCATCTCTTAATTACCTTAATTAGGGATTATTAAATTAAACCATGATTAATCCTCTAATTTTGGTGAACTAAGTTCCTAATGCCTTCTTAAGTATATTAGAGCCTATAAATGAGATTGGATCACCCTAGTATGCCCTAACTCCCTTAATCATCTTAATTGGCTTAAAAATATGATTAGTGCTAATTAGACTAATTAGGTTATCATAACCTAAGATAAGTGTGTAACCTACTTCATTAACCTATATGGAACTCATTAAAATAGATTTGAATCAATTTAGATGGTTAAATCCTAAAATCCTATTTTTAGCCTTAAGAGGGGTATTTTGGTCATTTTGACCAAAATGTGTTTAAGCACCCCTTAAAAAACCTTAAAAATTTAGTAAAATACTTCTAGATAGATTATTTGCACCTTTCTAAAATTTCATGTTAATAACATTGATGCTAGGTGGAGAGAACTTAAATGAGTTATATTAAGATCTTAAGACCTTAAGTGTCCTTAAAACCCTCTTTCTTAAGAGCTAAGCCTAATTATCTTAAAGTGCTAGATCCTTAGTTTAATAGCTTAATTGAGTTGATCCATAAGCTTGAGTTCTAAACGAAATACTCTTGTAAAATTCTAAGTCTAAACCTAGCTTAAGTCTAAAATGATCAAGTTTTAGATCTTAGATCTTAAATCTTAGACTTTAGATCTTCTAATTGAACTGAAGTACCCTCTTTTAGAATCCCCTTACTTGATTAATTGTTTAAATCTTTTGAAACCTTCCATATTAGTATAAGTTGATTTAATATATAGGATAATGTAATTATCCTAAAGATTGAATATAGATCTTAGATTCTTAGTTCTTAATTGATTATTTTATCTTATAACCAGTATAGTAACCGTTCACTAAAATCTTAGTTTTTGAATCCTTCAGCTTATAAGATTTCTTATCTTTAATTTGAGTTTTAAAGTGTAAACCCTAGATTCTTTCTAGTACACTACCTTGGATTCAGGATTTGAACACCAAGTGGAGTTTGGATCTCGAATCCTTAAGTCTTGATTTATTTAGTCAAGATTTACGTTAAGAGAGGAAAATAATAACAATTAAGTCGTTGATTTATATACCTTAAATTTTTATAGTCATCATATGATTTTGAATTAGAACTTGTTAAGTTCTAATGTTAATATTAAAGTCATGAATCTAGGATTATACTCGATAACTGGATATTAGAGATCCTAAACTTGTATCTTCTCAGAATAGTTAGATTTGGATAATTAGACAATAATAGATATCACATAAGTCTAGATTGAGTCTCTTACTTACTTTGAATTGATTGCTCTGTACACCTTAAATATTGAGCCTTGTTCCTTGAGCATAATAGGAGAACTTGGGATATGGAAGATACATCCTAAGTTAGTGCTTAAAAGGCATATCATTCAATCAGTTCTTTTAGTGCTTTCAGTTAGTAGAATATTGTAACAACCTAGAAGTTATTACATGTCAATTAGTGAATCTAATTGACTCTAAATCTCTTTCATTACTCTTATAATAGAGTTAAAAGTCTCCACCTCAAATTTTGTGCGAATTGGAGATCATTTGCTGATTTCCAGCATTTCCTGGTTTTCAGATAATTCTGAAGATACCTAAATTATTTAAACATCAGAATTAAAAATGGAATCTGCCATTGGACTCAGTAGCTCCAAATTAGCTAAGAATGTTATTTTGAGAATTTTTGAAAGTCGTTAATTTTCCCGGATATTTTATTGTATTTCGATTGCTCAGAAATTTCGTCAAGTTAGGATTTCCAATGTAAGTCAAACAAAAATTAAATAAAAATATCCCCTTATAATGCCTATTGAAAGGATCCTACTGCAAAAATTTGAGCGCGTTTGGGATCTCGAATTGTCCTGAATAAATTTATAAAGTTTAAACTTTAAAGGCTAATAATATGAAAAATATAAATTGGAATTTGGAAATTTTTAAAAATCTAAGTCAATCATCATGTAAGGATGCTATGTTTCAAGTTTCGTTAATTTTGAGTTTCTGATTTATCATAATTAATTTTCCAAAATTTTCACTTAAAAATCAATATAAAATAAAGTACTTATCCAAATTTAATAATTTTTAGACGTGTGTATTTGTCTTGTCGAGACGGTCATTTTGAAACCAAGTTTATAATTTTTGGAGCTCAAATGACTCCAGATCTTGGCTCAGAAATTATAGCCGTTTATCTTGATCCAACGGCTAATATAGATCCTAGATTTACTTATATACCTCTTCAAAACCTAAATCCATCATTATCTAATTTCTCCTCAGCCAAAAATTTCCTTTTCCTCCATTTGCATGCGCACGCCTCCTCCTCGTCCCGAGAACCTCTCCCATCCTTATCCTCTACGCACGCTCGGCTCCTCTCCATTCCTTCCTCCGAGCGAACGAGAGAAGGACAGTGGACGCGTGGCTTCCACCTCTCGCGAGGTCCAATGACATTCGTCGAAAGCTCACCTCCTCGTGAGTCATGGAGTTGCCTTGATTGTCTCCAAGTAAGCTTATAATACCCATCTCTTTATCTTTCCCCTAATAGCTAGCCAAAACCTTGCACTGGTCGACCCCTCCTTCTCCATCGGGCCGAACTCTCTACATCAGCCGAACCATCCCTAACCGAATACCTCCTCTTAGCCACAAATAAACAAAGATACTCCATTCGACTTTTCATCCGAAATAGTTTATATGAAATCATCTTAAAGGATCTATAGAAATCATAATATACTTTGTGATGGATTCTTTTTATTATGTAAGTTTTAATATTGTTTAATTTGTAAACATTCATCTATAACTTAACAAAAATATAATAGGAGATATGAGTAAATTTTTGGTCTTGAATTACAATATTAGATTCATAGTTCTGTACCCCTAAAATAACATACTTCGCATGTATAATTATTTAAACTAACCTAAAACTAGAAACTTGAATTTTTTTAGGTTGAATAGCTTTGTTAATCATAACTTTATGTTGTTGATTTAACTATTTTGATTTCACTTATTTTCAATATTGTTGTTTCATTTGAAATTAATTGATTGGTAAATGGAAGATTTATATATATATTTATTAAGAATTCTATGAATTCGTAAATCTTTTATTTATTTCATTAGTGGTTACTCTTGAGAATATATTGGTTAAATATTTGACGATGAATCCTTATCATTCTGTAAGGTCTAGTGTGCTGATTTCTTTAATAGCGATGTTTGGAAGTTTAATAAACATTTTAGTTAAGAATTTGTAAGTTTTAGGTTTCATATCATCCCTTTGATCTTATAATAAGTCTCTTAATGTCAACAAGTCAGATCATAAAACATCTTTTGATTACTATGTTCATACATTAATTTGCATCATTTAAATCACTTATCTTCTCTCATGCAATTTGATATTTTTTTTATATAGTAGTCTTTGATTTACACCTGGAGTTTAGGCCATCATTAAAACTCTATCTATAACATTAAATACTTTTGGAAGGCATCTCCACTTCCATGAAGATAACATTATTTTTAATATCTAAATTCAAAATCTTGCATCAATCTATTTACATGTTTGTAGTTACTTCATAGATTTATTATAAACTGCATTATTGTCAATAATTATTAAAGCTTGCAGTACTTTAGTTACAATGGTTGAATTATATGTCAAAATCTGTTGTATAAAAAGCTCCGATTTAATATACCACAAGTATTTAGTATAAAAACTATTGAATGCAAGAAAGAAAGGATGGTAAGAAGGTGGCTCATCTTACTCATGGAAGTTCTAGTTTATTATGAAAATACTATTAGATTTGCTCTCTCTATGATGATAAAATGGAAGAGCTTAATGTCATTATACTCTCGGCGCATGATTGTATGCAAGTATATTGGAATTTAATTTATTTTTATCGTTGTTTACACACTTTGTTATGACTTTCATTATGGTGCTATCCTTGATTGTTGAAGGCAAAACATGATTTAGTTTTGGTCCTTACTTTATAAATTGCTTATATATTCTTTAGTAATAAAATTTACTTAAAGAAGCTCTTGAAATGTTCTCATTATCTCCTATATGCTTAGAAATTTTCTAAATGGACCTTGTATTCCTTGCAAGTCAATAATATCAATGATCAGTGAACTTTATACCTTTTGCAAGTCAATACCATACCATAAATGATCATAGAACTTTGTTCTTAAATAATGAAAGTTTCTTTTATAAAATGCTGGATTCATTTAACAATTAAAGATTTTATTACTAATCAATTCATAATTGGTTGTTGGTTTTGATGATAGCAAAGTAACGATAATAATTCATTTATGATTAATACATGTCATATGCTAATACAAAGTTTCGAGCTGCTAAATTTCTTCTCATCAACTTTTCTTCTGCAAATATGACAATCAATTAGTCTTCTTGGTATATTATTCTGTGATTTCTTATATAATTTCTATGAGTTGTACAAAGGGCATATGAAATTCTTATTTGAATTGTGTCAACACCTAACTATGGAGAAATGAAGAAATTTAATATATTCGCTAGCTTCATTGGATTATTTATCTGTCATGTAGGTTTTTGATTGTGATTCTTGTATGCACTTCTTATTTAAATACTGTTTTCATTAATAATATGGGGAGATTTATGAAATATAATTTTCATTCTATGCATGACCTTCTACGAGCTATAAGAAATAAGTATGACTTGGAATGTCATTCAAGTAATCGCCACCATTGATGACAAGTTTACAGAATTTTTTCATTATGCTTAAGTTATATTTTGATAATTAGATCTTCAGCTAGGTTTGAGTTTTTTTTTATTTAAGGGATGTGCATCTAGCTCCACACCATTGTATGTAATGATGTAGTTCTACATGTGCGAAGTTGTCTACTATTTTCATGTTAGGTTACATATTGTTGTCCTCTACAGAACTAATCTAAACAATTATTATTCTTTTTTTATTATAAATATTAGTTCTTTAATGATTATCTTTTCATTTGAATCTTGTAGTATGTTAACTTTACATCTAGTTTCATATAGAGAATTTAGTAGGACTAATGTCCAAATTCATAAGATTTGAATCAAAATACTGCCATCTACTTTATGAAATCAAAATGCTATCATCTACTTTAAGAAATCAAAAATGCTGCCATGTAATAAGGAATTGAATGCTATCAAGTTCTTTCATTAGAATCATAAGTTACCATGAGATCAAATATTTAATGCTGCAATTATTTTAATGAAATCTAAATTGCTGTCATTTAACTTCAATAAATCAAAATGCTGCTATCTTATAAGTTCAAATGCTTTCATTTGTTCATTTACAATTAGGGGCTGTTACATTACAAATGCTGTCATATATTCAGAAGATCATATGCTGCCGTTGAAATCAAATGAATTTGGTTTTATATTTAAAAGCTAACTTTAAATGATATTATTCCTTGCAGGTTGAGTAATAGAATTAATACAGGCATGTTAAATTAGATGCTATGTGCAAAAAGTCACATATTATTGCTCTTATAAATTGTTGATTTTAGTCAGCATCTCTTTTTATTTGATGTTGAATACAGGAAGTAGATATTAAACTGCTTTGCTTAATTTTATGTATTTGAAATTACTGTAGAATTGAAAATGAACAATCCTATAAAAATGATTGAACTCTATTTTAGAACTGGAATTGAACTCTATTTTAGAATTAGAATTGAACTCTATTTTAGAATTGGAAATGAGCAATCCAATAAAAAGGATTGAACACTATTTTAGAACTGGAAATAGTCAATTGATTGACTTATATTTGATTGTGAAAATTATTTATTTGAACAAAAAGAAAGGAGACTCTGCCGAAATTTCTAAGAATTTTATGACTTAGAAATTTTTCAGAAAATTTTAGTATTCAATTCAAATTATCCATTTCAATGAATCTTAATTCTCAATTGAAAATAATAGTTCCTCTTTCTTTTTAAGCTTTAGATAAGTTCTTCTATTTTAAATTGAGTTTAATTTATCTTTTTCCTAATTTCAAGTTTCATGAAAATAAACTTACATTCATTTTAGAATTGACTTAAGATCAAATATCTATAAGTCAATTTGGAGTTTAATTAACTCCAATTATGAGTAAATTATTAAAAGTTTAGATAAACAAGAAGATATCACATATATTTACAATTTTTGCAATCTATTGAGTGCTTGCCTAGCTTTGAGCCTCTTTCCTTAAACATTCATTCAAGAGCATTGTGCATAAATAAAGATTTTACTTAAAATTTTAAAGGAGAATGCCTTATGGTAAATTGAGTACAAAAGAAAGCGCTTATATTAGAACTTCACATTTTAGAGAGGGTAAATGTGAATATTCATTTTCCCCACTGTATCTGGTTAAGCAGACGTGCTTAACTCCTCACCCATTTTGTTGTGTACTCCTACAGAATGAGGTAGTTTCTAAATGTAACTTTAACTAAATATATAAGAGATTCTTTTATAAATTGTAAGATCTCTTCATAACTGTTTAGTTATGCTTTCATATCATAATTTTAGACTATGATTACCTTAGATTGAGAATATAAGATATTTTCTCATTTCATTTAGCTTTACACTCTCTATTTTCAGTATTGTGTATTGCTTATTACAGTACAGTGTATGTTGCTTAACTTCAATTAATGCTTCACTGTATGTCAATTGCTTACTTAGCATAAATTCCATTTGATCATATATTGCTTTCATTTTATGCACATAATAGTTTCTAGCCTTTAAAATGCTTTCCTTACAAATTTTTAGTAATAGGCTAGAACTTTATTAAAAGTGAGTATTTTTACTCAATTTATTTCATACTGTTTTCCTTACAGTTATGTTTACTTCACTTTCCCATACTTTACAGCATTTATAGCATCACTGCTTATTTTAAATTGTAAATAAAAAATTATGATATCTTGTTAATCTAAAAACATAGCCAATTTTAAAATGTGCTTAGACTGTTTAGTCTAACTACACTTTTCTTTTTCTTGGCTTTGCCCTATTATATTTAAATACCAAAATATGATAGATCAAGAGCCCTTTTATCCAGATGATGCAAGTCCAAGTACTTGAAGAATTTATAAAGAAATCTGCTTCCACTTGATTTTAACAAATTACTTGTATAGTGAGAGAGTGTGTGATTTACATATTGCATTTTTCTCTTACTTTTAAAAATTTATAATAAACTATCTAAGTTACTTTTGCCTACTCTTTTAATCAGTGTTGTATCTTCTATATTTGAAACTGCTTTGAATGAATGAGTGGATTTATCTAATTTCTAGCATTATAAATATTTGCAATATTGCATTTATATGTATCTTCATTTATTTAACTTAACAAATGCTCAAAAAGTGACTTGGCCACTTAGCATCAACACTTGAATAGTTTTCTTCTAATCAAGTGTTGGGTGCTAAGGTAACACCCCAATATCTGGATTAATCTTCTATCCAATTATTGGGGCCTTTACAAATATGTCCTAGCTTAGTTTGCCTCTTCTGTTTAGGTTTTATTATAGAATAGACTCAAACCTAGCTCTATGGATGTCTAGGTGGATACATGTCTTATTCTATAATTTCAACTCGAACCTAGCTCTACAGATTCCTAGGATGGATATATGTTGAACTTTCTGTTCAAAGGTCTAGTATGGCCTATTTCTGTTATGGCAGTACTATGTCTTAGGCTTATTCCTACTTTAGTTCAATTTTTTAGTATTTGTTTTTTTTGCCACATGCTCCAGTGGTCTTACGTTAGTGCTTGGCTCGCTTTGCCACATGTTTCAGTGGTTTTACTCTTTAGTTCATTCTTTTACTTAGCTTACTTTTGCCATATGTTTCAGTGGCCTTTTACATATTAAATATATATGTTTTATATACACTCTTACTGATTAGTGATTAAATATTGGCATGTTTATAATGTTAGAATTGCACGTTTATTTCAGTACTTGTGTTATTCTTATACTCAGCATGTCCCCATGTGATCATGAGCATGTTATGATCAGATTTATTTCTGTAGTTGTAATTACTTTTGCTTTTAAATTCACCTTCTTTACTTTCATGCTTTGTATATTATTTTTACATACTTGTTGACTAGTTATAAATGATTAGTTTATAGCTATCCTATCCTTGTAGCTTATTGCACCTTATAATGCTTGCATGTTAAAAATATTTAAATGTGATATATTTAAATACTCAGTTCACCTAAATAGCCAAAATATACTTAGACAATTGTCTAACTGTAACATTTTTTTTTTGTTGGCTAGGGCTCTGGCATTTGTGATACCGACAAATGTCAGATTCAGAGTTATTCATTGGCAGCGCTACAAGAGAGGAGCCGGTGCAGGAGGAGGATCTTCCTACTGCTACTTAGATAGATTTTCTCTTTTTGCAGTGAGATTAAGAGATCTTTACTTTCATTTATTTTAGTTTGTAATAATTAAATTTTGGATGTATTTACTTTTTTACATTTGATCTGAGTTACTGCTTTCTTTTCTTATACTATGTTATGCCTATGGATATTACATTCTATTTTCTACTTTCGCTACTTTAATATATATTGATGTATGTTTATAATTCTAGGTGACAAGTCCTTAGCTTAAGGCGAGATGGGTTCGACCTGACTCTACTTAGATTAGGGATTTGACACCCGGTGGAGCACCGCAGTCCCGATGATTATGCTAATATCAGTATTAGGGTGGCCGTGGGAAAGTACGGGGCACCACAGTTGGTATCAAAGAGCACCATAAGGTGTTAGAATGGGATCTATAATTCCTTTCTACCTAATGGACCGTTCTTCTAAAGTGCAAACATCAAGACATAACATTCATAGCATAGTACTATTAGTAACTCTCTAAAAAATATATAATGAAATACTCATATCCTAAACATCTAGTCATCTATATCTAATAAAAACCAACACATTCTACTGTTATGATCAAATGGATCATGAAGAGTCTAACTTGGACTATTATTTGCATGCCTTTGAGTTGGCTTGGAGTTATAGTTTCAAATGGAGACAGGAGAGCAAAGGGCAAATCCAATGGGTTTCAGTAAAAGGAACTCTAGTCTTGGACAAACTTCTACATCAGACGGCGTACCAAGGGCATGACTTTCCCATCTACGCACAGGAGTGGTTGGATCGAGTAGAGTCAGTCTTGAGGCACATAGAGTGTCCAAAGTCCCTCTGGCTTGATATAGTGACAAATTTGATGCTGGACTATGCGGGAGTCTGGTGGTACGAAACCATCAAGAAGCTTGAACTAAAATGCAAGAGGAAGCGTCAGGAAGTGACTTTTAAGGATTTCTGTGTGGCCTTTAGGACTGAATACATTAAAAACATCTGAATGTTAGTTAGAATGTTTGTCATCTTTTGACTTACATGATTCTAGTAGAGTTATGATTTTTGGCATTTTTCTAAATCATTATGTAACCCCTTATTTAAACAAGTAATGAAAATTTTTGATGACTATTACAACTGTAAATGACTGTCTTCCTTAAAGTAATTCTGAAATCTGGCTTGCAGTGTTTAACTAGAATAAATCCTGGATCACCACCTTCTGTCACTCCTATTAAGAATACTTTCGCATCCAGTAGTTCCACCAATGAAGTGTCTCATCTACAAGCAATGGTGGAAACCCTGTTGGGAAACCAAGCCCAACAAGCGATAATCATGCAGAAGATGCTAAATGATCATCCTATTCCAGCCACTATTGTTGTTCTTGTTGTCTCTGTTCCACAACATACTTTTCCTTCTCATTACTAAATGGATAGTCTTATCCATAATTTCTTAAGACTAAGGCCTTCCACCTTCGGTGGAAATTTATCGCCAATGGATACAACCAATTGGCTGAAGGCAGTAGAAAAGCATCTTATTAGTTTGAAGATCCCAAACTCAGAGGCCGTCCATATCACTACACATCTGTTTCATGCTGAAGCAGAATATTGGTTGGAGGAGGTCAGGAATGCGAAGTTCGTTGACTATGAACTAGAAGACATCCCTTGGGATGAGTTTGTTGAAGCATTCAAAACTGAATTCATTCCTCCGTCTGCACAAAACATTATTGCAGACAGAATTTTAAGGTTGACTTAAGGAAGTCGCTCTGTCGCTGACTACTAAAGAGATTTTTGTAGGTTAATTTGTTTTGCTCCACAAATCACTCACTCTGAATCGGCTAAGTGCCATTGCTTTCTTAGTAGACTCAGAGATTCACTGAAGGATTAGATGGTTTCACTTCGCTTACTTAGCTTCTTTGACCTAATGGAGATAGCTAAGGTGATTGAGCATCACCAATCTAAAAAGGATCTCAAGCGAAATGTGCAATCAACATCTAACTAGCATGAAGCCTTCAAGAGGCACAGGCCTAACTCCGTGAAGGTCTATCAACTAGAAGCTGCACCAACTACTGAACCCATTCAAGGCTGTAATAGGCCTCACCCATAAAGTTAATTGCGAGCTCAATTAGCTCCAATCATTAAGGAGATCATTAAAATTATATAACTTTGGATATCATATAGTTTGCAATTATTAAATTTTTCCTTGAATGTTTGCTTAGCTTTGAGCCTATTTTATTTGACACATTCATATAAGATATTATGCATAAATAAAACTTTCACATTAAGATTATAGAGGTTTATTATTGATGGTTAAGACAAGGGTAGACTAATAAGAAGTAATAAGGAGACCTCATATTCTCAAAGGATGAATGTGAGTGTTGTTTGTTTTAAACCCCACTTTTTTTTACTTATTAAATAGACATGTTTAACTCCTCGCTTTATTCTATATTTACTCACATAATGAAAACTTTCATAAAAATAACTTCAATTAATTAATATATGAGTTCTTCAACAATCTTATTGATTGTGAAGATTCATCATAATTTTTAGTTATGTTACTTTTTATAGTTCTAGACTATGAGCTTCTTAAATTGATAGTCTAAGATTTTCTTCATTTACTATGCATTGTACTTTCTTTATTTATTAATTATGTACTTTACTTGTCTACAGACATTTAAATTGCTGTGAATATTATTATAATTTCATTTAAATGCTTCACTGTCTTCTTTCTTTTACTTAGTATAGGTTTATTAAATATTTACTTGCTCTTCCATTCATTTTTATATTCACATTAATATTTTTTTAGCATATTAAGGATGCTTTTACCCTTATATCATATGCAAGTTAGAATAGCTCTACATGTGAGTATTTTTACTCACTTTCTTACTTCAATTGTCTTTCTTTACAATTGTCTATTATCTTTTCATATTCATATGCTTGTATTTTGCACCGCTACTTATACTTAAATTGTAACTAGTTGTGATATCCAAAATGAATAATAAAATATTTAGCCTAATCTTAAAATATGCTTAGATTGTTTAGTCTAATTATATTTTCTTTTTTATTAGTTTTGCCATATCACATTTATATGCCAAAATATGATAGATCATATGCACTTGGATGCTAGCGGAGGCGGACCAAGTGCCTAAAGGATCATATTATTGCTTTCGCATTTATTAGTTTTACTTGATTTTATGTTAAATATGAGAGAGAGACTTTACTTTCTTATTCTCTATTTAATTTTGGCATGTAGTAACAAAATTTAATTGTTGCCTTTATTTATTATGTATTCGAATTAGTTCTTTCTTACTTGAATGTTTGGTTTGGATAAATGGATACTGAAATGGAATTTTACATATATATATGAATGGATTGTACAACTATGTCATGCTCATTGAACTAATTGTTGCATATCATATCTATCTTTATTGTTGCATAATTGTTCATGCATTTCATTATGTTCATAAAATCAAATATTACATGTATTTATTTACATCCATACCTACTTGTAGCATATTTGCATATGCATCTCCTAATTGTAAATCTCTTAATGTTATATATGAATGTTTACTTCTATTCTTACTTGTAATCTATTATTGACTCAAGTTACTCTTTCCCTTCCCACTATTATTGATTTCAATTACTTCTTTAGATACATGATCACTTGTCTTTGCATATAATTATCAATCCATTATGTGCACTCAAAGTCACTTTCATGATATCATATTCATCATGTGCATTTTATCTTCTTCTATTTTTCATCTAAACTTAAGACCCTCTTCATGATCCTTGGCCAAACACATCATCTAGCAATTTGGGTTAGCTTCCTTCTAATATAGTATTAGATGTTATGGTAACGTGCCAATATTGGGTTTAGTTACTACTCAATATTGGGGTCGTCACAAGCTGATAGATTTAATGGGGGGGCTTCCTTAAAACCATTAAGTTAATGATCTAATGTAAGAGATACTTTTACAAAACATATCTTCAATGTGAAATTTTGTTTCCAAATACTAAATCAAGAGTAAAATCAAATAGATTATCAAAGTGTTCTATTCTTACAATATATTTCATTTCAGATGACTAAAGCATAAAATATTAGCAATAACCAAAAATAAAAAGTCTTAGTACTTCATTGTCTTTAGCAAATAAAAATAAAAATAAAAAGGTCTTTTGTATGCTAGTTTTGGTTTGGGATTACGTGAAAAGAATATCCCAAAAATTTGAGTAAAAATAAAAAATAAACATGAAAGTAAGATTAGTAAATCATGGGATTCTTAAATCCTAAAGCTTATTGGTTCATCAATTTATAAATTTTGCTAGATTATGTACTATTTAAATGTATTTTTTCTAGCTTTTAGAATTTAGCTAATATACATGATTAAAATAACAAAATATGTGTAAACGCATGTTGTGATGAAAAAAATTACATAAATATTTTAAATATACAAAAAATTAACCATTTAAACTATCCAAGAATCATCATCTCATATAAATAAAACAACAACAATAACAACACCAATCCTTAATCACTAGGTGGGGTCAACTATATGAATCATTTATTTTCATTGTGCACAAAATAGAGAAAATATAAATATAGAAGATCCTTCCTAATAGTTTCTTCCCATATCTTCTTAAGCCTTCATCTACCTTCCTTTTTAATCTAGGAGAAATTCATAAACTCAATTTTTCTAGTAGGGGCATTGCATGGCCTATATACTTAACATGCCTGAACCATCTAAGACGGCATTCTCTAATCTTGTCCACTATTGGAGCCTCTCCAACCTTGCTACTGATAAACTCATTTCTCATTATATCATTGCAAGTATACTCACTCATCCACCTAAGCATCCTCATCTCTATAACACTTATTTTAGCAGTGAGTTCTCTATTTGCCAACATTCAGCCCCATATAACATAGCTAGTCGTGCAACTACTCTATAAAGTTTTTCTTTAATTTTGAGTGGAACAGATCATACAATGCTCCAGAAGTGCTCTTCCATTTCATCTAACCATCTTGGATCTTATTAATCACATCGCTCTCTATTTCACCATTATTTTGAATAATTCAGCCCAGATACTTGAACCTCTCACTCTTCTTTATCACATGGTCCTCAATAGTTATGTCCTCAAAAATAGGGCCTCTAAATAAAATGAATTTACTCCATATATTCCACTATAGATCTACTAAGACAACTTTTAGATTCTAAAGTGATTATATATCAAGTTTTGCTTTAACTTCATCCCTACTTTTATCAAATAATATAATATTATTTGCAAAGAACATGTACTAAGGAATTTTCTCTTGAATGTGCTCAGTAAGAACATTCATAATAAAAGCGAAAATATATGGATTGAGAGTTGAGCCTTGATTAATCCAATCAAAATAGAAAAATTATCAGACAAACCACATTGCGATTGAAAACATGTAACAACCACATTATACATATCCTTAATTTACAAAAAAAAAAACATCACTATATGCAACACTAATTATTTTTCTATCCAAAGCTCTCCAAATAACTTGTCTTAGTACTCTATCATTATCTTTTTCAAGATCAATAAATTTGTATAATTATCTTCTTTTATTTCCCTAAAATTCTCCATCAAACCTCTTAATATAAGTATGAATTTCGTAATAGATCGACCTGAAACAAAATCAAATTTCTTTTGAGAAATGCAAGTATTGTTTGTATTCTGTATTCAATTATACTTTAACAAAGTTTCAAAGCATGATACATTAGCACAGTCCTGAGTGTCATCTTTATTCTTGTAAATAGGTATGATAATACCCTTTCTGTGATGGCCCATATTAGGTTGGTAACAATTAATATAACATCGGGTGCATCTTTTCGCATTATCATATTGGCGGTTAAATAAAATAGAAGTTAAACAACATCTAGAGACAGAAGAATAAAGGAATATCATTCATTCAGTTTAAAATAAATATTATTCAAATTATTACATAATTAATATCATACAGAATATAAATATTTGTCTCTCGTAGAAAAAAAAAAGCTAAAATTATATCCGTGCCATGATTTTTTTAACGTCTTTAAACTACATTAGACTCCTCCAGCAGGATCTGGTCTGGCATTATAATAATACCTTAGTTATAACAGCCCAAACTCTTAAGCACCAAGGTATTGTCCGTTTTGGCCAGAAAAGCCTCATGATTTTTCCCTCAGAAGATAACTTCCCAACAAGTCACCCATCCTGGGAGTGCTCCCACATGAGCACGCTTAACTTTGGAATTCTTATCATGAACTTCACCGTTATTTGAAAAGGCGCCTTGATGTTTAAGAGTTTTACTTATTACTACTTAAGTGGGTCATCACAATCTCCCCAACTTAAGTAACTAACGTCCTCGTCAGTATCCACACACAGATCCAAAAACCATCCATTGGGTATATAGGACTATAGGTGACCCCTACAGGCGCAAGAGGTACCCACAATCATGTAGCACCTTAACCATCATTAGTTCAAGAGGCTGCTCACATGAAGTGGTACTTGCCCTATATGGCACTTAGCTCCTATTTGACACCCTATAGTTTACTCTGATATAATTTGTAACATCCCAAACTCTCAACACCAAGGTATTGTCCGCTTTGGCCTGAAAGGCCTCACGGTTTTGCCCTCAGAAGATAACTTCCCAGCAGGTCACTTATCCTGGGAGTGCTCCTACCTGAGCACGCTTAACTTTGGAGTTCTTATCAGGAACTCCACCATTATCTGAAAAGGCACCTCAATATTTAAGAGTTTCACTTATTACTACTTAAGTGGGTCATCACATTAGTGCACATTCTAAGTACAAAATATATTAAATAATATACTCTTAAGCAAAAGCGGAAGACAAAAATGATATAATAATAATTACAATAAAAAATGACACAATACAAATAAAAGATAATCATAACTCCTACAAATAAGCATTTCTTTGTCACATGCCAAATTTCAAATGATGATCGCATAAGAATTTATATTTATGTTTATGTCTTAGTATCATGAAGCGATAGTAATAGTTTTGATGGGCAAAGCCAGAATACTGAGATTGGGTTCAATAAAAGCATAAAAGCATATTCTTCACCTAGGCCTCTCAAAGACTTCAGATGGCACCCTTATGTCTCTCGAGAACTAGCCCCGTCACTAACCTATTCATGCTCCGTTTTCAGAACTTTTTGCAATATTCACAAGATACATAAACATCATTTTGTTTCTCTTACATCATTAGTAAAAATAATGTATTGAGTAGCAATGTGAAATAGACTCAAAGTTATGCTTTAGTAGCAATAAAAGTAATAAGAATATATAAAATAATATCTTGTGTACCTTTGTGTTTGACTTATCAAGACGAATCACTCACAAACTTGATAGATCTGCAAAAGTTATAATTGAAATTTATTAAACCTTATAAATAATGCTTTTAGTCTTTCAATAAATCTTATTGCTCGGCATACTACCTAACTTTGCCTTACGTTCTCATATCATTCCCAAACATCTTGATTTAAATCTCATAATAGAAGGTACATTACAATAATTTCACTTAAGAATTCTAAATTTGGAGATTTAAAGATTTTATAACATTAATAACAATATGGTACAATATTTCAATATCATACTTAATCAAATACCTTTTATTTCTTAACAATCTTGTATAATTTTTTAGCCAGAAATATCTAATAATCTTAAATTATGCTAGAGCATGGTAAAACAATGATTGAATTGTTGAATCAATATTCACTGATAATTCTTGAAGTTTCAATTCCTATTATTAAGCAATAATATTTTCGTGAGGTGTCATTGTTCAATTTTCAGATTTCAGATAATTTGTGAACCCAACTACATGTTAAGATATTGCTTATTATTTATCCTTAGAAAAAATTCAACAGAGTCTAACTTATATTACATGTTATTCTAATTATATAAATCACATTTAACTTATCCAAATTCCATTATATTACTCAAAGACAATAAAGTAAAGGAACATTTTCCAAGCATAGGATATTAGAAGTAATTAAGGTAAATGAAATGAGTTTCATGAATACGTTTCTCATTAAAATTTAGCTTAGCACCCAAAGATAATATTTCAAATGATCGAAACATAATTTGTCTTACTAAAAATACAGTTCATTAGTAAGGTCTAAAAAATTCTTGATTAATCCCAACATCTAAGAATACTCAGTTTCATTATACAAAGTCATTAAATAGTGAAATAAATTTAATCCCAAGTTATCATTAAGGATTTTAATAGCAAAATTTAAAAGTAATTTCGTACCCTAAGATTGTGAGCCCTAGTTAAAATAGCGGAGCCAGAGAATGATCAGCGGCTGGGATCGGGAGAATAGAATGGCTCCGAACACTTGTCGAGCGCAAAAGATCGAGCTACAGAAGAAGAAGGTCAAGCAAGGGGAAAGAGCTGAGGTCAGTCGTCACAGCGGATGGAAGGGTAGAAATCGGCTTCGCAATCGTTCGTCTTGCCTTCCAGTCGGCTTCGGAGTTGCTCGTCTGCACCTCTACCGCTTCCAGGGCCGTATCATGTCGGCTTAGGCTTGCGTCTCTGCCGCAGAACTGCAAGCGGAATGGCGGATCGAGAGGGCTCGGACAATTGAGAAGAAAAGAAGACGTCCAAACAAAGGCGGTGAAGAATTGAGCAGCTCTTTGCGGTTAAATAGGACGTGCATATGTAACGAACGCCCGCTCCATATGGCTTGATTAGCCGGGGTGCACGTGAATTACTAGAAAGTTTAGGAAATTGCTTTATTACTCTCCTCGTACCTTACTAATAGAACCGTAGGCTTAATTGCTTAACGGTTTCTAAAAGATCAGCCTGCTTGCTCGTATAAGTAACACCTGAAATATTAAAAATTGTTCCATTAGTTATACGTTATAAGAATATAATTTTATCTCACAACTTCATATCATGCAATACATTATGTTTAAAATTCTTATCCAAAATGATAAACGTTTAAAGAGAGTGCGGATGTGTGACTTCATTTCAATACAAATTTTAAGAATAATATTTATATTATTTTATTATAAATAAATAAACTAAATGATGTCCAAATCTAAAATTTTTTGGATGCTACATATGAGAGGTTTTAAATAGTATTTCTTTTTAATTTAATCAAATAAAACTCTAAAAAATTTTAAAAATCTTATTTTAATCCCTAAACAGTTAATTAATTGAAAATATATATACGAGTAAAGCTTTTCATAGACACTCATGTACATTGTAGCACGTCAGCAAGCCTAGCCGAGCAGGAAGAATCGTCACGGCCACCATCGTGGAAGGCGTTGGCGATGGCGTCGAAGTTTCTCTCCTCGGCTTCCCTCATCCGCCGTATCATCGAAGGGAAGCTGAAAATTAGAAGATCTCTGGGATATATGGAGGCAAAGAGGGGGAGGCGATAAAGGTGGATGGGGGTGTGATGCTGAGGGGGGGCTCAATCTCGAAGGCCGGCGGACACAGAGGGGGAAGGCGTCGGAGGAAGACGACGTGAAAGATGGAGAGGTCGGCTGTGACAGGGGAGGAAATTGGCGCATAGGCGGAGGGAGAAGAGGGCAGTGAAGAGGAGGGGGGGAGTTTGAAAGGTTTAAGGAGGACAGCTGCTGCTGTTGGAGCATGGTAGGAGTGGGGAACGAGAGAAGGATGAGGTCAATGAGAGGGGAAAGGGATTCATTGGCGCGTTCACTGGTGGTCACGACGGCCGGCAAGCTCTGTCTGCTGGGCTCGGCTGGCCGACGCACTGTATATATATTTTCAATCAGTTAAATTTCTAAGGATTAAATGTGTTTTTTGAATTTATGGGGACTTAATTGATAAAATTAAATATTGAATGGCTTATTTAAGATTCAAGTAAGAACAGCATTTCTCAAAATTTTATTATCTTAACCGTTAATCCATCACTGCAACTACCACTTGAAGATGCTGCCCAATTTGTTTGTTGAATCATTTGCCCAAGAATGTCCTACTGAGGATCTGCAGTTGCTAACAACTCCACCTCCACCCTTTCAGCCCATTGAAATGATTTGACTGCTATGATGATGTGTTCCTTCACCTTTCATCCTGCACTGAACAGAAATAATCATCATACAAACATGCAGATACTTGCAACCGCACATGCTAACAGGATACAACTTTATCAAACTGTCGGATTTGAATAAATTACGCCGCTTAACTTGTGCCACTTACGTTTATAAAGACAAATTGTATTTGGCTGATACTGAGATTTAACCAGCAAAATTCTGTGCAAATGCTGTCACCCAACAGTCCCCCAGAAAACCGGTTTTATTCCCAAAACCAGAAAAGGGTGAAAAGGGATTGCGCGCCGCGCTGAGTTCAGAACGGAGTTCGTTCGTCGGCATCGCTCGTTTAAGGATTTCTAATGATAATTTAGAAATTTTAATTATGCTACAGCAGCATTGTATGTATATATAAATTCAAGAAATATTATTTTTGCAAAAGGGATTCTTTCCTTCTATTCTTGCATGAAGGGAAGGTTCCTATAAGCTATCTTTTTCAAGAGATTTAAAACCACCATTTGTCCTATTTTTTGTACTTGCGTGGTATCCTTATTTTTGAATGGGAATAAAAAGGCCTGTGGCCTTTTATTTAGATGCCCCTTTAAATTATTCGCCTCTACTCTATACCCTATTGTCCAACAAGCAGGGGCTCAATTGATTCTCTTGCTTACAATATTCCCAACCTAATGAACAACTTAGACCTTTGGAACCATCATCTATATTTTATTCATAATTCTAATGTATTCTATACCTTTTTTTCTTTGTGATTTCTTGCTTTAAAATATTTTAATTCAGAGACAGCAATGTTCCATTCAATTTGTCATATAGTATCCTTCAATTCACGCCGTTAAAATCAAATGATGAACAAAAAGAAATGCTAACAGCAGCTGCATGCTTTCCATCAAAAATTTATACTACAATTTTACTGCAATAATACAAAATTTATTTTAAATTCCGACCGCGTCATCATCCTCTTTTGAGGATAAGATCCAATCATGCATGGTTCTTTATTTTGGATTGGAAATAATTAGAAAGCATTTGCATTAATTCAACATGCATGTAATATTTTTAAAATGACTAAAATAAAAAAAGGGATAATAATTAAGCTAATAATTATTATAAATGTTGAATTATATATGGAATGAATGAAGACTTACTGTTCTCCTCCATCATTAAGATAGGGTATGGCATCTTGCATAGACTATTGGCCTATAAGATCCCACATAAACTCTAATCTTTAGCATTTGTTAAAAAAGATGCAATTTACTATTTAAATACATTTACAATGCCCACATGGGAACTAATTTCTTTGCATGTCTTGTTTTGTCGAATTTTTTTGTATAGTGATACCAACTCACAATTTAAACTATATTCAATACAAAATTAATACTGATTTGACACATTTAATTATTTAATACTTCAATTCACACTCATATGTTTCACACTCATATGTGCAGAGAAGACTTGTATTTTAGATAAAATTTCTTTTAGAATTTTTTAATTTAGTTTTTAAACAAAATATTATTTTTTTATATAAACCCCACAAAAAAATATATTTAATCAATAATCTACTTATATATTAGATTAACATATCATCTATATATTTTGGTATATACTAATGAGTAAGTGTTGCTCTAGTCTTGTTTGAAATCATCATACTCTAACAAAGTAAGACAATCAAAAATAGCTTTATAATATAATTGTGGTTTAATAAATCTCTTTCTCTATATTAATTAAATATTTTGCTCATCAATTTTGGTTGTTTTTTGTAGTAGATTTGAAAAAATGTGTTGGTCAACTTCAATTGCCACCTTCTCAAAAGGTCACTTCAATTTCCACCTTGGATCAAAATTTTACTCTCTAAATGAGGCATATGCATGATAAATTTTGAATAAGAATGTTAAAAACAGTACTTGATTGTACTTCTAAGGTCTTGAAACTAATACTAAAAGGAGAAATGTGGTTGATCAGATAATATACAATTGAGGCAACATTAAGCAAATGACTTTCAGTCAAACCTATAATAGCTGTGAGATGGAATCTCGAGTGCATCTGGAAAAAAAAATACACGAAGATTAGGGATTGATTGAAGATAATCCAGACGAAGAATAGGCATCTATTTTATACGATTGTTTTGACACTTATAGATCATTTTAACTCACTCATCAAGCACTTTCGATTCCTGAAATTTTGCATACACACTCTCATATATATATATATATATATATATATATATATATTGGCAACAAATCACCTTTACACTTCACAAACCCAAGAAGTCTCCAACGCATTCAAATAAGCGCATAAATTATTCGAAGCCTGCTATCCATAACAAGTAGCACTATACATTAAATTTGCTAGACCGTAATAGAATTGACACTTATTTGCACTATTAGAAAGACAGCTATCCAAAATAAGGCATAGCTAATCTGTTAACAATCCCTATCAGCAGTCGCCATATGTCACAGTTTATTTTTTATATGACCGAACTCTTAATAGATGGTTTCCCTCATTAGTCAAAGTGAGGATGGTATTTCTTTGGGTGGCAAGATTTTGAAAAAGAGGCATGTTTGTGCACATGTCGTTGAACCATTTAAACTTGGCTTGCTGTCTTCACTAACTGGCAAAGTGAGCTTACTCGTTGAACTCCCGAGTTACCCCCCTGATCCATGGGGTCCAGCTCGAGCTCCAACTACCAAATGTTTGCTAGTTTGGAGTTCGATTCCCTGGCTTGAAGCCTCGCGCTTGGAAATGTATTCTTTCCCCATTGCCAAAGTGCTCTCAAGGTGTGGGCCATTCTATTATTTAGGATAAAAGAGGATTTTTCTTAGAAGGTTGATTCCAACTAACATTGACGATGTAAGGGGCTTTTGAATAATTAAGCAAAGTTTCTTAAAAGCAATGGATTGCTCCGAAGCTTGTGAAAGAGGTGATGCATCTCTGTTAGTAAGTATCAATGGGAATCGATCTAATGCGATGTGAGTCATGCGGTGGATTGAAGCATCTGAATTGAAGAGTATCTATTCTAGACAAACCTATATTTTGTTAGCCCCACTTCTGTTGGTATACCAAGTTAATGGAAGCTTAATTAAGCTCAAATTAATGAGATCGCAATCCTCTATGCAGCTTATGAAATCGGTATGGGACAACATGAATTGAAAAAGCATACGATTGAGGTCACCTCCAATTATGAGTGGCTTTGAAGTAGAGAGCATTCAAACAACTTGTTTCATTCATAATAGAGATGAAGGCATAGGCATCGGTTCCATAACAGGATTCCATTCATTTAATCACTAGCGGGGAGCGCGACATCACTGTGGTTGGCTTGTTTTTGCCAAATCAGGGAGCTATAAATCTAGTCGAAAAACAATGTAGGTGAGGGGAGGGGTACTAACAGAGACAATCCCATTCTGCATTGTTGCACCAACAACAGCTTTGCGAGTGTGAGTCTGCCCATTTCAATTCAATAGCTAAGCTGCGTTATCTTCATCATTGTCCGCTTAAGAGTTGCTCGATTTTATATAATTTGTGGGCTTAAAGCAGAGGCAAAGTTCACAGGCAGAGGAAGACCATACCTGATAAAATCATTGGCATAATTACATTCTCCCTGAAACGGAAAACTCAAAAATTCCTGTCCCCAAGTGGTCAGAGCACTACAGCAAAAATAAAAACTAAAGTGTGCATTTGACGTTAACTATACCAAGTCGGCCTCCTCCGCCTGAACGTCGAGAAGCTTAGAACGGTCCTCATCAGGGACGGCCGCGGCGCCGGTCAAGCAGCGTGCGCGACCAGCCTGGCGGTCCCAATCGGTGCGGTAGATGACGGCGAGCATAAGGGCGAGGCAAGTGGCCTGTGCCGAGAGCAGGCCGAGCCAGAGGCCCTTGAAATCGAGGCCGGCCCAGAAGGCGAGGCCGACGGCCACGGGCATGCCGACGGCGTAGAAGGAGCCGAGGTTGATGTTGGCGCCTGCCCGCGGGCGGGCGCTTCCCCTGAGCACGCCGCAGCCGGTCGTCTGCGGGCAGTTTCCGAGCTCGCAGAGGCCGAGAAGGGGAAGCGCCGAGGCGGTGAGCTTGGCGATCTCGCCGTCGGCGGTGAAGATGCCGGCCCACACGTTGCGGACGGAGAAGGAGAAGAGGAAGGCGGTGACTCCGAGAATGGCGCCACAGGCTAGGCCGACGGCGGCGGCTCGGCGCGCGCGCTTGGGCTGATTCGCACCGAGCTCGTTGCCGACGCGCGTGGACACGGCGGCGGCGAGGGAGTGGGGGAAAATGTAGATCAAGGAGGTGGTCTGTATGAGAACGCCGATGGAGGCGACGGTGGACTGAGGGCGGGGGAGGAGGCCGCAGAGGAGGACCATGATTTCGTACCACCACCACTCGAGGCATATGGAGGCGCAGCTGGGAATGGAGAGTGAAAGGAGCGAGCGCCATCCGGCGGCGGCGGCGACAGCTGCGGCGGAAGACGCGGCGGTTTTGGTTTGGAGGAGGCCGGAGAAGCGGAGGTAGAGAGTGAGGAGGAGGACGAGGTTGAGGTTCGCGAGGACGGAGGAGAGGGCGACGCCGGGAATGCCGTAGGGTGCGAGGAAGTAGTTGATGGGGAGGTGGAGGCTGGCGGAGGCGGCGGCGGCGGCGGTCAATGGAAAAGTGATGGATTGTGAACGGAGGTAGATGCGGATGGGGTGGATGACGGAGAGGAGGAGGAGGTCCGGGATCGAGAAGACGATGAAGGAGTGTGCCGCCCCCGCGATGTCTGGGTCCTGCCCCAGCAACAGCAGGATTCTGCGGATTGAGACCCATAGGAGCGAAATTGGGAGGGAGGCACAGAGGAGGAGGAGGATGCTGCGCCTCAGGGCCACCAGCAGCAGCTGCGGCCGCCCCGCCCCGTGCGATTGAGAGCATATGGGCTCCATCCCCGAAGCCAGCCCCGACAGCACCGAATACCCCGTTATGTTCCCAAATCCAATGGCTAGTGACCCCCCCGCCAGCGGCAGCGCCCCCAGCCTCCCTAGGAACAGCATCGAGATCAGCGACCGCGAGTAGAGCAGGAGCTGGCTCGCAGCCATCGGCACCGCAAGCGAAAGAAGGCATTTTGTTTCCATGGCCACCATGGCGGCGGCGGCGGCATCGCCAGCACCACAGGAACCACTCTTCTTGTTGGGGTGGAATAGGAAAGGAGGGGATTCATTGCTCGGAGAAGAGGTATTTATGGAAGCGGGGGATTTGCACATGGTTTGATTATAAAGCCGTTTCTTTTAATTGTTATTATAGATTGCAATGGCAATTATGTTGTGATGGTTTGGGAGCGCAGAGGGAGTGGCTTTGGTTTTATAAGGCTGAGAGAAGAGCGGAGAGGAGGCGAGGGAGAGAGGCATTCGTATTTTATTTTATTTTAATTTGGAGGGTAGTTTTTTGTCCTATTGGGAGAGGAGGAGGAAGTTGGACCTCCATTCGGCCTGCGGTGAGGGAGCAGTCTGCCTTACTGCAGGATTTTCAGGGAGGGTAATTAGTAGAAAAATTGAACGAATCACATATCCAAGTGGCTGTTAGAGGGTGACAATTATTTTATTATAATTAGGAGTGTGATTTTTCATCATCACATAAATCATAAAATACAAATATTTATACATAGTAATTAGTAGAAATTTTTTATTTTTTTTTATATATAGATCATAAAAAAAAAAAATATTCAATCACTAATCTACTTATATATTTAATTGACATATCATCTATATATTTGAATGTATACTAATGTGTAAGTGTAGCAATACTCTTATTTATATATTGGATTGAAATTGAGTGTTGTTGTATTAAGTACAAAACCTTAATTTGTATTTCTATTTGTTACTATATTGAGATTTATTTTTATGAAAATATTAGACAAAATATTTTGAGCAGAGTATAAATTCTTAGTGTTAACATAAGGTTTAGTATTAAAATTTAAATAAAGATTTTGCAGGCAAAAATACAATGTTGAGTGATGGGAATTTTATAAATATGCAAATCTTGAGTAATATTTATGTAAATTTTATGGGAAAATATAGAAGAAAAATTACATAAAAATGAAATTTTGAGAGAATAATGAAACTGGTTTTTCTCAAATCAAATAGAGCAAAACAGTCGTCAAAATGAATGGGGTTTATGGCCGAAATCGTCGGCGATGAAGGGTCCTCCCAACACTAATGATTGATTAAGGGCATCATAAAAGTGTTGCTAAAGTGAAAAAGCATGATCATAATTGGGTTGATCTTGGGTATGTGATCTCTTTCGCTTTCTGGGTTCATGATAGAAGAACAGCTATTTGTTTGATTTAAGCCCCAATGCTGAAAACAATATAATCTTTTTTAATTCTTTATTTACATAAACATATTGCACTTGATTTCTTATAATAATTACATTTATCAATAATATTTACATAATAAACACATTACTAAATGTATAACACCTTAATCTCCTATAATCCAAGAAAAAATTAATTTGGTAAAACAATAACACTTTATCAGTACCAAGTTCTTAAATGCATAGCATCAAAATCTTCAAATATAAAGTATAACATATTCAAACTGAATTATTTATAAATAAAAGATAATTGCCTTACCAATGTTAGAATTATTTTAGTTATATGAAGGTAAGATGTGTAGTGCATTGTAAATATTAAATATTTGTATTGTTTAAAATTTTTGATACATGCTAAAAATCCATACTTGTAAATATTTATATATGAGTATTGATATCTATGTAGTTGGACTTTATTCATTCTTAATTAATATGTTTGTTTAGAATATATTTAATATAGATTTGAGAGTTTTCGTGGTAGTTCTTTAGCATGATGCCAAGAATTTCCACTATTAGATAACTCTGCATCATTGAATGATACATTAATTATGATCAACTGTAGAAGAGTGTTGCATTTCAACATAAATTCAATTTAACATTTTCTTTGAGTGAAACTCTCAGTCATATCAATCACTTGTGCAAGAAGCGAGTCTTTAACAATGGCAGTCTGACATATACATCATCTTAACATAGCCATATTAATAATACATTATATCCGATAAAAGTTTTGTCCACCCCATATTGAAATTGTATCAAAAATATCAATAATTACATCAAAATAATACTAATATCGTAACGTAGCAAATCACCAGTGTCCATCAAAATGCTTCCCATCAAAGCTTTTAGTTCACGATCTAGCGCTGCGCCAAAAATATTAGGCTATAACACCTATCAATAAATAGTACATAGAAATATAATATGATTATACATTGCTCTCATACTTGTCTTTGTTTATAGGTTTTGCATCTAATAATGTGTTGTTAACATTTCTTAGATTCACAATAAGGTACATAATAGATAAGTGTTCATGAAGCAATGTAACAAATCAGACACAAATGAGTATAAGCTTTACATGTAGCA
This sequence comes from Gastrodia elata, assembly GCA_016760335.1. Taxonomy (NCBI): domain Eukaryota; kingdom Viridiplantae; phylum Streptophyta; class Magnoliopsida; order Asparagales; family Orchidaceae; genus Gastrodia; species Gastrodia elata. The sequence goes on along the minus strand of CM028671.1, from coordinate 68,489,517 downwards.
AAAATATCATAACAATAATATTGACATCACATTGCCATTTTCATTCGAATGATACAAGAGATGTAAGAATCCCCACACATGCATAAAAAATTAACTTGCCTTCACAATCTAATGTGATGTCTATTATGAATGCATCAATACTTTAATGACAAACACATGGAGCTGCAAATACTCTTGCACAGTAATATGCGGCACTTCTAGACTGCAAAATCATGCAAGGAACAAGATATAGCAAGATTTTAAGATAAAGCCAACATAATCCATAGAATGGGGAGCACAATGCTGACAATTATTATATGCATGAACAAAATGTTTAAGTAGAAGATGATCTGCATCTTTCTATATAGGGCAGAAGGCCGAATGATGAAGCAAGAAATTATTGGCTTAAACGTTGCATTAATTTAAGAATAAAACGATTTATGGGCAGAAGAAGATACTCTTTTTAATAAGAAACTTGCAATGTCCATTTTTGTTTTTTGTTTTTCTTAATATTTATTTGCGTTTAAATTTTGTTTCTTGTGCTTCAATGCATATCTTGTCTTTCGGTTTTGCTTAGTCAGCAAATTGCTAATTAATTTGTATGCTTTCTTATATAAAAATAATAATTAGCAATTAATTAGGTGGTGAAAAAGATGTTTGGAAAGTTCTAAATTTTTTGTCAAAGAGATAATTAAAGCTTATCACATATCATGTGTTCAAATCTCACTAATCACGCATAAAAAAATAAAGAAAAATATTACTTAACTCCTAATTATCTCTCAAAATGTATGGATGACTAAGATTTAAGATTTAAAAAATATATTTTTATGAGCCCACAAGCAAAAGTAGATTTAATAAAAAAAATTTATTTCACTTAACTCACTAAATCCTAATCATCAATACATTTTAGAAGATATTTAAGAATCATGTAGCAATACTCAAAAATAAATAAATTCTGAGCATTACCAAGATTCAGCATCATTCATATATATGATAGGGTTTGAAGAGGGAATTTTCTTTTGTCATCACATTCTTCTTCCAAAGAAGAGAGAGATAAAGATTTGTAACTCATTATATTTTCTTCATATGAATTTCCTATGGCTCCATAATTTTTTCTATTTTTAAGATTTCACATAAATATGATATTTTTCATTTGTTTGGTTGCTTTTGTCTATAATAAAAACATTTCAAGTTTTGTAGAGTTTTCAAATTAATAATGTAAGAAATAGTTAGAGTTGGGAGAAAGCTTTGCTTTGAAATGGAGCTCTCTCAATAATTTGAAATTGAATATTCTATAACATGCAAAATTACTTAATAATGTGCATATCTATATGTGTGTGTATTGAAGAAAGAATACCATTTTAATAAAATTATTTGTATTTATTTGAAATGGTTTAAGAATCTTTTGACATTTTTATTTCCCATTTATCTTTCCATATAATATCATGTTATAATTTAACACTTAAATTTTGATCCATTAAACACATTATAAATTCACATTTTAATTTCCATCTCACTTTCATGCATATCCCTATTAAATATTTATCAAATTATATATATCATGTAGAAAATACAAATGTGAATGATCAAGTAAGGCTTAGTACATAATAAAAATCTAAACTAAAACAGATATAATAGATTTAATTTCATTAGTTTATTAATACAGCACATCATCTTACATCACCAACACAATGCTACACGCCTAGCAAAATACATCGAATTAAGCTTACACATCACACTATCCAACTCATTATTGCACACTCTCACTCACATGCCACGCAACACTCAATATAACTCTTCACACATGAAATCACAATAATGACCCAACTTCTGATCTACTCCTCCAACAGAGTATTTAACCAATTATTAGTCGTTTAAGCACTACACTTGCAATCAATTCTATATACATGAGCATTATCAAGTACATTCAAAATTTGTTTACAATCCTTATCAGGTGAATGGGGATTATTGCATAAATTGTTTAAGCACTACACTTGCAATAAACCCCATTTTCATCTATTATTTGAATCCCCCAAGATTCCAGATGAAAGAATACGTATATAATTGGACTAGGATTCACCTGTGACCATGAAACAAAATTAAATGCTTATTGAGGTTTATTAAATCTATGATCTTTAAGAAATGCTTTTCTATTTTTTTTGTTTAATGTTGCTTATCATCCAACGCTCTGGAAAACATAAGTTAAATTAATATAAGCCCTAATTTATACAAAAGTTCCAAATCTAAGGCATCCTAGAAATTTGTGCATGTGTACGTTAATTTTAAACAAACATGTAAACAATAACCCTAATATAAAGAACTTTAGATTATTTGAATTTTGATCTACTATTTTTCTCATCTTTCCGCTTAAACCCTTATAACTTTTGACAGCATCATTCAATGATGTTGGAAAGTAAATGATGAAAGTAATGAGCAAGGTTTAATTAGTAAAGGCCTCAATCATCTTAGTAATTCAACATAAGTCATCGATAGGTTAATGGTTTGCTCTTAAATTATAGTAAACTAAATTAAATGAAAGGAGAGAGAAGCATTATCTCATTATATACTCTCACTAATGCGAGCTTAGAACGAGAAGAAATAAGGATATCAGTCATGACATGTTTGCCAATCACACCAAAAATTTTGGAGAGCGAGGATTCAGTTAAAAGCTAAAGGGACAATTTAGGGAATTTGACCCAAATGGGAATATAAGAGAAAGCAAAAGAGGAAAGCACAAAATCACAACTCCATGGCTTAATTAATTTAGGAAAATTCAGACAAAATCAAGGCTCTCCATTTATTATAAGATATATATATCATTCGAATACACAAATTTAATCAAGAGGTACCCTTGAGACAAGGAACACAGCGAAAGGGAACCTTTGAGTTTCCATAATTTACCCATGATCTAAGAGAGCTTTTTAAGTATGTTTTTTATCGAAAGAAAATTCCACCACACTACATCAAAGTCCTTTCATTACTCTCTATTAACAGTGCATTAATCTGTAGAGAAATCTCACCTCAAGGAATGGCTTGAAAAAAGATATTTTTGAGAGACTCTGAAAGCCTTCACAAACTCAATGAAAGATGAAGGAATTGTGTCCATAATAGATGACTCCATAGATCCCATAACATTATGCAAAATGGCAAGGAGTGTCAGAGTTCCCCTGAATTCAGATGCCTTAGTGCTAAGGAGCACTAAAAAGAATGCAGAAACCCTAAAATCTTTTTTTGGGGGAAGATCTGGTTGAGTGTTCCTTTTTGGCAATGTGGAGGCTGAGGATGATGTTAAATTTTATTTGACTCGTTACATTAATGTCATTATAGGAGGCCCAATTTATAATCAAATCTAATAATGGATAAGGTTAATTCTCACTAACTGGGGTAGGTGGGAACATTGCCCATATTTCCATTCATTCTTTGATTTTATTGATACGAGTATTGAAGTTCATCTTTATCTTCAATGATCTCAATGGAGAGTTCCCTATAATGCTTACATGTGATGTTATGAGAAAAAAAAACCCTAATGTGAATGCATATCTTAAAAAGTCATAAATGAAGCTCCTCATATTCTTTTTTACTCCTACATTGTAGTGAAATTTTAGCTTGTATATGTCTTCACTTATTACACAAAATATAGCACCTAAAACGATCACTTCATAGTAAACTCATCCAATTTCAAGCTGCCTTTTTGCCTACTTGTAGACTACATTCGCTAGAATCGATCGGCCTATTGATTCACAAATAAACCAACCCAACCGATCCAATTTTAAACAAATGAAAGAGAAGGGGATCTTAGTATTACTTTAGAGAAAAGATTACCTCTATTCATACATCTTGTATCCATGCACTTAAATAAATAGGCGGAATGCACACCTAAAAATTAATATTGACTTCAAAATATTTTCTTTTAACCTAACTATTTTAAAATAGAGCTCTATGCTAGGTAGGATATTTTTGTTTTCAAGATTTGGTTTAAGCGATTTCGCTCTAGCAATCACCAACACTGCAACCCTAAATCATAGACGGTGGTTTGTCGACGCAGTGGGAATTGAGGATGACAAGCAATCTACTCTTTCCCACCACTTAAATAAATAGCCGTAGTCGGTCCCGTGATGAACAAACAAAAGCTCGACCCAAACAGCAAAGGATATGATATTTGTTTATTGAAAGGACGTCAGCGACTACTTGAGTGAAATCGCATGAGCCAGAATCACGCGGAACCTGCATAAAATAAAATTCAAATCAAAATTTGTCATGTTATTGGGATGTTTTTGATAATCTATGATAAATTATTAATATACTGTAAATAAATAATTAGCACTGATACCAATGCTTTGTAAGAAATTAAAATTACTTTTATTTGTGCAACTCTGATGGAGTTAAGAATAAGCTGGGTGCTGGAGGGGTTAGCTAGCTGGAACGTATAAAATATTTTGTTAATACAATATATATAAATAAATATAGAAAATTTTAATGAAGCGTTGATAAATATTTACACTATTATTCCAATTAATTTAAATATAATTTGTTCAATGATATGGATTCCTAATTTCAGATAACTATGATTTCTATATAAAATATGTAAATACATTTAATCTTAATTATTTATGTGATAAAACATATAATATTTTTGTATTTTAAAGAATTATTAGTAACTACACCTTTTAATAATATTTTAAGATTTACTAAGCTTTTTTTGTTAGGATACAAAGTATTTTCTAAAATTATATAAAATATTTTTTTTCTCATAAAAAAAATAGAATTAAATACATGGTAAGAATATATATTTTAAATACAAACTAAATAATATATTATTTTTTGAAATTAATTGATTAGTGAATATCATTCATTTTTCTTAAGAGATAATATTTAGAACTAAGCACTTAAAAAAATACATAATAAAATTTAGATATTATTTTATTAAAATAATATAAATATTATTTTTAAAATTTAAATTAAAATTATGCTCAAATTTAAATATTTTTAAATGTCATATCAATAAACCTAAATAACATCTATTTTTATTATCAAAAATACTATTTAAATCTATTAATATCACAAACAAAAAGATTTATTTAATAAATTTAAACATCATTTTAATACAAAACTTTAGAAATAATATTTATATAATTTTAATATAAATAAATAAACAATAAAATAATATCCAAATATTATTGGATAAATTTTTTTAAACAAAAAGCATTTCTCTCTTATAATATTTTTTATTTTTTTGGCACAATAAACAAAAACAAAACAATGAAAATGACTGAAAAAGAGAAAACAAAGGAAGCAACAAAAAAATGGTTCCCTCGAAATATCTGTATATAATTTTAAAATTAGATCGTAAACAAAATACCGGTCGTATAATTTTTTTCAATAAATAATATTTCACGAGTCGGTAAAATAGTTATTTTTTATACAGGAAAAAAAAAAGAAAAAAAAGAGAAACGAAAAAAGAAAAATATTACTTAACTCGAAAATATCTCTTAAAAATACTAAGATTTAAAATTTAAAAAATATATTTTAATAAACCACACAAACAAAAATAAATTTAATAAAAAAATTTTATTTCACTTAACTTCCTAAATTTTAATCACCAATATATTTTAAGAGATATTTGAGAATCATATAATAATACTCATGAAAATAATATCCATCGTGGAGCTAATCTCCAGACTAGCTAGCTGTGTATTAATCTCGGAGGACAGAAAATTAATATATGTCCCTTCAATTAAAATCAAGAACATGAAAGATATTGTATAAAATTAAATACATGTGTATTATATAAAAACATCTGTCGGATAATGCCTCGAGTAAGAGGTGTGTGGAAAATATGCGGAGTTGTAGCTTTTTTTCAAACCTTATAAATTACATATTTATTTTTTTATTTGCATACCTATGGTGTGATTATGAAGGTATCGATACAAGGCTTTGATTATTATACTTTATAGTGAAGCGCTGCTGCTGCTACTACTGGGCTGCAACACCATTGACATTCATTGAAATATCAAGCAATGACAATTGACACTTAAGCAAATTGCTAAACTTTTGTAAGAAAATTTATTTTTTAAGCTGGATATCTAGCAAAGATAATCATGTTACAAATATCTTAGTTTAATCATAAAAAAAAATTAGATAAAATAATAATAATAATAATGTTTTAAGATATTTTTTGCATCTGATAATCCCACTTAAATAAATGTTTTGTATAGAATAGCTATAAGATTAGCACTGTGGTACAAAGTAGAATGTTAACTTGTGAAACAAAAGCATAATGATAAAGTTGATGCAAAGGGCAATAATGATACACAAAAGGAAATTAGTAGTACATATATATTCAATTGATGATAAATTTTCAAGGAAAGCCATTCTAAGAAATTAAAACATATCAAGCATGTCCAGAAAGTTGAATAAATTTAAGAGAGAACGGCTAAAAGAAGAGCAAAAAACTTCAAAAAATATCTCAAATGCATGCCCCCTTTGAGTCCCAATAAGATCAACTTGAGTTGGACATTACTTTTTATCTTACTTTAGCTTTAACCAATCTAAGCATGAAACAAATAACTATAAACATAAATTCATTGATAGCTTACTTTACCAAAAGCTTGTTTAGTTGTATTAATTATAATTAACTATATCACACTAAATATTGTCAAGCAATTTATTAATTTTATATAGTAATTGCCTGCCTATGATAAAACAATTAGATCAAAATAATGGATTATAATTACAATAACTTTATTGTTTATTGTCAATTAAATAATTATATTAAAAATATATACTGCTTATCATTTAATAACCTTATTATTATAGTCATAATTATTTCAATAAAAAATTATTATAATTCATTTCAACTTATAATCATGATTACTCATTTTAATTAAGCATACGATTGATGCTAATTCAATTTAATATGATTAGCAGAATCACTAATTAAATTATTAACTACTTTATTATTACTAATATATATATATCAAAAAATTAAATTAAATTGGTTTCATTAGTCTAGAACTATATTCACTAAAATATAATTATAACTACATGAATAATAAGTATAGCTGAATTAATTATAAGTACTTATTTGATTGCAATAAGCATACTAAGAATAATAATAATAGTTAGATTAACTAAAATTATTTGATTACATTGCCTTTGTAGCAATAAGGACAAATGAAGAAAAAAAAAAAAAAAAGGACAAATGAAGGAATCGGGCATAAGAGGACAGATAGAGGGGCGGCTCAAATATTTCTATTGTACAAAGGAGCTCAATTCCAACACAAATAAAGAGTGTATTCTCTTACATCTTGGCCGCCATATACATATATGGGAAAGAACAATTAGGGAATTGGACCGTTTTAGATGACAGCCAATTATTCATTTCATAGAAATCAATTATTTTTCATGAATTTGATCTACTTGAATTTGTCTCCACTTTAGGGTTTCCCTAACCGAGTCCCTCCTAAGCTCCGCGGGTAGCTGCTAACCTGTTAGCAGAACTGTGTCAACTGTTCCCAGCACTGACTTCAGCAGGTTGGGTTGCCGTTAACAACCTATGGGAATCATTATGAGGGTTTATATGCGTGTTGCAAATCCGAGCCTCCATCTCCAATATTTGAGGAGGTTCTCTCTTATTATTTTAAAAGTAAGATCCCATGTTGTAGTGAATCTCATTGAATATCATATTGGTTCAAGCCATAGGTAAGGGTGCCGATATGTTGAACTAGCTGATGATAACTAAAATGCTCCATAACAACATAAAATAAACATTCCATAACCTTATTTCAAAAGTTCATGGCACTTAACTAAAGAAAACCTTAAGATTGTTTAATTTATAAATATTAATGTTTGGACATTGGGTATGCAGTATATAAATCTTTCACCAAAGGAAGTTCAGTTCTATTTTTGGCTGTGCGCATTGTGTTTAATTTTTTAGTGTCTAAAATTCCTCTCGTTAAATATGTGAAGAAGAAGATATGCCAGCATTTCTTCATCCCCAGCAAAAGATATCATAGTAACTGATGCCCTAGTAATTATATATCATGGTGTTAGAGCAAAACCCCAATGAAGAGAAACAAAACTGAAATATTGAAGAAAACAGGAAAAAAGGCCATGTTTATTATTTTCGGTTTATATTTTTAAGCATTTTCATTTCTTTACAATTGGCAAAAATTTTAAGCCAGCGAAGAGTCATTGTGGTTAGCTATTTAATCTAAGTCAGCTAGTTGTTGCATGCCACATTAGCTATAGCCATTGGATAGCTTGCGAGATAAACTGACTATATAAGATGATCATCCACAATCCTACAGTTGCCTAAGCAATTCTATGATCACCTAAGCAAAGCGCTCAAAAAAGTTGATTTCCTACTATTTTTATTAGTAGAAAACTATTTAAGAGAATCCTTAACTCGTGAAATTTTTTTTTGTCATTTAAATTTTACTTGGTGTTTTTTTTTTCCCTGGAGTTATTTATGCACAACTCTCCATCGCTCCCGTTGAAAAGTTAAGGGTCATTGAGTCATTCAGTGAGAATATTCGGTCTTCTTCATCTTCGCTCCCGTTGAAAAATTAAGGGTCATTGAGTCATTCGGACTACCCCGGGATGGCGGGGACCACGCCGGTTCTTGCAGAAAAAATCCCGGCCGGGTTAAGTTCTACATCCAGCGATTGTCACACAATACCTTCACTGGGCTGTTCGGAATATGCACAGCCACATCGACAGCATGATCACGGAGGTCGATGAGGATCCCGGCGACATCTTGGTCTAGCTGGCGAACGACACCGGAGTGCAGGAGGCCACGGAGAGGAAGAACTTCAGCCCCGTTCTCTGAAAGTGGTACCAGTTGGCGACCGGGTGGTGCTGGAGTCCCTGCACAATTGCTTCTGGAACATACTGAAGCAGTACTTGGCCAAGGTCAGCAGCCTCACAAAAATCGCAACCAGTACACGAAATTAAATTATGATTAAATTATGATCGCAACTGGGAAAAAAGATGAAGAAGACAGTGTATACTCGCTGAAAGAAGCAAATACCCTTAATTTTTTAACTAAGAAACGGGGAGTTATGGGTAAATAATGGCGGGGACTAAAAAAACACTTGAACCCAAGTCAATTGACTATTTTTAACATTTTGCAAGAGTCAATCGAAAATTTTTAATAATTTTCTCTATTTTTTATTAACTCAAATAAGCGTTAGAGATTTGAAGCCTATAATTTCCACCCTTAACAAGCAACAGACACTTGAAAAATTCCATAATCTTTAAAGATTTTTCATGCTAAAATTCTCTTCTATAATCTAATTATCGCACATCAAAATTGACGCTGTTTTGTGGCCTTGAAGATCGTCTTTAAGACACCGGTGCTATTTATTTTTGCTTGATTTTCCTATGCAAGCATAAGCCATGACATCAGTGCTTCTTTATGAGTTTAAATGATCGATTCTTTATTGGTATATATAAATAAATGACAAGCAAGTTGAATAAGTATGAAGAAAATTTACGAATTGAAGGTTTTTAGGAGTTTCAAATAATGGAATTATGAGCAACAAATCATAAGCTTATGATGATAGTAACTTGGAAACATTAGTAAGCTCCAGAATGATCCTAAGAGAAGTAATTCAACAAAATACTGAGCAAATTCAGTGTTGGGAAATGAAGCCTAGAGATACATCTCCATGAGGACATTTTAAGCCTTCAAAGGAGAAACTGCCTCAGACGGATGAAGATGTTAGAGGTGTCAAAGCGTAATCCAAATCACAAAATCGTGACTTGAAACTTAACCAGCAAGAGTCAGGATGGGCTGACCCAATTTTTAATAAGATGAGAAGTAAATGTCTAAGGTGCTGTCGCATCAGCAATAGAAAGTCAGTAGTCTGCCATGATATGAATAAGGCCATCATATAGCTCATATAGTGAGAATTAAGGCTCAATTCTTGTAAAATTCAATAGATGAATATTGGGAAGCTGTAAAGTTGATCACAAGATACTTGACGAGACATTAAGTTTGACCTACCAGTAATGTGACTCTACAATGCTATTCAAATGTTGATTTAGGTTGAGATTTAGCTGGTTGAAAGACACAATTGACTATGAATTTTCCTTGAAAAAACAATTAACAAAATGTAAGGCATTAAAAGACATTTTCATTTAGCTACTATAGAAAATACATTAGCAATATTATAAGTTGAGAAAGATATGATATAATTAAAAAACTTTTTGAAGGAGTTTGATAATATGCTAAACAATAACGTTATCTTTAGTGACAAATAAACTGACATTCATTTGCTAAAGAATGTCAAGACAAGTGCCTATAGTTGAGGCATCATTATATTAGAGGTTTTTGATTGATGATGAGACTACCAAATTGGAGATTATTTTTTAATCATGCAAATAAACTGACCAAGGTCATGTCCATTCAGAACCTGAAGTTTTGCATGATATCAGTAGGCCACAAATGCTTGTAATAAATGGGCGCGCATTGTTCTCAAAGAACACCATGATTTGCAGGATGGGAGATCAAAAGATTTTGTTACTTGATAATTCAACTTCCAAGTAAAAGAATGTGAATGCTAAAAATATATAAGGTTAACAAGTTCACAAAGTTAGCAACTGATCATAAACAGATTTTCATGTCACAGTTAAGAATTTTACCACGACATAAATTCAGAAAAGTGTCCAAAATTGAGGGATTAGCTTCCGATAACCATGACAAATTGTCGATAATCCAGCAGTAGTCTGACACTGGCAATTGTTCGGTAAAATTGTAAAAAGCTCTTAAAACTAAGTCCAGACTTAGCTACTAAGCTCTAACTCTAACAGGACGCCACTGAGTTTACCATATTAGACTATTTGATTCATTTTTTAGCATTTCTTGCCAATTTGTGGGTGTCCAATGAAAGAGACTGTCATCCTAAATTATTTATATCACACTAGAACACAATTTGGGAGGTTTCATGTTATCTACAAACCCTAGCTCCATCTCCTTCTTTGAGGTACTAACTGTAAACGCTCTCCCCCTAATTTTCTTGATAAATAAGAAGCAGGTCACTACGGTAATAAATGACAAAAGAATCAGAGTCATTAACTGAACTGCATGAATCTCAATTTTTGTGTGTACTTTTTACATTTATCTTCTTCAAATCATTCTCAAGGAACAGTCACGATGACCTTATTTTTATGTCAAAACTAATAATTTATTTAAGGAAATCATATTTTTATTATAGAAAATGATTTAATAATATATATATATATATATATATATATATATATATAACCCTTGCTTTCTAAAGTGAATTGGAGAGAATCATATACCAAAGATTGTTACTATACGATTCATAAGCAACAAAACAAGGCAAACAAGCATTAAGCGGCACAAAGTATTTGCAAATAAGTTTAATCTATCATTTGGTTTATTGAAGATTAAAACGATTTTACTTTTGAAAAACTGATAGCAATAAATGGTTCGATTTGTATGTGAAATAAAAAAAAGATAGTAAGTTTTGGTAGCTTTTCAAATCTTGATCCATGGAGAAATACAAATGTGCAAAAAAAGAACTTCATGCTATTAACAGTTAAATTTCAAAATTTATAAAAGCATCACATAGCTCCCATCATATCATTTCACTTGGGTTCAACATTTAATGAAGAAGATTAATAAAACAACTGGCTTTTTCTATGAATATTTTATATCATCTAGATATTAGAATATTCTAATAAAGTACAGTACAGTATTCTTTAATTGATTCATACTTTAATTTTCATCATCCTGTATCTTAATGTGAAAACTTGTTTATAATAATACATATTCGGCAACTTAATGCCAATGCACTAAAGACTACACCCAAATTAACACACAAAGGAAAAGTATCAAATATTGAGGAGACTTGGTCTAATATGACATTTTGATAAAAAGGGGAATACTGCTATTCTTTTGAGAAGGATAGAGACGTTTTTCCTATCTTTAATGACTGATGACTGATTTTTTAAAGAAAAGTGCCTCCAACGTTTCTAAAAATACGGTCATTTTTCTAATAAAAATGGATGCAATATTGATGAAAAGAAGGAATTACCGTCACCCTCTTCTCACGCAACCTTAGTCTTTGAAAGGGCGGGAAGTAGCTGTAGAGAGTGTACAAAATAGCGAATAAGAATCAGCAACTTAAGTGCTGGCTACAACAAAGAAAAAAATATTAAATGCTTTTAAGCTCCCTGACAAGTGGAGTTTGGCCACCCGCTCAGCCAATGAGAAGAAGCGGGTGTTGGGTTGCGCGTCGGCAGGCATGTGAAGCAGCAGCAATAACAACAACAACACCAAGCCTTAATCCCACTAGGAGGGGTCGGCTACATGAATCCTTTGTTTCCAGGGATGTGAAGCAACACTCGATAAAATATAGAATTTGAGAAACATTAAGTGGGGCTTATTTGTTACCTGGTAACAAGATATGAGGGAGCTTATAAAGCCAAACCCTCCAGTAACTCGAGGGGTAACCCTCTTTGGAGCTAGTTGAAGCAGCCCAACAGCAACAACCATATCCATAGATGCTTTGATCAAAGACAGCAGCCTCTCATTTGACTTGTTGACATTTTTCAGGTACTCTGGATTCTAAAATTCACCATATGCCCAAACATAGCATTTAATAATTAGCACTACAAAAAACGTTAAAGAACATCAGATGAATGTATAATTTAGTGAAGCTGGTGTTCTTTTAATAGTTCATTGTATTATTAAGCATATACACATGACGTATTACTGGGTATCAAAAAGTTGACATAATTCATACTTTATATTTATCTTCTCCTTTCAGCTCCTTCTCTAACTTTTTAATTGAGTTGGATAGCCTTCCCAGCTCTGCTAACTGTGTTAGAGGAGTATGAGCAACACGTATACGTAAGAAAACCACAGCACTGTTAAACGTTAAAAATGGAGGTTCTAACCTCAACTACAGTAGTGCAAGCTGAAGAACCCATCCAGCAGAACAGGGATATCCTACCTATCAGTTCTGCACGTTCTTTATTCTGGATAATCACATTTAAGAAAAGCAATTCTTCATCCTATTTTAATTTTAAAATGGCCAATAAGCTCTCTAGAAGTGGAAGATTTGAACTTTGAACCTTATATATCCCAGATCGGCCAGCCCATACAATTTGATCCAGGAATAAGAACGATGATAGCAGAGCATTTTTAGACTGGCATGGTCATTATTTTTTAAACAGACAGATTAAACAGCTTATATAATACTAAATGATGTTTGCAATTAAAAAAAAGAAATAATCATACACCTTTCCAAGTAATATGAGAAGAAGAGGGGTCCCTTGATCAGCAGGGCTAATTAGAGCATGTAAATCACTCACAAACTGTTAAGTCCGCCAGACAACAACCATTGGTGCTTTAGAAGATAGAAGTAACCAAAAGCCTCTTATAAACAGTTTCACAGAAATACAAACTTGACCTTTAAAAGGCGAAAAACTTTCCTTGCTAAGCTAGTTGATTTGTCTACATTCTGTGCAGTGCCAGGCTGTCCATTGCTCAAGAACTTTGATCCATACTGAATAGCCCTGCAAATCTTATCCCTAGCCTCCGCTTTGTTCAGGTACAAAACTAACAGAGCAAGCTCCGCTCTTGTTGCATCCAATGAACTCATCGCCTAGAGAAGTGATGCCTACTTGACACTTGAGAAACATACAAAAGGTCTCAAAAAATAAACAGTTTAATCTATAAGGTGGCTATGAGTCGCATCCACAATAAGATTTTGGTAAAGCAGAGAATGCATAATCAATTCGAAAATAAACAGTTGTAGCATGGAGGAAAGCCAAAGCTACTACCTAATGAAAATTGTATCAGAACTTGAAGCAAGCATTCATAACAATTGAAGAATTTGTAATTGGAAAAAACATAAAAAGTAATATGTATTTTTTGTTGATTTGGTAATTCATTTTTCTTGGGTTTGAAATTTTTTCTCTGACTAAAGAATGTAAAATGGCCATGAGTTGAGTATTAGTTTTGTAAAATATGTGTTATTTGAGTAACTCTTAAACCGGCTCACTTCAATCATTACCAGCAAGGCCATTTCTGACACCTGATTTCGGAGAAGTTTGATCCCAGTCAGCCAATCTTTTCAAGATCAAAGGTTTCTTTGCATGGCTATAAATTTGTAAACTCAAATTAAATAATCATTCGATCCCAGTAAACAAAGTCATCATCCAGCGGGGGAGGCTTAAAGTTGGCTTAAATAAAACTTTAGCATTGTACTAACCCCATGAATTATAAACAGGGCATGATTTATGCAATGATAGCTGTTTTGCTTGATTGATAAAACATTTCTCAAACAAAATTTACAACAAACTCTTCCCGTTATTCTAGCAAGTATGCATTATATTAGCCTGATATCCATAATCTTGCTGTTGATTTCTTCTCATAATAATACTGGATTTTTTTATTATAACTTTGTTAAAAAATACATTGCCTAGGAAATTGCTCGAACTTTGAACCTAAAATCAGAGTTTCAAGGATTTCCAATTTTATTACAACTCAGAAGTTATATGCACCAAAGTTCAGAATTTTATTAATTCAGCAATCTTAATTTATTTTTAGTTAATTGATCAAGGCTTAGTGTTGTTGTAGTAATATTAATTTTTTTCAAAAGTAATTTATTTGAAAATTTTTGAGTTTACATTTTTATGAATCTTCACCATTTTCTTCATCAACGCATCTATTTTTATCTTACATTCAAGTAAAAGCACTCGGAAAATCCTTCCAAAGCATACAGCAAGCTCGAGCCCTACCATAATTCATCCTGCAACATTTTGTTTATAATGCCATAAGTTAAAGCTTAGGCCAATAGGCCAAGTCACGTTACCATTAAGAAAAAAGAAATGACATCATAGTAATCCAAGCTTCAGCTAGTTTATATAGCCCACTTGCCACAAAGAATCCTCAAAAAGCAAAAATTTAGGTGAAATTACTTAATGATTGCTCAAAAAATACAAGTGCCTCCATCATCTAAATTGGGTTTCAAAGCTAACTTTTCCTGATGTTAATTAACCAAACTTTCCCTTCTAAATAGATCAGAGCTTTAAGTCTAGGGTTTAAGATTTCTAAAGAGTGTAAACCTCATAGTTAATTACCCCTCCTAATTGAAAGAAAAAGCTCTTAATTGAGTGTAATTCCAGTGATTGATAGGCATAAATCAGCGCGTATGGTTGAGCACATGGAAGTAGAACCAATCAAGATCCTATTGTCCTGTCATTTTTGGTCAACTTCTTATTTAATCTGCCAATGATAGAGCAAATCTTATATATAGCATATAGAGATTTAAATTAGCAAGTATGGGTTAACTTATCTAAAATATCCTAAGCAAACTTGAAATATATTAAAGACTCAAACCTTGGGTTCAGTATTCGACTCATAAACTAACAAAGAACTGATCGTACCATTTTTACTCAATAGTTTAGCATCATAAAGAAGATCACTATGAGTCTAAAGAAATACATCACAATATAGTTCGCCTAATATCTCAACTAAATTTACAGATCTAACTTAAAATATTACAATTTGGATTAAATATTTTAAATTTTGATGTGTTTTAGAAAGCTTATTAGCAGTGTGATGTTAGCTCAATTTAAGGTTAGGTCAAGGCTTACATCCATTGGGAGACTTGTCATAGGATTAAAAGTGGGCTTGTATTCATTTAGAATGCCCAGACTCAAATTTAAACTGAAACTCAACCTTTGGAAAGCTTGATATTTAAATATATGATAGGGTTTACATTTATTAAAATGCACATTTGATGGGTCTCAGGTCCAATCATTTAAATAGGTGGCCCAGCTGGTATGTTAGGATCTTTTAGATCTTGTACATATTAGATCATAAAACTTAGAATCATCTAGATGTAATCATTTAGATATCTAGTTAGATCATTAATCTAATGATCATTTAAGTAGGATTTGCCTATATCTACTAAGAATTAAATTAATTAACTCAGGATGATTCAAACTTTGGACTACTATCATCATCACGTTGGCATAGTTTACTTGGAATAATTTAATTCACTAAAAAATTAAACAATTGGGCTTAAAATGATTCGATGATCATCACTTAGATCAAGGATCAGTTAGACCAACTGTGAATCATATTGCTGAACTCCAAATGATTCAACTATGAAGAATTAAATTAACCAGGAATCAAGACTAACCTAGATTCTTAAAATGTTGTCTTATGTACAAGTGTTTGTTTCTCACATTTATCTTCTTGTGTATTTTGAATATGCTTGTTGCTACATCTATTATTGTACTGATACACAGCTTATTTTGTGTGAGTAGGTAGCGGCTTACATATGGAAACAATAAGTGCTTTGCAAGCTTGAGGATCAAAAAAGATATTCATATGAGAGTGCTTTAAGAGATTTATAATTTAAAAGCTTGTGAGCTTTATGAAAATTGAGCTGTAAGAGGTTTGTGCTTGGAGAGTGTGAGCTTTGAGAGATATTATGTATGAATAATGCAAATTCTATTTTCACTCTACTATTTTGTTAAATAATAACAATAATTTCATCACTACCATTATTATTACACTAATTTAATAATAATGATCACCATTGTTAGTGTATTGCTCATTTGCTCAAAATAAAGGATGATTAGCACCTAGTTTCATAGTGATGATATTAACATCTATCAAGCTCAAACATATATATATATATATATAGATAGATCTCAACACCAACACATATAATTAAGATCAAGTTAATTATTTGATTTTTGTGGAGCTATCTTCATCAATTTAATAAGCTAGATAATTAACAAATTTAAAAGAATTAATCAATTAATTTAAAGTGAGCAATGTACAAAATTAAATAATTAATTATAATTATTTATTTAAATTTAATTAAACATGAAAATATATACTCTTTGTCAAAAAAATGTGTAATCTCAATATCATAATAGCACTCAAAGTTAAATTGAAAGATAGCTGCTCTCTTGCTCCAGACCAAAGATCAATAAAGGGAATTAAATTTACCACTAGTTGAGCCAAAGATCGATAGAATTAAGTCTTCATAATAAAATTTTTTAAGCCGAACCAAATATCGATGAAACTCAAGTCTTGATAATAAAATTTTTCTAGGCGAACCAAGCAATTGAGTAGAGTTCCATTATGATTTTGTGAACTTAGAGTTATGCGTGGCTTCCATAATTGAGCAACCTAGCATTGAACTACTTCAACTATTAAAATACAAGTATCTCATCATTATTTTGTATTCAATCACTCTCTTCAAAAAATTTGCAGTACAACTTGTTAGCTTGATTCATTTATAATTTGCATATTTCTACAAATTATCTTTATTCTTGTAAATTGATATCACAATATTCAACTCCTCAACATCTTTCTAATTTTCAAATTCAAATTAAATAACATTGTGAATCAAGAAACACCTTCCTTGCTCAAGCATCTCTACATATCAATATGAATATCATTCGATCCAGTAACTTTTTTGCTCTTTACTTTATTTAAAGCATTTCAACCCTAATTTTATATAGTCATTGCATGATAAAGAAATAGGAATTATCCTTAAAGCTACAAAACTAATCCTTATTAATCTTATCATTACATCATTCATTAAAGCATTGGTCAAAATAATTCATCCATCTATAATAAATCCCATCATTCTAAGAAATATTTTCTCATTCAGCATCCTTAACATTACATGTGAATTAAATCTTTAACACTCTTAATTTGCAAACTTATGTGTTTCCCCCCTCAATGGCATCTAAATTCGTGTATAACCATTTAAATACATGGTTTTAGCATCATAAACTACTGTGATTCATGACAAAACGATGTATATTTTTTTCATTTCCATTATCTTACACTTAAATTACTATTTAAAACTATTGTTCTTTTTATATTTTTCTAGTAGAGGCTCTCTCTCATGATTCTCCAAGAATATCTTCAACCACTATAAATACAATCAGCAAGTTTACATATTATAGTAACCCCCCTTAATATCCCATTAACTAATCTCTAAAGCCCTATTCCTATAGATAGATAGATATATATATTATATATATATATATATATATGTTGGAATAACACGCACAAGAGGAAGATGAGGAAAGAGGCAGAGAAATGTTTCGTGTAATACATTAGGCCAAATACCCGATCTTATATAGACACAGTGAGGTACACGTAGTTATGCAGAATAAAATCAAATATTCTAGTAAGGGTCAAACAGTCATTTTCATATGTTGTTATTATTCCCCCGCAAGCTTAGCTTTTGCGAGGCGATAAGCTTAGTGGTGATCCAATGATGAGAAGCAGCCGGTAGAGGCTTTGTCAGAAGGTCAACTAGCTGATCTTCGGCTAGAATGTGCTGAACTACAGTTTCTTTTTTGCTTTGACCAAATCACGAACAAAATGATATTCCACCTCAATGTGATTCATGAGAGTGTGGAGTATGGGCTTGGCTATAAGGAAGGTGGAGCTCAGGTTGTCACAAAAGATTGTTGGTGGGGAAGCTAAGGAGATACCAAGTTCAGCGAGAAGAGACACAATCAACATAACTTCGCAAATGTATTTGCAATTGCCATGTATTTTGCTTTGTGCTAGAGAAGGCCACAGTTTGTTGTTTCTTGAACAACCAAGATATAAGATTCGGGACAAGGAACATGTAGTAACCCGATGTGAACTTGCGGTCACACAGTTTGTCGGCCCAATTAGCGTTAAAAGCGGCCGAAATAATGAGCCAGGATAGCGATTGTAGGCGAATACCAGAGTGAGGGTGTGCAACAAAGGTACCAAAGAATACGCTTGATGGCCAGCCAATCGAAGGTGGTTGGTTAATGTATGCCTAGCGTGTTGAAGATATTGAAGGGCACCAAGCTAAAGGTAATATCTGCCTAGCATGTTTTTCTTTAATCAGTTTTAATTTTTATTTTTCAATGCCAAAATATGAGATATTTAAGAGATTGCAAGACTTTTTAACATTCCAATTATTTTTTTCTTACAATTAAATACAAGAAGTTTCCATTCAAAGCCTGGGGGTACTGTAGTTAAATGGCATATAATTGATTGCTATACGCCCATTTTTACTTGAAAGTAGCTTATGGATGAAGTGGCAAGGCCATTTGCCAAGACGGAGAATATACACCTTTTCTTGTAGACTCCACCAAAACATTCTTTTCTCACCAGTATGAGAGATCGAGACATATTTTGAAAGTACCATAGCATTTTCCTATTGAATTTATATCTAAAATATGTCACTCATCAAATATATAATTTTAAATATTTATTATTATAGATAAAATTACTAAAAACTTTCCCATTTGGTATAGCCTCGTCTCTCTTATAATTTGCCAATCTCTATGTCAAATGGTGGTTACTTGATTGCATAAACTATTTCCTAAGAAACAAAAAAAATTAAGATAATAAATATATAGAAACGATTGATATCTCAACAATTTATATAAAGTTAAATAAATATTTTAGAAAATTATTAATGGTGTCATAGGTGAAGTGGCTATGGCTCTTGAATTTGCACCCTTGGCAAATCAAGAAATCAAAGCTCACTGGCCACATCTTCGCCCCATAAGGAGACTCAACTTCAAAAAAAATTAAATATTACTTAAAAGTATGTATATATATATATATACAAGAAGGGAAATCCACACAAATGCTTGAAAAGAAATTTATGAACAAAAATTTTAAAAATTAATTTTGTTGTTTATATTAAAAAATTGTTATACTCACCCCACCACACATTTCCCGCTCACAACATTGAGCACCGTGACGTGATACCAGTCCCATCAACCTACATTCAGGCCGCCTCGGCTTGGGGCTTTGCTAAATTAGTAAATTTGACAAAGTTTGTCTTGGACATTCTCTCATTAACATTCAGGCTCAAATTGGCTAGTTTTATTGATGAGAATAATTATGACGATTTTAATGTACTTTCTATATTTTCTAATGAAATTGATTATGGTAAGATGTTTGCTATAAGATGGTATGATATTAATGAACATGTTGGTAGGTTTTTCGAATGATCTCGTATGGCAAGTCTCTCTTACGATATTTCTGTTGTTCAATTTGGGTGAAATTATGTGGTTCGATACTTCATTTGATAAATTGAACATCTAATTGTTCAGTAGCTAATGTCATCGGTCTACCACTAAATCTAGATAGAGGTACGGCCAACCTCAAAAATTTGATGACTCTCAAATCAATAGTTAAAATTGATGTGTCTCATAAATTTAAGTTAGGATGTCACTTGGTTCTAAAACAAGTGGTTATTATCAAAAAAAATCTTAAGAGAATTTGTTCAAATTATGTTCACAATGTCATTCTTTGGACATGAACATTCATGCAAGGTGGCTTACTATGAAGAATTTGAATATAATGATAGGGGGTTCACCCATGATTTATGGTCCTCAACTGCTTTGCCTTCCTCCAATAGGGTTTGGCATGCAAAACCAACTAAATTGGGGTATGGTAAAGAAAGCCTCTCTTCAAGTGATGTGGCTTATTCGGTTCCTTTAGCTTGATTGATCTAATCAATGTGGTATTATGGCTATTACTAATTCTATTGCTTTTTAGAATATTAATGCTCCTTCTCCTATTGAATCTCAACAAAACATGAATCATGGCCAAGTAATACAGGTGAATCTGAATTGTTCACAGTCTTAGCTTCTTCCCTATATTTTGAGGAAGCCTGTTTGATTATTCTTAGTTCATGATAATGCCCTAAAGGAAGAAAAGATTCCCCATATCATTAAGAATAATGATGTTGAATTGCCTATCCAAAAGCAGCCAGGCCAAATGAAAGCTGAAAAAAATCAAATCAATAAAATTGAGCTGAACTTAAGGAAGATAATGTCATTCATCCACATTCTTCTTCATAAAAAAGAAAAATGATAAAATAAAGGAATACATAGTTCTAATTCTAAATATTTTAATAATACTAAAAGTTATACTGATGATAAAGGTTCTCATTTGACATATTAGAAGCGTTGGTACCGTCTCATCTTTCAATATGCCTAACATCTAGAGATGTTTTATGATGTTTTTGGATAAAAACTAAAGTTAAAAACTATATGACTCACATGCTTCGTAAAAACAAATTTATTCTAATGGCTTAAACAACATTAATAGTAATACATGGCCAGTGTTTAATAATTCTTGGCATGTGACTCAAGATATTTACATTTTGATCAAGCTATTTATGTTTCTATCTTAAAAAGTAATTGGTCCTTAGGAAATTATATCCAAGGGAGTACAACTCGGTTTGATCATAACGTAGTCTAGGATTTTTTTGCGTAAGGTTATATCGAAGGATTGTTCTTCTTGATTAATTGGTGTAGACTTTAATGCAACTTCTTCATCGAAATATAAGTGGTACCACAATTCGCATTAAGATTCAGCTTTGGATTTTACTTCAGTAGCGCTGGATTGTAAGCTGATTGAGCGGTTGGGTCTCACTTTGCTTAATCTAATATCTGCAAGTTTGCCAGGTATGATATATGTCTATTTCAAATCATTAGCATGCCAACTATTCCAAGATTTGTGTAGTGATTCTTGATAGCATTGTTTCTGATTATAAACCTCTCATAACTTGTTTTGACACTATTGTTGAACAGATTAACAAACTGCTCATATTCAAACTAATGTAATTTTCTCATGATGGCCTTTTTTTTTTAGTCCTTGGAGCCTTGGAAGAAACCCTAGAAGGTTTGAGCTGCATAAATTTATAGATCTGCTTAAAGGCTTATAGAAAAAAATCACTAATTGGAATATGGAAGCTTTTTGCAATACTTTTAAGCCTCTTACGCCTCCTGACGATACAGTGTGGCACCCCGCATTAGATTAATCATCTAATGAGATAACTACTCTACTATGAAAGTGACCAAATAACAAATAAAGTATGGTTAAGATAAGTTGAGAACAAAACAAAAAATACTAAACTAAACCAAGCACAACAAATTTTCATTTCATTAATTTCTTTAATATATTGTATTCGTACACTAGTATAACTATACGCACTCGGTACTCGGCACGGAAAACATCACAAAAAAGTAGCACTCTTCCACAACATATGCAATAACTCACCACTTTTCTCTCACACACCACATGACAAATAGACCACATACATGCCAACCCCAAACACAGCTCAGAGTTGCAACTATCCCTCCTATGGAGCCTTACTCAATCATCACATGAATGAAACTATCCAATCTAAGGTTTGAACCTCATAAAAAAGTGTTTGCACTAAAACTATAAAGGTATTCTTTGCATAAATCTAAAACAAAATACATGGAGTGAAAGTTCAATTTTATAAGAAGCTCTAATCTCAAGGGCATGATCAAGAAGAACGAGAGATTCAAGTACCTTAATTCAATTATTCAAAATAACGGTGAAATAGAAAGCCATGAGATTAATAGGATCTAAGTAGGCCGGATGAAATAGATGAGTGCTTCTAGAGTGTATTACAAATTGAAAATCTCACTCAAAATTAAAGGAAATTTTTATAGAGTAGCTAGTAGCGCAAAGTCGAAGTGAACGGTTTCGAGTGCCCAATTGACCATTCAACTCAAGAAAGCATTTGGAGCGTCAAATGAAGTCGAAATTGAATGAAATTTAAAGAGAAGGTCGTAGAGGATGTCGGAAATCTATAGTATTTTATTTTGTAAGATTTGATGGTTGTTTAAAGGGTTTATGAACAGCACATTGAATGGGTATCAGAATTTGCATAGATTTTGTTGGAGGGGTATTTGATGGCCGAAACTTAATCGAATTTCGATGAAATGAAGATAACAAAGAATGCATTGGGATCAAATGAAAAACAATGCAAAAAAAAAGTGCAAATACCAAGATTGTCCACACCTTGACCCTTCAGAATTGTACACATCCTAAAAATCGCCAATTATACACACCAACGAATCGTTTTGGTAACCCACACCAAAACTCAAGAACAAGCAGCCTTCTATTATGGAATTAAATTTCATTAACCTTTCAAATAAAATATTGTGCCTATATATAGAAGTAGGCACCCCAAAAGGTGCTCTTCACATTCCACTAACAAACACATATAAATATAACAAAACACAAACCAACACAACAAAATACAAAGTGATACTAATGCACAAGTGCTGACAACATATCCCGCAAAAGTATAAAACATAAAACACGATATAATGCTACCAACATTGGTCAAAAATAATATGACACAAACACAACACGACTTCATCGACAAACACAAATGCAGCTGCAACTCAGCCTCCAACTAAATGTCATGCAAATGCTCGAATTATGAACCTCCTCCTCAAGTGCGCTCCCTATCATGCATTAGCAGCTATACGACCAGCTAAGCTATAGGAGGCATGATGTTGCCAATAAAAAGAAAACTTATCGATAAAATAAATGTTATGATAATGCTAAAGTGGATGAGTTGGTATACTAGTAAGAATAAAATGAGAAATGCGTTCATCCTTAGCAAGGTTGGAGTGGCCCTAATAGTGGATAAGATTAGATAATATTGTCTTAGATGGTTTAAGTATAATAAATGTGACCATTCAATGCCCCAAATAGAAATTTTGAGTTTATGAATTTTGCCCATATCAAAAGAAGAAGAGGAAGACAAAATAAAAAACCATCGAAAAATATTTTCTCTATTTAAACTTGGAGAGCAGCCTCTATTTGATCATGCACAATGGAAGCAAATGATTCATGCAACCGACCACACCTAGTGGGATTAAAGCTTAGTGTTGATGTTGTTGTAAACTTAAAGATTTTAATAGAAGATTTTAGTTTTTGTTAGGATCATTCAATACACATGAATGCTAAACATTCATCCTTTAATTCGTTTAATAGTGGACAGAATACAAAACACAATTTTATCCATTAAGACCCCAAATCATTCCAAGTATGTTAATGCATGCATAAAATCTCTAATTGAAATATTTATAATTACAGGGAAAGCAATAAGTTGCTCGCAATTGTTAAATAAGCCCTTGCATAATCAAATTCAAACATTTGCCTTAATCATCGAATAATTAACAATTCCACAGCCTCACAAATGATCAAACCTGTAGAACGATATGGGTAGAAAATAAGTTTTGACTAATCAAAATCTTATGTTGCATAATATGGATTTCAACCATTCATGAGTCTCAGAACTTCCATAGCAATTTCAGTCATGCTCACAATCTCAAATTATCCCTAAACAGACACTTAGATCATTAAAATTTTGCTCAAGTTAATCGCTCATTTGACGCCATTTAACAATAAAAGTCATCAAACAGGAATATAAAAGAGTAAAATTGATCTAAGCTTTATTTTTAGTAACAACTAAATCACAATCATGAATATTATACAAATGATATCAGAGGCGATTTAAAGCCAAATACAATACATAAAATCATGCTTATGTTAATTATATGCATGAATAAAATTCATAGAGGCGATTTAAGGCCAAATATAATACATAAAATCATGCTTATGTTAATTATATGCATGAATAAAATTCATTTTAACTAACGTTAGATTGAGCACATGCTAATCAAATTATAACCAAGTTAAGGCATTTACATAACAAGCAATGATAGAACTCTAAGAAATATGAACAAAGTTGCACAAAAATGAATGAAAGATCCTATCTTAATCTTTAGGTGAACTGAAGATTAAAAAGTGAAAAAAAATTGATTTGAGCTTGAAAACCAGATCCACACCTTCTCGAACCTCCTACTTAAATCTCCTTTAGTTCCTCTAGAACCTTAGTATGCCTCATCAAACAGTAGAATGAAGATGGTTTGAAGATGAAGCAGGGGTTTAAGGGAAAGAGTAATGGATAAACACTTAATGGCTATATGAAAACCTTCCTTCTAGGCTTAAAAGGGGTATATATGGGCATCAAATTCTCTATGAGCCACTTCATGGCTCTTCAATGTCCTATATTAAAAAAAAGTTATGGTTCATTTGTTCAACGAAAATCATGATCGCTCAATGTTGTTGCTTTGAACGTTCAATGACCAATTATACTTATCCAATAATCATTCGCATTAAATCAACATTCAATATTTCAAACAAAAGCATAATTATTAAGTTCATTTAACAGGGCACTACTAGATGTAACAATAATCAATAAGCAAAGTTCTTACAGCATTATTCTAATGATTTGAGAGTTTAAAAATTAAGTTCATAAATTTTGGGATGTTACACGAGGTGCATGAACTTGAGCTTATTTTGAAGAGTGCAATTCTGACAATGGTCATGTAAAAGTAGAAACTTGCTCAAGCGAAATTTATTCAAGCTCACAATAATTAAGAAATCCTTTGGAAGCAGAAATGTAGTGTAAATTTGGAACTCCATAGTGAATGCAGCACTAATTAATCTGTCCTAATGGTAACATGTTGTAGAACAATGATGATGATAAAGTATTAATTATTTTAAAAATATTTTTAAGGAATTCATTGAATTTAAGGATACCCTATCATCCATATCATTCTATGCTTAATTGATTATGTTATTAATGCTAGACTTACTGATAATCCTCAAAGAAGAATTACTATATTGCCAAAAATCTCAAAATTAGTGGCCATGGCGGAGACGAACAATTTTCCATCCTAATTTTATATTAAGTATTGGGGCTTCATTAAGGTTGATTTGTGCAATGAGATCTAGAAATTTTTCTGTTGTGCCAACTTTCTTAATTTGCTGTCATACATCCTTATTGTTGAGTTCCTAAAAGGATAACTCTTGATTCGTTAGTCTTTGTTCAATTTTTTCAATTTTTCTAAATATTTACTTGTATGCTTAAGCCTTTTTGTCAAAGGTGCTTCTCCTAACTAAATTGTGTTTGCAGGTTACAATACTAATAAGAAAATTTTGGCAGCTATGTAAATGATTCATTCTCTTAAAACTAAACAAAGAGGTGGTAATTATAATAAAATCAAGACCTTGCAAAATTCTATGACAAAATCAACTAGAAGTTTACATTTTATCTATTTGAAAAAGTTGGCCTTCTTTATTTTTTTACTGGCAAATTCTAAGCTTAGTTGTGCGAATTCGATGATCAAGTCAGAAAATGATGGATAAATCAACCAGAATAAATAATCAATTCATTGCAAAAATTGCATTCATTGTCATAAAAGCCAGAGTCATCTAATGATTTTTCTGTGTAGCATGAATGTATATAATCTTCTAAAATTTCAATCATATAGTGCATATAAATAGTTTTTCATCACACTTATACAAAGACATGCAAGTACCACATATAGAAGACCCACCGGTACAATAAAATTATTAAAAATATTAAATGAAGAATTTCAACTATAGCTTCATCCAAGAACAATGAGTTGTTCTCGATCTTTAATTTAGCGTGAATGTAAATAATCATCTAAATTTTCTATATATAGCATGAATGTATATAATCATCTGAAACTTTCAATCATATAGTGCATGAAAATAGTTTTTCATCACACTTAAACAAAGACATGCAAGTACCACATATAGAAGACCCACCAGTACAACACAAAAATAAAATAAAAAATACTAAATGAAGAATATCAACAATAGCTTCATCCAAGAACAAAGAGCTGTTCTCGATCTTTAATTTAGCATGAATGTATATAATCATCTAAATTTTCTATTTATAGCATGAATGTATATAATCATCTGAAAATTTCAATCATATAGTGCATTAAAATTGTTTTTCATCACACATATACAAAGACATGCAAGTAGCACATATAGAAGACCCACCAGTACAATGCAAAAATAATAAAAAAATACTAAATGAAGAATATCAACTATAGCTTCATCCAAGAACAATGAGTTGTTCTCGATCTTTAATTTAGCACTTCCATTTAAATACAAAGATGACCAATATCAATAGCAAATAAAAAGTATACAATGCAAAAAAAAATTGGTATTTTAACACATAAGATATAGTAAATGAACACACAATACAATTAGCAAGTGTTTACTAATAGCAATGGAAATGATATAAATTATTAGAAAGAGTGGTAAGTTGTGTAAGAGACTCATACGCAGCAAAAATATTTTCATGAGAAATATGCAAGAGGAGACAATGGTGACTTTTTTGTTAATAAAACTTATGAATTTATTTTGGTATGTGACATTTATTTATCACTCATTGAGTTCATATTTCATTATTCACATCAAGTAAGTATTTCATATAACCTTTCCTTATAACTCCCTTGACCGAGCAATGCCTAGTGTTAGCTCAACACACTTTGTATAGAGAAATTCAAGCACCTTCAAAATCAATTCATTCATAACATTAATTCACAAGTTTTATTAACAAAAGAGTAGTAATGACACAAAGGTTCAGCATTTTGTAGCACAAATAAAGGCACCTGCAGCCAATAGAAGAAGCAATAGCTCAACAATATTCAAGTTTATGAAAGAAAAATTTTGCTTATAACATGTGTACCAGATTATTTAAGTTTATCTAGCTCTTAATTTTTCTGGTTGATAATTAGTAAAAAATTGAAATTCTAAAATAGCACCCTAGATCAATATGAGGTTATCTATGAGGATAATTCAGTCTTATGTCAGTGTGTGTTTATTTTAGTATATATTGTAGATTTATTTTAGGCATCTCTAATTAAGAGTATACACCTATAAGAATGTGCTTTCTTTACACAATGTAACCAATAAGTCTCATTATATATACGAACATATAAATTGATGTCTAATTTAAACATTTAGATATTCAATTTAAACCCAAATATACATGTACACCATCATGATTCTACAATACCAAAGCATATGTAATTAAAAATACCCATGCATACAAAGATGTGTGTATATATGCATATACATTCCCATAGGTGATGTTTATATGCAAAAAAACATAGCCAAATCTGGCTAATCACTAAATTACCATTTAATAAATTAGAGATTCACAACAACTAAATGTTTTTGAAATTAATATGTAAAA
Organism: Gastrodia elata; assembly: GCA_016760335.1. Taxonomy (NCBI): domain Eukaryota; kingdom Viridiplantae; phylum Streptophyta; class Magnoliopsida; order Asparagales; family Orchidaceae; genus Gastrodia; species Gastrodia elata. Next base: position 68,461,597 of record CM028671.1, on the reverse strand, counting down.
AATTAACACTTTCGGATGACCAACTTACATCTAGATCTACAACATCATATATTGCAAAAATAACACCAAACCTTAAATAAGGGTTTCAACCTTCATATCATATATAGAGAACATATCCATCGTAGAAAGAAAAAATCAATGAAAGTGCATAGGATGACATATTGATAGTCTATTAACTCGAAAAAAGTTACTATCATGTCTATGATTTCATAGATTAAAATGATTAAAGCGGCTAAGAGATTTTAAGTTATACAAGAACAGCGTTATTCTAAATTGTATATATAATTTATGTTAGGGCTCTTTGGTATGTTGTACTTAATCTGTAGAGTAAGTTAACCGTAGGTAAATCATTTTTTTGTAGTTTGGTTAATTGTATTTTAGAAGCAACATAAAATAATATAGTAATTTAATTACTCTACTATAAATACCCACAGCATAATAAACTTTTGCCAAAATCAGATTAAATTCTTTTACCTAAAGCTTTTGACTTCTAGAAGTAGAAGATCCCAGTCAGGCGTTCCACTTCCAGGCGGCCTTAAAATGATCAGAGAAGAACAGTGCGACGATGGTGGTCTGCGTGAGTCGAACTAACAAGAGGGAAGACCGGCCGTGCGCAGGGTTGTTCGGCGATGCTGCCGAAGTCTGGGCTTACGTACCGTCTGCTGAGTTCCACTGCGACCGAGCTCCAGCCGTGGGCGAGGAGAGCGTTGGAGCGAGAGAGAGAGGGTGAGATCGGGCTTCTAGTTCGTTCGTTTCACGTGGTGCTGACCGGATAGTTATCAAATAAAATAAAGGTTATTTATGAAAGGGAGATGATTAATAAAGTTTACTAGAAAAACTCATTAAATAAAATTTAGATATTAATTATAAAAATAATCTATTTAATTCAAAAATATTATTTTTTTCATTAACAATCATTCTAACAAATATTACAACTATTTAAATAAGAATGATTGTTAATTAAATAAAATGAATTTTTTGAAATTAATATGTAAAAAATTCATTTTATTTAATTAACAATCATTCTGCAAATTGCATTGGGTCAGCAAACGGTGAAATCCGGCTTGACGCCAAACTACGATCCTACATGAACGAAGCACTTGCATAGAGTTCATCGGTCCCCCAATGTGGCGGCGGCCTAGTTCAGTGTTAATACGCTATAGCAGCACTCTTTAGTCCGCTCATCCCATCGGCCTCAATCGAATACGCCTCGCACGGTATGAGCACATTAATTAAAGCTTGAAATGAATACTAAAATGTATTTTAGATGTTACGGAATAAATATAGCAATTAAACAAAACACAATTAACCAAAAATATAATTTTTAAAAGTCAATTATTATTTTGAATATTATATTTTTACCTTTTTTATTCATCTAATAACTCATATTTATTTTTCTTTAACAAGATAGAAAGACTCCAAAATTAAATACAAATATATCCAATTAAAAAGAATTATCATCTTAATTTAAAATAATCTTATTCTATATCCACAATGAGCTAATTTATTAAGGTGCTATTTAATATGCTGAAAAATAAAAGTAAATTTTTTCAGAATTTAGATTATATGTATTTTGCATGAAAAAAAAAATAAAGTAAAGCAAAGTTATTGGGTAAATTTTTAATCAAGTTGTGAAAGAAGAGTAAGAGAATTTGATCAAATCGGCTAAAATCTAATTTTGCACGGATGATTCTCTCACGGTTGGACGATGAAGAGATCTCGAAGCCGAAGGCAATGGCAAATGCGGAGTTTCGTCTGTGACTTCTAGTTCGATGCAAGGACGAAGATCCTCGAAGGCAGAGACGAAGACCCCACATGCGGATTCTAGTTCGATGCGGAGCTTCAATGTGGGATTTTATCTTTCGTTGTGGAGACAGAGATCATTTGAATCGATCGAAATGCTCCGGCGAAGGTTCTCATCTCCAGCAAATCGTTCGAACATTCTGTCAATTCATCTTGCAGGCGAAGGTCCCCGTCGCGTGCATGCGAAGATATCCTTGGATTCGTTCATAGCATTGGTTGTAAGATTTGTTGGATTCATCGGAAGATTTGAAAACATTGTTAAAGAATAAACTAAAAAAATTTGAAAAAAAATATTACAAGAGTTAATCTTACCCTCAGAGTTTACTCAAAATATTACACTCTATAAATAACTTTATTACAAACAGAACTTTCAAATGTAGTAACAAAATTATATGGAAATCATATTACACAATCTTATCCTCAGTTTTATGTATTCTAAACACTCCATAAATATATATTTTTACTAATTTAGTGCTCTAATTGAAGTAATTCATTTGAGAAACTTTATCTCTATATAAGATCGAATAATAGTATGAAAAATACTTTGATAATCCTATTGGTGCTCCTCATTTTTTTCCTTGATAATTAGATACCTCTAATGTATTTATAATTATGATTTTAATTAATGAATCTCAATTAATATCAATTTAATACTATGCTTAGATGATTTTAATGATGCTGATGCACTGAAATAAATATTAATGAGGGTATTGTAGCAGCTCCCTAATAAATATATATAGTGCTAATTTGAATGGCTAATTTAGTTTGAATTTAAAAGATCAGATGTAAATTTTTATTTAAATAGTTTATGCTCATAATATAAATGTTAAATCAAAGAAACCAATCACTCTATAATTCAAATTAAATCTCGTTGTCTTTTATGTGCAAGCAATGAGTTAAGTATATAAGTTGCACTAAGATTCTAAATATCATTAATTTAAAATAATGCTATTTATTTTCTTAGTCTTTAAGAAATTACTTAAAAATTATAAATATATAATTAATTTTATTCTGTGTAAGCCCCATAAAGCATAACTTAATTTAAGTACAAAATATTAATTAACTACTTTACATATTTCTACATTCATTTGCATTTATTACAGCTTAGTTTGTTCATTTACTATACTTGCATATAGAATGCTATAAACTATCATTTATTCCCTTACTTGCATATAGGATGATAAATTTTACCTTATTTAGCTCTTTTATAAATGTCATTTATGTTTAATCATTCTTTTGCAGGATAACTTAATGTACTTTAGCTCACTTACTTGCTTTTACCTTACTATTATTATTTATAGTTTCAATTTTATATTTCATATCTTACTTGCATAGTGCACCCTTACTACTTAACATAATGTGATATATTTAAACTTAAATAGTTAGAAATCTAAAATGTGTTTAGAATTTATAAGTCTAACAACTTATTTTTATTTTATTAGTTGTGTCATATCATGTTATAAATTAAATTTGATATATGAGGAGCTTGGAGTGGAGCTAGCCAGAGAACCAATAAATGACATGGAGTACCAGGAATAAGCTTGAAGATTCATTAGAGAAATATCACTTTTCACTTTTATGTGACGATAAGAGTATTGTCTTTCTTATATATATTTTATGTTGTAGTTTAAATATTTAAGACTGTATTATTTATTAAATTCTAAGATGAATATTTTTTCTTTTATTTTTTTGGATGAATGTAATGAAATGTATGTTGATTTACAAAATTTCTTGCAATTTCATTTGATTTACACATATTTTATGATGCTAGAAAATAATTCATAATGGATAATTTTTGTACTGCTGTCTAATTGGCTTTATTGATGATTATTTTATATTTTCAAAATTAAAGCTTAAGAATATACTCACTTATGAAGACCTTTAAGAAGAAGTGAGATTGGAGTGAATATATTTTATTTTGTTATATGTTGAAATAATAATTGAACTTATGTAATTTTATAAGATTGGCTTTGTGATGAATAAATAACTTATAATTTTATTATCTTATTTTTAATATTTCAAATGATAAGTTTATTATTTAGAATTTGTTAAACTTGATCACTCGGTCGTCACAGGGTTGCCACAGGGAACCACTGATGTTGTATTGGCTCGCGCTAACATGATATCGAGTATCCACACGTCGGATGACTAAGAGGTGGACGAAGGGAATAGGAGTAGATGGAGTGAGTGAGAGGTTCTCTATCAAAATGGCTTAAGCAAAATGGGAAGTTGAATTGATCTCTACGAAGTATAAGGGTGGAGAAGGTGGTTATGGGAGAGGACGACCATGGTATGCTGTATTGCCATGTGATCGTGCGTTGAGTTGGAGAATGCGACAGGGAAACAATGCTCGATGAATCTCAGCCTTTTGATCCATCTGGCGGTTCATATTACACCTGATGCAACAAAATAATCACGAGTTTAGTGATTGCAGTTGGATTTGATTTTGGACCAAATCGCTGGATCTTGATCAAATCGTAGAATCGAAATTCCTTTGAGCTCCGGTTAAGCATAACTTTTGCTTCTTGATTGCAGCAAAATAATAAATCATCTGTTTGCTGTTTTAAAATCTGACTCTTAACCATTGGATATAAAAATAAAAATTAGATAAATAATTATAAGTAATAATAATTAATACAATTTGTATTTATCAACTTACTTTGACCAAATGAGCTTAAATTTTTTTTTAAAGATTTTCTACTTCATTAATTTTAATGTGAGAAATTTAAAAATGCAATTAAAATTTTGATTCAATGTAAAAATAAAATTTTTTATTTTTTTAATTATTTAATTATATTTAAATATTCATTTTAATCAGTTGAGTTCTAAGTTGTCTTATTACTTTTAGGTTTGATCTTAATGCTGATTAAAGTCAAATGGTGGTATTCTCAGCCTAAATTAAGTTTAAATAAATTAGTTAACAACTTGTGGTTGTTATAGAGAGAGGGAGCTCAAGATTGCTTGAGGAGAGCTCAGGGGTGTGGAATGAAGTAGAGAGGTTAATGGGGTATTTATAACCCAACCCAGCCATCCTTCGGCCGCTAGGGTGGCCCAGGCTTGCGACTGGGCTAGGGCTTAGTTGCCTGTGCTGGGGGTTGCTGTCAAGGATGATCAAAGCTCCAACGTGCCCAACAGTTCAAATGAAAGCGCACGGATGAACTGGCAACCGTGCGGTCATTTTCGCAACAGCTGGATGTTGGACGCAGTGGGTCAGAGGGCCTGCAACGCGCAACTGCAATGGGTTGTCGTGGGTGTGTCGCGGATGAGGAAGATCAATAGGGAATGATCCTTGCAGTTAGATCAAGCGCTCGTATCTGACGATTCGATTAGATTTGCAGTCCGATATTTAAAATGAACTGTTTAATTCTATTTAAAATCCGCCCAACGTTCGTGATTGAGCATTTCCGCAATTCGGAATGTCGTCCGTTGCAAGTGATTCGTGCAGTGGAAGCCCGATAGGATTTGACCCGTTGGACCAATGACCGATCCAATGACCACGAAGACGGTGGACGACAGGTTGAGATTGACTCCCGCAGCAAATCTCCAGCTATTTAAATAAATAAAACTTTTATTAAATAAAAATGAATTAAACTAATTTCAAATATATTTTGTTTTTTCTCTATTTTTTTTTGTCTGATTTCAAAAATTTATTTTGAATGTTATTAATTTTGTCTCAATTTAATTTGGGGTAAATTCAAAACTATAATTATTTATACGATTATAGATTGATTTTTTTTCTCATATATTTAATTAATAAAAATAATAAAATATTCAAATTTTTTTTATTTTTTTATTTTCATACAAATTTTTTTGAATATTTTGACAAAACCATTAAGTCCTTAAACCATCTATTCTGACTCAGATTGATTTCTTAATGCTAGTGTGAACCTTTTATTATCTATTATTTATTCATTTATCCAATATGAGAGTGTACAATTAGCCGTATCAAGAAAATAACATTCAAAATAAATATAAGAATTTATATCCTTTTAAATATTTAATAAAATTTGTGACTCATTGAATGTATCTAAATATTCATTTTTTTTAGTTGTAAGATAAGATTTTTATTTATTTATCAATATTTTTTTTAGATATAAGGATATTAATTAGGAAAATACTATATTTATATAATATATATATATATATATATATCAAAAATAGTCAGTATTAATAAAAAATTTTCATTAATTTTAATTTTTATATATAAATCTCATACAAAAAAATATATTGAATAAATAATTTAGTTATATATTAGATATACACAACGTATATATATATTTTAATCATTAATTAAATACGTACCTAAGGTCAGTAAGAATTCCGCAACTTGTTCTAAAATGAGATTATAATTAATGATATTCATTAATAGTTAATTAACATATTAAAACATATTAAAGTGCATTATTTGCGATTTGGATTTATTTTTATTTTATTTAATAAAATGAACCGGTTTTCGTGAAAGTCACATCACCTTTTCCACTAGCCAAATTAAAACGGAGAAATGATATTTAGAGATGAGTATTTCTATTTTATTTTAAATATCTTTTAAAATATATTAATAATTAAAATTTAAAGAGTTAAGTGAAATAAAATTTTTTTATTAAATTTAATTTTATTTATAAGATCATAAAAATATATTTTTTAAATTTTAAATAGAACTAAATAATATTTTTCTTAGAGATATTGATATAATACTCAAAAATTTTATTATTATTTTATTAGTTTATTTAATCATATTAAAATAATATAAATATTATTTTTAAAATTTATATTAAAATAATATTAAAATTTGAATAAATTTATTTTAGGTGTCCCATGAGTGTAGAGAGAGAAGAGGGAATCTCTCTCGTCTTTTTCTTTACTAGCGAGCCCGAAAGCATACCGCATTCTTCGTTCCTCACGAGCCCGCAAACATATCGCATTCTTCGTTCCTCACGAGCCGATGGCGGTGAATGCCGTGTCATTGCCTGCCAGGACCGCATTGTGCCACCGTAATCTCTTCTATTTGAAGGATTTTAAGAAGTCTTTGCGGTTCTCCGTTAAGTCTTCTTCGACGCATTCTACTGCCCCCGAGCTTAAGGTTTCCATCTCATTTTCCTGATCCCTTTTTATCTTTCATTGATTTTTTGACAACTAGGGTTTTGCAGATTAAGTCCATTCCCACAATACCACTCGAAGGGCAAAAAACGGGGACGAGTGGTCTCAGGAAAAAGGTCAGAGGGGGTTCTCAAGCTCTCTTCTTTTTTTGTTTTTGCTTTTTATGTTAAAATGAACCAATGTATTGCTTTAATGTGGTTGCATGTGATTTCAGGTCAAGGTTTTTCAGCATGAGAATTATTTGGCAAACTGGGTACAGGTGCTGCTTTGACTAATTGATGCTTTCTGCAGCTATGTTATTTGTGTGTTTACGAAGTAAAGTGGAAAAGTAGATATTTTGACAGCGTGCATTTTCCAATATCAGGCACTCTTTAACTCCTTGAACCCCGAAGACTTTAAGGATGGCATACTGGTTCTAGGAGGCGATGGCCGATATTTCAACCAAGAGGCGGCACAGGTATCATAAAATTTTCATGAATTGCAATCCACTCTTTTGTTTCTTATGAAAATCATAATCAGATCTACCGGTTTGTTTATGCTCTTATAATGCTCGTGGAAAACAGATCATCATCAAAGTTGCTGCAGGCAATGGCGTTGGCAAGATTTTTGTGGGCAGGTAGGTTCCTCGGTGCACAATCCAAATTTCTGCTTACTTTGCATTGCACTGTGCTGTCATATTTCTACGACAAGTAAATTTTACCGGTTTGAAAGTAGGAGCACCTTATCATATCCAGGGTAAATTATCCATCCTTCCCTAACCCGGAAGTCACACAAGAACAAGGTTTAAGTGATGCGCATGCAAATTTTTATTATGTAAGGTCACAATATGATTTATAAAAATTTGAGTGTTACCTCCGCAATCATCTCATGTCACGCTTTCTTAAAATGATATGATTTTGATTTTAATTTAATATGTATGTTTTAAAAGTAGAAAATACAAAGTAATAAGAATACTATTTTTCAAAATGGAGTTCTCATTTTTCTATTCTCTTTGTTATAGAATTTAAACATGCGAGCGCTCGCATATATATATATATATATATATATATATATATATATATATATATAATCTGAATTGTCTAATCCAAATGGTTCATTGTATGCAGAATATTTATCACGTTGTGGTAAGTTATAAGTATTTTTTCTAAAATGTTGTGTTTAGTATGTAATTTTAGCATTATTAAGTATTTATTTAATATGTAATATATTAAAGTTGACGTGATGCCCATGCAAATTTTTTATTGGTTATGATATAAATTATAAAAGTCTTCTCATGACACGATTTTTTAAAATGCTATGATTTTGATGAAATTTGTATATTATTAAAGCAAAAATACAAAGTAATGAGAGTGCTACATTTCAAATGGAGCTTTGTGAATCTTCTATTCTCTTTGATTTGGATTGTCTAATCCAGCATATTCGTCGTATTTAGAATAATTATCATGTTGTGGTAAGTCATAAGTAGCTTCTTGATGATGCCTGGGTGGAAGGTAAAATGAGAAGTCTTAGGATATATGTAGGATCAAACTTGCGGGACTTGATTTCTTTTAAAGCAACCAACCATCTTTGAATTGTGCTGTAACAACCCAAACTCTTAAGCACCAAGTTATTGTCCGCTTTGACCTGAAAGGCCTCGCAGTTTTGCCCTCAGAAAATAACTCTCCAGCAGGTCACGCATCCTGGGAGTGCTCATATATGAGCATGCTTAACTTTGAAGTTTTTATTAGGAACTCCACCGTTATCTGAAAAGGTGTCTCGATGTTTAATAGTTTCATTTATTACTACTTAAGGTAGTCTTTACAATCTCCCCAGCTTAAATAACTGATGTCCTCGTTAGTATCCACACACAGATCCAAAAATTATCTATTGGGTAGATAGGATTAGAGGTGACCCTTACATATCAAGAGGTACTCACAACCATGTAGCATCTTAACCATCATAGGTTCAAGTGGCTACTTACATGAAGTGGTACTTTGCCCTGTATGACACTTAACTCCTATCTGACACTCTATGATTTGCTCTGATACTATTTGTAACAGCCCAAACTCTTAAGCATCAAGGTATTGTTCATTTTAGCCTGAAAGGCCTCACGATTTTGCCCTCAGAAGATAACTTTCTAGCAGGTCACCTATCCTGGGAGTGCTCCTCCCATATGAGCACACTTAACTTTGGAGTTCTTATCAGGAAATCTACCATTATCTGAAAAGGCGCCTTGATGTTTAATAATTTCACTTATTACTACTTAAATGAGTCTTTACACATGCCATCAATCTTATTATGATATTATTCACACACTTTTTAATTATTGATATCTTCCTTATGGCATTCTCACACCCGCTTTCAAACTAGTCTTTCAATTTCATTTTTAAGTTGTTTCGTTTGCATGTAGTATCACATTTTGATGTTTTAAATAAGCATCTTTGAGTTCTTGTGGAAGTTTCCAATAAAATGCATGCGCTAAAAAATTTACCTTGTGAATAATTGTTGTTTTCTTGCATTATTATATCGAACTAATTGGGTTGGGATTTTCTGTTTTATGGGCTGAGCGATGTCTTTTTAGACTTTGTTGCTGGCTTTCTAGGCTACTGGTTTGAGGGAAAAATCTGGGCAAATACACCTGTGTAAATATCTATTGATTGAAGAAATGCAAACTAGCTGCCCTAGGGGTTGTAACATTAAATTTAGGCTGGACTTTTTAAAACCATTTCTTAAAGATCAAATGCAATCACATGCAAGAACTCTAAGGCACACAAGGATGGGTGCAGATTGCCAGTTTAGAACAGGCTCCTCGCACTAGTGATGGTAATTGCTGCGCAGTTTGTTGTGAAGTCTCTAGCTGTGGTGATATGAGGAAGAAAATTGTAATTCTGTTATTGAACACGATCAACCTTGGAAATTCTTACTAGTTGTTATCTACTGATGAAGATGAAGAAGGGTTTAAAGAGGTGTTGCTGAAGAAAATGTTTTTAAACTATTACTGACAAAATGCTTTGCCTCCATGTTTATATTATGTGTTTGTGCACATGCTCAAGGATTGGAGGATGAGAGCTGTCAGGGCAAGTGACACATGTGATGGAAATTTGGAAGCCAACATGGGAATGTTACAAAGCTGAAAATGCCGCCAGTGGTTGAATGCGCAGGGGCTGTGATTCTTTATCATTGGTTAGGGCTAGGGACAATTTGGGATTTGAAGGTTGACTTGCTAGGTTTGAACGAGTCTTTTGAATGGGAAACCACCTATGTTTCCTCCAAGGTTGCCTACTGTTTGGTCCATCAATTGCAATGGTGACATTTCATCAACATTTAAGCAAGAAATATTCAATTATCAGTTTTTGGATTGATGAGCAGGTGCTCTGATATCAATTGATGGTGGGTGGGGAAAGGGGAGAGGTGTAGGCAGAGCTAGAACATAGTTAGCCTCATTTGATGGAGAAGGAATGGTAATTGAGGCTACATAAGTTAAGGCCTTGACACTGCACAAGCAATTCTTAATGACTAAAAGGGATTTAAAATTTTCTTTCATTCAGCTTCAGTTTTCCAATTGGAGTTGCATGTAATTGCAATATCTAAAGACAGTTAAAAGAGAAGTTTTGAGTGTAAATTGAAGATTTAAATTCAAATTAAGTTTCTTATGATTCTTGTTATAATTTTCTTCAATTAAGCAGCTGATCCAGTATAATTAAATTTTAAAATCATAGTTTTGAATTTCAAACTCAAATCTAGGATGGAGATGAAATAAATGGCAATACAAGATGAATAATATCCACTCTAGCTTTGTTAGCATAATCATAAAATGTTCTACTGGCATGCCCACATATAGTGAGTGATAGATGATGGATTTACCTTCCTTGTATAAAATGATATCTCTTGGTGGCTTTATTGAATGTTTTCATGCTAAAGGAATGTTCATGGGCTAATTTGTGCTTGTAATTGTAGTTACATCTGGGATTTACAGTTTTGATCCTGCATCACATATTCTTAAAAAATTAAGGCTCTAGAGTTCTTCAATTGTCTTCCAATATGCATTTGTTTCCTGATGCAGTTCTGGACTTTTGTTTTTGTTAGTCGTTTTCTACATGAGTACACAATTTTTTTAAATTGAAAAAAATAATGTTTTTAATGCAAAATCAACAGATATGGCATTATGTCAACTCCAGCTGTTTCGGCAGTGATTCGAATGCGTAAGGTAAAATATTGAATATTTAGATCTCTTGGTTCATTCTTGATATTATCATGGAAATCACTTAAACTTGTTGAATTGGTTTTAATTGAATGCGCTGGTAGGCCAATGGGGGCTTTATAATGAGTGCAAGCCACAATCCTGGTGGGCCAGACCATGACTGGGGCATAAAGGTATTTATTACATGCAATTAGACTTTTCATTTTTATCTTATATGTTTCTCCAGTTCAAGTTGATAAAGATGTACGGATTTTACATCTCGTTTTTATCCCAAAAAATTTGATAACTGGAGCTGTGTTGTATTTATATGCATTTTTTAATATACTCAGAATATTCAGAAACTTATTTTCCAAGAACCCATGCGGGCTCTTATACCATTTTCTTCTTTCAAATTTTCAACTTTTGCTAACAGTTTCAGTTTATCAGTTTAACTACAGCAGTGGACAACCTGCACCGGAGTCGATCACCAACAAAATTTTTGGGAACACACTTTCAGTGAGTTTTTATCAGTTTATCAATTTTAATATTACAAATATTTTCCTGCCAAGTTATTGCCATGTGAAATTTTTATACTGTTGTTTGGGCGATTATAGTAAGTAGAACTGATTTAAAGCGGTCAGTTTGCAATGTAAGTGTATAATAGTTTTCGACTAAATGATTAAATCAGGTTAAATAGCTGTGTGCGGCTTTATTACATATCTATTAGATGAGTTCAAAAAGAAATATTTAAGTACTGGTGTGATAAAATAAGCTCAATAGAGAGCAATTACACAAAATATAAATAAGAAGATTGAATTGCTCAGGTAAGAAAATCTTATTGTATCCTAAATATCAGTTAAATAATTTATGATAATGATAAACTGATATTTGCAAATTATCATTTGCAATTTAATATATATTCCTTAAACACCAAGCAATGTGATTCGTACATCCAAGTTCATCTCTTGGAGGGAAAACAGACAACGTAGGTAATGGGATTCTTTTTCATCCATTAGCAGATTGATGTGTGGGTGTTGAGAGTCTTTGGACGGTTGTAAAGAAGTTACAGTGGCCGAATATGAGGGAGGTGGGTAGTTGGTTGAAAGCTTTTATGAATGAGAAGAAGTTAGGTGTTATGGAGAAGAAGAATACTCAACATATTGTAAAATCTTACGATCAAGTATGAGATTCATTGCCTCATTACAGAATATCCTAAAAGAGGATATCCAAACCTTCTTGAGGGCACTAAAAGGAATTTTGCCGGCATTTTTACTCAATGGTTGATGGTAGATCTTGAGTCAAAAGGGTATAGTCGGGTGGCAATCAATTATGTTGGGATGGAGTATCAAGATAAGTAGTCGAATTTGGTTAGATTTATGTTGCAGAAGTTGGTTCAGGTGTTGTAGCATTGCATTAGGATTTCAATATTGACTCAACATCGATTATGCATTTTCAAAATTAATTTCAGTATATAAGTACCAACTCATTTTTATTTAAAATCAAAAGAATTTTATTTAGGGAATTATTGGATCATCAATTTTGCTAACTTTTTTTTTTCCTTTTCAATCTTCATTTAAATTTTAATTTAGCCTTTCATGTAAACCTAGGCATTTGGGAGATTTAATCCAATTTATAGGCAACCTTTATCTTTATCCATCTTTCATGATTACATTGATCTTGAAGTAAGCAATCATAAAAGAAAGGCAAAAAAATTACCTTTATATTTTGGATTGCATAAATAAATATTTCAAACTAAACAACCCCTAATTCGTTTGTTTCTCTCTCCAAATAGTAGCTTGTTTTTTATTTTAATTTTTAAGTAAAATATTCTTATTAAAACTGTCGTTCACTTCAAAAAAACGACCAGTTCACACAAATTAGAGCTTATGAAACTACGCCTTATGATTATCTTCCACTCATGCTTATTGGAGTTTCTCAGGAGTTAAGTTTAAATTCAATTATGAGAGGAATTATTGTGAGTTCTTTACCCACTGCATTTCTCAATAGATTTGGTGTGTGCACAACTTAATGGTAGGGATGTGATTTTTTACTTAATAAGTGCAATTATTATTTAAAGAGTGCAATTATTAACTTAGATGATCAAAAGGTTGAGTTTAAGGCACATTTAAGAGATATTTGATATCTTTTTTTGAATATAATTAAGATGCTATTCAAGCTACACCCTCTTCAGCCGATCCACCCTTTTGTGCAATGCTGTGTAATTAGTACACCACAATGTATTCACACTCGTTTCATCTTTGGTATTTGAGGTAAACCATGCCTATTAATTTTTCACTTGGATATAATTAGAGTAAAAAATCTCAAAGTAACACTCAATTCTAACAATTGTTTGTATCTTAAATAAAAAGTAATTTATTATTATCTTGGCTACTTATATGTGTGTGTGTATATATATATATGCGTGCTTGTCCTAATAAAATATTAGTTTAAAAGTGTCATGTTTTTATTTTCTTATGAAAATTTCAACATTTCATGTCATATTTCAATGCTTTCATAGCTATAGTACCGCTGTTGCGTATTAAAATAATCCAATACTTTTATTGATATTATGCAATCCTATCACTCTTTTAACCTTGATTTATACTGCAGATTTCAGAAATAGAAATAGCAGATATTCCAGATGTTAATCTCTCTCGTCTTGGAGTTACAATCTATAATAATTTCATCGTTGAAGTGATAGATCCTGTTACAGACTATCTGGAACTGTTGGAGGTAATGGAACAGCCAATAAATTTGTTCGTCTTTGGAGTGTTTTTTATCATCTGCTAGAAAGTTTTCTCTTTTACCTTTGCAGAGTGTTTTTGATTTCCAATTGATAAAAGATCTTCTTTCTAGGCCAGATTTCAGGTAAGTTATTCTTCATATAAGAATTTCGAATATTGGCTAGGCAGCCATTTTTTATCCCATTGCTAGTATTGAATGGTCATAAACTTAGAATTATTCATTCTAAGTTCGCAGTGTATTAATAGGGAATCGGATATATATATTTTTTGTTTTATTTTTTAGGGGCCTTTCATAATGCTCAATCTATATATACTCTAGGGATTTTGTAAAGTTCATATAGCATTGTTTTACTGTGATTGTTTCTTCCTATTTTCCCTACACTGGTGTAGTTGTGTTGCCTTGTGTAAGCTTTTTTTTCCTTGTTATTTATTTTTATTTTTTTTGCAAAATTCAGCCATTTAGTAACCAGTGTATTTTTTCTTGACCATTGGGATGACAGTTTTAAACACCGAGAAGACTGGCAGTTGTTAACTGTGGTGCCTTGTTTTGTAGGTTTGTATATGACGCCATGCATGCGGTAACTGGTGCGTATGCCAAGCATATTTTTGTGGATAGGCTTGGAGCAAATTTGGTTTGATGCTTATGTTTTCATCCCCCATTCTGCTAAGTAGTTTACACATGGTGCCATTGACTTTTTAATAATTCAATGACTACAGGATTGCATTTTGAATGGAGTACCATTGGTAGATTTTGGCCACGGCCATCCTGATCCTAACCTCACATGATAAACTTGACAATATCTCAACTCTTTAATTTCTATTTTAATAAAGAAATATTTCAGCATCTATTTTGTTTCAGGTATGCGAAGGAACTAGTTAGCATTATGTATAGTGAGAATGCACCTGATTTAGGGGCAGCAAGTGATGGTATGTGTGATGCCCTTGAAAGTATACTATCTGAAATTTCTTTTAATGTGTATGCTTGCCATAAAGCATTTATCAGGCCTAGCAATTGAAACATATGGCCTAACTCAAACCCATACTCAACTTGTCTTCGCTCATTTTTGGGTTTACTGATGACGCTTACTTTAAAATCTTCACTTTGTATTTGTTGTAGTATTATTATTTGTATTATAGTAATTTTCCTATTCTTGCAATTTGTGCTTTATTTCATTGGTGCTAAGTTTTTACTAAACTAGGCATCTTAGAAGTATTTGTTCTCGATCAGGTGATGGAGACCGGAACATGATTCTTGGGAGAGATTTTTTTATCACTCCATCAGACTCTGTCATTGCTACTAATGCTCAAGCATCAATTCCTTACTTCCAGAATGGCATAAAGGTTTTCATTCAACTTTGGCTATGAATGAATTATTCAATTTTTCTTCCATACTTTCAATTTACTATAAAGTTTCTTTTAAGTTCGTCTCAGGGACTTGCTAGATCCATGCCTACAAGCCGTGCTCTTGATCGAGTTGCAGAAGAACTGAAACTTCCCTTTTATGAGGTTTTAAGTTATTTGATCTGTTGTTGTGTATTATGATTTCAGTTGGTTTGCATAATTTTTTGATGCGGTAATCATTGAAAGATGAGGACAATTCACTATCTATTTATGCTAATTAGAGTTGCATAAACTCATTTCTCCAAAGGTTCCTACTGGCTGGAAATTCTTTGGAAATCTAATGGATGCTGGTAAGTTGTCTATTTGTGGGGAAGAAAGTTTTGGAACAGGTTCTGATCACATCAGAGAGAAAGATGGGATATGGTAAAGATCTAATTAATGTTTCACATGCATACTTAAAAATATTAAATTTCTTATGCAAATTTATTTGGCTATTTGGTTTAAGTATCTGGATACATTGATTAAGAGGGAATACAGAATCGGAATCAACTTCTTTCTAGAAGTTTCCAATATTTTATTTCTTCAAAATGACGGACCAGCCAAAGTAAAAGAAAGAAATCATCATTTTGGACAGACCATAGAACATCTGGTCTCTCATGGCCATATATTTAGTAGTTGGTGGAATTATCTTGTGTAGTTTTTCAATGCTTGCCTTTCAGTAATATTACAGCTGAGAGCTGCCATAACAAGCTCATTGTTTAGCATCTAAGAAAAATTAAGTGTGGATAATATGCCCAATACATGCGTATACTGTATTGCTTCTATAAGGCTACTTCATCCGCTATCATTTTGTTTCGTAACCCACATGAGTTTTTCCTTACCTTACAATTTTAGGTGCATCTAGCTCCAAGACTAGGCAGGGAAATTGTAGCAAGCAGGGAAAGTATTTAATTTGTTTTGCATTAATTCTGAATTAGTGTCCTTTGGATAAATGCAAGACTAATTATAAGAGCCTTCAAATTGTCTTTAAAAATGTTAGTTTATTTAGATATTATTTATGGAAAGTGCAGTTTAAGTTTGAAAGCGTGACATAAGTTGTAACCTAAAATCTCAATTTATTTTGTTGCAATGTGTTGGCAATACAATTTGCTATTGAACATGTACACAAAAGTGCCTTAAGGACAAAATATATGATGAATCTTAAATGTAAAAGCAAAAGTGATTCTAACAATACATGATAACCTCAAGATTCATGCAGTTCAGTGTAAACATGTTTTGCCACGGCTGCACATAGTGATAGTTACAAAACTTTCATAAGTTAAGTACAATAAGGGATTCATATCATCCAATCCCAAAAATTTTTCATTTTCTTAAAATATCTTTTGAAAATTAGGTATTCCTTCCACTATCTTAATTGAATCAATCCGTCACACCTCAAAGCTCACTTTAAACTCCCGATGTTTGAACACTGTGCAAACTCAACAAGTCCATATTGCGTCTAAGTTCACATTCATTGTAGTCTTTTAAACCTTATTTCTTGTAAACCAAGATTGATCTCTAATTACTAACAATATTCTGTATACTATAAATTAATCCCCGATTTTATAGCTTGTATCAATTTTCCAGGTTTCTTGTGAAGTTTTCACACAATAACCATTTCAGGTATCAATGACAGTTGGATTCTCAAAAGCACCTGTTTTAGGCATGCAGTTTCACACATTAACTTCTCTTGCAATAGTTTCATAATTGACTTTTTAACCTGCTGCAGCTATTTCAAACTAGTGAAAATCTACATATCCTTGATGTTATTGTCTAAGTAACGCAATGATGCAACCTGGCATTTGCCCGCATTGTGCAATGCAAGATGAATTCACCTGAGCACCTTCGATAGCTTCCCCCTTAACTAAAACCTGATCTACGACCAAGAAGAAAATGTGGCATATATTTATATTATTAAAGATATGGTGGTTTCTCTAATGATATTTTTTGTTATTATTGGATTACATCAATGCTCTGCTCTCAATTCATATCTTTTTGCTTTAATTAAGGATTTTCTTACTAAACACATGTTAGAGGAGTTTTAATGATGCTTATTATTTGTAGATAACATTTTGCTAATTGACAAGACTAGGGATGGAACTAAAGCAAAACACATTGTGGACAAGTGGGTATACTTGAAAGAATATATTGACAAATTAGTTTATTCGTAGCAAATTGGAGTGGCACTAATAGTTAATAAGACAAAAGAATATTGTATTTAGATGATTTGGGCATATTAAGTGTAGATTGTGTTCAATGCCCATTTAGATAAATTGAGTATATGAATTTTGCCAATGCTAAAAGAAAAAAAGACATGGGAAACAATTAGAAGGATCTTCTTTATTTGGTGCTTAGGGAGAGGCTCTATTTGATCATGCACAATAAAAACAATTGATTCATGTAGCTAACCCCACCTAGTGGGGCTAAGGCTTAGTGTTGTTGTTGTATGTGTTAAGCTTATCGGCTGAATTTACTTTGCTACACTTCTCTGTTATAGGGCTGTTTTGGCTTGGCTTTCTATCATTGCTTACCAAAATAAAGGCAAGAAGGTTGGTGAAAAGTTGATTTCTGTAGCAGATGTTGCTAGGGAGCATTGGGCAACCTATGGCAGAAATTTCTTTTCCAGATATGATTACGAGGTTCTAATTTATCCAGTCTGACAGTAGTTGATAAATACTCTTTTGTCACTTGCTTTTTGTTCTAGACATTTGAGATACAGAAAATCTTATTTTAAACTGCTCTAACTATATGTTGGATCTTTCATTGTGTTTGCCGTTCCCCCTAATACTAATATACTTCTTAAAGCTCCCATAACTGTTTTTTGTAGCAATGTGAATCAGCGGGTGCTAATCAAATGATTGGACATCTTAGAGACCATATTTCCAAGATAAAATCTGGGGATAATCTTGGTTTGTATCCCTAAAACGCTATAATTGTTCAGCCACATGAATTTTCGTGTTTGTATCCTAGATCTTAGTACACGTTTTCTCAGGAAATTATGAACTACAGTGTGCCGATGACTTCAGCTATACAGATCCCGTAAGATTGTAATATCATCTAGCAATTTATTTAAAACCTATTCAACTAAAAAGAAGTTGAGCCATTAAATAATGAGGTAGCTGGCATAATGGCTGATTTTTCATGAATATTTTAAAGTATGCGTGCTAATGCTATAGCAATTAACAAGTTTGAGAGCTCTCTATTACACTTACAATGTTTGTACAGATTGAGGTTAAAATGATTATGCTGACTTTCTTACTATCTTTCATGAAAATTATTCCTAACAGGTAGATGGCAGTGTAGCATCCAATCAAGGTATCCGTTTCATCTTCACAGATGGATCTAGAATCATATTTCGCTTATCGGTATGCAAAAGACGCCCTCCCTCTTCTTAGAAAAGAATATAAAATACTGAGTGGTAGTTTTCACTTGAATTCTTTTATGAACAAATTGTAAAATATCATAGCAATGATTTAAATTACACAATTATTTTGATCAGATTTCTTTATGGCTCTAATTTTAGTGCTTTACTACCAGGGACTGGTTCTGCAGGGGCAACAATTCGACTTTATGTTGAGCAGTTTGAGCCTGATGCATCTAAGCATGACCTGATCGCACAGGAAGCGTTGAAGCCATTGATAGGTTTGTTTCTTTTAATACATTTATAGCGTATTAAAAAGTTGCCTTTACTGGAGCGCAAAATTTTAACATGGATAGAGAAGTAGGCAATCTTAGCTCTCTTTACTAGAATGGCCTCCTTGTAGGTGATGCGCTATAATCCATTTAATTTAGTTTAAAATTAAAGTTTTGCAAGTATTTGGCCATAATTCTTTGAAGATACTAATTTAACTAAATGGGGAAGACTTGTGCGTAAAGTATGATCTTTTTATATGATACTTGATTAGCACAACTTAATTTTAGTTTAGTAGACCCTTTTGAATAAATAAAACATAAAAGTAGGAGATATTAGAATCTTTGTGTTGTTGTACACATTATACCCATATGTATGTATTATTTAAATAAATATATAATTTTTATTTTTAAATCCAGAGTAAAATTCATGAATTTTAAATAGGGAAAGTATAATGATCATTTCTTCCAATATAATACTACGGTTTATTGAAAAATACTTATATTATGTCTGTCATGCTAATTTTTGTATATTGTAGTTGTTCATGTTCATGCTTAATACTTGTTATAAATGGTTAATTACTAGATATTAGTTCAAAATAAATTGCAGATGATTCAAACTTATAAAACTAAGAACATATTATATTTAAAATTGTTAATTTAATGCTAAAGCTTTTCAATATATTAAATTATTTGAGTTATACACCCCAAAGTTGCTTACCCATGTGTGTGTATATATATATAACTGTGATAATGTTTACCAGATTTGGCCTTATCTATATCAAAATTGAAAGAGTTCACAGGCAGAGAGAAACCTACAGTCATCACATGAAGAAGCGCTATATTGATTGCTTATGTAATGCTGTGTTATAATAGAGATGACATTGTTGTGTTCTGTTATTATTATCATTTTTTTGCCATTTTGTAGCACAATATGATAATTCTCTAAGAGGGTTTACAATTCTTGTTGCCCAAAATACATTACGCTACAGTGCAAATAAAATATTTATTTTTTCACACTCAGAAAGCGAATTGCACTATCAAAATTTTTTGTTTGTTTTTTAGGGATTCGCTGTCCTGTGTTGAATACTGTAGCACATCATTGATCGAATGCCATAAATCTGTTTTATTGAATTCAGAGCTGAAAACATTGTGTATCTAATTATTCATCAATCTTAGAAATAGATCGCACGAAATAGCTTGAGTTCCTGAGAAGCGATCAAAATAGAATGAAGCAGTAATAACAATCTATATCCTTGTGATTTTTTTTTTATCAAAAAAATAAATGTGACTGATAAAATTTGAACTCTTAACGTGTTAAATAATCATTATAGTAGGATGCAATGAGGATAATTTGATGAACAGTACAGCACAGTGCATCTTTTGGACTTCGGACCGGATAGTATTTTCATGCTTCCTGTGAATTCTTCATAAAAAATCCGTTGCTTCAAGGAAATTTTGTAGCATTTTCTCCTAAAACCCCATAATTGAGCATCATACAGTTATTTGGCTCACTATGTGGTAAAGCCAGTTTTGTAGGAGCATTGGATCGTTGCTTAAGAGCCAATTGCCAATAAGCATTGTAATAATCACTTGATCAGTTGAAGAACTTGTATTGATGCCTTTATCAGGGAATTTTTGTGAAAGGTGGCTATTGCCAATATATAAATAAGCCTCAAACAAACAAATACAATAAGCACCAGGGATGAACCCCCTCAATATAATCCACGGGCATAGAAAGTACAAAAATTAATTGAACTCACACTTGCAATGTACAAACAGTAAGAGAGTTGGTCCTCATGTCGGGTCATACCAAAAATCCTACGTTGATGAATCCCATTTCATGGCACCAAGAGAATTCATAATTCTACCCTTTTTCAAAACTGTTGTAAGCGCAAAAAAAGGATCTTGCATCCTCTGCAACTTTCATTAAGTACTTAAAAACCTGTACTATAACTATTCTGAGTTTCACTTATCAATGTCACACCAATTTGTTTGGATGATTTAGTATGGAGAGGTCTCTTACTGACATAGGGGGTTCTTTGATGATTTATTAATGAAGATCGTCCAACTGTGCTGCCCTTTGGTGGATTCTGGTTATGCAAAAACAACGAATTGCAACATTCAAAGGATATTGATGCCACCACAGTGAATATCGTGGGAATACTTCCTCGAGGCATTCTATTTTAGAAAGTTTAGTCAATCATAAGTATGAGCATCTACAAAATTGTGCCAAGAAAACATGTGAGATCAGAAGGTAAGGATTTCATATATTATCCCACAATTGCAGCCATTCCAAATCACAAACAAGGCAATATTGTCTAAAAAAATATTATGCTTACACAAGAATATACATCAAAAAATATTTAAGACAAATATAATTTTTTTTTTTAATTTTTATATATAAGCCCCACAAAAAAATATATTCAACCAATAATATATTTACACATTGGATTGACACATCATCTATATATTTTGATGTATATTAATGTGTAAGTGTAGCAACACTTTATTGTCTAATGCTTGTATGTGTATGCATAATTTCAGTGTGGTAAGTTCTATGTTCACAATATGTATTGAAATATATCATAAATGATCATGAGCTTGGTGAGATCATAGTGATGAAGCAACCTGGGCACACTTGCATCAATCAGTTGGAGAAAATTACTAAAGTGGCTAATACCACCACAAAAATATGGGATGCACAATGAACTACACAACCAGGATCTCAGGCTAGATTTAGTGAGAATGCACCACCATTTTTGGAGAACATGCGAACACAAACTCACTTGCTGATAAATTAGACAGTAATATATACACAATTTGCAGATATAAATTTTGAATATTGGCTAAATACTTAGCAAGGGTGCAGTTCATGCAATTTATTGTCTCTCTTATACCCACATGCCTTCTTCATTCATCACTACTTATCACACATTTTCACAATCATGCAAATAGAGGATGATGCAGAAGAGAGTGGTATTTGCAGTTTAAAAAAGACTAAGTAATTCATAGAAAAACAAAATCATTGTTGACACTTGGAACAACCATGAAAAATCAGCATAAAATAGTGTATAAAAAAGAGAGGAAGTCAGTCCTTATGCTCTACTGTCATAAGCAGCTATATTCTGTGGCTCGCACTCTGGGCTAAAGAGGCGTACCAGTAAAGCTGATGAGCAGCTCATTGAGAAGGCTCCGCAAGCAACCCATCTTAGAGTTCTCGGAAGAGTTATTCTCGAGTCATAATGCAATCTGCAGAGGGCCCAAAAGGCAAGGCCTCCTCCGACGGAGAATACGCCTGCCGTGTGCTTCATAAACCGACTGCACGGAGTTGAGTCTGACCTCATCACCTCCCCTTCCGTCCACCCAAGCTTCCTCCTCAAAGCCATTGTGATTTATGCAGAGCCCTAGCCGAAACAATACAATTTTTTTTTTTTTGATGATCTGAAAAAATAATTAAAGTTATTATTTTGCCCAAAAAAAACCCAAATTCTTTAAATAAATTTAATTGATTATGTATTGAAAAAGAGAATATCAACCTAATGCTCAAATGGATTGAACTAATTAATAAAATATATTTGGCAAATTGTAACTCAAAAAAAAATTTAAAAGTCTAAATTTAAAATTAAAGAGAATCCTAATGTTATTATTTTTATTTAAAAAAACTAATTTAATATATATTTAATATAAATGAATTATTTTTCAAAAATAATTTCTAATTTATTTAATTAAATTTTAACTAGGATCTAAAGTTTTAAAGTAATTGCTCCACTGTAGCACTGGGTAAAATTTTTCCCAGCATAGCAGAATCCTTTTAAAATATACTTATGGCTTTTCATGTTTATTTACTATAAGTAGAATTCAATTATTAGTTCTATAATGTTACTTATTTGTAGATATTAGAGTTTAGATGTTAGATATAATATGTAATTTATCACTAATTTATAGTTTAAAATTAAATAATTATAAATTAATTATTGAAATGCATATTATAACACATATAATTAGATATTTGTATTATAAGATGCAATTTATCACTAATTTTTATAGTTAAAAGTTGAATAATTATAAATTAATTATTGAATTGCATATTATTATTCAAATGCTGCTAGCGTTTGTTAAATGACAAAGTAAGCACTTTGTAATGTTTGGATGTACACCAAATGGCATGGGGGTCACCTAAAGGTATGCATTTGCAACATGAACTGTGAAAGAACACAAAGAAAAAATAAAACCTTGCAATGCGTCTGAATCAAAAGATGTGTGTGCAGAAACATAAAAGCAAATGCAATTGCTCTACAAAGCAAGCAGGCGCATTAGAAGCCATGCCAACACTTTCACAATAGTTTACGCACTAAAAAAAAAATAAAAAAAATAAACAATTAGTATCATTGAACACAAACTCCTTTGTCTATAGATTTCTCCTGCAAGCTCTTGGTATTAATAGAAAACTCGGAAACAATGGCTTGCCCATGCCTATTTGCTTTCGACAAGAGTATTGTATATACATAGAGAGAAATCATAGAAAATTCAAATGTATTTTCATGTGTTACTACTATTGTGGGAGATTGCAGGAACTAAATTCATAAAATCACTAAAGGTTGATAACTCATGCCCCAGACTGATGCAGATTTTAATATTTGTTTGGGCGACATCGCTCCTTTCTAAAGAGCATTGGATGCATTCATCTTCTTGGTGCCATTTAAATTTTGCAAATTAAAAATTTTCAAGTTATCTTCATTATATAATCAGGATCTTTTTGGATGAGGTGAGTAAGAGGACTATGAGAATAGGTGCTGTGACAATGTTGCCATTGGCTAGATGGCTTGCGTTCACAGTAATGTGGGGTATAGAAACACATGGTTATAAAACACCTCAGTAGCTAGGTGACCTCTCACACACATAGTGTTGATCACCTTGCAACAATTGAGTCCCTGGATTTTGGCTCTGTGCTCTTATTTTTTAATTTAATTTATATCTTGTTTATTTTTTGTTCTCTCTTCTTTGTTTCTTCTTCTTGTTGATCAATAACTGTGCTGCCCTTTCTAGCATGTATAGCCTTGTATCGCTCATTTTTATTAATATACCAGGATTGTCTGCCCTCACCATTTTTCAAAATTAATATACTATACCACAATATGCCTCATAATGAAAGAAGCTTTCATGATGAGTTACAAGTAGCATTCAAATCCCACTGGTTCATACATATATCAAACTAAGAAGCACTGATAATGCTTTCTTATTCATTAAACCCATTAGCCTTAATCAGTTCTTTTCCTTCTTGTACCATCCTCCTGCATAACCCATAAATTGTTCTCATCTGTTAGTTTTCCATCAAATTGATCTCATTACCCCCCTTCAATACATAGCTCATTTCTGCATATCATGGGCAATCCCTTCTTTCTGAAGTGCAAACTAAGAATCTTTTCAACGTCAAATGAACCTCACAAATGATTTCATAAATCCCGTGTTACAAGATCTTGTGTGCAAATAAGATATAGCGTGCTAATAGCCTCGCATCAATCTTAGATACCTAAAACTATTGGGAGAATTATACATTGACATATCGATGAACAGACTTTATTCAATGTCACCTAGGATTTATCTAATGTTATATATATTAGAAACCACCGTCAATAAGCACATACTATTATAACTCAATAGTATTTGAATTAAAAAAATCTGTTTTTTCAAAAATTAATTGAATCTTCTAAAAATCAAAGCATAGTTTTAGTAACTGTTAGAGTACGACCAACAAACGAATAAAAAAAGCACAAATAACAAAATCCACAAAAGAATCACAATGTTAAATAAGCAAAAACACTGCAAACCCTTGAAGAGAAGATTGGCTTTACTACACAGAAGAATGAAAGTGACAGAAATGATGCATCATCAATCTTGGCAAGTGATGCCACCTCCTAAGGCCAAATTTGACCAAATTTGAGGCATCTAGCAAAGTAATAAATGTTTATTCAGCATTGTGACCAACTTGACAACAACTAGAAAAAAAATATGAGGAATAACTGAAGTACACTCCTGAACATTATTCTTAACTTGCTCAACTGGCTATTGTGTACATCTCCAAAAATCACTCATTGGAAAATCATTTAATGAAAAGTTAAGCATGTTAATCCCCTTCTCAAGTGGTCTTGTCACACCAATATGCACAGCGTTTGATGTGAATAAGAAGTCTACTTCCATGCAGTTCATCATCAATCAGAGATACCTTAAGATATTTATGTATAGGATGATGAATCACAACCCCAAAAGTCATCTATACTCTACCAAATAACATCACCTTCTCATCCCCATATTAGCCAATAGCACAATTAGGGTTGTCAAAAAAATTCATCATTCACTAATAGCTATGTTTTCAGCTCGTTTTCTAATATCTCATATTTATATGTAGTATTCACATATAGAATAGTAAACACTAATAAATTTCACGAGTCAAAAATTTCTATATTAACCTTTATCACTTGGTAATAACCGTACACCAAAAAACAATGGAAGCTATAGCAAAATTTTATCCAATCATTATTCCTGCAAAACAAAAGTCTTCAAAGAAGTAAGAAAAATGAGAAGGCATTCGCTTGATCTTCTTGGAATTGCTATAAACAATCCCAGCACTACCCAACACTTCTGCTCTGATAACTTAAGTATTTATTCAAATAAAGAAATAAGCAAATAATGTTTCAAAAATTTTGCAGGTCTCCATATTGCTATTTAACAAGTCAATTGTGAAGCTTATGAGCAGAACTTTGTTATTTTATTATGCGACTAAAATCAGTATTGTCATTTTGAGATTAAACAGTCAAATCATTACTCAAAATAAAAAACAATACAATATAATAAATTTTTTATGATATATGACGACTTCCATGGAAATGAAAATGTGATATAATAAATGCACGAGCACAAACAGATTTCATCATTTATAATTCATAAAAATATGTTTTATAACTACAGTAGTTGTTCTAAGAGTATGGCCTAGTCTTACTACTATGCCTTTTAAACTGCATCCAGAAAGCTACTACAATAGAATATTTATCACGACTAAAAAATCGAACATCAAAACAGCTGTCCCAAATAAACCCATAAGACCACTTAATTACAGTTATTCTTAGAATCCCATAGGTATATCCAGTGCATCATGCCCAAGAACTTAATGATCTCAATAACCAAACATACAGCTTTGGACTTATGTTAGCACAGTATCTAACACCACACAACAAACCTCCTTTATAAAGAGTAGTGCAATCCTTTGTTAATAATCATTAAAATTCAATCATTGCTTGCTATGTAAATGCTTAAATGTGGTGCACCAACCTAAAGCTGCTACAACAAAAATAACCTTCATATTGTTTTACGTAGAAGAGGCATCGATCCTTCTCCCATAGAGATTTCTTCGAACATGAATCCACGCATTGGAGTTTCATACGTCCAAGCTTGCTATGTTTGCTTCGAAAGATGATTTGGATTCCACAAAGAACGCAGAGGTGAACTCCTTCGAGGAATCTAAGTATAACGACAATCTCGATAGTGCCTCTCCAGCAAAAAGGTTTTTCTTTTAGCTTTTGCTAAAACTCTGATCCCATGGAGCTTGGTAATAATTTCCCTCTTTTTTACTTTTTTTGTTTATTTTTTCCTTTTTACATTTATGTTTTTGAGATCATTAATTCCTTTATTATTGTACTTATTTTTTGTTATACTTATAAAATGCAACAGGTTAATGATAATATATATATATATAAATTTATGATAAATCTTAACACCAACTCATATAATTAAGATCAAGTTAATTATTTGATTTTTGTAGAGCTATCTCAAATAATTACATGTTCCTAGAGATAATTAACAAATTTAAAATAATTAATCAATTAATTTAAAGTGAGCAATGTACAAAATAAAATAATTAATTCTAATTATTTATTTAAATTTAATTAGACACTAAGATATATCCTCTTTGTCAAAAACATGTCTAACTCAAGTTAAATTGAAAGATTGCTGCTCTCTTGCTCCAAACCAAGGATCAATAAAGGGAATTATATTTACCTCTAGTTGTGCCAAAGATCGATGGAATTAAGTCTTCATAATAAAATTTTTCTAACCGAACAAAATATCGATGATACTCAAGTGTCATTATAATAAAATTTTTCAAGCTGAACGAAATATTGACAAAACGCAAATCTTTTGTTTGCAATTGCGTAGAGTTCCATTATGATTTTGTGAACTTGGTTATGCATGGCCTCCATAATTGAGCAACCTATCATTGAACTAATTCAACTATTAAAATACAAGTATCTCATCATTATTTTGTATTCAATCACTCTCTTCGAAAGTTTTGAAGTACAACTTGTTAGCTTGATTCATTTATAATTTGCATATTTCTACAAATTATCTTTATTCTTGTAAATTGATATCACAATATTCAACTCCTCAACATCTTTCTAATTTTCAAATTCAAATTAAATAACATTGTGAATCAAGAAACGCCTTCCTTGCTCAAGCATCTCTACATATCAGTATGAATATCATTCGATCCAGTAACTTTTTTGCTCTTTATTTTATTTAAAGCATTTCAAACCCTAATTTTATATAGTCATTGCATGATAAAGAAATAGGAATTATCCTTAAAGCTAAAAAACTAATCCTTATTAATCTTATCATTACATCATTCATTAAAGCATTGGTCAAAATAATTCATCCATCTATAATAAATCCCATCAGTTTAAGAAATATTTTCTCATTCAGCATCCTTAACATTACATGTGAATCAAATCTTTAACACTCTTAATTTGCAAACTTATGTGTTTCCCCCTCAATGGCATCTAAATTTGTGTATAACCATTTAAATACATGGTTTTAGCAACATAAACTACTGTGATTTCATGACAAAACGATGTATATGTTTTTCATTTTCCATTATCTTACACTTAAATTACTATTTAAAACTATTGTTCTTTTTATATTTTCTAGTAGAGGCTCTCTCTCATGATTCTCCAAGAATATCTTTAACCACTGTAAATACAATCAACAATTTTTCATATTAAGTAACCCCCCTTAATATCCCATTAACTAATATCTAAAGCCCAATTCCTATATATATATATATATATGTGTGTGTGTGTGTGTTGGAATAACACGCATAGTGGAAGATGAAGAAAGAGGCGGAAAATATTTCGTGTTACATTAGGACAAATATTTGGTCTTATATAGACACAGTGAAGTACACGTAGTTATAAAGGAATAAAATCAAATATTTGAGTAAGCGTAAAACAGTCATTTTCATATATTTTTATTATTCCCCTGCAAGCTCAGCTTTTGCAAGGCGATGAGCTTAGTGGTGAACCGATGATGAGAGGCAGCCAGCAGAGGTTTTGTCAGAAGGTTGGCTAGCAGATCTTTGGCTAGAATGTGTTGAACTGCAAGTTTCTTTGCTTTGACCAAATCATGAACAAAATGATATTCCACCTCAATGTGATTTATGCGAGTGTGGAGTATGGGTTTGGCTATAAGGATGGTGGAGCTCAGGTTGTCACAAAATATTTGGGAAGCTAAGAAGATACCAAGTTCAACGAAAAGATATACATTCGACATAACACCGCTAGTGAATTTGCAATTACCATGTATTCTGCTTTTGTGCTAGAGCGGGCCACGGTTGGTTGTTTCTTGAACAACCAATACATAAGATTCGGGACTAGGAACATGTAATAAATTGATGTGAACTTGCAGTCACTCAGGTTGTCGGCCCAATTAGCGTCAAAGCGGGACGAAATAACGATTGTAGGCGAATACCGGAGTGAGGTGAGCGCCAACGGTATCGGAGAATACGCTTGACGGCCTGCCAATCGGAGGTCGTTGGTTAATGTATGGATTGGCAAACTTTATTCAAGCTAAAGGTAATATCTGGCCTAGCGTGCAGAAGGTACTGAAGGACACCAACGATACTTCGGAAGAGAGTGGAATTCAAAAAGTTTTTGTCAGAGAGACCCCTTATTTTAGTCTACACAACCATTGGAGAGGATGCAAGATTAGAGTGTTGGAGACCAACACTATGCAGAATATCTTGAACATAGCACTCTTGAGTCAAGATAAGATGATCATAATGTGTGATGCTAACATTGAGGAAGGTGTGGACCAACCCCATGTCTTTGAGGGGAAATTGAGCTGCGAGGAAGGTGATAAATTGATGGATAAGGGAGTAATTGTTGCCGGTGAGAAGAGTATCATCTACATGCCCAAGGAACACCAGGAATTATGCATCAATATATTGATAAATAGACTTAGTTCGATGTCACCTATGATCATTTTAATATTATATATATTAGAAACCCTATAGTAGTTGAATTAATAAAACTAATCTATCAAAAATTGATTGAAACCCATCTACAAATCTAAGAATAGCTTTAGTAACTGTTAGAGCACGATCAACAAACGAAAAAGAAAAGTACAAAAAATAAAATACACGGCAGAAATACTGTTAAATAAGCAAAAAATAGTGCAAACTCTGGAAGAGAAGATTGGCTTTACTATGCAGAAGAATGAAAGTGACAGAGATGATGTGGCATCAATCTTGACAAGTGATGCAGCCTCCTAAGACAAAATTTGACCGAATTTAAAGCATCTAGCGATAATAAATATTGATTCAGAGTTGTGCCCAACTTGACAGTATCTAGAGAGGAGTATATGAATAATAATTGAACTACACCCCTTGAACTTTATTCTTAACATGCTCAACTGGCTATGGTGTTAATCTCCAAATATCACTTTTTGGAAAATTATTTAATGAAAGTTAAGTATGTTAATCCCTTTCTGAAGTGGTCTTGTTACATAAAAATGCACAGCATTTGATGTGAATAAGAAGTCTGCTCCTGTGCAGTTGATCATCAATCAGAGATTCCTTATTATATTAATGTATATGCTAATGAATCACAACCCCAAAAGTCGTCTATACTTTACTAAATAACATCACCCTATCTTCTCCATTTTAGCCAATAGCACAATTAGAATTGTCAAAAACAGTTCATCGTTCACTAGTAGCTCATATTCAACTCGTTCTCTAAGATCCCTTATTTATATGTAGAATTCAGACAGAGTATAATAACAACTAATAAATTTTTCAAGTTACATTTTTTTATAAAATCCTTTACTGCTTGGCAATCACTGTGCATCAAAAACTTATAGACAATATAGCAAGCTTTTATTCAACTATTGTTCCTGCAAAACAAAAGTATACAAAGAAATGATAAGAATGAAATGTTATTCGCTTGATCTTCTTGAAATTGCTATAAACAATTCCAACACTATCCAACACTTCTGCTCTGATCATTTAAGTATCTATTCAAATAAAGAAATAAGAAAATAATGCTTCTAAATTTCTTTCAAGTCTGCATATTGCATTTAACAAGTCAATTGTCAAGCTTATGTGCAAAAATTTGTTATTTAAATATGTGACTGAAATTAGCATTGTCATTTAGAGATTCAACAGCCATATCATTGCTCAAATTTTAAATTAATACAATATAATGAAGTTTACTTCCATGGAAAGAGAATGTGATATAATTAAAGTACGGGCACAGACATGATTTTTATCATTTAAAATTTATAAATTTACAAGAAATATGTTTTAATACTACATTAATTGTTCTAGAAGTATGGCCTAGTCTTACTACTATGCCTTTTAAAAAGCACCCAGAAAACTACTAAAATAGAATATTTATCACGACAAAAAAATGAAACATAAAAATAATTGTCCCAAATAAACCCTTAGGAACGCTTAATTACAGTTATTCTTATATTACCATAGGTATATCCAGTGCATCATGCCCAATACCAAGATGATCTCAATAACCAAACATACAGCTTTGGACTCATGTTAACACAGTACCTAACACCACACAACAAACATCTGTTTTAGAAAGTAGCACAAACCAGTAGCAAGACACGCACAAACATTGCTAGCCCTGTTCGTTTCCAGTTTATCTTGCTTAGCTAAACTATTTAAACAGTTTAGCTACTCATCTTATTAATGAGCAACTGATTATTTTTATAGCATCTATTTTTCTTTAATCAGTTTTAATTTTATATTTTTAAAGGTCAAAATATGAGATACTTTACAAGATTGCAAGCCATTTTAACATTCCAATTACTTTTTTCTTACAATTAAATACAAGAAGTTTCCATTCAAAGCCTGTGGCTAGTGTAGTTAAATGTCATAATATGATTGCTATCATACCCCACTTTTACTTAACAATTAATAATAAATTTATAGAAACAATTGATATCTTAAAAATTTATATAAAGTTAAATAAATATTTTAGAAAATTATTAATGGTATCATAACGCAGTGGCTATGGCTCTTGAATTTGCACCCTTGACAAATCAAGAAATCAAAGCATCTTTGCCCCATAAGAAGACTCAATTCCATAAAAATAAATATTATTTACAAGTATATATATATATATACATATATATATATATATACATATATATATATATATATATATATACACACAAGAAGGGGATCCCCACAAATGCTTGAAAATTATTATATTCACCTCGCCACACATTATCCCGCTACACTGGGCACTGTGACGTAATACTAGTCCCATCAGCCTACATGCACCACCACCTCGGCATGAGGCTTTGCTAAATTGGTAAATTTGACAAAGTTTGTCTTGGACATTCTCTCATTAAACATTCAGGCTAAAATTAGATTGCTTTATTGATGTGAATAATTATGATGATATTAATGTACTTTCTATATTTTCTAATAAAATTGATTATGGTAAGATGTTTGCTATAAGATGGTATGATATTAATGAACATGTTGGTAGGTATTTTCGAATGATCTTGCTTGGAGTTTACTTCAGTAGCGCTGGATTGTAAGCTGATTGAGAGGTTGGGTCTCACTTTACTTAATCTAATATCTGCAAGTTTGGCAGGCTTGATATATGTCTATTTCAAATCATTAGCATGCCAACAATTCCAAGATTTGTGTAGTGATTCTTGATAACATTGTTTCTGATTATAAACCTCTCTTAACTTGTTTTGACACTTGTTGAACAGATTAACAAACGACTCATATTCAAACTAACGTAATTTTCTCATGATGGCTTTTTTTTAGTCCGTAGAGTCATGGAGGGAACCAAAGAGGTTTTGTGCTGCATAAATTTATAGATCTGCTTAAGGCTTAGAAAAAAATCACTAATTGGAATATGGAAGTTTTTTGCAATACTTTTAAGTCTCTTTCGCCTCTTGACGATACCGTGTGGCACCCCACATTAGATTAATCATCTAATGAGATAACTACTCTACTATGTAAGTCACTAAATAACAAATGAAAATATTGTTAAGATAAGTTGAGAACAAAACAAAAAATACTAAACTAAACCAAACACAAAACAAATTTTCATTTCATTAATTTCTTTAATATATTATATTCATACACTAATAATACTATACACACTCGGTACGAAAAACATCACCAAAAAGTAGCACTCTTCCACAACAAGCTCAACATATGCAATAACTCACACCACTTTTCTCTCACACACCACATGACAAGAAGACCACATGCACGCCAATCCCAAACACAGCTCAGCTTTGCAACTATCCCTCCTATAGAGCCTTACTCGATCATCACATGAATGAAACTATCCAATCTATGATTTGAACCTCATCAAAATAGTGTTTGCACTAAAATTATAAAGGTAGTCTTTGTATAAATCTAAAATAGAATATATAGAGTGCATGTTCAATTCTATAAGAAGCTCTAATTTCAAGGACATGATCAAGAAGAACGAGAGATTCAAATACCTTGGTTCAATTATTCAAAATAATGGTGAAATAGAGAACGATGAGATTAATAGGATCTAAGTAGGTTGGATGAAATGGAGAAGCGTTTCTAGAGTGTATTCCAATCTGAAAATCTCACTCAAACTTAAAGGAAGATTTTATAGAGCAGCTAGTGGCAGAAAGTCGAACTGAACAGTTTCGAATGCTCAATTAACCATTCAACTCAAGAAAGCATTTGGAGGGTCAAATGAAATCAAAATTAAATGAAATTTTAGGCCATAGAGGATGTCAGAAATCTATAGTACTTTATTTTGTAAGATTTGATGGTTTTTAAAGGTTTTATGAACAGCGAACTGAATGGGTGACGAATTTTGCATAGGTTTTATTGGAGGGATATTTGACAGTCAAAACTTAATCGGATTTCGATTAATGTTAGAATACATTGTGATCAAACAAAAAACAACACAAAAAAGCGCAAATACCAAGATTGTCCACACCTTGGCCCTTCAGTATTGTACACATTCTAAATATTGCCGATTATACACACCAACAGATCATTTCAATAACCCACACCAAAACCTAAGAACAAGCAGCCTTTTATTATGGATTCAAACTTCATTAACCTTTCAAAAGATAATATAGTGCTTATATATATAAAAGTAAGCACCCCAAAAGGGGTTCTTCACATTCAACTGACAGACACACATAAATATAACAAAACACAAACCAACACAACAAAATACAAAGTGATACTAATGCACAAGTGCTGACAACATATCTCGCAAAAGTATAAAACATCAAACACGATACAATGCTACCAACATTGGTCAAAAATAATATGACCTAAAACACAACACGACTTCGTAGACAAACACAAATGTAGCTGCTACTCAGCCTCCAACTAAATATCGTGCAAATGCCCGAGTTATGGGCCTCCTCTTCATGTGCGCTCCCTATCATGCATTAGCAATTATACGACCAGCTAAGCTATAGGAGGCAGAATGTTGCCAAAAAAAAAAAGAAAACTTATCGATAAAAGCAAATGATTCATGCAACTGACCACACGTGGGATTAAAGCTTAGTGTTGTTATTCTTGTTGTTGATGTTGCTGTAAACTTAAAGATTTTAAAACAAAAGATTTTAGTTTTTGTTAGGATCATTCAACGAACATGAATGCTAAACATTCATCCTTTAATTCATTTAATTGTGGACAGAATACAAAACACAATTTCATCTATTAAGACCCCATATCATATCAAGTATGTTAATACATGCATACAATCTCTAATTTAAATATTAATAATTATAGTAAAACATTAATTTGCTTGCAATTGTTAAATCATCTCTTGCATAATCAAATTCATTCATTTGCCTTTATCATCAAATGATTAACAGTTCAACGGCCTCACAAATGATCAAACCTGTAGAACGATAAGGATAGAAAATTAGTTTTGACTAATCAAAATCTTATGTTGCATAATATGGATTTTAGCCATTCCTGAGTTTTAGAACTTACATAACAATTTCAGTCATGCTCACAATCTCAAATCATCACAAAACAAACACTTTAAATCATTAAAATTTTACTCAAGTTAACCTATCATTTGGCGTCGTTTAACAATAAAAGTCATCAAACAAATATAGAAAAGAGTAAAATTGATCTAAGCTTTATTTCTAGTAACAACTAAATCACAATCATGAAGATTACACAAGCGATATCAGAGGCGATTTAAGGCCAAATATAATACGTGAAATCATGCTTATGTTAATTATATGCATCAATGTACACTAAGCACAAGACTCATTTTAACTAACGTTAAAATTGAGCACATGCTAATCAAATTATAACCAAGTTAAGGCATTTACATAACAAGCAATGATCGAACTCTAAAAATTATGAAAAAAGTTGCATATATAGAAATGAAAGATCCTCTCTTAATCTTTAGGTGAATTGAAGATTAAAAAGTGAAAAAAACTGATTTGAGCTTGAAAACCAGATCCACAACTCCTCAAAGCTCCTACTTAAATCTCCTTTAGCTCTTCTAAGACCTTAGTATGCCTTGGCATACAAAGTAGAATGAAGATGGTTTGAAGATGGAGGGATTTAAGGAAAAGAGTAAGGGATAAACACTTAATGGCTATATGAAAACCTTCGTTTGTGAGCATCAAATTCCTTCTAGGCTTAGAAGGGTCTTATATGGGCATCAAAATCTTTATGAGCTATTTCATGGCTCTTCAATGTCCTATATTAAAAAAAAAAAGTTACGGCTCGTTTGTTCAACTAACATCATGATGGCTCAATGTCGCTGCTTTGAACGTTCAATGACCAATTAACCTAATCCAATAATCAGTCGCAGTAAATCAACATTCAATATTTCAAACAAAAGCATAATTATTAAGTTCATTTAATGGGGCATTACTAGATGTAACAACCATTCAAAGTTCTTACAGCAATATTCTAATGATTTGAGAATTTAAAAATCAAATTATAAATTTTGGGATGTTACATGAGGTGCATAGACTTGAGCTTATTAAATTTTGGGATGTTACACGAGGTGCATAGACTTGAGCTTATTTTGAAGAGTGCAATTATGATGAAGGTCATGTAAAGCAAAAACTTGCTCAGGCCAAATTTATTCAAGCTCACAATAATTCAGAAATCCTTTGGAAGCAAAAATGTAGTGTAATTTTGGAGCTCCAAAATGAATGCAACACTAATTAATTTGTCATAATGGTAACATGTTGTAGAACAATGATGATGATAAAGTATTAATTATTTTAAAAATATTATTAAGGAATCCATTGAATTTAAGGATAACCCAATCATCCATATCATTCTATGCTTAATTGGTGATGTTATTAATGCTAGACTTACTGATATTCCTCAGAGAAGGACATGTACTATATTGCCAAAAATCTCAAAATTAGTGCCATGGCAGAGAGAAACGATTTTCCATCCTAACTTTATATTAAGTATTGGGGCTTCATTAAGGTTGATTTGTGCAATGAGATCTAGGATTTCTTTTGTTGTGCCAACTTTCTTAATTTGTTGTCATACATCCTTATTGCTAAGTTCCTAAAAGGATATGATTTGTTAGTCTTTGTTCAATACTTTCAAAATTTTCTAAAATATTTACTTGTATGCTTGAGCCTTTTTGTCAAAGGTGCTTCTCCTAACCAAAGTGTGTTTGCTTCAGGTTACAATACTAAAGAGAATATTTTGGCGGCTATGTAAATGATTCATTCTCTCAAAACTAAACAAAGAGGTGGTATTGATAATATAATCAAGACCTTGCAAAATTCTATGACAAATCAACTAGAAGTTTACATCTTCTCTATTTGAAAAAGTTGGCCTTCTTTATTTTATTATTGGTAAAATCTAGGCTTAGTTGTGTGGATTTGATGATCAAGTCAGAAAATGAAGGATAAATCAAACAGAATAAATAATCAATTCATTGCGAAAATTGCATTCATTGCCATTAAAGCTAGAGTCATCAAATGATTTTTCTATGTATAGCATGAATGTATATAATCATTTAAAATTTCAACCATATCGTGCATGAAAATAGTTTTTCATCACACTTATACAAAGACATGCAAGTGCCACATATAGAAGACCCACCAGTACAAAGTAAAATTATAAAGAAAATACTAAATGAAGAATATCAACTATAGCTTCATCCAAGAACAATGAGTTGTTCTCAATCTTTAATTTCGCACTTCCATTTAAATACAAAGATGACCAATATCCATAGCAAAGAAAAAGTACAATATAAAAAAAATTTGGTATTTTAATGCATAAGATATAGTAAATGAACGCACAATACAATCAGCAACTATATACTAATAGCATTGGAAATGAAATAAATTATTAGAAAGAGTGGTAAGTTGTGTAAAAGACTCATAAGCAGCAAAAACATTTTCATGAGAAATATGCAAAAGGAGACAATGGTGAATTTTTTTTTGTTAATAACACTAATGAATTTATTTCGGTATTTTTGAAATTTATTTACCACTCATTAATTTCATATTTCATTATTCACATCAAGTCGGTATTTCATATAACCTTTCCTTATAACTCCCTTAACCGAGCAATGCCTAGTGTTAGCTCAACACACTTTTCATAGGGAAATTCAAGCACCTTCAAAATAAATTCATTCATAACATTAATTCACAAATTTTATTAACAAAAGAGTAGTAATGACATAAAGGTTTCAGCATTTTGTAGCACAAATAAAGGCACTTGCAGCCTAGAAGAAGTAATAGCTAAACAATATTCAAGTTTATGAAAGAAAAATTTTGCTTAAAACATGTGTACCCGAATTTTTAAGTTTATCTAGCTCTTAATTTTTCTGGTTGATAATTAGTAAAAATTGAAATTCTAAAATAGCACTATAGATAAAAATGAGGTTATCTATAAGGATAATTCAGTCTTATGTCCGTTCGTGTTTATTTTAGTATATATTGTAGAGTTATTTTAGACATCTCTAATTACAAGTATACACCTATAAGAATGTGTTTTCTTTACACAATGTAACCAATAAATCTCATTATATATACGAACATATAAATTGATGTCTAACTTAAACATTCAGATTTTCTATTTAAACCCAAATATACATGTACACCATCATGATTCCACAATATGAAAGCATATGTAATTAAAAATACCCATGCATACAAAGGTGTGCGTATACATGCATATACATTCCCATAGGTGATTAAAAGTATACACCTATAAGAATATGTTTTCTTTACACAATGTAACCAATAACTCTCATTATATATACGAACATATAAATTTATGTCTAACTTAAACATTAAGATTTTCTATTTAAACCCAAATATACATGTATACCATCATGATTCCACAATACCAAATCATATGTAATTAAAAATACCCATGCATACAAAGGTGTGTGTATATATGCATGTACATTCCCATAGTTGATGTTATGCAAAAAACATAACCAAATCAGGCTAATCACTAAATAACCATTTAATGCATTAAAAGATTCACAACAACTAAAATGTTTTTTGAAATTAATATGTAAAAAATTAACACTTTCGGATGACAAACTTACATCTAGATCTACAACAGCATATACTGCAAAAATAACACCAAACCTTAAATAAGGTTTTCAACCTTCATATCATATATAGAGAACATATTCATCGTCGAAAGAAAAAATCAATGTGAGTGCATAGGATTTGACATATTTGATAGGCCAAGGAAACTATGATGTCTATGATTTCATTAAAATGATAATGAGGCTAAGAGATTTTAAGAATCATACAAGAACAATTTTATTCTAAATTGTATATAAAACTTGTGTTAGGGCTCTTTGGTATGTTGTACTTAATCTGTAGAGTAAGTCAACCGAAGGTAAATCATTTTTTTGCTGTTTGGTTAATTGTATTTTAGAAGAAACATAAAATAATATAGTAATTTAATTACTCTACAATAAATACCCACAGCATAATAAACTTTTGCCAAAATCAGGTAAAATTCTAATACCTAAAGCTTTTGACTTCCAGAAGTAGAAGATCCCAGTCAGGCGTTCGACTTCCAGGCGGCCTTAAAATGATCAGAGAAGAACAGGGCGACGATGGTGGTCTGCGTGAGTCGAACTAACGAGAGGGAAGACCGGCCGTGCGAAGGGTTGTTTGGCGATGCTGCCGAAGTCTGGGCTTACGTACCGTCTGCTGAGTTCTCCACTACGACCGAGCTCCAGCCGTAGGTGAGGAGAACTTTGGAGCGAGAGAGAGAAAAGAGAGAGAGCGTGAGAGCGGGAGAGGAGAAAGCCGGAGAAAGCCGGAGAGAGAGGTCGGGTGAGCACGAGATTTTAGGTTTCGCTCGTTTCAGGAGAGCTGACTAAATAGACGTCGAATAAAAAAATGGTGTTATGATATAAAATTAGTAAATGAGAATTGATATTTAGAATTGTTGAAACAATAATTAAAAATATATATTCAATAAAATTTAAATATTATTTTATTAATATTTATTTATTTATATTAAAATAATATAAATATTAGTTTTAAAATTTATATTAAAATAATATTAAAATTTTATTCGATAAATTTTTCGAGTGTCACATCAATAAGTATAAATAGTATTTTTTTTTCTAAAATAGCCTTAAAATATTTTAAAAGAATACAAATATTTTTTTCTCGTAAAAAAATAATATTAAAAATATAGAGCCATTGATGTAAATTCAGATTTAACTAGTTTATGGATTCAATTTAGATTTTAATATATCATACAAACAAATTAATCCATAATTCAAATTAAAATTAGTCTTACCAATTTCCAATTATTAATGCAAGCAACAATTTAAATATGTAAGTTGCCCTAAAATTCTAAAGATCGCCTCCCCTCTCTACCTCCCGATTCTTGCTCTATCATATCTTCCTAGACGCAATCTCCAGTAGAATCATTTCTATAAATGCAGGTTGACGACGCAAGTCGTGCCATGTGTGCAATTGTTTGTCAACCTCTAAAAGTCGAGGAACCCTGAATTCACCTTGCACCAAAAATTTTTGAGACATAACTTGTGTTGTTTTAGCCTCCAAAAGTCTCTTCAATAAGCAAGAGGGACACTGATCAGATGAGTATTTAAAGTGTTTAAGAAAAATTAAAGTAAGAGCTTAGAGAAATTAGAAATATAGTTTGTCTATCTTAAGAAATTACTAAAGTAAAAATTATTAAATATTAGTGAAAAATGGAGATTAAATGACTTAGCAATGTATTGTTTAAGTCAGTA
This sequence comes from Gastrodia elata, assembly GCA_016760335.1. NCBI lineage: Eukaryota > Viridiplantae > Streptophyta > Magnoliopsida > Asparagales > Orchidaceae > Gastrodia > Gastrodia elata. Next base: position 68,422,217 of record CM028671.1, on the reverse strand, counting down.
AAATTCTATAGAACACTCAAAATTATTACTTGCAAAAGAGATGCCAACTTCTTCATAGTTTAAGTATTTATTTCAATGAAGTATACTATAAACTTTTGGCATTTTGCATTTGTTAATGTGAATATTAGCCATAACATGTCCCACCCATAGCTAAATAAGCAAATTAAATTTGCAAGTCATATATTTGAATATTTATTTAAGCACATTGACCTCGGAGTTAGCTATGATAAAATAATTATCATTTATGAAATTTATTTGTGATGATAGTGCTTGCTAAGCATAAGAATGAGGGTACTTAAATTGATTGGATTAAACCTAATAATAGATGCTATAGAAATGTTTAGAAGATTCTATTTCACATTAATATTGCATAGGACTAACAATGAAGAATAGCTTTGAAGAAAATAACAAATACATGATGCCATTTGAAAATTCAGAAAAAAAAAAAAAGAGATTACATGTATGTTTAAACTCTCTAATCACTTAAAAGCTATAGTACATTTGTTCGTATTATCTCAATTCAAAGATACTTAGTTATGTTCTCACTGTGAGTTTCAATGGAAGACTTATAAACCCAAACTAATCTGCAAATGTGGAGAAATTTACTTAAGAAATAACAACAATAGAGAAATACTATGTATAATTATCATGAATAGATGAAGATAAAATAATATCAATGCTAACGATTATAAGATAAAATAATACACATTATTTTATCAGTATGAATACAAATTGCTTACATGCCATTAAATATTTGTTAGGATTATACTAAACTTTTACCTAGATGATTTATATAATACTTTTGCTTGCTTAAAACATTAAAACTTGTGATATTATTCTTGAGCCTAATTAATCAATCAATGAATGCTTGTTATCTATTAGTATGTAAGCTCCTACATGTTAAGTGTAAATTTTGCTAAGTACATATAGTACTGCAAGCCACAAATGTATGCATAAGGAGAGTTAATATCCATATAAGAGAAACATCGATTTATTTTTGAAGGGCTTATAGTTATTTTGAATAACATAAATGTGTGATGTATACTCTTGTAGCGGTCGCCCCTTAATCAACTAAGATTAAGTGGTAGTTGTCACGGGATAATCCTTCACTTAGCATTAGATTAGAAATAAGCATTTCCTAATCCAATGACAAGGGAAGAATATGCCATAAGTAAAACAAATGAGACATTCACTAAATGAGTATACCAGAATATCAGAGTGTGGAAGAATAAATATCAAATACTAACATCCGTACATCCATAATAAGATTAGAGAAATATTCAACTCAGAATAAATATGTAAGAAAATAAAATACAATTAGAACCTATATTATTACAAAACATTAAAAGCTAAATGAAAAGAAAGCTAAGCACTAAGCCTCACAAGCAAAAAATAAAACTAATAATCTTCAACAGCATGCTCCTCTTTTTGAACAAGCTCTTCGGAAGGCCCAACAACCTCAAACAACTCGGAATCTGCCATTATTAGTTTCACAATGACAGAGCCCCAGCCAAAAGAAAAGAAAATCTAATTAAATAATTTGTCTAAGTACATTTTAAGCTATGAATTTTATGTATTAAATGATATCACCAATAGCCTAAGCATACTAGGAGCAATAGAGAAAGTGATAAAAACTATAATCACATAATTTAACTTAAGTAAGATGTGAGGTGAGTACATACCTCAACCCAAAGCTGCAGAAAAAATTAAGCAATATACATGTGAATTTTACTAAGTGAAAATAACATCCTAAGTAAATACGATCAATTCAACATATGATGATTTATAAATAAAATGAATATAACGGAACTGAAATAAAATATTAGCATCCTAACATGCTTGCAGATATAAACAAACTACTGAATATGCACATAATTACACGAAATACTATAAATACTGAAATAATGTATAAATACTGAAGAATATGAAGCTGAAAATATAAAATGACAGTAATATCTCATATAGACATGTACCTACTTAATCATACCAAACAGTAAATACTACTCAAAATTCTTTTGAAAATTTAGGAGAATTTTAATAAATGAGAAATATCACTTAACTTTTATAAGTGTATTCATTTATTTTAAAAAACTTAATAGGATTCTGCGGCATGTGAATACCCGATGTCGGGTCAGTTCTTACTGAACCAGCATCCGGCCCTCACACATATATACCATGGATAACTCATGGTCATGTTAACACTAATTATATAAATAAAATAACATACTAAATTTAATATTTAGTCAAAATTTGCAGATATAAACCTTAATTATTGGCTAAATACTTAAATTTTAAAAGCTTGAAGCCAAGCATCTTCTTAGGATTACCAGGATTTAAAAATAACACAACAATTTTTATTGAATCTTAGATTTTTAGAAATTACTTAATCTTGAATTTAAGCATATTCTAAATCCTTGATTCATTGGTGCCAAACAAGATGCTCTCCTTCTGCAAGTGTGCAGTCATGGAGTTTATTCTCTTTTATACCCACATGTCTTTTCATTCATCACTACTTAGTCAATCATTTTCACAAACATGTAAACGACACAAGATGGGGGTTTGCGCAGGCTCTATTCTTGGTTGGAAGGTCCATGATCAGGGTCGCAAATGGCGGATGATGCAAAAAATAGTATTATTTGCAATTTAAAAAAGACGAAGCAACTCATAGGAAAAAAAAATCAATGTTGACACTTAAAATAACACTGAAAAATTAGCATAAAAGAAAGTATAAAAAAGGGAGGAATTCAGTCTCCACTGTCATAAGCAACTATATTATGTGGCTCGCACTTTAGGCTAAAGGGCATACCAGTAAAGCCGACGTTGCCGCTCATTGATAAGGCTCCGCAAGCAGTCCACCATAGAGTTCTTGGAAGAGTTATTTTCGAGTTATAATGCAATCTGTAGAGGGCCAAAAAGGCAATGCCTCATCCGACTGAGAATATGCCCACCGTGTACTTCATAGGCCGACTGCACGGCGTTGCCTCCCCTTCCTTCCACTCTAGCTTCCTTCTCAAAGCCATTGTGATTTATGTAGAGTTCATAGACAGATCCCACAAAAAGATTTTAATATACATTTACATTATCATTTTTTATTGAACTTAAAATATAGCTAAATTTATATGAATAACTTCAAAAATATATATAAAATAATTTATAATTTTTTTTATTGTATGAGTTCACAAAAAATATATATATTAAATTTAATTTTATCATCAAATAAATTATCAATTTATATCATTATTCAATTTAAAAAATTTGTATTATTATTACATTATTTTTCTTTTAAATATTTATAATTTTTTTTCTTGGAAATTTTAGGGAAATTTTATATAAAATTTCATAAATTTCATTAATATTATTTAAAATCCATATAAATAATTTTGTATTATTATTTCTTAAGTTGGGATTTAACGAAGGATAAAATAATCCACGTTTTAAGCTAATTTCCAATAATTAACAGAGCTAGCATTTACTGTGATTCAGAAAGCAATATTTGAGTGCCTAAGATGAAGAATGCTAACATTCCACCTATACTTTTTGCTTGTTGATTAGAGAAAAGGTTCTATTTTTGGGAAGATCTTTGTGCATAAGAAAAGAAGAGAAGAGACCTTGGGGTCGCAGTCGCGCTCTCGTTCTCGTCGATGATGGCTTCCAACCCTCGGCCTTCACTCATTCCGGAGATCGGACCTGATGGCATCGCCATAGAGTCCCCCATCATTGCTTACACCGAGAAGGTCTCTATTTACTCCCTCCCCCTCTCCCTCACTCTCTCTCTCTCTCTCTCTCTCTCTCTCTCTGTGCATTGTTGGCTGATTGGTTCTTTATTTCAACAGGTATTCGAGGAGGAGCAGCTGCAGATGAAGAGGTATGTTTGATGTTATCATTTGTCCTTTCCGAATTTTCGCATCTTCAATTTGCATTCTTGTTTGGAAATTCAGTGCATAGGGCACCAATGCCGTCTATACTTACGAGTGATCGCTTTGTTTCTCCATAACTGTAAAGCGAGAATTGGAATTTGGGTAATAAGCACAAGTATTCTGTTCTGTTCGCTGCATTTTAGGGGAAAGATAAACTAACTTACTAAAATAATAATAAGCAGATGTTTTGTCATCAGGTTACTGAAATAATAAGGTCCATCACCTGTTTTAGATCCCGAGGACGAAGCTGCAATTTTTGTTGTTGTTTTCTTATTATATTTGTAGTGTTGATTATATCGAATGTAGTTAATGGGTGCAAAAATAATTCTAGGTGGTTTAGCATGCTAAATTAAATTCATTTGAAGTGGGATTATCTTTCTCTTTCTTAATATTTGGCTTATGTTCAACCTTAACTTTAGAAAGAGTGACTTTGGGATTTTCTCTAATCTCATAATGTACTAGTAAGTCATCATATTTGTTCATGTACCCAGTAAATGTCTTTATCTTTTATCTAATTGTATTTAATTTATCAAAAAAAGGTTGTCCTTATAAGATTATTTAGCTTTAAGGATAGCTTATAGGTGCATGAATATAGAAAAAGGAACAATAGTAAACCATCAACATTTAAAAATTTCTAAACAAGCCTCTTTGAAGTTTAACGTAAGTAGTGTAACATAAAATTGCGATCATATAACTAGTGAAATCATTATAGAATGATTGAGATGCCTTAGAAATCTTTTAATGTAAGGGTAAAATACCAAAAAAAACCTTGGTTTGCTGAATTTACTAAAGATGTATAAAATCCCTGGCAAAACCAGCAATTAAATAAGATAGAAGAGATGAGAGAAAAATTAGATGTACCCAAGCAATGCAATTCTCGCCTCACATTGGAGCAAGAGAATAATAAATTAGAAGTTTTTTTTTCTTATTTTTGTTTTGCATTTAGGAACACCACATCCATGAGTACACTTAAGTTTGAGAGAAAAATATTAGATGACAATTTATAATGTAAAAATCAAGCTCTTTTTATGTATTTATAAGCCCTGGACATAAGAAATCTATTTGTCATAGGTAAAAAGATTTAACAACTATGATTGATGACCCACAAGCTTTATTAAAATAATGAACTATTGTTGGAGATCAGTTATCTTAACTAGAGTTTTATTTTGATATGCATCTAGAAAATGGTTCTCATTTATTTTCAGTTGTGATTTCCATTCTACTACATGGAAAAGACGTTTCCCTTTATTTGAGCTCGAATCATTATCAAATTTTTTTTGAACTGCTACTGTTATATTAATTGGAGAATTTGTAAAATTTATCTTGAGAGGATAAGCTGTGATATTTTAACACTATTTTCTATGGAATATATAGAATATAATGAATGATAATAGAAGCTTCTACTCCAAAAACTGTATTGTTAACTAACTTGACAATCGACATTGTTAACAATGTATTCTTCTGAATGAACTCCATCAGCAGCGAGAAAGCTAAGTGTTCACCTTGTTTGAGAAAAGACCTGTCTTAGCCAACCCAAAACATCTTAATATTTGGATAACAATGCCTTTGGTTTTGTATTGTTAACTGCTCAAGATATTTTGTCTTTTTTCTCTTCTGTTCAGTCTTTAGCCTTCTTTTTTGCCAGTAAGAGATCACCCAGCTTTTGCTAAGTGGCTATTTGGTTGGAAAAGAAGAGCAAGTAAAACAAATGTCGTATGCTTTGTTTTTTTTTCTTGTGTATGGTTAAGGAAAAAATGCATATAAAAATAACAGTTAGAAAGGATTTCTTTGCTGAACCTATTTTGTGTGTATTTTGTTGCTTTCTTCGAATGAGAGAGATATACATTGGAATTCTTGCAAGTGAGGAACGAACTTGATAACTAGTATCTCTGTATCTGCTTCCCATTGAGGCCTTTCAGGTTGCGCTGGCCTTGGCCATGCTACCATTTCCAGCTCATTAGCCTCTAGGTCTGGAAATGGAGCACACAACCCTGAAGAATTAGCTAGATTTCGTTGCGGCCGGTTCTCATTTTGACCTTCCCTTTGTCCCAACCTTTGCCATAACTATTGGCGCAACCTCACCGGTTGCGCTGGATTTTGTTGCCACCAGTTTTTGTTGCATCCTCTTTGTTCATACTAAATCTAGATGTTGGTGGATCTTGCTGTGGTCTCACTGATGATGCAGATCAATGCCGTGACCCACCTATTATTCTGGCCCTTTTGTTACCGAATTTCCCTGGTTTTAATTTTGTTTTGTTTTTGCATTGCACTGAACTAAAGTATTAACAGTAATAATGTACTGTAGTTTTTATTATAATGTATTGAATTCTGTTATTTTTCGCCATAAAATACCAAATTACCCATTTAATTGTCCACAATGATTCTTAAAATAGTTTTTCTTATGTGCTATTTAGCTATTCCCTTTTTCTATCCTCAGCTTTTCCCTTTCTTCTTTTTCTCTTTGCTTCTTAACCAAAAATAATATTAATAATATAGATACATCCAAGAGAATTATTCTAAACTTCGAGATGTTGAAAGGGAGCTAGAAAATCTAACATTTGAGATGAAACTTACAGCTGGACCTAAGAGAGCAGGTAGTTTCAAATTTTTATTACAAATGCATTCCCCTTGCTTTTAAAAATATATAGTAAATGTTCTGATCTTGATCTGTTGGCTCTTTATTAATTTATAAGCCCTTGAACATATGCGAAAGAAAATAGAATTAGTAAATGAAAGGATACGCTCAGCCAAGCTGAAGGAGGAAGAAACCAAAAAGGTATGTTTACTTTTTATTGAGTTCGTAGCGCTTGGATCCTTTCTATGATATTGTTGTGTATTATCAATTTTTATATGAGATGGCAGTGGGTAATTAAATATTTCTGTCAACAAAATTTGTTTTTTATCACATTATTTTCTTATGATTTTTGTCCTCTGCGTATGCTTGAAATTTGTTTATTTGCACATGCACTACTAGATGAAGCTAAAATTGCAAATGGCAGAAAATAGATTTTTAGTGAAACTTTTTCTAACGCCAATGTTTTAAATTTGTAATATTCATAGGCATGGGAAGTAGCAGCTCAGGTTGTGAAGGATGAAGAAGCAGTTAAACAAAAACTTTGTGAAGACTTAAATAAACTGGTATATATTTACTTAATTTTCTTCAGAGTATCAGTTTTATTGTACTGTACAAGAAACTGACCATTTTTTGCTCATACATATAATAGGTACAGGAAAGTTCAAACCTTCAATACTCACGATTGGAGGAGCTTAAAATTCGGCTAGAAGCTCTTAATCCTATCAGGCTTTCTAGTGATGTTTCAGTAAGCAAAATGTGTTTTCTTTCCTATATTTTTATATTTGTTTTTGACTCCTCTTTTACTGTAATTGCTGATAGCAATAGTATCTTCTTGATTTGCATATTTGTTAATTTGTTACTACATTTGCTCGGCCTTGGTTAGTGCAAGTCAATGAACAATTTCAATTGTCTCAGAATGTCACATTTCTTAAAAGATCAAATCTATTATTATTTTTGTTTTTGGGGATGCATCCCTGTAATGACCCTAGGTCATTATAAGGCAAAAAAATTGAAATCCCGATTCGTTAAATTTCTCGCAAATTTCAGTTTCCCATTAAAACTCCCGCTAAAATTTGATTTTTCAGTTTCAATTCTTAATTTAGGAGGTTTTAAAGACCGTTTCAACTGAAATTGAGGTTTAAACATTCATTAACGCATATTTGAATTGATAAAACGTAACTCACTTAAAATCATATTTAACAAAAAACAAATCAGCGGAAAACTGAAAGCAATTAAATCATCGTTATTTTAGGAAGAAATATTAAGGAAATTAAGAGTATGCCGTTGTTTTAGGAAGGATTAAATAGAGAATAACCGTAACTTACGATTATTAAGCCGAATAAATCGGACGTGTTACCTGCGCACGTCCTATTTATTCGGAGAAGAGCCGAAAGGATCGCACCACCTCAAATCTCTCTCGCTCTTCCTCTCGGTGACCAAGCCCCACAGAAGAGAGCGGCAACAAGAGCGTACCTGGCGGCCGATCGAAGAGCTAGGAGACGCGATTCATAGCGCCGAGAGGTTCGTAGCACTCGACGTCTGCGTGCGTACGTCTGTAATGACCCTAGGTCATTATAAGGCAAAAAATTGAAATCCCGATTCATTAAATCTCCCGCAAATTTCAGTTTTTCGTTTAAACTCCCGCTAAATTTTGAATTTTCAGTACAATCCTTAATTTAGAAGGTTTAAAAAAATTGTTTAAACTGAAATTTGAAAGTTAAAAATCACCATTAATGCATAATTAAGTTAGCAAAACATAACTTCCTCATTTAAACTCATATGTAAGGCATGTAACAGTTAGACCAATTTGAAACGGTTAAAACTCGGCTAAATAGGAAGGAATGCGTAGAGTTATTAAGGGAAAAAAAAAATTTCGTAACTTTCCGTTCGAGCCCGAATAAACCGGACGTGCGATACATACGCACGTCCTATTTAATCGGGAGGAGTCGAATGACTCTCACCACCCTCGATACCCCTCGTTTCTTCCTCTCGGTGAGCAAGACCTCACCACGCTCAAATCTCACTCGTCTCTCTCTCTCTCGACGTACGTACCTGAGCCGACCAAAGTGCGCAGCAGGCGAGCAAGCAAAGGTGCGTCGATCCTTGCTGCCGACGACGGGAGCCGACGTGAGCGCAATCGGCATCCTAGCGCGCACGGCCCGACCTTCTTTCGCCTCCTTTCCGCCGAAGCTCTGCGCCCGATTCCGTCTGCGTCTGCACGCTCGACCCGCGTCCGTGAGGTAAGGCCTTCCTTCGCGTCTATTAGGGAAATAAAACAGTGTGTGTTTTATATATATAGTAATATATATATATATACATTACAAATTTGATTATATAATGTATAATAAAACCATACGTATAGTAATATATACAAATTGGATTATAAGCTTAAATATATATATATATATATATAAACACTATATATATTTATATATATATGTATATATATTGGTATAGGTATAATAACAATAATAATCATAATAATAATATTAGTAATGAAATTAGAATATAATAAATTGATTTGATTTCAAATTTTAGGTGAAAATTTTTGTGAGTAGTTTAATTTAATTAATCTACCAGCATGCTTTAGTATCAAATCCTAGATGTCTAAATCTAGCTTAGGTATCAAATTATGTTCCGATTAATTGGAGTATTATTTTAGAATTTTAAGCCAAGTTTTAATATAACTCATTACTACAACACTCTATATATTCATGTGCTATACTAGGATTTAGATGAGCTAAATATGATTTGTAATTAATAACAATTGAAATACTTAGACATAATACTTGTAATGTTTTAAAACCTCTAAGACAATTTTAGGACTCTTAAGAGGAATTATAGTAATGTACCTTTTAAAAATTTAAGTTAAGGGATATGATAATAAGAAGAGGGGTAGTTTATCGAGTAAATAAGATCCGTTGCAATATAGTATTACTTTCAAAAGTTTAATAGAATTCTCAATCATAACTTTTGCAGATCCATCAAAATTGTGAGAGAAACGTCTAGATAAGCCAAACACAAAGGTACACTGGATATTACTTTATATGCTTTTACTTTCAATTGCTGCTTATGCATCGCTTTGAGCTTATTACTACTTGATATGATATTCTTACTGCTAATGATGTAAGAGAAATTGAATGATGTTTATGTGTCTTGTGAATGTTGCAAGAAGGGTTCCGAAACGGAGCATGATTAGGTTAGGGACGGGGCTAGTCCTCGGGAGCTATAAGAGTGCCATCTGGAGCCTTTGAGGGAGGCACAGGTGAAGGTTGATTAAATGCACGTTGCCATCTGAGATCCTTAAGTGGGTCCAGATGAAGGTTTATGCTTAAATGCATATGAATCCAGCCTCATGGTTCTGGCTTTGCCCAACAGAACTACTATTATTGCTTCATGATATCATAGACATAAACATAAACATAGATTTTTATGCGATTATTACTTTCTATTTGAAAACTTGGCATGTGCAAGAACCGTTATTTTGCAGGAGACATATTTATCTTCTTGTTTTTGAAACACACTATTTCCTGCAGTTATTAACATTTTTTGCTTCCCGCTATGCTTTAAGTATATTTTTAATATCCATTGTATTTAGAATGTGCACTAAGGAATTATTTTTATAATGCCAGATCAGATACAGTTGGAGGCGGTTGATATAGCCTAGAGGCGTAGCGCGGGAGAATAACTCCCTTCCAGGATTAATAGTTTAATGGACATGAAATTTTTATGTAATAATTTTTGGATGTTATTTTTATTTTAAATTGAATGAATGTCGTTTCTTTTATGTGAATGGTTTGAATGTTCGTTAACTATTATTTTATCTAACTGCCAATATGATCCTGCGGGAAGATGCATCCGATGTTAGTTTGGTTCTTACCAACCTAACATGGGTCATCACAGTTGGTATCAGAGCAGGATTGGAAGTGTTAGAATAAAATAGTATTCGACATAGAAGCCATAATTGGAAATCATTCAATTTAAAGTATAAATACACTAGAATGAAATACTAGATAGAAAACTAGTGGCGTAGTGAGATTGTGGTAGAAACAAAATATCGTATAGAGAACTAATGACATGATTAGGGCAACATCTAGTAGAAAGACTAGTAAAGGTCATTATTCAAACAAGTTATAAGTTTGTATCTTTAAACAGATGAATTCTCCTAATCATTCGGAGGAACACTCGGAGATCGACTTAAGCCAAGAAGGACCTTGGCAAATGGATTTCAACGGACCTAATTACGGTCCCCCTACTCTTGAAGACCGGATTCGAGAGTTGGAGGATAAGGAAGAGGCACGTGGTGAGAGCCTGACAAGGTTCATGTGTGTCTCTTACGAGAAGATCACCAACCTCCAAAATGAGGTACAAGAATTGAAGGAGACGCTAAGGTGGGTTCTCCTCAAGTTGGCCGAATTCACTTTGGAAAAAGAAGATGACTATGAAGAACGCCTTTCAAAAGTGGAAAGGAAAGTGCATCAAACGAGGAATGCAGCCTCAACTTCTAGGAGGAAGAAGGCAACCAGTAAATATAGGAAGCTTTGGGCTAAAAGTCTTAAGCAACTCATTTAGAATATTATTTTAAGAGCAAAATCTTGTGTATCATGAAAAAAAAATCGATTGTATCTTTATTTCTGTTAATTTTTTTTGGCATGAAATATTAATTTTTCTAAATGAAGCATTCAATTTCTTTATCTCTTTTAATCGCAATCACCATCCTTATAGATGAATCAGGAAGAGTACTCTCCTGAGTTGCCAATGGAGACTCCGATGAAGGCCCCTTTGCCTTCAGGTCCATCAGAGAGTAAGACTGACAGAATCCTGGAGTTGATGGCTCAGATATTGGCCAATCAACACAAGACTCAGGAATCTCCTCCTAGCCAAGGGCACCGAATTGGCGGAGCTTTGCAAGCATTCTTGAAGCTAAATCCCCCACGCTTCGACGGATCAGCTCGGCTGATGGAGGCTGAAGATTGGATCCAGGAAATAGAGAATAAACTGAAGGACATAAAATGTCCTGCCAGAGATGCGGTGCGGTTGGCTAAAAGCCTATTCAAGGCCGAGGCTGAGCGATGGTGGGGAGTCACCCACAAAACTCAGTTTATGGGCTTGGAACTAGAAGACATTTCCTGGGAAGAATTCGCAGAGGCATTCCGAGGTCGTTACATCCCTCTGTCTGCCCAAAAGATATTGGAGAATCAGTTCATTAAGCTGACCCAAGGAAATAAGTCCATCGCGGCTTATGAGTCTGAGTTTACAAGACTCTCCAGATATGCACCTAAGCTGGTGGATGCAGAGGCTGCTAGATGTAGTAGGTTCTTGGATGGCTTGAAGGACTCCATCCGGACTAGCTTGCTCCCGCTCAAGCACACCAAATTCGCTGAGATACTGGACTGTGCAACCATAATGGAGCATAATGAGCAGATAATTGCTGAACGCCAGGAGAAACGTCCCTCCCAATCCCAGGACAGTCGTGAAACCTTTAAAAGGTCTCGACCTAGTCGACAGGTAAATGTGTATCAGATCACCGCAGGGCCTGCTAGGGAAAGGGAAAATTTTGAATGTAGCCGACCTCACCCAACGGGAAGGTGCTATTACACGGGCAACAGATGTTATCATTGCGGCAGGAAGGGGCATAGTTATCGATATTGTAGATCCTTCAAAACTATAGATGGGGATATTATTCAGAGGCCTAGAATGAACCCAGTATCTACCCCTCCTCGTACCCCGGCTCCAGCAAGCACCCCAACCTCGACATCATCTCCTGCAACCACGCCAACTCAAAAGAGAAATCATACCCCGGGACGACCAGCTGCCGCTAGAGTTTACACACTTACTCCAGTCATGGCTCCCGAGGATCATGACGTGGTGACAGGTACTTTTTAATTATTTTTCTTAAGAAATAAATCTTTAGCATGCATTTAATATTAGGTACCTTATATTTTTCCGAGTACGCATGCATAACTTTATTCGACACGGGTGCAAGTCACTCATTTATATTTGAAACCTTCGTAAAGAAACTACAGCTGCCATTTAAAGAGCTAGCAGAAAGATTAAACGTGGGGTTACCATCTGGCGCCCTCATGAGTGCTAGAGAATATTGTGAATGTGAAATCCCAATTAATGGTGGGACATTTAAAGCTAACTTGATAGTTCTCCCGATTGCAAACTTTGATATTATTTTGGGTATGGATTGGCTATCCTGTCATCAAGCAGTCATCGATTGCTAGCGCAAAAAGGTTACCCTCAGAAGTGCAGGAAGACCAGTGACATTTATGGGAAGACTAGGCACCGCAGCGTCTCTTATCAATGTCATTCAAGCAGCTAAATTAATTCAAAAAGGATGCGAGGCCTACTTAGTAACAATGATGGGAAATAAAGAAGAGGTAACTTCCCTAGATGATACAAGGGTCGCTAGTGAATTCCCGGATGTATTTCCCAATGAGTTGCCAGGATTACCTCCGGTACGGGAAATAGATTTTACTATTGATTTAATTCATGGTACGCAACCGTTATCAAAGGCACCTTATAGAATGGCGCCAAAAGAGCTACAGGAATTAAACGAGCAATTAAAGGAATTGTTAGATAAAGGCCTCATTCGCCCTAGTATGTCACCATGGGGAGCTCCTGTGTTGTTTGTCAAGAAGAAAGACGGTACCATGAGGATGTGTATTGATTATCGAGAGTTGAACAAAGCCACAATCAAGAATCGATATCCTCTTCCTCGCATTGATGACTTATTCGATCAACTCGCTGGCGCAGTGGTATTTTCTAAAATTGACCTTCGATCCGGATACCACCAGGTGAGAATAAAGGACGAGGACATTCCAAAAACAGCGTTCCGAACAAGATATGAACATTATGAATTTTTAGTAATGTCATTTGGGCTGACAAACGCCCCATCTTTATTCATGAATTTGATGCAAAGGGTCCTAAAGCCTCACCTGGATAAATTTGTGATCGTCTTCATCGACGACATCTTAATATACTCTAAGGGTAAAGAAGATCACGAAGTGCATTTGCGAGCAGTCCTTGAGACCCTGAGATCTAATGCACTATATGCAAAATTCTCTAAATGTGAGTTCTGGTTAAATTCTGTAGCTTTTCTGGGACACGTGGTAAGTGCCGAAGGAATTCGGGTGGATCAAACGAAAATTATTGCCATTCAAGAATGGGCACAACCTACATCTGTGATAGAAATCAGAAGCTTTCTAGGTCTCGCCGGCTATTATCGAAAATTTGTGCAAGGATTTTCTCAAATTTCAGCTCCACTCACCAAATTAACACAGAAACTGGTACCTTTTGTTTGGAGCTCAGAATGCGAGGAATCCTTCCAGAAATTAAAGCATGCTCTCACAACCGCTCCTGTTCTTACGTTACCTCAAGAAGGGATGGACTACCAAGTTTTTACCGACGCGTCTAAGGTAGGACTTGGGTGTGTCTTAATGCAAAACGGGAGAGTAATTGCTTATGCCTCACGTCAGCTAAAGGTGCACGAAAAGAGCTATCCGGTGCATGACTTGGAATTGGCAGCAGTAGTCTTCGCTCTCAAGATATGGAGGCATTATTTATATGGGGTGAAATGTGAACTATTCACAGATCACCAAAGCCTCAAGTATATCTTCATTCAGAGAGAATTAAACTGTCGGCAGAGGCGATGGCTAGAATTTATTAGTGATTACGACTTGGATATTCAATATCACCCCGGCAAAGCAAATGTCGTAGCTGACGCACTGAGCAGAAAATCAGTCAGTACACACGGAAACCTCAGCTCAATCACTTTCAACAAGTACCTGGTTAATGAGCTAAATAAATTAGAAATAGAATGGGCATCTACGAGCCAATTGAATGCCCTTCTGGCTGCTGGAGTTTCAGAAGCTACAGAGTCGACGCTGGAACAGCGCATAAAATTTTCTCAAGAAAAAGACAGAGTATCTAGAGATGAAGAAAATTATTTCGAAAGGGAAAAGTAAAGATCTTCAGGAAAAGGATGGCTACATTTATCATGGAACTCGATTATGGGTACCAGAGGATAAAGAGTTAAAAATGGCAATATTGCAAGAAGCGCATTGTTCTGGTTACACTATTCATCCGGGAAGTTCCAAAATGTATTATGATTTAAAGAAAATGTACTGGTAGTCAGGACTAAAGAAAGATATAGGAGAATTCGTGGCATGTTGCAACTCTTGCAATTTGGTAAAAGCAGAACATCAAAGGCCCGGAGGACTCTTGCAACCTCTACCAATCCCGGAATGGAAATGGGTTGATATTGCCATGGACTTTATAGTAAGTCTACCCCGAAGCAAATCAGGGGCAGATACCATATGGGTGATCATTGACAGGCTTACAAAATCTGCGCACTTTCTCTCAATAAAACAAACTGATCCAGTGGAGAAACTCGCCAGGATATATATTAAGGAAATTGTTCGATTGCACGGGATTCCAAAGACGATTACGTCAGACAGAGATAGCAGATTCACTTTTCGATTTTGGAAAGCAGTGCACGACGATCTAGGTACTACTCTTGCAATGAGCACTGCATTTCACCCTCAAACAGACGGACAGACAGAAAGGGTAAATCAGGTTCTAGAAGATCTTCTAAGGTTATGCATACTTGACTTCGGTGGGAGCTGGGAAAAATATTTACCATTGGTTGAATTTGCTTACAACAATAGCCATCAGGTCAGTATTGGCATGGCTCCTTATGAAGCTTTATACGGAAGAAGATGTCTTACGCCCCTATCATGGGCAGAAGTCGGAGATGTTCAGATTTACGGATCTGAATTGGTGGAAGAAACTAATAAAAAGATCCAACTAATAAAGAACAGGATAATGGTGGCTCAGGATCGTCAAAAGAAATACCATGATTCCAGGCACCAAATGTTAGAATTTCAAGTCGGGGACTTTGTATACCTGAAAGTAAGTCCTATGAAAGGAGTATTTAGATTTGGGGTGACTGGTAAATTAAGTCCTCGGTATATTGGACCTTTCGAGGTGATAGCCAAAATTGGAGCTGCTGCTTATAAAGTCAAACTACCTGAAAATCTTTCGGCAGTTCACAATGTATTTCATATTTCGACTCTTCGCAAATGCCTACAGAAACCGTCTCAACAAATAATAACACCCAGTATTGTTATCCAACCAGATTTGACATATGTTGAATTGCCTGATAAAATCATAGAGCGAGACAATCGTCGATTAAGGAAAAAACAATCCCTATGGTCAAAGTACAATGGAAGAATCATAGTGCGAAGGAAGCAACATGGGAAAGAGAGGAAGATATGAAGAAAGAATATCCCGAACTCTTTCAGATCTCAGGTAATCTTAATTAAACCTTTTTGCTTTCAACCAAATAATTTCTATTACAGTGAAATGTCGAGGACGGCATTATTTTTAAGTTGGGGAGTTTGTAATGACCCTAGGTCATTATAAGGCAAAAAATTGAAATCCCGATTCATTAAATCTCCCGCAAATTTCAGTTTTCCGTTTAAACTCCCGCTAAATTTCGAATTTTCAGTACAATCCTTAATTTAGAAGGTTTAAAAAAATTGTTTAAACTGAAATTTGAAAGTTAAAAATCACCATTAATGCATAATTAAGTTAGCAAAACATAACTTCCTCATTTAAACTCATATGTAAGGCATGTAACAGCTAGACCAATTTGAAACGGTTAAAACTCGGCTAAATAGGAAGGAATGCGTAGAGTTATTAAGGGAAAAAAAAATTTCGTAACTTTCCGCTCGAGCCCGAATAAATCGGACGTGCGTTACATACGCACGTCCTATTTAATCGGGAGGAGTCGAATGACTCTCACCACCCTCGATACCCCTCGTTTCTTCCTCTCGGTGAGCAAGACCTCACCACGCTCAAATCTCACTCGTCTCTCTCTCTCTCTCAACGTACGTACCTGAGCCGACCAAAGTGCGCAGCAGGCGAGCAAGCAAAGGCGCGTCGATCCTTGCTGCCGACGACGGGAGCCGACGTGTGCGCAATCGGCATCCTAGCGCGCACGGCCCGACCTTCTTTCGCCTCCTTTCCGCCGAAGCTCTGCGCCCGATTCCGTCTGCGTCTGCACGCTCGACCCGCGTCCGTGAGATAAGGCCTTCCTTCGCGTGTATTAGGGAAATAAAATCGTGTGTGTTTTATATATATAGTAATATATATATATATACATTACAAATTTGATTATATAATGTATAATAAAACCATACGTATAGTAATATATACAAATTGGATTATAAGCTTAAATATATATATATATATATATATATATATATATATATAAACACTATATATATTTATATATATGTATATATATTGGTATAGGTATAATAACAATAATAATCATAATAATAATATTAGTAATGAAATTAGAATATAATAAATTGATTTGATTTCAAATTTTAGGTGGAAATTTTTGTGAGTAATTTAATTTAATTAATCTACCAGCATGCTTTAGTATCAAATCCTAGATGTCTAAATCTAGCTTAGGTATCAAATTATGTTCCGATTAATTGGAGTATTATTTTAGGATTTTAAGCCAAGTTTTAATATAACTCATTACTACAACACTCTATATATTCATGTGCTATACTAGGATTTAGATGAGTTAAATATGATTTGTAATTAATAACAATTGAAATACTTGACATAATACTTGTAATGTTTTAAAACCTCTAAGACAATTTTAGGACTCTTAAGAGGAATTATAGTAATGTACTTTTTAAAAATTTAAGTTAAGGGATATGAAAATAAGAAGATGGGTAGTTTATCGAGTAAATAAGATCCGTTGTAATATAGTATCACTTTCAAAAGTTTAATAGAATTCTCAATCATAACTTTTGCAGATCCATTGAAATTGTGAGAGAAATGTCTAGATAAGCCAAACACAAAGGTACACTGGATATTACTTTATATGCTTTTACTTTCAATTGCTGCTTATGCATCGCTTTGAGCTTATTACTACTTGATATGATATTCTTATTGCTAATAATGTAAGAGAAATTGAATGATGTTTATGTGTGTTGTGAATGTTGCAAGAAGGGTTCCGAAACGGAGCATGATTAGGTTAGGGACGGGGCTAGTCCTCGGGAGCTATAAGGGTGCCATCTGGAGCCTTTGAGGGAGGCACAGGTGAAGGTTGCTTAAATGCACGTTGCCATCTGAGATTCTTAAGTGGGTCCAGATGAAGGTTTATGCTTAAATGCATATGAATCCAGCCTCATGGTTCTGGCTTTGCCCAACAGAACTACTATTATTGCTTCATGATATCATATACATAAGCATAAACATAGATTTTTATGCGATTATTGCTTTCTATTTGAAAACTTGGCATATGCAAGAACCATTATTTTGCAGGAGACATATTTATCTTCTTATTTTTGAAACACACTATTTCCTGCAGTTATTAACATTTTTTGCTTCCCGCTATGTTTTAAGTATATTTTTAATATCCATTGTATTTAGAATGTTGACTAAGGCATTATTTTTATAATGCCAGATCAGATACAGTTGGAGGCGGTTGATATAGCCTAGAGGCGTAGCGCGGGAGAGTAACTGCCCTTCCAGGATTAATAGTTTAATGGACATGGAATTTTTATGTAATAATTTATGGATGTTATTTTTATTTTAAATTGAATGAATGTCGTTTCTTTTATGTGAATGGCTTGAATGTTCGTTAACTACTATTTTATCTAACTGCCAATATGGTCCTGCGGGAAGATGCATCCGATGTTAGTTTGGTTCTTACCAACCTAACATGGGTCATCACAACGTCGACCTCCAATCGACGCTGAGCTGACACATTCCGCCTCCTCTCTTTGCCGATCGATCAGAGCCCTGCACGCCAATTTCGCTCGAGCTCCTCTGCGCGTCGACTCGTCCGCTCGACCTCCTCCAGCGCCGATTTCCTCCTCTGCGTGCCGCTCGACTCACCTGGTTGAAGCTTCTGCTCGACGCACCCGCTCGGCTCAACTGCTCGGCTAAGGTACGAAGTTCGGCCGAGACTTTTAGGGGAAGGAAACGCATTTGTATATATATAGAAATATATATATATATATATGTATATATATGTATAAATGTATATATATATATAACACTATATTTATATACATATATATATATATGTATATATATGTATAAATGTATACATATATATATAACACTATATATTTATATACATATATATATATATGTATATATGTATAAATGTATATGTATGTATAACACTATAGATATATATATATATACTTTTTAAACAAAAAATAATAATAATCATAATAATAATATTAGTAATAAATTAGAATATAATAAATTGATTTGATTTCAAATTTTGGTAGAAATTTTTGTGAGTAGCTTAATTTAATTAATCTATTAGCATACTTTAGTATCAGATCCTAGATGCCTAAATCTAGCTTAGGTATCAAATTATGTTCCGATTAATTGGAATATTATTTTAGGATTTTATGCCAAGTTTTAATATAACTCATTACTACAACACTCTATATATTCATGTGCTATAATAGGATTTAGATGAGTTAAATATGATTTGTAATTAATAAATTAAAATACTTGACATAATACTTGTAATGTTTTAAAACCTCTAAGATAATTTTAGGACTCTTAAGAGGAATTATAGTAATGTACCTTTTAAAAATTTAAGTTAAGGGATATGAAAATAAGAAGATGTGTAGTTTATCGAGTAAATAAGATCCGTTGCAATATAGTATCACTTTCAAAAGTTTAATAGAATTCTCAATCATAACTTTTGCAGATCCATCGAAATTGTGAGTGAAACGTCTAGTTAAGTCAAACACAAAGGTACACTGGATATTACTTTATATGCTTTTACTTTCAATTGCTGCTTATGCATCGCTTTGAGCTTATTACTACTTGATATGTTATTCTTACTACTAATGATGTAAGAAAAATTGAATGATGTTTACGTGTCTTGTGAATGTTGCAAGAAGGGTTCTGAAATGGAGCATAATTAGGTTAGGGACGGGGCTAGTCCTCGGGAGCTATAAGGGTGCCATCTGGAGCCTTTGAGGGAGGCACAGGTGAAGGTTGCTTAAATGCACGTTGCCATCTGAGATCCTTAAGTGGGTCCAGGTGAAGGTTTATGCTTAAATGCATATGAACCCAGCCTCATGGTTCTGGCTTTGCCCAACAGAATTGCTATTATTGCTTCATGATATCATAGACATAAACATAAACATAGATTTTACGCAATTATTGCTTTTCCTTTTGACATTTGGCATGTGAACAAAACATTTATTGTTGCAGGTGACCTGATTATATTTTATTTGAAACACACTGTATTTCCCTGCAAATGTTATCTTATTTTCTTTGCTTTCCGCTATGCTTTAAAGTATATTTTTAATATCCATTGTATTTAGAATGTGCACTAAGGCATTATTTTTATAATGCCAGGTCAGATACAGTTGGAGGCGGTTGATATAAGCCTAAAGGCGTAGCGCGGGAAAATAACTGCCCCTTCCAGAATTAATAGTTTGATGAACATGAAATTTTATGTAATAATTTCTGGATGTTATTTTTATTTTAAATTAAATGAATGTAGTTTCTTTATGTGAATGGCTTGAATGTTCGTTAACTACTATTTTATCTAACTGTCAATATGATCCTGCGGAAAGATGCATCCGATGTTAGTTTTGTTCTTACCAACCTAACATGGGTCATCATAATCCCATTTGCAACATGTGATCTTGAAAAAAGGACTTCACAGATGCTTAAATTAAAAAAAAAGCTGCTAATTGTTTTC
Organism: Gastrodia elata; assembly: GCA_016760335.1. NCBI lineage: Eukaryota > Viridiplantae > Streptophyta > Magnoliopsida > Asparagales > Orchidaceae > Gastrodia > Gastrodia elata. The sequence continues at coordinate 68,401,945 of CM028671.1, read as the reverse complement.
TGATTTGTTCTTTTAAATAATTTTATTTTCTATCTATTACCATTTTTATTTCGGTCTCAGGATGGCAAGTCTGTGCAGCAGCCTCACAGCATTGTAGCAGCTTCACAGCAGATTATCCAGCAGGCTGCAGGTTTGGTTGGCCATATGCCTCCTAATTTGGTTGTGGGCGGTGTTAACATTGCTCAATCAGCATCAGATGGTAGCAATCAGCAACAAGAAGTAGAATCGAGGGAAAAGAAGCGAGCAACAAATCTCGCAAGAGGGAAGAAAAGCTTCATTCCCAAGAGCCGAGCTACAGATTCTGGCTGGACTGGAGCTGGTTTTGATGTTGATGGAAGAACATGACTACCGCTTCTGGTACCGATGATAGTAGGTACAGATGGAATCTTTGCTGTCCTATTATGTTACATATTTTATTTTTTCTTGTTGTTCTTTTAAATAATATTTCATCTCATTACATGGAACAGTGGGATATATTCTTTCATATAATGATAGAAGTTTTTAATTTCTCAATCTTATTAAACCTTATAAAACTATATTAAATCCCTGCTTAGAAAATTTTCATTTATTTTTGCCTAAAAAATGAGCAGAATTAATAGCCATTTTCCTGTTCTCTTCACGCACAAGCAAATTAGCTCTAAGACGAAGAACCATTTTGTTTTTTCCTAAAAGAAAACACTTGGCAAACCCAATCATTGTCAAAAATGCTTCTATGATCGTTAATGGAAGCAACTTCACATGCCAAGCTTCGGTTATGATGATTTTTTCCTTTAATTTAGGAGCGCCATTGCAAAGATCTTTCATTCATTATTTCTTTTTTTGTATGCCAAGGCTGTTTATTCAAGATAATGTTTTATAGAACATTATAAGGTCAGCAATCTTATTTGGGGCAAGTTGTTATCCTGCAAACCAAAAATATGCGAATAAATCAAGTGTTGCTGAGATTAGGTTGCTTAAATGGATGAGTGGATTTGCAGGAAAGAATTTGATAAGAGATGAGCTTATTTATAGCAAAGTTGGAGTAGATTTCGTTGATAAGCTCACAGAAAATTGATTTTGATGGTTTGAGCATATAAAGAATACTTTTTTATAAGCTTAGGTTAGAAAAAATTGAGTTGCTTCTTATGTTAAAAGTGGAAGAAAAGATCTCTCATATTTGGAGCTTAGAGATGGGTAATTTGTTTGAGTACTAGGAGACATGATCCATTGAACTGATCCAATTTAGTGGACTAATGTTTAGTTGTTATTGTTTTTGTAGTTATCTTTAGACACTATCCTTTATTATTGATTAGACTTTGGTCCCTTCATTAATTCATGCTGTTATTAAATTGTATTAGAGCTGATGTTTCCGTTGAGATTGATTGGCTGATGAACTTACAGTGCATGCGTTGCGTTTGATGAGCTTGAAAATGCAATCATTTGAGGGGAAATAATGACTGATGCTAAAATGTCTTCTTTACAATAAAATTGAGGCTTTGTAAAAATAAATTTGACTAGTGATGTATTAAGGCTCAAATTCATCCTTCCATTGCTTCGCCTCTAACACTCTTAGAATGCTTTTAAACCTGCAATTTAATATTCTCTTTTCTTTGTGTCAATCTACATTTTCTCTTAGGGGTTGTTTGGCATGAGATAAAGTAGTGCAAAGTAAAATGTTTGGTATGAAGTAATATTGGTGAAAAACTTTTATACTGTAATTCAATTTTGCGTTAATATATACGTAGAAAGGGGTAGAAGAATTATATTATAATCAGACGTATTTGAAGAATACACAGAGCAGTCGATTGAGCAGACGAACGATTCTATGATCAAATTTTACTGCAACTAGATTATTTTACACTCAAATTTCTTAGATTTTTTCATGCCAAACAGCCATTTAGGGGAATGTTTCTTAGTTTATCTATATTTTATTACATCATTATAAAAATATTATCAAATTCTTACATGACCTCAACCCTGGATGCTCTTAAGTTATGAGTCATTAAGCTGAATTTAGCCGTTTATTTTGTGCCAAATAGACTGAACTTAAAGGATAGATAAATAAGTGTTGAGCATTTTCAAAAAAATTATTAGTGAATTTACACTCCTTAGTGGATCCCAGGCGCTTTACTTAAACATTTTGATAAATTTAACTTCAAGACCTCTAAGTCTTCACTGTGGTGTTACGTACTCAACTATTCTATTTTTGAAAATTTTCAAAAAAATGCTGAAAACTATTATAAATCAAAGTATTTAAAGAAACAGTTTTTAAGTCACACAGTAAAATTGGCTGTTTTTATCTCAAAACAATGGGGTTTGCTATATAGCTCTCAAATAGTTCATAAATCTCTTGAAAAAGTATCATAAATTCTCTTTTGTTTGTGGATAAATATTTTAAATATAAAATCCTAGTTATCTATTTTTTTGGGGAGATATTTGTGAGCTAAAGTAACATGTTTCTTGTTAAATTAAAGGTAAGTTCTTATGCTACTTGAAAAATTCTCCTGGGGTGGTATAGTATTTTCCTTGTAATATTTGGAATCAAAGCACTTCTCTATGGCATGGTGTCATGAAACATAAGTTTTGATGATGAGATATATTAACATAGTAATAATATTAAACAAACCAAAATCTCTAAAGGTAAATAACTAAGTTCTCTATTTTGTTTTTAAGAATTGCACTCTATTGAATAATCAAGGATTAACTTTAAATTATTTGTAGCAATGTAGCTTATCTCCCCCTAAGTTAATGTGTACACATATTCTTCAAAGTAACAAAAATATTTCATATCAAAATTTATTCTTGCAAAAAAAATGCTACAATGCAAGCAATAGTATTCTATTGCCCTTAAAGTTAGATCCTATACTCAAAATATGCATCTCAATATGTTTAATTGATGAATCTAATTAGATTAAGTTCATACTTGGAAGACTTAGCTCTCATTATTTGTTTTGACAAGTGTCATTTATTATGGTTGGAAAGTAAAGAACAAAGATTCATGCTTAATAATTTATATGTGCATGTATTTATATATGAATCTTAGCTTGATTTGAATCATGTTACTTATATGAAACATCGCCATCATGTCAAATTAATTCCTTTCCTTGCTACTCGCTAATTTAGATTAACATTCACTTAATTATATAGCTATATTGTTAGATTGACATAAGGAGGCTCGTTGAATACAGAGGTGAGCAGCTCTTTCATTTGCCATAATTTCTTGCAACATATAAATAAGTGTTTTAAATAAAAGAGAAGAACTACTAAGACTCTGTAAGCAATCTTAATTTTATATTGGATAATTTTTATTTAAGTATAAAAACTTCTTAAAAGAAATTAGAACTGCAACAGCACTCATCTATTCAATCCTTCTTATACTCACATAAATATAATCATCGATTAAACTCTTCTTTTTAGAAGTTAATCTGAATCGATTTAGGGTGTTCATACAATCATATATAGTTTTTGTTGGGATCAAAATAATGCTCTCGAAGAATACTAAATCCCACGGAAGAAGCGGATCGTTCCTAAATTAGCCCTCAAAGTGCCCTAAACAGACAAGTCAATTATAATATTTTAATCCCAAAATTTAGAAATTATCAACCTTAAATTTTAGGCTCCTTAAAAGTATCCTCATTTGATTTAACAATTTTGATTGCTAAACTCAGCTCATATGAGCTCACTAAGTCTTGATCCCGATTAGGATCTGAGTTTGAGTAGTTCGGGTCTAATAACTAAAATCATAATCCTAAATTATAGATTAGATCTCTAGAATACAGTCTTAGCCTCTTTGATAAATATATTCCTTAGAATGGTGGATATGTCTAGGCACTTGTGTAAATCTAAATATTAGGACATGTAATTCTGATTGTGTGTTTTAACCAAATATGCGCTTCTATCTGATTTTCAAGTTAAAACTAAATTAGTCTTAGCCTTGTGATCATAGGACAGTCAGCCTAAAAATATACAAGATAGTAGGATATTAGAGATCTTGAACTTGAATATTTTTGGAGTAGTTAGAATGGATAATTAGATAATAATGAATATCACATATTTTTCAGTTGAGTTGCTTTGAAATAACCTTGATTGCTACTTTGCTTTGAGCATTTTCTTGTAATATATTTAAAATAAGATTTGTGCATGAAAATGAAAAGTTAATTTTTGACAACAAAGTATTAAGCACTACATCCTATATAATGTATGCGAAATTGATAACATCAATATTTTCATAGAAAATTGCATTGAAAAAGATAAATGAGCTAAAATTTGCAGCATATGAAATAGATACTCAAGATTTGCATTTTTTGAAACCTTCTATAAGCGATGCGTATCTTTAGTGAGATAAAAGTAATAATCAAAATATTATAATATAAAGCTTATCATAAATAATTATGAGATTGAAATATCTCATATTTGGGCCTATAACCCCTAATCATCATCGAAAAACTCAGATTTTGGCTTAATTCTTAGAAAGCTAACAACTATCTGTCTGTAATTGATATATGAAAAATAGTAAGTATTTATTCTAGATCTTCTACCATTTTCTAAAATATTATATCCCTCATTATTTCATCATAAGCTGTTAGCAAGCTCTACCTCTACATGTTCATTTTTATTTCTCTCTTCAAATATTTTTCACCATAGATATTTGTTACAAGATTTATGAAAAATTTAACAATTAAATTAAGTTGTAATGTGTATATTTGCAAAATATCAATTTGCAGTTGAAAATAGGCTCAAAATAAATGAATAAATAAAATTTTCAAATAGTTCTATGTATTTAATTTTGTTTGAAAATTCTATTACATTTTTTGTCTTAATCTGTTAAGTAATCAAATTGATATGTCAACTTATTATTTAATAATTTATGTATGTATTTATTCTTTTAATTTTACTCATTTTGTATATTTTGTAAGTTTATTCTCAAATTATTATTTATGAAAATATATTTAAGTTTGTATTTAAAAATATTTTAGAAAAATAATTTTATAATTAAAATTTTTTGCCTACATAAAACATGATGATTAGTATTAATACAACAAACAACAATTCTGATTTCAAAATATTTCATTTAAATGTAATTATATCATTTATAAATATCTGAGCAGCTCGCTTAAGCAGCAACAAACCACGACTGTCTGATCGCGTTAGACGGCTTAACGCCTTTAGCTGCCGTCTGATCGATCTGCTAAACCACGGGACGGCTGCGAAACCCAAACATACGATTCCTGCCACACAATATTTACATAATTGATTATTTACTTTATTCAAAAAGTCTAATTCATTTATTAGAAATGCTATTTAGACACGCTAACATAGTATCGAAAAAATCTATCCAATAAAATTTGAGAGGTATTTTATTTTATTTACATTAAAATAATATAAATATTATTTTTAAAGTTTGTATTAAAATATATCCAAATCTTATTAGATGGGTTTTTATGGGTGACAAGTCAACAAGTATAAATATCATTTCTCTTAATTTAATTCAATTGAATTTTTAGTATAATTTATTCATTTTAATTCCAAAATTTTTGAAATTTTTTGAGTAATATTTTTATTTTGAGAAATATAGATAGTCTTTTTAATTATTTTAATTTAAATTTCTTCTAAATTAACTATATTAATCAAGTCAATCTAAACTAGGAGATTAATGAAATATTAATATTATTTAAAATCTAATGATTTACAACGGCCAATGGGCATAGTAATAAAGATGCTTAAACTATTTATTGGGAAGAGTTGTGTAAGTTCTAAAACTCACACTTGGTCTCGAGACATATTTGACTCATCAGCCACTTTTGCACATGCAAAGTAAAATATGATAAAAACTAAGCATTTCATATGTTAGTGACTATTTCAGTGAGTTTAGGACTTAAGATTTAGAATTTAGAGTTTATGATTTATTTAAAATTTCATTTTTCTTCAATGCTAATAAGATTCATTAATTAAAATTATAATTATAAGATCATTAAAAATGTCTCATCATTTATTATAAATAGAAGATTTAATTGTATAAATTCATAATCTTTAAAATATTTTATAATAATCATTTAAAAAAAAAAAGTATAAATGGCAATTCTACTTAAGTTCAAATTTTTGGATTACATATTTATTGGATATATATTTTTCATAATTTGTGCTTCTATTCTAATTTTCATTATTCTTCTAAATTGCAATAGGTAAAAATTATTATTTTATTTTTTTAAATATTATATTTCTATGCTATTTAGATCGTTGATATGACACCTAAGAAAACTCATCTAATAGAATTTGAGATCATTTCATTAATATTTTATTTTATTTATATTAAAATAAAATAAATATTATTTTAAAAATTTGTACTGAAATATGTTAAAATTTTATTGGATGAGTTTTTATAAGTCTAAATAGTATTTCTCTTTTTAATAATACAAAATTGTTATTTATTTAAGGGATATAAATATTGAAAGTACAGATGTTCAAGAAATATAAAATAATTTTTTATCTTATGTTTGGATTCACTAAGAATATATTTTAAATAAAAATATTAGCTATCCATTATTTTTAAAATATATTGGGAGTTCAATAAATTTTTTCATAAGTAAAATAGATTAACTTTAATTTAAAATTTTATTTTCAGCTAAAGTTTGCTCAACTTAAGGCAACTCGAATTTGAACAAAGGACTCTCAAATTTAACAATGGAAAATTATAATAAATAATATTACTTATCTAATTAATTAAGTAAAATAAATAATCAGTTTAAATAAATTCATAAATAAATTATTATTTTAATAAAATTGTATAAGTATTTTCGTAAGTAAATGATATTTTTAATTATATTAATAATCATGACAAACTTTTATTATGTATAATTAGTTATAATTTTTTAATAGAAATAATATTTAGACGTTGTTGACGTGATATCCAAAAAAATTCATCGAATAAAATTTGAACATCATTTTAACATAAACTTTAAAAATAATATTTATATTATTTTAATGTAAATAAATAAATACTAATTAGATAATATTCTATTAAATACATTTTTTTTGGATGTCACATCAATTAATCTAATTCTATTTTTTCAAAAATGATATTGTTGATTAAATCATAATTTAATTATGATTAAAATTTAATTAATTTATGTTAATTATAATAAGTTATGCCTACATAAAATATTATCAAATTTTATTATATATTAATATAGCAAGTTATTGTATATTCGTTTTAACTTATTATATTAATTAATGTAATATATTTATAGTTAAATAATTAGTTGAAGCATGAACCAAATATTGTTCTATAATGCTAGTCCGAAATTCTTAGATATTGTATATGATACACTTATCTTATTATATAAAGTATTATATACCCCACAAATTAATTTTTTTTCTTACACATAAACTCAAACAAAAAATTTAATACATCAATCCTATATCTACATATGAGATTGTCATATTATTTTTATTTTATAATATATATATATATATATATATATATATATATATATATATACATGATGATCTAAGTATAATAATTTAATTCTTATATTAACATTGCATGATTATTTTTAAAAATCTTTTAAATCATAAGATTTAATATTTTTTAGGCAATTAATTGACTTTAATACACCTATAAATATAATTTAAACTAGTAAATTATATTAATTTAGCAATAAATTTAAATACATTTATTATATGAAAAATACTATACTTACCCAAGAATATACACAAAAAATTATTCAGAAATAATAGATTTATTTTTTTAATTTTTGCATTTAAACCCCACAAAAAAAAATATTCAAAGAATAATCTACTTACACAATGGATTGACACATCATCTCATCTATATATTTTGTTGTATACTAATATGTAATTGTAAAACCAAGTTTAAAATTATCATAATACTTAAAAACAATAATACAGTATTTTAATTCAAAATAATTATTTGCTTAGAAAAAGTAATTTCAAAATATTATATTTATATGATCATATATATATATATATATATATATATATATATATTCTCTTTTTTTTTTAGGTATATATATATATATATATATATGTATATATATATCATTATATATATATATATATCATTATATATGTTATAAATGAAAATATTCTTCTCATATATGAGATCAAATAAAAATAACATTATACTAATCACATGCTTAAACAAAAATAATCATATCATATCTATTTTATTACACTAATTCTTAAGTTAAATTAAAGAAAGGGACCCCTCGCATAAAGGCAAGACTAGAGAAAATTCATTATCAGCATCTACCAAGCCGAAGCTCCAAATCCGGACCCACCCCTTTTCCACCCTCCTTAACAACATCCCCCAGCATAGAAAAATCTGTTGCACCAAAGCAAGAACTGGCTGAGGGCAAAGTCTTGGCTGAAGGCCCGACCCAGCCCGGCCCGGCTGCCAGCGGGTAGAGGAAGCAATACCTCCCGCTGCCCGGCGCGGGCAGCGGGGGACGCGATCGCAGCTGGGCCCTCGCACGGTCGCGGCGGTGCACGTTCATGTGCCCGCCCAGCGCCTGCGCTGACCGGAACTCCCGGCGGCAGAAGCTACAGGCGTAAAAGCGAGGGGGCCACGTGGTCCCCAGGGCGCTGCTGGTGTCCTCCGCAAAGGCCCGCACCTCCCACGAGTCGTCCTGGTCCTCGTCCCCGTCTCCGCCTGGCGGCATTGCATCCCTCTGCCTCTTCTTCTGGTGAATCCGGGGCTCTTCATCTTGCTGCCTTTTGAGCTGCGCCAGTGGGAAAAGTCCAAGTTCTAGGGCTGCCATTGGGGGGCTTTTCTATGTAAGGGTAAAATCTCTGCTTGCTTATGACTGGCGTTATATAGAGAGGGGAGATAGAAGCAGTGGTAACTATGAGTTGAACTCTTTTTTGTTGTGAGAGTAACTGTGTAAGCACGTAAGTGTGTGCTTTATGTAAAAAGCTAAGAGACGGGTTCAGTATGGTCTCTCTTGTTCCCACTGCCAGTTCGCCACCTTTTAAGAGGCAGAGAATGTGTCAATAAAAGGTTGCGAAAATCTTACGCACTATTTTATTTGTCAATTTTTATGCTTTTATATGTAATATGGATAATCTGATACTCTTATCTGTATAATTGATGGAATATATATATATATATATATATATATATATATATATATATATATACACACACAATAATGAAACCCATTCATGGGAAAATTTTTCAAAGATCGCAAACGATTCTTTAGCAAACACAGCAAACAACACAATGGGAATCTCTCACGTGATTTTTTTATGTCATATAAAATTGCAAATAAAATAGAGGGCAAAACTATATGTTTCAACCATATGGCAAATCTATGCCTTTAAACAAAATTACAGCAACTCTTTGCCAAGTTAAGATTTGTCCATGTGGCAAAAAATGTGATTGATGTTCTAATTTCTAATTAGTTTATACCAAAATAATTATCTCACACAAACAAATCAAATTTCAAGTAATATTTTTAACAATTCATCTTTAAGAAAAAAGTTCATGTAAGAAATATTTTCCTTAAGCAGCGTAAATGAAGGGGTTGCAGTAGAAGAAATTGCGGCTGTGAAACTCAAACAAAAAAAGAAAAGGGAGAAAATTCTCCAAGAATTAATAAAAGAAGGTCACGGAAGCACATTGGAGAAAATTCTATTCCTTTTTCTTAATCTAATGAACATATCCTTCAATTTCAAAGGGTCATCCACTTGTCAATACGATTTAAAAGATATTCACCTTGAATCAAGATCATGCATCCAACTTCAATATTGTTCAGTATCTCCCCCCACACAATTCCAAGCTCTTTGATGGATAGGATGAAGCACTTGGCCCCAATCTCTCTATCCAAAGAAAAGCCCTAAAACATCAGCAAAAAAAAAAAGCAACAATTAGAAACAAAATGGCCAAGATTCGCATAATAAATCCAAGAGAAAATAAAAATCTGAAATTGGATCGCATAATGGCTTGGAAGCTGCATCTTTTGCGGTTATCATCTATGCTAACGACGGTTGCGCCAACGGCGTTGAAGGAAAGCTCTTTTCTTTTCTATTTTTAATCGCGAATTGTGAGCCCTCTCGATTAACCGTAAGTTATGAGCTGTTTGAGAGAAAAGTCAGGCCTCTTTAAATCTCATACATTTTATTTTTGCAAAAATTCATTTTTTTTCTGCTCATATGGTTTTTTAACCGCAAGCTGTGAGAGCTTTTGCATTCCTGTAACTCATATTTCTCTCACCTATACACATATACTAAATAATAGATAATAGATTGACACATATTTTTCTTGTGAACTCTAATTATATTACTATGTAGAAGTTAATCGCTTTATTTAGGAGTCTAGAAACCATTTGAGTGACTTTCATAGTGTCACCTCCCAAAGATATAATTCATTGAAAGAAATGTTCAATCATTGCTATGTATAGTAACAAAATATTATTAAAAGAACTTTCAGTAATTGTAAAGAAAGATTTCAAATCTTAGCAAAATTGTGTAAATATACATTCAACATTTAGGATTATATTATCATTGTTTGTGCATAATTTCATTGGACGATATTTACTTCAATTTGTTGCACATATAAATGTAACATAATCGTGATCCTAGTAAAATTACAAATGGTGATATTGAATCGGACAAAAAAATATTAACAAAAGAGAGAGTGCGAGGTGCTACTCTATAGAAGTCTATTGCATTCTCCACTTGAAATTTATAAGTGATTTTTCAATTTAATATAAATTTATATCATCATGATTTATTATTACTATTATTATTATTATCATTATTATTATTGTTATTATTGTTGTTGTTGTTATTATTAAGAATTATAGAATATAGAATATTCATTAAACTTAAATATGGAGTGAATGGGTTGCAAACTGGATGCACAATAAAGAAAAGATCTTAAGCAGATTTTGAAATATTAAAGTTATGCATCCATTGATTTTGAAATATCTTTTTATTGAAAAACTTAGAATAACTCTCATAGATTTTATTATTTAATATGATATTTTTTCAAATATAACAAACTGTATTAACTACAAAAATCTTCAAACAAATTTAGTTAAACTATTCTCAAAATTTAGCAGGATTTATTAAATCTAAAACTAACAATTTTCATAAATTAACATCCTCAACATTTACTAAATTAGGATTTAATAAATCTAAATATATAAAATAAAAAGAATTAAAGTATATTTTAATAAACTTACCTCCATTCTATAGTAAAATCAATATAGTAGTATTTGGGATTGTATTTATGTACCGTAAAACATACATACCATGGGATATCAAAATGAAAGCATTTATCATATAATTAAAATATCTATCAAACAAAGACAAAGCTACGGACAACTTCACAAATATATATATATATATATATATATATATATATATATATATATATATATATATGTAAAAGGATGAAACTCGCACAATGTGCGGAGCGACAACACACAGAAAAAAATTAAACATAATTAAAATATGTGAATTCTCTATAATAATTAGAAGACTCGTTAGAATTTGAATGCTCTTAATTCAAATCTCTTTTTAAGGATGATTTTAGAATTTAAAATTATAAACAAAACTTTAATTAAAATGCATTTTAAATATTATACCTTTTTTTAAGATCATAAAATTCTCAATAATCTGTAAATTTAACAATTATGCATAAAAGCTTAGCCTAATACAAAGTAAGAAAAGATTTAATGTGATAATTTTGATAACTTTAAAAAATGCTCTAATATCTCATTAAAAATAAATTACTATTGATAAAAATAAATAAGATTCTATATATCGAGTTCATCGTAAATTTCATGCAAATGCTATTTAGGGACCGTTTGATTTACAAATATCATAATAAAGTGAATAGTTATTGGTATTATAAAAGCGTTCATTTCACACCAACATTGCCCAAAGCAACCACGATGTAATAAACATATATGGGCCAAAAGTAGCCACGATGTAATAGAATAATACTTCCAAATTAAAACTAAATTAAAAGAAGAGAGCATAATGAATTTAAAAATTGAACAAATTCATAAAACAAATAATCAAAAACTATCATCCAACAACATAACAACATCAAAGTCTTAGTGCCACTATGTGGAATGAGCTAATTTTTTATTTTATATTTTTAGTAACTCACTGATTCACCTAAGTAAAAAAAAAAATTAGTAAAAACTTCTACTGAAAAAAAGAACACAAACTAAATGAATATTAAGAAAAAAATAGTAGATCAACCTATAAAAAATGAACCCAAACAAACAGCAGCCGTGAGTTATCTATAAAAGCCACAAAAAAAGAGTAGCAAGTTTGATGGGTTCATTAATGCCCCACAACCGAAATGAAAAGACATCACTTAAAAAAAAAGAAAACTAAATTGAGTTGGGTAATAATGAAAAATAATATATTGCTATATGTATTTAATCATCTCTAGAAGTATAAAGTTGTTGTTTGATACCCAACACATTAGGATTTAGATCTTGAAACCTTGTTTAACTCAAAACAAAGAACTTGGCAAATGATCTTTTCTTTACTGACATAGGTTTTTAATAACAGCTATATATATGATGTCAACATTATTCCTATAATTACCTCAATTTCAAATGAAAGCTAGTGTAGAGCCATTCTCAATGCTCAAACGAAGAATGGTGGCATTGGCTACCTAAATATATCAAGAATTTTGACTGGTAGAAAATATAACAGTGCACCTATAAGATGAGCACCCATCTTTAATGTTTGATAACTACATAAAATAAATAGCTCCTTGACAAAACAAAAAGAATTACGCTTCATCCACAACAAATATACATTTGTAATTAGCTAATATAAGAAAACTTATAGCACCATCAAATAAAATACAAAAGACTATATTTTATTTGCCAAATAAATTATGTATAAAATGATTAGTAACAATGCTTAAATGATTATGAAAAAATAAAGCAAATGTTATTTAGAAACTAACTTCTTTGGTCAAAGTATTGTTCGAAGCCTCCAATCCCCGGTGCCGCACCTACAACACATGAAAAAAAATGTCAAAAGCCCCTTGCCTCACCCCCTTCGCAATTCCCCACCTCCTAAATAAAAGACGATAAATGGAGAGAACGAAATACCCAAAGAACACATCCAACAAAGAGAAGTCGTGGAGTGTCTCAAGCTTTCTCAGCATCGAGTGGCGAGCTTGAGAGTGAGAGTCGCAATTCGTTCCTTGGGGGTGAGGCAGAGACAGCTCGATCCTAGCACTGTCGCAAGAGGTTGGAAAAAGCACGGACGTCGTGCGTTGCAAAGGAAAAGCTGACCTTGATGCGATGTGACCGTGGGTCGCAGTACCCTGGTGAGACCGGAGAGGCGCCGGGGAGATCGCGAGCTCTCCCGGCATAGCTCCTTGTGCGCGAGCGAGAAGGAGGAGACAAAGACGGGAAAAAGGTGGAGAGTCGTGATTGAGTCTTCTCTGCGCCAAAGGAGAGGAAGAAGGAGAAGATTAGGGTTGGCGCTTCATGTGAGAAAGGAGACGTTAGTGAGATTTGGCGGCTGCTTACGTTTGATAAATAGGAGATGAAGGGACACAAAGAAGAAAGCTTATTTCGAAACGCAAGCAGAACATTTCATTGCAATGAAGGCGAAGGGACGAAGGAGAAGCCATTATTCCCAAAAGAAAGGCTCTCATTAATTTGAAAAATTCTCTCTCCTATATAAATATATATACTTTTATATATAGATCATAGAATTACAGGATTTGCAAATGAAGCCGGCACTCTAGCAACTCTCTCTATATTCTCATAAATGTAACTACTATATATTGTTATGTTGACAAATAAAATTAGAATCTTGAGGAATTTAGAATGAATTGCATTTCTGAATCAAGATTAAACTAATAATAAAAGTTATAATCGTTAGACTACTCGCAAAAAATATGAACTCTTTATCTCTCTCTCTCTCTCTCATGAATTGGCAAGCCAAGAAAATAGATGTATATAATATTTAAATTGATAGTTTTTCTGCATAAAATCAGAATACAATTAAAATGTATGCATGCTTTCAAAATAAAATCAGTACTTAAAAAATGGCAAGCATGCATTGAAATCAATTAAACTCTATCGATATGATAGAAAAAATTGACCAAAACAAAGCTTTGAATCCAATAGAGAGATCAAACCTACTTTTTCTTTTGGGCAAGATTCCAAATTCTCGAGCACATATTTTCCAGCATTGCATTCCTCTTCTACGAACTCACAGCCGCCTATCCAAATAAGGAAAACAAAAAAATAAAAATAGAAGAATCGATTCAATTGTAATGCCACAACCCGATGAGCATCCATCCATTTCAGCCCACTTTGACACCATAGAAAGATCAAGAGTAATAGATCATTCACCCAAATTCATCAATCCATTGTATCCCACTTTGACACCATAAAAAGATCAAGAGTAAGAGTTCCCTCACCCAAATCCAGTGAAGACTTTCTCCACGAAGTACCTCGAAGGCTAAAGCTCCCTCTCTCGCGTAACAACAGCGATGAGTTGGAAGCGTCGTTTGTAGGCCTAGAGTATAGAATCGCTTCTAGGTAGCCATTACCGAGAAGACCCAGGAAAAAGCAGCAAATCAAATGGAGAGAGACGGTTTGCTTTCCCTCATTGAGCTATTCCCTCTTGATGCTGAGAAAAATCTACAAAGAGAAGATGGCGGCAGAAATTGAAGAAGAAAATGAGTCTTGCGTGCTTTAGAGAGGGTATTATCTGCCAAAATGATCAACCATGATGGCAAGAAATAGTACCAAAAATCATTTGTATTGTGGTATAAGAGAAATACATCTAATGGCACAAGAGAATTGGCACTCTTGAGATGCACAATGAGTCTTTTGTATATAAAGTCTTGTCTCAACAATTTAGCCCATCTAAGAGACAAACAAAATGTGCATACATGCTTGTCAAACATTAATCAAATCAAGAGTAACTAATTCTTACAATCTTCTTTAATAGTATCAAAAAATCCTTAAATAAAATCTTTTTTTTGTTTCATGAGTTGAAAAAGAATTCGGATATAAATATTAATACTAAGATTTTTTTCTTTATGAGTAAGAAAGCCCATTCACTCTAATATAATCACTCAAGAGTTTGGGTTCAAAAAAAGGTAAGACCCCATTAACTCACCTAAGCAACCTCTTATTTAATGGTCATAATAAAATTATAGTCATAAGGGTCTCATTGATAAGATTATCAACAAAATTAAGGGTTGGCATATTAATCTTTCTCATGATGGCAGGCTCACTTTAATCAAATATGTGCTCAATATTACCCCCATTTTTGGCTGGATGTTTTCTCTCCCATTAAGTGGATCTTTAATCTCCTAAAATCATTTTAAATAAGTTTTTTTAGGTGTGTAAGGGGGGTTTCAAAATGATCTAGATGAGCCAGAATGATATTATGTTCTCTTTTAGTGAAGAGGTGGTTTTTGATATCAGAAAATTTAAGAAAACATCCATACTTCTCTTACTTTACGATTATAATGGATATTTTGAACTTCTAATAATATTTAGGTTCAGATTCTTAAGATTAAATATTGTGCCACTAAGCACCCTAATACAGTTTCCTAGAGAAGGATGTTGGAGTATAAAATGTAATGACCTGATATTATATTAGATGTTTTGATCCAATACTGAGTGTCAATGTAGTGCTTCATATTGGGTTAGCAAGTTTTAATCCATTATTAAGTACTACGGAACAAAAGATCTATAAGATGGAAAATATGGACGTATTTGTAAGTGTATTAATAATCATTACCATTACAATTATTCAGATAAATAAAAAAAATATTTGTCTCAATTTTCATAGTTAAGAAGTCTTAAGTATGTTTAAGTTTTATAACATTAACTAAATAACATAAGCACCCATCCTCACATAAAAGAAAAAAAGACTACATGAAGAACTTCAAATCTACTTTTGATCCTCTATCTCCAGTCCTAGCTCTCCTGTTGGATCCACTTCAAGCTCCTAGTCTATTTTATTTAGTTTATAATACAATATGACATAGCCAATAAAAGAAAAATAAGGGATTAGACTTACATAAATCTAAGTACCTTTTAAGGCATTATATTTTATTAATTGTTAATGCTATCACATTTAGTATTAGCAAGTATGATGTAGTAGAGCACAATGATATATAAAATGAATACTGAAAGTAAAATAACTAGTGAAACTGAGTAAATCAATAAATGTGCAAATTCACTCAATAGCTCCTTACAAGAAAATTGGTTAAGCAATAATAATAGACATAGTATGAGCTGAACAAGTAAATGCTGAGAATTATATATACAATGTAAGGGATCATGTAATAGTAAAGCTGAATTGAAGTAAATAAGTATAAACTATAAAATGTAATTTTTTTATTGTTTTATTGTTCCACGAGCAAGTACAAAGCAACGATGATTTAGGCACGTCTACTCAACTGTATGTATCGGGATCTCCTATATAACTACACAGTCCCCTTTAATGGTATGTGTAGTCTATTGATCACTCCATAGTCAGCCCTGGCTTACTATTGACTGTATAGACTAATCCATCATGAATGAAATCTCTTATATATTTTATTTATTATTTATGTGCATGCATAAAATTGATGTTATGATCAAAGAATCAAGGGTTTCAAAGCATTGTTTCATTTCAAAGAATCTCCAATTTTTAATTGCAATTCATGTGATATATGCTTGTTATCTATTTTAAGTTTTCTATCTTAATGATGGGGTCATTTTAACCCCCTATTGACTTAAACAATAATTGTATGTCTTAGTCGATTGAAGAATATTTATCTATTTATAGATATAAGTTTGTAGCTTTGAAAATAAAGGTTTAATTTTGACATTAATTTAGTGACAAAAAATTTATAATATAAGAATCCTTCTTAAAAATCTATTCTAATTCAAAGAGCTAAAATTCTCCAAGTCTTCTTCTTGAACACTATTCTAATACTTAGGATGTAGTATCTATCTTAAGAAGACTAATTAAACTTCCAAATTACTTTTCATCTCAAAGCCTTCAAGGGTTCAAGTTCACATAAATACTATAATTACTAGAAAGAAGGTTAATCAAGCTAAAACTATATTAGTTTTTCTCCCTTAAAATCTTAGATTCTACCCATGAGCCTCTCTAAAGTATTGATATATTTAGAATCTAAATGATCAATCGCATTCACTAATAATTAGTCATCTATATATACTGATGCAAATTTTTATAACTTAATAATTTATGAAAAAGAAATTCCATTCTAGACCCTTCTAACCCTTATGATTTTCTAAGCTGGATCTTAAGCTAACAAGACTTATAATTTGCACTATAAGAACTTAAAATCTTACTTGTTGGTCTATCATATTTTACCAATGAAATTATATTACAATTTAATATCTCCCTTTTATCTCTCAAAAAATTAGCTACATACTTAATTTGACTAAGGCTTGCAAGCTGATTGGTTGGCATAGGTGTTTTCCCTACTTATAACATTCTCCATTAATCAGTCAAGACAAGACATAAACTAATCTAAATTTTCCTAGAGTTTAAGGGAGCATAATGGGAAAAATCTCAATTTATGATTAACATAATAATAAAATTAAGTTTCAAAAAAAAAATCAAATTCACTAATTGATGTCAAAATGGGACAATTTCAATGAATATATAATTCCTATAGCATGAGGACTAAAATAACATGTAGCAAGGTTAATTTGGAGCACAGTAGGCCTAATTAGACACTAATTATTGTTAATGAGGATTATAAGATCATTAGAAAAATTAACTGTCAAATAAAATTTAATATTATAGAAATATTCTACACATTTTTTTGATCATATTGATATGAAATTTCAGTATATCTGGATCAATATTTTAAAAGTTATTTAATTAATTAAATCTGAATTAATCTAGGCTATGATTTGAATTTAATTCAAATCAGAATATTTTTGAAATATTTCTTTGATTTATCCAACGGCGTGGTTTGAGAGGGTTGGACTGGTTGGGTCACGATCCAGTGGGCTCTGGCCCGCACAATGCCACGATTCCGGCTGAACTGCGGCACTGTTCATCTGCCTCGACGGGGGCCAAGAAGAAGTCTCCTAGGGTTTAGGATTTTTCTGTGCCCAGTCCATTATAGATGATGTACCATATATCAAAACGAAGCTGAGAAAGAGACCTACCACATGCATACAAAAGCTCTAACCCTAATGGCTCGAGTCAGCCCAATTTAAGTAAATTAGGCTTTAGGGTTATGGCTTACCGTGGAGGTGAATTTCTCCATCCACACTGAACATCACAGGATGAGCAAGCTGCCATTGGATTCCCTAGGTCAAGGCCGACCCAAAAGCCCAAGGAGGCAGCATGGGGCCGACGAAGGCATCGGAGAGCTTCGCGAACCCCGGGCACTGTACGTGCAGGGCATTGTCAAGATATAATTGAGCTCGCTCTGATCTGCTCCACCCAAGCATTCGAACGGTGCACAAGAAATAAAATTTAAATATATATGAATTAAGATTTTTTTTAATTTAAAATATAGTGCTACTACATACATGCTCCGTGCCCAATCATAATTAATGCATGTAAACTTAAGTATAAATTTAATAATCAAAATCATAATTATAACTGAATTAAAAACATTTAATTATCTAAAACAAATGTTTGGCACTGGAATGGTACTGTAGCCTTCTTTTTTAAAATATTTAAGAATATATTATTGACTTAATACGAATTGTTTTTTTGTTTATTATCAAGTGTGTTTTAGCTGCTGCACACATCTTAAAATCAGTTTACGCTATAAAATCTTTGCTATGAACAGTGCTCTATAGTCGCCCAGCCACCCGTTCGATCGAAGATCCTGATCCGCCTTCCGATTATCATAAGACGATTGGACGGCGCGGATTCCCATAAAATTTTGTTTTAATATTAATAAATGTAAATAATTAATAATAATTATAATCTAATAATTCTCAAAATTTTACTATTATAAAGAGTATTGCTAAAGTTTTCTGTATTGATGACTAGGATTTAGAAAGTTATGTGAAATAATTTTTTTTTTTAAATTTATTTTTATTTGTGGGGCTCATAAAAATATATTTTTAAAATCTTAAATCCTAATCATCTATATTTTTTGGAAGATATTTGAGAGCTAAATAATATTTTTGAGGTCTCTTTTTTTATTTAATTAAATTGATTAAAAAATTTCCAAATTATTCCAAATTTTCAGATTTAATCTTAAAGTTATTTAAAGATAAATAAGAAAATATACAGATTAATTAGATAGTTAATAATAAAGTAACAATCACCTGTTGCTACATAAAAATACTATAGACATTTGGTGTATTATGACACTCTTGGCTCCATCTTTGATATTTTAGGTCGTGCCATCTAATCCTATACCCAAAACTGTTTATAAGCTTCCTTTTCCTTCAAACTTCTAGCAATTAAATTCCTTCGACAAATTCATCCGAGCCATGCGGCTAGGTGCATATAATACAGATATGGCTCGCTTCTAGTTGAGTTCGAATCGAGTCAGTCCATATTCAAGTTCGAGTTCGAATCATTTTAAATAGAGTTCAAGTCTAGATATATGACTCGAGTTCGAATTTCGAGTTTCGGGTCAAATTGCCAACCCTAAATACACGCCAAGGCACAAAACATTTGCTGAAAGTTTAAATTTGGAGCCCTTGGAATGAGTCCGGTACATGCTCGTAATGGGGGCACAGACAAAATGTCAAACTATATACAAATTTATTATTTCTGTATTTTCATTGGCACATCTTTATTATGAATATCTAGTGCTTACAATGACATTAATTTTAATTTATTCATATAATTGTTGACTCCAGCACTCTCTTTTTTGTATGCAACTCGAATGATGGCTCACTTGCTACTATTTTATCAATTTTATACTTAGTAATAAATATGCAATATATTTGTATTTATAAGAGAACGAGAAATAATAGCTGAGCGAATACGTCTTAAGAAAATATCATGAAACTCTTTTTTAGCGAGAATTTTACGATAATGCTGTTATTTTGTGGAGCTTGATTGGATCAACTTATGATATATGTCGACTGGATCATCAATTTCTTGCCTGTCTTTGTCTTTGTCTATGTATAGTATTTTTTTCAGGAGTATTTTCATCATTTTATAATATTTGTATTGGCGCCGCCATAACCTTTGTCTATTCATAATTTTGTTAAAGCTAGGGTTTGGCTGATTCAGTGTGGCTATCATCTTCTTGTAAGATAGAGAGCGTGTGTGAGAGATCTGTTTCTTCATAGTTAAACTTCTGTGTTATGGTGAGAGATCATCAATTTTTTTTTCCACATGAATCTGTTATTCTTATATCATATATCATAAAAATTATTATCTCAAAATGCTAAGAATATCCTCAGCAATTAAAGAAGCCAAATTACTATCAGAATTTATGTGAAAGGGTGAAAGAATCAAGAATGGAAAGCAATAACAAATTAAGTTTAAAACAAGATTTTAAAGAAAGCAAATCTATGCATGAGCACGAATTACACATCTCATAGGCTACCATTTAGTCTTTTTTTGAGAATTAAAATAGTTTGGCATAAGCCAAATAGCTATTTTGTGTCCTAACTTTAATTCTAACCAATCACATATTTGTTTTAAAATTGAATTTCATTTAATTTTAAACAAAAAAAAAGGCACCTCGAATGAGGACTATATATATTTGAAATTTTACAAATTATTTGAAAATTTAAATCACTTATTGTAGGGAGAGATATCAGAGTAAAATAAAATTAAATCACAATTCGCAGCAAAATGAAAACAAAAACACCAAATTATGTGGAAAACTCAAAGTTACGGAACCACACAACAACTCATGAATTCACTATGAATAAAAATATATGAATCATAGATCTCTCACTCTAAACCTTGGAAGAAAATGACGGCCGCCCGGTGAGAACCGAGAGATCTACTACGAAGAAATCCTTAGGATCAGGATTTGACCGTTGAGAGACACTGAAACATACACAAGAAAATTTTCTAGAGCTTAGGATAGTAAGATTGCATTCAATCAAATGTTTAGCTGAAACCTAGAAGTAAATTAAATAGTGTTAGACTCATAGTATGCTTAGAGAAAATCTTAAATTTTAGGAGAAAGATTAAGAAATTAAACTTAGGATTAAATTCTTGTGATTAAGTTTAATTTATTACATATGATTTAAGCTGACTATATTTTCACCAAAGCCACATTAGATTAAATTATATACCTTTGGTCATCAAATATTCCAATTTTAGTATATAATTTTTTAAGGCATCTTTAAGTTATTAAGTAATCTACCTAGTCTAGGCTAGGCTATTACCTTATGTTAGAACCAATGAAGGTGTTGTATACTAGTTCTGTAACAGCCCAAATTCTTAAGTGCCAATATATTGTTCGCTTTTTCTTAAAAGTATCACGGTTTTTTCCTTAGAAGATAACTTCCCAACAGGTCACCCATTATGGGAATGCTTCCACCTGAGCACACTTAACTTTAGAGTTCTTATCAGGAACTCCACCATTATCTGAAAACATGCCTCGATATTTAAGATTTTTACTTATTACTACTTAAGTGAGTCTTTACAATCTTCTCAACTTAAGTAACTGACGTCATCATCAGTAACCACACACAAATCTATGAATCATCCATTGGGTAGATAGGACTATAGGTGTCCCATACAGGCTCAAAAGGTACCCACAATCATGTAGCACCTTAACCATCATGATTTTACGAGGTTGCTCACATGAAGTGATACTTTCCATGTATGATACTTAGCTCATATCTAACACCGTATGACCTTCTCTGATACCATTTATAATAACTCAAACTCTTAAGCACTAAGGCATTGTCAGCTTTAGCCTGAAAGGCTTCATGATTTTTCTCTTAGAAAATAACTTCCCAACATGTCACCCATCATAAGAGTTCTCTTACATGAGCACGCTTAACTTTAGAGTTCTTATTAGGAACTTCGCCGTTATCTGAAAAAGTGCATCGATGTTTAAGAATTTCATTTATTACTATTTAAGTGAGTATTTATATGTTCTAATTCATATTATGAATTTAATATTACAGTAAGACTAATATTAATTCCATTATTTAAGAAGAATTTTCGCATAAGTGAATAGAGAATTAGATTATAGAAGAGAGTTTTCACCTTTATTAGTATGAGTAAACTATCAATCTTAATATAATTAATAAATAAACATCCTTAATCTTATTAGATCATGTAAGAGCAATTAATTCTCTTGAAACTATTAAAGTATCTAAATAAATAAGTGTTACATAGATTATGATGATTCAAGCAAACCTTAGAATTAATACAACTCATAATAAGATGTAATATAATCTTATAAATGCAAAGGTATGGTAAATAATATATAAAATAAATTGGAACTAGATTTAAGTATTTAAGTAGATGGAAGGCTTAAAATCTTCTAAAGTAAATAAATAGAAGGTTTACTAAAATTCACATTTAAATAAAAGAAATTGATGATATTAAACAAAGATAAAAACGTAGCATCTTAATAAAGCTAAGGGTTAATAATCAAATTCTAAGTCAAAATTCATCTATATTAGATAGATCTATTAGATAGATTATAATAATATTAGAGATCAACTGAAAATTATTATAACCAAATCATAACTCCTCAAAAGATCTTCAAATATAAGAATTTAATGAACTTCAGGTGAACCTATAATATTGAATAAATTCAAGTATTAAAGGTAAGATTATGCTCATATTGATAACATCCAATTATTTGTATATATCAAGACCCTTATCGATTTTTACCTCATATTTAAATGATTATATCTATAAATTAATAAAAGCTTAACTAACTTATTATTTTCAACACTAATACTATTGTATTATAATATTATATGTCAATTAACTTAGGGATTTATGATGTTTAAGCTGATTGTAAGCTTTATTAACCCTAATCATTATGATAAATAATTAAAAATAGAAAATAATAGATATCACATGGTTTACAATGAAATTGATAAATTCTTAAAATACTGCAATGCTTTGAGATCAATTCTTAAACATACATTAAGATTTTGAGCATATAATAAATATTTAAAATTATTTCAGAGATGTTTTTTTTTATTTGGTGGTATATAGTACAGCTGTGACTTAGTTTGGGCAGGCTATTAGTATCAAGATGCTATAATTCATATGAGGGGGAATGTGTGTGTTTACAATTGACCCAATTTACTTATAGTTGAGTAGACGTACTCAGCTACTCACGTATTTTGTACCCACATAACCAAATTACAAGATAAATAAATCATATAATTGCATTTCTCACAATCTAGCGATTGTGAATGATTATTACAGTCCTATAATTATATTTATTCTATCTCTTAGACTGAAATTGCTTTACATATTGCCTTTTAATATTTAATAGCTTTACTTTCAGTTTCATACAATGTAGTTTTCTTAATTGTAAGCTAGTTAATTATCTACATTGTATTTTAAATAGCATATGAATCAATTGGACATATTCATAGTTAAATGTATTTTTCACAAATACTGTGCTAATCTAATTGATGCAGGGATGAAATAGTTATTTAAATTATCTTCTTGCTTATTAATCTTTAAAAATTATTTCATTCATTTCTTTCTAAATGTTCCGTTTATAATTAAAATTGTAAATTGCTAATGTGATATCTGCTTAATTAAACAATATATTTAATTTGTACTTAAGCTTTAAAGTTTAATCGCTTTTTCTTTTATTTGCATTGCTCTACCGTATTATAAATTAAATAAGTTAGATCAGGAATTTAGAGTAAATTTAGTGCTTAAAGGAGAACCTACTCAGTAACTGCGAGATGAAGGCCTTTTATTACGTGCTTTTTATATTTTAAGCGAGGATGAGTCTTTAATTCATCAAATTGTAATATCAACTTTTGTTTGTGTTTAGATTATTCTTTCATACTGCATACTTCTTATTATGAATGATGAATTTTTTTTTTCTATTTAAAATCATTATTGGGGAGCAAATTTCATAAAAATTTATTGAAATAACTATAATTCATGTACATAATTTATATATTATAAATTCAAATCTTACATATCATAGTTAATAAATTTCAATTATTAATAATTAAATATTAAATTTAAATACATTAATTATAATGGAAGGTTGGAAAAGAGTATTGCTGCATAGCCGTTATATATCTTCTAAAAAGTATGGATATTAGGATTTAGAGAGTTAAGTGGAATTAAAAAATATTATTAAATCCAATTTTGCTTGTGGAGCCCATAAAAATATTTATTTTAAATCTTAAATTCTAGTCATCCATAATTTTTTAAAAATATTTGAGAGTCTAAGTAAAATTTTTTTTTTGGAAAATCGGCACACTTATAATATAATTGAGAATGACAGCTAATTCTTGTAAGTTAAAAAATTCTTATTTTTCAAAGTTAGTGAATTTACGTACGCAGTGGATTATTTAACCATTAATTTGTATTTAAGCGAAGAGATTAAGAAATTATAAGAACTCTGCGAAACATGATTTTAAGAATAGTATTCGCCTATCGTTGTTGACAGCTTCTCTTACTTTATCATGCTTTCATTGGTCACTTAGAGAAGAAATGATGCAAGAACTCATCCTTCTCATCATAATTTCTTAATTACTTTTACAGTGACAGATAATCACTCATTAATTCCTTAATCTATGGGAGCCAATAATGGCAATTTCACAAAGATCCTGACTTTTTTTTATAGATAATTTATTAATTTTAATGGATTTTTAATCATGATTTGATTAATTAATTATTATATAATTCATAATTATATATGCCTTTTATCAGCTCATCATGTACATGTTTTGGGAGCTTTGAGTAGCATGGCATCTCTCTTCTTGTATGCATGCAAGTGTACACACACACGGCAAAAAATTTGTTCGTCGATGAAGTTCAAAGCTTCATCATATTTGGGGGTGAACACGAGCGAGGTTGAATTAACGAATGCAGCATAAACGAATAATCACAACTCACAGAGGAAGACGCCAGAGTTTATGTGAAAAACCTAAAGTCGGGAAAATTTTGCAGAGCTACATTATAGAGTTTTCACTCTAAATGGAAGGATAATACAAGCAAGCATACTCTTTGCATACACCATACTAATCATGACTAACTATAAATTTTTAGTATGTAACACTATCACATAAATAATCATAAAAGCAAACGTCTACTTTTAGTGTTCAGAACATTCATTATGAAAACAAGCATCTATGAATTTTGAGAGTTTTCCGCATTAACCGTCATAAATGCAACCTGCAATTTCTGGAGTTCTGAACATCTCTTGTGAATACATTTAGGAGTTTCAGAAATTTTGTCCATAAGCAACAAAAATGAGTTTTTGCTTCTTCAAATCACTCAAGATTTTGTCTATGCACGACAATTTAATCATAGATCTCCAACCGTTGATCAATTTTTGAATACCCACGGGTTATGTAATTTGATGGACTCGCTAATTTCACATAAACATAGTTAAGTAAGCTTGTAGGTTAAATTGTTCATGTTTGAGTCTATTGGCCAACCATTCGATTCGGTAGATTTTTCATTTTTTTTGGAAAAAGTTAAGCCTCAATAAAAAATAATTATGTGATCGGTGAAATTTAAATCATTGATATGTCAATAATTTTAATAGAAAAACCCTAATCATTGAATCAAAACAGCATTCCCTACACTGATAATTTTGAAACTAAAATAACTTTCTTATGTAATATTTTCTCATCAATTTACAATAAGAAAAACTAATAATATTTTACTTTTAATTTATTTTTAATTTTGTTGATATATTAAGAGTTACAAAACAATAAAAGAAAATCTGTCATCAAAGCTTTTTTAACAAATTGATTTTACTTGTTAAAGTAATATTGATATTCCTGTAAGTTTTCTTGAGAGCCTATTGGGGTCTCTCAATCGAGTGTTAGGGTTTTAAATCAAGGCGGAACAAAACTTCAAAATGTTGAGCAAAACAAAATAAAACAAGAAGAACGCATGCAATATCAATCACAGTGCAAGGCATAAATTTATATGGTTCAATGGTAACACCTATGTCCACAAGAAGAATAACATAAATTTTCATTATTGAGAAAGTAGATTATAAAAATTTTTGGGTTAACCAACCCTTACACAAACCCTAGGATATTCTTCTTCCTTGCAAAGGAGCAACCACCACACCAAGAAAATGCTTAAGAATGTATATAGGCCACTCAGAACTGTGCTTAACGGGCAGCGGGTGCGGCGACGTACTATAACGACCGCCACTCGGCGCCTCCGAACAGCTCTTCAATCCGCAATCTCCACCTCATATCTCATGTGCTCCATATGCGAGCTCAATCATCTGTGCTCTCGATCAATGCATAGCGCGGCAAGGACCCATTTTGGTTAAGAATCGTTATGATGGAATGTTTTGTTTTGTTAATTAATTAACAAAAATATTTTATTATTATTAACATAAATAAAATAGGAATTAGAAGTAATGGCTAAATTAAATAACAGGCGTTTTCTGTTAAGTGCGCGTTTTTGTTCCCTCTACTGAAAAACGGACAATGCCAAATCGACTGTTACAAAATCAGAATGAGACCTCCGAAGAATCTACCGCACCCTACAATCTCTTTTCCATCTCTCGAAGGATTCATCCCGATGCCTCTCTGCTCTCACTTCTTCTCCTATTCTACGGCCTAGCCGACGGGATCGGCGGCCATTAGAGGCCTACGACAGAAGCGAGAACGTTTCCTGACAGCCCGACACTCGATAGCTTTTCCTTCTCTCAATTTCAACCGAAGATTCTGGATGCTCTTTCAGCCCTTCTTCTCTGTCGATCAACTTCTTCGATACCTGGAGTCGAACGGACTGGATAAGGTAAGCAATCTACTTGCCACAATATTTCGGTATATCAAATTGGTTATTTATTGCACTGAAGAAAGATTAGGAATGCATTTATCCTATTAATAATCTAAGAACATACCTTAACTTAGGTAATTAATGTCAAGAGGTAACTCTAATCTGATTACATTGGAATTAGTGTTAATCTGTAGCTTGTGCACTTAGTGTGGAACGAAAGTATTGATTTTCGTGCTTCATCCAGCATATCTCTTATATCCTAAAATCTCATTTAAGGAAATCTACAGAAATTTCATTTGTAGCAATAAACTCATGAGATCCATATGATAGGATAGTGTACATCTTCTTGAAGAACCTAGAAAGGAGATCTGGATATAGATGAACTTAACGGCTAATCAGAATTGACTAGACTATTGGATAAATTCCCTTCATTCCTGTTAATCCTGAAGCAACCATGTTAATATTAATGAAAATTCTTCATGATTCAAGTAAGCGTATTTTCAATTCAAATGTTCACAGAATCTATTCAAAGTACAGCATCATGTA
Organism: Gastrodia elata; assembly: GCA_016760335.1. Taxonomy (NCBI): domain Eukaryota; kingdom Viridiplantae; phylum Streptophyta; class Magnoliopsida; order Asparagales; family Orchidaceae; genus Gastrodia; species Gastrodia elata. The sequence goes on along the minus strand of CM028671.1, from coordinate 68,374,549 downwards.
ATAGAAGTCTGGAGAATTGAACTGCTGTAATTCTCATTCCTGGACTGGTTAAATCAGAACTATATAGCCTATAGTACATATCAAAGTTTCATTTCAGTAAAAGAAAGAATTAAGCTGTAAAACAATGATGTAAGAATGGAGTTAGGGAATAGGATTAGTGTTTCCAGATTTTGAAATCATAGAATAGCATTTGAGCTATTTTGTATCATGCTCTGATGGCCCGCACTGAGAAATTATATAGGCAGATAATTTTTGGAATTGAAGTCAATACAAATCTCTAGATTTGATGAGAAAATATGGGAATTGAAGGCAGTGATGGTATTATAAGATGTTGAAGTCCGTAAGCCTGAATGCAGATGTTAAACCACTTTGAGTTTTATGTCAAAGTATGATAAATCAGGTTGTAATAGTAAAGTGAGAATGGAATTGAATGGTGCTTTCAGATTCTTAAAGCGCAATCACAGAATATCACTCGAGTTATTCTGTAAGGTTTCCTAATCCATGCAGTATCTCCTAGAGTTCTATGAGCTGGAAACCCCTATGAGAAGAAATGAGAGCTAAATAGAATGTTTGATTTTGATTGCTTTGACATCATTAAAGGCAGTTGAGGTATCAATAAGATGTATTAAGTTGTGTTAAGATACAGTCTAGAATAGAGTTTATTCTGCAGGAAATTTGAAGCAGTAATTCTCTAAGAAGTACCGTTCTGACTTAGAAAGACTAAAGATAGAACTGGACTGATCAAACTCTTATAAACCTTCTGTATAGCTAAATCTCTGGGCCAATGGTAAGCTGAAGCCAAAACTAACATCAAAGTGAGTTTGAAACTGGTTAGAATCAGGTTTAGAACTGCTACGGATGCTGCTGTCCTGTAGAATTGATAATGTGATATCTTATATGCCATTTAATCTGATTTATACAACAACAAAATTATGATGTTATCCTATACTTTCAATTGTTAAATTAACATATTCAACTTAATCTGGAATCTATTACTAGACATCTAGATTTCTTGAAGATGCAATATACTGACTCAATCAACGTCTTAATAAGGCTTAATTATTTGATGAGTCCCTGCTAGTTACCCTCATTTTCATGACGGATGAGATCCTATAACAAACCAAGCTGTTTCCTCAACAACTCATATGAAACCTGATCTGTGCATATCTTGTTATTAGTTATCTCATATTAAACTGGAATCGAAGCAATGATCTAAACTTTCTAAACAATTCCAAAGGATTTGTTGAAGTTCATGATTACTGTTTCCTCAAGTATCTAACGATTCTATAAACTTGAATTGTGAAATGTAATACATGCACTTGGCCTTATCTGTACTTAGAATCCTTGAGTTAATTATTTTGTAAGTTTTAAGTCATGTAAATCAACTGTAGTTAAGAGGGTTTTCTGGAAGTGAACTAGGCTCTAGGGTAATAAAGGAGGAGTCGTCCAGCAATAAGATCATTGGGGTCAAATCGACAACGAGAAAAACAGAGAGAGCAGAATGGCGGGGATGATTATGGCGACGGTGATGCTGATGACGATGGCATAGGGAAGGATGATGATGCGAGTACGGCAGTGCGGATGATTATTAAGATTGTAATGATGGCGGTGAGTACAACAATTAAGGCGGTGGTGTTGATCGAGATGACAGTGATGGCGGTGAGCACAACAATTAGGGTGCTGATGGAGATTAATAGTGATGGTGGTGTGGTCAGATGATGGGGATATGATGGAATGCCGATGTGATGATGGGCCCCGGCCAGGCAGGGGCGCGTGCGCCTTTACGGGGATGGTGTGAATGTTCGCGGGCGAGTCCGCGCGCGGCCGGGCCTCGACGCCCACGCGCTGTCGCCGGCCGGCCGACCGCTGCCGCCGCTGGAACTGCACCGCCCCTGGCCCGCGGATCTTCCTCCGTCGGCCCGCCCGGGTTCACGGCGCTCAAAAATTTGGTCCCGAGCTTGCAGATCCCGGAGCTCGCTCCGCGGCGCAGCGATCCCCACGACGGCATCCGTGCGATGCCGCGCTCTGATCCGTACGCCGCGGTCCCGGGATCCGTCGACTGCGCGGCGCTCCGCGAGAGGCCGCGGCGCCGGCCCTGTGCAGGGTTACGGCGGCGGAGCTCCCGCCTGCCGCAGGTCACCCCGTGCTACCAACCGTGCTTTGTGGTGCAGAGTAGGAGTGTGTTTAATTTTGAGTAACCATTTTCAATCAACTATATTGGCGTGTGGTGGCTTTGGGACAAGGCTCCAGGTGTGGCTTTGGGACAAGGCTCCAGGTCTTGTTTTTGAGAAGGGCATTTATTTCCTGTTGCATAGCCTGAATTCATATTTTATGCTTGCAAGCTTGGTTGAAATGAGCTGTAACAATGTTATCACTGTCAGTGGACTCAACAGAAAAAATTCTGGGCTTAGAATTACCCGTTTTGCTGCGTGTGAGCATGGATGTTTGAGGGACAATCGTCAGTGGGCGGAGGATGGAAATTTTGAGTTGGGGGCTGATTCAGAGAAGATGATGCTGTGGTAGAGGATGGAGCAGCACATTGCTGATCCGACTTTGGTCGAGTAGCTGCTGCTGGAGGGGGATGCGGCTGCTGTAAAGGAGTGGTGTTGGCTGAGTTCTGCATGTTACAGTTGCTATTGGGCTGCTCCTGGACTGTTGGACTGTAAGTATGAGGTGGCAATATTTGTGCAGATACTGGAAGAGGAATAAGGAGTTCGGTAGGAGTGGAATGGTTAGGTTGTGGCGGAGATTGTGGGTACTTCTGTTTGTATGGGCAATTGGTTTCGTCAAATGATATAGCATGAGATGAATGTCCGAGCACTGTCAATATGATAACATAAGTATGCATTGTGCTGGCTACTGTGGCCTATGAATACACAAGGGAGAAAGCGGTTCTAATTTGCTGCTTGAATACGGGCGAAGCCATGGAAAACATAAGTGATGAGCTCAATAAACATAGTGAATTTTATGCTATAATTCATGTTTTTATTAGGAATAGTTTTTAGTGTATTTTTGTGCCTTTTCAGGTAAGAAGAGATCAAATTGAAAATAAAAAGAAATTGAATGAAAATGATGCTACAGCGCGCTATGGCGCACCATGTGCCATAGCACCCTTGTTCCTGAAAGGAAGGCGTCACAGCGCTCCAAAGCGCCATACGTCCAGAGACAAAGGCATTACAGTGAGCCACAACGCTTGATTACTCGAGACCAAAGTGCTACAGCGCACCGTGGTGCCGAAATTCCTGAGACTAAGGTCCTATAGTGCGCAACAACACATGGTTTCCCGAGACCAAGGCGCTATGCGCGCCATAGTGCCAGAATTCTCGAGAATAAGGCGCTACAGCGCGCCACAGCGCCAAAATTTCTAAGACTAAGGCACTACAGCGTGCCACAACGCCACTTCCACAGAAACAAAGGCGCTACAGCGCGCCACAACGCCACTTCCACATAAACAAAGGTGCTACAGCGCGCCACAGCCCCTGGTCTCCCGAGACCAAGGTGCTGTAGCGACATAATTTTTGAGACTAAGGCGCTACAGCGCGCTGTAAAATTGCCTTGGAACCCGCTCCCTGTCAGCATTGGGGCAACCAAAATACTTAAAATCTCTATTTTCCCACATTAAGATTAATGACAAGCATTAAATTCTTTCATTTCCAAGAGAATAAAGAATAAAAATTTATTATAGTCCAAGTTTCAAGAGTTGGCAGTTGGGAAGAAAGAGAAGAGCTGAGGAGAAGTTATAAATGGAAGAATGAAATTCTTAGAGAGGGTTCTGAATTTGGTTTTTGGGAAAGAAATATTCAGGAGCACATCCTAATCTTAAGGAAGGAGAGAAGGCTGCAGATTCAGAATAATGAAAAGTACAGAGAGCAAGGAGTTAGGGAAATAGATTGGAAGAGAAAAGAAGATGAAGATAAAGAGAATGCTAAGGGTTCTTCTTGAGTATTATATTCTCGCTTTGTTTTTTTTTTCATTTTCTTGTAAGAGCAATGAACAAGCTCAGCATTTCTTGTAGCATTTTTTTTTTTGTATCCATTGATGTAATGCATGTGAAACTTTCTAGGCAGCTTAACCCCCCCCCCCCCCCCCCCCGAGAGGGTTGGCAAGAATATGTAGTAATCTTGATGTAATGCATGTGAAACTCTTGTTATTAATGAAATGTAAATTTAGAGCTAAAAATGTTTTCATATTTTATTTGTGATAAGTTGGAGAATGATAAAATAATATGAATACAAATCCTTACTATATCTCTAAATGAGAATCTCATGGAGCTTGATAATCGCTTTGTACGAAAAGCTGTGTACTTCCAAGCGTTAACACTGCGAATCACCGTGACAATATTCGCTGTGCGAAAACAGCTCGTGCATAACTTTGGACAAGAGCTTGATCATTTGAGCCAAGAATAAATATAACAAATTACTCTCTGAGCTCCATAGTTCAGTTCAACCACTTCGAGGTATGAACTTGATGTATGTGAGCCGAGAACCATGTATAGAGCTCCATACCTCACTCATAATTTATGCGAGGAATTTGAGCACGTCAAGCTATGAGTGATATGCTGTCCATTTTCTTAGTTAAATTAAGAGTAGACGCATGTGAACCATAGGTGAAATTAAGGTCATGTGATACTTAACTTAAATGTACATTTTATCAGTTAGACTTAAGAGATGATTTCGTTCACTAAAAGCGCACATGGTTATCTATGTGCCGAGATTAAACTTTACAATGCTCATTTCAAAGCACTAGATAAGATTCAGTATATTTAATGTATCCATTAGAGAATACTAAATCTCTTGATAATGAAATTAAGATTAATTCAACTTACTTGGCGTAGATTTGAGAAGAAGAGTAACTTGTATGATCCTATGACGAACTGCATGTTTAACCTCAATTCTCCCCAATTTTCCAAAATTGATTCACAACCAAACTAATTTAAGAGCTCAAACCAACCAAATCGATTACTTAAATATTATTGAAATTAGATATACTCTAGTAAATATTTTCTTAAACACCGTTCCCAGAGGACGATAAATTTCGGGATCTCATAATCACATATTACTTCGAACTACGTACACTTGCAGCGAACGCAGAGATACGTAATTTATATTTGTCAATAAGCATGGGAGTGAAGCTTGAAGGAGTAGAGCGCAACCCGTTTCAACGATCTGTCTATGTTTCCTTTTGACTTTCCCATTTTGGGTAGGAGTGTAAGGAGCAAACAAAATGTGTTGGATGCCAGATTGGTGTAGGGTTTTAGTGAATTTTTTATATTCTCCCCCGCCATCTAATTGGAATTTCAAAATTTTATTGTTTAACATATTCTCAGCCATCAATTTGAAAGACAGAAAAATGTTATGTGCGTCAGATTTTTTGATATAAAGGATATAGCCATGAAAATTTGAAAAAGCATCAATGAGTGTAATATAATATTTATATCCGGAAGTTGACATGACAGGTGCTGGACCCCAAATATCAGATTCAATTAGCTCAAGTGGTTTTGTATATGTAGTAGATGTAAGTAGAGGAAGCTTGTGTTGTTTTGCCATATGACATATGGTAAGTAAAATGTGGAGGAACACGAAAAGACAAGAAAGAAGACAGTTTGTACCGTCTAATTTTACTGGAAGCAGATGGTGAATTGCTGTTAGGGCTGGGGCTTCTCCGATCTGTGCAACAGACTGGGTGGAAGACATATTCATTGATGATGCAACCGACGACTTCATGTGAGATCTGCGATCTCACCTTCTATACTCGTAGATGACTGGTCGTGTGACCTCTTTCCACAGAATCAACATTCTCTAGCCTCGCTTTGATACCATAACAGAATAGGCGAGGGATTATGTTTTCTATTATGTTATGCGGTAAGACTGCCTTGTATAAGGAAGGCGAAGGTTACAAATGAACGGAGGAGATGAGTCCATATATAAAGTTACAAATGAACGGAGGAGATGAGTCCATATATATCCTACGGTAAGGTTTAAAAAACAGAATAACAAACATAGACTTCTAAAGGACAGAACAAATCATAAAGGAATGCTGTGAATTTTTTTTTTGTTTTATTTAATATTTATTATATCTGTTATGTATGACTTTGAATGATATAACTTGTATGTTAACTGTCAAATATGATCCTGTGGAATGTGTCTAATGTTGGATTAGTTTTAACAATTCAACTACAACAACTTCTTTGCAACAACTAGTGTGTACCACCAATCTACAAACTATGAAAACTTTAAGAAAGCTAGACACCTCAAACTCAAGACATTACTCAACCAAACATGTACCCATATTTACCGCTCTTTCCCTATGGGCATCATACCTAGACGGGTAGCCCCATCCACCTTGAGACTACATTAGGCCTATCAAGAATTGGTGCCATCATTAACCAACCAATCAAGAATCAATTTAAGAAATAGGTAAAATTAAAATAAGCAACACATTCATATAAATTCATTTCATCAAATATAATTTCAATATTTATATCCCTAGCCTTAATATAAGTATCACATTATTTTTTTCAGAACCACACATCTCATGTTCTTAGTCTCACTAATAAAATAGTTGTTAAGTAATTAAAATAGTTTTCATAGCTCATATAAAATAATAATATAATATCTTAACATTTTGCATCATAAAAAATGAGTGAAATTTATAAATGGTTGCTAAGTCTTAATTTTACAAAATTTACTTAAGTCTTGCACTTTATATAGGTAAGATCAAGGATCATAGGATTCAAGTTAAACTTGTCAATAAGCTCGAGTTGATTACTATGAGAGTCAAGGACCTCTAGCTATTGTCACCATCAATATCAAATATTATATTCTTATTTCAATTTATTATTGTATTAACATATTAAGTTGGCTCTGTTCTTTGTTATGATGTGAGATGTTGGGAACATTTTTGTGTTGAAGGAATTTTATTTTCACTATACTTAAATTTCATTAATATGATCATGTGAACTTTACTGCATGGTCATATTAAGTTCTTTTTAAATAAAATATAAAATATATATTCACAGTGTTCCAAGTCTTCATCCAAAATGAATAATATAGAGCTAAATAAGTATTGTACCTTTATCACTATCTATAATAAAACAAAAATAAGATGAAATAAATGTTAAATGATTCATCGTGCCTCTTCAAGTAGATACTATTGTGACACTCCATGAACTGCTACTTAATGGCAATATTGAGACTCTTGAAATTAACATATAGTAGGTTTATCAAGTCTATTAAATGAATGAAGGATGAATGTATAAAAAGAGTGTGGTTTATAATAATATCATGCTCGTAATATAATAAAATAAATGCACATTCAAGGCTAATCTATGTAAAAGAAGCATTAAGTATAGAAGAGGAATTTCATTCACAAATTGGATTTATGCAAAAACTCTTGAAAATAATAAATAAATTGGATAACTCTATTTTAAATTTATGAAAAAAAGAATATTATGCCATTACTTTAAGATTTAATCACCCGGAAAGGCGTGGGTCTCAGCTACTTTGTTTTCAAAAGAGTGTATAGAAATAACTATGGGGAAATTTATTTGGATTAAGGCTAATTAGGCCAGCTATATCTTTATATTATTGGAGGCTTCTCCGTGATGCCTTAGCAATATATCAAACTTTGTGCTCTAAATGTTTATATATCCCTTCTAAATGCTATTGCTGCTTATCTCATACTGAAACTCTGAACCATTTATTTGTTTCAAGTATCAATGCTGTTCATATTTGGAATATTTTTTGCAATTATGTTGTGTTTTCAACCGAATGTTGTCGAAGAATTTTATTTGGTCATGAAAATCTTCTGGTAATTTTGTTTAAGGAAGGTCATTTTAGAATTTTAATTTCCTTGTTCCATGGTTTAAATGGGAAGAATGAAATAATTGCAAATAGAGAAAATTTTCCTTTAACAACAATAGGATTATGCATAGAATTTTTCATTATATTCGAGAAGCTGGTTGTTTGAATCCGATCATCCTTAGAAACTTTAAAGGTTATCTGAATATGTGCAGTTTTTTGGTAATCAAATGTAAACTCGAAACTTTGATAGATTGTGTTGTCAAATGGATCAAGTCATACCGGTTTTATGAAACTAAATACTGATGGCAGCTTTAAACCGTCTTGCAGTGAAGTAACGGCTGGTGAGCATTATTAGGGATCATAATGTGATGTTATGCTTAGTTTTTATTCTAGTGTTATTGTTGCTTCTTCTTTATAGTTAAATTAAAGGCTTGTTATTGTGTCTCAATTTCTACTTGTCTCAAAGCAATTTGTATGTAAGATAAGCTGCAGTTGCCTTACATGAGATCATAGGGAATTCATAAACATTTTTCTATTGCTCCTTTCTGACTTCTCTCCTATTTTATGGCTACATCATTAGTCTTCTTTATTTATTTATTTATTTACTGGTTTTAAATTACGGTTTTGTCAGCCTGTATTTCCCATGCTGTTGCTTTCGATCTTCTAGAGGTTCTTTTTCTTCGATTGCTTCAATATGTGTTAAGAATTATGGTAAGCATCATTAGTCTTCTTTATTTATTTATTTATTTACTGGTTTTAAATTACGGTTTTGTCAGCCTGTATTTCTCATGCTGTTGCTTTCGATCTGCTTCTTTTCTAGAGGTTCTTTTTCTTCGATTGCTTCAATATGTGTTAAGAATTATGGTAAGAATTGTGTTCTTATGTCTCCATAGGAATCAAGTTCTCAGTTGGATGCTTTATTAGTTGTTGGCATCTATATATATAGTTCATATCTTCCGTTCTTGTTTAAGTTGAATTGATATGTTGCCATTTCTACTTTAGCTTTTTCTATATATTCCTTGTGGGACCGCAAAATTAAGAAATGAAGATTTTCTTCTTCCAAGTCTTCTATCATCTTTCGGTCTCTCGCCGGACTGCGATTCCTCTCGCTCTGTATATATCTATCTGTGCATGTTCAAAATAATGCCCGTTATGGAACCGCAGATGAAATCATATTAGAGAAATGATATTTATGCAAGAATAGGTGCTTTAATATATTGTATACCTAGAAATAACAATAATAAGAATGGAAAATGGTCGTTTTAGGAGTTTGGGAGCTTCCAATAATCACTAGAGGTTCTGTCAAAACCATATGAGATAAGTAGTTTGCTGTAGGGGAGAGAGAGAGAGGGTTAGCCAACCTTCAATCATCGAACCGAGGGCTTATAGAAAGGTCAGAAGAGAGGCACATAGGGATTATAGAGAGCTCAGAGGTGCAAATGGTGTTTTGCAGAGACTATGGCATGTAATGGAAACCGAAATTGTAATTAAAAAATTCAGCAGTTGATAACCTTCATTATGTAAGTTAAGGCGAACATAATGAAGGCAGTTATGTTGCCATGCCTTCATTTCCCAACATACGAAGAAACTTTTGAGTGATCTAGGAATCATTTGAAAGTAAGCCTTGGCGAGGAGAGAAGGATTCATGGTTGTAGCCGCAGTGTACTTAAAATCAATTCAAGTCAATTTGGCTAGCCTTGGAGACATTTCAAGGATTGGATCTCTCCATGAAAAAATTATTTGCATCTCTTTTTATCGTTAGCATAGATCTTTATTTTAATTAAAACATTAAATTTAATTATTTAATGAGGCTAATCCTAGTGAATATTTATACATATAATAATATAACGTGCAATCATTTTTACCCTATGAATTATTTTACTACCTAATAAAAAAGTTTATCTGGATTTTTCAGCTAAACAGAATGTGATTAAGGTAATATGAATCACTAATTGTAATCACATGGGCTAGAAGAGGCTCTATTATTTTAAGAGTTTCTTCGTTGGAATAAAGTTCCCATAGCTTTCAAAGCAATTGTCATGGTGTGCAGCATGATGATGGGCATACGACCTTAATTATGCAGCTATTTTATAATCAATTTTGTCTAATAAAAATTAATTAAATACTAGTTAAGCAGAGCTAAGCTTTATTTAACAATTAATTAAATACTGCAGACTCTTACTTTGTCAAGCTGTTGTTAGGATGTGCCGACAAGATGAAGCCATTGGAGCAGCAGCCCCGCTTTGAATATCCTTAATTAAATATAGAAAAATGTTATTTAAAGTCTCTTACGGCTCTACACGCAAAAACAAATTTAATTAGAATTTTTGTGAATTTTTTTTTTTTTTTTTAAATCTTTCTGTCTCATAATCCTTAAATATATGTTAGAAAAATGCTTTGATAACTCTTTTTTATCCTTTAAAAAGATTTGATTTGTGGAATAAAGTGTAAAATTATAAAAACAATACATTGGCTACAAATAATTCTATGTTTATATTCAAGGAATTTAAATGCATTGACTTATTTTTTTAGATATTCTAATTAGTTGTAGCATCACTATAAAGAAAACTAAAATATTATCTAATTTTTATATTTAGCACTAAACTTAATATATTATAGAGATACCATAATTTCTTATATGAGTTTATTTTATAATTTTGACTTGTATTTGTAATAAAGTATCATACTTTATATGCTTAGAGATTTGATATAAGTATAAAAAAAAATAGTGCCACTTCTCCCCGCCTTAGGAAGGAGAATGAGCTGCACGTAAAAAGATAACAAAACAAAAAAAGGGTGCGAGTGCGGTGCACTTGCCCATATCTCGCGAGCAGGGATGGGATGTGGGGATTGCGCTCTGTTAGCTAAATGTTATTCTAACATGATTGAATTTGCTGATGATTGTAGTCTTAGATATTATAGTTCTTTGTCAAATTGTTGTAAGTTATTCAAAATATGATTAAAAAATGACTATTTAATGTTGTATGCTTTGTCTACACTATATTGATTTCTTTGGATACAATGAGGATGTCACTTTAATATTCAACTATATTGAGTTTAATCCTCGTGCGCGTTCATGCGTCAAGTTTAGAAAGAGACTGCACACACATTCTCTAGACCAACTATTATGGTAGAAGGATCCCCTTACTTTCATCTCCCATCAAGCCACCTTAGAAGGCTTTCGCTGAATTATGTATTGATTTTTTGCGTTAACTCAATTCTTTGGTCCCTTGGTTTATTCTTTTGGAAGCCTCTCATGATTTTTGAGTAAAGAAGGAACTTCAAATGACCACAAAGACACAATCAACCAAACAAGTTAACTATTTTGCCGTTGTTGATTCCTAAAGTCCCTTTGCCTTAAGGGTGAGTCAAGACATGATGCTGTGTTGAATGCAGTATGTATTATAAGACCTCGTTATTTATCTTGCATTAATTATTATATATATAAAATAAGAAAATTAAGAATATGCGATTCTAGAACTATAGGAAAATAGATTCATTTATATGACGGTTTGATTGCTGCCCGATCGATCGATTCAATGGGATCAACCTATTTCTTTTTCTCTTTCTGTATCTCTTTTTTTTCTCTTCAAATCTGTGGGTGGTCCGTTAACGCGGTTGCTTCCTTCCAATTTCTCTCTCTCAACAGTCAATAAGCAGAAGCATACCGCAGCCATTGACGTTGACGTGAACGGCGCAGTGATGGGGGCGAAAAAAAATGCTTAAAGCTCCCATATCACATCTCATACGAGGGGTTTGAGATTGGTTCAATGCATTTTTTTTTTCAGGGCCTGTAAAAATTAAAAAAAAAAAAAAATTTTCAAAGCAATTGTTATGAACATCAATTTAATATAATTTTAAAAATAATATTTATATTATTTTAATATAAATAAATAAATATTAATAAAATAATATTCAAAATTTATTGAATATATATTTTTTAAGATAATGAATCTAAATAATATTTCTTTTTTAAGTATTCTAATGTTAGTGTAGCATCTTGACAAAGTATAAACTTATTTAGCACGTGCTATAAATACAATTTATTGACATAATAAGAAAACAAAAAAAGCCTTTCTAAAATAAAATGCATATTTTAAAAATCTTAAGATAAATAATTATGTTAGACACGGCCTTTTATATATATAATATTTATTTATTTATTTAATACCGAATATTATGAATTAATATTTATTTATATTAATAATAATTTAAAGATACTTTAAAATATTTGTGATTAAATAATAAAAAAGCATTTTTTTCTTCTCCTTAAAAGGCATACCGATTTAATTATAAAACACATAGTTTTTAGGAAATTGATTTTTAGACTCATAATCTGTCTAATAAGTGATGAGCAATATTGAGTGTGATGCAATATAAATATTTAATAAAATAAATATTAATAAAAATATAATATAATGTTGCTCGCATATTATTGGATGATTTTTTGAGTATTATATTAGTGGGTGTGGGTAGCATTATTTTAATTTTTACACTTATTGATGTACATCAAAATTAAAAACATATATAAAAAAGGAGTAAAGAAATTATTTGATCTTATGCGCAGAGCAACCGATCGAGTGAACGGCATCATCTCTAACAATGATTCGAAAGACAATTGTTTTGTTTGTTCCAACGAATTCTAAGAAAGTTGATGGTTTTTTTTGAACTAAAACCTAAGAGTCTTAAAATAATTGTTAAAATTTTCAGTAAAACTATCAAATAAGCAATTTATACTGTAATCAGATTAATTTAGACTCAAAATTTTCAAATAATTTTCATAACAAATTGCCCAAAAATAAAAAATGATAGTAATTCTGTATATTATTTGTAATATTTAAAAATAAAATAGGTTTATTTTCTTAAAGAGAGAAATATATCCGTCGCTGAAGCCCACTCCGCCATCTCGCTTATAATCAGTTCTCGCCCTCTGTTCCAATAGCCCTATCTGCTCAGCTCTCTCCCAATAAAAAAAAAAATGTAAAAAAAAAAAAGAAATTAATGCTGGAAGACTAGCAGCAGAGGAGATCGATGGTTATGATGAACGGGTTTGATCTGAGCACGTCATCCGAGTGTTGGAGCAACGTGGAGCCGGCCGGAGAGGGCGAACAGCTGATCGGACGGCGGGCGCGCGGGAGGCCGCCGGGATCGAAGAACAAGCCGAAGCCGCCCATAATCATCACGCGGGAGAGCGCCAACACGCTGCGGGCCCACATCCTCGAGATCTCCGCCGGCGGCGACGTCTTCGCCTGTGCCGCCGCCTACGCCCGCCGCCGTCAGTGCGGCATCTGCGTCCTCGCCGCCTCTGGCTCCGTCTCCAATGCCAGGATCCGCCAGCCTGGCGGCGCCGCCGTGTCCCTACCCGGCCTATTCGAGATCCTCTCCCTCTCCGGATCCTTCCTCCCGCCGCCAGCCCCTCCCGCCGCCACCTCCCTCGCCGCCTTCCTCGCCGGCGGCCAGGGCCAGGTAGTCGGCGGCTCCGTCGTCGGTTCCCTCATCGCTGCCGCGCCCGTCATCGTCATTGCTGCTTCGTTCACGAACGTCGCCTACGAGAGATTGCCGGGGGAAGACGAGGAGGACGGGCCGCCGCCGGCGCCTCCTCCGCCGCCGGAGATGCAACTGAACGCCACTCTGCCCTTTTCTTATTTGCCGGTGAGTATGCAGAGCGGCTTGCCTCATTTCCCTTCTTGATCCTCTCTCTCTCTCTCTCTCTCTCTATCTGTCTGCGCTCTACGAAAAATCGGAAGATTTTCCCATTCACGGCTTTGGAAGGAATTCCAATGGTTTTCTTTATTTTTGAACTCTATTTATTTATTAATATATGACGAATTTTAAGTATTAGTTCTGAGCTTAAATCGAAGTCGATGATGAGCTTAAAATAATGAAAAACAAAAATAAATTAAATGATAATTTTTATAATTTTTTTTGATACAGCAAACCCTAAAATAATATGCGAAAGATGAAGAAGAGGTCATTGAACTCATCATCATCTCTCTCTTAATTTATGACTCAAATCCTTAGAAATACACCCTTTGGTTCGGGATTCGTTTTCCAATTTTGAGCAAATATTACAAATTCGGGACAAATATATTTATATATTTATATTAATAATAAAAACTGTTGGAACATCATATAGAAAAAATATAAAATATTCTTTATTTTACAAAAAAAAATATATTTTCCTAAAGAATTTAAGAGTCAAAATTATATTTAATTCTGATATTTAATATTTTTTTGGGAGCTAGATCGGTCACAAAAATTTAATATTAAATTTATTTTTGAATTAGTAACCTTTGATTATGTAAAAATTTATTAAAAATTCATAATAATTTAGAAAGAAATGTTAAAAATATTTAATGAGGTATTGAAATATTTTTCTTTTTTGATGCTATTATTATTATTTAATTAAATTTAAATATAAAATTAATATTTATATTATAAAATTTAATTAAAAGCAACTTTCATTTTGATAAGAAAGAGAAATTAATTAATAAATGTGCTAATGATATTTAGTCATACCATGTGCTCGCATTATTGCCAGCAAGGCTTCCGGATTTTCCTGATCATGTTTGTCCATAGCATTCTAATTAGTAAGATATACATATTAGTTCTTAAATAGCATCATGTTATTAGTATTTTAGACGCATTTAGTAATATGATTAATATTTATAATCTTAGAAAGAAAGAGATTATGTTATACATGATTATATATTTACTTCATATTTCAAATTTATTTCTAATGAATAAATGTATTATTTTTATTATTATTTAAAAAATACAATCAAGTAGACTTTAACATAAAATATGAAGTACAATAGTTAAGTGGCATAATGTCAATATCTACTCATATATTTGGAGAATATAGAAGTCTCAAATCGTTCAAAATGGTCAGCTCAACTCAATCGCGACATCCTAAAGAGTACGGAAATCCGGCCGGCGCTCTGGCAAGGTGACTTTATGTATGAGAAAGCTGGAAAACAATATAGAACACATTATGGATTTCACTCAAATGATCTGGAAACTGAAACTTGTAAGCATTCTATCTATAGTTTTGCTAGAACTTCATATACCTCAATTCTGCTCTGATACACATTAGGCTATAATTAAGATTAAAGGTGACTCACCAAGATAAGGAGAATAAGTTAAACTATCCTCCAATTAACCAAAATTTGATAATACACCTTTTATGTCCCCATAATTAGCTTAATCATGAAATTTATTAGGGTTCATCACACATTAGGCTAATTATAACTAATGAAGAGGGAGAAAGAAGGTCTGGCCAAAGCTTAATTATTAAGCAAGTTTTATTAAGAGCAATAATGTTGCTTAATATACTTTCCATAAATTTTAAAATTAGGTTTCTATATTCAAGGTTTAGAAAGCTAAACTATAAGACTCATCAATTGCTTAACCCTAATCTTTCAAGAGAAGAGAGAAAGAGCTGGTTGGAACTCAATATTTTATTACCATTGCAAAAATAGCCTAGCTTATCAAGAAATATTGGATATCGTTCTTCGAATTATAGAAGATGCTTTTAATTATGATCTAGCATCCTATAATCACAATTTACTCGTTAAGCAAGTAAAGATGTTCTTAGGTAGATTGTATCAAGCAGATTTGATTGATCACAGATGGTATCCACTGCCTCCAAAGGTTCGGTGGGCTATTTAGAGTGGATGAAGCATCATTTAATCATTCTAGTCGAAAATCATCCAGCGAGGATTTTTAAACTGTCTCATTTATTTGATCAAGATGACGAGCCTCCAATCAAATCAATTTGGGTGGAATTTTCAAAGCCCCACATTCGTCTCTGCAATGATTTCACACTTCGCTCTCTCAGCTCAATATTAAAAAAATCTCTAAAGTTAATGTAGCAAAGAAGAGTTCATTAGCTTGTGTTATATGGTTGAACAAGCCATTATGGACCCCAACTAGTGCAAATATGGATTGGCACTAGTTTCTACAACTTACTCGTTGCTAGTATATTCATGCTAGTTTTTATTCTCCTCCTTTTTTTCGTGAGAAGATTGTCGTCAACCCAAACCTTAGGGACAAAGTTTTCATAAAATTTACCAATCTCATTAAATTTGGTGCATTAGTTAGGTTTGGACAAGAACGATAAATAAATTGGTTTTTGTTCTGGTTCTTGGAAAATAAGTTGAAGTTATCCGAAAGAGTGAAAACATTTACTTGTAGGAAAAATAAATATAACCACAATTGTAGTTGATTTATCAAATTATGGACTTATTTTCTAGAATCACATGCACCAAGGTTGCACAATGCCTCATGTCAAATTGGATTATTGGTCTACACTTAGTATTATTTATATATTTTGATGTTTTTTTTTTCTCATCGATCTAGCTTATGCATTCAATTGTACTCTAAATTATAATTCTTTTTTTATTTTGTTTAAGAATATGACTATATATAAGCAAATTTAATAAATAGAAATATAAGTAAATAAACACACACACACAAGGAAACCACAGAGGCTCAGAGGTACTAATAAAAGGGCAAAAGTTTCTCGACATAAAACATTTGAAGACCTCTGACCAATGATGCTCATAATATATTTTTTTTTTTAGGAGGACAATTTCAAAGGTTTAGTAGGATGAAGTGCATGCACCTAATCGATCATTTGACAATAGAGTTGAAGAGAAGACAATCAAGACACCTATGAAAAATATCAAGAAAGCCATGAAAGAAGACTTGGCTGAGAGGCAATCCCTCAAGCAAAGAAAATGAATCATTGTAAAAGGAAAATAAAGCAGTCATATAAAGGAAGAGTCTAACTAAATAGTGAGTAAGGCACTTAGCTTTAGTCTACTAATTTAATCACTTAACCAACCTCCCCGACTTCATATTTGAGTGATAGTACTGCTCAAAAATGCAATAAGAAATGTCTTGAGCAACCGTTGCTTGGGCTATGCTCCAAAAATTTTATCAGGAAAGTGCACTTTCTACAGTGGCATGTGCTAGTTTGGGAGCAGATGATGCTGCAATCTTGCCACTAGTCAAAATGGGATTGGTTGAATGGCTATCAACTAGTTTGTTAAACCCTTAAATCTAAGCATTTTAATATTTTGCCTTTGGTCATTAAACCAATTAGAATTACTATTGTTCCCTTATGGCTAGGTTATGATTAGCTATTTTATGATGTACTCTGGTCTTTTAGGCACAACTTGGTATTTATTTTTCTATCAACTAAAATCTTTTATTTTGAACTCTCTCTCATATCTGTGTGCTACTTCCCACTTCTTATCCATAATATTTATCCTACGGATCAGTCGGTTAAGGCGCATATCACTCGAGAAGAGCTGCTCCTCCATCACTTCAATGTCGCTCAAATTAGCCCCCCATTTCGCCATTTATTTTAATTCATCTTCTCAATGATGCAAAAAAGATTTTTCCCTTTCATAATTTCATGCACTATAACACTTTTGTTATATATTGAAATCAAGACTAAGAGATTCAGTTTTCTGAATCAGCTTCGAGCACAAGCGACACAAACACTATATGTTCACAATCAATCACGCATATACCTATCTGGCTAAAGTGCCCTTTCCCAATTTATACTTACATGATACTGCAAGCATTAGGGTTTTCATCACTTAACCACTGAGGTGCATGGGTGCAGTGAATGAAATATGGCACCGCAGCATCTCTGCTCTTCAGCCCTACAACTTGCTCTTCAACATTTTTCTCCTCATCCTTATTTTTCTGAACAGTAATTTTCCCTCTCTTGCCTGCTTTCTTGTAAATGTATTCCACCAACTGTTCCTCTCCTACTGTCCCATCTACAGTGCAAGTCTGGTCTTCCCTATTCATTTTCACACTATGAACACCTGCCATTGTAATTAATTTTATAATTATTTACTAATAAGCGAATATTAATATAACTTATTTTGGATCAAATGAAATGACCTCTGAGCTTCAGCAAGATGTTCTCCAAATCATTTTCACAGTTCTCACAGTGTAGGCTGAGCTTTATGACTGTAGATCTCACAACAACCTGATTATCAAGAGCAGCAGTGTAACAGGTTAAGTCTCATAATTATTTATAATTTAAGTGAGAAATTAATCACCTCTTTATTCTTAATTTTGTCGGCCTTCTCTTCTTTAATCTCCTTGGGTTTAGGGGATAGCCACTCAGCTTTTTTCTTAGTCTTCTTCTCAATTACTTGGTGCATCTTCCTTGCGTCAAAGATTCCTTTTACTGTGACCTTACCACTCTCCACATCAATGTCAACTGTCTGCACTCCTGCACAAAGTGCCAATTAAATTTTTACATATTATCTAATCAGTTGATGCTATAATGGCATAATTACGGATTTATATACATAAGGAAATACTGCTTACCTTGTGTTCTTAAGATTGGCTTCTCAACAGAGCGAGCGCATTCGTTGCAGTGTAAATTGAGCTTATAAACAGCTGTTATAACTTGTTCATTTCCCTTAACTTTATCCTTGTTCTTTTCACTTGCCGCCATTGTCACTGCCTCAAGCTGCTGAAGCTTGATGGAAATATAGCACAGCGTGTGCATTTGCTTTAATCTTTGGTAGAAAAATTATCTGTACTTGAGATTCAAATAAGGGTACGAGAAAAAGAACAGATGGAGGGTGGTTGAGTTCCTATTTGAGGATGATGGCGACAATATTCTCTGAGTTAGAGCTACTAATTCGGACATATTTTCTTTATGGGTGGGCAGTAGTAGTAGTAGTAGTAGTAGCAGGTGGAAGCCAAGTTCCTCACGAAAGCTGGCGTTAGCTCCTATAAATAGATGAATAAATAATTATAAAGGATTCACTCATATAGAAATGATGTATCCACTCATTGACGCGGAGCTCAGTTTCACCTGTCCTACATGATTACGATTATTGAAATTACACTTATTTATATTAGTGGTTCATCCTTGGAATAACATATTATATGCTTCCTAGTTGGCCAATTGCCATAGAAGCGTTTTACTGCAACATCTCCGAACCATTAATCATAGGAGGTGATTGGAGCTTAAGAAATTTTATCATTAATCAAGTTAAGTATTTTATTAACCTGATTAATAATGTGAGTCTGCTAAACTGATGATCACAGCATAATATATGCAGTATAGTACAACACAAAAACAGAGTGCGGAACAGTATCCATCCATTCATTCATCTAGAAGCAGTAAGTAAAAGACATACACCTCTGAAAAGAAGACATAAAATATATCCATATATGATTACTTATTAGAGACTTTAATAAAACTGTAAAGAATAACTCTCATCTAGCTGAAACAGAAGAACACTCAAGGATGAAGATCGCCACAGCTACTCAGCAACACCGCGCTTCACGTCCTCTTTAGTCTTCTGCAGCTCCACGAACAAAGGTTCTTCAAAGAAACATAAATCTGATATTGCCGGTTTCGCAATGCTATGACCCCCTCAAAAAAAAAGAGAAAATATTACTTGGATAATAAGTATAAGTACATTTTAGGCTTACTAAAATGCATTTATTTAAATTACATTCATATTTAACTTTAAGCATTAAATGAATAGTAAAGTCAATTAAAATAGAAAGTGACCACTGCAAGTATTGAAAAACATTGAAAATAAGTATTTGAACTAATACTATAACACAACAACTAAACATATGCAATATGAACTGAATTTACAAGTGAAATGAACTGAACTGAAATGTACTTCATAATCATGCAAAACCAATGTGCCCAATGCACCCACAACACATATGAGCCCAACGCTCCCGTACTCATATACATATACACATATATACACATATTTATATACATGTGCCCAACGCACTTCAAAATAAGTGAGCTCAATGCTCCCGAAGAGAAATGAGCCCAACACTCCCGAAAATATATGTATGTATATGTATCATGCATATCCGAAAATATATGTATGTATTTGGGTAGATGCTTTAAGAAATAAAATAAAAAAAAAGCATAAGATGCATAATGTTAGTTAATATATCAACTTCTGAAGGTTCATTAAAAACAAACAAATTGAACACTTAAAAGTCATGTGAGGCCTTAATGGGATATTTTGATTTTTGGCAGTACAAACTTATCAGTATAAATGCAACAATCTCAAAGTCTTGTGTATATTATGAAAAATTCGAAGGGAGTGTTTCAAATGGTTGATCTACTCAATAGTAAAGGCATTGTTTGCAAGTTCAAATGTTATCTCTGTGATGATAGTGTGGAATCCCATAAATATCCCTTCTTTAATTGTTATTTAACATTTAAGTTGATGAAGGATATCATTCCCAAACCCTAATTCTTTATGCTCTCCCCTTCTCTTCACCAAATTATCACTCGTAGTGAGAGTATTTCTAATATTTGGTAGCAGAATACTTACTTGCTTTTGATAAATATTTTAGTGCATTTTATATGAGAAGAACACAATTTTCTAATAGTTTCGAACATCTATAAGTGTGTTGTGACTTGCTATTAACCTTAAGCACAATTTCCCGTTTATGGAAGTTTGTGCTCTCTCGTTCTTCTCTAATTGATGGTTGACCCTTCCATCTATGTGCATTCTTTTTTATGGTACCTCTTTGACTATTACTATGATATTTTTCATGTGCTTAGGGAACTCTGGCTTGATGATAACTTATTTCAATTTTGTATTTGTTAAAATATCTTAAAATAGAAATAATTCATAATATTATTTTTCTTATTTGTATTTGTTAAAACTAATTTTTATTTAAAAACTAACGTTTAAATTTTATCAATAATAATAATAATTTCTTAAGGTAAATTTTATAATAATAATAATTATTGTTATTTATAAGAAAAATGCATTTGTAATTGATCAATATTTTTTAGTTAATTAAATATTCTTAGTTAATTTATAATTAGAGAGGATATGGAAATGGATGGATGTATTTCAATAATAATTTGATAGATTTTACTATACTTAGAGTTATAATATACATATTAAAATAAGAATAAGATAATATTATATACATTTTTTTTTTTTTTTGAATTTGTGATATATAATAATATAAGTATAACCTTTTTTTGTGGAGAAGTTCAAAATGATTATGTGAGAATAAGATTTGAATTGTTGATTTGTAATTAGCTCATTTATATATACATTAAAATGTGAATGACATAATAATTTTGTGTAAATATATAATTTGTTCAATTTAAATTTTTTTTGTTTGCACTAATATGTAAAAAAATTTAATTTTTATTTTATTTTATATTGAATATAATTACTTATAAAATAGTGTAATCCTATTTTCTAGATAATAATTGGATCAGTCAACTTGATGGGTGAACTATTTGTGATAGGTGAAGTGATCGCGGTCACCAGCAAATTGTCCGACGTCGCACGTGGAGGAATCGATATTGGAGGGTGGTGCGGTGGGCACGTGGCCATACTTTTTTTTTTTCTTTTATCTTTAATTTTTCGATATTTAATATATAAATCATACAAAAACTGTTAAATTTTAATTAGTAAAATATAAAATTTGTATTAAAATGATATCTAACATTTAAGAATGCAATAATTATGTTCAAAAACAGACTATTCGAGCAATGATCTAAACTTCATTACATCATCAACGATTAAAAGCAAACTCTTCAAGGAGTCGGCATATCCCACTTTGTTCTTTACGGCCTATTTGAGTGATGTTTGGGTGCACCGAAAATATTGATCATATTGTTTTGGGCTGAAACAAGGCGCACTCAGGCACCCAATACTTATCTACTACGTGTCTTGGGCCTACTATCACATTGTTATTCTGCTTGGACACGTCCAAATGTCTGACCTTCGGCTGTTGCCTTCCAATTGTGAAGACCCACTTAAGTAGTAATAAGTGAAACCCTTAAACATCGAGGCGATTTTTCAGATAATAGTGGAGTTTCTGATAAGAACTCCAAAGTTAAGCGTGCTCAGGTGGGAGCACTCCCAGGATGGGTAACCTACTGGGAAGTTATCTTCCGAGGGCAAAACCTTGATGCCTTTCTGGCCAAAGCGGACAATACCTTGGTGCTTAAAAGTTTGGGCTGTTACACCAATGGATGTCTGTCACACCCTGCGCTAGCTCCTAAGCATGCTAGAGCATGTTGAAGCGCCTGGTTAGATCTTGATGTGATTTCAAGCTCATCTCATGTCTGGTTGGACTCTGATTTACTCACGATCTCTCCATGATCACCCCCAAAGCACTTCATATTCTACTACATAACAAATACTTATCTTACATTATTGTTTTCATTATTAATATATATAATATTTTATATAAAAATTTAATTTTGCATATTATTTTGTGTGCCTAATTTGATTTTGCTAATATATTATATATTTAGGCTTAAGCAATGCTTTGTTAAATTTTAAGCTAGCATAAGTTGAATATAAGCTAAAATCATAAATGAACAGAGGGGTTTAATGATTGTCTACATGATATATAAACTCTATAAATTTTCTTATAATGAAAAGTTTCATAAAAGAAATATTTGAACTTGGAATTTAAAAGCCTATATCAATGGAGATTATGAAAAAAATATTATTTGTCTTTTAAATCACTCAATAGTAAATTTAATATTGATGAGTTAATAAAATTATTTATTTGAGAATTATGTATCATCAAAACCCAACTAATACTTTGAACTCTAAAAATATTCAATAATACACCCATCTAATCAACTTAATCTAGGAGTGAAATTCAATACTATTTACAATTCAATAGAAATATATTTTAAATCTCTTATTTGTTTATATCCTTATTATAGTGTATTAATGATTATACTATGAAAAATAGTGTGGCAATATTCTTGATATATGTATATATATATATATATATATATATATATATATATATATATATATATATATATATATAATATTTTCATTCGAGCGGGCAATTTCTCAAATTTTGAGAAAATCAAGCACGTCTGCTATTATCATAATTTAAGTTCAAACATTGTCATTCAGGAATTATTTTACTTATGCTAACCCCCTTGTATGCATAGTCATAGTCTCCTTATATCTTCACAGAATAGTATGATAGCGAACTAGCCCCGCCCTTATTACATTCTGTACTGAATATAAATACTTCTCATTAAACTCCATTTAATTCAATCAATTCAGATTCATTATCTATTTTTGAAAGTATCTCATGTAATGACATTAAACCATAACTAACAGGGTAAAAACTAGTATGGTTAAATTTGCGGAGCAAAAACGTATAATTGAATCAGCATATATAAATTTAGTTCATGACATCTAGGGTACGTGTTTTCTTTAGCTAGATTGACTTCTTGTGAATCTGTGCAAAATTTCCTTATTAAAAAAATACCGAGGGAAAATAAAGATATTCTTATTATCATATTTCTAATTCTCTCTCGCCCTATTTCAATATTACTAAAAATAGAATGATGATTTTGATGGTGAAGAAGCTAGTAACGATAATGATAGTAATGATGATCGTAATTGTGAGATAGTGATAACTATAAAAATAATAATAATAGTAATAATAATAAGAGTAATAATAATAGTAATAATAATTGATATTATTATTATTTATATTTATAAGATAAAAAAAATAGAAATTCTTATGGAATGGTAGAAAGTAAGAATATAATAATGATAATAATAATAATATTTTATTATTATTATAATCACTATTTATAAGAGATCTTACACATACATAAAAATATTATTTTTATTTTTAGAGTTTAATAAATAAAAGAAAATAAAATTATTATTTGGAATGATAATTTATGCAACTAATTTATTTTATAGAAAAATATTATAATATTATTAATATGATAATAATAATAGTATGATTATTATTATTATTATTATATGAAAATAATAAATACACTTATTATTAATATTATTTTTGGTAAAAAAAAATATATTATAATAATAATATTTTGATATGTATGATAATAATAGTATCAAAAGATAGTATATTTTTATTATTATTATTATTTAGAGAATAATAATGAGAGAATATTATAATATAGTAGGAGATATTATAATATTATTTAAGTAATAATATGATAATAATTATAATATGATATAATATCATATTATATAATATATATATATATACAATATTAGTGGTTAGTTAATTAAGATTGTTATGAGTCAAATTAAATTAAATTAATATTTTTTATTTTAATCATTTGTCCAAATAAATTTTCTCCCACTCTTTTTTTTTTCGAGTTTTTGAGGGCTCTTTTCTATTCAAAGGGAGTTCAAAGGGATGAGGCGATATCAAAGTGTCCGACAGCGTTCCGGCAGAGTTTCTGCAAGTTCTGGTTGTGGCACGAGGGGCGGTGGTTCGCCGGGGAAGAAGTAAGAGAAGGATTTGAGGTTTGTCGAGAGGTGGCAGTGGCTCGGCGAGGCGTCGTCGTATGGAGGTTTAGGAGAGTCGAGCGAGGTGCCGGCAATATGTCGGGAGGTCAAGACGGAGAGGCACGAGGCGGTGGTTGGCCGTGGAGGAGGAGAGGGAGGGGAGAGGGGAGGAGGCTAGGGCTTCGCTGTGGGGGAAGGGGGATGCTGCTTAAGAGCTTTTGGAGAGGTTGCGGAGAGGAGGAGAAAGGTTGGCGGCGGCTGGAGGTGGAGATCCGGCGGCGGTTGGAGGAAGAAAAGGGAGTTTGAGGTGTGGTGGAGAAGAGGGAGATATGGGGGGTTTTATAGGGGAACGAGAGGGAAGGGAAGGGGGTGCCTGGCCGGACCAAGCAGGGGGTGGGCAGGCCGGGTAGGTGGGGCGGCGTGGCCGCCCCTAAGGGGGAAGGAGGTGGGACCGGCCTCCTCTTTGCTTGTTAGGACAAGCAAATTTACGAAAGGAGTGGGAAGGAGGGGGGGAAGAAAGTGACGAAGAAGGATAATGGAAGAGAGAAAAAAATATTAGTTAAAAAATTAATTAAAAAAATTGATTTAAATTAATATTATTTTTTGGTTATTCCATTTTCAAAGTTGACAAAAATTTATCCGGAGATTCGTCTTTAATGAGATGAATCGTACTCAAATAAAAAATTTATAATTAATAGTTATATTTTATTTTTTATTTATTTTGAAGATAAAAATTTTAAAATTAATTACGGGCACTCAGAATTTGACAAATTTTTTTGTATAACCTTATTTTATTTTTGTGAATCGAGCTGCACAAAAATTATTGAATCTCAATTTATATTTAATTTTCATAATTTTTCTTATTTAAAAAATTCAATAATTAATATGGGATTATGGGTTTGTCGGATCACCTCTAAACTCAAGCATTATGATCACGAAAATATACTTTTTCCAATGTTATGTTTTGTTTGATCTAATTTTGAACTTGCACGAGACCTGATTTTATCATGATTTAATCAATATTTTGATTTTTTAAAATTTGAGTTGTTATAATATAGACTTTGCACTTTTTGTATCGGAGGTTGAGGTTCCAGTTTACTTGAGAGAAAGTATGGAGAGCTCAGAGAGTGAGTATTTGAAGAAATATATGGATGAAGAAAAGAAATCTTTTTAAGAAAGATGAATATAAGTGTACGCACAAAAGAGGGATTAATGGTAAAAAAATTTGTGCGATGAGAATTGATAGACTATGATAATGTTGTTTCCCAATAATGAAACATCACAAATTTTGTGTTCAAAGTAAAAAAAATGTCTAAAGTGATTGCACAAATTTGAGAAAGTGTTACTTTATTCTAAAATATCTTTCAAAAAGTATGAATGATTAAGATTTAGAATTTAAAATATATATTTTTATAGGCTTCACAAATAAAAGTAGATTTAATAATAATTTTTTATTACACTTAACTCTCTAAACCTTAATCATCCATATTTTTTAGGATATATATGAGATATATGTAACAAAACTCTTTTGACAAAATTGTTTGATTCAAACAATCACCACATTTAGTAATATGTAATGACGGGCATCATTACGAAATCCATTTAAGCTTGAATAGGTCATTAAGGACCTAATACTTTTGTCAAAACACTCTCCCAAAATTTGGAATAAAAGTATCTAAGGAAAATATTTTTGTAATTATTTTATTAATTTTATTAATCAAATAAATAAATGAGAAAATTAATTTGATCTCCACCATAAAAATAAAAATATTTTTAAATTATCGCCCCCAAATTTGTTACGAGTAAATGCTTCACAATTTTTGGACTCAAAACACGGAGGTAAAATGTGCGAAGTAAGAATTGAATAAATCAAATTTATGTAATAATTAGGATTTAATTATAATTAATTCCTGCAAATGATGCCATGCAACAGATGGGACCCCGAACCGCACCGCGGAACGACTCAATCAAGGTCATCTATTTAAATAAAATTAGGTTGTCTTTATTAAATCTAGAACTGCGAGCTGATCATGTTGGATCTAGCAGCAAATCCAACAGCCAGTATTAATTCATGTGCGCCTTCATCTCCACCGAAGCATGCGAACCTTGTCGGGTCTCTATTCGTGGTAGGTGGCTTCCGCAAGCCATGTTAGGCATCCTGCCGCAGCATTGCACGGGATTCAACGTGTTCATGCAGTGTACCAGACACAGTTAGGGCACCGAGTGCACTAGAGGGGAGCTTACATGGTAGTAGACTACCCTTGCCATAGCCGTCGAGCTTCGCCACCTCATCATACAAGAGAGGCTTGGCTGGGCTACAAATATCCATTGACCCCATGCTCAAATCCCACACCTTCCCACAACTAGGAAATCTCTCCCGAGCTTCCTACCCATCATCTCAATGCCACCTCGAATCGTTGTCATTATCTCCACAGGTGGGGTGGGACAACTCAGGCCCATCCCATCCAATGACAGGCTCCCTTCTCCTTAAAAGACCCTCCCTTCAGCTCCATTCCTCATTTTTCTACTGAAGTTGCCGAAGGAACTCAAGCTAAGGTGTAACAATCATAAGTTGTTACTTAGCTTAATTGCATCATAATTATTATTCTATTGAGTTTATCTAGTCATTAGAATCAATCCCCGAAGATTTGGAGCGATTCAGAGCTCAATTTAATATTTGGACTATTTTAATAATATTTAATTAATTAGAAAATTGAGATATTTAATTTGACCTCGAAATCAAAATCCAACATCGCCATTATGCTCGTCACCCCCAAATTAGCTAAATGTGATATTTTGGACGCATTTGGAAGTCGTCGTATTTTCACGTATAATTTAATATAATTAAATACTCCAAAAAATAAAAAAATTAAATACTCGTCGGAATCGAAATCCGACATTGCCGTTGGATTCCTCACCCCCAAATATTTAGGAGTGAATTTTTGTGATTTTTCGGATATCTTTTATAAAATATGATTCCAGAGATTAATTAATTTAATTTATTTAAAATCATTTTTTATTTTTTTCCTCATTTTTCCTCCTTCTTCCTTGGTTGGGACCCATAACAATCCCATCTCTACTGTATTTCTGAGCTTCTTTTCCCTTTAGCCCCCTGCCATGCTCAGCCTCCCATCTCTTCTCCACCTCCTGCCATCCCCTTATCTCCACAGGTGGGATGGGACAACTCAGGCCCATCCCATCCAATGACAGGCTCCCCTTCTCCTTAAAAGACCCTCCCTTCAGCTCCATTCCTCATTTTTTCTACTGAAGTTGCCGAAGGAACTCAAGCTCTCTCCCAGCCCCCATTATCCGCTGTGCTAGCTCTTGAAGAGAAACTGTAACAACCCAAGGTTATTACCCAGCTTGATTTTAGCTTAACTATATCTTAATTTAGTTCATCCAGTCATTAGATCCAAACCCTGAAGGTTTGGAGCAATTCAGAGTTTAATCCAATATTTTAAATTATTTTTATTTTTAATTAATTAGAAAATTGAGGTATTTATTTTGACCTCGAAATCGAAATCCAACTTCGCCGTTGCGATCGTCACCCCCAAATTAGTTAGGGATGATATTTTGGACTCGTTTGGAAGTCGTCGAATTTTTCATTAATATTTTAATATAGTTAAATACCCCAAAAATTAACATAATTAAATAATTATCAGAGTCAAATTCCGACTTTGCCGTTGAATTTCTCACCCCCAAATTAGTTATGAGTGAATTTTTGGGAATTTTTGAAGTACATTTCAAAAATCTGAATTTTAAATAATTAAGGAAAATAATTAAGCAATTATCCGATCATTAATTTGCAATTTCTCTCCCTCTCCCTCCTAGCTGGCATCTAGATTTCGGCTGGCCACTCCTCTCACCTCCTTCCCTCCATGCTTTGATGTGAGGTTACATCCTCATCTCCTCATCCTAGCTCCCTAGCCTCTCTAGCCATGATGAAGCCTACTCTCCTTCTCCTCCTTTAAAAGAGAGCTCAGCCCATCTTCTTCTCATTGCTGAAATTTTCTTCCCGTCTCCTCCATTGCTGCACCTTGAAGAAGAAGCTCATCTCCAAAGTCTTGTAGGAAGTAAAGGTTCATTCCTCATCTCCCCCTTGTAAGGCTAAGGTACCCCTTTGCTCCTCTCTTTATCTTTATCATGCTGTTATAATATTGAAATGTAGCTTTGGAAGTCCATAAGCATGAATGTAAGCAATTATGACTCTTAAAAGCTTCAAAGAAAATTGCTCTGTTTTCATCTATTATGCATACCCTTGCATTCATCCCTATTTTTCATATAGCTAGGATGCTCCGTTTGTGCCGATTTTAGTGTCAATGGAAAGGTATCAGAAAGACCTTTCCATTGATATATGACACCGCTCATGGAACTCTTTGCATTGAGGGTAATTGAGCTCGAAAATAGGCATTATAGGTTTTGTCCAGGCGAAAATGTCGTTTGGTGCTGCAGCGCCCGGTTTTGCAAATTAGGCCGCTGCAGCAAAATTTTGGCAGAAATATATATAAACATATAATAGAGTAATTGAACAGTAACCTCGCAAAATAGATCGCTACAACGCGTTGTAGCTTGCTGTAGCGGCATTTTGGCGAAAACTTATACAAGCATATAATAGAGTAATTGAACAGTAAACTCGCAAAATAGACCGCTATAGCGCGCTGTAGCGCGCTCCAGCGCGCTGTAGCGCGCTCCAGCGCGCTACAGTGTGCTGCAGCGCCCAAACTTGCAAAACTTCCCAGAATTTTAGAAAATTGTCCAGATTTTTGTAAAACAACCCAGTTTTGGCTGAAATGGTCAAAACTTCACTGTTTTGGTATTTTAAGACCTCTAAGACCCTAGTGGGCTAAGTTATATCAAATGTGAACATATTTTATTTAAAATTGAACATTGCAGTAATTTCTATATAGAAATTAATTTTGAACTTGTCATTTTCAATAAGTGCTCACAACCCACTATGTAACCTAAATATATTTCATGCCAATTGCTAGATAATGGAATCCTTTGAATGCTTGAATTAAATAGGTTTAACTTAACAACTAAATAGTATGAAACTTAAGTCTTTTTGATTTGTAATTAAGTGATAATCCCTTTGTTGTGATTTAAAATTTGATTAACATTAATTACCTTTTATGTCATCTTTTCATTTATATGCTTTATAATTTTATGATGTATGTTAGAGAACTATAAATATTATGGCTTTGCCCGCTTTTCTTAGTCCCTCGTCCCTTTAGACATTTAAGTACACTTAATTGACATTAAACTACACTTGAACATAAGAATCTTGATAACTTGATTAAGTAGATAGTACTTAATCCACCTAAAGTGTGACATCAATAATATACTAATAATACATTGATTTGTCTTTGACCTTTAAATTAATATTGATCTTAATGATAGAAAGGTTAAGGGTTAAACCCTAGTTTATCTTGATTAAGATCTAAATCTTAATCACTTAATTAATTAACTTAATTATAAGATGATTCAATTAACATTGTTCTAATAATACATATAATTTGATATTGATCTTAACACATTGAATTAGAAGTGCTATGGTTAATATTGAATATGTGTGATTGAATCCTCTGAATCCAAACTTTAGATCTTTGATTTTCTCTTATATAAGACAATTAGCATAAGATGGAAATAAAATTGTAATGATTTATGCAATGATCTAACTCTAATAAGATCTTTGATTTTATCCCGTAATTGTAGAATAGGAAAAGATCAAATGAATTTTAATCATCTAATTTGATCACCTTAACCTAAGTATAACAAGTAAACCTTAAGAAGTAGAAAAGTGAGATCTTAAGGATCTTGTAATAAGATCATTGTTGAAATGGTTAAAGACCTTAACTAATGATACATTGAGGTAGGAAGGACTTTTGTAACTTATTGAGGTAGAAACCTAGTTGATCCTTCATAACTTTAAAAGTTAAACTTGATACCTTGTGGTAGGAATCACCTAAAGTACTTAGATTATGGCTCATTCATTGTGGTAGTAACTTATGTTAAGTGATCCTTTGATCACATCCTTGGAGCCTTGTGTAGAATACACCTACTTAGAGTAAGGATTAATAGATTTGATAAATCCTTGTTGATTAAATAGAACCTTCTGAACTCAGATTATTAGTTGGGTATAGTATGGTATTGTAGCGCCCCGCCCCGTCGCCGCGCGCAAAAGAATTAAGTACAATCATATCGGCGGCGGAGCGGTGCGCCACTCGGGGAGGAATACCCCGTCTCCCCGAAATGGATGAAAACTAAGCCCATCTAGAGGGCTGCAGACTCAACCTCAAGGAGGGTTGAGAGCTAATACTTAAGATAAGAGTAGTATCCTTATCTTAAGTATTAAATAAATATATATATTGGATTTAGAATACAATGGGAATCCAATATATGTATAAGATATCAGTATTTTTAGTTACACTGATCACATCACAATACTAAGTATAAATAGTATGTAACAGAATACAGAAGCTTAAAGCAAACATCCATAAAACATTCATCACAGAAGCTGAATGAAAACATTCATCTCAGAAAAGAAAAGAAAATACATCCAGAATTATTACAGACAGTTTACTGAAATAGACATAAATCTAAATACTGAACTAAAAATACTAAGCAGAAAATAAATCTGGAGGAGAGTCTACTAGTACTCCACGGGCTCCTTCTGAAACTCCTGGGTGTCCTCATGACCTGTCTCAGTATACTGCTCAGGATCTAGCAAATTGCCGGATCCCAAAAGTACCTCGTGTTAGACAATAAGTCTAACACATCGAAACTATTCTAAACAGTTCTAATTATTTACTTAACATTTACATGTTATGTATAAAACTCCATGAAAACTGTAACATATATAAAAATGTATAAAACTATACAAAACTGAAGTAAAACAAAGTAAAACTGAACTATAACTGAATACTGAAAGTAAACCAAAAATAGTACTGAATCTAAAAATGAGTAATCATCTATAAACTATGCTGTATGTCACTGAAACTGTGCATCTGAATATGCCTCAATACAGTATGCTACTGATATACTACCAAAATATCACTAAACTATTATGTGCAATACGGTCCAATGTCTATATACACCCTGTTGGGAATACTATTTATTGATGACACTGATGCATCCAGAAATTCCCCCGTTAATGTATGCAATATTCTGTAACTCATAGATCATCACTGATACGTATACATCATTCTGATTCACATACATTATTCTGATATTCACACATCATGCTTATGCTCATGCTCATGCTTCTAAACTATATGAGATAAATCCAAAAAATACTTTAAAATCTGATAATAAATCCAAAGTTCCCATTATGCAGAACCCTGCTAAAAGGATCCTGACCCCTAAATTCTAATCTCAATAATTGGTTAAAGTTGAGAGTTTACTTAAAAATCATTAGCTGGGGAGATTGTATACACATATTTAGCATGTTTGTAAGAAAGGTAGATTTAACCACTAGCTTGTTTAAATTGCACTTATCGAAGCGCACTACGATAGGAGGCAGAACTCAGTCACAGTTTACATCTCAAGCTAAGCCGTTAAATATCATAATTACAAGCATACTTAGTGGTCTACACAAAGTGACTTTAGATACTTAGTTTGCTTAAACTACACTTATCGAAGCGCACTACGATAGGAGGCATAACCCGGTCGCAGTTTATATCTCAAACTAAGGATCCTGTTCACTAATTGTAACGCTCTTAGTCTTGGAAGATTTACTTTAATGGGATTGTATTCGGCTAATCCCGCAGGATAGCACCTGGTCATAAGTCCACATTGGAGTGAATCAACCAATCATGAATATTACTGAATCAATCTAGTAATATGGGTATACCCTACTATACCCAACCAACAATCTGAGTTTAGCAGATTCTATTTAATCGATAAGGATTTATCAAATCTATTAATCCTTACTCTAAGTAGGTGTATCCTACACAAGGCTCCAAGGATGTGATCAAAGAATCACTCAATATAGGTTACTACCACAAGGAATGAGTCACATTCTAAGTACTTTAGGTAATTTCTACCACAATGTATCAAGTTCAACTTCTAAAGTTTTGAAGGATCAACTAGATTTCTACCTCAATAAGTTACAAAAGTCCTTCCTATCTCAATGTTTCATTAGTTAAGGTCTTTAATCATTTCAATGATGAATTCTATAGCAAGACCCTTAAGATCTCATTTTTCTACTTCTTAAGGTTTACTTGTTATACTTAAGTTAAGTGATCAGATCAAATGATTAAAATTCATTTGATCATTTCCTATTATACAATCATGGGATAAAATCAAAGATCTTATTGGAATTAGATCATTGCATAAATCATTATAATTTTATTTTCATATTATGCTATTTGTCTTATATAAGAGAAAATCAAAGATCTAAAGTTTGGATTTAGATAGTACAATCACATATATTCAATATTAACATTAGCACTTCTAATTTAATAATTTAAGATCAATATCAAATCATATACATTATTGGAATAATATTAATTAAATTATCTTACAATCAAGTTAATTAATTAAGTGATTAAGGTTTTGATCTTAATCAAGATAAGCTAGGGTTTAACCCCTAACATTTCTATTATTAAGACCAATATTAATTTAAAGGTCAATAACAAATTAATGTATTATTAATGTATTATTGATGTCAAACTTTAGGTTTAGATTAAGTATTATCTACTTAATCAAGTTATCAAGATTCTTATGTTCAAGTAATCACATTTAAGTGTCCAATTACATGTTAAGGTTTTCTAATGTATATTCTAGAATCATAAGGGCATACAAGTGAAAAGATGGCATAAAAGGTGATTAGTGCTAATCAAATCTTAAAATAAGCAAAGGGGTTAGCACTTAAATCATAAGTCTAAGAGATCTAAGTTTCATGCCAATTTGTTGTTAAACTATATCTAATTAATACAGGCAATTAAGATTCTAATACTTATTCTTTGGCATAATACCTCTAAGGCACATACTAAGTTATGGGCACTTGATAGTTGTGACAAGGTTACAAACTACATTTTAACATTTGATATAACTCAACCCCACTAGGGTCCCAGG
Source organism: Gastrodia elata (assembly GCA_016760335.1). NCBI lineage: Eukaryota > Viridiplantae > Streptophyta > Magnoliopsida > Asparagales > Orchidaceae > Gastrodia > Gastrodia elata. The sequence continues at coordinate 68,341,359 of CM028671.1, read as the reverse complement.
GGTCTTAAAATACCAAAACAGTGAAGTTTTGGCCATTTCAGCCAAAACTGGGCAGTTTTACAAAATCTGGGCAGTTTCTGGAAAATTCTAAAAAATTTGCAAATTTGGGCGCTGCAGCGCGCTGTAGCACTTTTCGTGCGGCAGCGCGCTATAGCGCTTTTTGCACGACAGCGTGCGGTAGCGCCTTTGCGATGCGGCTTGCTGCGGTGCACTGCGATCCGTTGTAACCCGCTGTGACCCGCTGCAACGCGCTATGGCGCGCTGTAGCAGTTCATTTTGCAAAACTACTGTTCAATTAATTTATTTTATCATTTCCTATGATCTTAAATATTTCTGCTATGGTCTGTTGCAGCGCGCTACCGCGCGCTGTAGCGATCCATTTTGCAAATCACTGTTCAATTAGTTTTATTGGCGGTTTTCCTAAGTATCGTAAAATGCCGTTATAAATCGCTGCAGCGCGCTACAGCGCGCTGTAGCGGTCCATTTCGCAATCTACTATTCAATTAGCTCTATTAACATTTTTCTTAAGTTTTTATGTCCGCTGCAGCCCGCTGCGCTGCAGCGGCAGACGGTGATTTCGCCATGTGCGAAACCCATGATGGCTATTTTTCGAGTTTAATTACTCTCAATTCAGAGAGTTCCATGAGTGGTGCTATATATTAATGGAAAGGTATTTCCGATACCTTTCCATCGACACCAAAATCGGCACAAACAAAGCATCCTAGTTATACTAAAAATGATGATGAGTATAAGGGTATACAGAATGAACGAAAACAGAGCATCTTTCTATGCAACTTTTAAGAGTCTCAATAACTTTCATACATGATTATAGGCTTTTTAAGGTACATTCAAGCATAATAACAATATGTAGAAGGCAAAAATGAGAGGAGCAAATAGGTACCTTTATCCTTGTGAGAGAAGAGTGAAGAAGAGGAAGATGGTACTTTGCTTCCTTCAAAACCTTGGGGTAGAGCATTCTCTTTCAGCACCAATGCAGCAATGGAGAAGGAAAGGAAGGAGAGGAAGGTTCAGCTCTTTGCAAAGGAGATGAAGAAGGAGCTTGAGCTCCTTCTTAAAGAAAGGGATGTGAGAGGTGATAGGGGACTAGGCCATCATTGGCCTAGGGGGGAGGGTCATCATGCTTGGGCCTAAGAGGTAAGGAGGTGCCGGCTGAGGGGATGGCCAGCCAAAAATCAGAATTATAATAATGGGAAAATTGCAAATAGGGGATTTAAAGATTGATTATTTATTTTTCTTATTTATTTTAAAAATTTAGATTTTTAAAATGCTCTCCGAAATATCTCAAAAATTCACCCTTAGCTAATTTGGGGGTGAGGAATTCAACGGCGAAGTTGGAATTTGATTCTGATGAATATTTAATTATACTACGTTTTGGGGTATTTAATTACATTAAAATATTCGCAAAAAATTTGATGACTTCCAAACGCGTCCAAAACATCACCCCTAGCTACAGGTATACTCATATTACTAGATTATTTCAGTAATATTCAGGATTGGTTGATTCACTCCAATATGGACTTATGACCAAGTGCTGTCCTACAGGATTAGCCGAATACAGTTCTGTTTGAATAAATCTTCCAAGACTAAGAGTGTTACAATTAGTGAACAAGATCCTTAGTTTGAGATATAAACTGCGACTGGGTTCTGCCTCCTATCGTAGTGCGCTTCGATAAGTGCAGTTTAAGCAAACTAAGTATCTTAAGTCACTTTGCGTATACCACTAAGTATGCTTGTAATTAGGGCATTTAACGGCTTAGCTTATGATGTAAACTGTGACCAGGTTCTGCCTCCTATCATAGTTCACTTCGATAAGTGCAGTTTAAACAAGCTAAGGGTTAAATCTACCTTTCTTGCAAATATGCTAAATATGTGTATACAATCTCCCTAGCTAATGATTTTTAAGTAAACTCTCAACTTTAACCAATTATCGAGTTTAGAATTTAGGTGTCAGAATCCTTTTAGCAGGATTCTGCACAATGGAGACTTTAGATACATTATCAGATTTTAAGGCATTTTTAGATTTATCTCATGTAGCCTAGAAGCATGAGCATGAGCATAAGCATGATGTGTGAGTATCAGAATGATGGATAAGTATTAGTGATAATCTATGGGTTATGGAATATTGCATATATTATTTGGGGAATTTCAGGATGCATCAGCATCATCAGTAAACAGTATTCCCAACTGGATGTATGTTACATTGGACCGTACTACTCATAAAAGTTTAGTTATATTTCGGTGGCATATCAGTAGTATGCAGTGTTATTGCATATTCAGTTGCATAGTTCCAGTGACATACGGCATAGTTGTACATATGATTACTGTAAAATATTAGAATTTATTTTCAAATTTGTTTATTAATATTTAAATAATTTGACCTCAAATTGAAAATCTGACTTCGCCATTACGTTCACCACCTCTAAATTATCTAGGGGTGAAGTTTTGAATGCATTTAGAAGTCGTTAAATATTTGACGAATATTTTAATATTATTTAAATACCTGAAAAATTGAATAATTAAATACTTATCAGATAAAAAATCCAAGTGCATCGTTGCGTTCCTCACCCCTCAATTAGCTAGGGATGATTTATTGGAAATTTTTAGAACATATCTAATCCTTTAATTTTAATTAATGAAATAAATTTAATTTGATTAAAATAATAATATATTTAAATTACTTAACGACGCAATCCATCTGTTCGCTCCATTAACTGCATACCATTTAATCAAACGGTTAACCCTGACCGTTCGATGCTTCATCTCCCTCGCAAAGGTTACAAGGGAGCTGCGCGTGTCCTGCGCACATAAACGCGGCGTAACTCCTCGACACACATCGGCCCCTTTTCTTCGCCGACACCATACGAATAATCCCACCGCTTAGACACCGCATTAGGACTAGTATAAGATCTCTAGGACTTCATCTTCGCTAGGTTTTAATTCTGGAAATCCAAAGCTTTCAGGATCAAGTTAGAATCTTCCTTGCCGTCCATTTGAGGTACCCGATCTCTTAATCCAAGCATTCAATATTACATCTTGCAATTTGTATACCTATTTCATAACTGAGATTAATAATTGAACGGATCTGATCAACAATAATAAATCGCAATCGAGCGAATTCGACTGATCGCATACAGTCGATTCCGTTATAAGAACTTCTCGCCGATAGCGTTCCATAGGGTTAGCTATAGCCGGAGCTATGGATCTCCTCCGGCCTCAATCTGGACACCAATCGAAAGGTCACTCCAAGACCTTTCGATCGGGATATGATTCAGCTCCTGTTGATGAGGTTACGACCGTCGATTTTGATGCCCTAGGCATCGGTGCTCGGTCGTCCGTGTGAAGAAGGAGTTTATCTTGGGTTTGGCTGGGTCGATCCGGGCCCGACCCGAATTCCCGGGCATCACATCTGCTGCACGAAGCACAAAAACGCAGGCCCCGCATACAGCTGACGTGCCAATCCTGCGAGGACATGTGTCTCACAAGACAGAGCTCTGTCGGTGCCTCAACTTCTGGTGGGACCCACTCGCCTGGCCAGCCAATAAGTTGTCGCCACATGGAGGAGGGACTCACCAGACGTCTCTTCATGCAGTTAGAAAAATTAATAATAATTATATTAATATACTTTTAATTAAATTCATATAATAATTAAACAGATTTTAAATTAATTATTCATATATGCATATATATATATATATACTTATATATATATATATATATACATAATTAGAAAATAAAAATTAGTATATATATTTATTTAAAAATAGAAATCAAATAATTTTAAAATAATATTAACAGAAGTATTAAACAATAAAAATAAATAAATTAACAAAAATAAATATAATAATTAAATGAATTAAACTCTAAACAATCATATCGTATAAAATATAAGTCAAAATATAAAAATTAAATATATTAAATTAATTAGCAAAAATCAAGAAATATTTTAGTGCCATCCAAAATTCAGTAGAATTAATATTTTACATAATAATATTTTAGGATATTTAATAATTACAAAAATAATACAAAACTTAGATTAGCCATAACTTTGTGTGTGGTTACCTAAACATACCAAATATAGGTCTCAAAATACTCAAAAAAATCTTAAGGAATATTTTAGTGATATTAATTTTGTTGTTTGGATTAAATTTAGACTAATCACAATTAGGACCTAACTCTAATTAAGTCATTAACCCTAGAAACTTCAAATAACCATAAGTAAGTCAATTTAGCTTCAAATTAAGTGATCCAAATATCAATTTGGATCAAAAAACTTAATTTACAATAAACTAAAAATATTTAGGATCTAACAGTTAGATCTTTTAACCAACCCTAATTACTCTAAAACTTAATTAGTGAATATTAGCAAATCTAATAATCTAAATTAAGTAAATTTAGTTTCAGAAAACTCATAAAGTAAATTAGAACCTAGCTGTTTAATAACTTTTAATAATTTTGTGTCTAAATTTACTAATCACTCACTAATCATATTAAACCATAATTATTAATCCTAAAAATTGTATTGGCTATAACTTAGCCAATACATATCAGAATTTGATAATTTTAGATTCTATAGAAACCTTAGGACATAATCTACAATAAACTAATAGAAATTTTAGATTTTATTAAAGGTAAAATTACTAATATGCTTTTATAAGGTCAAATTCCCAATTTGACCTTATAAAGCATAATAATTAAGTAACTTAATAAAATAATTCAAATATTCAAATATTCATTTTATTATAGAAACCTAGTATTACAAATTATATTAAAAATATAAAATATTAAATTAATGAATTAAATTATTTTTGGCGGAATTAAATTGGTTGATATTTTGTCAAAACAGTCAGGTACGTAAATCTACTTATAAGTTTTATTTCAGTTTTCTTATTTGAGCCATTTTCATTTGAGCATTATTAAATTACTTACCGCTTATAATTTGCAAAAGAATATTATCAAATTAGCATGTAACAAAAAGATAAAATGTGGTATATATTATTGTAGTGTTTGTCTTTGGAGGATTGAAAGCAATACTGAGAATCTGTACAGATTGGGCCTGCTGGTAGCCCCTGGGAGTTATATGGAGGGATTTAGCCCTTTTAGGAAGTGGGCAAATTCAGAGGAAAGACACACCATCAGTTCCTATTTTGAGTAAGCTACCGACGGGTAGTGAGATAAACTTCCTACAGGTTATGCCTATGGGTTTACCCATTTGGGCTCAGGAGTCTTTGGACTCGACTTATTGTTAGAAATGCTTTTGATAAAATTTATGCTTTTCATATATGTTGAATTTCAAAGCTAACATGCAGGGCATTATTTAAATTTGAGAAATTTGCTTTCTTTTCATATATGCAAATATTTCTTTTAGTTCCATATTTGATTTATGCATATTATAGGATGTTAGAAATATTCTTATAAGAATGATTTGCATACTCCTACCTGACTGGTAACTGAATTTTTCAGGTTTTGATAATTAAAAGATTTTGAAGATCTGCCTAAGAAATCAAAAAGAGAAGCACTTGATATGTGAGAAAATAAAGATGTTTAATTTATTATTGTAAATATTAAAAAAAATGTTGTAAAATTTCATATATGAATGGCTTTGAATGTAAATGTGGATATGTATGTATTTTATTTTCTTTATTTTCATAAATGCATATTTTCCATTGTATGAATCATTCTTTAGAGACTCTCGAACTTCGATCCCCAGTTACCACAATTACTCAGTTTCATATTTAGTATAATTTTGATTTATTTTCAATATTCAGTTACAGTTCAATTTTACTTTACATTGCTTCAGTTTTGTACATTTTTAGACAGATTTGTTGTAATAACTTGAGTTGTTACTATAGTTGATTAGGACTAATCTTAAGTCTTAAACACAATTATAAGTGCTAATTAGGTCAATTGGAGTCAACCTCTAAGACCTAGTCCAAATTAGGAGTCAAATGGATCGAATCCCGATTTCTTGAAATCCAGAAACCATAGAAAATTCACCTATTTAAATTGACTTCTGATCGAAAAACGGACACCGCCATTGCGTTCCTTGACCCCAAATTAGCTTGGGATGAAGTTTTCATGTCAATCTGAAGTCGTCGAAATTTTGACGAATATTTTAATAATAAAAATACCCCAGAAATTGAGGTATCAAAATACTCGTCGGATCAAAAATCTGACTTCGCCATTGAATTCCTTGACTCCAAATTAGCTCGGAAAAACATGTTCAAAATTTTTTGGAGAAAAAAAAATATTATTTTAATACTTAACGGCGTGCCGTTAAGTATTTAAAGTTACTGTCAACTGTAGCTAACGGCGCCGTTAGATCAGACGGCGCCATCGCAGCCATTGGATCTGATCCAGATCCAACGGCTACGGGGCCGTCTCCCTCGGCCTCGTCGCCCGCGCGTGACACGCGATGGGATGCCACCGTTTCCGGCCAATCTTGGCCTTCCCCGACCTCGGCGAGGTCGCCGGCGGGTCTATAAGACCCCGACCGACCTCTGGGCTCCGGGTTTGCGAAAATCCGAGCCCAGATCTAGCCAGATCAGAGCCCTGAAGTTCAGCCACCCGCAGCCGTAGACTTCAGGTACCCCCATCTCCCTCTCCAGTTCTCCTTTCGCCGTCGCATAACCTTAGAATTGTAGGTTAGGACTTAGATCCACAATCAACTGGACCTGATCGGCCTCGTTCAGGTCCGGCTAGCTCAGATCAAGGCTTGAAGCATCGGGCCAATTTTTCGCAGCCGCCGAAACCCTAGAAATTAGGGTTTCGATTTGCCGGCGATCCCGACCACCTCCGGCGAAGGTCCGCCCACCGGCGTGTAGCCCTCGTCGAGGGCTACCATCGGCCGTGCGGGCCGAGGTGGTTTGGCGCCAGGAAGGTCGGCAAAAGTCGTGCCCTATCCCGGCACCCTCTCCCCGTCTCCGCGAAGGAGACGAAGTCCGGGTCGACCCAAGCCCGACCCGCCCGAGCCAGGTTCGCGTCAGCCGGGTGGGGCCCACCAGGCCACGTGGCGCCTTCTTGGCCTGCCACGTGTCCAGTGGGACCCACCAGCCGAAGCCGCGACCCTTCGGCTTCAGCCGTGGGGCCCACAGTGCCACGTGGCAGCCAGCCGACGTGCCACGTGTCACGTGGGGGCCCACAGCTCGAGCCCGCGCGACGGTTCGGCTCCCCAGTGGGGCCCACAGCGCCACGTGGCCTCCTCTGGGCCCCACGGCCGAAGGTTGTTACCCAGCTTGAATTTAGCTTAATTGTATCATAATCATCAATCCAATTAAGTTCATCTAGTCATTAGCACCAAACCCTGAAGGTTTGGATCAATTCGGAGACCAATCGATTAATTTGGGATATTTTAATATTTAACTAAGTAGAAAATTGAGGTAATTATTTTGACCTCAAAATCAAAATCCGACTTTGCCGTTACGTTCATCACCCCCAAATTAGCTAGGGGTGATGTTTTGGACGCGTTTGGAAGTCGTCGAATTTTCGCGAATATTTTAACGTAATTAAATGCGTCGAAAAATAGGAAAAATTAAAAAATCGTTGGAATCAAATTCTGACTTCGCCGTTGAATTCCTAACCCCCAAATTAGCTAGGGGTGAATTTTTGGGAATTTTCGGAGTACATTTCAAAAATCAGAATTTTTAAATAATTCGGGAAGATAAATAAGCAAATAGGCAATCATTGAGACCCTTATTTGCAATTTCCCATTTTCTTTCCAAACCTCTTTTTTGGCTGGCCATTCCTGCATTTCGGTTGGCCACATGTAACAACCCAGGTTGTTACTTTGCTCAATTAAGACTAATCTAAGTCTTAATTAAGGTTCTAAGTCACTAATTAAGTAATTTAGAACTCGCCTCTGAAATCTTAGTCAAACCAGAAGTCAACAAAGTCAAATCTGGAATTCTGGAAAATCCCAAACCCTAGAAAATTGACTTTTTATCTAGATCTCAAATTGAAAATCTGACTTCACCATTGCATTCAGAACACCCAAATTAGCCAGGGGTGAAATTTTGTAGGCATTTGGAAGTCGTTGGATTTTCATCAAATATTTTAATATTATTTAAATACCTGAAAATTCAAATAAATAAATACTCATTGAAATAAAAATCCGAGTGCGCCGTTGTGTTCCTCACCCTCCAATTAGATAAGGGTGATTTATTGGAAATTTTAAGGCTGCATTTAATTAACCAGATTTAATTAATAAAATACATATAAAATAACTTAAATAATAATATATAGTTCTTTTAAACGGCTGTCGTCATTTTTTTTAATATATATTAACGCCGTTTCTATAATTTCCTTTCCCGTCAAAAAAAAAACCTAACGGATCATCTGATCCGTTCGATCGAAAGATCGAACGGTCATCTGATCGTCTCTTCCGTCAGCAAGGATCGACACTCTCCGCGTGTCCAGGGTTCAGGCGCGTGTCGCCCGAGTCTCGTGCCACGCTTCTCCCGCCGCTCAGCACAACCAGTAGACTCCATTAAATCCCTAATCAAGTTTCCCTCAACCAGTTTCACGTTTCAGAATCCTTTGATAGACTAAAATCCTCTCGATCGAGTCTTAGCATTCTGCTACCGATCGCACTGAGGTACTTCACCTCTCCGATACATTTACATATTGATATCATTCGTTATTATGCTTGGTTTGCTTCATTGATTATCGAATATATGCTAAATTGTCGCAATTCTATCTTAATGAATTAGCCGATTAACCATAACCCTAGAATTTTAGGGCTAGTTATAATTGGTTATTCTGTTCATCCTCGCTCTGGGTTCTAACATCGACAAGAAGAGCTCATCCAGCCTTATTCAATGAAATGCGGGTTTGAGCCTCCCGTTGCCGGATCGTCGCCGAAACCTCTTGCCCTAATTTTTTTCCTCCGTCCGTGTTCTGCGAAGGATGAGGATCAGCACGAGCGAAAGTGCCGATCTCAAGAGTCGAGGAAGTGGGGTCCATTGGCGAGTTGTCTCGTACCGAATTGAGCGGTGGGCCCCCCTTCCACGTCGCCTGCCATCGCATCCAATCGAGCTGCCGTTTATAATTAAATTTAAGTTAATTTAATTTAAGAAAACGATTAGTTAGTATTCATTTAATTAAATTAATTGCTAAACCTTCAAATATTAATAACTCTCAATCCTGAACTCCAAAAGTAGCATATTTATATACCATTGAATCCAGAAAATTATAAGGAATAATTTAGCAAAGTCAATTTTCCATTTGAATCAATATTTAAAATAGTGATATTTAGAACCCCTAAATTGAACCCTAAATGTCACAAAACTTCAACAAGTCATAACCTTGCACACATTTACCTGATTATACCCAATATGGGTTTTAAAATACTCACAAAAACCTAAGGAACATTTTAATAATATTAACCTTACTATTTGGATTAGGATTTGACTAATGACATTTAGGACTTAACCCTAATTAGCTTAATTTACCTAGAACTTCAAATGACCATAAGTTGGTCATCTTAGCTCCAAATTAGGTAATTTAAACACCAATTTAGATCAAAAAAACCTAATCTATAGAAATCTATAAAAATATTTTAGATCCAACGGTTAGATTTGCTAATCACCCCTAATCACCCTAAATATTGATTAGTGAATATTAGCAAATCTAGTAACCCAAATTGAGTAATTTAAGTCTCAGAGGACTCATAGAGTTATTAAAACATATCTGTAAGGTTGGATTAATGTTTGAGTGATTAATTTTGTTAATCACTCACTAATCACCTAAACCTTAATTAGGTCATAACTTAGTCAAATTAGATCCAAATTGAGTCTACCACATGTCATTATGATCAGTGGACTAATTGTAAACCATAGCCACTAATTTTGCTCAATTTGGACACTAATTAACAAAGTTAGGATTTTTGACCCATAATTAAGAATTCCTTAATCCCCTTTTTTTACCCTAAATCTTGTATTGGTCATAACTTGGTCAATACTTTTCAGAATTTAGCAAATTTAGATTCTATGGAAAGCTTAGATAGTAAAGAACAATAATCTGAAAGAAAATTTAACTTTCATCTAGCCAAATTACTAATCTGCCCTTATAAGTCAAATTCACTAATTTGATCTCATTTGGCTTAATAATCACCCAAAATTATTTTTAGTTGTTGTATAATCTTACATTAGACAGTAAGAAATACTTTCCAAAATAAAATTTTAGAATTTAAGCCCTAGATCAAAATTTGATCTTTTGAACCCTTAAGTAGGGGCAAAATGGTCATTTTGCCCAAATTTAGGGTTTAGCCTTTAAAACCCTAATTTCAGTTTCTAATAACTAAAATCAGTAAATAGAGTGATTTAGAACTGAAATTTATCAAATCCAAAGTCTAAATTAGATTTTGATTAAAATCTCAATCATAGCTCCTTAAGAAAAATTTTCCTAAGTCTTAAGTGAGTGATTTCTCATTTTTTAAATCATTCTTAAACCTTTCCTTAGATCTTTATAATATTAGTTAGGATGTGTGTCTTGAGAGATACTCTTAGTAATTAAGAGTCTTATTTCCTAAGATTAGGAATAGATCTTAAGTTAGAATTCATCTATTGAGTAAATTGGGTTACTCAGTTAGATGAAACATTGAGTTTACTAGTTTCTAGATTTTCTCAATTTATTAAATGATTATTTGATCTTTAAACCCTATAATTAAAAATAGAGATCTATCATAATGAATTGATTTATTATTAGGACTTGCCTTAACTTAATCTGTGAGATTTGGGTTCTAAACCTTAGATCTTTAGTTATACCTTTGGATTAAGTGATTAGACCCCATCATCTGGATTCTAATTCTAAATCTTTTCATCTTGATTTGGCTAATCAAGATAAGGTTTGGGGTAAATTAAATTACAAAATTAGGTTGATGATTTATTCATTTTAACTAAATAGTCGTCTTTTGATTAAGTTATAATTAGGACTTGGCCAGTCATAATTATCTTTCACTAGTAGGATTCGTGATTCTAAGTTACAGAATGTGTAAGAATTGATGACTCTGAAATTCATGTAACTTAGAGTAGATAGAACGAATAAAGTAGACAACAACGGATATCACATGTGTTTTAGATAGAGTTTCTTGCTCACTTTGATTTTGATACTTCGCATTCCTTAATTTTGAGCTTTATACCTTGAACATATATTATGTACTTAAGATATTTGATAAATATCTTATGTAAATTTGGAACATTTATAAGCAGCATTATGTTTTCGTTTCACAAGTGGTTTGTAAGGCGTAGCTTGATTAGTATACCTCTTCGATCAACTCGTTCGGGGTCGGCAACCTTTCGAGGGTTTAATGTCCAACAGTCTATTGGCCATGCCTAGTCCGAGTGATATGATGGATAGACTCGCCCTACTGACTATAGAGTCAGGATTCTGATATGGATATATTAATTCAAGTACACTTACATTCAGTTCTGTCTTAGCTCATCAGGCTAAGAGTTTTTAGTGATGTTCAGTTCAGAGTTTCTTAGCTCATTAGGCTAAGATTTGCTGAGTATGTTTTCAGTTTGAGTGACTTAGATGGTCACTGCAATTTCCGTTTTCAGTTACTGTTTTACTTGCATATTCTGCATTGTAGCACTGTTTTACTTACATATTTCCTGCAGTGTTATATATAGGATGCTAGTTTTACTTACTGTTTTCATATGCTCACCTAGGATGTTAGTTGTTTACAGTTTTATACTGTTCAAATTATGTATGTCGCCTAGCATATTCTGTTTGATCATAAGCATGTTTAGGCTTGTACTTTTCTTACAGTTTTGTTTAGTCTTTTGCGTACCTATTTTTGTTGCAGTTGCTTGGATGAGGTATGTATTTCTTCCTAATTGCTTTAGTTATAAACTATTTGTTTATAACTTATTACTGTTCTTTTTGTACGCTTCTTCTGCACATATTTTGCTCAGTTCTGTTTTTATGGTGATATCTATTTAACTTGATAAAAATGTTTGCCCTAAAATGTACTTAGACATATTATCTAACCAGTTTTTCTTTTGTTGGTTGGGGCCCTACCATTATGAAACTGATAATGGTAGGCTCTGAATTTGTTGGAGCAGTATATCCAGTTGAGAGCTTACCATTGGAGGAGGAGCCCGTTCCTGAAGATCTGTAGTTTTAGTTTTCTTTCTTTCAGTGAGATTGAGAGTTTCCTTTCAGTTCTTTTAAACTTATTAATTGTTATAATAATATAGGTTTATATTTCTCTTTCAGCACTTTACTTATTATGTACTATTGTATTTATACTGTATTGGATGGATGTTATACTTTTTATGCTTCCGCACTCTGAGTTCATGTATAGTCATTTAGTGATAGTTCTTATGGATAGAATGGCAAAGTTCTTATTTAAGTTGGATTAGAACACGTGTCTAATTCAATTATAAGTGGGGACTTTGTCATTTGGTGACCCCTCCACCGTAATCATGTTAACTTAAGGGTTAACAGGACCACGGCGGGGCAGGGCCGCCACACCACACCTCCCATTTTCTCCCTCCCATGCCTTGACCTCATCCTAGCCTCCCTAACCATGATGGCCCCCTACTCTCACTCTCCTCCTTTAAAATGAGAACTCAGCCACCCTTCTATTGCTTACTAAAAAATTCCTCATTCTCTCCTCCATTGCTATACCTTGGGCTGAAGAAGAAGAAGGAGAAGCTCCTCTACTAAGCCTTCCAAGTCTCATTCCTCCCTCTCTTGCAAGATAAAAATGTACCCTCTTGCTCCTCTCCTTGACTTTCTTATGATGTTATGATGTTAGAATGTAGCCTTAGAATCTCTATATTCATGTATGAAAGCCATTAAGGCTAAAAAACTCTATGAAAATCTGCTCTGTTTTTTTCTATTTTGTATACACTATCATTCATCATCATTTTTAGTATAGCTAGAATGCTCTGTTCGTGCTGATTTTGGTGTCGATGGAAAGGTATCGGAAATACCTTTCCATTAATATATGGGACCACTCACGAAACTCTCTGGATTGAGAGTAATTAAGCTCGAAAAACAGCTCTCGCGGGTTTCGCACCTGGCGAAATCACCGTCTGCCGCTACAGCGCGCTGTAGTGCGCTGCAGTGGACAGGAAAACTTAGGAAAAATATATAAAAATTTATGTTGAACTAATTGAATAGTAAATCTTGCAAAATGGACCGCTACAGCGCGCGGTTAGCGCGCTGCAGCGGTCTGCAGCGGCATTTCACGAAACTTAGAAAGCGGCCATAAAAATTAATTGAACAGTAACTTGCAAAATGGGACGCTACAGCGCGTAGTAGCGCGCTGCAGCGGACCATAGCGAAAACATTTCAGATCTTAGAAAATGATAAAATAAATTGATTGAACAGCGAGTCACATCGGTCCGCTGTGACTCACTACAGCTATAGTGCGCTGCAGCGAGTCACAACAGACCGAAGCAAGCCGCATCACAAAGGCGCTACCGCACGCTATCATGCGAAAAGCGCTACCGTGCGCTGTGGCGCGGAAAGCGCTACCGCGAGCTGTCGCGTGGAAAGGGCTACAGCACGCTACAACGCGGAAAGCGCTACAGTGCGCTGCAGCGCGTTACAGCGCCCAAAATTTGCAAAATTCCCAGAATTCTTCAGAAAATTGCCCAGATTTTGTAATAAGTGCCCAGTCTTGGCTGGAATGGCCAGAACTACTATGTTTTGATATTTTAATACCCCTAGGACCCTAGTGGAGCTAAAATTGAACATTACATTAATTTCTATGTAGAAATTAAGTTTGAACTTATCATTTTTCATAGATGCTCAAAATCTACCATGTATCTTTAAATGTATGCATGTCAAATGCTAAGCAATAGAATCCTTAAAAGTATGTATCAAATAGGTAAACCTTAATAACCTAAATGGCATGAAACTTAAATATTTTAGAATTGTCATTAAGTGCTAATCCCTTGGTTTGTTTTAGGATTTGATTAGCATTAATCACCATTTTATTTTATGTTATCTTTCCATTTATATGCCTTTATGATTTTTAGGATGTATGTTAGAGAACCTTAACATTCAATTGGACATCTTGATATGTTTGAATTGACATTAAACTACAATTGAATAAAGAATTATAATAACTTAATTAAGTATATAATACTTAATCCAAATCTAAAGTGTGACATCAATAATACACTAATAATATATTGATTTGTCATTGACCTTTAAAGTAACATTGATCTTAATGATAGAAGGGTCAAGGGTTAAACTCTAACTTGTCTTGATTAAGATCTAAATCTTAATCACTTAATTAATTAACTTGATTATAAGATAATTCAATTGACATTATTCTAATAATACATATGATTTAATATTAATCTTAAACCATTGAATTAGAAGAACTAAGATTAACATTAAATATGTGTGATTGAACCATCTGAACTTAAACTTTAGATCCTTGATTTTCTCTTATATAAGACTACTAGCATAAGATGAATAATAAAATGTTAATGATTGAAGAAATGACCTAATATTAATAATATCCTTGATTCCATCCCATGATTATAGAATAAAAATGGATTAGATGAATGGTTAGCCATCTAATCTGATCACTTTAGTCCAAAGCTAATAAGTAAGCCTTAAATGTTAACTTAAGAAGTAGAAGAGTGAGATCTTAAGGGTCTTACTTTAGGATCATTTTGAAAATATCTAAAGACCTTAATTGTTGATACATTGAGGTAGGAATAACTTTTGTAATCTATTGAGGTAAGAACCTAGTTGATCTTTCAAAACTTTAGAAATTGAACTTGATACCTTGTGATAAAAATTACATAAAGTACTTAGAATATGACTCATTCCTTGTGGTAGTAACCTATGGTGAGTGATCTTTTGATCATATCCTTGGAGCTTTGTGTAGGATACACTTATTTAGAGTAAGGATTAATAGATTTGATAAATCCTTGTCGATTAAATAGAATCTGCTGAACTCAGATTATTGGTTGGGTATAGTAGGGTATACCCATATTACTGGATTAATTCTGTAATATTCAGGATTGGTTGATTCACTCCAATGTGGACTTATGGCCAGGTGCTATTTTGCAGGGTTAGCCAAATACAGTCCCATTAAAGTAAATCTTCCAAGACTAAGAGTGTTACAATTAGTGAACAAGATCCTTAGTTTGAGATGTAAACTGCGATCGAGTTCTGCCTCCTATCGTAGTGCGCTTTGATAAGTGCAGTTTAAGCAAACTATGTATCTGAAGTCACTTTGTGTAGACTACTAAATATGCTTATAATTAGGGCATTTAACATCTTAGCTTGAGATATAAATTGTGATCAGGTTCTGCCTCCTATCGTAGTGCGCTTCGTTAAGTGTAGTTTAAACAAGCTAAGTGTTAAATCTACCTTTCTTGCAAACATGCTAAATATGTGTATACAATCATCCCAGCTAATGATTTTCAAGTAAACTCTCAACTTTAACCAATTACCACAGTTAGAATCTTAGGAGTCATAATCCTTTTAGCAGGATTCTGCACAATGGAGACTTTGGATTCATTATCAGATTTTAAAGCATTTTCTAGATTTATCTCATGTAGTTTAGAAGCATGAGCATGAGCATAAGCATGACGTGTGAATATCAGAATGATGTATGAGAATCAGAATGATGTATAAGTATCAGTGATGATCTATGAGTTATGGAATGTTGCATACATTGACGGGGGAATTTCTGGATGCATTAGTGTCATCAATAAATAGTATTCCCAATATGGTGTATGTAGACATTGGACTGTACTGCTCATAATAGTTCAGTGATATTTTGATAGAATGTCAGTAGCATACCATATTGTGGCATATTCAGATGCATAGTTTCAGTGGCATACAACATAGTTGTACAAATGAATACTCTGTTTCAGATTCAATACTATTTTGATTTATTTTCAATATTCAGTTACAGTTCAGTTTTACTTTACACTGCTTTAGTTTTGTATAGTTTTAGACAGATTTGTACTTTCAATTACATTTATAGTTTTTTTACAGATTTACTCGTATTAAGTAAATGTTAAATGAATAATTAGAAGTGTCAGATTAGTTTCAATGTGTTAGACTTATTGTCTAATACGAGGTACTTTTAGGATCCGGTAATTTGCTAGATCCTGAGCAGTATATTGAGACAGGTCAGGAGGATATTCAGGAGATTCAGGAGGAGCCCGTGGAGTACTAGTGGACTCTCCTCCAGCTTTACTTTTTGCTTAGTATTTTCAGTACACTACTTAGTTTTACTTCAGTATTTTAGTAAACTGTTTGTAATAATTCTGGATATATTTTTTTTTTCTGAGACAAATGTTTTCTACAGCTTCTGTGATGAATGATTCTGGATGTTTGCTTTAAGCTTCTGCACTCTATTTTTATACTACTTATACTTAGTATTATGATGTGATCAGTATACTAGAAATGCTGATATCTTATACATATATTGGATTCTTATTATATTCTAAATCCAATGTATATATTTGCCTAATTCTTAGGAAATAGATACTACTCTTATCTTTAGTATTAGCTCTCAACCTTTCTTGAGGTTGAGTCAGCAGCCCTTCAGGTGGGCTTAGTTTTTAGCCATTTCGGGGAGATGGGGTATTCTTTCCTCCTCGAGTAGTGCACCGTCCTGCCGCCAAATTACTCTTTGCGCGCGGCGACGGGGTGGGGCGTTACAACTAGAAATGCTGATATATTATACATATATTAGATTCCTATTATATTCTAAATCTAATGTATGTATTTATCTAATACTTAAGATAAGGATACTACTCTTATTTTAAGTATCCATTCTCAACCCTCCTTGAGGTTGAGTCAGCAGCCCTTCAGAGGGGTTTAGTTTTCAGCTATTTTAGGGAGACGGGTTATTCCTCCCCGAGTGGCGCACTGCTCCACCTCCGAACTGATTATAACTGTCTCATTTGCACGCGACGATGAGACGGGGTGCTACAGAAACTCTCCAGCCTCTCAAGCTCTCAGGTTCCCAAGGAGCTCCAGAAGGAGCTTCCATTTGCGAGTCTAAGGTACCTCATTTCCCCCATGGAATGGATTCAATGATTACTTCATTTTACTCTTAAGCTTATGTTGCATCCTTAATGAATATGTGTTGAGATTATGAAGTTCATTTAAGCTCATTAGGCTTATGATTAGGACTATTTTTCTTTCTTTCTGCACACCTAAATCTTTAACTCCATTGTTTGCATAGTTAGAATAATCATTTTGTACCAATTTTGGTATAAATGGAAAGGTCTCTAAAATACCTTCACATCGATATACAGCACCACATGTGAAGTGCTCTAGGTTGAGAGTATTTGAGCCCGAAAGATGTCTTGTTGCGGTTTTTGCACAGGCAAACTCACCGTCAGGCACCGCAGCGCGCCATAACACCCAAGTTTCAAAATTGGGTCCGCTGCAGTGCGCCATAGCGCGCTACTATGCACTGCAGCGCACCGCCGAGCCCGTGCTTTGGGTTGAATCTGCCATAGTGCGTTGTAGCGCGCCATAACGCTGAAATCCTACTCGACTTATTGTGACATCTTGATGTAGGAACTTAGATGATCATTCTTAACCCTAGAAGCTTGATCTTAGATCCTTATGGTAAAATCACATAAAGTACTTAGAATAAGATTTCTCTAATATGGTAGTAACCTATATTGGGTGATATTTTTGATCACATTCTTGAAACCTTGTGTATGATTCATCTCTTGTAGTCTAAATCTCATAGCCTTGGTGATCCTTATTGATTAAATATTATTGACTGAACTTAGATTATTAGTTGAGTATAATAGTGTATATCTATAGTGCTGGATCACTTCAGTAGTATTCAGGAGCTGGTTAATTCACTTTAATATAGGACTATATTTGTGTTCTATCATGCGGGCTTAGTCGGATATAGTCTCACTTAGAATTAATCATCCAATTCTAAGAGTGTTATAATTAGTGACTTAAATCTTTAGCTTGAGATATAAATTGCAACCGGGCACTGCCTCCAATCGAAGTGTGATTCGATAAGTGCAATTTTAATCAAACTAAGTATCCCAAGTACTCATCTTAAGACACTAAGTATGTTGAAAATCTAGGTATTTAACAACTTAGTTTGAGATATAAACTGCAACCAGGTACTGCCTCCTATCAAAGTGTGCTTCGATAAGTGCAATTTTAAATAAACTGAGCATTAAGTTCACATTTACTGGAAACATACTAAATATGTATATACAATCTTTCCAACTGATGATTTTAAGTAAAATAATAAGTAAACAAACTATTGGATTTAGACATAGAAGTCAAAATCCATTTAGATGGATTTTGCATAAAAGAGATATTTGATTTTAAATCATTTTTTGGATTTATGAATTTTAAGGTATGTAGTGTAGAGTCATGAGCATAAATATGAACATAAAGTATAAATATCAGTGATGATTTATGGATTACGAAATATTGCATATATTAATCAGGGAATTTTTAGGATGAATAGTATTGGATTCCTAACTGGACATATGTAGACATTGAACCATATGATTCATACCCGTTTAATGATATTTCAGTTGCATATCAATTGCATATCGTATTGTGGCATATACATATGCATGACTTCAGTGACATACAACGTAGTTTTACATATTATTACTCAGTTTCAAATCCATTACTATTTTTTATTTACTTTCAGTATTCAATTTACAGTATATATTTACTTTACTTTACTTTAGTTTTATATTATTTTATGCTTTCAGTTACCTTTACAATATTTATACAGTTTTGTCTATATTATCTAAATATTAAGTAAATAATTAGAATTGTTTATATTAGTTTCAATGTGTTAGACTTATTATCTAACACGTGGTACTCTTGGGATCCAATAATTTGCTAGATCCTAAGCAGCTTATTAAGCCAGGTCAGGAGGACGTTCTGAAGGTTCAAGAGGAATTTGCAGAGCCGTAGCAGATTTCTCCTTCAGCTTTTACTATTTTGACTTAGTTATTTTTTAGTTCAGTATTTAGACTCTATTCTATACTTTTATAAACTAGTTGTAATAACTCTGGATGTATTTTCTTTTCTTTTTTGAGATGAATGTTCTATTTAGCTTCTATGATAAATATTTCTTGATGCTTGCTTTAACTTTCACACTCTATTTATATATTATTTATACTTAGTATTGTGATGTGATCAACAGACTGGAAATGCTGATATTTTATACATATATTAGATTCTTCATGTTATATTTTAAATCCAAAGTGTGCATTTGCCTAATACTTAGGATAATGATACTACTCTTATCTTAAGTATTAGTTCTTGACCCTCCTTGGGGTTGAGTCAGCAGCCTTCGATTTAGTTTCAGATATTTGGGGAAATGAGATACCCCTTCTCGAGTAGCGCACCTCTCCGCCTCCAAAATAGATTATGATTATCTCTTTTGCTCGTAACGATGGGGTGGGGCGCTACAAAATCTATCTCACCTAAATCGTAATAATCCGATCCATTAGGGTTAGGGATTCTGTATGCTTTAGGTAAATCACTTCTTCAGCTTTGTTTTAGTTTATTGGACATTTGCTAGGATTGATTAGGTGCAAAGAATTTTTAAGCCCTAATTACTTTCCTCTTTGTCTCCCAACGGGGTTGATGAATAGTGACGTAATTCAGTTGAATCGTGGCACTGCACCGTTCAGGATCCGCTGAACCGCGACTCGAATCACGCCTTTAGAAAAATTGAAGGAATATTCTGAAAAGATTCCAATTTTAATGAAATACAAAACCATAGCCAAAAATAATTCTATTTTAATTCATTTAATAACTCCTAATATAATAAGCCAAAAATATTAAAATTATATATCAAATTGATCAGAAAATTATGAAAAATTTAATGGTGATATTTATTTTCTAATGTGATTTTCACTAATGACTTTTAAACCCAAATTAATTTAGCTTAGTGCTTAATTAGGTCATTTTATCCCCAGTTTGGTCCTACTTACTATTAGTTTACTCTCCATATTATAGGGAGGGTAGATTAACTGACCTAAATCTAATTGGATTCTAAATCAGAAACTTGACTTTAGGAGCTTAGATTTATATTAATATTTGATCTTGAGGTAGGGTTTAACTCATTAGAATCTTAGAATCATAAGAATACTTAGCTTGAACCCAATTTTACATTGACTGACTACTACATGAGGTTACACTAGAGAGAACACTTAAATCAACCTAGAGCTTACAAGCTTAGTTAATGAAGTAGAAAGAGAACATAAGGAGAGGTATGGTTGGTGTTGAATTGTATTGTGGCTTGATTGGTAAATAGAATAAACCATCCAGTAGTAGTTTATACTAAAGGCATGTGCCTTAAGTTAATTGGGGGTTTTGTTAACTCCAATTATTAAGATTGATTATTAAATTATACAAGAAATAGATATCACATAATTTGTATTTAAATTTTACAAACTTTTTGAAATGCAGCAATACTTTAAGAACCTTATTCTTTTGATCATAACTTATATACATAAAATAAGTTATAAATTAAATATAGGAAGGGGTTTCATTTATGGTGGATTAGTTTGTACAGATATTATTAAACCAGGGCTGCCTATGGAGTGATCATAATACCACACATATTCTTGAGGGGAATGTGTGGTTATATCGGAGAACCTGATACATGCAGTTTGGTAGACGTACCTAACTCCTCGTTATTTTGTATGAGCCCACAGAATAAAATATAATATAAAATAGTAAAAAAATTTATTTATAGTTTATATATTTTCATTAATTTACTTCAGTACAACTTTACTATCCAACATATTTTGCATTGCCTTTTAGCTGCTAGAATTTACTTATGAAACTCATACTTGTTTATTGTTATCGCATAACCAGTTTAATGCATGAAATCATTGTGTGCACTAGCCCACTTACTTATTTTTACTTGTCTTTCCAGTTTCTTTTTTTCTAGTATCTCTTTTATAATATATTGTGATTCTTAAATATTACTTACTAAATGTATTATCCTCTAACTAAAAATTACTTAGTGTGATGCCCCACTTAAGTAGTAATAAGTGAAACTCTTAAATATTAATGCGCATTTTCAAATAACGGTGAAGTTCCTAATAAGAACTCCAAAGTTAAGCGTGCTCAGGTGGGAGCACTCCCAGGATGGGTGACCTGCTGGGAAGTTATCTTCTAAGGGCAAAACCTTGAGGCCTTTCAGGCCAAAGCGAATAATACCTTGGTGCTTAAGAGTTTGAGCTATTACAAATGGTATCAGAGCAAACCATAGGGTGTTAGATAAGAGCTAAATGCCATACAGGGCAAAGTACCACTTCATGTGAGCAGCCTCTTGAACCTATGATGGTTAAGGTGCTACATGGTTGTAGGTACCTCTTATGCCTGCAGGGGTCACCTCTAGTCCTATCTACCCAATGGATGGTTCTTGGATCTGTGTGTGGATACTGACGAGGACGTCAGTTACTTAAGTTGGGGAGATTATGATGACCCACTTAAGTAGTAATAAGTGAAACTCTTAAATATCGAGACGTCTTTTTAGATAACGGTAGAGTTTCTGATAAGAACTCCAAAGTTAAGCATGCTCAGGTGGGAGCACTCCCAGAATGGGTGACCTGCTGGGAAGTTATCTTCTAAGGGCAAAATCGTGAGGCCTTTCAGGCCAAAGTAGATAATACCTTGGTGCTTAAGAGTTTGGGCTATTACACTTAAACATCTTAAAATGTACTTAGACTTATGTAAGTCTATCAGTTTGTTTTTTTATTAGATGTTTCATACGGTATTAAGAACTAATAACAATAGATCAAGAGTTTGGAGTTGAGTTAGTAGGTGAACCAAGAAATAAGTCAAAGGATCAAGAGCAGACTTGAAGTATATATTATGTTTATTTATTCTTTTCATGTGAGGATAAACATTGTTTTTGTTAAAGAAATGTTGTAACATTATAATATGTTGGGACATTTTATTTATTCAAATCTAAAATGCAAAATTTTTCTTTTATTTTATCTGGATGACTTGGTAATATACAAAATTATGTTTGTAAATGTGTCTATATTTCCCCATCTTATAGATCATTTGCCACCCGTAGTACTTAATAGTGAGTTAAGATATGTAAATCCAACATTAAGCATTATAATAATGCTTTGTGTTGGATTAGAACAACTAATCTAACATTGAGTCATTATAATTCTCCCCACAGAGGCAATGTCATCGTGACTGCTTGATTTGAAAATGATCAGCTCCATTAGACAGAATGAAAACACATCCAAGAATGACAAATGGTAGGCTAGAATGACGGAACCCTACTTGATCTTAGTAATGTGGGGTATTGTAGCCACTCGAGCAGATCAAAAGTCACTCGGGCAAACCCTAGGGCTCAAAGCCATATTGATCGATAGGTAATCAACTTGCTAGCAATTAGATGCTGAATTAGGATGCCAATTGCCAGTGAGGAACCGATTGGCCTCACTGGCCAATAGCCATGTACAAACACCACTCTTCACTATCTGGATTGATGCCTGGCATAGCCTATGGCCTGGACCAGTCGCAAATGATCCCGGATCTAATGTCAAGCATTACAACAAGCAATTTAGAATAGGAATCGACATGAACTAAGCAAAATTAGCTCAACAGATAAGTGGAGTACTGATCCAAAAGTTTATGGAGGACTTATGGAAATATGGCAAATTCCTGCAGCTAAGATGATCCTTAGAGCTTCTTTAGAATCATGGTAAGTTTCTAGGGACTTGAACATCAAGTCTCACCCACTAATCGCTAGGAACGAAAGCTGGAGCATATGAAAATTTGCATGGACAATATGTAGGATAACCAGGTAGTAGGAGATAGAAGGGAGAAATTGAGGGTTTGAAATAAGCATAGAGTGAGCAAAGGTACTCACCATGGCTTCCAGAGGGTATTTATAGCTTGAGGAAGCTTATGGGACTCGGGTTTGGATTTCCTTGAGATGGATCGAGACCTTATACTTGACTCTACCTGATTGAGGGAAGCCTGGGAGTATGGGGCACGAGGGTTGTTGGAGCGGGAGAGGTAGTGGGGGACATAACAGATTTCTGGACTCGGGTTTGGATTTCCTTGAGATGGATCGAGACCTTATACTTGACTCTACCTGATTGAGGGAAGCCTGGGAGTATGGGGCACGAGGGTTGTTGGAGCGGGAGAGGTAGTGGGGGACATAACAGATTTCTTATACTGTCGTGATGGATTAATGTTGGGAGCTATCAAATGCATGCAGGAGGGTCTATAACGATGATGAACAGGGCTTTGAATTATCCTAATTGTTCTATCTCAGCAAGATCTGATGACTGAGGAATGGGATATGTTTGAATAAACCAGCGTTGTTGGATCTGAGGACTGGACTGTTGGATTGCGCATGAGATTTGGCTGCTACGTAGGATGAGCCTTACATTGGATCCGAGCGATCGGTCGACTGTTTCAAGGTTTTTGTGCAATAAATTTCTTTAACAAATAATAATTTGCAATTTCCCAATTTAAATTAAATCTAATTTAGGCTTAAATAACTTCTAATAATTCTCAAAATTTTACTCCTAACTAATTTGGGTGTGAAGAATTCAAAAATATAATCATAATTTGATTTTGGAGATCATTTAATTTAGCTAATTTCGTAGATCAATAAATTGACTAAATGATCAATTGATCCAAACGAGTTATGATGAATCACAAATTTTCAGGGTTATGTCCTAATGATAATTAAACATAATTGAATGAAAATTATGACTTGGTTTAGTCAATATTGGACATGATAACAACCTAGGGTTGTTACAATTAAGCCATGTTGTTCTCAGCTAGCTCGGTCGCTCGCGCGCGCCCACGTGTGTGCAATGGTCCCCCCTTCGGTGCTTGCAGCCACCAATGGCTGTCCTTCTCATGCATAATTCTCTTTTTTATTCCCTGCCATACTATTAACCGAGGACAATGGAGCATTGAGCCCTTATAATCCCTTCCCCATTGCTCTCGGTTTCTCTCATTCTTCTCTTATGACCTCGATGACCCTCAAATGTTGGAACCAACAACAGTGACCTTCTGCTACCTCTCCATCAATCCCCCATCAATTCCAAAAGCTGCAGAAATCAGTAAGGGACAGCCCTTAGTGGTGATTTGATCTCAAGTGTTAGTATTAGGAGCTTGCTTGCTGGTCAAAAAATTGGTGAAGTTCCATTATCATATACTCTTTTACCCGAGTACTAAATGATTTATTTACCTTTATTAATTCATCATTCGCTATTTATAAACATCCTAATATGATTGCTAATGTTGATCAGGGTTGATTGAACCTGATCGAAGGGCAATCAACTCGTACCTGCACAGTGGGGTACAGTGCTCAAGCCCTAGTAAGGATCCAACAACTTTGGCTGTCTCTCGTTTGATTGACACATTCCTTGGATCGGCTTTGATTCAATGAATGTGTAGGGAGCTTAGTTAGGACATGGGATCGACTGTGGAAAGAGAATTTCTCCTCCACAATAAATCCTCGAACCCATTTTATGCAAATGAGGTTGGGTCATTTTAGGGCACCCTGAGTTAGGGCTTCTTATTTCTAGCTATAAAGTCCAGTTGTATAAGTGTTTTGAGCCATTAAATAATAGTTTTGGCGCATTGAGTGATAAGGATTTAGGGTTTCTTCGAAACCGTAAATCCTCACTTTTGTCCCGTTCGATCGAGAGAAAAGGAATAATGTGGGTCGGGCCACCCATGACCCACACTGTTCGTCAGTACTAGGTCCATCGAGTCCTAATAGACCCGTGCGGTTTAGAAGGAACGAGCTCATCTAGTCCCGGTCGACCCGACAGAACCCGAATGCCTAAAATGAAAGAATGTCATTTGATTTTAATCAAACCTAAAGTTTTAACCTTTGGAAAAATTCATAAAACTTAGGGTTGCAATTATTTTGATTAATTCAACTCCAAATTTAATGAAGTTATATACCAAATTGATCAGCAAATCATGAAAAATCTGAATATGCAATTAAATTAGGATTTCTATCATTAGATTTCTTAATTTATTGCTAATTAACTTGAAAATAAATTAGCAATTATTAAGCTAATTACTCAACCAAAATTGATGATTAAGGCCTTTTCTTCTCATTAGATAGAGGAGAACCTAAATATGAAGCTAAATACATTTGTCTGTAATTAATTTTGCTGATTATGTGTTAATGACCACTAATATTGATTAGCTCAATTAAGGACTTAGAGAACTCCAATTTTGGCATGCTTGCTATCAATATTTTCCTTATGTTCTATAGATCAATAATATATGCTTATATTTTTGATCTTTGAACTATTTTGATCAATTTAGCTTTTGTGCTTAATCAATAACCATCCTACCCTTAGCATTAGGTCAAGCCTTCTCTTAGTGGTTTAGACCACTAATCTTGGTTTTAGCATATAAAGATATATTAAGTTGTTTTGGAGTAAATTAGAATAACTTTGAGATGATTCAACCTTATATGGAGAGCTTATCCCTTAACTAAGATTAAACCCTGATTAGTGAAGATTAGTAATTCTAATAATCCAAATTAAGTGTTTAAGGTGTCTATGAACTCCTTGGATAATAATTTACCCATTAGAATAGAAAAATATATATTTGGAACCTTGATTTGTAAAGTCAACTTTATGATCTTAAAATATTGATATTCAAATCAAATGATCAAAAGTACTCAATTGGTTGGATAAATCTCTTAATCCGTTAGTGCAACTTCATAATGAGATTTAGATCACTTAAGTTATTAATCTCATAAGTATAGTTTTTGAAGGGCACCTTTAATCCTTTAACCTAGATGTACTAGATCTAATTGCTAGTGCATCATAATCTTAGTATTAGGGTGGAATATGAAGGTTTAAGTATTGAAAGAAAAGACCCTAAGTTTGATAGTATGCTTAGTTTAGTAAAGAAGTTAAGATTATATCAAAGATCTTGAATTCTTAATGATCAGTCAGCCTATCAACCTAAGTATTTAGTTAGATTTTGGTGTAAATCCCTTAGAAAGATTTAAAATCCTAAAATTATGGTTTAGGTCATAGATTCCTAACTGTTAGAATAGTCAACCTTAGTGTTCTAAACTAGATTTAATAAGGTCATAGAATATGTTATTTTCTCTAATCGAATCAGATACAAGCTTAATTATTGATCTTATCTATGTGAATGAAAAGATAAGAGTAATCCTTATAGTGCAAATTTGTAAAGTTAAAAGTACAATATATTGGCAATATGATCAAAACCCTTGTAAGATGTTATTTTTAATCTATTCAGTTAACTTTATTATTTTAGGCTAGAACTTTATTATGTCTTAGCATATGTATAGGCAGATAATATCAGGTAAATAGATAACAAAGGGGATACCAATTTTGATGGTTTTTTATGCTTTCTATTTTATTATACTTTCAGTCAGTTCATTTAGTTCTGTATTAATTTCCTTCAGTATTTTCTGCACAATGTGTTTTAATTCAGTGTTTTTTAATACTTTAATGATTAGCTGTATTTTCTGGCATATTTTATGCATGTTATAGTATTTCAGTCATGCATAACATATTATTAAATTTCAGTGCGTTGGGCACAACTCTTTTTTTGCCTCAGTGCATTGGGCACAGCTTAGGATATCGATTAGCGGTGCATTTGGCATAAATTTAAGAATTTATCAGCGGCGCATTGGGCACAATATAAGGTTCTATTTATCGGTGCGTTAGACACATATTTTCTTATTACAATGTATTGGGCACCTTACTTGTTGGGCATATGCTTTTTAATGTTTGCATAAGCATTTCAATTCCATATTGCTTTATCATGTCATTGAATATTTTGGTGCATATCATGTATTTCATTTGTTTTCTGCATTTCAATTTCATTTATTCTTTCTGTTGCTTATTTCAATTAAACTTTACTTTCAATACTGTATTTTTAGTTTCCAGTTTGTTGTTTGTTATTTTTACTATTATATTGGAATATCCCTTTAATGTAATTAATGCATTTTAGTGAGCCTAAAATATACTTAGACTAATTATCTAACTAAGATTTTCTTTTTTTGTTGCTAGGGCCCTAGCATTGTGAAACCGAAAATATCAAATTAAATTTGCTAAGAGGAGCCCATGCTGGTGGAGCTGCATGAGTCATAGGAGGGAGAGGAGCGTGGTGTTGTTGAGTAGCTGATGCAACCTTCTTCCTTAACTTCTCCATATGATATTTTAGAAGATTGACTAATGGTGAGTTCTTCTACTTATTTTTATAGTTGATAATATACTAATATTATCTCATGGCTAGAGAAAAGTTAATAAAATAAAGAAGCAAATATCATCATATTTTGAGATAAAAGAGTTACGTGAATCCCATAAAATCATGGAATGACTATTTCTAGAGATAATGCAATTAGAAGATTTTCTCTTGCACAAAAACCATATTTGTAGAAAGAGTTGAACATATTTGGGTTGAGGATTTCATAAAAGTGTGAATCTATTTTTAAGGTCATGCTTCTATTGGAGTGCTAGTTTATGTTCCATAAATGATGATGATAGCAAGATCTATTATGTCAATGCAGTGATAGTTAAAGGCTTACCAAAAAATGAAAGTGACATCTATCACTTTTTGCTAAAATAATAATTATTAATTTTTCTATGAGTTTTCATAATTTTGATCTAAGTATATTTTGGAATTTTTTTTTTCTTAAATTAAATTTGTATAGTATCTAGGAGATCATAATTTTTAAAATTATCAAAAAAAATTTGGAATTTTTCAACATCTATATAAATTATTATAAAATTTTGAATTTAAAAATTAATTTAAAAATAATTACTCATCAAATCATAAAATTGTTTATTAATGTAGGTCTCATGCAAATTTTAAAGTTTATTGTCAAAATTGAATCTTTTTCTAATTAGGTGATCTTCAAATATGAAGCAAATGTATGTTCAATATAATTTGAACATAAAATTTAGGATAAGAAATATTGTGTCTTAGCTACTGGACTACAACATGATCCACAACCCCACCATCGCTCCTCCTAATCACACTTGAGCCATTGAACCATTTTGGAGTAAATCCGAGGCCTCGATTCATGCAAAAACCTCAAGCTACCTCAGCAAGGCTATGTCCACCTCCCAATTGCCTTGTAACGCTTCCAAGCAAGAATCTCCAAGTTTTATTTTTCTTGCTAAGCCAATTTTCCCTCAAAGCACCTAAAGTGTCTGAAGAAAAGCTGAAGGTACTACAATTTTCCTCCTCTAAGTCTTAGAAATATTTTGGAGATGATCTGAGTCACTTCTGTCCTATTCCAATTTTAAAATTACAATGTACATTCCAACCTTTGTATTTTCTCTCTTCTACCTTCCCCCCTCTTATTCTCTCTCCTAACTTTCTTTCATTCAATGGTCTAAACAATGTTTTGTAGATCTAAGAATTTGCATTAGGACTAATTTAGTAATCTAGTTAATGATCAATATTATCGCAAGTTAGCTTCATTATAAGAGCTCTATTTGTATATAAATAGAAATGTCTGATCTAATTATAAGAATATCCACAATTAATAAAATGATGAGTTATAAGACTATGTTTATAAGATTATTTGTGGTAGTTACAGAATGTTGCATAACATAAGTAGTAACCAATCATCGTCCATCTTATTATCAATTGCTAAAAACAATTTGTGATTTTATATTAATGTGTTAGAAGTAAATAACTCGTATCATTGTATATGAGCCACTGTAAAACCTATATTTTGAAATACAAGTATTTGAATTCAAAATAAAGCATGTTATAACAACTTAAATCCTAGAGGGCCAAATTATCAACCCAATTAGAATATAATCAGGATCTCGGGCAATCTCTAACTTAGACCAAACAAAATATAACATTGAAAAAAGTATATTTTTGTGATTATAATTATCAAGTTTAGAGTCAATTCGACCAACGAATATTCGTATATTAATATTTGAAAATTTTAATTACAGAAAATTATGATAATAAAATATAAATATAAATTTAATAATTTTGGCATTTTTGGATTTGTAATAATTAAATAAAATTACATAATCATCGAATTTTGAATGTCGGATTGTCCGTAATTAATTTTTTAAGTTTTTATTTTCAAAAATTAATTAAAAATAAAATATAGCTCTAAATTGAGAAATTTTTTATCGAAGACGCTCGCCTCATCAAAACGGACCTCATGGCCAAGTTTCGTCAAATTTGAAAATTAGAAGACAAATATTGTTAATTTAAATCAAATTATTATTTAAATAATTCATAAAAGCATATTATCTCTCCTCCCTTCTCCCCCGTTTGCAAGCCAGCCGCGTGCCTAGGGCACACGACAAGGAGTCCGGCCCCCCTTGGAGGCCACGTGCCCTACTCGCTAGGGCTGCCTTGCCACGCTGGTCGGGGCAACCCTCATTAGATTGACATCATTTATATATATTTGGTGTATACTAGTGTGTAAGTGCAGTAATACTCTTATATTTATTGTGAATGATGTTGTAGCTCAGTAGTTGAGGCTCAGGATTTGTTATCCCAAGTCATGGGTTCAAATCCCACCAACCACACATAAGCAAAAAAAAAAAAACTCTTTTATTTATTATTATTATTATCGTTGCATAAAATAATAATGATAATAGTAAAAGATATTATCATATTATTATTTTAATATCCTCTCTTTAAAATAAGCTCATGAGCATAAAATATTCATAAAAATTAACAACTTTATTTTCTTCATATTATCATATTCTCACTTTAGGATAAATAATAAAATACACTTTACATATAAATTATCCTATAAATGATGATGATGATAATAAAAATATAATATTATTATTATCATTATTATTCATATTTTTAAAAAATATATATATGTACATATTGTCTCTCTCCAATATTCCTAATTTTATAAATAATAATAATAATAATAACATTAATGTTATTATTATTATTATTATTATTATTATCGTTATAATCACAATTTTCTGACGCTATCATTCTTCACCTCAATCATCATCTTCTCTTCCTATTACTGTTTTACTAGCATTGAAACACACTAAGAGCGAGAGAAGATAATAAAAGTTTATATTTTTCATCTCTTCACTAATTGATAAAATTTTCACATAGATTTATAACTTAGCACAAAAATAGATACCATAGATATCTTGAAGTGCATTTGTATATGCTGATTTAATTACATGCTCTTAGCTCCGCTTTGAAATTCATGAATTCTTATTGATTCAATTACATGCTTATTAGTCTTACAAATTCTATGATTTAAGTATACTCTAATTATTTGAGATACTATCAAAAATATGTAATATGCTTTAAAGAATAAAAAATGGCATTTCGCTAGAGTTATTTATAATATGTACATAATGTAATTTTATGTTTATAACGAGACTAGTTCGCTATCATTCTGCTATGCAAGATATAATGATACTATGTCTATGCTTACGAGGGAGCTAGCATATGTGAATAACCTCCTCAAACCTATATCAAATTACTATATGGAAAATTTAGTGAAATTGATACAACATTTCAATTTATTTAAAATGAAACCTTCCATTACAATATTTTTCTTATGCAACTAAAAATAGAAAAGCGCAAGTTAGAATCGAAGGCGCTCTCATTAAGCAACCATAGGTGGAGATGAACTTTTATTAAACCTCATGAATATTATTTATTTTCTTATGTTATCTTATTGACCTTTATTATGTTTCCATCGTATGCTTTTTGCTCTATGCTTGATTGCATAATATTTGAGGTTTGCATGGAAGATAAATGCAGACATATTTTGGGTAGGAAGAGTAGGCCTCATCCCGGTTCGCCTCTGGATCGATCGAAGAAGGCTTGATTCTTCTTAGAGTAGTGTCTTCAAAGGAACAAGTTGAGCTTGGTTTTGTATTCCAACCAATAGTTGTTGAAATAAAATTAATAATGCTTTGCAAGGATGGCAATAAAGATGTTGAGCATGTCAATAGTATATCCCAAATTAATAAAAAAAATGAAATAATTGAGTGCTAAACATAATTTATAAAGTGGTTGATATATGATAATCATACAATTTTTATTTGAGGTTTGAATAATTTAAATATGAAAAACTATGAAAATGCGTGAACATTTTTTAAATCAACATCAATAATCATTATGAGTACATTTAATTAAATATAAATACATATACATATTCATAGTGTTTTTTTGCTATTATGTATCTAAAAGTGTAACATCACTAATTTTCATGTAATGTGAACGACTAAAGTTTCAAAAAGTGAAACAGAACTTCAATGGAAACTCAAATGGTAACCAAAATTTATATTTGACATAATGAAATAAAGGATTAATCAAGTTCATATGATTTTAAATATACACAATGCCCAAGCTTTTTTATATATAAAGTCATGCCTAATAGATGTTTGTGCCCAAATTTTAATACACAACTAACTCTCAAATAACTCCAAAACAACTTCAAAAAATATAAAATATTTATCTCACAAAAAACTAACCTTAAATCCACTTGTGTGTATAAAACCCACTAAGAAATACATGATATAAATGCAAAACATAGCCATCCAATCTTTAAAATAAGTATTTGAGAGCCAAATAACATTTTTCATTTTAGTAATTGTCATGTTCATACCCTCCTATATGTCAGTAAATCAGAAGAGCCCATCAACCCCTTTTTTCTCAAAACCTAACCTATTCCTTTGTTAACACAACACATTTTTAGATTCTTGCACATGCCATGATTAAAAATTCACTGAAAGAAAAAAATGGGTTTACGTTTTGTAGATAAATACCAAATGTTAACGGCACTTGTATGAAGTTTTCTTTCTTTGCATGAAATTTGTACAGATTCATCACAAGGTAAGAGAAACTAACAAGATCTTTATACAATGAGCATACAGATTCACAGTATGCAGTTTAAGTTTCATAGAAATTGTTGTGAGCGCATGCTTAATTGATGAGCAAAGATAAGTTTTTCAGGAATTTATACATATATTTAAATATTATATGCATCCTCTTCAAGCCTCTTATCGATGGCTACTAAACAACTCAGCTGCATTGCATGCTTAATCTCTAGACTTTACAAAATATCATGCCATTATAACAACAGTAAGAAGCATATGCTCGATCCGAAAAGAAAGCCCAAAACAAGAAGTTGAAGATTTAATGGCCATTCAGTGCTTACTACATTTTTGGTTTAATTCGGAGGAGATTTGTACTCCATACTTCTTGTAACTTGAACTGGATACCGATTGATGCAAGAAGATGAAACGTCAGTCTAGATTAATAGGTCGCTCTGCGCATCCTAGCTTAATGAGCTTCTTGACAGGAATTTGCCCGTCCAGGATCTGCACTTCGATCTTCAACTCCTTATCATCCATGATCTCAAAAATGCATCCATCCCCAACTTTTAAATGATTTTCAATAGCAAAGTTCTTCC
The DNA here is from genome assembly GCA_016760335.1 of Gastrodia elata. Classification (NCBI taxonomy): domain Eukaryota; kingdom Viridiplantae; phylum Streptophyta; class Magnoliopsida; order Asparagales; family Orchidaceae; genus Gastrodia; species Gastrodia elata. The sequence goes on along the minus strand of CM028671.1, from coordinate 68,308,937 downwards.
ATCCACGACCAATCCTCCTAAATTTGCCTTCACCAAAGTATTTCACCTCCCATGTCTTGCCCTGCCTTGAAAGGATTCCTTGAAGAGTAGCATTTGGTAAAGATTTATGAAAAAATCTTGGGATCACCTGGTTCCAGATTTCAAACTTAAGAGACCAGTAAAAGATACTCATTATATGCAGAAATTGTTTAAACATAATGCAATGCTTTACCAGTTGATACGGTTTCTCAACTTGAGATTTTCCAACAATTGTAGTGAAGTACGGGTTTCCTGAAAGTGGCGATGTGCTGCGGCCTGGCAAAGAGCTTTGGGTGCAATTTGGGCCTGCGAGAGGAAATTTGAGTATGGAACTGTAAAGCAGTAATTGAGTTTACAAACAGTTAAGGAATGAATGCAATGCACGGACCAGTATTATTTAATTCCTGGGTTGACAGGGGATGCTTCTCATGAAGTTTTGAACTGCAATTTGACAGACTTCTAAACCCATTTTCAAAAAGATGCGACTGCACATGGAGTAATTATGGATTCAAAAACTTGTATAACATAACACAGAAAGAAGCTTCGTACTTTAAACGTGAATAAGCTATACAACTAGTATTTTTTTTTAAATAATGATGAAAGAGGCAAACTCTGCGCCAAACTGAAATGGCAAAACTCTAAATGCTAACCCATTATCCACTAGCTTAGAACACATCTTGCATAAACTTGGAGCAATCATGCAGGCAATGGGATTACAAGCCATAGTTTTTAAGCTGAATTTTAAATAATTCTCTATTCAAGAAACTATACTTTTTACCAAGAACGTGTTCAAGAAAATTCTGCAAGAATGTTAGCGTCACTTGCAAGTACATTTAATCGAACTACAGAAGTCCACGGTGCCAATGCTAATGCCGATAGTCTCTGATTGGTACATGAAATATTTATAGGTAATGAAATACTAAACAATTTTCTATCATGCAATGGCCTAAACCTGTTATCGAAATGAATTTAAGGGTTTAGAGTTTAGGCCTTAAACACTTAAAGCCTTAAACCCCAGACGAATTTAATCGTTGGCATGTATAAGCAGCTTGCCTATAACTCCTCTTCTGTTTTGCTTTGTTTGAAAGAACTGGTTTAATGAGATAAATATGTGACCGATGAGATTATTTAAACTCTTGATATGTTAAGAGTTTAGGCACCGGATCACAACACCATTCACAACTCTTTTGTTGACAACTTTCATTATAAATTCATTAATGCAGGTTAAAGTGCATTTATTGTACTTTGGAATTAGTGTTTGGCTCATCTTGGGGCTATGAAAGTTTATTCTTTCACTCTTAACAATGCAACTGAGAGTGTTGGTGCAGTTTAACTTCTAATCGCTTAAAACAGGGAACATTTCATGCAAGCTACTAAAATCTTTCATATTTACATGTACAGATAATTATCTCTTAGAAATATGGTTTTTTTTAAATGAAAATACAAAAAAAAAATCAAGAACTTACCAATGTGATGGTCAATAAACCAAAAATATATTGGTAAATGAATACCAAGCGATCAACATGTTTAAGTGCTGCAAATGCAGAGACAATAACTGATCAAGCATATCACCATGTTTAAGCGTTGCTAAGTGCTGTTTATACAGATGGATAATTGCTTGGTTGCATGCATGCACCCAAGTCCTGGCATTTGCAAAATTATGTTGTCACACATACCCTGAGCAAGTAGTCTCATCTTCTCGTGATACTTGAACAGATCAACAGACTATGAATGTTCCATCCGAAATGGGGTAAAGCAAAAGACAAAACTAGTGAATTATAAACGCAGTGTCTAAAGATCACTCGCAAATACTAATAATAACAATAATATTATAAAAATGGTAAAATATTTGGGAACACGGAAACATATTAATAAAACTAAAGGGAAGTGATCATTCATATTTAAAAATAAGATGAATAAATAAAATAGTAAAGAACGAAGATAGAAATTTGTGAGCGCATACCATTGAAACCAGGAGAAGAAAGAGAGAGGATATGACAGAGCTTCAGGCAGCTGGGCGGACAAAGGAAAACATTATTTGGCCTGCAAGTGGAGAAAGAGATCGGTACTGGGCGAAAACAGTGCGTTCTACAACGCGTATTCAATGAGTCTATTTATTATAGATGAATTAATTTTAAAGAAATTGTGTTTGTGAATATCGAATAATAAAATGGGATTAGAATGATTAAAGTTTATTTAAAATTTTCTTAAATGCATAAAAATAGAAAAATAAAAAAAAATATATTTTTTCACGAACATTGCTTTATTTTCCGCTAAAAAATTTTATATTTTAGATTTTAATATGTCAAAGCATACATATATATATATATATATATATATATATATATATTAAGATAAAATAAAAATACAACGTTTTATAAAAAGAAAATTCTCCACCTTATTGTGTAGTCGAAAATTTAATGTCCAGAGCTTTAATGCTTACTTTTTACTTTTTATAGACCCAATATCTTTTGGGCTGATGAATAAAAGAGCAGTCGGAAATCACGAATCCAACTCCCAATTGAAACAATTGTCCACTTGCAAACGCCCAAAATAGAGGCCAGCCCAATTGAAAGTTGCAAATATCAGTCGTGCAATCACTATGTTGCCTCAAGACTAAATACACAAGGCTGATATAATTAGCCTGCCAATAAGAGACGATATGATAGCCTCCTCCCGCAGTGTTACTGTGCTCACGAGGTGGACAAAGCTCTAAATGAAATTGCAAGCAAGAAACCATCTCAAAGTCCATAGCATGGCAATCAGTGTTACGTCGATCGCCACTCTCCTCTTCCGCTCCACTCTGCGCCGATCCCTCTCTGTGCGCTCGACCGAGGGTAAGGTACGACCTTCCTTGCAAGCTATACCTTTAGGTGATAGGGGAGTTGCATATGTGAACAAATTAGTTACTGTCAACTGATATCAATACGACTTAATTTATTCAATTTATTTTATGTTGAGATCAAAATTAAATACTATCATAATAGTAGATCATTATAAATTGACTAAGTGCTCATTTCGATATCATTAAAGTACTTTTACTTAGCATGATGGTGCTATGAACCTAATGTTTATCAATAATTTAATCATACTTAATCACTTAACTTAAAACTAGGTTATTTAATTATGCTTTATGAGGCATTAAATTTATTAAAGTAACCACTTTATGATTAAGGATTTAGTGTAATCAATCCTGATTTAATCATAGTTGTGTTGTAGAGGAAAATTGATATTTAAATTACAGTATAATGATTAAGTCCGACTAACTAACACTAGGAAAAGATATAATCAGTACAAATCAGTCGTTTGATAAATTCTTAATAAAGGCAAGGAGTTACAAGATCTATATGTAGTATAATAAAGTCAATTATAAATTTAAAGAACACTAAGCTTTTGAGTTTAAATCCATTCAAGAAGTTTTCATATTTTACTTTAATGAAGCATGAGTGTTGCTCTAATATATTAAATGAGTTCTATGTTGCTAAAGGGAGATTTTATATTAATGATTCAATTAGACTTATTTTACTCCAATATTGTAACCTGGTTCTTTCATATAAAGTTGTTTAATTTCTCCAAGCCCAATCAATGGTGATTTTAGTTTAAATATAATAAATTAGAGTTATGAATTAGATCTTCTTATTGTATAATTTACTCTTATGCCATGTTGCTAAAGGGAATACGAATACTAATTCTAATTTCGTAAATAAGTAGTTTCATAGTTTCATAAAATTTCAATTATAACTTTTGTAAGCATCAAGATTGTGAGTGATTTATCATGTTAAATAAAACACAAATGTACACTGAATATTAATTTTATGCTTTCTACCTTTTTGCTGCTTAAGTATCGCTTTGAATCTGTTTTATATTGCTATTTAATACTTTACTCTTACCGTTAATTATGTAAGAGATGTAAAATGATATTTATGTATCTTGTGAATGTTGCAAATGATTCCAAAACGGAGGTTGAATTAAGTTAGGATGAGGCTAGTCCATCAGGGGTTATAAGGGTGCCATCTAGAGCCATTGAAGGGATTCAGGAGAAGATTATGGTTAAATGCATATATAATGCCATCTTGAGCCTTTAAAGGGGGCCCAAGTGAAGGTTGTCTGCCATCTAGAGCCTTGAAAGAGGCCTAGGTGAAGGTGCCATATGGAGCCTTTAAGGGGGCCCAGGTGAAGGTTATGCTTAACTGCATTTTTATGAACCCAGTCTCATGGTTCTGACTTTGCCCATCAAAACTGTTTAGATTGCTTCATAATATCAAGTCATAAACATAAACATTAATTTTTACGCTATTATTGCTTTTTCATTTGAAACTTGGCATGTGACAAAAGAATATTTATTTTGCAGGAGTTATGATTATCTTTTTGAAATAAATTTATATTTCCATGAAAATTTTTATCATTTTTGCCTTCCGATTTACTTTAAGTATATTTTTAATATCATTTATATTTAGAATGTGCACTAAGCCATTATTTTTATAATGTCAGATCAGATACAGCTGGAGGAGATTGATTTAGTTTAAAGTCATTAAAAAGAAGCATGATGTGAAAAATTAATGAATTCTAACTACCCTTTAAGGGACAATCATTTATGTATAAAGAAATTTATGTAATAAAATCTAGATATTATTTACTTTAATTTGAATGAATATTATTTCTTTATATTTGAATAGCTCTGGATGTTGTTTAACTGCTATTTTACTTAACCGCCAATATATTCCTGCGTAAAAATATATCCAATATTAGTTTGGTTGTTACCAACATAACATGGGTCATCACACCCAGTGTATGATATGTATTATTTTTTATACTTTATTACTGCTTAACTTCGTTTTGAGCCAAATTCGTATTGAAGCTTGGTTGATTATTCGGAACCAACATAACATTCATAGTTAGCTATTAAAAAAATAACATCAATAATATTCATATTGTTACTGAAAAAATAATATCAGTAATATTTGTGGGTTACTGAAAAAATAATATCATCAACATTCGTGACTGTTATTGAAAAATGACATCAGTAGCATTCGTAGGTTGCTGAAAAAATAACATCAGCAACATTCGTGGGTTACTGAAAAATAACATCAGTAATATTTGCGGGTTGCTAGAAAAATAACATCAACAACATTCGTTAGTTACTGAAAAAATGATATCAATAACATTCGTGGTGAGTTACTGAAAAAATGATATCAGTAACCTACATTTTGGGATAATACTTATTGCAGGAAACTTTTATTCATTTTACGCTATTGTCTTACTTTTCCGGCATATTTATTACACACTTATTCCGCTAATCGCATCGCTGCTTTTATAAAAATGTAATATTATTTTATTTACTGCGGTGCTTAGAGTATTCTCTAATTACTGAGAATTCTAATCTCGATATTGTTTTATGTGCAATACCAGGTCAGATACTTTTAGGGGAACTTGAACAAGAACTTTAAAACTTAAATTATCAAATGACCAATGGATCTACGGCATAGCTCTACTTTTACTTTTATTTTTATTTATTTTTGTTTCAGTTTATCTTTTGTGAACTTTGTAAAGAGGAACGTTAAAATTTTTATAATATGAAATATTAAATGAATGAGAAACATCTCTTGACTTTTTGTATGTATATTTCATTTTCTCTTAAATTGCCCAATATAATCCTGCGATATGTGAACACCTGAATGCCGGAACAATTCCCGCTGAGTCGGCATCGGGGCATCACATGATTCCAACTGGGATCATCCGCTAAATCCAGCGACCGATTCCTGCTATGATCAGTCGTTAAATCCAGCGACCATCAATTCCAACAGGAATCGACCTTTGGGTTCAGCGAGAGCTGTATCTGATTCCCACTGGAATAAGCGGCCATTTCCAGTGCCTAAATCCTGCTAAAATTGACTACCGAATCCAACGACCAAACTAAATACAACGACCAACCGATTCCTGTAGGAATCGGCTGTTGGATCCGATTCCCGCTGGAATCAGCCACTGCTGGATTCAACAGGAATTGGCCATTGAAATCAGTCGCTAAATCCAGAGGCCAATTCCAGCAGGAATCGGTCGCTAAAAGCTTATTCCGGGTCAAATTTAATGGAATCGCTATTGTATTCAACGAGAATTGGCCGCTGAAATTAGCCGCTAAATCCAGCGGTCGATTCAAGATCAAATTTAACGGAATTGAGGGTGTTTTAACGAGAGGGGTCAAACAAAGCATTTAAACAAGAGTTGAGGGACTAAAAAAAACATTTACAAAAAAGACTATTTTGAACATTTTGCAAGAGTCAAAGGACTGTTTTGATATTTTTCTCATTTTTTCACAAAAGTTTATAATCATTAAAATTTAAGTTCTAAGAGGAGATAAAAATAATTAAATGATTAAAAGGTTGCACAATAAACACAAAGATTTAAAATACTAGCTAATGAATCCCCATTACTTGTATTTTTAGAGACTAAAACTCTAGATTTTTCAAAATTGATATCCAACCTGACACAATTTTTAAAGCTGACTAGAATGCTTTTCAAATTGTGAATATTCTCATATATAACTTCACCAAAGCAAAGAAGATTATCGGCAAATAGCAAATGTGAGCATGTGAATAACCCGTTCTTGAAAGGATGAAAGGTGTTATTGTTAATAGCAGCCTAGTTCTCATCCATCTATTCATATGATTTGTCTAGACATAATGCAAAATATGAATATGTTCCAGCTATATATACATGTGTATTGTCTTACTATGATGTATTGAATGAGATCTTATTTTCTCCTAATTCCCTTCTGCTCTCTGCTAGTTCTCGTCTCATGCGCCTCTCTTCATGGTATAAGTACATTCCTCCCTCTCGATCAGAACCCTAATCATCTGCAATCGATCAGCACGAGAGCTCACACTAATCGTTCGCAATCGATCGGCATTCTGCTCTGATTCTTCCTTCAGCCGCTCTCAGACTCCGCAAATCTGATGCCAAAATCGGCATGCCTGCTCTCAGCTTCCGCAAATTTCAATTGCATCCAGGGTTCGTCTCATTTTTTCTCTAATTCTCGACCGAATCCAAATCTACCTCCTTCCTCATCATAATTGACAATGGATTCTACCATGTCGAAACCCAATCTAGTGAGAACTCTAAATCCCGCAGCAGGTTCACCATCATCACTAACTATAAGGATCTAAAATTCCTAATGTCCAACATTAAGAACATTCACAATCCTCTCACAGCAAATAACTACCCCGTTTGGAGAGCTCAAGTTCTTCAACTCTTCGAAGCAAACAACCTACTAAGCCATCTAGACGGCACTGAACAGCCACCGCCAATCAACAGTTCGGATTCCTTTTGGATCTCAGTTGATCTGAATCTAATCGCTACTTTGTACTCGATCATCACTCCCTCCATCCTTTCCTATATACTTGAATCCAAATTCTGCAACAATGTGTGGAGTACATTAGCCAGATCCATGCATAACTTTCTCTCTTAAATCGAATATATCGTGGGACAGAATTGTCGCCTCCAGATCCAAAGTGGATAACAAAGACATTATTCTCTACACACTCAAAGGTCTACCCTCCAGTTATCAAGCCTTCAAAACCTCTATCCGCACCAAATTTAATATCAACAAGTTTGAATGATCTCTATTCCCCTCTCAATAATGAGGAAATCAATATTCTACAAGACACACAAAGAAGTTCAGCTCAGCAATCCTTACTCTACACACCCTCCAATTATCAAGCCTTCGTAAGAATAGAGAGAGGTAGTTCAAAGGGTTGCAGAGTAAGGATTGCTGAGTTGACCTTCTTTGTGTGTCTCTAGTAGAATATTGATTTCCTCGTTGCTGAGAAGGGAATAGGGATCATTTAAACTTATTGGTGTTAATTTGGTGCGCATAGAGGATTTGAAAGCTTAATAATTAGAGGGTAGACCGTTGAGTGTGTAGAGAATAATGCCTTTGTTATACACTTAGGGTTTATGGTTTAGGGTTTAAGGTGTAGGGTATAAGTCGTTTGACAGCACCATTCCGAGGCTCCTTCATTGCATCGAGAACTTCTAGAATGCCTTATACAGAGTGCCAAATTTCCAGAGAATGCTGGTACCTCATGAACCTCAGTTACAATACCCAATTAGTATCTCGACTTTGGAATCTATGCACTGATGATCCTATAGATTCAACTAAGTATCTCGACTTTGGGGCCTCCACTCATGTTACCAACGATTTCAACAGCATGTCCATTGTTGAGTCCTATCAAGGGACCGACAGAATCACCATTGAAAGTGGTCAAACCCTTCCAATCTGCAACATCATAAATGGTATCCTCCCAACTCCTAATAGTAAGTTTCTACTCAAATATCTCCTCTACATTCCTCATTGCAAATACAATCTTTCCATTCACAAGCTAACCACCATAATTCTTGTTCCAACTTGTTTGATTGATCCTAACAGTTTTTTCATAAATGATCTCAAAACGAACATTCAACACCTTAGAGGTCGATGCTCCAACGGACTCTACACAATACACCCATCACCCGAACCTACACCTCGCCAAACCATTCTCTGGTTCTCAACTTCAGCCAAAGCACCTCCATGGCATTTACGGCTAAGCCAACAACTCCTCCACAAACATTCTCAAAATCTTTGTTTCAGCCGCACTCACCATCCTTGCTCAATTTGCATTACAATCAAATATCATAAACCTACCTTTCCAAAGCACTATTATAGATCTTCTAATATTTGTGAATTCTTACAACTGATGTATAGGGCCCAGCTCCAATTTTATCAAATGAATATTACAAATATTATATGCTTTTTGTGGATGATTACTCAAATTTTACTTAGCTTTTTCCTATGAAACAAAAATTTGAAACATGGCAAAAATCTCTTCTCATTTACAAATTCATCAAACGCCAATCTCCAATTCAAAGAAGGTAGGGAACATAACTAAAATAATTTTCATAATATACTCAACAACCTTGGCATCCACCAACAAATGTCTTGCCCGTATACGCCGCAACAAAATGGCATCGCCAAACACAAACATCAGCACATTCTAGAAGCTACTTGTGATCTCCTCCAAACAGCTCACCTTCCGAAACACATTTGGGTCCAAGCAACTCTTACTTCCACCTACCTAATAAATTGCATACTCTCTTAACACCAACAATCTCTCCCTATTCCAACTCCACTACAAAACTACACCTGACTATGACCATCTCAAGGTCTTCTGATGCTTGTGCTTTCCACTTCTTTCACCAACAAAAACCACCAAGTTGGGACCGAAAACTCTACCATGTGTCTTTCTAGGCTACTCACCAAACCATAAGGATTACACTTGTTGCAACCCTAAAACTGCCACCTCTCTAATCTCTCGTCATGTTAAATTCATCGAAAACAAATTTCCGTTCTCTTCCAAAAATAAATCTTCAACCTCTCTCCCCAAACCACAATCATACACCAATCCTCTTACTCTCATTCCATCCTCCTCACTACCAGCTTATCACCCTCCTCACATACCTCAACAGGAAGATCCTCCCTCATCACCCTCTTGATCTTCCATCTCTTCCTCTAATTCTATAAAACCAATCAACCACGTGACACATCTCATCTTCCTCATCATCCTTACCTCAACATCCAAATTCTCCATCAAAATCAAAAACCAAACTTTCTACACACCCTATGCTAAATCGCTTAAAAACCCAAATCACTTTTCCATCTTATCCATGCAACTCCTCTAATTGAACTCTTCTCCTACAAAACAGCAACCACACACACACGCATTGAAGGCTTACTATGCAAGAAGAATATAAGGTCCTAATGGATCAACACACATGGATCCTAGTACCTCCACACCCTCACCAAAATGTGCTTGGAAGCCAGTGGACATACAGAACAAAGTACAAAGATGATCGCACAATGGCACATCATAAAGCTAGATTGGTTGTTCGACGATTCAATCAAAACTATGGGATTGATTACTTAGAGACATTCAGTCTGGTTACTAAGATGCCAACCATCCGAACTCTCCTAGCAGTTGCTACTTGCCATCAGTTGTCGGTGGTACAACTAGATGTCTCAAATGCATTCCTTCACGGGTATCTAAATGAAACAATATACATGAAACAACCCGAAGGGTTCGAGGATCCCAACTTCCCAATCACGTTTGCAAGCTTTACAAATTCATCTACGGACTAAAACAGTCCCCACGCCAATGGTAGGGTTTTGAACAAGCCATGTTGATCCCTCTCTACTTATCCAAGATACCACACCCCACCGCATCCACATTCTCATCTATGTAGACAATATACTCGTCAACGGTTCACACCAAGATGCTATCAAATCCGTCATCCAAACTTTTACAAACAGCTATTGCATGAATCAACTCAATACTCCGTCTACATTCCTTGGCACTCGATTCTCCAAAACAGCCACTACAACCACCCTACACCAAGCATCATATGCTTCTGGGATCCTCAAAGTAGCCGAAATGGACCACCGCAACCCAACACTCACTCCTACAGCTACCACCTCTCTGAAACCATGTTCTCCCATTATCTTCGCCCAACCGAAACTATAAAGCAACTAGCCGGCTCCTGACTCATACTCCGGTATGTAAAAGGCTAGCGGCGAACAAGATATGTCAACACATGCATAGTCCCACCGCTGTTCACTTCGATCAGCTCAAAAAAATGGGCCATCACAATTGGTATATTTACACATCGGGATCTCAATCAAACCCAAAAATCTTCATATTAGTGCCTACGCCGACTCTGATTGGGTTGGAGACATGAAACATAATAAATCAACCACGATATATTGCATCTTCCTCGGAGAGACTCCAATTTCTTGGAGTGCAAAGAAGCAAAATATCGTTTCCCGATCATCAATCAAAGCAGAATATCGGTCCCTGGCTACAGCCACCATAGACATTGGCTTCGCCGCCTCCTGCAAGAATTTGACGCCACTCAAGACAACCCCACTCCCCTTCTTCTGTGACAACAAATAAGTTATTGCTCTAGCAAACAATTCGGTCTTCCACGCCAGAATCATACATACGGAAGGGGGTTGTCATTTTATCCACGACAACATTCAGAAATCAGAAATTCAGCTTCCACATATCCCAACAGAAGATCAGCTAGTGAGCATTCTCACAAAGCTTCTTTCCACAGCAAGGTTTCACAAATGGCACTCCAAACTCACCACCACAATTCCGAATGGCTTGTTTGCGAGGGGCTAAAGCTGCTTGGTTCTCATCCAGTCGTCCATACAATTTGTCTTGATCAAACGCATAATATGAATATATTGTAGCTATATATACATGTGTATTGTCTTACTATGATGTATTGAATGAGATCTTATTTTCTCCCGATTCTCTTCCGTTAGTTCTCGCCTCCTCCTCCTGTCTTCAACTGTTTACAACTTCATTGAATTTTGGCAGACAAGCCATTCATGCAATCGCCAAAAAAATATGGTGAAAGGGGACACCCCTACCGGAGACCATTAAAAGAGGGGAAAAAATCTTTTAAAGCTCCATTAATAATAACTGAGTGGTGAAACATTGCAATGAACGCCTTAACCAAATTAGTAAGGCAATTTGAATACCCTAATCTTTAAGCATAACAAGCACATAATCTCTGCTAATGAAGTCAAAAGTTTTCCTAATATCGAGTTTAGCACAAAAAAATTTGCCCATAATTTTTGGGAACAGCGATCAAAATAGTATCTGCAATGTTCCTACCTGCAATAAAAGCTGCTTAAGCCACATCAACAATAGTTGGGAGCAGACACTTAATCCTAGCGCAAGGAGTTTTGCTATGATTTTGTAAGCGGTGTTGTATAAAAATACGGGCCTTTAATCAGCAATGCAATTAGTATGGACTGCTTTAGGAATGAGTACTAATTTGCTGGTGATTTGGAAATGGGTGAGCTTCCAGTCTAATTTTGGGATATTCTAAATAATGATTGGTTTCCAATAACCAGATGATTCAGTGCTCAACCACATATTAGTGGGATGTTCCTTGATGAAGTTATTTCCATTTAAAGACGAACAGACAAATTAGTTTTTTAAAATAGGGATTTCCTAGAAATTAAACCTACGGGCCAAAGGATAGAACTGATGCAAATTTGAATTCACAGCTTGAAAAAAAAAAGAACACATAGAAACGGGCTTTAATATCAAGGTCATAAAAAGGGAATCATTTAAGGAGCGCAAGAGATTCTGCCTTCATAATTTCGTTTGACTTGTAAGTTTGGTGAACACGTGTATCTTCAATCAATCAACTCTATAGATCATTCGCCCATCAAATTCACCTTAGGAAAAAAATATTAATGCAAGCCATGCTTGTCCAGCCGAGAAAATGTATCAATAAAGAGTAGTCAAATGGCCTGTCTATATTCGGGAATTCTTCCTTAGTTAATAGAATAGCAGGCTTACCCTAAAGGGATGATGAGGGCCAAATCACAGGAGCACCATGAATGCCCTCTAGATGCCCGCCACCGCTTAAGGGCCGAATCGAGATTTGTGGATGTTCACCTCTCGAGCAGGATGTCGTAGGGACTGGAGTTGAAGCTAGGGTAGCCGCTTGATCTCACAACGACGACCACAAGGGGGGTTCAAGAACGAAGAACAGAAGCACCACAGCGGAGCAGATCTGTAACCGTTACCCCGACGCAGGGCTGTAGAACAACAACGGCGACCCCGATGACGAGAACTGCGGAGCAAGATGCACCACTAATGGAGGGGAACCCCTTGAAGGCTCAAAAGGAAGAGAGTTACAGACAGAGTATGGGATCTAGAAGGAATTGGACACGCAAAGCTTGATCTTGCAGAAACGAACGATGGAGAGGATGCTGTCCAGCAGTTGTCTACGCCCTGCCCCCGACCACGTCGACACCCCATAAGCACTCGATGATAGAAACAGCTGAAGCACAACGATCCCGAGAATGGAAGCACTAACCCTAGCTATAATGGCGAGCGAACACTCAGAGCGGAAGAGAAAATTGGGAGTGAACATTTGAGCAAAAGCACAGATAAATATTAGTTCATGAAATTCTTGGAACAATTATTATATCAGTTACAACTCATATTTGATTTGAATTAAAATTATGTAAAAGTAACGTTTTGTTTGGAGTAAAGTAAAACCCGCAAAAAACTTTAACATTGTAATTCAATTTTACGTTTGTATATAAGAAAACGGTGTGATCGTGATTACGTTGAAACGGGCGGAGAAGCCAAATAAGCGCTAGAAGGCCTCCTCGGGAGAAGCCGAGCTACTACGACGTGAAACCTCTCTTTTCTCCATCATCCAATAAATTTTTTTCATTTGGTTAGAGAAATCTAAATTTCAAAAATAAAAAACAAAATTTTTTTAGTAATCACATCTCATAATTAACTCAAAACATCATATTCTTATATTTTTATTTCAAACAAAAAATCTTAAATTTATTAAAAAAATTATCAAATATCAATCTGATTACACTATAATGAGATTATGTTACACTCAAATTTCTCAAATTTTTTTATGCCAAACAACCACCTAATAAAATTATAATCATATTCATATATTCTGATCAACAATATTCAACAATAAAATTAACAATCGTAATAAAAATAAAATATATAATTTTCAATTTATCAATTTACTTCTAATAATAATCTAAAATTATCATAATGTGAAACTTTTAGTAAATTCGAGTACAAAATGACTAAATAATATTCAAATATATATCATGCCTCTTGTGTCTATGCGTGCTCACAATAATCTGCTCAACTCAATCATGATGTTAGATAATGCTTATAGGGCCTCCGTACCTTGACATAGTAATGATAATTTTGAAATTAAAAAAATCACCCTATTTGAGTTCTATTTATAGTGTTTTTTGGATGTGTTTAGGTGCACCTAAATGCGCAAGGAGCTCTATTGTAGGTGTAGATCCGCGTAGATCATTTAGTGAAAAGCAACACATCATGTTCCAAATAGCGTACGTGGGCAATTTGGTCGCATCGAGCCTAAACTCTTTTCTGTGCGTATGAACTCGTCACGCCTACTTGCATCTGCACGTCTGGGCTCGTCGCACTTGGACTCGCGTCTAGACTCGTGAACGGTACCAAAATATTTTTTCATTTTCTTAAATCATAATGTTAATAATGATAATAATAAATATAATTTAAGTTAATTATATTTTTGAGATGATGCACACACTCATCTAGACAATTAAGAATTATTAAGAAATTTATGAAATTATGAAATTAATATTTATTTAATATCACCCTCATATAGCCAATATTATAGTTGATATGTTATCATTAGTGGTTCCTTTGGAAGAATGGATAATATTATTTTATTATATCACGAGTCATGGCGCTCCTTTGGCAGTCTGGATGCAAGACAAGCCCAAACACACCTTAAGCGAGTCCAAACATGTAAAAGAGAGTTCATGCATGATATGCCTAGATGCGACTAAATCGCACCTAAACGTGATTTGAATCATAATGGGTTATTTTGCATTAAATGATCCCATACTAACATGTACCAATAGCAATGTGCCATGCACATTTAGGTGCACTAAGATTTTCCCCAAAAAAATCTATAAATAATCCCAAACAAAAAGAAAATTTCCAAATTTCAAGAATACTACAGTTACCATGCTGGAGTACTAGGGAACCAAAAACGCTACAAGACTTCGTGACAGAGTTGAGGAAATCGTTTTGAGCGTGAGGGCATTTTTCCATGTTTTGTCGCAAGCCGCGTGAGATATATTTTAATTTTATCAAGTCATTTTGTAGCTCACTTTTGCTGGTATAAATTACTGTAGTACCGACTAGTCATTGTAATGCCCATTTTACATTATTTTTTGCTTGATTAACATTACCAATTTGTAAACTAATATTGATATCGTCTTGTATTTTTATTATTGGGTGAGCCATATGTGAGTGTGTGTGATAATGTTTGTGCAAAATAGCTTGTGAGTCGTATTTGAGCAACAAATTTTCGTATTTTGGCATGCTGACTGAAGATGTTATATTTTGTCATTTTTAATTGTTGGGTACTATCGACAAATGTATGTAAAAAATTAAAAATTTATTGGATTTAAAAGATATGTTGGTTGTTGTGAATTTATTGAATTTTAAGACTCATCATCTCTTAAATGTCATATTTTATTATGGCACATCTATGATATGTATAACACTTTTAAATGTTTTCGTATTACTGGGGCAATCTTTAAATTGATTCAGCACTATTTTTTAATACGCATTTGTGCAAATATCGAAGGACGGGACACAGTTTGACATTGGGGGTGTATGAGGAGACCTGTATCGTTATCTAAGATGGTCGGTTTACGGTATTAAAAATTATAAAGAACGGCAAACATGTTGAATTCTTCTCATAGTTATGTGCAAATGGAAAGGTACACTAATTGATTGTGATACTTAAAAGTCACACTGATAACATGAAAATATCACTTGATTAACATGGAAAATTGAATATTGCATTGCTTTTATAATTATTCTAAATGTTTTATTATAAGAATTTGATGTTTGTCTACACTTTGACCATTATGATGAATTATGTTTATATACAAGGTATTGTTACATATCTTTGTCAAAGTTATTGGTGTCAAGTACTGGCAATTGTATGATTCTATCATTCTGTTGATATATATTTGAGAATTTGCTACATTCTACATGATATATCTAAGATTCATTAGTTTTGAAAATTAAACTTGAATTGATATATATTTTGTAACCACAATGGCATATGCAAAAGCAAATTGAATTACAAATGCAAAGTCATTGCTTTATAATTCGAGAAACTAATATTATTTTAGCAACCCTAATATTATTTGAAAAATTATAATGATGCTCCGCATCCATGCGTATTGAAATTTTGAACATGAGATGATAAAATGTAAGATGCGAATATTATTATGCTTACTAAAGAGCCGAAATCATTAATTAGAATGTCCGATGCACGTAGTTGGAATTAAACCCTGCACAAAGCGACAGTGTATATATGTGTGTGCGTGTGCTGCGCGTGCGTATGATAAATGTCATACCGCTTCCTAAATAAACAATAAAGTTATTAAGAAAGTATAAACATGCAATTAGTGTGATCATTTATAAGATTAATATCGACTTATAATTGTGCACATCTCACACGGAAGTTCCCTTCAACATAATTGTTTTGAGCTCTTAGAACACTGTAGATGAACACCCATCATAATCAAATTAAGCAAGCAAGTTTTAATGAAGTTAATTTAACCTATTATTAAAATCATTATTATTACTAGTATTTTTGTTGTAAACTTTGGAGATATGAAGTTAGTAATTATTAAATAAAGTAGTTAACCAAGATCTTAGTTGTTGTATTTTAAAAATAAAAATAAAATTAATTAAACTAACACTTAATTAACATATTAATTTACCACTAAAATATAGACATTAAGATCTTTAAATAATTAGCTAATTGCTACTTTGTTTGTCTTTTATTGTACAGGTCGTGGCATTTTCCTTTGTAATAAAAGGCTTTACGCAGAAACAAAGAGACGACTAATGATCCCAACTGTTGAATAGCAGCACGACTCTACAGATGGGGATGATAAGGTGCAAGTCATGTAAATATTAAGTTCCAGGTTTATAAATTATAATATTTATTAGCAGGCAAATAAACCATTCTATCATACTACAGATGAAAATCATTACATTTGAAACAAGTCACTCAAGCTATAAATATGGCATATTTCGGTGCTTTCATAGGCGCTGATGTAAATAGCCTAAACAGGACAAAATCAAAGACAATTTTTCAAAAAATAAATGTTTGTGGAGGTGAATCTTAAGAAGAGCATAGAATTCATGAAAAAGCAAGAAGAAAGAAGACATATACATACATTATAGCCCTTGCTAATCATCGTTATCAGCAGCATTCAGGGGCCCATAAATAACTTCCATATAGTGCTCAATAATCCTCAAAGTGAGTCCTGGAAGCCTGTGCGGCGCCTTCGGGTGAAAATCCATCTTAACCAAAGGCCAACTCATCCTCTCCGCTGCCTCGCATTCCTCCATCCCGTCTCCGATCACACAGAACCGAACCAAATCGCCCGCAAAACGGTCTCTTATCCACGAGAAACACCGGAGTTTCCCAACGTCCCATGAGCTGTACACTGAGAAGTGGGCCACTAATCAGTCCCAAAGATTGGAAGTCAAATTTATAATACTTATTTGCATTGGAAGAACATGTACAAAATGAGTGTATGAATATATATTACCATCTATATTGCTATCATGGCAATAGACTAGCCAGATAAACTTGAATGCATATTTAAAGCTCGACTCCTTTATCAAGCCAAATACAAACAATGGACAATTTGATTGCGTTCAGCTCAACGACTCAATTATAAATTTATAAATACATTATTATTTATAAATTTAAATAAATAAAATAGTTATTATTAAAAAAAGATATTTGCATGCGCAGTACCGAAATCTTTATAATTTATATATAAATCCCAAAGTTTCAATAATTATATATAAATATTATTATTCTTTCTATCTTTTACTTTTTTAAATTATATGCAAATATGAAAGTTTACATTACAGGATGAAAATACTCTTTTTGTAACTGATTGGCCATATATGATCACAAAGATTCAGTTGCTCTCTATAAATTCATATTTAAAATAAGAACATTATTTATATAAATTTCTATATAATACTAGTATTGTTGGAGTTCGACTCGATAAGGCTCGAACAAAAACAAACCAAACACGAACTCAAATTTTTTGTTCATAAACGAGCTCGAGTCGAGTTCAAGCTCGAATGTTAGTTCTAAGATGCTAAAGATTTGCAATCAAATATTTATTAGACAACAATTTAATCTATGGATTTAAAATATGCAATCTACAAATCTTCAAGTCAAAAAAAATCAAGGACGCACCTCCATGAAAAGCGAACGGATTACCAATCTCGATGAAGATTCTGCAACACTTATAGCTATACTCCTCCATGGCAATGCTAAAATCTCTTCAAAATTATTACTAGAGCATCAACGGTGCTAATGATGCTGAAGTTGGAGGTCGGACGACATAGAGCGGAGCGCTGAAGTAGGCATAATGAAATCGCTTTTATTCTCTTCTTTTTTTTATTCTTTTTTTCTCTTTTTTAATCTTTTGTTTTTTTTCGCTTTTTTTTAAGTTCAAGGCAAGCAATTCGGGCACCCCGAGCAACGACCGAAGGAGTCGTCGGGTTCACGGGCTAGGGTGAATTGAGCGGGGCCCGATGGGCTACTTGGAAATGTGGATGTGCGTTGACGGGCCTACGGTGGGTCGGGTGGCGGGTCGACTAGTCTGACAGACGAGTAATGAAGATTATAAAATTTTCACTGCTTACAAAGAATCCAAAAAAAATTCCAAAAAAATCTAAAAAAATCTAAGGGGCCTTTCAGGTTTATCATGTGAACTTGTGAGTACGATTTGGATGGGTATTTGAGATTGGATTGAGATGAAACTTTAGGAATGTTTAAAGGTAGTATGGAAGAACTCAAATATAAAAAGAAATAAAGATAAAACCTAAGGTTA
Source organism: Gastrodia elata (assembly GCA_016760335.1). Classification (NCBI taxonomy): domain Eukaryota; kingdom Viridiplantae; phylum Streptophyta; class Magnoliopsida; order Asparagales; family Orchidaceae; genus Gastrodia; species Gastrodia elata. The sequence continues at coordinate 68,290,372 of CM028671.1, read as the reverse complement.
TGCACACTTTAGTTCAGCAGGATTATGCACACCCCATTCATCGTCCATTATGCACACCGAAGAGAAGCCTTGCCATTAATGGGAGTCAAATCCATGGAAAATATCTTATCAAGCATTCAAAGATTTATTATTATTTTGTGTTATAATCAAATAAGGCATATCAAATTACAATAAAAATCATAAATATACCACAGATCTATGCCCTCATAAGGGCTGAAATGTCTTTACCCATAAGAGACCAATTCAACTCTTACTTACCACCTTCATATTTACACGTCTTTTGACCAAGCTCTCATGCATAACAAAAATAAAAATACAATAAAATGTAAATAAATATAATATTAACACATCCTCAAGTCTTCAAGCTTATGGCATAATGTAACGACCCTTGGTCGTTATTAAGAAAGGCGCTAACATTCCCCGGCGATCCTAATTATCCGTTAATGCCATTATAGTCTATCAATACCCGCAATTTTCTCTGTTTTCTGTTAGCTTTCCCGCTGAATCTAGTTTCAACTTGATAAAAACTACCAACGAATTTCTATCCTTGCTATTAATCTAGTTTAAGAAAAAAAAAATTAAGTCACATATGTGTTACCTGTCAAAATTGCCGCCACTTGCCAGTAACAACGCCTCCATAAGACGCAAATCCTTGGGAAAGGAGGTGACGCTTCGAAAAGGAGGGCGAGCCAAATGCATATATAGGCGCACATAACCAATGATACCCGCGCATTTAGCTATCGCAGCTCCTGTGATCCCGCTCTCTGTCTCTTTCCTCGCTCTTTTCATCTCAGAGCCTTCGACACAGCCGTAGCAGACGCAGTCCTTCGACGCAAGCAGCATCGCAGCAGTAGCCCTCGGAAGGTCCCAACGAAGTCGCAGTCCTTCGACGCACGCAAGGACGCAGCCGCAGCCGCAGCCCCGAAGGATTTCGACGCCTTCAAACCACTCCGCTTTGTGACGACTCCGTGACGCCTCTCCAAGCTGACGGAGACGTTCGGCGCCTGCAATACCACTCACCGATAGAGGCCGTCTCATCCGTCGGCAAGCCGCTCGACTTCATTCAACGAAGCCTTGCTCGACATTTCTGCGCCCGATCCTTGTTTTCTGGAGAGGAATCCAACCTTATAAGGTATGTCTGATTTCAACTGCTGAGATACATTACTACAGAAGCCTTAATTCGGTGAAAGAGCCTAAACAATTGCTAATAGACCTTATAACCTTCGAGTAGGGAGTAATGGAAAGATGTAGAAGCTAATATTATGAAATGCATCTGTCACTTTCTTATAATCACTTTCTTATAGTCTCCAATTATATACTAAATCTTACCTATAACTTCTATTGCATATATTCATTGCGCCACAATCATTATTTGCTTATGCATAACATTGGTTCTATAATCAGCATTGGCTATCATGAATCAGATTGGTTTCCATATAGGCATATTCATAAAATCAAAATTTGGTAGAACTTGCACAAATCTTTTCATGAAGTTGTTACCAAGTCATCTTAAGTTAATATGAAATGAAAAAAAATCAGTTTTGAAATGCGTGCGAAAAACAGAGCAGGCAAGAATGATGAACAAGGCTCATACATTATGTAGGTACAATTAACTGTGTTTTTATCACCTTTTACTTAAGGGTACTGCACTTATGTTAAACGTAAGAAATTTAATTCTGTCGCAGCCCAAGTCTTCACAGAGAACAACAATGCAAGAATAAGGTATTACCATAATTTTACTAATGGAAGAAACTACACTTCACAAAAGCTTGCTTAAATATATTTTAGATGTTGGAGATGATTTGCATTTGCACTAAGCATCTGGTTCTTAAGCTTTTGAATTTTAATCTGTATATACAATAGGTTATGTTCTTGAACTCGAATATTTGATTAATCTGATTTATGTTGACTTTAAAGATAAAACATGTTTTGATCATTTGAAAGATTACCTTTGAGTATTAAGCTAAAATTCAATAATAGATGAATTCCAAGAATGTTCTAATATCTAGTTTCATTATCATTAATGCTTGCAAGAGATTCTAATCATATCCTATGCTTGGAAGGTGTTCATTACTGTCGTCTTATATTAGAATCCGAATAGATGAATATGATTGATATGATTAGGTTGACTTGCAATAGTAGTAAGGTGTATACTTTTGCTAAATCTCTAAAAGATTAGGCTCTAATAAACTTATCATGTTAATCTAAGATTCGTTTCAGTGGCAACTATCCAAGCTATTGGTAACTTATTCAAGTTACGATTGCTGCCATTGGATATTATCTAAGCCGCCAATTGAGGCTATTTTAAACAACCATTTGTGATAATAGCGATAGCTTGAATCTCAAACTAGCGGCTATTTAGAAATTGAGTTTGGCTGAAAATATCCTATAGATTGAGCAAATTTAAGGGTCATTTCTGAGTATAAACCCTTCTAAATTAAAGTACAACGGAGTTAATAATTTGTTGAATTAGAGAACTGAGTTTGATATTTAGCTGGCAAACCCAAGATCTGAATTTGCATATATAAAGTTCATAATTCTGAAAACATAACTATGAATCTAAACTTCAAACAGAAAATTTGAAAGATGATGAAATCTGAACATATTATGATATCTCCATAGTAGAAGTGATGGAATTCAAATTTCATTCAAAAACATCATAATTCCAAAATGAAACCTTCCTATAATTACTAAAACTACGTAAGTATGAAAACTCAGCTTATCTTTATAGAACTTCTGAAATAAGATCATTAGTATAGTTCATAATAGATTCAAACCAAAAGCAAAGATATTAGCGACCTTCATCACAGTAACCTCTACTAGTAGTCAAATAATGTTTTCTTTCAACACCTTAATCAAATTTAGCAAGATCCATTACAGCCATTAAGGGATATGTGAAAAAGGGATATAGAACTTGGAAATTTAGTCTAAGAATGAGCATCAAAATCTGATAAAAATTGCATTAAGTTATATGAAGCCTAAACAATCTCATTACAGTACATTGAAGTCTTATTCTATTAAATTTTACTTATTTATCATCCTAAAAGAAATAAGAGAAGATTAGTTAAATTAGAAGACATAGGAAATATAAATTCATAAACTAAGGCAAATAGCTAAAAGTTCAAAATTTAAGAGTAAAAATATATATTTTATTTGTAAACCATCATTTCTAAAGACTAATAAATATAACAAATTTAATGTTTGCAGATGCATCCGCTTTGTGAGTACCTTTCAGAAATTCAAATACCAAGGTACATTGATTTTAATGTTTACACTTAAATGCTTTTATTGCCGCTATAGCACCGCTTTGAGCTTTATCCTTGTTGATGAAATGAAATGCTTAATAAATGCCAGAGTAATGTCATGTATATGTTATGTCTTGTGAAAGTATGCAAGGGTTCCGAAATGGTGGTTTATTAGGTTAGGGATGGGGCTAGTCCATCGGGAGTTATAAGGGTGCCATCTGGAGCCTTTGAGGGGGCCCAGGTGAAGGAGTTGCTCTTATTAAACCCAGCCTCATAGTTCTGAATTTGCTCAACAGAACTACTAATTGTTGCTTCATGAAATCAAGACATACATACAAAACAAACGTGTGTGAAACTCATTATATGACAGGTGACAATATTATGGCAAGCAAAATGTTTAAATTGCAGGATTATTTGCTTTGCTAACCTCTTTATTTCCTGCAAAATCTTCTATTTTTCGCTTCCCGCTTTTGCTAAGTGTAACATTTAATCTCTTTGTACTTAATATGTGTATTAAAGCATTATTCTTATAATGCCAGGTCAATTGGAGGAGGTTGATTTAGCATAAAGGATATCAAAGTACGGTGGTGTTGGCATTGGCACATAGTTTTAATTTGTTGCTTAAACCTTAAAGTTAACGAAAACATTTATTTATATTGATGTAGTTTGTAATAATCTGGATATTGTATTATTTAAATTGAATGATTGGCAAATTTATTTTGTTGTATGGCTCTATTGCTTTATTTATGTCCAAAATGTTATTTTTCTCTTAACCGCCAATATGATCCTGCGGGGATGTACCCAAGGGTAGTTGGGATGACACCTAACCTAACCCTAAGGGCATTACACATAAGCATGTGTTGCATCAATTATCTTTATCGTGATCGTTCTACTGGTGACTGTGATGCATCAGTTATCTTTACCGTTCAATCCTGTCGTCTAAATTTCGAATAAAGTGTAAATGCGTGACTTAACCGGGTGATTATTATATCTAAAGGCGTAACATAACTTCTCTCCCAAGTAGTTTGCGATAAATTGCGATTTTTTCCCACGCCGCAACATGACAAGGGTTGTCTGCATCAATCTCTCTGCGTCTCTGGTCCATGGAGCAATGGAGTTTCAATCGGTGGGTCATCCCGAATAGAATCAATCAATCGACCTCCTCAATATTGGGTCCAATAGTAACTATGGGTGTAATGACCCTAGGTCATTAGTAAAAGGGACGTTACTTTCCCGCAATATTCAGATTTGTTAAAATCCCCGCAAATTTCAGTTTCCCGTTAAAACTCCCTCTAAGTTCGCATTTTTCAGTTTCGATCCCTAATTTAGATAGTTTTCAAATTCGACAGTTACGACATTAAAGCAAATTACTCCATTAAAGCAAATTACGACAGTTACACTATTATCCTTAATTTGCAGGCGTTTTAAGAAGACGCCAATCAGTCCAAACGAGTGTGTGTACCCACACACACCCTATATAACCAGGTGTATGATGTTCGACCCATCACCACTCTCGATCCCTCTCGCCACTTCCACTCAGTGATCAAGCCCTCCCAGAAGAAACAGCGGCAGCAAGGACATACCTGGCGGCTGATCAAGGAGCCAGGAGACGCAATCCTCCTTCCGCTCGTAGCCCCTTACGCCCGAGAGACGAGTAGCGTGCGACCTCTGCTGCGCTCGATCTTCTTCTTCCGCGCGACTTCCTCCTCTGCGTCGATCTCTCTTCTGCGTCCGATCTTTCTACAGGTACGAATTATTGATTGCGTCGACTCTTTTAAATATAAGGTAGAATCGTATATGCTAGTCAATAATACTTCTAATCAAATTAAATTAGGAAAATAAATATCATATTAACAAAAGTTAATATTAAAGTTAATAATAAAGATATATTAACAGACTAGATTAGCATAAATTATTCGATTATCACCTAGGTAGCATATGTTGGATCAAAAAAAGTTAACAACATCTCTTTCCTTGCATTATTAGCAGATCCTAAATACCAAATCTCAGCTTTGGTTTACTCATTAAGTTTCTCTATTATAAGATTCATGATACAAAATAAAGGAATCAAGAATCAGGAATTATGAAACAGAATTTTATATGGATACTTGTTAAGGTTGTATAGTAAATTTGCATGCATACTTAAATTAAAAATATAAATCAATTGGATGTTATGCTAGATGTCCAACTAGATGTCTATATGAATGTGTTAGACTAAGTTAATTGATTGCAAAGAAATTATGTAATTTACCCATAGCCTTAGTACATTATTTAATCTATTTAACTATAGTTCTACAGTTCATGTAAATATCATTGATCCAATTATAGTCTGATTATTTTTCTTGCTATTAGTATATGTGGACTAATATTTTAACTCATGGTTCTCTAATAAATACTTATTGAATCATGATTAGCTAGACCACTCTAGTGATTCAATAAGATCATTCTTTTACTTCTATACAATAATCTGATTTAGAATGTCATTCGATTAAAGTTGTTTTGTCCCTTTAAATCTAATCTAGTGAAGGTTTAGTTTAAATTGAATACTTGGAGCTTATGTAATAAATCAATAAGTAGCTGTTTAGAATAAATATAACCAAACCTAATGCAAATCCTATATAAATCCAAACCTTATGGAAAGTTATATTCAAAAATCTAAAATATAGATCTGTCAAGTGATTAGATCATTTTGATAAAACCTTCATTCTATTGCAAATCATAACTAAAATAAGATTTCAATTATAACTTTTGCAGACACATCAAATTTGTAAGTGATCCGCCTTATTAACTTCAATAGAAAGGTACACTGGATATTATTTTTATGTTTTTTACTATCATTTGTTGCTTAAGCATCGCTTTAAGCCTATGTTGTATTGCTACTTAATGCATTATTCTTACTATTAATGATATAATAGAAATAAAATGATGTTTATGTATCTTGTGAATGTTGCAAGAAGGGTTCCAAAACAGAGCATGAATAGGTTAAGGACGGGGCTAGTACTCGGGAGCTATAAGGGTGTCATCTGGAGCTTTTGAGAGGGCCCAGGTGAAGGTTATGCTTAAATGCATGTTTACTGTCATTTGGAGCTTTTAAGGGGGCCCAGATGAAGGTTTATGCTTAAATGCATATGAACTCAGCCTCATGGTTCTGACTTTGCCATCAAAACTGCTATCATTGCCATAATATCATAGACATAAGCATAAACATGAATTTTTCTTATGCTATTATTGTTTTTTCATTTGAAAATTTGGCATGTGACAAGAGAATATTTATTTTGCAGGAGTTATGATTATCTTTTTGCTGTAAACTATATTTCCCTGCAATTATTATCATTTTTGCCTTCCACTTTTGCTTAAAGTATATTTTTAATATCATTTGTATTTAGAATGTGCACTAAGGCATTATTTTTATAATGCAAGATCAGATATAGCTGGAGGAAGCTGATATAGTTTAAAGTCATGGCGCGAAAAATTAACGGATTCTAACTGGCCCCTTCAAGGAATAATTATTTTCTGTATAATAAAAGTTATGTAATAAATTCTAGATATTATTTTACTTTAAATTGAATGAATGTTATTTCTTATACTTGAATGACTCTGGATGTGTTTAACTGCTATTTTACTTAATTGCCAATATGCTGCAAAAAGATGCATCCGATGTTAGATTGGTTGTTACCAACCTAACATGGGTCATCACAATAGGTCTATCATCATCCATGCCAGTAGGCATGCCATCACCGGCCTAATACATATGGAAGATGATAGAATTGTAGATCCCCTAGAGCTCCTTCATCTTATCATCAAACTCGTCGGCCTATGCTAGCTGGCTATTATCAAGTCACTAGATCGCTTGATCTATGGCAACCTCGATCTACTTCTTTTTGTTGGCACAAAGCTTGGAGGCAATCTTCTCATCCTTGATGGTGTTCCTCATGTTGCAGGTGTAGTTCTCAAGGTTCGCCTTCTTCTTGTCATCCTCATCCTTGGACTTGTACCTCTCGATCTCCTGAGCCATCTTCTCAATGGTTGTTTTTTTTCGGTTGATGTTGGATTATTGAATTGCAGTTATTGTAAACAATTTGAAAGAATTTGGTGGCACTGTTTTTCGATTAGCATTTGGTGGCATTGTTGTGCAGTTTTTGAATGTAAAAGCAAAAGGAATTTATATTAGTATGTATTGAGATATGAAAGGAAAAAGAGTGTAATTGTAAACTATGAATTGAACAATTAATGAAAATAATATGCTACTTTGGGTTAGTTTAAGACTAGTTTTAAAACTTATCTGAGCAAATTCATTTAATTTAAGAGCATCACATTAATGGAATAAAAAGCTATTAACTAATTCATGTGGAATTTTGTTTTCCATGTTACTTGCTATATAAAATACTGTGACCTAATGAGCATTTTATGTAATAGTCTATATCTTAATGTTATTGATGAGCATTTTATATAACATGATGCTATAATTAACTTAATTTTAAGAGAATTTTGAATTGTAACATTCCAAAAACTCATAATAAATAATTGTAATAAATTATAAAAGTTGGAGAGGAAAAGTGAGCTCAACATGTAAATGTGTAGAGCCTTTTCTATATATATATTTAATAAATTACCCTATTTTAAACATTTTTAAGACAAGATTTTAATATAAAAAGTCTAAATCTTGAGTTTATAATATCAAATTTTATAAAAATAATTTCAATGAAAGTTATATTTTTTCACTCATTTATAATACTTCTTTTAATATTTAAAAAAAAGAGAGTATCATACTTAAAAAAATTTATTAGCTAAATCTTAACAGAATAAATTTACCCTCCATATTTAATGGTTTCCATCCAAATTACCGGCATGGGACAAAAAAAAATAGTTGCATAAAAATCAAGGGACCAAAAAAATTATTTGCAATAGTCAAGAACTAAATTGAACATTTTGTAAGAGTCAAAAAGTTAATTTGATAATTTTTTCATATTAATTTTAATGATTTACCCTATAAGAGTTCAAGATATATAGAAATGTATACTCTAATGGTGATGCATCTAAATAGTTAATAGGTGCATGAAACCATGCAATATCGATGAAAGCTTCCATTCCCATTCTAAATTAAGTACTCTAAGGTCATATGTTATAACTCAATGGTTTAGAAGAACTATTCTTACAAGGACGAAAGACCAGTTTAAAACTTAGATTTGTATGAAAATTATGAACAACTTCACTCAAAGGTTCCAAAAGATTTATTTTAAGGTCACCCCATGAGATACAATATAATTTGAATGCCTTACAATACTTGAAAAATGAAACTCATACTACATCTATCATGGCATATACCTTAGTAATGTAAAGACGGTTAAACCCATAAAATTTATATATTAAAATCACATGAATTTACTAAATTTTATGGAAAAATATTATCTTGCTAAAATGATAGGGCAATCTACAGATAGATTGATGGCACGTGTTAAGAGTAACAATTTAGCGCAAAAAGTTTAGATTAGATGCTAAACAAAGAATTATGGTTAAGAGCACTAGAATATTCAAAAAAGGAATAGATAAAATGCATCAATTTCACACAAAAAATCAATCGATATAGAATTGGATCTTGCAAACAGCGATGCCATGAAATTGTGCTTGTTTTAAATATAATGTTTTTTGTTGTAGCCTAATATTCAATGGCAGTAGCATGCATGAACTTACTCAATTTATTGACACTAAACTTAAGTTCAGTATACTGATGAGAAGAAATTCTCCAACAATGCTTTAACGGTGCAAGAGATTCAGTAGTGAATCACCATGAAGATTTAAAAGTGTTGTGGGACTACTATCGGAGCAAGTATAGCTTAGCATTCTTCCATATTTATTAGATGAACGAGATCAATAATATATGTGGGTAGAGACATGAAATCTTGAAAAGTGTGTTAAATTGTAATTCCATAGAAGTTGTGTAAGACCATGTTTTGGATAACAAAAATGTGTTGTCAAGCAATTATGAATTAATTATAAAACTTGAATTGTTCCTTGCAGTGGTCCACGTATATAAGAAAATAAGCTTTGATGTGGTGATGGTCATAGATAATGAAAGCTTTATGAAACACATGAGATAACATTAAGGTAGATGGTTTTGAGAACCATGGTTTAGGTATGAATGTTCTAAACCATAAACAGCTCTAACTAGATGTAAATATGGGTCGACTGAGTTGCATTAATATATCATTGTAGTTCATCCATATAAATTATAAGGGTCACCATCAAAAAAAATTGTCAAAATATAGTTTCATGTTCCAACCATGAGTGACAAACTACACTTAAAATTGGGATGGTGATATTTATGATAAGTTGGCTAAGAGTTTCATCATAATCCACACTTTTGTTTGTTAAATCCCATAGCAACAAGAAAGGTTTCAAAATAATCCTTTGAGCCATACGGATCGTGTTTTGTGCTTTACAACTATTTGCAAGAAGTTGTATTCATGAAAAGATTAAATGGAACTAGTCGTCATGTGTAATTGTTGAGGACATTGAATTTAGTAGATATGGTTGTGCGCCAAAGGTGCTTAGGGGCGTCTGTAAACAGCATTAAGGCTGAAAATATCAGTCTTAAAGGAGGTGGATTAATAGAAGGTTATATGTAGAAGGTTTATATGTAGAAGGTTGCTGTGGTAGATCAAGTTGAAGTGTAGTTGTTTATAGGTTGATTGATTTTTGGTACGATGTGCTATCAAGTGGGAAATTATGGGGGAGCATGTGCACATGAATCTGTAAGAATTGGAAACGGCAAGTTTCAGTGGGTAGCTGGAGGAAGAGATCATGCAGCGTAGTTCTGGGCTGTTTGCAGGCGTAGGGAATGGAATTGTTAGTTCAACTGGATTGTGAGTGGTGTTAGTGATGGTGGAAGTAGTGTTTGGGTATAAATAATGTTGGGTATAAATAGTGCTGGAAGTAGTGTTTGGGTACAAATAAGAAACATTTCTCATCAAATGTAACAAATGTGTAGATCTATTTTCTATTGATTTAAAAGTTTAGACAAATGTAGGCATTAGACTAACCACTATAGCCCGTGCACAGGTAAAGTGTTGACCTTGGTGCAAGTTTGTGTTAAGAAAAAAGGAAATGCCAAGAATAAAACAAGCACCCGAATGCACATGAATTGAGTAATTTAATGTTATGTCGTAGGAAAGTGGAAAGAGGCTCACCAAGATTAATAATACGTCTATGTTTTCATTCCGAAGTTCCATTTTTGGCAAGAGAGTATAGAGTGGATATTTAATGATGAATTCCAATTGATTCAAAAAATAAGGAACAAGTTTTTTTTAAGTTCTCCCCTTCATTTAATTGGAGGTTTTGAAATTTTGAAATATGCTTTCAAACTATGTTTTAAAATGTAAAAATACATTAAGAATAAATAATTTCATATATAACCTTTTAACCCTCACCAATTTGAGTGTTATAAATTAGTTTCAATTATATCACCACTTAGAAAAGAAAGACATTTGAGGAATGAATAGAATTTAAACAATTTGCAAGAGTAAATACCTTTTATAAAATAAAAAAGCAAAGAACTGACCAAATTAATAATAAAAATTTTGCACATTTTAACACAAAAATGTAGAGTAAGAGAATTGGAAAGACAAATGCACAAATGAGAAGTAAATAAAATGCTAACCATTTTCATAAGCAATTTGATCATCCAAACGAAAGAGCAAGCACTTGACAAGACTTGGAATTAGGGATCCAGAGGTAACCAATACATTGATGTTTAGACATTTTGTATCAATGTCATCATATGCATTTTCAGATGAGATCGGCTGAGAAGCAGCAGTTTTATTTCTGCTAGAAATTTGTTCCAATAATGCACGGCCTGCAGTACAACACAAATGAAATTGAAAATGTCAAATGTTATATAGACGATATCTACATGGTCCTTGTCCTTAGTTGTGGTCAACATGTGCCGTTGAAAGTTCTCCAAAAAAATAATTTATGGCAGCCCTGATAAAACTCTTTCAGATAGCTCTAAAATAATTCAATGGAAACTAATGTGAACCAGAACAGGAATGAAAACATGAAACTATAGCATACGATTTCAATAACAAGCAAGCAACAGTACCATCGGTGTTTATCAAGCTTGAAATAATTTATCACAACAAAAGCATAATAATTACTCATTGTAATGTAAATTAGAATACTAACAGTTCAACTTTAAAGATTTAAATTCATTCAGAGTGTTCCTTGCATTTTAACTTCAATCAAAAGATTATGTAAAAGTTGTCATAGTACATTGCCTGAACTTCATATTTGATTCTAAAGCATAGATGTTATAGTGCATAACTTAAAATTCATTTTATAGCGTTCCTTGTGTTTTAACCCCAATCAAAAAGATTGAGTAAAAATATATTAGAGTGCTTTGCTTGAATTTCACACTTTGATTCTAAACCCAAGATATAGAGTCAGTGATAAACATTAGGCAAAGAAAATACAATTAATTTGCTTTGGACTCGTACACTCATAGCAACAAGGCATATCAAGAAAAGCAAAAAAGCAAAGACTCCCATGGCCTCCATTGAAACACGCATTAATGAGGCTTCTTTTTGGCATTTCATGTTTACATATACTGAATTAAAGGTACACAAGATTCATAAAATATACTCTCATCAAGCATAGGAAAATATTAACCATCATTAAGGCCTTTTTAAAATGCATTTCACCTGTATTATTTCAATAAAATTCTTTAAACACTTTATCAAAGCCACAATATGGTTCGTTTCTAACTGATTTAAAGTCTTACTATGAAAGAGATGCCCGCCTACATTTATAATCATAAACAAACCAAGCTTATCTCAAAACATAATTGAGTTAGAGTCCAAATTCAGTAGATAAAATACATCATTTCAAGGCCTTTACAAGCAGTCAAGTGTAATTTGTATGACCTAAAAATGAAGAAAGAGAAGGTAACAAAAACACATAGCAGGGACCATTGCTGATGCAAATCTCAAAATAAGGATAGCTATTAACCTTGTTGATATAATTCCTTGATCAAGGCGTGATTTGACTGCCTTCTTGTAAAATCTACCTAGCAATGAATCTGTTGGTTGTGATAATATTTCGTCAAAGTTTATCTATACTGAATTTTCAGATTGCAATGCGATTTCTATGTAAGGTGTGATTTTTCATGATTTGACATTCGTTCGTGCAAACTTAGTATTTTCTAGTTTCATCAAAAGAAAAAATATTTGTTTAAATTGATGATTATTAAAATAGAAACTTTGAGTTCATGGATTTAAGCATCACATAAGATAATTGCATTAGGAAACTGTTGAGCATACAATTTTACGCATCAATTGCTAATATAATTCTGGGAATTTTTACAATGACACCGTTTTCACTATTTTTAATCAACAATCACAATGTTTCATCTACTCTAATTGATACTATTATTTTTTATTCGATGGGTAAAATCCAATTCAAATTATCATTATCAATAGTCTAACTTACATGAGGATCATTTGAAAATCACCCAAAACAAAAGAAAAACAATTAAAGCATGTACTGACAGATACCTAGACTTTGGCCTTGCACTTAGTGTAGCGATTAAAGCAAAAGGCAAGTTAGCCAATGCACCAACAGCAAGGCTTGAATGCATGTCAAAGTGTCAAGTATTTAATTTTAAAAGTAGCCCATTTTTAACATTACGGAATGAATATGAAACTAAAACTTCCTGAAACAGTTAAAAGCTGAGGAACAATAAAAAGACCCGTTACCAGAGGAAAGCCATCCATCTGTATAGCTATCCGTTAATTTATAGAGAGCATCCCACCGTTTGATCATGTCCTCGTCAAATAACATATGCAAACCCTGGATAACAAAAAAGTCAGCTCTTCAACTATAACTTCTAGACTAAAGATCAATCATAGCTTGAATGCATAAGAAAGCAAATTGTGGCAGACAGAATCATGAAAAAAATCAGCATTCTGGATTCAGGATAAGAGACAACTAGATCATTAAATTGAAAACACCTAGGAGCAAGTTCGTTGGTCATTAGATTCACGCTTTAAATATGCCATTATCAAAAAATAAAGATAAAAATAGCAATTCCGATTGAATACAGGATATATGCTCGGGTTAAGCACTAAGCCTGTCTAGTCTTTCTCTATATGGGATTTTACAGAACTTTGCCAACAAAATCCACTTTAAAATATATTTTTATAGAAAACGAAAAGTGCCATGGTGCCACAAAATACCCGCAGACATCCAAAAAGGTAAAAATAAGCTGCAAATAGAAAGATAAAAATTCATGTGAACTCACACAAGTGCTTTGCAAATTCCCTTCTTGCAACAAAGAAATGCCAGCACATGAAGATTTACCTTTTGGAATGTTTGGGGCATTGTAGTAACACTCACAATAATACATGGTAAACAAAAATGAGAACCAAATTAAAAGGCTTTCTCACTCTTCTAATCGCCATTTGATAGTCCCCTGTTGTATGGTACAAAGTGCAATTTGCATTCAAGAATTTCAACATGAGTACTGAACAAAGTAAGCAAATGAGAAATGCTGCATTAAAAACCTACGGTGATTAGAGACTCAACAAGTACAAAGAATAGTTGTATTTTTATTTGATGGCAGATATTGAACAATAAAAGTTTATGTGCTTCTATAAATTCTCGGTAAATCAGAACTAGGAAAGAGCATCAAACAGTAAATTTTATATCTAAAGTTGAAGTAAAATGGGGTCAAAAAACTGTTTTAAAGCTCAAAGAAAAGCAGCACTTTAAATAGGTGAAGAGCACCCATATCATAATTGCAAATATTAGTACTTGCATGTTTAGCAATAAATTTACTGACGTAAATAAGTGAAGAACACCCCGTCCTTTGCCAACCCAAACAACACAAAAATGCCCCACCAACAAAAGATACAGTAAATGATAAGAGAAAAAGGTTGAATATCCAATAAAAAATAAAAAATCAAAGACACAATGGGAACGTCCAGTGAATTATCAGTTAGATTGTGTAGTAACAGATTCATTATTAAAGTTAAACGATGCCAGACACTTCTAAAATAAAAAGCAAAACACAAGATGGGAATTTAAAGTCAAGAAGAGGACACTACTGTTTAGCATTCCCTGAGGATCTAGCAAACTTTCAAATAGCATTAAGTAGCTGACTATGCATACATAGCTGCTAATTAAATAAGCCAACTTGCCAAAAAGAGTACATTACAAGTTAGAACTAACTCGTAACTTGAAAATTCAAAATCAAATGGAATAGATCATGTATGCAAAAATAGCAAGTAAATAATATTGATCACATCATTTATTCAATATAACATCAAAGCATGCACTATGTGGTGGTATATGTCTCCAAAGTTCATGTTATTCCAATAGCTCCATCCTGTCAATTAAAAACTATTATATAGCATTTTTACAGTCAAATTTTCCTATGTTGAAGCATATCCTTGAATCTCATCTTTAGGAGATATTTGGTAAACGCATTTCTAGAACTTAAGCATGGCAATACACTGAACACACTTTCTGCTCTCACCTGCTTATCTCCCCCTTAAAAGCCACTAGCCCTCCTAATCCCTTTATGTATAGCCCTAAGCAAAGCGTCCCCATGAACCTCATTATCTTCACATATCTTCATCATCTCTTTTGCATTTCTTCTCAATTCATTCCGCAATACATAGAGCACAACTCCTCAATTATTTTTATTATTTAAATATCAATAAAATAATACACAAAAATGAATACATTATTAATAGTATTAATGCATACACACTTCAAAAATAGTGATGTGCATATGGGATAGTACCTCACACAAATGTGCAAGAAAAAACTTTTAGCACCACACCACACTCCATGCACTCCATGCCCACGTACACCACCCGCAAGCCACCCTAGAGCCGTCCCACACCCACACATTCCGCCTCGCCATCCCCTCTCCTGTGCTAGTGATAGATTCTATCATGTGTTAAATTGTTAGGTGTTTTATATAAAAATAACTGAAATATTATATTCCTAAATCTAATTTTTTTAGGAGAAGTTATACATAATAAAAAGAAACTTTTCAAATTCCAATTTTAGCCAGTTATTTATGATTTTAAAAGTTCATTGAATTAGCAATTTAGAATTTCAAAATTTTTGATCCTAAAACATCTCACACCTTCTCATAATGACATGTTAACAGTGTTAACAATACAAACATAATGATTAAGCAAATATATAATGATCTTCAAGTATTTAACTAAAAAAACAATTTGCAATAATCTTACATACATTCCATTTTTTTTGAATAATTTTATATAATTTGCATGAAAAAATGAAAAATTCATATATTTTTTGAAAGAATAATGCTAGATTTTCCAACAATTCAATCAAAAAATCAATAAGAGCTTTAGCCAAAAAGAGAAATGTATGTGTAGGTAAAATTAAAAGTAAATTTCACTAAAATATCATTTTAATTTTCATGCACCTCAAATATTCTTCTATTATTTGGTTATTTTACTTTAGAATAATTAAATCATCAAACAAATAAAATTTTTAGATAAAATCCATTTAAACTATTATTCAAAAAAAAAAAATTATGCCTAAAATTAAAACCATTTAATTCAAACCAATTTATTCCAGTTTAATCTAATTTTAGTTTATTAAAAATAAATGTTTAATTGAGTTGGAATCAAACTAAATTGAATAGCTAAATTAAGTTTAGTCTGATGCTAAAGTTAATTGATTAGTTTCATTTTATTTTTAACACTAAAATAAACAAAAAATTGTCATGCTCAAATTTCTTTATTTAATCAAACAAATAAACTAATCTTTGAATTTACTTTATAATTACAAAACAACTCCAAATTCTAAAAAGTGCTGCTACTTAGAACAAAATTTAGATAAAAGTTAGCTTTGATGACGTAGTGATTTCTATGTGAAAGAAGGAAATAGTATAATACCTTTTTTCTTGTGGGCCATGATTAAATCTCTATTACTTTTTAATAAATGTCTAAATTTTTGTCAATTTTTTAGTTTATTTGTTGGGAACATTTAGCATTTCTCAATTCTAAAATATTCCAAATGCATGATAGATACAAACTGAATAGAGAAGTGGGTCTCATGATTAACGTAGAAACAATTTTTGTTGCCCATAAAAAACAGAAACAAGTGCTACGATGAGGAGACCAATGGGTGGCAAGTTAATAGAAGAAAAAAATTTCCTTTTTTATTTAGTTTTTTTTTTAAATTCAAAAATTACATTTTGAAATCCAATCTTCTCAACGTATCAATTCTCCTTCACTCAATTTTCACTCAGTTTAGATATAATATATATGCATATATATACATATATATATATATATATATATATATATATATATATATATATATTGCATCATATCTCTATATAAAAACAGTAATAAGATAGTTTTAAAAAACACGTTAAAAATAAAATTATATCAATGCTATAATTATGTCAATCAAATATGGTATAGTGTGATCAACTTTATTTGAACCAAATTTTAAATAGTCCACACTTATAGTGAAAATGTGAGATACTTTTTATAAAGCATTATATTTTCTATGATCATATATCATTTGACTACTTAAAAATATAATAATACTTTATGTGAGTCTTAACATTATTTTCATATGATTTAAATATAAAAATAAAGAAGAAAAAAAAGTGTTTCATTATAAATATAACTTTTTAGGGTACATTCTCACTTTTATAGCACTACTATAAAGGGGATGTTCAGTGAGGTCCAAAAATTACTGAAATAGAACAAATCTAGCATAAAATACTTTAAGTAAAATAAATGCAGTCTAAATACTTTTTAGATGTTTGATAGTAAAATATTTTTTTGAGTGTAAAGTATAATAAAACAATATATACAAATCTAAAGAAAGAAAGAAGCTCGAATTTGGTTGTGATGGCAAGCGAAGCAGAGTTGAAGTAGGACAGGCTGAGGAAGCCGACAAAGGTCAAGGAAAGCCAGGGAAAGTCAGCGATGGTCAGTGAAGGTCAGCAAAGCATGCGAAGTCAGGTGAAGCAGGTCAAGTAACCGCAAACTATGTGTGACCTTTTTTTCTCTGGACACGTGACGACCTCAAATTTTTCTCTCCACTTGCAGTGGATTATTCTTCCACTCGATTTTAGCACATAATGAATAGGTGGAATCTAGGCTTGTGATGCAAAATAAATTCCTCAAAATTTTACTTTAAATCTAAAATACTTCAAACCAAGCATGTGCATTTTAAGATATATGTAAAAATCTTATTTAACACTAAAAATGCAGAAAACCAAGTAGTAAGTATAACTAAAAAATTAGATGGAAAAATAATCCCATAAATGACTATTGGGTCACCACCTGTTGAAGCATTTGATAAAAATTTATTGAAAGAAAAATGCACACAAATGCAGAAATATAGTGCACTCAAAATTACCAACAAAAATTTAAAATGATGTAAGAAAATTTTAGCATAAACTATATACAAACTAAAATAGAAACATATCAGTAAACCATTGTCATCAACACACAGAATAGAAAGATGCATTTAACTTACAAAACCAAGCCCCATAGGGTCTTAGGTATCTACTATCAGCACCTTTGTATAATTGTTTGCTATAGCACGATGCCTATATGCAAGTTTTCTTTTGTTGGAATCATCATAAGGAAAACATAAACCATCGTTATTAAAGTTATAATCTGAGAGATCTTTGCCATCATCATATGCACTCAGAGCTGAAAGAAAAGGCTCGTTGTATTCTTCGATCTGTTAAACATGAATAAGAAGGTAGTTGACAAAAACACATATATGTTACATAATTATTATTTTCATTAGCAGTATCACAACTATTTCAAATATGCATCATGGGTCCTCCATTCATTCAAGTGTTGCAGAAGAAATTAATACTTTTGCACAAATCAATATAGATAATATAATCATTCATACAAAACCATGATAGCATACCAAAGTTGTGCCGCACATTTATATTTTATTAGTAAACAAAACAGAACACTTTATCATGTAAAAGATATTCTCTAGCTATGCAATGTTTAGTTTGAAACCCCCAAGTTTGGGAGAAAACAAAATTGGTGTAAGATTTTTTCAAAAATATTTAATTATTATTTTATATTTATGTGATAAAAAATAAATGCAATAAAATATTTACAATAATTCATCATCAATTTCCTTTTCCATCTTTCAAGAAAATGCAGCCAAATTTGCCGTATTCAGTTTGCATGTATTCAACTCACAATGTATTTCAAAGACTAAAACAAACAGCCATAAGAAATATACTCTGGTTTCAAAGTACACAGATTTAAGAGAAAGAGAAAACATAAACCCTTTTGAAGTTTTAAATTTTAAAATAAGCTTAAAAGATATAATAAATTAAGAGGGGCATGCAAACATTCTTGGCTAAACAAATAATTAGATGCGTAGATTCATTGAACTAATCAGTAGCTTCTAGAATAAGAGTATCATATAACCAGATTTTATATACAAGGATCAGGGCACAAAAGCATGTCTAGGTGTATTGTAACTTTAAAATAAATTGTTAAAGCCAATGAAAGAAATATCAAATAAAAAACTGTCATGATTGGCATGAACCATTAAAGAAGAAAAGTGGAGAAGTAAATGTAGCTAAGCTTCATACGTGTTCATAGTAGAAAAAATCATCACAAACTTGAAGAATTTGCTTCTCCCATAATTTCCCAATTTCAATTCCTTTTCTAGAATCTTTTGAACTGCCAAAAGCCTGCACATATGACCCATCCCGCAATGACTTCAGCAGTATTAATGTCTCATCCATATCCCATATATATACATTTGTTGGTCTATCCTTTCTTGAACCAGCTGAAGGTTCCATGAGTAGAGAACATTGAGTAGAAGGGTCAACTGATTGTTTATTCATCACACCAATTACTCAGCTACAACCACCAGTGTACCCCAGTCAAAAAAAAAATCCGCTTTCAGGTAAAGAACACTGAAAAGTTTCATTATTAACTGCATTAAGTAATCAAAAACAGAAATCATATAGAATAGAAGGCAAATATGGAACAATCAAGCTAGAACTGCTACAAATATCAAAGACAACCCAATTTTATTGCATTAGCTTTGAACATTGGCCTACCCCACTTATTTGGACTAGTACTTGGTAGTGATAGTGGTGTTGTACTGTTGTATGCTGCTCCTCACATCTGAAGCACAGCACATCCCAATGTTACGTATTTTGAGTTTTCTGAACGTTAGCTCTCATCCAAAATAGAGCCTAAAAAACTATAAACCTAGGTCTAGCTGAATCTCTTTCGGCAGTGATGAATCAATGAACGAACTAACAAAATGACAACATACAAAAACATAAATGTGGAAACAATATTGAGCAATTGAATTATTAAATCATTTGATGTGATAATGAATCTTATTATGCATCTACAACAAAAAAGATATGAAAAGCATAAAAAATACCTCTTAATTAAAAATGCAAGAGATTTCTTTGAGGCATTTTATTAGGTTGAGAGGCAAATGCACTTGAAAAGATTTAAAGCAAAGATAAAATAAACTGCACGATAAACAATAATCAATGCTCGCTATTAATACCATAAAGACAGAAATAGCGGGTCACTCAAAATGAATTTCACTATTCTTTTATTCTTTAGTGCTGTCTAGATATATATAGTTTGATCTATAATAATTTTCCTAGAATAACATAAGACCTCAAATGAGTGTTTAGCGTCAAAAAGTTAAATGATAGTTCAGAAAACTATAGGAATCTCTTGATAAGTTTTAGTAAATATATCCTGTAATAGATTTAGATAAGCAACCAGATTTTCCGCCAATAATAAATCAAGATTTAGTTAGATCTCAAATCTAGAATTTCATGTGAGCGCAAGCCCATTAATTAATTACATCTATCTGCAACAAATCACTTATTTGCAAAAGAGCGCTCCGATAAAAGAATTTGCTTGTGCTAAAAGTTGGATTTCGAGTGACTGCATGCTAAAATACATCGAATGATTGGATAGAAGGAAGTAGACACGATCAAGATCCCTTAATTTTGTTATCATTGAGTTATAAAAATTCCAATAAAAGAATAAAGTGACTATGCTTATGTTCAAAAATTATAATTAGCAATATTGAGTTGATTCATCTTAGATGTGCCAAACAAATTGGATAGAACATCTTAAATACTTATTCCTTGGATTTTACATAAACTCATTAATAGGCAGGGCATTGATCATATCAATATAATTAAGAGGTTAAAAAGCACAAAGCATGAACACTTAGTTCAGACACTCTAAGCATGATCATTAAGAATTCAAAGGCATGATATAACCAAGCATTTAATATAGTCTCAGTTGAGCTTATAGGGGTATGTTTGATAAGCATGATTTGAGCTATTGGGCTCGTTAACATTGATGTTGGACAAAGTTTAGTTAAGGTTGGACTTACATCCCTTAGAATGTTTGAAATTCATAATTTAAAATGATTCTTAGATCTACTAGAATGCTTGAGACCTGGTTTATATTTGGGGCTTACATTCCTTTGAAGGCTCGTGATTTAGTTTAGAATAGGAATATCATCTGGGATTTGATATGGATTTAAAGCTTACATCCCTAGAAAGGCCTTTGATTTAGGATGGGGCTTGCATCATTTAGAGGCTTAAGTTGTTGGTTTTATGATTGTTTCTTTCACAAACAAAGTGGCTCATGATATAAGCATTGCTTGGTTGTGAGTTTAAGTGATTTACTATGATCTTTAAATCTACTAGAAAAATTATGAGAATTTCTGTAACGACACAAAGTCGTTACTTTGCAAATTAGGTCAAAACCCGCTTTAGAAATCAGGATCCCGGGGAACTTCGAATTAAGGCAAACAAAAAATACCATAGGTGAGATTTATTTTAAAGATCAAAGTGTCCTAGTTTGGGAGAAATCCGAATAACGAAAGCTCCCATTATATTTCCTGAATTATTTAAATTCTAAAAATCTTGAACATTGAAATACGTGCCCAAATTTATCATTTTCAGTGTCGTTATGATCAGTATATTATTTAAAGGCTGCTCGAGAAGTTTCATCAAATTCTAAGCATTGGTTTGATTGTGGTTAATTTTTGAAGTTTTTTAAATTCAAAAATTAATATAAAATAAAATATTATTCCGAATCGAAAATTTTCGACGCGAGGGTGTTCGTAATATTATAACACACATCGGTGTCAAGTTTCATTGTATTTGGATGCCAAACAGCGAAAAATGCGATTAATTTAAGTTTAAGTAGCTTTAATAAATTTCCTTTAAAAATTTTCTTCCCCCCCCAATAGCTGCATGCTATTCTTCCCAAGTGGAAGAATCTTCAGCCCATATTAGCACCTTATCCCCTTATCCACATGCCATTAAGCCTCCCTTATCCCCCTCTTACCCATCCCGCTCTACTCTTTACTTAAGCCACACAGCAGCCCTCTCCAAATGCTCACAACCAGCCTAAAGCAGCAACCTCCCTTCTCCTTTATCTCCCAGCAGCTCCCCTAGCCCTCGGTCCCATAGCAGCCCCTCCTCCCTCAGCCTCACAGTAGCAGCAGCACTTCTCGGCAGCTGCTGGCCCCTCCTCCTCGGCTCCTACCAGTGGCCAGCCCCCCCCAGCTTTTTTAGATAGGAATAATTTTTAGATCAAAGTGCCCTAGTTTGGGAGAGGTCTAATTAACGGAAGCTCCCATTCTATTTTTCTGAAATTTTTAAAATTGAGAACATTGAAATGCGTGTCCAAATTCATCATTTTCAGTGTCATTGTGTTAAGTATATTATTTAAAGACTGCTCAAGAAGTTTCATCAAATTCTGAGCGTCGATTTGATCGTGGCAAATTTTCGAAGTTTTAAACCTCAAAAAAATTATTATAAAATAAAATATTACTCCGAATCGAAAATTTTTGGCGCGAGGGTGTTCGTCATGTCGTAACACACCTCGGTGCCAAGTTTCGTTGTATTCGAACACCAAACGATGAAAAAATGCGAAAAATTTAACTTTAAGTATTTTATTTTTTTTTATTTTCTTTCTTCTTCTTCTCCTTCTCTTCCCATGTTCGCCCGACCCTCCCCGACACCCTGCGAATCGCAGGCTCTGTCGTAAGACAGAGCCTGCAGGCGGAAGGTCCGCCTGCCAGGAGGGGGCCCGCCTGCGCCATTTTTGGCGCAGGGTGCGGTCGGCCCCCTAAGCCAAACTCCCCCAACCTGCTGCCGAAACCCCCAGCCCTCTCCTCTATAAGAAGGCCCTCCCCTCCCTTCTCCTCTTCACAAACGACCAGCCCCTCTCAGCCAGCTCCCTCCCTTTCTGCAGCTGGCCAGCCCTTCCAGCAGCCTCCATCTCCTTCCAACAGCCGGCCAGCCCCTCCTCAGCCGCTCCAGCCTCCTTCCGGCAGCCCCCGGCAGTTCCCTCCAGCAGCCTCCGACAGCTCCCGTCAGCCTCCGACAACCAGCTATCAAGCCGCCATACCATTCAGTAGCCACTGCCAGCCAGCCTCTTGTCGTTGCCACCTCGGCCAGCCTTCGGCCAACCCGTTTCGGCCTCTCTTCATTTTCTGGCAATCCTAATTCTAAAGTAAGAGGAAATTGAAGAACACATTTGTTTTCTTTAAATATTGTTACTCTCTTTATAACTATCAAATTTATAATTAGTCATTCACAATAAAATTATTTACATTAATTAATAATGAGAATGATTCAATTGTTATAAATGACTATTATTTCCTAATTATCAATTCAGTCATTTTTATACTGACTTTGTCGTCATGATCATAATCTTAAAACACTTTAATAATTATAACTGCTTTAATAACAGCTTAAATCAATCGAACTTCAAAAGCGAAAGAAGAACAGAATGAAAGAAGAAATTAAACTCTTAAATCGTTTGATTAAAAAGCTAACTTAAAAATATCAAAACCCAAATGCAGATTAAGCGAACTGTCACTCATTCGAGCTGTTGAACTTCTGAACTTAAGGATCAAAGGTACCCAGTATATGACTTGCATTACATCTTGCAATTTTTCTATTACTGTTATGCTTCACGTATTTGCTTAGAGCCAAATCCATTTGAAACTTGGTTGATTATCCGGAACCAATGTAATATCATTCGGGGTTGTTATCGAAAAATGACATCGGTATCATTCGGGGTTGTTACTGGAAAAATGACATCAGTAACATTCGGGGTTGTTGCTGGAAAAATGACATCATCAACATTCAGGATTATTATTGGAAAATGACATCAATAACATTCGAGGTTGTTACTGGAAAAATGACATCAGTAACATTCGGGGTTAGTTACTGGAAAATGACATTAATAACCTTTATTTTGTGATAAATACTTGTTGCAGGAAATTACTTACTAATTTTGCACGGTTGCCTTACCTATCCTACATTTTATTTCCATCTTACCTCTGTTAAACTCATCTTTATAAAATAATTTATTATTGTGTACTGCTGTACTTAGAGTATTCTCTAATTACTGGAAATTCTAATCCCGGTATTGTTTTCTGTACAATACCAAGTCAGGTGCTCCTGAAAAATGTTAAACAAGAACCCTAAATGGATCGACGATGGCGCTGTTTTGTTTATTTTGTTTCTTTTTTTTGTTTTGTACGAAGAAGAATCTTGTAATATGAATTTTGATAAATGAAAAATATCTTTTACTTTTATATGCGTATTCTTTTTCTCTCAAATTGCTCAATATGATCCTGCGATGAGTAAGCACCCGATGCCAGAGCGATTTCTGTCGAACCGGCATCGGGCCGTCACACAAAATCTTGCCATTACAAAAGTATGCATGAAATAATGCTCAGCACATGCCATAATGAGATGAAAAAAAGCCAGTGGTGATCTCGGCTGTAATGACCCAAAGTCATTAATTTGTAATTTAGGTCAAATCTCGCCTTAGAAATCAGGATCCGATGAATTTTGAATTATGGCAAACAAAAATACCACAGGTAAGAATAATTTTAGAGATCAAAGTGGTATAATTTGGGAAAAATTCGAATAACAGAAGCTCCCATTTTATTTTCTGAATTATTTAAATTCTAAGAAAATGAATATTAATATACGTGCCCGAATTCATTGTTTCCAGTGTCGTTATGTTAAGCATATTATTTAAAGGATGCTCGAAAAATTTCATCAAATTCTGAGTGTCGGTTTTATCGTGGTAAATTTTAAAATTTTTAATTTCAAAAATTAATATAAAATAAAATATGACTCTGAATCGAAAATTTTCGATGCGAGGGTGTTCGTTATATCATAACACACCTCGGTATCAAGTTTCGTTGTATTTGGACGCTAAATGGCGAAAAAAATACGACTAATTTAAATTTAAGTGATTTTAAGGAAATTCTTCCCCTTCCCCCTGTCAGCTTGCGGAAGAAACTTCCGTTGCCATGCGCCATTAAGGCCCAAACCATGCACCATTAAGGCGCTTAATGGCGCCATTCCTTTTTCCGCACGACACCCCCTCTCCTGCGCTTATTTAAGCGACCCCCACTCCCTCCTTCTCCAGATTCCCTCCAACTGCTAACAGCAGCCCTCTCCCAACCAGCCACCGCAGCTCCTCCCTTCCTTCGACAGCCTGCCAACAGCCCTACCGGCCAGCCAGCAGTTCTGCCAACAGCAGTCCAACCGTCGGCTAGCAATCCCTCCAACGCCAGCCAGCCACCCAGCAGCCCTCTCCTGCTGCTGCCAGCTTGCCGCAGCCACCCACTCCGACCTCCTTCCGTTTTTCGGCAATCCTAATCCTAAGGTAAGAAGAGAAGTTTAAGAAAAAGAAAAAGGGAAAAGAAAAGAGGAGATGGAAAAGAGGAAAATGAGGGAAAACTTTGTTAATCTTGTTACTCTATACTTATTAAATTATTGTTATAAAATTTATATTTAATCATTCATATTTTTATCATTCTTATTAATTAATAATGGGAACAATACAAATATTATAAAAATGACTATTATTTCTATTTTGTCAATTTCAATTCAGTCATTTTCATTCTGACTTTATTATCATAATCATAACACTATAATGAATATAACTGCTTTAACAGCAACAAAAAAATCAGACTTCATTCTTAATAGAAAAATGGAAGAAGATTAGAATGAAAATAAAGATGAAAAATGACTCCTAAAATATTGGATTAAAAAGCTAACTTAAGATATCCAAATCTAAATGCAGATCCAAAAGTCGAACTGTCAAACTTGGATCTTAAAGAACAAAGGTACCCAGTACATGACAAGTATTACATTTTTATTGCATTTTTAACTGCTTCGCTTATTTACTTTGAGCCAAATTCATTTAAAGCTTGGTTGGCTGTTCGGAACCAACATAATAATATTCGGGATTGTTGCTGGAAAAATGACATCAACAACATTCAGAGTTGTTATTGGAAAATGACATCAATAATATTTGGGGTTATTACTGGAAAATGACATCAGTAACATTCGGGATTGTTATTAGAAAATAACATCAATAACATTCAGGATTGTTACTGAAAAATGACATCAGTAACATTCGGGGTTGTTACTAGAAAATGACATCGGTAACATTCGGGATTGATTACTGAAAAATGGCATCAGTAATTTTTATTTGATAAATAATATTTGTTGCAATAAATTATTTATTTCGCGCTATTGCCTTATTTTTCCTGCATTTTATTATCGCCTTATTTCTGCTAATCGCATCTTTTTTTTAAATGTAAATATAATTGTGTAATGCAGTACTTAGAGTATTCTCTAACTACTGGGAATTCAAATCTCGGTATTATTTTCTGTACAATACCAGGTCAGGTGCTCCTGGAAGAATACACGCAAGAACCCTATTGCTTAGAATGTTCAAACTGCCGATAGATTCACGACGCTATTTTGCTTGTTTATCTTTTATCTTTTTCTTTATTTTCACTTTTGTACGATGAGTGTTGAAAAATCTTGTAATATGAACATTGAAATAAATGAATAATATCTTTGGCTTTTACATGTGTGTTCCTTTTTCTTTTCTCAAGTTACTCAATATGATTATGCGGTAAGTGAATACCCGATGTCGGAACGGTTTCTGCTGAACCAGCGTCGGGCCATCACATCGGCCTAATGAGCATTTCATTCTGGGTAATCAAAATCTTGCCATTGCAAAAATTGGCGTGAATTAATGCTTAGCACGTGCCATAAGCAAACGAAGTGGCTATGGCATAAAAAGAAGATGTAAGAAAAAGAGAAAAGAAACCTTCAATTTAAAATCATGTTGAAAAGAGAATTCTTAGTTGAATTGATTGATAACAAATGCCTATATACAAATAAAATACAAAGTTACAGAAGATAGTTAAAAATTAAGATGAAATAAAAAACAGTAATAAAATGTATTTCCTCGGTCTAATATCTTCTTATACGATTCTTTCTAATCTAAAAAATTTCCTACAAGATACTAACAGTACCAAGATGAACCAATGGTGATACAGTTTGCAGAGCCAGAAAATCCATAATGCCAACCAATTCTTTAATATATGAAATGCATGAATTTAACACACCTCGGAAGAACAATGAATCTTCGGATAAACATAAAGAGACTCCACTCAACCCACAAATAAATTCTATGGATAACACTGAAAACCAAAAGCTTATCCCATGAGCACAAAACAAAAAATAAAAACCATGCAGATTTATAGTTTGTTAAATAATATTTTAAAACCCTTACACTTTAAAGAATATTTATTCAATTTACAAAAATCAGCTCAAGGAAAAAAACAAGGAGAAGAAAATGTTCATTAATTTATTGATTTTAACTTCAAATTATATAGAATCAAATATGAATCAAGTTTGAAGACATATTTGTAGATCAAAGTTATTTTGAGTTTGAAATCAAGTTTGGATTGGATTAGTTGAAATCATTTTGAGCATATTCAAGATTATATAAGAAAAGCTGGTTCAATTTTTTACAGCACAATCAATCTTGGTCTCATGCTTATCCCATGAGCACAAAACAAGAGTTTTTTATTAATTTATGAAATTTTAAATTTTGAAAATTAATTTAAGTTAAACCGATGATCTAAAATTGATGAAACTTCATGAGCAGCTTTTTGTCACATTTCTACATTCATTTTAATTTCAAGTTTAAGCTCTTATAAATTCGATCAGACTCAAGTTATTAATACCCTAAATGAAACAAAAAGTAAGGTTTGATAATCTATCAGAAAAGAAACAATGAAATCTATAGATCAAAACTTTTGTCAATTTCATGAAAAAATCAAAGCAGGCTAAGTGAGTATTTTTTAACTATGCCTACAAATTTTGAGCTTTAAGAAATTGCAAGTGAGCTTATTTGCAATGCATGTGAGCTTATTTGCATAAATCTTCAACATTTTACAATTATTTTGTGGTTTATTATTTTATCCCTATCATCAAATTGATGAATATTCTTCCTAACATTCAAAGTTGTTTGGTTCTTTTATTAGTTGATTGTTACGTTATTTTTCATTTAAAAAGTGTGAAAAATCTTAATTTTGAAAAAAAAATTTAAACGTGATATAAAGTGGGGCATGTCTCAATTGAGATTAACTTTCATTGAACATTTAATTTGTTTTTCCTTTAAGGAGTGTTCCCTAAAGTAAAAATAGTTTAAACTTGCCGGAGGAATTTTTGTAGTTTTAATATTTAAAGAACAAAACATATTCCTGGTTGATGCTACTCTTAATAGGCTAATATTGCTCAAAGGAAAAAAATAGACAATATTTTTTGCATGATCTTCAATGTCTTGTGAAATATGCCTACAAAGCTTAAATTTTTATCGATTAGTTACCTTAGCATATACTCTATGTGAAATTCATTTTACCCATTGATTTGTATAGAAATGACATTAGCATTTCTACCCTTTTACAACAAAGCACCAAATTATAACTCAATCAAGTCAAACTTGACTCAAAATCAAAATTTATGAGTTTAGTCAAGCAAGCTCCACTCAAGTTTTAACGAATCAAATCCAGCACAATTTCATTGTCTTGAAAGTCCAATTGAATCAATCATGCCTAAGCCACCCAACATTCTACGAGTCTAAGCGATTGGGTTGTTCGATTGTAGGAATGGCACATGATATCACAAGTTAGATTCCATAATCCGATATACGATATTTTTCGCAAACGGCCCATTTAATGTAATTCCAAATTCTCCTTGACGCGAAAAAAATTCAGTGAGTCTGATGTTTCTTCGTTGTTCCTTGAAATCATGTAATCCTGTTTTTGAAGGATTTCGGAATTTGCACAACATTTTGCAAAATGTATAGAAAAGATTAACAAAACTATTTTTAAGTTTTAAAGATTCTCGGATTTACTAAATCTTGGATGGTATGTTCAGCCAAGCCCCGAAATCCTGGTTACCAAACAGCCATGCGGAGCATCAGGTACATATAGTTGATGTGATGATTGAAAAGTGGCAATATTATAATCTCGAGAAGAAGATGAGGAAGGTACCAAAAGCATATATTATGTCGCTTCAGCGAAGTACAGAGATGAAGACAAAGCACGTGTAAGGGCCTCCAGCAAAGGAGCGTAGATGACGTCGCTCCTGGTGCTTCACGTCAACGAGAATGAACGAGGACGCCGAAGCCAGTGTCGGTCAGCAGCTGCACCGGCTAGATTAAATAAAAATGGCCCTGCGGAAGGGTACACGCATAATCAAACGTTTATGAGGCTGGGAACAAAGAACTCGTAACAATTGTACATGGATGCGTTCATGGGTTATTTTGGGATCTTTATATACATAATAAGTTTAATAATATTTTACATATTCAATACAATTTTTAAAATATTATTAAAATTCACAAATTTATAAAAAAAATTCACAAAAATCAATTTTAACTCAAACTCTACCTCACTTCCGTCGTCACCAAGTCTCTGATGGTGCCCGCCGCTTCCAGTTTCTCGAGCCCGACCTCATCGTCCCTCTACTAGTATGGTTAGTTGTGCGATATCCTTCATATCTTGTGCGATTTCCCCCAATTCTGATTTCCAGCAATGGCGTGAAAATTGGGGAGGGCATAAGAATTGGGATAGGTCGTTTAATTTGTCAAAGATTGTAGTCAGGATTTTATAATAATAACATAAGCATCATAGATAATTGCTCAAAAGAAAAAAAAAATTATTTTGATATAATAATAATTACAATAGGCATTTCTTTTTATTTAAATATAATAATAAAATAAGAAAGTAAAAGTGCTGCAGTTGATTATTCAGTGTTGTTACAGTTTTTTAGTGATGTACTGACCTTGCATTTACAACAAAAATATCCGGGTTGAATATATGTTAAAGAAAACTAAATCCTTTTGAATATCATTAACTATATTATATATAAATGAAAAACATGAATTAAATTTGTAAAATACACGAATATAAAGTAATAATTATTGAAAAATACAATATTTAATATTTTGATGATTAATGTAACTTTTTTTTATAAATCAGAATTAAAAATAATTGAAACATTAATAAAAGTAAATATATATATATAAAAATTCATTCTATTTAATTCTGATACAATTTACTCTTTTGCATTCTAATATGATCATTTATTTGATTTAAAATGATTATTAAAAATACTTACATTTGACGAAAAGGAAAAAGAAAGATTCTTGAAATTATTGCATTTCTAATATTTTTTAAGAAATTCAATATATATATATATATATATATATATAAGAGAACTGTACAAATATATGCTCAATCAATTATTTTTTATAATTAATTTTACCTATTAACTCTTAAGAGTATTATAATAGCATATTTTTTAAAATAATAAAAATTAGGTAACATTTAAACAACATTTAAAATATAAATAAATAAATAAATAAAATAATATATATATATAATGTTGCAAAATAATTTTTTTAAAAATATGTATAAATTATAATTTTTATATTTAAGATATTTAAGCTCAGCTGCATTCTCTTTCTTCCTAATTATATTACCTAATCAAATAATATATATAATAAAAATGAAATTGACATACAAAATTAATTTTGTATATTGAGATTCAATTTATTATGAAGGCTATCATAAATTTAAATATATATATAATGCGTATAAGCGTATTATTTATTTTAAAAGAGCTGCTACTCTTACATTATTAGAGCGATAGTGGTATGAGGATATGATTTTATTAGTCACGTCAACAAATAAAAAAGTTTGCAATTACCGCATAACCTAATTCTCCCGCCTTAAAAGACTCTGCCGTCGCAAAACCTAATATTCTCACCCTTAATCATCGAAGCTCCGATTGAGAAGCCGGCGTTACTCCACCGGCGAAGTCAGTTACCGACGATGAGCGGCGACGAGGTGAACTCCATTGGCGGCTAAGAAGCGAACTCCACTGCGGCGACGCACTGAATTGGAGGTAACTCCGCTGCTCCGATCGAACATACGGCGTTACTCCACTGCGAAGCGTACTCCAGTGTGACGCCGAGGGCTCCGTTTAAGCCAGCTCTCGCGGCGGCGATGGCTGTTGATAGCTGGCTGTCGCAGGTAATGCCATGATCATGATTGTCTTGCGTTTTAATTGAATGCTGGCTGTCGCAGGTTTAATGGCTGTTCTGAGCAGGTATTTGAAGAAGAATGAAAATCAGTGAATGCCGGCTTGGGGGTTGTTTGTGGCTGATTCTGGGCTGAGATGGAACCTTGAAAGATTTGATGCTGAGTTTCACTGTCATGCAAAGAGGATGTGCAGCACCGAATAATGTCTAGTTTCTTATGATTTAGTAAATTATTTCAAATATTCAAAGATGTCATCATTATACCAGGATGGCCTTCACTCAAGTGTGGAGTTTTGATCATTTGAGGAGCAAGACATTACATTTGCTGCAGGAGAAGAACAAATGTGAGATCCAAATACATGAAAACAGCAAAAACAAAAACAAAAGGGTGGTAAAGACTCTTAATTGCTAGCTCACCTCTATTTAGAACTTCAATTGAATCACTTGCGCTGCATCTGACTTATTAACATCCTTTACTGCTAAATCTTGAAGATCATCATTACTGGAGCTTCCACAAAATTGTGAAACTAAGCGACAAACAGCTTTCTGTTCTTAAATGAACTCCTTTGACTCCTTTGTTGGGTATAGAAGAGCTTCAAACTATGGAAAATAGGTTTCATTTGTACATCTAATAAGAATTATTATTCGTTAGATCCAATAACTAGTAAGAAAATATTACATAGCACTAATTCTGTGAATACCGTCATTAGTCATGCCTCTGCAATTATATGATACCAGATCAGTTTTCTTGCAGCTTGATTTTATCGCCTTCCTTTTCCTATTATGTTCCAAACAACATGCCTTGAAGGCCTTGGGATAATGAGTGAGATGAATTTTTTCCTGGCATGCCTTAAATTAAGGAGTAGAAACTGCTGAGAGCCTTTTGACAATCCCTATGGAAACTCTACACAACTATCTGAACTGACTATTACACGAGGCCTTCTATCCAAATCAGTTGAATATTTCAAAGCCCGGGCATTTATAGTATCATCATATATCAAAGATCCACATGTTTGAGGCATAATTTGCAGTGGTGCCATAGTACTTTCATCACAGCTTGCATGACAATAAGCACCATCTTTCAATGGGCTCTTACTCTCTCTGGCACTTATCCTTGGCATCGTGGACGGATCACAAAACTCACTCCTCTCTTCTAAGAGTTTCCATGCTAAAGGTGCAAGCAAATCAATTGAACACATTTGATTATTGCTTACAATCCTTTTTT
This sequence comes from Gastrodia elata, assembly GCA_016760335.1. Taxonomy (NCBI): domain Eukaryota; kingdom Viridiplantae; phylum Streptophyta; class Magnoliopsida; order Asparagales; family Orchidaceae; genus Gastrodia; species Gastrodia elata. The sequence continues at coordinate 68,258,399 of CM028671.1, read as the reverse complement.
AGGACGAATGTCTTCTTTATACATACATGCTGAATAGTCAGTTAATTGTAACAAAGGCTGTACTAGAAGATAAAGAGGATGATGAGAGTTTTATGCAATTGGATGATCCTACCTTCGCAGATCTCAGAACTTTAGGCATTGCGGGGATCTGGCGTTTGCTAGATACTCAATCCATACTCTTTTGAAAAATCATGAATATGGCGTTAAGCGTGCAAAGAGATCAATAGACAATAATTTAAGGCGTCATCTTCAAAGCCAAGTTTCAGAGAGTAGAGAAATGTCAATTTTTTTAAGCACAGAAGTACCTGCTAGCCTGTAAGAAGTACAAATTCAATTTCTTATTAACAATCATAATAAATTTTTAATGGAGAATAAAGTTTATTTATTTATAGTTAGTTTTTGTGAATTTATGTTTTATAGTAGATAAGCTTTAATATTTTTTAATTTATTTTTTTATTTTATAAATATAGTGATATTCTAAAAGAAAATTTATTACTTATTAATATTCTAATGGAGAATAAATTTTTAGTTTTAAAATAATGAATTTGTTGGTAAAGAAAAAATTATACAATATTTTTAATTTATTTAATGAAATGAATTATGATTTCTAGATTATGTAAGTATTGTATTTTTAGTTTCGTTATAATCAAAATTTTAGTTTTGACATGCGAGAGCAGTGTTCATTATGTTGTGCCTCTTGTAGTTCCATGAGCGTGTATGTGTAGGTCTCTTCATTCATTGACCCGTGTCAATTATATTAGAAGCTCATTTACGTGGCCAATACTTTGTCATTTTCGTAAACAAGGGACTGGGTGGTGATTGTGGGCATGACTGAATGCAATTGTTTGAAGTTTTTCTTCCATCTCGCCTTATTGAATTGTTCAGGGATAATAATTATTTCCTCTTGTTGCACACACAACATATGACAACCCCCTTAAACTGGAACAATTGGTATATTCACCAAGTGTATTCCAACACTGAATTATAAATTACATTATATTCGTGTCAATGCATTCCATTGTATTCTTTAATGACATAAGTTTTGATAATACCGTTGACTTCCATCAATGAACAAGTACAATACATAAGTTTTTTAACATTCACTTGAAATTTGTAAAAAATATTTTGTGTTTACTATGTTGAATGCTCTTCAAATAGGAAGGGTGATATTAATTGTGGGCTAGTATCAAATAACTTGAAATCTTCTTGTGCCTCATTCTCAAATTTATTACGGAGTGCATTTATGTATTAATCAAAGAATATTTGTAATGTTGTTTGAGTTCACATAACCACCAAAAAATGCATTTATGCTATCACTTCTTTGAGTTGTTGACATCCCAGCCCAAAATATATTCTTAAGATATATTGGCACCCATTTCTCTCGACAATTATAAATCGTAGCTAGCCAAATATTTTCTGTTATGTCATTTTTGTTTATGACACATACAATCTCTCTGAAATTCGATAATGCTCATAGAATCATAAATTACCATACTAATATCAACAATTTAGGATTGACGATTGAAGATGTTACCAAACTTCTCTAGAAGTTTACGCATGATATGCCATAAGCCTAAGCGATGTTTAGTCGAGGGGAATACTTTTGCTATTGCAGCCTCCATTGATTTGCATTGGTTAGTTATGATTATATCAGGATATTTACTATGCATGCACTTAGTCATCTCTTAAAGAGCCATGAGATGTTTCGATTGTTTTATCTGCTAACAAAGCACACCCAAAAAGAACAGATTGGTCGTGATGGTTAACCCCAACAAATGGAGTGAAAGGCATAGCATATCTATTAGTTAAGTAAGTGGTGTCGAAAGTAACATCTCCAACATAGAGATAAGATATTGTAAAATGTGAGTCAACCCAAAATGTATTTCTAAGATTGCTCTCATCTGATAATTGAACACAATAAAAAAAGTTAGAATCATTATTTTGCAAATTTTCAAAGTGTTTTAGCAATGAAGTTGCGTCACCATCGTCTAATGCCAAAACTCTTTGACTTGTAATAAAATTATGACAATATTATCCAGTGAATGTGCAGTTTTCATAACGATCACCTTCTGTAAATATTGCGCTGATGAACTTGTTGAGTGGAATGTCAACTTTATCATTTATTTTAAGTTGTTTCTGAATTGTTGTAGGTAGTTCACGAAAACAACGCATGAAGCGTATCATTTCGGGATCCAAGTCATGATTATGCTCTAAATTGACATCATACACCTCCCAAATACCATTCAAGCATTGATCAACAATAACTAACATGGCTTTGCATTCTGTGCGTACTCTAAGTTTTCGGCGTATCTTAGAAGTTCTAGCACTATTTTGAGGGTGTTTTTTAAAGCAAGTAAATAAACAACGTGATTTGTAACCGTAAAAGTTATAATTTAATCTTTTCTTAATCCCAAGTTTCATCAAATAATCATATGATTTATAATATTTGAAAGCATCATCGAATTAAATTTCATTCCAATTTGAGGTTTTTTCATGAAGCAGTCTTCTGTGCCACTACAAATACTGTCACGTTCATCGATACGCTCCTGCAATTAACAACTCAAGTTGTTAAAAAATATGGATATACAAAATATTTAATCATTAAAAAGAATATAAACTTCTAGCTTGGACAACTACGCCCAATGTGGTCAAATTATTATTGACAATCTCTTCATTACAACACGATAATTATGCAATATCTTAAGAGTGCCATAATTGCTTAAATATTGTATAAATTAGCAATTCACAATTGTTCAACATTTAATAGATTCATATTAATTATTGTTAGGTATTCGCCTGCTGTAGGCAAAAAATATTTCATGGTAATATTTTCATCACCCATAATGAAAGTTCATTTGTATTATTTTAAAATAATTAAAATTGTTTTAATTATATTGGTGCAACCTTAATTAAAAATATTATTAACGAAATATACCATTTATATTGAGTATCTTTATCTCTAATAAAAGTAAATGTTTAGGACCAAAATGATGGGAGTGAAGGGTTGGTGGATGAAATTAACTATTAACTTTTTTTTAGATATAATATTTGTGATTCAGTACCTAAATGAAATAATGGAAATATTATTAGGATAAAATTGATTGCTAAATTAATAGATTTTAGAAGAATTATTAGAAATATAGGTAGATTAAGTGCTCAAAGTTATAAATAATGATCATTGACTTTGGAGATTTATTATTCAAATAACTAATTTGAAAGGTTTTATATTGATATTTGTATTTTCATTATTCAAAAATAATAATTATGTCAAATTGATGTTGAATTTGTTTTACCCAATGCATAATTTATGATTTTTTTTTTTGTTGAACTTACTAATTTTGTAAATACAAAATTTTCTTTCATATTTTCAAAGTAAAAAAGGCTCTAAAGTGTCAATTAGATACCCCTAATTAGTCATTATTTTGTTAATAAAAATGGCTTCTTTGATTTTTAAGTTTGTGTCTTAGGACAAATGTGTTTATTCGCGTGTTGAAAAAATGCGAAGATTATATATTGGGAAAAGTTTTGTTTTGAAGAAACTTGGATGTTGTTAGCTCAATAAATTTTTTTTGTATTTATAACTATTGTATGTTGGCTGAATGCGAAGATTAGTAAAGTTGAAATATTTTCAAAGTCAAAAAGTTTTTAAATTTTTGTTGGGCTTTCTTCATTTTTTTCTCCAGGAACTTCTAACATTTGTGTTTGCCCTCCAAAATATTATAGATTTTTGTTAGTCAACTTTACTGATCAAATGTTATGGGTAAATGAATATCAAAAGGGGACTTGTGGAAAGAACCCTTCAAACTTTAACTATCGTCTTTATTGTGTACCGTATTGTTGATTGTCTGCATAAAATTTTAATGAATCTTCTTATTGCCCATGTTAAAAGAGCAAAGTCAAAAAAGATACGGAATGAAACCATTTGAAATGATTTTTTGTATTTGGATTTAAGTGAGGGGCTTCTATTTGATCATGCACAATGGAAATAAAGGGTTCATGTTTAAGGCTTGGTGTTGTTGTATTGTGGAGTATATGGTTCTATTAAAAATGGATTGTCACTATTGTCCTTTTATGTATAGCATGTTTATTTGTTTGTCCTCATAAATGATGCCCAATCTTTTTTGGATAAAATGAGATGTATGTTTTTAGTTTATTATCTATCATAAGTATACTTGGTCATGAGCATGAGGATTTGCCCAACTTAATATACTATAAGGCATGGATAGTTATTTTACTTGTAATTCATAATTAATCCAAGTAGATCTGAACCAATCATTTTCTTATATCAGTTTACTTGTTTGTATCCCAACTTGTCCCATTTCAATTTGATATCTTGAGTTCAAGAGTTCATACTAATTTCTAAAATCCTCTTAAAATCAACTCTAAATGACATATCAGGTGATTAAAGCTTAAAATCATGGAACCTAGAGTGAAAACAAAATTGGAGTGAAAGTTGCGAAGCACAAAAGCTTGAAGCTGTTTGATGACAAGGGACTTGATCTACCTTATCAACTACCACCTAGGTTTGCCAAGCCTTCACTTGCTTGAGTCAAATTTATTAAAACCCTTGAAATCTTTCCTTTTATTCCAAAACCAAACCTAGATAGATCATATAAAATTTGGTTTTTCAATATTAGTCAGTAGTGGTAAGAGATTTTATTTTTAGCATGATTTAGCTAAGTTGGATGAAATAGAGGAATGCTAAGTGTTACACAATTCAAATTTTAATTCAAACTTAGTAAAAATTTATAGGACAATTGTAAGGATAGCAATGTTATATGATTTAAAGTGTTGACTTGCAAAAAGAATAATGTTTAATAAAACAAGTGTTGCTATCTAAGGGGAATGATGGTGTACCTAAGAGGATATGATGATAAATGAGTACATTTACTTGAAATTTGGAGTAGTTTACTAAGAATAATTTTAGTGAAAGTAGGCTTGAATGATTTAAAACATAAATGTAGACTAAGATTTTTATTAGAGAATGTGAGTTATAAAAGAGGAAGTGAAAGACAAAAAATCCAAGTAATCTCGCATACTTGGAGCATTGGAAGGGTTGTTATTTGATCGAAATCTGTGGAGACAAAGGATTCAAGCAGCTGATTTTACTTAGGTTTGGTGGTGTGGTGTTGTTGCAATGATAGGATATTTAAATAGACTCAAATTATTTTCTAAGCAACATAAATTTCTGGAAGCTCTTTTTGAGGTAGCAATTTCAATTTGATGCATCGTTGTTTGATTTTTGATTAGGTATGGTTGTTTAAGTGGTCCTGTATTTGATTTCCAGAATGCTCAGCATCATTCATCTGCCATCTGTTCTAGCAAGAGGACTACAAGTGAACAAACCTTCCTGGAAGTTGAATAGTTTAGTGGTAAATTGCTATCTCTGTTGATGTTAATTCTATAAGTTTATTTTGTTGAACCAGCACGTTGCTACATGTATATACATATATATATATATATAATCTAGGATGTTACCCTTTTACTTAGATTACTCATTTTGTTTCACACATCCCTTACCATTTATCCACCTTCCGTTTGGATGGGTGGATGAAACCTGAAGTTAAGAAGACAAAAACTTTCTTGCATTTTTTAACTTTTCTTAGATTCAAAGTACTACAGGCATTATTAGAAATATTTTTATGAAATATAGTTAGAATTGTTATAGGTAAAGCTATCATAAGTTGGTTCAGAAATGATTATTTAGAAAACGCCACTTTTTTAATTTAAGAAACTTGCAATTAAAAAATTGCTTCTTAGCTTCAGATTCAGTTGTTAGAATCAATTTTTCATTTTTACCATTTAACGCTGATTATCTTAATTTTTAAATAAAAGATTACGCCAAATCAAATATCTAAGCATATGGATATATACATTATAGTAACTGTTTAGCATCGTTAACTTCTTGAACTTGTCAATTTTGGATGGATCCTCACTCTGAGGCAACAGCCATAGCAAATACACGTTTGGTAGGAAGACTACTTGCCAGTTTATGAAAACAAAGCTTGTTTTTTCTACTTTTTTTCCTAAATATCTTTTTAAATGATGAAGTGTGGAATCATTCAACGAGGTTATCCTTTTTTATTTATTTTGTTTGAGCAAAAACATTAATAGTCTATGACATTTACTTGTGTTTTTGTTTATGCAGGATACCTATATTCGATACTGTTTGAAATTTTTTTGACCTTGCTTTGTTCGCTGTTGTTACAACTAGTTAATTGTTAAGCTACAATATTGTTGCATAATACTCTTTTTTTTGGTTTTATTGTTCAATATAATTGTCAGTTTTTTTGGAGATTAAAGGATGACTGCTCCTCGTGGCTTGAATTTCATGTTTTACAAATTGTAAAGTTACCATAATTTGGATTGAAGAATATTAGTAATTGTATCAATATCATTTTTAAAAGTTTTGAAACTTGTGGAGTAGAAGTTGCTTTGCAATGCTTTCAGGTCAATTTTGTAGTTTTTTTTTCTGAGAAGTTTATTACTGTAAAGTGTCTTTGAAGTATTTCACTTAGACTACAGATAGGCATCACTGAATTGCTTATGGTTGTCTACATGGTCTTCTTTAATGCTTACGTTTATGATTTCACTTCAAGTTGTCTTACATGAACTGAATGATGTTTTTATGATTTGTGATTGTAGAATAAAAGTTGAAGTGGTTTTACTGCAAAAAATTTGCAAATACTGTTGTTTTTGTATTTTGTTTGATCGAGAATTCTCATTCTTTTTCATCTTAATATTCATCCTCACGGCTTCCTTCATTTCATAAGCAACAATATGTGCATCAGGTATGTTGTACTAGGGACCAGAAACCCAGATTTTCTCAGACATGGAAAACGCAAAAGAGGATTGGCATAATCTCCAATTCACAAAAGCTTATTAATTCTGTAAGTTACAATTGGTTACTCTTAAGCCCAACTTATTTCTTCAAAGAATCTATATATGCATTATAATATATTCACTATCCCCTCAAACATATCCAACAGAATTTGTTCCATCAGGCTTGTCCTTCATCTCACATATCAAGTCGCTCTACTACAACTGCCAGTATTTTCTTTAGATTTGATCCCGCATTACTATGCTAGTTCCAAAAGCTTGTACAGCCATACGCCAATTGTATATAAATTACATCAATTGAATGACCATATAATTCTTGACCTTTTTTTGGTTAAGGTAAAATAAATGTTGAAGTAAAATAAATGCAATATAAAGTTTTTTCAAGTAAAGTGAATGCGATATATTTTGTTTTTAGTGTTTGTATTTTTTATCATGTAATTTTATTTTTATATTTTTTGAGAGAGAAAAATATCAAGCAAGAAATAAAAAACTACATGAATCAAGGGTTGGCATTATGAGATAATTGCTATTGCCAGGCCAACAAGTGCCAGCAATGATCCAATGATGGATGTCAAGCGTTAGTAAGGGACAGCTATGGCCTGTTTCAGCACAATGAGCTTGTGCCTCTTCATGAGGTTGCGCGGCTGGTCATCAAGGGCTTATAGTGTACTACTAGTGGGGGCTGCCGGGGACTGTCGAAGGCTGGGAGCCACTGAGCATTGGTGAGGCTAGTACCGGTGAGGCTAGGTTTGATGCAATTTGAATATTAGTTTCTTATTGCAATTTTATGTGTTTTGAGTGTAATCAATGCAAGCTCGATTCTGGCATGGCTAGATTACATTGTTCTTGACATTTCGGGGTGAATGTTTGGCCCCAAAAATTTACGTTTTACATTATATTACATATATATATATATATATATTTTTTTTTTTATCAACATTAATTTTATTTTGCACTCAAAATTCATCATGACAAACGATCTCTTAATTTATATATTTCTCATAAAATTGAAAAAATTGCATTGATTATATTTTTGAATGTACTATAATGAAGTGAAATCTTATTCATAAAATGAGCATAAAGCAAATCCTGAAAATACTTGAAAATACTTGAAGATATAATTGTAGATACAAAAATTGAGTCATTTGTACCAAATCATACTTTGATGCATACATATTAAAACTTCAAATTGTGAATGCACGCACACACACATATTATATATATATATATATATATATATATATAATGCACTAAGTTTTTACAACAATTTAGTGGTTCATGCACAAGTCAGGACTAACGCATTTATTATAGTTCTTTTATTGAGGTAGCAAATTCTCATAATGTGTTGTGGATATGTGTAACGACCCAAAGTCGTTATTTTGCGATTTAGGTCAAATCTCGATCCCGGAGAATTTCGAATTAGGGCAAACAAAAATATCATAGGTAAGAATAATTTTAAAGATCAAAGTGTCATAGTTTGGGAGAAATCCGAATAACGAAAGCTCCCATTTTATTTTTTGAATTATTTAAATTCTAAAAATCATGAACATTGAAATACATGCTCGAATTCATCATTTTCAGTGTCATTATGTTTAAGTATATTATTTAAAGGCTGCTTAAAAAGTTTCATCAAATTCTGAGCGCCGGTTTTATCGTGATTAATTTTTGATATTTTTAACCTCAAAAATTAATATAAAATAAAATATTACTCTGAATCGAAAATTTCCGACGCGAGGGTGTTCGTTATATCATAACACACTTCGGTATCAAGTTTCGTTGTATTTGGACGCCAAATGACGAAAAAATACGATTAATTTAAATTTAAGTGATTTTAAGAATTTCTTTAAGGAAATTGTTTCCCTCCCCCCTGCCAGCTTGCGGAAGAAACTTCCGCTGCCTTGCGCCATTAAGGCGCTTAATGGCGCCATTCCTTTTGCCGCACGACACCCCCTCTCCTACGCCTATTTAAGCAACCCCCACTCCCTCCTTCTCCCCATTCCCTCCAAATGCCAACAGCACCCCCTCTCCCTTCTCTCCCAACTAGCCACCGCAGCTCCTCCCTTCCTCCGACAGCCTGCCAACAGCCTTACCGGCCAGCCAGTAGCCCTGCCAACAGCAGTCCAGCCGTTGAGCAGCAGTCCCTCCAGTGGCAGCCAGCCACCCAACAGCCCTCTCCTGCCGCTGCCACCCCGGCCAGCCATCCGGCCACCCACTCCGACCTCCTTTCATTTTTCGGCAATCCTAATCCTAAGGTAAGAAGAGAAGGTTAAGAAAAAGAAAAAGGTAGAAATAGGAAAATAAGAGGAAACTTTGCTAATCTTGTTACTCTATACTTATTAAATTATTGCTATAAAATTTATATTTAGTCATTCACATTTTTATCATTCTCATTAATTAATAATGAGAACAATACAAATGTTATAAAAATGACTATTATTTCTATTTTGTCAATTTCAATTCAGTCATTTCCATTCTGACTTTATTATCATAATCATAACACTATAATGAATATAACTGCTTTAATAGCAACAAAAAAATTGAACTTCAATCTTTGTAGAAAAATGGAAGAAGAACAAAGTGAAAGTAAAGATGAAAAATGACTCCTAAAATATTAGATTAAAAAGCTTACTTAAGATATCCAAATTTAAATGCAGATCCAAAAGTTGAATTGTCAAACTTGGATCTTAAAGAACAAAGGTTAGTACTAGTACATGACGAATATTACATTTTGCACTTTTGTTGTTGCTTAGCTTATTTGCTTTGAGCCAATTTCAATTTGAAGCTTGATTGGTTGTTCGGAACCAACATGATAACATTCGGGGTTGTTACTGGAAAATGACATCAGTAATATTTGAGGTTGTTGCTGGAAAAATAACATTAGCAACATTCGGGATTGTTGTTGGAAAATGATATCAATAATATTCGGGGTTGTTACTGTACTGGAAAATGACATCAGTAATATTTGGGGTTGTTATTAGAAAATGACATCAGTAATATTCGGGGTTAATTACTGAAAAATGACATCAATAATCTTTATTTGGGAAATAATACTTGTTGCAGGAAATTGTTTATTTCATGCTATTGCCTTATTTTTTTTGCATTTTATTGCCGCCTTATTTCCGCTAATTTCATATTTTTAAAATGTAAATATTATTGTGTACTGTTGTACTTAGTATTCTCTAATTACTGGGAATTCAAATTTTTGTATTATTTTCTGTACAATACCAGGTCAGGTGCTCCTAGAAGATTACACGCAAGAACCCTAATGCTTAAAATGTTCAAATTGTTAATAGATCTACGACGCTATTTTGCTTTTTTTTTATTTTTTTCTTATTTTCACTTTTGTACGAGGAGTGTTGAAAAGATCTTGTAATATGAACATTGAAATAAATGAGAAATGTCCTTGATTTATGTGTCCCTTTTCTTTCGCAAATTACTCAATATGATCCTGCGGTAAGTGAACACCCGATGTCAGAACGGTTTCCGTTGAATCGGCGTCGGGACATCACAATATGCTTTATGTTTAATAAGTCAAATAAAGTTGAATTGTGGACACCTGGGAATCAATGCTTGGGAAGCTGAGCCAATCCAAAGCACAAACATAAATTTTTAAACTTAATACTCACATCTCAGAGCAATTTAAAATTGATTATAGTGAAAATGTTCATATCTTTTCATTTCATGCAACAGCTTTGCTTTACTTCATACAAATTTACATATGAACAAAACTAAAATCATGAATAAAGGAATTAGCAATCATGAAGTTGCAAAATGTGAGTAATGTTACAATAAGCTAATTACTAAGTGAAACAAGTACATCATCATACTGAGTTAATAAGCCAATCAATCTTCCACTATTTCTATGTATTTCTTTGTTAGTGACTAAAAGCACTAGTGAGCAAATTGCTAATATGACTTAAATCACACAAAGGCAATTTCTTTAGGTGTAAGAGATAGCATGTGATATCAAAAGAATCAATCAAAATTATATCATAAATGAATGGCTTTCAGATAATGAACTTACGTTTTCTTAAACAATGCTCAGTTAGAATGTTTAAATCTTGCAATCATGAAATAACATGTTCATATATCAGAGCTGAATACTTCATTCTCTTACTTACTCATAATCGATTCAAATGTTTAAAGCTTATTTCAATAAACCTAGGCTTAATTGATCATTCAAATAATTCATCATCATTTGTTTATTTTATTAGAGGCAAGATAATCTCTTAAATCTTTTGGATCATTTAGTTTCAGAATTCAGAATTTTCTTATTTCAGAACCCAATTCATTTTTTTACAGATTTCAGATTTTATTACAAAAATCGTGATTCATAAAGATATTTGGGAAGTAGTATAGTTCAAGTGAATCAAAAACAGCTTTATGGACGGAATGCATTCATTCAATACTATTCAAATCAATGTTTGAGTACAGGCATTCTCACTAAATAAATTTTGAGAAGGTTGATTTAATTGCCTTATTACATATTACTTTCAATAAGGCCATTACCACAAATGGGCTATTTGATTTGAGATAAAAGTAATTTGAATGTCGTGTGATTTTCTTATCTACTTACCTTCTCTCTTCTCTTCCAGATAAAGGAGTTATCAAATGTTAAAGAAGAAGTTTATGGAGTTCTCGATTCATACATTGCTTGGGAGCTGGAGTTTCCTTTGATTGTAATTAAGAAGGCTCTGAAAAACCCTCGAGTTACAGAAGGAATGGAAAAGAGTAATTCAGGTATCGCCGTTGATTTTAGGATTAACTTGATTTATATTGACTTAATTTAGTTACTCTTAATAACTAGTAGCTTTGCTTTGTTTATCCAATTTAAACACAAAATAATAACTTAAATCAGTATACTGAACAAACATATTAGTAGTTTAACTTAGCTTAACTCATCATTTAATCTTTCAAACTTATGTATGACAGTTTCCCATCTCTTTTTGTGTTTATACATCATTGATACGAGTTCCCATTTAAGCAAAATTACAAATATTTTGATTGCAGGTGATAAAATGGATGTTAAACAAAGGCCAAGGACAATCCTTGGGAACCTACTTTACTTTATTAAATGCTTTGATAGAGGATGACAGGCTTGAAGAGGCCGAAAAATTGTATACGATGATGTTTTCAAAATATCTTGAAAGTCTCCCGCGCAGCTTCTTTGCCAAAATGATTTTCTTATACTACTGCAAAGGCTTAATGAAAAGATGTTTGAGGTATGGCATCGCAGTTCTTTGTCAGCTCAGTTTTATCATAATAGCATTTGTATTTTGGGGTTTAAACATACATACCACAAACTTCCTTTTAATTTACAAATTTAGCACATCTTCTTTAGATATATATCATAAATACCACAAATTTTTTTAATATTTAACAAAAAAATCACATTTTAACATAAAAACAATATTTTTTTTTCTTTCTTTCAATGCATTTTTTAGATGCAAATTTTCATTTATATGAACTTTGTATACCAAATGTGGTTAGATGAAGTTAAAATTATCTTTTTATTTTCCTGATAGATCAGTTATCAAAGAGGATAAGCTTAAGTACAAACTATCATTGTATTTTCCTGATAGATCAGAAAGCAGAACAGAAAAAATGCCAGAAAAGAGAAAGTAAGGAGATTGAGGCAGCAAATGTTAATTTGCCAAGAACTTTATATCTGAAAGGATGCATATGCATATTGATACATAAGAATGTATATGCACGCTATAGGTGGTTGTATCAGCTATTTTAGTTATGCATTTGTATTAGAGGCCGGATTCAATTTGAGTTCTGGTCGAGTAAGCTCAGATCCGAACTTGAAATTTTTGAGTTGAGTATGACTCGGACTCGGACTCGAACTCAAACTTGACTCAAACTCGAATCGAGATCGAATCGGTTACTTTTGATTAAAAGAAATCTGAGTTTGATTTGATTTGAATTTGATTCGAGACTCAAAATATATAAAATAAAAATATTTATACATTGCAGAAGAAATTTTGCAGCCCGTTAGTAATGGTGTCTTAGTCTCATCTTTTAACCCGGGTTTGATATTGCCAAATTATGTTTTTTTATTAATTTTTTTTGAAATAAAAACAACAAAATGTTTTGCCTTGGTGAGAATCGAACCCGGGTCAGATGAATGGAAGAGATGGGAGCCATAGTGCTTTAGCGACAGAGCTGTTAAGTACTTCTGTTGGAGGATATAGGTATGTTTTTATATATTTCAGGTGACACTATATTTTGAGTGATTCGAACCCAATTCGATTCGAGCCAAATTCAACTTGAATTGAATTGAGTTCGAGTTAGCCTGTTCAATTCGAGAATCAACTAAAAATTTGAGTCGAGTTAGATTCGACTAAAATTTGAGCAAGTTTCGAATGCGAATTTTGAGTTTCGGTTTTTATTGCCGGCCCTAGCTGTTTCAGTTTCTTATAGGTTGTATACGCTATAGAGGTGGTTATGCATAAGAATTTTATAGATGCTTTTGAACATATTCTCTGATTGGATTGAACTTTTCATTAATAGGCCCCCTCAAGTTAGTCGCTTCGGATGTATTGACGAGCTTGCTTGCCAATTCCTGAAACTGCATTTGAAGAGGGGTTTGAGAGAATGCCAGTGAGCTGATCCTTAGTACATAATGAACTTTATGCTGTTTGTGTTATCATATCCCAAACATAGTGATAACCGATGTCTGCATGTTTCATTTGTGTGGAGAACCTAATTTGCAACTTGCCCTTGTATTATCATATATAGAGAATAATAGGAGGTTGTGGCAGAGAGTTCACTAGTGCGATAACAACTGTTGGATCAAGCAACCATAGATTGTTTCTTTGAAGCACAAGATATAAATGAGGTTTCAACCTATATCTTGTATTTTTATTTTTTTTCCTTTCCAGATATTTGCTGATATGGATGAACTCCGAGTGAGGCCCAACCGATCTATAGTGAGAATGGTTGGCAAAGTGTTTAAGAGATTAGGCATGGCTGACAAGTACGAGAAACTGAATAAGAAGTATCCTCCTGCCAAGTGGGAATATCGCCTCGTCAAGAGGGGCAAGTATGTGAAACTTCCAACGAAGCCATGGTCTGCTAATGATGATGCTGCAGCCACTATCGAGATTCAAGAGCTTCAGTTTAATCACAACCGACAAAACTGATGTCGCCCCTAGAGCCATTCTGCCTCCTGCTTCCGAGTTTGGCTGTGAAGCTGAAACTGAGCTTGTGCTTGAGCAATTAAGTGCTTTTAGCCTTGTTATAGATGAGACGTATGCTTGATCAAGAAGCCATTGAGAAGAATGCATTGGATTCGGATATTACATCTCTTAAAGCAAATGATTGATCTCCAGGAATCATTACTTCTATCGCCTACAGATTAGCTGCAGATTGGCGTCTTCTTAGTTGATCAAGAAGCCATTGAGATTGCATCGTGATGTTACTCAAGTAAACTCAACTTGTTAAGAAGTTCTGAGAAAAGCCGTTTTTCTCAATTTGTTTGAGATTTAAATCATTTCTTTTGACAATCGACATTTCTTTCTTCTATTAGGAATCTGTTTAAAATGTTATGCAATTTTCTCATAATTGGAGGTGATATAACGAATGAATTCATTGTTTGTCAATCGACTGATGGATTAAATTGTGAGGTGATCAAGTAAACCCAACATGCTCTGATTGTCTGGCAGTTCCTTTGATTGCATACATTTTCAGCCAATTTTATACTTATGCCATCCTTTTAAAATGCATCTTTTTATGATCTGCTTTCATTTGCCGGACCAAGAGACCTGATAAAGTTGTCTTAGATGATTTAAATAGTGTATGTCAATCACTAATAGATTTCTTCGTGAGCTAATCAAGTTAAGACCAAATTTTTGTGTCTGTCAATCTATTATGGGCATAGTGATGTTAATCAAGTAAACCCAACACGCTCTGATCGCTTGGCAGTTGCTTTGATGAATTTTTCTTTTTGAGAATTTTATACTCAAGGAAGTTTGGAGATCTAGCTTTTGTATTATTTTATAAAATTTTATGTAGGATAATGATTTAAGAATATATGCATTTTTATGTATATGTATGTATATATTCTTTAAACCCAACAAGCCCTCTTTAATTTGTTGGCATGCAAAAAAGAATAATGTTTGATAAAACAAGTGTTGCTATCTAAGGGTGATGATTTCGTGTACTTGAAAGGATATGGTAATAAACAAGTACATTTACAAACAAATTTGGAGTAGCTTCAATTGAGGTTATGCTTAAATAAAGTTGTCTTAGATGATTCAAACATAACTGTAGACCATAAGTGTAGATTTAACTTGGCGCATGCTCCATTTTCTCTGAATCTAATTTTTGTATTTCAATAAAAAACTTGACATGTCTACACTTCACATCCGCCGGCACCGACACTCTCTTTCTTTCTCTTTGTGGAGGAATGGCAATGACAAAAGTTGCTTTGTGTTATGGAGGCGAATTGGAATTCGCTGATGATGGCAACACAAACCTCTTAGAAGTTCTGAGCCGTTTCTTAGCTATTTCTTTCTTTTGTGCAATTTTTCTCATAACTCGAGGTTAAATGAGGACTAAATCATTATCTGTCAATCCACTAATGCTTTGCATTGTGGATGTTAATCAAGTAATCCTAATAGGCTCTGATTGCCTTACAGTTGATTTGATTGCTTACATTTATGCAAAATTTCTTCATTTTTCAATCTTTGTATCTAATTGTAATTATGACAAGTCTTTTTTTAATTTGTGGTTGCAAAAAAAGAATATGCTTAATAAAACAGGTGTTGCGATCTAAGGGGAATGATTTGGTGTACTTGAAAGGATATGGTGAGAAATGAGTGCATTTATAGCAAATTTGGAGTAACTTTGATTGAGAATAAGTTTAGAGAAAAATGCCCTCTAGATGATATTCAAATATAAATGTAGTCCATAAGATGTAGTTTCGATGTGGTGCATGCTTGCTTTGCACTGAATCCAGAGTTTCTTTTTAATAAATATCCCTCACCCTATCTGTCGGTTCACATCTACCAGCGCAGACACTTTTCTTTCTATATTTGAATTAATGGCAATGACTAAAGCTGCTTCGGGTTTTGGAAGCGGATGAGATTTGCTAATGATGGCAACACAAACCTCTAAGAAGTTTTGAGCCATTTCTTTTCAACTTTCTCAATTTATATGAGATTTAAAATTGATTTATGTGGACAATCAAAATTTCTTTCTTAATTAAGAAATTTTATAAGATGTTGTGCGATTTTCTCTTAACCGGAGGTGAAATAATGGCTAAATTCATTGTCTATCCACAGATTGAATTGCATTGTGATGTTAATCAAGTAATCCCAACACCCTCTGATCGATAAGTGTTTGAAATTTAACTCTAATGCTTTTTATATTGTATAAAGAATATATACATAAATATAAATAGAAATATCGACAAGAGATCGTTGAAAACTTTGGACACATTATCTGCAAAGCTCTAAAGCAATCCTTTCTGATAGTGATTTGTGAATTATTATATTTTTATAAATAACACTTTACTGAAGATTCCACATGAATAGATTAGTTAATAACATATTTGTTTTCAAAGGTTTAGTCTTTTGTATATATATTGCTATTTATATGTATGCATGAATTTTTTAAATGTACCAAGCCTCCTTTATAATGTTGGCATGGAAAAAATAATACGTTTAATAAAACATGAGTTGATATTCAAGGGGAATGATAATGTAGACCATAAATGTAGCTTTGATTTGGTGCATGCTTGCTTTCTGTTGAGTCTAGGGTTTCTTCTCAATAAGTACCCCACCTCGTCTACGTTCACATCCCCCAATGCCGTAGTTCCCATGAACAAAATCTCCTTTTTTTCTCCCTTGAAAATCTTATTGTCATTTTTCGCAAATGTTTTGGCCCATGGACACTGCTGTAGTTAGCACAAAAATAACTTTCCCATTTTTTTTACGCTGTTGGGGAATCTTATTATAATTTTCGTTAATCATGTTATCTGAAGAATTCTATCACATTTCTTTGCAATCTCTTCATTGTCATCGTTTTTTTCGTATTTTGGTTTTCATGTTTTCGGTGTTGAAGATTATCGTCCCACCGCATTTTTTGCTTACTGGTTATGAATTTCTTCGGCTCACATGAATTATTTCTGTTTATTTCGTTGTTTTTTATGTATCAGAAACCAAATTTTTTTCGATTTCTCTACTTGTCAGTTAGACAATAAAAAGTCGCAGGAGAATGCAGAATGGAACTGTTATAAATATTCAAATGCTCAAAGAGTCATGTAATCTCAATTGGGTGCACTTAATGGATACAATTGTATGTGCCTAAAAGAGTAAGTGAGTTGTATTTATTTAATGATAAAAAACTTAATTGATATATATATTTGTAAGTGCACTGTATTTTTCTCGCTGAATCTAAGCATCTTTTCATTAAATACCCCTCACCCTGTCCACACGTTCACATGCACTAGCGCTGACACTCTCTCCCTTTGTTCTCTATGTGAATGAATGGCAATGACAAAAGCTTCTTCGTGTTCCGAAGGCAGATGAGAATTCGCTAATGATGGCAACCCAAACCTCTAAGAAGTTCTAAGCCTTTTCCTTGGTTGTTTCTCTCAAATTGTTTGAGATTTAAATTGATTTCTTTTGACAATCCACAATTGTTTCTTCTGTTAGGAATTTTTTTTTAGTGTTGTGCAATTTTCTCTTAACTAAAGGCAAAATGATGATTAAATTCATTGTCTGTCAATCTACAAATGGATTGCATCGTGATGTTAATCAAGTAATCCTAACACGCTTTGATCGTATTGTAGTTGTAACGACCCAATGTCGTTATTTTTCAAATTAGGTCAGAGCCCCGCTTCAGACATCAAAATTTCGGGAAATTTCAAACTAGGGTAAACAAAAATACCCTTAGATAAGAATAATTTTTAAGATTAAGGTGCTCTAGTTTGGGAGAAATTTGAATAACAGAAGCTCCCACTTATTTTCAGAATTATTTAAATCCTAAAAAAATCAAAACATTGAAATACATGTCAGAATTCATCGATTTCAGTGTCGTTGTGTTAAGTATATTAATTTAAAGGCTGCTCAAGAAGTTTTCATCAAATTCTAAGCGCCGGATTTATCGTGGTTGATTTCTGAAGTTTTCAAACTTCAGAAATTAATAAAAAATAAAATATTTGTCCGAATCGAAAATTTTCGCACGAGGGTGTTCGTCATTTCGTAAACACACCTCAGTGCCAAGTTTCATTATATTTGGACGCCGAACAGTCAGAAAAATGCGAATAATTTAACTTTAAGTAGTTTTTTTTTCTTAATTTCATTTTCCCTATTTTCATTCTCCCCCGTCACCGTTCGCCCCCCTGCTCCCACGTCGCGCCTGACAGGGCTTCTGGCGCGAAACGTTCTGCGCCAGGGGAGGGCCGCCTGCGCCGTTTTTGGCGCAGGCTGGTCGGCCCACCTGGCCGACCCCCTCAGCTAGCCCTCTCCTCTACTTAAAACATAAACGCCCCCCCCCCCCCCCCCCCCCCGTCTACACGTTCACATGCACTAGCGCTGACAACCTCTCTCCCTTTGTTCTCTATGTGAATGAATGGCAATGACGAAAGTTCTTCTTCGTGTTCCGAAGGCAGATGAGAATTCGCTAATGATGGCAACCCAAACCTCTAAGAAGTTCTAAGCCTTTCCTTGGCTGTTTCTCTCAAATTGTTTGAGATTTAAACTGATTTCTTTGACAATCCACAATTGTTTCTTCCTGTTAGGAATTTTTTTTAGTGTTGTGCAATTTTTTCTTAAACTAAAGGCAAAATGATGACTAAATTCATTGTCTGTCAATCTACATTTGGATTGCATCGTGATGTTAATCAAGTAATCCTAACATGCTTTGATCGTATTGTAGTTGTAACGACCCAATGTCGTTATTTTTCAAAATTAGGTCAGAGCCCCCCGCTTTAGACATCAAAACTCTCGGGAATTTCAAAACTAGGGCAAACAAAATACCCTTAGATAAGAATAATTTTTAAGATCAAAGTGCCCTAGTTTGGAAGAAATTTGAATAACGGAAGCTCCCACTTTATTTTCGGAATTATTTAAATCCTAAAAAAAATCAAAACATGGAAATACGTGTCAGAATTCATCGATTTCAGTATCGTTGTGTTAAGTATATTATTTAAAGGCTGCATCAAGAAGTTTCATCATCAAATTCTGAGCGTCAGATTTATCGTGGTTAATTTCTGAAGTTTTCAAACTTCAGAAATTAATAAAAAATAAAATATTTCGGCGCGAGGGTGTTCGTCATTTCGTAACACACCTCGGTGCCAAGTTTCGTTGTATTTGGACGCCAAACAGTGGAAAAATGCGAATAATTTAACTTTAAGTTTTTTTTTCTTAATTTCATTTTCCCTATTTTTCGTTCTCCCCCGTCACCGTTCGCCCCCCTGCTCCCGCGTCGCTCCCGACATGGCTTCTGGCGCGGAACCTTCCGCGCCAGGGAGGGCCGCCTGCGCCATTTTTGGCGCAGGCTGGTCGGCCCACCTGGCCGACCCCTCAGCCAGCCCTCTCTCTACTTCCACCCCCCCCCCCCCCCCCCACCCCCCCCCCCCCCCCCCCCCCCCCCCCCCCCCCCCCCCCCCCCCCCCCCCCCTTCCTTCTCCTCCCTCACACAACCCCTCTCTCCTCCAAATCCTAGACAGCAGCCAGCCAGCCCTCTCCTCCTCCAAATCCTAGACAGCAGCCAGCCAGCCCTCTCCTCCCCTCCTGCAGCCCCTCCTCCCCCTCACAGCAGCCCAGCCAGCCTCCCTTGCCCACGGGCCAGCCCTCTCGTCCCCCTCCTGTAGCCCCTCCTCCCCCTCACAACAGCCCAGCCAGCCTCCCTTCCCCGCAGCAGTCCCCTCCAGCAGCTCCAGCAGCCACCAAACAGCTTCCGGCAGCCTTCGACGGCCACCAACAGCCCTTTCCAGTCAGCCCCTTGCTGCTGCCACCTCGGCCAGCCGCCCAACCACCCCATTCCGGCCAACAACCCGGCCAGCAACCCACTCCGGCCTCCCTCCGCTTTCCGGCAATCCTAATCTTAATGTATGTAAGAAATTTAAGATAAAGAAAAAGGGAAAAGAAAACGTGATAATTGATTTTTGTTTGCTAGTCTTCGTTCATTTATACCTACTTAATAGTCATAATAATGATATAATATCGTAATGGTTTTCATTAATTAATGAAAAACTATACATATGTTATGAAATGATTATAATTTCAGTTCAAGCATTTTCTTTTTGACAGTTATTTTTATTGCATTCTTTCATTCCTATATTATTGTTGTCATTAAAATAATGATAACAATAATATTGTATCAAATATGATTTCTATCCTCAACAAATTAATAAATATTATAATAAATATTACTGTCATCACAGTACCTTAAAGATCAGTCTTCAATCATATTAAGAAAGCGAAAGAAGGACATAATCGAAATGAAAATAAATGTTACTCTTAAAAACATTGGCTAAGAGCTAATTTAAAAATATCCTAAACCTAAAATACAAATTGAGCGAACTGTCACTCATCCGAACTGTTGAACTATTGAACTGTCGAACTATTGAACTTTTAAGAACAAGGTATCAGATGTCTTTTATTACTTCTGTTTAAATATGTTTTTTCTGCAGCATCGCACAAATTTGATAAAAGTGTTTTTTAAAGTCACATAAAATGATATATGAATAAGTTTGGATAAGTGAGAAGCAAGGGTTCCATGTTACTTTATACTTTTTGTCTGATCAGACAACCGTTAGGATGAGGCTGTCCGACATCGGGAGTCATAAGGAGGCTATACTGATAAGCCTTTGAGGGGGCAGGTATAGAGGGAAGTTGAGATATGTAACACAAAAATGAACCTCCATTTTCCTCGATTTTGTACTTGCCCACAAAATCATATTTTGCCTCAGATATCAAGCGCTAAAAATTCTGTATTTATTTTTGTGACTGCAATTATTTTATGCTAAGTTTCAAGTGCAATTGAAACAGGTTTTCAGGGATAAGTTTGTACAACTTTTATTTTCTGTCAAATATTGATTATTTTGCTTATTATATAATATTTGTAAAGATGACATCTATCTGTACTTAGTTTCACAACTAACTGGTTTTCGAATGCTCGCACTTTTAAAACGTGCCCAGATCAGGAGTTTGTCCTTAAAGAGAGGTGCTAAGAACCAAGAAGAGCTGATACTGCTTCCTGCTGATCTTCCATTTTCTTTTTTTAACTCTATATTTTAAAAGTTTGTAATTTTTCTTTTATTTTAATCGATGTATCCAAGACTCATGAATTAATGAAAAAAATGAGTTATATTTGATATTTATATATTTATCACTTAAATCACTCAATATGATCATGCGGCTAGAAGACTTGTTGTTGCTTCTTGTTGTTGTTGTTACTTTTCCACAAGCAAACCGGTGCTGGATTAGCTCCCGCTGACCCGGCACCGACTCCTCACAGTAGTTGCTTTGATTGCTTACATTCCTGCGAAATTTATACATATGCCATTCTCTTTAAAATCAAAATTTTATGATCTGCTTTCATTTGATGGGCCAAATGACCTTTGAATTTTAAGCTCATATTTAGTGAAGCTCTAAAACAATCCTTAACGTAATGTTTAGGAACTCTTAGAAATCAAACTTGTTATTTTATCAATTTCTGTATCTACTAGTGATTTGTGAATAGTTTCTGCAAATCTATTTTTTCATGATCACAATTTTGTTTGTAAAGATTCAATTTTGTATGTACATTTCTATATATATGTATGTGCATATTCCTTAAATGGACCAAGCCCCCTTTAATGTGTTGGCTTGCAAAAAAGAATAATATTTAATAAAACAAGGGTTGCTATCTAAGGAGAATGATTTGGTGCACAAATGGATATGATGAGATACAAGTACATTTACAACAAATTTGGAAGAGTTTCGATTGAAAATAAGTTTAGAGAAAGATGTCTCGAGTCAGCTCAGATCAATGCCTACCTAATGCTTATTGAAATCCTAATTCTAATGTCTTAGGTCATCAATACCTAATGCTTATTAATAGTATAGTTTTTCATTGTATCCCATTCACACCACCTAAACATGATTTTAGAAAATCATTTGGAACAACATCAGATGTTGCCTATGATCGAGGTATGTGAGGAGTCCATGGAAAGCAGGAGATAAACCTCTTGATGAGTATTTTCTCAATAATGTTGAGAACGTCAGGACTGAAGACGCTCCATCATCTTACACATTCTAAACAACAAGGCCACAAAAAAATGGCTAGATGCCCAGCTTCACAAGGAGAGAAGCCTTTGAGGATTCGACTTTATCACCTTTCTTTATTAGCTCAACCTAAGTGATGGTTTCAATTGCACCCTTGTTAATCGTTATGGCAGAGCGCATGAGAAATGCATTGATTAAGATGAATGAATACTCATAAGGAGAGAAAAAATAAGGTCATTATGCAATTTCGACCTAGAATAAAGACGTCTGAGAATAATCTAGTTTAGTATTTCTTGGAGCGACAACCACCTCAATGGGCGCAATAAGGACAACACGCGTAAGAGTACCAACTTGATTAAGCCCAAGAATAGAATTAGAAGATCAATTCAACGCTTGCACATATTATAGTCTTAAAATGCAGGCAACTTAAATGTAAATGGTGATATTATAATTGCAACGTTCCACCACAGTTGTCTTATCTTAGCACGTATTAATGACTTTGATGTACAATGACTAGGTATTTCATATGTAAAAAAGGAATTGTTCACAAAGACAAGGTTGCCAATTTTTGCTATATTCCACTAGACACTCTTGGAATGAAAAAAATGATTGAAAGTAGAAAGTAAATTGAAGATGTCACAAATATTTTCCTGCAGCTTTTAAATGATTAAATCTCAAATTAAAAATAAGCAAATATATGACATTGAATTAAGTAAATTATAGTATATAATGAAATGTCAACAAGAATAAAAATGTAATTAAGCTCTTCACTATAGCGTAGATAATCAATTGGTGGTTTGTCAACCCAGTGGAAATTCTTGCAGCTACTCATGCGTTGATCCTGAACTCATGATCTCCTCAAGCTAATGGATTCCTTAGGTCGACCCAAGGATACCTTAATCACGGCCTGCAGTGCGTAGGATCGACGGGTGGCGCGTCGAATCCCAGGCACTGTACATTACTGTACAGACCCGGGTTAAAAACCCACGTTAGGCTCACGATAGGGCCCAAAAATTGGCTCAAATCATCAACTACAGTTAGCAATAGGTTCCCGAAATCAACTAGGATGATGTTAATAGAAATAGAAGAGAATGGATGCGTACCTCTCGTCCGCCTTTCGCCGTGATCGACAAGCCTTTGTGTGTACTCTGTTCAACCTCAAGCTTCAGCTACTATATCACCCACAATCCACTCGACAAATCGTCACAAAGGAAGGGTCTGGTCAGGTCATAAAGTGGTGAAACGACAGCCCGACGATCAGCCCTAATCACCACGATAACTCGGGTGCCAAGAAGACGGCTTGTATCAAATCTCGGTCATTAATCTTTTGGGGGTCTTGATTTGATCTGGCGAATCCAAAACCCGTGTTCTCATCATCGCCGTCAGATATAAGTCTGGATCTGACGGTGGATATCTAGATCTGGAAGCCGCTAAGCAGCTGTCGTCCGATCTAATTTCACGTAAGCGATGGATCTTCTATATTCAACTAATCTGCTGCTTGGTGTTCGGAGCTGAGCAACAGATTTCCACTATCAACGATTAAATTCGTTAACCCTTAAAATATTTAAATAATTAATATTAATCATTTTAATTCAATATAACTTAAATTAAGTTCCATTTTTAGACTAAATGGACTCAAAAAAATTCATAAAAATTCATCTTTAGTTAATTTTGGTGTGAGGAACTAAAAATGAGGTTTGATATTTGATTGGAGGTATAAATAATTATCTCATTTTTCCAATTAATTAAATTGATCAAAATATTTGTCTCACTCAGACAATTTCTAAACACCACCAAAACTTTAGAGTTTGATCTTAAGATTATTTTTAAGATAAATTGAGAAGTTCTTAAGCTAATCTGGTGATTCAAAATTCAAGTAACAACCATGAATTGTTATATCACCCCCACCGCCCAAACTCTAATAAACTATAAGTCACTCCTAAAGTTTACTGTGGAGGAGCAAAGATCACTCCACAGCTAACCACCAAACCCAAATGATGTTCCAATGTATCCTTAAGATTATGATCGACCCATGGAAGGTGTTAGTCACGCAGGAGGGGTTAAGATTCGTCGGTTAGAGTTTTTGAGGGTCGGGCACTGTACATCACTGTATAGGCCTGACTATATCATGGTTCAATTGAGATCACTTGGCTCAATTGATTTCCGACAATAGGTCGACAATCACATGAAATTGAAGACAAAATATTATTAACATAAATGCATAATGAGAAGCTCAGACGAGGGAGGGTGGGTACTTGGGTCCGTCGGTCGTCTGAGTTGTTGAGCCCTGCTATCACCCGGTGCAGTCCCCAAGTCTCCTAGTTCCAGCAGGTGACCAAAGCATTGCAATGGAAATGTTGGTTTTGGTTTTGGAGAAACGAAAATGACAGTTTCAGTGGTCCTTTCCAACCACCGCGGTGTTTCCCGATATTGGCTTAGAGAAGACGACCCAGGTCGAATCTCGGTAATCCGATCCATCGGATGGCCGTGATTCAGTCAGAGACGATCTGAGATTCGCGGGTTCGATCTAACTATTGAATCCAAGTTTGGATCCAGCGGCTCGGATTAGATCGGGTTGTTGATTAAGAGCATCAGTTTGATCAAGTCTTCAGAAACAACGCAGACGGCCCAGATCATCTAATCTGGCCGTCTCGTGTTCGGGGAGGAACGATGGATCACCCGTCGTCCAAATTTTGCAAGGCTAAATATTTAAATTAATGATAATAAATAAATAAATAAAATTAATACAATTTAAATTAATTATCGTACATGGGTCGAATGAATTCCAAAAATTCTCAAAATTTCTCTCTTAGCTAAATTTGGTGCGATGAACTTAAAAGTCAAATTTTTGATTGGAGATTAAAATAATTATCTCATTTTTTCAATTAATTTGATTGATTAAAATATCTATTTAATCAAACACCTATCAAACTTCACCAAAATTTCAGGGTTTGGTCTTAAGACTGTTTTAAGAGAAATATAAAGGTTTTTAGACTAATCTGAATATTAAAATTTAAGTGACAACCATGAGTTATTACATAACTCCACTCTCTCTATTTTGGATGGTTGCATATATCTCTCAACTATGTCCATAGATTCCAATTCTTAAAATTCTCTATTTAGAATCTCATTCTACATTGGTTTAAGTTAGTGTACATACCCAAAGTGGTCATCAAAATATAAACCTTATTTACTAAAGGGTTCTTGTAACGCCCCGTCCCATCGTCGTGTGCAAAAGAGTTAATTTAGTAAACAGTTAGCGACAAAACGGTGCTCTACTCGGGAAAGAATACCGAACCTCCTCGAATATTTGCTGACTAAAAAGAGCTGAACTGCTGACTCAACCCCCAAAAGAAAAGAGAGCTGAGTACTAATCTTTAAAATAAGTGTAAATTTTATCTTAAGTATTAGGTAAGATATTTATGTATATTGGATTAGGAGTAGAATAAGTAATCCAGTATACATGAGTATTAGTATTTCACTTATGCTGATCACATCACAACTCTAAGTATAAGTAGTAGAAAATACAGAGTGCGGAAGTTAAAATATACATCTAGATCATTCATCACAGAAGCTAAATAAATTATTTATTTCAAAAAAAGAAAAGAAAATACATCCAAAGTTATTACAAACAATTTACTTAAATAAAAATAAAGAAAATGGTATAATGATTAAACTGAAAGTAAATTAGAGTAGGAAAGATAAATTTTGATGTATAGTCCTCTAGTGCTCCACAAACTCCTCATGGATCTCCTGTGACACCTCCTGATCTTGCTCCACAAGTTGCTCTATATCTCGCAAATTATCGAATCTCAAAAATATCATGTGGTAGATAATGAGTGTAACACATTGAAAGCTATCTAAACAGTTTAATTATTTAATGTTTAACATTTAAATAATCAAATGAAATTACAGCTGAAAAATCTAAAATAGTACAAATCTGAAAGTAAAGTAAACTGAGACTGAAAGCTGAGTACAGAAAGAAGATAAAATAGTAAAGAAGCTGAAATTGAGTAAATAATGAATTAAAATTGTATTGTTTGTCACTGAATTTATATATATGCATTAGAATATGCCACAGAATTGTAAGCCACAAGTATGCTAACTCAATGTCACATGACATCCCACAGATTCTAGGTGAGCGAACGCTCCGCTAACAGAGTTCTTAGGTGAGCCAAGCGCTTCGCTAATAGAGTCCTTATGTGAGCCAAGCGCTTCGCTAATAGAGTCCTTATGTGAGCCAAGCGCTCCGCTAATGCTGACATGACTTATGCATTCATGATATGCCAAGACTTTAATAATTATATGCTTTAAATCATCAAAATCTAAAAATTAATTAAAATACAGTAATGATTCCATTTATCTCTATTGTGCAAAATTCACTTGAATGAATTATAACTCCTGATTTAAGTCTACTAAAATCATTAGGATTTTGTAGTATAATTATACCCTGAATCATCAGATTGGAGGAGTTGTATATACATAATTGGTATGTTTATAAGAAAAGTGGATTTAACCCTTAGTTTATTTAACTGCACTTATCGAAACAATGACAATAAGGGACATAATTTTTTTATAGTTTATTCTCTCAAATTAAGCTACCCTAGTTGTAAGCATACTTATAGTGTTTTAAGAAATGTAACTTGAAACACTTAGTTTGTTTAACTGCATTTATCAAAACACATAATGATAAAGGACATAATCTTTTTACAGATTGTTCTCTCAAACTAAATTGTTTAATCCCCTACTTATAACACTCTTAGACTTGGGATGTTTATCCTGAGTTGAACTGTATTTATCCAGTCACATAGGATAAAATCGAGACTATATAATTATATTCAGGATAAATCAACCAATTCTGCTTTCTAGTGAAATAAATTAGTTATATTGATATACATTATCGTCTCCAACTGATAATTATATTGATTCTCATTCTAACAAGGCTATAGATATATAAATCAAGGGATACAAGCTAATGAATCCAAACTCCATTGTGGTGAGTCATACACAAGGTTCCAAGGATATGACATAACAGTCACTTAACTTAGGATACTATCACAAGGAAGAATCTCATTCTAGGATCCTTAGGTTATCCTACCATAAGGGTTTAAGATCAGGATCTAAAGATATTAAGAGTTCATCTAAGCTTCTACTTCAAAATTAGACAATAAGTTCTTTCTACCTCATTAATTTTTCTCTAAGTGAAGGAATCTAGCTGTTAATTGAATTAACCAATATCTTTATGTTCTAAAGATCTAAGCACTAAGTAGTGCATTATTCAAGTTATAATCATATTTATTTGAATTTGCAATTCTTAAAGTGTTCACTTGAATTATACAAATTAGATGAGGAAACTCATCTGATCATGACCTAAACTATAATCATGGGATATAATTATATAAATTATTGAGAATTGATTAAGTCCATTTCATTTTATGATTTATTTTATGTTAGTATCTTAATTAAGAAAAAATTAAGGATCTAAAGATTAGATTCATATGATAAATCATATGAGTTTATTATAATACTTAATACTCCTAATTTTCTAGTTTAAGATCAATGTCAAATCAATAAGTATTATTGAAGTCATGCAAGTTCTTTCAAGGTTCAAATCAAATATCTTATTTTAGGTAATTAGGTTTTGAGTCTTAATTTAACCAAATTAGGGTTTAACTCCCAACTTGACCGAATCAAGGTTGTTTGCTTAAGTTTTGATAAATAACCAAATCAATAAGCTTATTGTACATTATGGATATTCAAATTGATGTTAAATCAATTATTATTTAGATTAAGGTTTTCCTTAAAATCATTAAGGGTTAAGGTATTAATTAATGCCAAATTAAGGATTTAAGTGTCCAAATCAAAAGCTATATATTCTAACATGCACACATAATGTTTATGAAACACATACAAAGCAAATCAGAGATTAATAGATACTATCATTCACTAATCATGAGCTAAAGCAATTGATACTTAATTAGCGATTAAAAAAAATTTAGAATTTAAATCTAGTTGAATAAATAAATTCTAAGCATCCTAAGCATGAAGTTCATATTTAAAATCACATCTATAATTATCCAATACATGATTTCATTATAAACAATTTTTATTTTGGTATATTTTTTCATTATTAGGGTTCTAGAGTCACAAAAATATGAAAAATATGCAACTTGGGTAAAACTGGGCAGTTCTGCACGCTACGACGCGTTATAGCAATTGTTTGGCTTAGAGCCTGGCGTTACGACGCGCTGTATCGAACCTCTGCTGTGGCATCCCGCCTCCATAGTGGTCCTGTTAATTCTTAAGTTAACATGATTACTGTGAAGTGGTCACCAAATGATAAGTTCCTCACTTATAGACAGATTAGGCATTCACCATAATTCATTATAATTAAGGAGTTTGTCATTTACAGGAGTTATTCTCTAAATGATAATACATGAAATATTTAGAGTGCGGAAGCAAATATATATACATCTATTTCATCACAATTCAGTAAGTAAATACATTCAGCTCAGAATAAGTGCAGTAAAATAAAATACAATTCAAACTTGAATTATTACAAATAATAGAAGTTTAACTGAAAATCAAGCACACTTAGCCTCACAAGCAGAATAAAAGAAAATAGCTAATAGTCTTTAGCATCACGCCCTTCCTCGTGAACTAAATCTTCAGAAGGCTCCACAATCTCGAAGAGTTTGGAATCTATCATTATCGGTTTCACAATGATAGGGGCCCAGCCAAAAAGAGAAAAAAATATTATTATATATATGTCTAAGTACATTTTAGACTGAATATATTTCAAGTTCTTTTATATATCACCATTTTAACTTAACAACCAAGCAAGCAAACATATGTGTAGAAAAATATATGAAAGGAAAAAAAAAAAGCTATAAACAACAGGTTTATAACTTAGGCAAAGAGGAAGTAAGTACATACCTCCACTCAAAGCTGTAACAAGGTTAGACATATAAATAAATATAAAACTACTAACTAAAAAGAGAGTTCATCTTAAACATGCTTATGATCATGTGAAATTATGATAATTCACATAACATAAATGAACATGTAATACATATAAGTAGGCTGAAAACAAGTCTCACATCCTATATATGGGCAAGTAAGCAAGGCTAGCATCCTATCATATAAGTAAGCTAGTATCCAAGTAAAATATTAAGTAAGTACTAAAATGCAGTAAAGTAAACGAAAAGTAGTAAAACAAGAAATAGGAAATCTACCACGGCTAAACAAGCCACTAAACTAAAACAAACACCATCTCACTTAGCTTGCTGGGCTAAGGCAGAAAAACTAAACTGAAAAGTATATGTGTACCTAAAATTAGTAATGTCATATCAGAAACTGGCTAAATGAAGCCACTGAATCGAAAAATTTAACAAATACCATCCTAACTAATCATGAAGCTAGGCCTAGTTAGACTTATAGAAACAGATGAATACTATCCTAGCCAACCATAAAGCTAGGTCTGCCCTATTCTAAAGCAGAAGTACTGAACTGAAAATGCAGACTAAATAGGACGCACTCTACTGAATCGAAAATCATGAAATTGAAGGCACCAATGTAAATGCAAACGATGTTTATGAAGATCAAAATTGACATATGATACTCATCAAATATCCTATATCCACCAAATATGTCCAAAGTGTAAATCTTAAATACAAATAATTGCAAAGTATCAAAGTTCAAAGTAAACAAGATACTCTACTAAACACATGTGATATCTATTATTGTCTAATTTATCTGTTCTAACTATTCAAGGTCTGGGTGAACCAGACCTCCTCACAGGGGGCTTCGAGTTCCAATTGGTGCATCCTGGCTCGGGGATGGAATTGCGATTGACCTGAGGCCATGGCGTGCACTCTAGATGGAGCTATTCGCCCTCTGTCGAGAGGGATCGAGGCAGGGATGATGGCACTGTGCGGGTTGAGTCAGCCCGTAACTCGTGCTGTGCGACAGTGCCGGGTCCCCGGGCCTCGGTTGACCGCTCGCACCTTTTGATTTCGGGCCGAGCCTATTTTAAATAAATTCGATTAATTAGATTTATTTTTCTTAAGGAAAATAATAGTGGGACTAAATAACATCAAATTTGAACCTATTTTAGCTAAAAATGAACATTGTATAAAATTATATGTGAAAATTAATTTTGAACTCCGTCATCTTTAATAAGTGCTCAATATCTAGTATGTATCTTAAATGTATGTTATGCCAAATGCTAAGTAATAAAAGTTTATGTGTTTGAATTGAATAGGTATATTTAACAATTAAGTGGCATGAAACCTAATTCTTTTTAATTTGTAATCAACTGTTAATCCCTTTGGTTTGATTTAGAATTTGATTAGTATTAATTACATTCTATATTATGTCATTTTACATTTATATGCTTTCATATGATGTATGTTAGAAAACTTTAAATACTTAATTGGACACTTAATTATGTGTAATTACCATTAAACTAAATTTGAACATAATAATCTTGATAACTTGATTAAGTAGATGATACTTAATCCAAACCTGAAATTGCCATCAATAATATACTAATAATATATTGATTTGTCATTAATATTTAAACTAACCTTTGGTCTTAATGGTAGAAAGGTTAGGGGTTAAACCCTAACTTATCTTGATTAAGACCTAAACCTTAATCACTTAATCAATTAACTTAATTGAAAGATAATTTAATTGACATTATTCCAATAATGCATCTGATTTAGTATGGATCTTAAATTATTGAATTAGAAGTGCTAAGGTTAATATTAAATCTGTATGATTGAACCATCTGAATCTAAACTTTAGATCTTTGATTTTCTTTTATATAAAACTATTAGCATAAAATAGATAATAAAATTATAATGATTTATGAAATGATCTAACTCTAATAAGATATTTGATTTTATCACATAATTATAGAATAAAAAAGGATCAGATGGATTTTAAATAATCTGACTTGATCACTTAAACGATAGTCTAAGAAATAGAAAAGTGGGATCGTAAGGGTCTTGCTTTATGATCATTCTTGAAATATTTAAAGACTGTAACTATTGATACCTTGAGGTAGGAATAGTTATTATAACGTATTGAGGTAGAAACTTAGATGATCCTTTATAGCCTTAGAAGTTAAACTTGATACCTTATGGTATGAATCATTTAAAACAGTTAAAATAGAACTTCTTCCTTGTGGTAGCAACCTATATTGAGTGATCTCTTGATCATATCCTTGGAGCTTTGTGTAGGACTTACCCATTTATAGTAAGGATTAATAGCTTTGATAAATTCTTGTGGATTAAATAAAATTATTTGAACCCAGATTATTGGTTGGGTATAGTAGAGTATACCCATATACTTGATTACTTTAGTAGTATTCATGATTGGTGGATTCACTCTAATGTGGACTTATGACCAGGTGTTATCTGAGGGATTAGATGAATACAGTCATGTTAAAGTGAATCTTCTAAGACTAAGAGTGTTATAATTAGTGAACAAGATCCTTAGTTTGAGATATAAACTATGACCGGGTTCTGTCTCCTATCGCAGTGCGCTTCGATAAGTGCAGTTTAAGCAAACTAAGTATCTTAACTCACTTGCGTAGAACACTAGGAATGCTTATAACTAAGATATTTAATGGCTTAGCTTGATATATAAACTATGGTCGGATTCTGCCTCAGATCGTAGTGCGCTTCGATAAGTATAATTTAAACAAGCTAAGGGTTAATCCACCTTTCTTGCAAGCATACAAAATATGTGTATACATTCATCCCAGTTAATGATTTTAAGTAAACTCTCAACTTTAACTAATTATCGATCTAGAATTTATGAGTCAAAATTCTTTTATCAGGATTCTGCACAGTGGAGACATTGAATTCATTATCAAATTTCAAAACATTTTCTAGATTTTTGGATTTTCCTCATGTAGTTAGAAGCATGAGCATGAGCATAAGCATGATGTGTGAGTACCAGAATGGTGTATGAGTATCAGTGATAATTTATGAGTTACGGAATGTTGCATACATTGACTGGGGTATTTCAGCATGCATCAGCATTACAGTATGCGATATTCCCAACTGGATGTATGTATACATTGGACCGTACTATTCATAGCAGTTTAGTAATATGGTGGTTGCATATCAGTAACATACAGTATTGTGGCATATTTAGATGCACAGTTTCAGTGACATATAGCATAGTTTTATAGACGATCACTCAGTTTCAGATTCATTACTATTTTGATTTATTTTTAGTATTCAGTTTATAGTTCAGCTTTACTTTACCTTACTTTATTTCAGTTTGCACAGTTTATACAGTTTAATGCTTTTAGTCATATTTACAGTATTTCTACAAATTTAATTATATTATGTAAATATTAAATGAATAATTAGAACTATTAGATTAGTTTCGATGTCTAACACATGGGGTACTTTTGGGATCTGGCAATTTGCTAGATCCTGAGCAGTATATTGAGCTAGGTCAAGATGATTCCCAGGAGATTCAGGATGAGCCAGTGGAGCACTAGTGGACCCTCCAGTTTTACTATTTTTCTGCTTAGTTTATTTTTAGTTCAGCACTTAGCTCTATGTTTATTATTTAGTAAAATATTTGTAATAATTCTGAATATATTTTCTTTTCTTTTCTGAGATGAATATTTTCATACATCTTCTGTGATGAATATTTCTGGATGTTTGTTTTAAGCTTTTGCACTCTGTTATGTACTACTTATACTTAGTATTGTGATGTGATCAGTATACTGGAAATGCTGATATATTATACATATATTGGATTCTTATTGTATTCCAATACTTAGGATAAGGATACTACTCTTATCTTAAGTATTAGCTCTCAACTCTACTTGAGGTTGAGTCAGCAGCCCTTTAGATAGGCTTAGTTTTCAGCTATTCGGGGAGACAGGATATTTCTCCCCAAGTGGCACATCGCTCCGCCGCCGAAAGTGATTATAACCGTCTCTTTTGCCCACGGTGATGGGGCGGGGCGCTACAATATCACTTTTAGACTGAAATCTAGATCTTATGTTCTATCCTTTTGGATTATGTAATTAAAGCCCAATCTCGTGGTACTTAATTCATAATCTATAGTTTAGTAGATCTTGATCAAATCTCAGATGGACCATTAAAATTCATCAAATTAGGATGTTATGATTTATTGATTAAACTTATAATCGTGCTTAATTGGATTAGATTAGAAGCTGATCAGTTCTAATCTTTTAAACTTATAATGTTGTGCTTCTAAGTTACACTCGATAGTAGGAATTAAAGATCCTGAACTCGTGTAACTTAGAATAATTAGAATGGTTTAAATAGACAACAATAATATCACCATGTATAAAAGAGTCCCTTGCGTACTTGAGTTATTTTATTGCTATGCATTCCTTATATTTTATGCTTAATTCTTTGGACATATCATATAAGAAAACTTTGTTCATAAAATAAAAACTTAGAATAATTAGGATAATAATTGCCTTTGGGTTCAGTTTATGTGTGAATTCTGATGCACATTTACCCTAATTGATAGGGGTAAGGAGTAATAAGGAGGCTTAACATTTTTTATTGAGGAGTGTGTGTTAAGGTTGGAACCCGTATAGTCTTGCATATGTGCTTGACTCCTCAGTTGTTTCTGGACGTGTCCACAAAAAAAAAAAGAAATATA
The DNA here is from genome assembly GCA_016760335.1 of Gastrodia elata. Classification (NCBI taxonomy): domain Eukaryota; kingdom Viridiplantae; phylum Streptophyta; class Magnoliopsida; order Asparagales; family Orchidaceae; genus Gastrodia; species Gastrodia elata. The sequence goes on along the minus strand of CM028671.1, from coordinate 68,224,665 downwards.
ACTAAAAGATTCTGTATTTGTATTTACTGTCTCCTCAGTTCTACTACTGGTTCTGTCTGCCCTGGCCCAGAAAAGGTATGAGAATTTCTATCTGCCCTAGCCCAAAAAGGCTTTGGGAATTTAATTGGGCCCGATTGGCCGATGTCTGATATGGCAGTCTTTACATACCTGTTTCAGTTCTAGCTTATTGTGTATTATATTGTGATGCATGTTTTAGTGAGCTGTGTTTCTTTACTTATTTACTCACTTGTACTTATTTATAGGATGCTAGACTTTACTGCAACTATATGTACCACTTTCAGATTTATGTCTGTAATTTGCATATGTCATGTGATCATCAACATATTTAGATTTAGACTTTACCTTTAATACTTTTACTTACTGCACTGTATATATGTATATGCATATTCTTTGCTTAGTTGCTAAAGTGTGTTTTTTGCCTCACATTTGTATAGTTATAAATGTTGTATTTATAGCTTACCCTATTCTTTGTATGCTTACTGCTCCTACTGCTTTTAATTTATTTTTCATTGTGTTTACGTATAAAAATGGTGACATTAATAATTCATGTAAAATATTCATCCTAAAATATACTTAGACAATTATCTAATAAAATTTTCTTTTATTGGCTGGGGCACTGGCATTATGAAATCGATACTATCAGATTCTGATATATTTGAGGAGCTGGGTGCTGAAGGAGAGGAGCCTTATTTAGAGGTGGAGCATCAGTCAGGAGAGACAGGCGCTGCCTAGATTTCTTTTGAGCCTTCTGTGAGGATGAGAGATTTTATTCAGTCTTTTAAACTATGCATATAAATGTTGTAATACTACATGTACTGTGACTATGATTACTTTTCTGTACTTTATTATTTATTGAGCTTTGTTATGCTTCTTACTTGATGTATGGTGAATTGATGTAATATTTATTGTATTTTGCTTCTGCACTCTGTATGTATGTCATATTTAGTGACTGATCTTCTTAGTTATTCTGTGCACGTCCTTCCCTTATTAGTGGGTTGTGGATCTTACCTAATCTAATGATAAGTGAGGGGTTTGCCAGAGTGACACTCTACTATTTAGTCTAATGATTGTGGACTTAAGGAGCGGGGCGCCACACTAACAGCAAGGGAAATTGACAGAGGGGAGTGGGAGACAAGGTCTACGATGGTACAAGCGAATTTTCACTGTTCTGGTAGAATCGCGGCGAGAACGATACTGAATAGGGAGAGCTTGATCCGCAGCCATCTGATTCAAAGCCGTTGGAAAGGGATGGCTTGATGCGTCATTTGGTTCAACTGAATTGCGAGCGACTCCTCAACCGTTGGATGGGAGATGCCGATTGGGCGGGCAATATTGGATCATGGCGCGTGTTATGTGAGCTGTTGAATTATGAGTGTTATAATGCGTGCTAGAGCATCCATACGACAGTATGTTGCCCCACTGTCGGGACCCCGCAGCAGATCTGTCACGGTTCTGACAGCAAATCCTAATGATTAAAATAATAAATATATAATTAAATTAATTTAAATCATTTAATTTAATTAATTAAATATTCCAATAATTTTCAAATCCCATTTAGGACTAAATGAGCTCCAAAATTTTCTAAAAATTCACCCTTATCTAATTATAGTATGATGAATTCAAGAATGAAATCAGATTTTAATTTGCAAATCAAATTAATTTAAGTATTTTCCAAGGCTCAAAAATAGGCAAAAATATCAAAACTCTCATTTTAGCTCTGATTAATTTAAAGCTTCTAGGATTAGGTTTAAATGACCCATTGAATTTAATGGAATCAAAATTAGAGCTTAGTTTAAATTAATTAATCTAGATTTAGCTATAGTAATAACTATGGTTGTTACACTTGAGATCTCACTTTTCTATTTCTTAAGCTAACATTCAAAGTTTACTTAATAGATTTGAATTAAAGTGATTAAACCAGATTTATAAAATCCATCTGATCATAAGGTAATAAACTTGATATTTTCCAATAATGCATCTGATTTTGTATTGATCTTAAATATTTGAATTAGATATGTTAAGGTTAATGATAAATATATGTGATTGCTTGATCTTAATCTAAACTTTAGATCCTTAATTTTCTCCTAAATAAGACTATTAGCATAAGAAGATTAATAAAATCATATTGATTGAACAAGTGATTTCAAACTTTAACAACATCCTTGATTTAAATCTCATGATCTTAGATTAAGTCAAAATTAGAATTTTAATATTAGTCAAATAAAAATTAAATAAAAATATCCTCAAATGAAGCGTATCAAGGGATCCTTCTACCGAAATTTGAGCGCAATCTGAATCCCGGATCATTCTAAATAAATTTGGGAAGTTTAAACTTCCGGAGTTGATAATAAATAAAATAGAAGTTGCTTTCATAATTTTTTGTAGATTTGAGTTAAGCATTATATGAGGACGCTATGTTTTAAGTTTCGTGATTTTTCGAGTTCCGAATTAATCGTAGCGAATTTTTGAAGTTTTTCACTTAAAAATTAATATAAAATAAAATACTCATCCAAATTTAATATTTTTTTGACGCTTGCGTTCGACTCGTCGAGACGATCATTTTGATACTAAGATTGTGATTTTTAGAGTTTGTTTGATCATTCAATCGACCCTTAAAAGTTTTGGTGATTCTTAGCCACTCGATCTTGATCGAGTGGCTCTCATCATTCCGTTTGAGTTTGCATATAACTCCCTCATTCTAACCTAAGTCTTTTAAAAACCTAATCGATTCCTCACAGTCGATTTCTTTTCCTCCCATCCGATGCAATGAGGCGTCGAACTCCTCCTTCTCCCCTTCGCATCTCCTCCTTCCTCTTCTTCCATGGTCGAGCGGTTGAGAGAGCCTCTTCTCCTCCATGGCCGAGCAGCAGCTCTCTCCTTCCACAGGCGAACAATAGCTCTCCTTTTCTCTTGGTCGAAGCTCTCCTCTTCTAACCGATCAACCTCCCCTTCAACCCGAGCTGCAGCCCCTTCTTCTCAATCGGTGACCGAACAGCAATCGAATTTTCTCCTCATCGTGGTCGAACCCTGCATGGACGAACCTAGCTTTCCCCTCTCATTGGAAAGGCAGTCATTACCTCATCAATCGATCATTTCAACATCTTGGAGGTACAAATTCATACCTAAGATTGTATTGGTTGTGATTAAATGTTTCATGTTCTTAAATTATTATGATGCTTGGATATAAACCTAAATACTTTGGGTCTGATTTTATTGTATATTGTAATTAACATCAAATGCATGCATGTGTTGATATCAAGTAAATATCATAATAATAGCTTCGATAGTATTGTCATTATCATCGCTATTGAGTAAGACATCCTATATGTGTTTTGTCCAATTCGTAATCGATTTAAGTTATGTTATGCATCACTCATGATATTGTTCATTCAAGCTTGAATTAACTTTACTTATGCAATTGATTTAATATCTGTAAAAATACAGAAATCCTTACCTAATGTTTGAGCAAAATTTCTTTGATTTGCTCATATAATCAATATTCAATGCTTCGTTTAGGTTGTTAACCGATATCCTTATAAATCCATATGCATGTAGCCTTCCCTGTAGTAACTAATCAAATTTGTATTAGAGACTTATGTGGATATTATACTTGCATGAATTATGTCGATTTTTGTTTACCATGAAATCTGCATTTTTTTTGAAATAATGCTGAGTTAGATAAAGCTGAATATATTTGAGTAACTGTGGTTGTTATGAAAGATCGTATGTTTGTTGATCGACAAGCTTGATGTTGTAATATTAATGCATTAATATTGATTCTTTTTAAGTGGCATGCAAGGTATTGATGTGTCAAATCTTCGTGGCTAGTTATAATCAATAAAATAAATGCGTAGAATTTATGTTAACTAATATTATCCATATAAAGAGCCTAATAAAATCATGTGAATGTCTAAGTTAAATCAAGTATGTTATATTATGTTGGTAGCTCAATAATTGATTTATTCAATATGATTGCTATTTACTATTTATTATTGCCAACATCTTGAATCGTTTTAGAAGATTAGTAAGGCTTATGTTATTGTTATTTATGATTTCTTAGATATCAAATAAATTTTATATAGCGGCTTATGTAAATAGCTTAATGAACTCCTTTTGTCTTCGAAAATAATTAATCAAATATCATTAAGTCGAAGCAACGCTTGTATCATTTGTTGTGAAATCTAAAATTAGCATCTCAATCAAATATCTGCGAAGTAATATTGATTATCTTTAATAATGGCACAATGATGTTCTTGAGTTTATCCTAAGGGATCGTATCTTTATTCTTCCATCCATCTACTAGGGTTTGATTGTGATCAAAGTATTGTATTTCATCTTGTAACTCCTTTTCTTTTAGTATGTTGTAGTTCATCATTCTATCTTTTTGAATCAATGATTTGCAAATTTTATTGTTTTAATTTATCAAACATAGCTGAACTTGAATCAAAATAAATAGAGGTTTACTTGCTTAAGATGATTGAATTCTATCTTTCAAATTGGGAAATTAATGGATTGGTAATATTAATGCCTCATGCATAAGGTTTAATGGAAGAAAAATACATCGATCGAATGGTATAGAATTAATGGAAGAAAAATGAAATCAGATTTTAAATTGCAGATCAAATTAATTTAGGTATTTTCCAAGGCTCAAAAATAGATAAAAATATCAAAACTCTCATTTTAGCTCTGATTGATTTTAAACTTCTATGGTTAAGTTTAAATGACCCATTGAGTCTAATGGAATCAAAATTAGAGCTTGGTTTAGATTAATTAATCTAGATTTAACTATAGTAATAACTAGGGTTATTACACTTGAGATCTCACTTTTATATTTCTAAAGCTAACATTTAAGGTTTACTTGATAGATTTGGATTAAAGTGATCAAACCAAATTTATAAAATCTATCTGATCATACTCTATTTTATAATCATGAGATGAAATTAAAAATATTATTAGAGATAGATCATTTCATAAATCGTTACAATTTTATTATCCATCTTATATTAATAGTTTTATATAAAAGAAAATCAAAGATCCAAAGTTTAGATTCAGATGATTCAATCACACAGATTTAATATTAACCTTAGCACTTCTAATTCAATGATTTAAGATCAATATCAAATCATATGTATTATTGGAATCATGTTAATTGAATTTATCTTTCAATCGAGGTTACTTGATTAAGGTGATTAAAGTTTAGATCTTAATCAAGACAATTTAAGAGTTTAACCCCTAGCCTTACCAAAATTAAGACCAATGGTTGATTTAAAGATCAATGACGCTGCAGCCCGCTGTGGCGCGCTACATCGGTCCAACTTTAGTGTGACTGTTCAATTAATTTTTCTCTTGATTTTTAATAATTTTTCCCGAAATGACGCTGCAGCCCACTGCGGCGCGCTGTGGTGCGAAGCAGCGGTTTAATTTGCGGGTTACTGTTCAATTAGTTTATTTATTGATTTCATACGATTTTTCCTAAAATGACGTTGCAGCCCGCTACAATGCGCGGCAACAGAACTATTTGAGTTTCGGGTGCTATGACGCTTTGTGGTGCGCTACGGCGTGCTGCGATGAAAACCAATGCGGTGGTGCACTGCAGCTCTTTCAGGCGCTGTGGCACGCTGCGGTGCCTATTCCGAGAGTTAGATGCTACGATGCGCAGTGGCGGATTAACTTACGGAAACGCTGTTCAATTAATTTATTTTCTGATTTCATATAATTTTTCAGAAATGGCGCTGCAGCCCGCTGTGGCGCGCTGCAGCGGTCCAACTTTCGTATGATTGTTCAATTAATTTTTCTCTTGATTTCCTGTAGTTTTTCACGAAATGACGCTGCAGCATGCTGCGACACGTCGTGGCGCGCTGCAACGGTTTAATTTGCGGGTTACTGTTCAATTAGTTTATTTATTGATTTCATATGATTTTTCCTAAATGACGCTGCAGCTTATTGTGGAGCGCTTGATGCGCGGTAGTAAAAACTATTTGAGTTTTGGGCGCTACGGCGCGCTGTAGCGCTCTACAGTAATTTAGCCTGTGTGAAAACCGTGAATGATCACATTTCGAGCTTAAATACTCCCAATCTATAGCATTTCATAAGTTGTGTTATATATTAATAGAAAGATCTTTCTGATACCTTTCCATTGATACTAAAATTGACACAAATTGATTATCCTAACTATACAAAAAATATAGTTAAAGGTTCGGATATACAAAATGGACGAAAAACAGAGCATGATAATTTCAAGTAATATGATGCCTTAATGAGCCTCAATGGCTTCCAAATATCATCATGGATTTCTAAAGATATAAACTAGCATAATAGCAACATGAAGTAGACAAGGAAGAGGAGCAAATTGGTACCTTAGCCTTTATAAGAGGAAGAAGCAACCTCTGATTTCTTCATAACCTCTGAGGAAGGGAAGCTCCTTCCTCAACACCAAGCTCAAAAATGGAGAGGAAAGGAGGGAGCTCTCAGCTTTAACTTGACAGCAAAAATAGAGAGAAAGGGGCTGAGCTCCATTTATAGGAGGAGAAGGGTGGGGAAGCCATCATGAGCTATGGAGGTGAGGGGGAGTAGAGGGAGTCCTCTTCCATCCTTGTGCCTAAGGGAGGCATGGGGGCGCCGGTTTATGGGGATGGGGAAGCCAGGTAAGCAAGTAGAAAAATAGGAAAACAAAAAGAATTGGAAATAAATAAATATTTATTTCTTTAAAAATTTAAATTTTAGAAATGTGTTCCAAAAATTCTCAAAAATTCACCCCCTAGCTAACTTGGGAGTGATGAATTCAATAGCGAGTCAGATTTTGATTCCGATGATTATTTAATTATCTTATTTTTTCAGGGTATTTAATTATATAAAAATATTCACGAAAATCCAACGACTTTCAAACGTGTCCAAAACATCACCCCTAGTTAATTTGGGGGTGACGATGCAACGGTGAAATTAGATTTTGATTTCGATATCAAATTAAATATCATAATTTTCTAATTAATTAAATATTAAAATAATCCAAAATAATTGATGGAGCTCCGAATTGCACCAAATCTTCAGAAATTAATTCTAATGATTAGATAAACTTAATAGAATGATAATTAAGATATTACTAAGTTAAAATCAAGCTCGGTAACAACATTGGGTTGTTACAATCGATCCCCGTCGAATCGATCGATCAAATCGAACTCAATGATTGCTACGGGTCTACAATCACTCTAGATGGGATTTGGATTTCAAAAGGGGACTCAATACTTCGAAAAATTGTCACGAATTAACAACTTATGGGTCGGCTGCCAGTGCACACTCACACGGAATTACACCGTCTAGTCCACTGCCAGTTCCTACCAAAATGCCTTAATTGCCTAATGAGGAGCTAAGGTAAGGTCCCATCATAGCATCTAGAATAAAAAAGCCATGAATCGAGCTGAAATCAGCTAGATGGAAAGAATGTCAGACGCTGTACCTGGAAATGAAGAATTGCAACGATAAAGAGGATTTGAGGGAACCCTGAGCTCACCGAGCAGCAGATGCAGGTTCACAGGGAGTCTGAACAGCAGATCGCAGCCCTGGGATCACCTGGAATAGCAAGTACATATAATGGAGGTCGATTGGGATAAAGAAGGGAGGTCACAGAAATTCAAGTGAGCAAAGAAGCTCATTGGGTTGAGGGAAGGCTATTTATAGTCAGAGAAAGGTTTAGGGATGGATGCCAAGGCTGAGGCTTTAACATTTGGTTCGGGACGAGCGGCTTAGTTGGTATGCTCAAATTGGGTTGGCCCGGCCATCACGAGCCACCTCAAGGGTTCAGCCACTAAGAGCGAAGATCATAACGACCTACAAAATAAGGCAGAGGAGTGGTAGACAGCACTGACGTGGCTGGAGCGAATTGATCTTTCCTGTCGGGGAAGGATTGCTGCGAGAACGAAGGTGAACAATGCTCTGGAAGGCTCAGTCGTCTGATACGCGAGACCGTTGGGGTTTGATAGTCTGATGCAGCTCCCAGATAACAGAACCGCGGAAGAGATCTCGATCGTTGGATGAGAGATGCTGATCGAGCGGGTAGGATTAAATCATGGTGCAAGGTAATGTGAGCCGTATGATCAAATGCATTAGGATGCGTGCTAGAGCATCCACATGACGGGTAAGCTGCCCCGCTGTCGGGACCCCGCAGCGGATTTGCTGTGGTTTCTACAGCAAATTCCACAGAAATAAAAAAATTATAATATAAAAATTAAATTAATATAAATCATTTAATTAATAAATTAAAAATCATAATAATTTTTTAAATCCAATTTAAGACTAAATGAGCTTCAAAAAAATTCTCAAAACTTCACCATTAGCTAATTGAGATATGAGTAATTCAAAAATGAACTCAAATTTTAATTTGGAGATTACATTAATTTAACTATTTTTCAAGATCCAAAAATAAGCAAAAATATTAAAATACTCAATTGAGCTCCGATTAATTTTAAACTTCTTGGGTTAGGTTTAAATGACTAATTGAGTCTAATATAATCAAAATTAGAGCTTAGTTTAGCTTAATTAATCTGAATTTAGCTAGGGTAACAACTAGGATTGTTGTAGATATGGCCTAAGTAGCTAGCACATGTAAACCCTAAAATCCTAACCTCGGGCGGCAAGAGGACCTATTGTAGCTGTGACGACCCGTGTCGTCATTAAATAGACAGAGACCGCTCAGCTGCCACGTGCTGCCACGTGGCACTGTGGACCTTCGAACTGCCACGTGGCTGCCGCGTGGCAGTTACTGTTCTTCTTCTCTGGCGTACCTGACGCAAATCTCTGCCTCCAGCGAACTTCAGGAGCTTTTTCCGGCGAACTTCGACTATCTTCCGATGATCTAAATGTGCCCTCCCCTCGACCTCACTGAAGCCTTTAAATAGGCGGGAGCGCCCCCCCCCGTAGGCTCCGTCACCGCCACCGCCAAATCCCAGCGTGACACGTGGCAGTCCCCCCTGTGCGTCAGCGCTGCGATGCTGCCACGTGGATCAGTCGCGCCGCGATGCTGCCACGTGTCTGCCACGTGGCATCCGCGGTTGCGCGGCGCAATAGGGTGCTGCCACGGGGTACACGGTGACGCGGCGCAATGTTGGATCATCGCGCGTCTGCCACGTGACATCTGTGATCGCGCGGCGCAACAGGGTGCTGCCACGTGGCGTATGGTAACGCGGTGCAACGAGGTGCTGCTACGTGGCATCTGAAGCTCATGCACGCTGCCAGTGGCAATTCGAGGTTGCGCGCACTGAGCACGTCCATGTGTCGCCACGTGGCTTCAAATTTCTGAAAATTTGCCACGTGGCAAGATCCTAACGATCCCGCGCGATCCGACGACGCGGATTGGCCGGATCCGGTGTCCGTCATTCGGACCCGGATGGCGGATTTCCCGCCAATTTTTTTTAATTAATGAATTTTTAAATTCCGAAAAATACAAATTTAATTAAAACTTTAGGAAAATTTTAATTTCAAATGTATTATGCGCATTTTTAGTCGGTTTGAGCTCCGAAAAATCTGAAATTTTCCCTCCTAGCTAATTTTGACGTTTTGAACCTAAATTTTTGGTCAAAATTTAATTTTAAGGTATAAAAATAATTTTAAAATTTTCAGGAATGGAAATATTATATTTAATTATTTAATTAATTAATTTATTTGTTTAATTAAACTTTACGATATCATAACTTTGAATATATTGATCCAAAAATATTGAATATAGGTCTTATTTTACTCAGAAAAATAAAATGACATAATTCAAAAATTCGATTCGGGGATTATTAAACCTAGTGACATTTTTGATCATAAACAAACTCTCATAACTTTTTATCTAGTTATCCAAATATATGTAATATGGGTTTTAAAATACTTAGGAGAATAGCCTCATCATTATGGTAGTATTAGTTTTCCCATTTCGAGCTTAGTTTGTAAAGTGATATTTTGAACTTTCTCTCAAAATAATCAAAATGTTCTTGAACTTCAATTAACCATAATTTAGTCAACTGAACTCTAAATCAAGAAATACAAAGTGCTACGTAGCATAGAATTTTAGTGTCAACAGTAAACTACGATAAAATTTAAGTTTTGAACCCTAGAAATTCTAAGTTTCCCAAAATACCCCTAACTTTAAATAGGTCATAACTTGATCAAATTAAGTTCAAATTAGGTCTACTCTTAATTAAAGTGCTCAGTGTGATATAGAAAATTATAGTTGCTGAGTTTTTTTTTTTTTTAACAGTAATACTATTTAATGACAATACGGGTCGTCACATTTATTGTTATTGATTATGTAGTGTAACATCTGTGGAAAGTCAATATCGGATTCTAATATATTTTTTTAGGCCAATTGCTTTTTAGAGTCAGCTTTGTAAATTATCATTTTTTTATATTGTTGATAATTGTTACTTGTGATGGTGAACCTATTATTCTCAGATCATTTTTAACTTTATTGTCATTGGTTTTCATAGAGAGTTATTATATTTCATTTATATTATATCATGTTAAATTATATTTAATTTCTTTTCATTTTAGTAATTTTCTTTAAAAAAACTACTTTATTCTCTCAATATTATTCTTTAGTGCTTGAAAATCTTTTCATTTTTAAAGATAAAGAAAGCTTCGATCAGTTTAGCCTACCCGTTGTAGGAGGATGAAAGTGGAAGTCGACGACGATCCCTTTGTAGATTTTTCGCCTTCCGTTGCACATTTTTGTTATCTCAATATTTTATACGCGGCAGATACCCTTCTTTTACCCACCAGTTCTCTTATATGAATCGGCTTCTAGGTGAACATAATATTTTTGATCTTTTTTTTTGAGTTCGCTGCTTCTCAGGATTTTGCCAATTTTTGACTAAGAGATCTTTCCATATGAGTGAGGGCGTAGGCTATAATTTTTCATACTAAATTCATAATGTGAATCAAAGCATTAGTTTTGAATTATTTTCTTAAAGATATTAATAAAAAAATTTCTTACATGAATTTTTTTGCTAATAGCTTTTTGCATTCAACTTTACACAAATCTAAATAAAATAGTTTAGCATTCTTTATATGTTAAAGATTGTTTTTCCACTATCACAATTTTTTTTTACATAGTTATTTGTTTTACTTTGACAACATTTTTTCTTCATATTATCAAATTTAATATTATTGATTATGTAGCGTAACATCCGTGGAAGGTCAATATCGGATTCTAATATATCTTTTAGGACAATTGCTTATGGCGAGGAGATTAGTAAGATCAATACTTTTTAGAGTCAGCTTTGTGAATCATCATTTTTTTATGTTGATGATTATAACATGTGGATGTGAACCTATTATTCTTAGATCATCTTTAGCTTTATTGTCATTGGTTTTAACTCGGAGGGTTATTATTTTTTATTTTTATCATATCATTTTGAATTATATTTAATTTCTCATTTCATTTTAGTAATTTTCTTCAAAAAAAATTACTTTGTTCTCTCAATAGTATTCTTTAATGCTTGAAAATATTTTCATTTTTAAAGGCAAAGAAATATTCGATCAGTTTACCCGACCCGTTGTAAGAGGGTGAAGGCAAAAGTCGACGACGTTCCCTTCGTAAGTTTTTCGCCTTCCGTTACACAATTTTGTCATCTTAACATTTTATACGCACCAGGTACCCTTCTTTTACCCACTAATTCTCTTATATGAATTGGGTTCTATGTGTACAAAATATTCTTGGTCTTTTTTTTTTCATTCGCTGCTTCTCAAGCATAATCCGATTTTTGACTAAAGGATATTTCTATGTGAGTGGGGGCGTAGGCTAGAATTTTTCATACTAAATTCACAATGTGAATCAAAAGCATTAGTTTGGAATTATTTTCTTAAAGATGTTAAAGAAATTATTTCTTACATGAATTTTTTGCTAAGAGCTTTTTGTGATCTTTGTATTTTTTTCTCGTGCTGGCTTCAATGTTTCCTCAGAATACGATCGACCCCTTCTTAGCCTTAACATCGGTAAGCTGTTTGTCTTCAGGCTGATTTCTTCAAAAGATTTAGAGTCTACATCCTAATCGCGATCTTTGTATTCATCAACCAATTTTAGCTTTCGCTCCGCTGTTTTCATCGTGTTCATGTCGTGAGCTCTCTCATCTATCGCTTCTCGCTTTTGTAACTAATCCGTCTTTCGTTATGGGCTGCCAATTTGTGCAACGTATGCATTCGTTCATGTCTCTTTTTTTTTTAACCATTTGTAATTTAAGCTTCAAGAGTTAAGCATGTTACCAAATCCTGAGAATAAATGTAGTCTTGCTCTTTAAATATTTTTTGAACTTTATTATTCATTTTTTCATTATAAATGCAAGTTGATTTTGAAGAATTACTAACATAATTTTGTTCCAATTCTTTCTTAGGAGTATAGAAAATTGCAACATATATGCATTGCACGAGATTCATACTTACCTAGCTTAACCACTTTAATCACAAAGCATATTCACTTTCTTTGCAGCTGCCATAAATAACTCACAATTCTATTTAAAATAAGCTTAGACTTAGCCAAAACATTCTAAATCAACATTTAAATACTTTGAGTTTAAAAAATTATATCTGTATCAATATAATTTTTCCTTTAATACTATATATATATATAAATTATTCCAAGAATAATCTTAGATTCAATTTCAATTAAAGAAAATGAATAACCCAAATTTATTATAAAATAACCGCGTTCAATTTCAAGAGAGTTTAATATTAGTATTTGTTTTCACATATTTCTTTATATCATTAGATTAAATTTGCTTTATTAATTTATTATATTAAAATTTTACTTTTTATTATGTCTTTTATATTATTTATAGGATGTTATGACTTCTTCATATAATAGAACAATACAATTTTATTTTTTCCTTTTTTTGTGTTATAACATCCGCAAGGATGTTATGCGTCTTTCACGATATTATATTCTGGATTTTATTTTCTTTCAGTGTGCTGGCGCCGCACATTATGCAGATTTTATGGTCTTATATATAAAATGTTACAAAATAAAATTTTTTAAAATATGTAAAAATTTTTAATTTTTATCTTTATGATGTTGCTCTACTATATTCTCTTTCTTCTTAATTATATTATCTAATCAAATAATATTATTTTATATATATATATATATATAATAAAAATTAAATTGACATACAGAATTAATTTTGTATATTGAATTAAATTATTTAAAAAATAATCGCAAAAGTCCAAAAATTTATTAAAATTGATGAATTCTTAAGACTTTTTTATATTTATAAGAAACTGTCAAAGAAAATAAATATTCTTTGAAAGAAATCAGATTCAATTTATTAGTCACTTCAACAAATAAAAAAAATTGCAATTACCGCAAAACCTAATTTCTCCCGCCGCAAAAGAGAGTCTCTCCCGTCGCAAAACCTAATATTCTCAGCCTTAATCCTCGAAGCTCCGATTGAGAAGCCGGCGTTACTCCACCGACGAAGCCAGTTCCCGACGAAGAGCGGCGACGAAGTGAACTCTATGGGCGGCTAAGAAGCGAACTCCACTGTGGCGACGCACTGAATTGGAGGTAACTCCGCTGCTCCGATCGAACATACGGTGTTACTCCACTGCGAAGCGTACTCCAGTGTGACGCCGAAGGCTTCGTCTAAGCCAGCTCTCGCGGTGGCGATGGCTGTTGATAGCTGGCTGTCGCCGGTAATGCCATGATCATGATTGTCTTGCGTTTTAATTGAATGCTGGCTGTCGCAGGTTTAATGGCTGTTCTGAGCAGGTATTTGAGGAGTGATTTTGGGCTGCCACCTTGGGGGTTGTTTGTGGCTGATTTTGGGCTGAGATGGAACCTTGAAAGATTTGATGCTGAGTTTCATTGTCATGCAAAGAGGATGTGCAGAACAGAATAATGTCTAGTTTCTTATGATGTAGTAAATTATTCCAAATATTCAAAGATGTCATCATTATACCAGGATGGCCTTCACTCAAGCGTGGACTTTTGATCGTTTGAGGAGCAAGACATTACATTTGCTGCAGGAGAAGAACAAATGTGAGATCCAAATACATGAAAACAGCAAAAACAAAAAAAAGGGTGGTAAACTCTTAATTGCTAGCTCACCTCTATTTAGAGCTTCAATTGAATCACTTGCGCTGCATCTAACTTATTAACATCCTTTACTGCTAAATCTTGAAAATTATCATTACTAGAGCTTCCACAAAATTGTGAAACTAAGCGACAAACAGCTTTCTTTTCTTAAATGAACTCCTTTGACTCCTTTGTTGGGTATAGAAGAGCTTCAGACTATGGAAAATAGGTTTCATTTGTACATCTAATAAGAATTATTGTTCGTTAAATCCAATAACTAGTAAAAAAATATTACATAGCACTAATTCTGTGAATACCGTCATTAGTCATGCCTCTGCAATTATATGATACCAGATCAGTTTTCTTGCAGCTTGATTTTATCGCCTTCCTTTTCCTATTATGTTCCAAACAACATGCCTTGAAAGCCTTGGGATAATGAGTGAGATGAATTTTCGCCTGACATGCCTTAAATTGAGTAGGAACTGCTGAGAGCCTTTTGACAATCCCTATGGAAACTCTACACAACTATCTGAACTGACTATTACACGAGGCCTTCTATCCAAATCAATCGAATATTTCAAAGCAATGGCATTTATAGTATCATCATATATCAAAGATCCACATGTTTGAGGCATAATTTGCAGTGGTGCCATAGTACTTTCATCACAGCTTGCATGACAATAAGCACCTTCTTTCAATGGGCTCTCATTCTCTCTGGCACTTATCCTTGGCATCTTGGACGGATCGCAAAACTCACTCCTCTCTGTTTCCCTGCTAAAGGTGCAAGCAAATCAATTGAACACATTTGATTATTGCTTACAATCCTTTTTTAGGATGAATGTCTTCTTTATACATACATGCTGAATAGTCAGTTAATTGTAACAAAGGTTGTACTAGAAGATAAAGAGGATGATGAGAGTTTTATGCAATTGGATGATCCTACCTTTGCAGATCTCGATACTCTAGGCCTTGCGGGGATCTAGCGCCTGTTAGATACTCAGTCCATGCTCTTTTGAAAAATCATGAATACGACGTTAAGCGTGCAAAGAGATCAATAGACAATAACTGAAGGCATCATCTTCGAAGCCAAGTTTCAGAGGCCAGAGAAATGTTAGTTATTTTAAGCACAAAAGTACCTGCTAGCTTGTCAGAAGTACAAATTCAATTTCATATAAACAATCATAATAAATTTCTAATGGAGAATAAAATTTATTTATTTATAGTTAGTTTTTGTGTATTTATATTTTATAGTAGATAAGCTTTAATATCTTTTAATTTATTTTTTTATTTTATAAATATTACTTATTAAAATTCTAATGGAGAATAAAATTTTAGCCTTTAAAATATTGAATTTGCTGGTAAAGAACAAATTATACAATATTTTTAATATATAAAATTTAATGAGATAAATTATGATTTATAGATTATGTAAGTATTGTATTTTTAGTTTCATTATAATCAAAATTTTAGTTTTGATGTGCGAGAGCAGTGTTCATTCTATTGTGCCTCTTGTAGTGCCATGAGCATGTATGTCTTGGTCTCTCCATTCATTGACCAGTCTCGATTATATTAGAAGCTCTTATACGTGGCCAATACTTTGTCATTTCCGTAAACAAGTGACTGGGTGGTGATTGTGGGCATGACTGAATGCAATTGTTTAAAGTCTTTCCTCCATTTCGCCTTAATGAATTGTTCAGGGATAACAATTATTTCCTCTTGTTGCCACACACAACATATGACAACCTCCTTAAACTGGAACAATCGATATATTCACCAAGTGTATTCTAACACCGAATTATAAATTACATTATATTCGTGTCAATGCATTTCGTTGTATTCTTTAATAACATAAGTTTTTGATAGACCTGTTGACTTCCATCAATGAACAAGTACAAGCATAAGTTTTTTAACCTCACTTGAAATTTGTAAAAAATATTTAGTGTTTACTATGTTGAAAGCTCTTCAAATGGGAAGGGTGATATGAATTGTGGGCTAGTATGAAATAACTTAAAATCTTCTTGTGCTTCATTCTCAAATTTATTACGAAGTGCATTTATGTATTAAACAAAAAACATTTGTAATGTTGTTTGAGTTCACATATTTGCCAAAAAATGCATTTATGCTATCACTTCTTTGAGTTATTGATATCCCAGCCCAAAATATATTCTTAAGATATATTGGCTCCCATTTCTCTTGATAATTATAAATCATAGCTAGCTAAATATTTTCTGTTATGTCATATTTGTTTATGACACACATATAGTCTCTTTGAAATTTGATAGTGCTCATAGAATCTTGAATTACCATACTAATATACGCAATTAAGGATTGACAGTTGAAGATGTTACCAAACTTCTCTGGAAGTTTACGCATGATATGCCATAAACCTAAGCGATGTTTTGTCGAGGGGAATACTTTTGCTATTTTAGCCTCCATTAATTTGCACTGGTTAGTTATGATTATATCAGGATATTTACTATGCATGCACATTAATCATCTTTTAAAGAGCCATGAGAATGTTTCAATTATTTCATCTGCTAACAAAGCACACCTAAAAAGAACAGATTGGTCATGATGGTTAATCCCAACAAATGGAGTGAAAGGCATAGCATATCTATTAGTTAAGTAAGTGGTGTCAAAAGTAACATCTCCAAATTTGAGATAAGCTATCATATAACGTGAGTCAACCCAAAATGTATTTCTAAGATTGTTCTCATCTGATAATTGAACACAATAAAAAAAATTAGAATCATTATTTTGCAAATTTTCAAAGTGTTTCAGCAATGAATTTGCGTCACCATCGACTAATGCCAAAACTCTTTGATTTGTAATAAAACTACGGCAATCCTTTCCAGTGAATGCGCATTTTTTATAACGACCACCTTCTGTAAATATTGTCCTCATGGACTTGTTGAGTGGAATGTCAGCTTTATCATTTATTATAAGTTGTTTCTGAATTGTTGTAGTCGTATCATCTCGGGATCAAGTCATGATTATGCTCTAAATTGACATCATACACCTCTCAAATACCATTCAAGCATCGATCAACAATAACTAACATGACTTTGCATTCTGTGCGTACTATAAGTTTTCGACGTATCTTAGAAGTACTAGCTTTATTTTGAGGGTTTTCTTTAGAGCAAGTAAATAAACAAGTTCCATCAAAAAACCATATGATTTATAATATTTGCGAGCATCATCGAATTAAATTTCATTCCCATTTGAGGTTTTTTCATGAAGCAGTCTTCTGTGCCACTACAAATACTGCCACGCTCATCGATACGCTCCTGTAATTAACAACTCAAGTTTGTAAAAAATATGTATATACAAAATATTTATTCTTTAAAAAGAATATAAACTTCATGCCTAGACAACTACGCTCAATGTGGTCAAATCATTATTGACAATCTCTTCATTACAACACAATAATTCTGTAATATCTTAAGAGTGCCATAATTATTTAAATATTGTATTGAATAGCAATGCACAATTGTTCAACGTTTAATAGATTCATATTAATCATTGTTAGGTATTCACCTGTTGTAGTCAACAAATATGCTATGCTAATATTTTCATCACCCATTATGAAAGTTCAATTGTATTATTATAAAATAATTAAACTTGTTTTAATTATATTGGTGCAACCTTAATTAAAACTATTATTAAAGCAATACATCCATTTATATTGAGTATCTTTATCTCTAATAAAAGTAAATTTTTAGGACCAAAATGATGGGAGTGAAGAGTTGGTGGATGAAATTAACTATTAACTTTTTATTAGATGTAATATTTGTGATTCAGTACCTAAATGAAATAATGGAATTATTATTAGGATGAACTTGATTGCTAAATTAGCAGATTTTAGAAGAATTATTTGAAATATAGGTAGATTAAGTGCTCAAAAATATAAATAATGGTCATTGACTTTGAAGATATATTATTCAAATAACTAATTTGAAAGGTTTTAGATTGATATTTGTATTTTCATCATTCAAAAATAATAATTATGTCAAATTGATGTTAAATTTGTTTTACCCGATGCATAATTTTTTTTTTTTTTTTTGTTGAACTTACTAATTTTGAAAATACAAAATTCTTTCATATTTCCAAAGTAAAAAGGCTCTACAGTGTCAATTAGATGCCCCTAATTAGTCATTACTTTGTTAATAAAAATGGTTTCTTTGATTTTTAAGTTTGCGTCTTTCGACAATAGTGTTTATTCGCATGTTGAAAAAATGCGAAGATTATATATTGGGAAAAGTTTTGTTTTGAAGAAACTTGGATGTCGTTAGCTCAGTAACTTTGTTTTTGTATTTATAACTATTGTATGTTTGCTGAATGCGAAGAGAAAGTTAAAGACAAAAAAACATGATGAGAAATAATTCCAAGTGATCGAAATTTGTGGAGACAACGGATTTAAGCAGCTGATTTTACTTAGGTTTGGTGGTGTGGTGTTGTTGCAATGATAGGATATTTAAATAGACTTAAATTATTTTCTAAGCAACCTAAATTTCTGGAAGCTCTTTTTGAGGTAACAATTTCAATTTGATGCATTTTATCGTTGTTTGATTTTTGATTAGGTATGGTTGTTTATGTGGTACTGTATTTGATTTCCAGAATGCTCAGCATCATTCATCTGCCATCTATTCTAGCTAGAAGACTACATGTGAACAAACCTTCCTGGAAGTTGGATGGTTTAGTGGTAAATTGCTATCTCTGTTGATGTTAATTCTATAAGTTTATTTTGTTGAACCAGCACGTTTCTACATGTATATACATATATCTATATCTATCTATATCTATCTATATATATAGATATTTATATATATATATATATATATATATATATATATATATATATCTATAACTCATTCTCTTTCACACGTCCCTTAGCATTTATCCACCATCCGTTTGGATTGGTGGATGAAACCTGAAGTTAAGAAGACAAAAACTTTCTTGCATTTTTAAACTCTTCTTAGATTCAAAGTACTACAGGCATTATTAGAAATATTTTTATGAAATCTAGTTAAGAATGTTATAGGTAAAGCTATCATAAGTTGGTTCAGAAATGAATATTTAGAAAACGCCATTTTTTAATTTGAGAAACTTGCAATTAAAAAATTGCTTCTTAGCTTCAGATTCAGTTGTTAGAATCAATTTCTCATTTTTACCATTTAATGCCGATTATCTTAATTTTTAAATAAAAGATTACGCCAAATCAAATATCTAAACGTATGGAAATATACATTAGATTAACTGTTTAGCAACGTTAACTTCTTAAACTTGACTGTTTTGGATGGATCCTCACTCTGAGGCAACAGCCATAGCAAATACACGTTTGGTAGGATGACTACTTGCCAGTTTATGAAATCAAAGCTTGTTGGTTTTTCTACTTTTTTTTTCTAAATATCTTTTTAAATGTTGAAGTGCGGAATCATTCAACGAGGTTATCCTTTTTTATTCATTTTGTTTGAGCAAAAACATTAATAGTCTATGACATTTACTTGTATTTTTGTTTATGCAGGATACCTATATTTGATACTGTTTGAACATTATTTGACCTTGCTTTGTTCGCTGTTGTTACAACTAGTTAATTGTTAAGCTACAATATTGTTGCATAATACTCTTTTTCTTTGGTTTTATTGTTCAATATAGTTGTCAGATTTTTTGGAGATTAAAGGATGACTGCTCCTCGTGGCTTGAATTTCATGTTACACAAATTGTAAAGTTACCATAATTTGGATTGAAGAATATTAGTAATTGTATCAATATCATTTTTAAAAGTTTTGAAACTTGACGAGTAGAAGTTGCTTTGCAATGCTTTCAGGTCAATTTTGTAGTTGTTCTAAATTTTAAATATTTACAACTAACATGCAGTTTTTACTTGAAATAAGAAAGTTATTATCAGGTTTGCATTTTATAAAACTTTGTTATAAAATAAATTAAAGTATTATTAAATGCCAATTCTAAACTAGAATAATTTTTTTTTTAGTATGATCATATTTTTGTATTTGATATTTAATTTGATTATATAAATTTAACTCATTAATGCAGCTTTTTTAGTTTAAGAAAAAGAGTATTTAGATTTTAGATATATTGTATTTTTCTATTGGTTTGTTTGCGTTCCTTAAAGCAATCTGTTTGATATTTCTACCAGCTTTCTGAAATTACGAAAAAATAAGGAAGAAGAAATTTGATGATAAGCTTATTTATCTCTTATATGTTCTAAATATATTTGCAATTTATATTTTAAATTCATAGTCTAAATTTGAGTGCAGTTAATTTTTGTGCAATTTATTTATAGTTAGTTTATTTGAATTTATTTTTTTAAATTAGATATGCCTTAATATCTTCTGATTTATTTTTTATTTCATAAATATACTGATATTCTAAAAGAAATTATTGCTTATGAAAATTCTAATGGAGAGTAAAGTTTTAGCATTTAAAATTATAATTTTGTTGATAAAGAAATTTTTTTACAATATTTAAAAATATAAAATTTAAAGAGATAAATTATGATTTCTTGAGTATGTAAGCATTGTAATTTTAATTTCATTATAATCAAAATTTTAACTTCGACATTGTATATTAATTGTGCTCCCATTAAATTTTTTTTCTGGTTCCTCCCTTGATTTTGAGTATTATTTTCTGATCTCACACCACTCTAGAAGCACTCAATTTCATCTATCCATAATGGATTTATTAATCACATCACTTTCTGTTTCATTGCCATTTTGAATAAATGAACTAAGATTTTTGAACCTCTCTCTCTTGTTACTCAAATGGCAATGACGAAAGTTGCTTTGTGTTATGGAGGCGGATGAGAATTCGCTGATGATGGCAACACATACCTCTAAGAAGTTCTGAGCCATTTTCTTAGCTGTTTTTTTCTTTTGTGCAATTTTCTCATAATTGGAGGCTAAATGAGGACTAAATTCATACTCTGTCAGTCCACTGATGCTTTGTATTGTGATGTTAATCAAGCAATCCTAAAAGGCTCTGATCGCCTTGCACTTGGTTTGATTGCTTACATTTATGCGAAATTTTTTCATTTTCAATTTTTGTATCTAATTGAAATTTATGACAAGCCTTTTTTTAATCTGTTGGTTTGCAAAAATGTATAATGCTTAATAAAACAGGTGTTGCGAGCTAATGGGAATGATTTGATGTACTTGAAAGGATATGGTGAGAAATGAGCGCATTTATAGCGAATTTGGAGTAGTTTCGATTGAGAATATGTTTAGAGAAAGATGATATTCAATTATAAATGTAGGCCATAAAATGTAGCTTCGATGTGGTGCATGCATGCTTTGCGCTGAATCTAGAGTTTCTTTTTAATAAATACCCCTCACCTTGTCAGCTGGTTCACATTTACCAGCGCATACCCTCTTTTTCTTTCTATATTTGAATTAATGGCAATGACTAAAGCTGCTTCGTGTTTTGGAAGCGGATGAGAATTCGCTAATGATGGAAACACAAAGCTCTAAGAAGTTATGAGCCTTTTTCTTTTCGGATTTTCTCAATTTATATGTGATTAAAAACTGATTTCTGTGGACAATCGAAAATTCTTTCTTTTGTTAAGAAATTTTATAAAATATTGTGCGATTTAATCTTACCCGGAGGCATAATGATGACTAAATTCATTGTCTGTCAATCCACAGATGAATTGCATTGAGATATTAATCAAGTAATCCCAACATGCTCTGATCGATAAGTGCCTGAAATTCAACTCTGCTAATGTTTATCAGATTGTTTAAGGATTATATACATAAATATAAATAGAAATGTATAGACAAGAGATCGTTGAAATTTTGCACACATTATCTGCAAAGCTCTAACAATCCTTTCTGATAGTGATTTGTGAATTATTTGATATTTGTAAATCAATATAATATTAAAGATTGCACAGTAACAGATTGGGTCATAAATTATTTGTTTTCAAAGTTTTAGTCATTTGTATATATATTGCTATTTATATGTATGTATATATTTTTTTAATGTACCAGGCCTCCTTTAATCCGTTGGCATGCAAAAAAAATAAATAAAATGTTTAATAAAATAGTAGTTGATATCCAAGGAGAATGATTCGGTTAACTTGAAAGAATTTGATGAGAATGTAGACCATAATATGTAGCTTTTATTTTCTGCATGCTTGCTTTCTGTTGAGTCTAGGGTTTCTTCTCAATAAGTACCCCTCACCTCGTCTACATGTTCGCATCCCTCAACGCCGCAGTTCCCGTGAACAAAATCTCCCTTTTTTTCTCCCTTGAGAATCTTAATGCCATTTTCGCAAATGTTTTGGCCCATGGACACTGTTGTTGTTAGCACGAAAAGAACTTTTCCATTTTTTTCCCGCATCTGGCGAATCCTATTGCAATTTTCGTTAATCATGTTATCTGAAGAATTCTATTACATTTTCTTTGCATATCTCTCGATCGCATAATTTTCGTTAATCATGTTATCTATGATTCAAACATAATTAATTGTAGACCATTAGATGCAGATTCAATTTGGCACATTCTCTCTTTTCTCTGATTCTAGGTTTTGTATTTCAATAAAAAACAGTCGTGCCGTCTACACGTTCACATCCGCCAACGCCAACACTCTCTCTTTTTTTATCTTTGTGAAGGATTGGCAATGACGAAAGTTGCTGTGTTATGGAGGTGGATGGGAATTCGCTGATGATGGCAAACACAAATCTCTAAGAAGTTCTGAGCCATTTTTTTATCCATTTCTTTCTTCTGTGCAATTCTCATCATTAGAGGCTAAATGGGGACTAAATTCATTATCTGTCAGTCCACTGATGCCTTGTATTGTGATGTTAATCAAGTAATCCTAAAAGTCTCTCATCGCCTTGCAGTTGGTTTGATTGCTTACATTTATGCGAAATTTCTTCATTTTTCAATTTTTGTATCTAATTGTAATTTATGACAAGCCTTTTTTTAATCTGTTGGTTTGCAAAAATGTATAATGTTTAATAAAACAGGTGTTGCTATCTAATGGGAATGATTTGATGTACTTGAAAGGATATGGTGAGAAATGAGCGCATTTATAGCGAATTTGGAGTAGTTTCGATTGCGAATATGTTTAGAGAAAGATTTCCTCTAGAGGTTATTGAAATATAAATGGTGTCCATAAGATGTAGCTTCGATGTGGCGCATGCATGCTTTGCGCTGAATCTAGAGTTTTTTTTTTAATAAATACCCCTCACCCTGCCTGCGGGTTCACATCTACCAGCGCAGACACTCTTTTTCTTTCTATATTTGAATTAATGGCAATGACTAAAGCTGCTTCGTGTTTTGGAAGTGGATGAGAATTCGCTAATGATGGAAACACAAAGCTCTAAGAAGCTATGAGCCTTTTTCTTTTCGGGTTTTCTCAATTTATATGAGATTTAAAACTGGCTTTTGTGGACAATCGTAATTTCTTTCTTTTGTTAAGAACTTTTATAAAATGTTGTGTGGTTTTCTCTTATCCTGAGGTGTAATGATGACTAAATTCATTGTCTGTCAATCCACAGATGAATTGCATTGAGATGTTAATCAAGTAATCCCAACATGCTCTGATTGATAAGTGCTTGAAATTCAATTCTGCTTATGCTTATCATATTGTTTAAGGAATATATACATAAATATATATAGAACTATACAGGCAAGAGATCGTATTTAACTCTGACAATTGAAGTTTCTTTCTACTGTTAAGATTTTTTTTAAATGCTTGGCAATTTTCTCTTAACTGGAGGCGAAATGACGACTAAATTCATTGTCTGTCAATCCACTGAGGGATTGCATCGTGATGTTAATCATGTAAACCCAACACGCTCTGATCGCCTGGCAGTTGCTTTGATTGCTTTTTTTTGGGAATTTTATACTTATGTCATCCTCTTAAAAATCGTATTTTCATGATCTGCTTTTATGGTCCAGAACAAGAGACATATTAACTTTTGCACACATATTCAGCGAAGCTCTAAAACTATCCTTGACAATAGAACTGTTGGCATAATGTTTAGGAAGTCTTGGAGATCTTGCTTTTGTGTTATTTAATAAATTTTGGTATAGGATAATGATTTAAGAATGTATACATTTCTTTGTATGTATGTATATATTCTTTAAACCCAGCAAGCCCTCTTTAATCCGTTGGCTTGCAAAAAAGATTAAGGTTTTATAAAACAAGCGTTGCTTATTAAGGGGAATGATTTCGTGTACTTGAAAGGATATGATAATAAACAAGTACATTTACAACAAATTTGGATTATCTTCGATTGAGAATAAGTTTAAATAAAGTTGTCTTAGATGATTCAAACATAATTAATTGTAGACCATTAGATGCATATTCAATTTGGCACATTCTCTCTTTTCTCTGATTCTAGGTTTTGTATTTCCATAAAAGGCACTCGCGCTGTCTACACGTTCACATCCGCTAACGCCAACACTCTCTTTTTTTATCTTTGTGAAGGATTGGCAATGACGAAAGTTGCTGTGTCATGGAGGCGGATGGGAATTTGCTGATGATGGCAAACACAAACCTCTAAGAAGTTCTGAGCCATTTTTTTATCCAATTCTTCCTTTTGTGCAATTTTCTCATAATTAGAGGCTAATTGAGGACTAAATTCATTATCTGTCAGTCCACTGATGCCTTGTATTGTGATGTTAATCAAGTAATCCTAAAAGTCTCTCATCGCCTTGCAGTTGGTTTGATTGCTTACATTTATGCGAAATTTCTTCATTTTTCAATTTTTGTATCTAATTGTAATTTATGACAAGCCTTTTTTTAATCTGTTGGTTTGCAAAAAATGTATAATGCTTAATAAAACAGGTGTTGCGATCTAATGGGAAAGATTTGATGTATTTGAAAGGATATGGTGAGAAATGAGCTCATTTATAGCGAATTTCGAGTAGTTTCGATTGAGAATATGTTTAGTGAAAGTTGTCGTCTAGAGGTTATTGAAATATAAATGTTGTCCATAAGATGTAGCTTCGATGTGGTGCATGCACGCTTTGCGCTGAATCTAGAGTTTTTTTTAATAAATACCGCACCCTGCCTGCGGGTTCACGACTACCAGCGCAGACACTCTTTTTGTTTCTATATTTGAATTAATGGCAATGACTAAAGCTGCTTCGTGTTTTGGAAGTGGATGAGAATTCGCTAATGATGGAAACACAAAGCTCTAAGAAGTTATGAGCCTTTTTCTTTTCGGGTTTTCTCAATTTATATGAGATTTAAAACTGGCTTTTGTAGACAATCGAAATTTCTTTCTTTTGTGAAGAATTTTTATAAAATGTTGTGTGGTTTTCTCTTATCTTGAGGTGTAATGATGACTAAATTCATTGTCTGTCAATCCATAAATGAATTGCATTGAGATGTTGATCAAGTAATCCCAACATGCTCTGATTGATAAGTGCTTGAAATTCAATTCTGCTTATGCATATCATATTGTTTAAGGAATATATACATAAATATATATAGAACTGTATAGGCAAGAGATCGTATTTAACTATAATAATCGAAGTTTCTTTCTATTGTTAAGATATTTTTTAAATGCTTGGCAATTTTTTCTTAACTGGAGGTGAAATGATGACTAAATTCATTGTCTGTCAATCCACTGAGGGATTGTATCGTGATGTTAATCATGTAAACCCAACACGCTCTGATCGCCTGGCAGTTGCTTTGATTTCTTTCCTTTTTGAGAATTTTATAATTATGTGATCCTCTTAAAATCGTATTTTCATGATCTGCTTTTATGGTCCAGAACAAGAGACATTTCAAATTTTGCGCACATATTCAGCGATGCTCTAAAACTATCCTTGACAATAGAACTGTAGGTATAATGTTTAGGAAGTCTTGGAGATCTTGCTCTTGTGTTATTTTATACATTTTTGTATAGGATAATGATTTAAGAATGTATAGATTTCTATGGATGTATGTATATATTATTTAAACCCAGCAAACACTCTTTAATATATTGGCTTGCAAAAAAGAATAACGTTTGATAAAACAAGTGTTGCTTTCTAAGGGGAATGATTTCGTGTGCTTGAAATGATATGATAATAAACAAGTACATTTTCTACAAATTTGGATTAGCTTTGATTGAGAATAAGTTTAAATAAAGTTGTCTTCGATGATTCGAACTTCGTTGTAGATCAGAAGATGCAGATTCAATTTGGCGCATGCTCTCTTTTCTCTGACTCTAGATTTTGTATTTCAATCAAAAACCCTTGTGCTGTCTACACGTTCACATCCACCAGCGCCGACACTCTCTCTTTCTCTCTCTTTGTTAAGGAATGGCAATGACGAAAGTTGCTTTGTGTTATGGAGGCGGATGGGAATTCGCTAATGATGGCAAACACAAACCTCTAAGAAGTTCTGAGCCATTTTCTTAGCCGTTTCTTTCTTTTGTCCACTGATGCCTTGTATTGTGATGTTAATCAAATAATCCTAAAAGGATCTGATCTCCTTGTAGTTTGTTTGATTGCTTACATTTATGCGAATTTTCTTCATTTTTAAATTTTTTTATCTAATTGTAATTTATGACAAGTCTTTTTTTAATCTGTTAGTTTGCAAAAAAGAATAATGCTTAATAAAACAGGTGTTGCGATCTAACGGGAATGATATGATGTACTTGAAAGGATATGGTGAGAGATTAGTGCATTTATAGCAAATTTGGAGTAGCTTCGATTGAAAATAAGTTTAGAAAAAGATGTCCTCTAGATGATATTCAAATTTGAATGTAGGCCATAATATGTAGCTTCGATGTGGTGCATGCATGCTATGTGCTGAATCTAGATTTTATTTTTAATAAATACCCCTCACCCTGTCTGCGGGTTCACATCTACCAGCGCAGACACTCTTTTTCTTTCTATATTTGATTAATGGTAATGACTAAAGCTGCTTCGTGTTTTGGAAGCGGATGAGAATTCGCTAATGATAGCAACACTAAGTTCTAAGAAGTTATGAGCCTTATTCTTTTCGGGTTTTCTTAATTTATATGTGATTTAAAACTGATTTTGGTGGACAATCAAAATTTCTTTGTTTTGTGAAGAATTTTTATAAAATATTGTGCCATTGTTTATTATTCGGAGGCGTAATGATGACTAAATTCATTGTCTGGACAATCCACATATGAATTGCATTGAGATGTTAATCAATCCCAACACATTCTGATCGATAAGTGCTTGAAATTCAACTCTGCTAATTCTTTTCAGATCTTTTAAAGAATATATACATACATATAAATAGAAATGTATAGATAAGAGATCGTTGAAATTTTGCACACATTGTTTGCAAAGTTCTAAAACAATCCTTTCTGATAGTGATTTGTGAATTATTAGATATTTGTAAATCAATATTTTATTGAAGATTGCACAGGAATAGACCGGGTCATAACGTATTTGTTTTCAAGGTTTTAGTCAGTTGTATATATATTGCTATTTATATGTATGTATATATTTTTAAAATGTACCAGGCCTCTTTTATACTGTTGGCATGCAAAAAATAAAACGTTTAATAAAATAGTAGTTGATATCCAAGGGGAATGATTCAGTTTGCTTGAAAGAATTTGATGAGAATGTAGATCATAATATGTATCTTTGATTTGGTGCATGCTTGCTCTCTGTTGAGTCTAGGGTTTCTTTTCAATAAGTACCCCTCACCTAGTCTACACGTTCACATCCCCCAACGCCGCAGTTCCCATGAACAAAATCTCCCTTTTTTCTCCCTTGAGAATCTTATTGCCATTTTCCCAAATGTTTTGGCCCATGGACACTGCTGTAGTTAGCACGAAAAGAAATTTCCCTTTTTTTTCCATATCTGGAGAATCCTATTACAATTTTTGTTAATCGTGTTATCTGAAGAATCCTATCACATTTTCTTTGTATATCTCTCCATCGCTTAATTTGTCATCGTTTTTTTCGTATTTATGTTTTCATGTTTTCAGTGCTGAAGATTATCATCCCACCGCATTTTTTGCTTAGTGGTTGTTATGAATTATTTGGGCTCACATGAATTATTTTGGTTTATTTTATTTTTTATGCATTTATGTTTCTCTACTTGTCAGTTAGACAATCAAAAGTCGCAGGAGAAAGCAGAATGGAACTGCTATAAATTTACAAATGCTTCAAAGAGTTGTGTAATCTCAATTGGGTGCATCGCAGTGGATACAATTGGATGTGCCTAAAAGAGTAAATGTGTTGTATTTATTTAATGATAAAAACTTGATTGACATAAAAATATGTGCAAGTGCGATGTATTTTTTTCGCTGAACCTAGGGCATCTTCTCAATATATACCCCTCACCCTGTCTACTCGTTCACATGCAGCAGCGCTGACACTCTCTTCCTTTGTTCTCTATGTGAGTAAATGGCAATGACGAAAGCTTCTTAGTGTTCCGGAGGCGGATGGGATTTTGCTGATGATGGCAACCCAAACCTGTAAAAAGTTCTGAACCTTTTCCTTTGTTGTTTCTCTCAAATTGTTTGGGATTTAAACCGATTTCTTTTGACAATCCACATTACTTTCTTCTGTTAGGAAATTTTTTTAAGCGTTGTGCAATTTTCTCATAACTAATGGCGAAATGACTATTAAACATATTTTTAGATATCTTAATGACACCAAAACCTTATCCTCATAATAAGACATCTTTTGATCTTATCGGCTCCTTGGATTCAGATTGTTGGATGAAGAATTCATAGGAAGAGCATTTCCGATACTTGTTAGTTTCTTAGTGGTTCATTGATTTCATGGTCAAGTAGAAAGCAAAATTCAATTTGCTTTATCTACTACCGAGGTAGAATACGTAGCCTAAATTAATTCTATGTCAATCCACTGATTGATTGCATCGTGTTGTTAATCAAGTAATCCTAACAGGCTCTGATCGTCTCGCAGTTGCTTTGATTACTTACATTCCTGCGAATTTTATACATATGCCATCCTCATTAAAATTGTAATTTTATGATCTGCTTTCATTTGATGGGCCAAGATACATTTGAAAATTTAAGCTCATTTTTAGTGAAGCTCTAAAACAATCCTAAACATAACATTTTGGATGTCTTAGAAATCAAGCTTGTTATTTTATCTATTTATGTATCTACTAGTGATTTGACGGACCAAGAGGCCTGATAAGTTGTCTTAGATGATTCAAACAGTGTTTGTCAATCACTAATGGATTGCTTCGTGTGCTAGTCAAATTATCCCAACACGCTCTGATCGTATTGCAGCTGCTTTGATTGCATGCATTCTTGCGAATTCTATAATAAATTGTAGATCATACGAAGTAGCTTCATTTATGTGCATGCTCACCTTGCGTTAATTCCAAGGTTTCTTCTCAATAAATACCCTTCACCCTGTCTACAGGGTTGCGTCCACTTGCGCCGAAGCTCTCTTTCTATCTCAATGAGAAAAATGGCAATGACGAAAGTTGCTTCGTGTTCCGAAGGCGGATGGGAACTCACTGATGATGGCAACACAAAGCTATAAGAATTTTGAGCCTTTTTTGTGTCGTTTTTCTAAATTTGCATGAGATTTAAAATCGATTCCTGTTGTCAATTGAAGTTTCTTTCTTCTATTAAGAATTTTTTTAAAATGCTAGGCAAATTTATCTTAACTGGAGGCGAAATGACAACTAAGTTCATTGTCTGTCAATCCACTGAGGGATTGCATAGTGATGCTAATCAAGTAAACCCAACACGCTCTGATCACCTGGCTGTTGCTTTGATTCCTTTCCTTTTTGAGAATTTTATACTTATGTCATGCTCTTAACATCGTATTTTTATGATCTGCTTTTATTTGCTCGAATGAGAGACATTTCTAATTTTACGCACATATTCAGCGAAGCTCTAAATCTATCCTTCACAATAGAACTGTAGGTATAATGTTTAGGAAGTCTTGGAGATCTTGCTCTTGTGTTATTTTATATGTTTTTGTATAGGATAATTATTTAAGATATGTACATTTCTATGTATGTATGTATATATTCTTTAAACCCAGCAAGGTCTCTTTAATCCGTTGGCATGCAAAAAAGAATAACGTTTTATAAAACAAGTGTTGCTTTCTAAGCGGATTGATTTTGTGTACTTGAAAGGATATGATAATAAACAAGTACATTTACAACAAATCTGGATTAGTTTCGATTGAGAATAAGTTTAAATAAAGTTGTCTTGGATGATTCAAACATTATTAATTGTAGACCATTAGATGCAGATTCAATTTGGCACATTCTCTCTTTTCTTTGATTCTAGGTTTTGTATTTCAATAAAAAACAGTAGTGCTGTCTACACGTTCACATCCGCCAACACCAACACTCTCTCTTTTTTTATCTTTGTGAAGGATTGGCAATGACGAAAGTTGCTGTGTTATGGAGGCGGAAGGGAATTCGCTGATGATGGCAAATACAAACCTCTAAGAAGTTATGAGCCATTTTTTTATCCATTTCTTTCTTTTGTGCAATTCTCATCATTAGAGGCTAAATGGGGACTAAATTCATTATCTGTCAGTCCATTGATGCCTTGTATTGTGATGTTAATCAAGTAATCCTAAAAGGCACTGATCGCCTTGCAGTTGGTTTGATTGCTTACATTTATGCGAAATTTCTTCATTTTTCAATTTTTGTATCTAATTGTAATTTATGACAAGCCTTTTTTTAATCTGTTGGTTTGCAAAAATGTATAATGTTTAATAAAACAGGTGTTGCAATCCAATGGGAATGATTTGATGTACTTGAAAGGATATGGTGAGAAATGAGCGCATTTATAGCGAATTTGGAGTAGTTTTGATTGCGAATATGTTTAGAGAAAGATGTCCTCTAGAGGTTATTGAAATATAAATGGTGTCCATAAGATGTAGCTTCGATTTGGTGCATGCATGCTTTGCGCTGAATCTAGAGCTTTTTTTTTAATAAATACCCCTCACCCTGCCTGCGGGTTCACATCTACCAGCGCAGACACTCTTTTTCTTTCTATATTTGAATTAATGGCAATGACTAAAGCTGCTTCGTGTTTTGGAAGTGGATGAGAATTTGCTAATGATGGAAACACAAAGCTCTAAGAAGCTATGAGCCTTTTTCTTTTCGGTTTTTCTCAATTTATATGAGATTTAAAACTGGCTTTTGTGGACAATCGTAATTTCTTTCTTTTGTTAAGAACTTTTATAAAATGTTGTGTGGTTTTCTCTTATCCTGAGGTGTAATGATGACTAAATTCATTGTCTGTCAATCCACAGATGAATTGCATTGAGATGTTAATCAAGTAATCCCAACATGCTCTGATTGATAAGTGCTTGAAATTCAATTCTGCTTATGCTTATCATATTGTTTAAGAAATATATACATAAATATATATAGAACTGTACAGGCAAGAGATCGTATTTAACTCTGACAATTGAAGTTTCTTTCTACTGTTAAGATTTTTTTTAAATGCTTGGCAATTTTCTCTTAACTGGAGGCGAAATGACGACTAAATTCATTGTCTGTCAATCCACTGAAGGATTGCATCGTGATGTTAATCATGTAAACCCAACACGCTCTGATCGCCTGGCAGTTGCTTTTGATTGCTTTTTTTTTTTGAGAATTTTATACTTATGTCATCCTCTTAAAAATCGTATTTTCATGATCTGCTTTTATGGTCCAGAACAAGAGACATTAACTTTTGCACACATATTCAGCGAAGCTCTAAAACTATCCTTGACAATAGAACTGTTGGCATAATGTTTAGGAAGTCTTGGAGATCTTGCTTTTGTGTTATTTAATAAATTACGTTATAGGATAATGATTTAAGAATGTATACATTTCTTTGTATGTATGTATATATTCTTTAAACCCAGCAAGCCCTCTTTAATCTGTTGGCTTGCAAAAAAGATTAACGTTTTATAAAACAAGCGTTGCTTTTTAAGGGGAATGATTTCGTGTACTTGAAAGGATATGATAATAAACAAGTACATTTACAACAAATTTGGATTAACTTCGATTGAGAATAAGTTTAAATAAAGTTGTCTTAGATGATTCAAACATAATTAATTGTAGACCATTAGATGCAGATTCAATTTGGCACATTCTCTCTTTTCTCTGATTCTAGGTTTTGTATTTCCATAAAAGGCACTCGCGCCGTCTACACGTTCACATCCGCCAACGCCAACACTCTCTCTGTTTTTATCTTTGTGAAGGATTGGCAATGACGAAAGTTGCTGTGTCATGGAGGCGGATGGGAATTTGCTGATGATGGCAAACACAAACCTCTAAGAAGTTCTAAGCCATTTTTTTATCCATTTCTTCCTTTTGTGCAATTTTCTCATAATTAGAGGCTAATTGAGGACTAAATTCATTATCTGTCAGTCCAGTGATGCCCTGTATTGTGATGTTAATCAAGTAATCCTAAAAGTCTCTCATCGCCTTGCAGTTGGTTTGATTGCTTACATTTATGCGAAATTTCTTCATTTTTCAATTTTTGTATCCAATTTTAATTTATGACAAGCCTTTTTTTAATCTGTTGGTTTGCATAAATGTATAATGCTTAATAAAACAGGTGTTGCGATCTAATGGGAAATATTTGATGTACTTGAATGGATATGGTGAGAAATGAGCTCATTTATAGCGAATTTCGAGTAGTTTCGATTGAGAATATGTTTAGTGAAAGTTGTCATCTAGAGGTTATTGAAATATAAATGTTGTCCATAAGATGTAGCTTCGATGTGGTGCATGCATTCTTTGCGCTGAATTTAGAGTTTTTTTTTAATAAATACCCCTCACCCTGCCTGCGGGTTCACATCTACCAGCGCAGACACTCTTTTTCTTTCTATATTTGAATTAATGGCAATGACTAAAGCTGCTTCGTGTTTTGGAAGTGGATGAGAATTTGCTAATGATGGAAACACAAAGCTCTAAGAAGCTATGAGCCTTTTTCTTTTCGGGTTTTCTCAATTTATATGAGATTTAAAACTGGCTTTTGTGGACAATCGAAATTTCTTTCTTTTGTTAAGAATTTTTATAAAATGTTGTGTGATTTTCTTTTATCTTGAGGTATAATGATGACTAAATTCATTGTCTGTCAATCCACAGATGAATTGCATTGAGATGTTAATCAAGTAATCCCAACATGCTCTGATTGATAAGTGCTTGAAATTCAATTCTGCTTATGCTTATCATATTGTTTAAGGAATATATACATAAATATATATAGAACTGTATAGCAAGAGATCGTATTTAACTCTGAGAATTGAAGTTTCTTTCTATTGTTAAGTTTTTTTTAAATGCTTGGCAATTTTCTCTTAATTGGAGGCGAAATGACGACTAAATTCATTGTCTGTCAATCCACTGAGGGATTGCATCATGATGTTAATCATGTAAACCCAACACGCTCTGATCGCCTGGCAGTTGCTTTGATTGCTTTCCTTTTTGAGAATTTTATACTTATGCCATCCTCTTAAAAATCGTATTTTCATGATCTGCTTTTATGGTCCAGAACAAGAGACATTTTAACTTTTGCCAACATATTCAGTGAAGCTCTAAAACTATCCTTGACAATAGAACTGTTGGCATAATGTTTAGGAAGTCTTGGAGATCTTGCTTTTGTGTTATTTAATAAATTTTGGTATAGGATAATGATTTAAGAATGTATACATTTTTTTGTATGTATGTATATATTCTTTAAACCCAGCAAGCCCTCTTTAATTTGTTGGCTTGCAAAAAAGATTAACGTTTTATAAAACAAGCGTTGCTTTCTAAGTGGAATGATTTCGTGTACTTGAAAGGATATGGTAATAAACAAGTACATTTACAACAAATTTGGATTAGCTTCGATTGAGAATTAGTTTAAATAAAGTTGTTTTAGATGATTCAAACATAATTAATTGTAGACCATTAGATGCAGATTCAATTTGGCACATTCTCTCTTTTCTCTGATTCTAGGTTTTGTATTTCCATAAAAGGCACTCGCACCGTCTACACGTTCACATCCGCCAACGCCTACACTCTCTCTTTTTTTATCTTTGTGAAGGATTGGTAATGACGAAAGTTGTTGTGTCATGGAGGCGGATGGGAATTCGCTGATGATGGCAAACACAAACCTCTAAGAAGTTCTGAGCCATTTTTTTATCCATTTCTTTCTTTTGTGCAATTTTCTCATAATTAGAGGCTAAATGAGGACTAAATTCATTATCTGTCAGTCCACTGATGCCTTGTATTGTGATGTTAATCAAGTAATCCTAAAAGTCTCTCATCGCCTTGCAGTTGGGTTGATTGCTTACATTTATGCGAAATTTCATTTTGAAGCTTGGTTGGTTGTCCGGAACCAACATCATTCGGGGTTGTTACCGAAAAATGACATCGGTATCATTCGGGGTTGTTACTGGAAAAATGACATCAGCAACATTCGGGGTTGTTATTGGAAAATGACATCAGCAACATTCGGGGTTGTTATTGGAAAATGACATCAGTAACACTCGGGGTTGTTATTGGAAAATGACATCAATAACATTCGGGGTTGTTACTGGAAAAATGTCATCAGTAATATTCGGGGATAGTTACTGGAAAATGACATTAGTAACTTTTATTTTGTAATTGTTGCAGGAAGTTACCTGCCTATTTTACGCGATTGCCTTACCTAACCTGCATTTTTACCTCTGCTAAACGCATATTTGTAAAGTAATTTGTTATTGTGTACTGCTGTACTTAGAGTATTCTCTAATTACTGGGAATTCAAATCCCGGTATTATTTTCTGTACAGTACCAGGTCAGGTACTCTTGGAAGAGGTTAAACAAGAACCTTAAAAAGATCGACGACGGCGCTGAATTGCTTATTTTGTTTTTTTTTTTGTTTAGTACGATGATGGAACTTGTAATAAGAACTTTTGATAAATAAAAAATATCATTCACTTTTATATGCGCATTCTTTTTCTCTCAAAATTGCTCTATATGATCCTGCGGTGAGCAGTTACCCAATGCCAGAACGGTTTCTACCGAACCAGCATCGGGCCATCACATGAAAGCTGCTTCATGTTTCGAAGGCGAATGGGAATTCACTTATGATGGCAACACAAAGTTCGAAGAAGTTCTGAGCCTTTATTTTGCCGTTTTTCTCAATTTGTATGAGATTTAAAATCGATTCCTGTTGACAATCGAAGCTTCTTTCTTCTGTTAAGAATTTTTTTTAAAATGCTAGGCAATTTTCTCTTAGCTGGAGGCGAAATGACGACAAAATTCATTGTCTGGATCGCCTGGCTGTTGCTTTGATTACTTTCCTTTTTGAGAATTTTATACTTATGTCATCCTCTTAAAAATCGTATTTTTATGATCTGCTTTTATTTACCAGAACACGATACGTTTCCAATTTTACGCGCATATTCCGCGAAGTTCTAATACTATCCTTGACAATAGAGTTGTAGGTATAAAGTTTCTAGCTTTTGTGTCATTTTATAAATTTTTGTATAGGATAATGATTTAAGAATTTATACATTTTTTTGTATGTATGTATATATTCTTTAAACCCAGAAAGCCCTCTTCCATCCGTTGCCCTGCAAATTTGAATAACATTTGATAAAACAAGTGTTGCTATCTAAAGGGAATGATTTCGTGTACTTGAAAGGATATTGATAATAAACAAGTACATTTACAAGAAATTTGGATTAGCTTCGATTGAGAATAAGTTTAAATAAAGTTGTCTTTGATGATTCAAACATAATTGTAGACCATAAGTTGCAGATTCAATTTGGCGCATTCTCTCTTTTCTTTGAATCTAGGTTTTGTATTTCAATAAAAAACACTCGCGCTGTCTACACGTTCACCTCCGCCAGCGTTGACACTCTCTTTTTTTATCTTTGTGAAGGAATAGCGATGACTAAAGTTGCTTAGTGTTTCGAAGGCGAATGGGAATCAACTAATGATGGCAACACAAAGCTGTAAGAAGTTTTGAGCCATTTTCTTTGTTGTTTTTCTCAATTTGCATGAGATTTAAAATCGATTCCTGTTGACAAATGAAGTTTCTTTCTTGTGTTAAGAATTTTTTTAAAATGCTAGGCAATTTTCTCTTAACTGGAGGCGAAATGATGACTAAATTCATTGTCTGTCAATCCACCGAGGGATTGCATAGTGATGCTAATCTAGTATACCCAACACGCTCTGATCGCCTGGCTGTTGCTTTGATTGCTTTCCTTTTTGAGAATTTTATACTTATGTCATCCTCTTGAAATCGTATTTTATGATCTGCTTTTATTTGCCAGAACAAGAGACATTTCTAATTTTGCGCACATATTCAGCGAAGCTCTAAATCTATCCTTCACAATAGAACTGTAGGTATAATGTTTAGGAAGTCGTGGAGATCTTGCTCTTGTGTTATTTTATATATTTTTGTATAGGATAATTATTTAAGATGTATATATTTCTATGTATGTGTATGTATATATTCTTTAAACCCAGCAAGGTCTCTTTAATCCGTTAGCATGCAAAAAAGAATAACGTTTTAAAAAACAAGTGTTGCTTTCTAAGCGGATTGATTTTGTGTACTTGAAAGGATATGATAATAAACAAGTACATTTACAACAAATTTGTATTAGCTTCGATTGAGAATAAGTTTAAATAAAGTTGTCTTGGATGATGCAAACATAATTAATTGTAGACCATTAGATGCAGATTCAATTTGGCACATTCTCTCTTTTCTCTGATTCTAGGTTTTGTACTTCAATAAAAAACAGTCGCGCCGTCTACACATTCACATCCGCCAACGCCAACACTCTCTCTTTTTTTTTTTTCTTTGTGAAGGATTGGCAATGACGAAAGTTGCTGTGTTATGGAGACGGATGGGAATTCGCTGATGATGGCAAACACAAACCTCTAAGAAGTTCTGAGCCATTTTTTTATCAATTTCTTTCTTTTGTGCAATTTTCTCATAATTAGAGGCTAAATGAGGACTAAATTCATTATCTGTCAGTCCATTGATGCCTTGTATTGTGATGTTAATCAAGTAATCCTAAAAGGCTCTCATCGCCTTGCAGTTGGTTTGATTGCTTACATCTATGCGAAATTTCTTCATGTTTCAATTTTTGTATCTAATTGTAATTTATGTCAAGCCTTTTTTTAATCGGTTGGTTTGCAAAAATGTATAATGCTTAATAAAACAGGTGTTGCGATCTAATGGGAATGATTTGATGTACTTGAAAGGATATGGTGAGAATTGAGCGCATTTATAGCTAATTTGGGGTAGTTTCAATTGAGAATATGTTTAGAGAAAGATGTGCTCTAGAGGTTATTGAAATATAAATGTTGTCCATAAGATGTAGCTTCGATGTGGTGCATGCATGCTTTGCGCGGAATCTATATTTTTTCTTAATAAATACCCCTCACCCAGTCTGCGGGTTCACATCTACCAGCGCAGACCCTCTTGTTCTTTCTATATTTGAATTAATGGCAATGACTAAAGCTGCTTCTTGTTTTGGAAGTGGATGATAATTCGCTAATGATGGAAACACAAAGTTCTAAGAAGTTATGAGCCTTTTGCTTTTCGGGTTTTATCAATTTATATGAGATTTAAAACTGGCTTTTGTAGACAATCGAAATTTCTTTCTTTTGTTAAGAATTTTATAAAATGTTTTGTGGTTTTCTCTTATCCTGAAGTGTAATGATGACTAAATTCATTGTCTGTCAATCCACTGATGAATTGCATTGATATGTTAATCAAGTAATCCCAACATGCTCTGATTGATAAGTGCCTGAAATTCAATTCTGCTTATGCTTATCATATTGTTTAAGGAATATATACATAAATATATATAGAACTGTATAGCCAAGAGATCATATTTAATTCTGACAATCGAAGTTTCATTCTACTGTTAAGGTTTTTTTAAATGCTTGGCAAATTTTTCTTAACTGGAGGCGAAATGACGACTAAATTCATTGTCTGTCAATCCACTGAGGGATTGCATCGTGATGTTAATCATGTAAACCCAACACGCTCTGATCGCCTGGCAGTTGCTTTGATTTCTTTTCTTTTTGAGAATTTTATACTTATGTCATCCTCTTAAAACTCGTATTTTCATGATCTACTTTTATGGTTCAGAATAAGAGACATTTCAAATTTTGCGCACATATTCAGCGAAGCTCTAAAACTATCCTTGACAATAGAACTGATGGCATAATGTTTAGGAAGTCTTGGAGATTTTGCTTTTGTGTTATTTAATAAATTTTTGTATAGGATAATGATTTAAGAATGTATACGTTTCTTTGTATGTATGTATATATTCTTTAAACCCAACAAGCCCTCTTTAATCTGTTGGCTTGCAGAAAAGAATAATGTTTTATAAAACCAGCGTTGCTTTCTAAGGGGAATGATTTCGTGTACTTGAAAGGATATGATAATAAACAAGTGCATTTACAACAAATTTGGATTAACTTCGATTGAGAATAAGTTTAAATAAAGCTGTCTTAGATGATTCAAACATAATTAATTGTAGACCATTTGATGCAGATTCAATTTGGCACGTTCTCTCTTTTCTCTGATTCTAGGTTTTGTATTTCAATAAAAAACAGTCGCACCGTCTACACGTTCACATCCTCCAACGCCAACACTCTCTGCTTTTTTATCTTTGTGAAGGATTGGCAATGACGAAAGTTGCTGTGTTATGGAGGCGGATGGGAATTCGCTGATGATGGCAAACACAAACCTCTAAGAAGTTTTGAGCCATTTTTTTATTCATTTCTTTCTTTTGTGCAATTTTCTCATAATTAGATGCTAAATGAGGACTAAATTCATTATCTGTCAATCCACTGATGCTTTGTATTGTGATGTTAATCAAGTAATCCTAAAAGGCTCTCATCGCCTTGCAGTTGGTTTGATTGCTACATTTATGCAAAATTTCTTCATTTTTCAATTTTTGTATCTTATTATAATTTATGAGAAGCCTTTTTTTAATATGTTGGTTTGCAAAAATGTATAATGCTTAACAAAACAGGTGTTGCGATCTAATGGGAATGATTTGATGTACTTGAAAGGATATGGTGAAAAATGAGCGCATTTATAGAGAATTTAGAGTAGTTTCGATTGAGAATATGTTTAGTGAAAGATGTCCTCTAGAGGTTTTTGAAATATAAATGTTGTCCATAAGATGTTGCTTCGATGTGGTGCATGCATGCTTTGCACTGAATCTATAGTTTTTTTTTAATAAATGCCCCTCACCCTGCCTGCGGGTTCACATCTTCAGTGCAGACACTCTTTTTCTTTCTATATTTGAATTCATGGCAATGACTAAAGCTGCTTCGTGTTTTGGAAGTGGATGAGAATTCGCTAATGATGGAAACACAAAGCTCTAAGAAATTATGAGCCTTTTTCTTTTCGGGTTCTCTCAATTATATGAGATTTAAAATTGGCTTTTGTGGACAATCGAAATTTATTTCTTTTGTTAAGAATTTTTATAAAATGTTGTGTGGTTTTCTCTTATCCTGAAGTGTAATGATGACTAAATTCATTGTCTGTCAATCCACATATGAATTGCATTGAGATGTTAATGAAGTAATCTCAACATTCTCTGATTGGTAAGTGCCTGAAATTCAATTCTGCTTATGCTTATCATATTGTTTAAGGAATATATACATAAATATATATAGAACTGTATAGCCAAGAGATCATATTTTACTCTGACAATCGAAGTTTCTTTCTACTGTTAAGGTTTTTTTAAATGCTTGGCAATTTTTTCTTAATTGGAGGTGAAATGACGACTAAATTCATTGTCTATCAATCCACTGAGGGATTGCATCGTGATGTTAATCATGTAAACCCAACACGCTCTGATCGCTTGGCAGTTGCTTTGATTGCTTTCCTTTTTGAGGATTTTATATTTATGTCATCCTCTTAAAAATCGTATTTTTATGATCTGCTTTTATTTACCAGAACACGAGACGTTTCAAATTTTACGCACATATTCAGCGAAGTTCTAAAACTATCCTTGACAATTGAGCTGTAGGTATAAAGTTTAGGAAGTCTTGGAGATTTAGCTTTTGTGTTATTTTATTAATATTTGTATAGGATAATGATTTTAGAATTTATACATTTCTTTGTATGTATGTATATATTCTTTATACCCAGCAAGCCCTCTTTAATCTGCTGGCTTGCAAAAAAGAATAATGTTTTATAATACAAGCGTTGCTTTCTAAGGGGAATGATTTCGTATACTTGAAAGGATATGATAATAAACAAGTACATTTACAACAAATTTGGATTAGCTTGGATTGAGAATAAGTTTAAATAAAGCTGTCTTAGATGATTCAAACATAATTAATTGTAGACCATTAGATGCAGATTCAATTTGGCACATTCTCTCTTCTCTCTAATTCTCGGTTTTGTATTTCAATAAAAAACAGTTGCACCGTCTACACGTTCACATCCGCCAACGCCAACACTCTCCCTTTTTTTTATCTTTGTGAAGGATTGGCAATGATGAAAGTTGCTGTGTTATGGAGGCGGATGGGAATTCGCTGATGATGGCAAACACAAACCTCTAAGAAGTTCTGAGCCATTTTTTTATCCATTTCTTTCTTTTGTGCAATTTTCTCATAATTAGATGCTAAATGAGGACTAAATTCATTATCTGTCAGTCCACTGATGCCTTGTATTGTGATGTTAATCAAGTAATCCTAAAAGGCTCTCATCGCCTTGCAGTTTGTTTGATTGCTACATTTATGCGAAATTTCTTCATTTTTCAATTTTTGTATCTAATTGTAATTTATGACAAGCCTTTTTTTAATATATTGGTTTTGCAAAAATATATAATGCTTAACAAAACAGGTGTTGCGATCTAATGGGAATGATTTGATGTACTTGAAAGGATATGGTGAGAAATGAGCGCATTTATAGCGAATTTGGAGTAGTTTTGATTGAGAATATGTTTAGTGAAAGATATCCTCTAGAGGTTATTGAAATATAAATGTTGTCCATAAGAGGTTGCTTCGATGTGGTGCATGCATGCTTTGCGCTGAATCTAGAGTTTTATTTTAATAAATACCCCTCACCCTGCCTACGGGTTCACATCTACCACCGCAGACACTCTTTTTCTTTCTATATTTGAATTCATGGCAATAACTAAAGCTTCTTCGTGTTTTGGAAGTGGATGAGAATTCGCTAATGATGGAAATACAAAGCTCTAAGAAGTTATGAGCCTTTTTCTTTTAGGGTTT
Source organism: Gastrodia elata (assembly GCA_016760335.1). Classification (NCBI taxonomy): domain Eukaryota; kingdom Viridiplantae; phylum Streptophyta; class Magnoliopsida; order Asparagales; family Orchidaceae; genus Gastrodia; species Gastrodia elata. The sequence goes on along the minus strand of CM028671.1, from coordinate 68,183,459 downwards.
TCTCAATTTATATGAGATTTAAAATTGGCTTTTGTGGACAATCGAAATTTCTTTCTTTTGTTAAGAATTTTTATAAAATGTTGTGTGGTTTTTTCTTATCCTGAAGTGTAATGATGACTAAATTCATTGTCTGTCAATCCACAGATGAATTGCATTGATATGTTAATGAAGTAATCCCAACATGCTCTGATTGATAAGTGCCTGAAATTCAATTCTGCTTATGCTTATCATATTGTTTAAGGAATATATACATAAATATATATAGAACTGTAGAGCCAAGAGATCGTATTTAACTCTGACAATCAAAGTTTCTTTCTACTATTAAGGTTTTTTTTAAATGCTTGGCAATTTTTTCTTAACTGGAGGCGAAATGACGACTAGATTCATTGTCTGTCAATCCACTGAGGGATTGCATCATGATGTTAATCATGTAAGCCCAACACGCGCTGATCGCCTGGAAGTTGCTTTCCTTTTTGAGAGTTTTATACTTATGTCATCCTCTTAAAAATCGTATTTTCATGATCTACTTTTATGGTTCATAACAAGAGACATTTCAAATTTTGCGCACATATTCGGTGAAGCTCTAAAACTATCCCTGACAATAGAACTGTTGGCATAATGTTTAGCAAGTCTTGGAGATTTTGCTTTTGTGTTATTTAATAAATTTTTGTATAGGATAATGATTTAAGAATGTATACATTTCTTTGTATGTATGTATATATTCTTTAAACCCAGCAAGCCCTCTTTAATCTGTTGGCTTGCAAAAAAGAATAATGTTTTATAAAACAAGCGTAGCTTTCTAAGGGGAATGATTTCGTGTACTTGAAAGGATATGATAATAAACAAGTACATTTACAACAAATTTGGATTAACTTCGATTGAGAATAAGTTTAAATAAAGCTGTCTTATATGATTCAAACTTAATTAATTGTAGACCATTAGATGCAGATTCAATTTGGCACATTCTCTCTTTTCTCTGATTCTAGGTTTTGTATTTCAATAAAAACAGTCGCGACGTCTACACGTTCACATCCGCCAACGCCAACACTCTCTCTTTTTTTATCTTTGTGAAGGATTGGCAAGGACGAAAGTTGTTGTGTTATGGAGGCGGATGGGAATTCGCTGATGATGGCAACCAGAAACCTCTAATAAGTTCCGAGCCATTTTTTTATCCTTTTCTTTCTTTTGTGCAATTTTCTCATAATTAGAGGCTAAATGAGGACTAAATTTATTATTTGTCAGTCCAGTGATGCCTTGTATTGTGATGTTAATCAAGTAATCCTAAAAGGCTCTCATCGCCTTGCAGTTGGTTTAATTGCTTACATTTATGCGAAATTTCTTCATTTGTTAATTTTTGTATCCAATTGTAAATTATGACAAGCCTTTTTTTAATCTGTTGGTTTGCAAAAATGTATAATGCTTAATAAAACAGGTGTTGCGATCTAATGGGAATGATTTGATGTACTTGAAAGGATATGGTGAGAAATGAGCGCATTTATTGCAAATTTGGAGTAGTTTCGATTGAGAGTATGTTAGTGAAAGTTGTCCTCTAGAGGTTATTGAAATATAAATGTTGTCCATAAGATGTTGCTTCGATGTGGTGCATGCATGCTTTGCGCTCAATCTAGGGTTTTTTTTTAATAAATACCCCTCACCCTGCCTGCGGGTTCACATCTACCAGCGCAGACACTCTTTTTGTTTCTATATTTGAATTAATGGCATGACTAAAGCTGCTTCGTGTTTTGGAAGTGGATGAGAATTTGCTAATGATGGAAACACAAAGCTCTAAGAAGCTATGAGCCTTTTTCTTTTCGGGTTTTCTCAATTTATATGAGATTTAAAACTGGCTTTTGTGGACAATCAAAATTTCTTTCTTTTGTTAAGAATTTTTATAAAATGTTTTGTGGTTTTCTCTTATCCTGAGGTGTAATGATGACTAAATTCATTGTCTGTCAATCCACAGATGAATTGCATTGAGATGTTAATCAAATAATCCCAACATGCTCTTATTGATAAGTGCCTGAAATTCAATTCTGCTTATGCTTATCATATTGTTTAAGGAATATAAATCAAGTAATCCCAACATGCTCTTATTGATAAGTGCCTGAAATTCAATTCTGCTTATGCTTATCATATTGTTTAAGGAATATATACATAAATATATATAGAACTGTATAGGCAAGAGATCGTATTTAACTCTGACAATTGAAGTTTGTTTCTACTGTTAAGATTTTTTTTAAATGCTTAGCAATTTTTTTTTAACTGGAGGTGAAATGATGATTAAATTCATTGTCTGTCAATCCACTGAGGGATTGCATCGTGATGTTAATCGTGTAAACCCAACACGCTCTGATTGCCTGGCAGTTGCTTTGATTGCTTTCATTTTTGAGAATTTTATATTTGTCATCCTCTTAAAAATCGTATTTTTATGATCTGCTTTTATTTACCAGAACACGAGACGTTTCAAATTTTACGCACATATTCAGCGAAGTTCTAAAACTATCCTTGACAATAGAGCTGTAGGTATAAAGTTTAGGAAGTCTTGGAGATCTAGCTTTTGTGTTATTTTATAAATTTTTGTATAGGATAATGGTTTTAGAATTTATACATTTCTTTGTATGTATGTATATATTCTTTAAACCCAACAAGCCCTCTTTCATTCGTTGCCATGCAAAAATGAATAACGTTTGATAAAACAAGTGTTGCTATCTAAGGGGAATGATTTCGTGTACTTGAAAGGATATGATAATAAACAAGTACATTTACAATAAATTTGGATTAGCTTCGATTGAGAATAAGTTTAAATAAAGTTGTTTTCGATGATTCAAACATAATTGTAGACCATAAGATGCGTATTCAATTCAATTTGGCGCATTCTCTCTTTTCTTTGAATCTAGGTTTTGTATTTCAATAAAAAACACTTGCGTTGTCTACAAGTTCTTTTGTGCAATTTTCGCTGATGATGGCAACACATACCTCTAAGAAGTTCTGAGCTATTTTCTTAGCCGTTTTCTTCTTTTGTGCAATTTTCTCATAATTGGAAGCTAAATGAGGGCTAAATTCATTATTTGTCAGTTCATTGATGCCTTGTATTGTGATGTTAATCAAACAATCCTAAAAGGCTTTGATCACCGTGCAGTTGGTTTGATTGCTTACATTTATGTAAAATTTCATCATTTTTCAATTTTTGTATCTAATTGTAATTTATGACAATTCTTTTTTTAATCTGTTGGTTTGCAAAAAAGAATAATGTTTAATAAAACAAGTGTTGTGATGTAAGGGGAATGATTTGGTGTAGTTGAAAGGATATGGTGAGATATGAGTGCATTTATAGAAAATTTGGAGTAGCTTTGATTGTGAATAAGTTTAGAGAAAGAATTCATGTGGATGATATTCAATTATAAATGTAGGCCATGATATGTAGCTTCGATGTGGTGCATGCATGCTTTGCGCTGAATCTAGAGCTTCTTCTTAATAAATACCCCTCACTCTGTCAGCTGGTTCACATTTACCAGCGCAGACACTCTTTTTCTTTCTATATTTGAATTAATGGCAATGACTAAAGCTGCTTCTCATTTTGGAAGCGGTGAGAATTCGCTAATGATGGAAACACAATGCTCTAAGAAGTTATGAGCCTTTTCTTTTCGGGTTTTTTCAATTTATATGAGATTTAAAACTGATTTCTGTGGACAATCGAAATTTCTTTCTTTTGTTAGGAAATTTTATAAAATATTGTGCAATTTTCTCTTATCCGGAGGCATAATGATGACTAAATTCATTGTCTGTCAATCCACAGATGAATTACATTGAGATGTTAATCAAGTAATCCCAACATGCTCTGATTGATCAGTGCCTGCAATTCAACTCTGCTAATGCTTATCTGATTGCTTAAAGATTATATACATAAATATAAATAGAAATGTATAGACAAGAGATTGTTGAAATTTTGCACACATTATCTGCAAAGCTCTAAAACAATCATTTCTGATAGTGAATTGTGAATTATTAGATATTTGTAAATCAAAATTTTATTGAAGATTGCACAGGACTGGGTCATAACATCTTTGTTTTCCTAGTTTCAGTCATTTGTATTTATATTGCTATTTATATGTATGTATATATTTTTAAAATGTACTAGGCCTCTTTTATACTGTAGGCATGCAAAAAATAAAATGTTTAATAAAACAGGAGTTGATATCCAAAGGGCAATAATTCGGTTTACCTGAAAGAATTTGATGAGAATGTAGACCATAAGATGTAGCTTTGATTTCGTGCATACTTGCTTTCTGCTGAATCTTTGGTTTCTTCTCAATAAGTACCCCTCACCTCGTCTACACGTTCACATCCCCCAATGCCGCAGTTCCCATGAACAAAATCTCTCTTTTTTCTCTTGAGAATCTTATTGCCATTTTCGCAAATATTTTGGCCCATGGACACTGCTGTAGTTAGCATGAAAAGGACTTTCCCATTCATTTTTCGCACCTAGAGAATCCTATTGCTGTTTTCGTTAATCGTGTTATTTGAAGAATCCTATCACATTTTCTTTGCATATCTCTCCATCGCTTAATTTGTCATCATTTATTTCGTTTGTTTTCATGTTTTTAGTGCTGAAGATTATCATCCCATCGCATTTTTTTCTTACTGGTTATGAATTTCTTCAGCTCACATGACTTATTTCTGTTTATTTTGTTTTTTATGTATCAGAAACCAATTTTTTTTTTTGGTTTGTCTAACAAAAAGTCGCAGGAGAAAGCAGAATGGAACTGTTATAAATATTCAAATGCTCAAAGAGTCATGTAATCTCAATTGGGTGCATCACACTGGTTACAATTGTATGTGCCTTAAAGAGTAAGTGAGTTGTATTTATTTAATGATAAAAATGCGATTGATGTATAAATATGTGTAAGTGCGCTATATTTTTTTCTCTGAATCTAGGGCATCTTTTCAATAAATACCAGCGCCTACACTCTCTCCCTTTGTTCTCTATGTGAATGAATGGCAATGAAGAAATATTCTTAGTGTTCTGGAGGCGGATGGGAATTCGCTGATGATGGCAACCCAAACCTCTAAAAAGTTTTGAGCCTTTTCCTTGGCTGTTTCTCTCAAATTGTTTGAGATTTAAACCGATTTCTTTTGACAATCCCCATTTCTTTCTTTTGTTAGGAATTTTTTTAAAGTGTTGTGTAATTTTCTCATAACTAAAGGCGAAATGATGACTAAATTCACTATATGACAATCCACTGATGGATTGCATCATGATGTTAATTAAGTAATCCTAACACACTCTTATCATCTGGCTGTTGCTTTGATTGCTTACATTCCTGCGAATTTTATACATATGCCATCCTCTTTAATATCGTAATTTTATGATCTGCTTTCATTTGCTGGGCTAAGTGAACTTTGAAAATTTAAGCTCATATTTAGTGAAGCTCTAAAACAATCCTTAACATAATGTTGAGGAAATCTTAGAATTCAAGCTTGTTATTTTATCAATTTATGTATCTAATAGTGATTTGTGAGTATTGCTTCACATAAAATGTTGCATGTTTTTGCAAATCTATTTTTTCATGATCACAATTTTGTTTACAAATATTCAATCTTTTGTATATACATTTCTATATATATGTATGTGCATATTCTTTTAATGTAACAAGCCCCCTTTAATGTGTTGGCATGCAAAAAAGAATAATGTTTAATAAAACAAGTGCCACTATCTAAGGGGAATGATTTGGTGCACTTAAATGGATATAGTGAGATACAAGCACATTTACAACAAAATTGGAGTAGTTTCGATTGAGAATAAGTTTAGAGAAAGGCGTCTTAGATGATTCAAAATAAATGTAGACCATAAGAAGTAGCTTCGATTAGGTGAATTCTCGCTATGCGCTGAATCTAAAGTTTCTTCTCAATAAATAACCCTCACCCTGTCTACACGGTCACATACACCAGCACCGACACTCTTCTTTCTTTTTCTATGTGAATGAATGGCAATGATACAAGCTGCTTCTTATTTTGGAGCTGGATAAGAATTCACTGATGATGGCAAACACAAACCTTTAAGAAGTTATGAGCCTTTTCTAAGCTTTTGTTGCCACCACTGGCTCTATTAACACAAGCTAATTTATTTTTCTTAAAATTTAGGGGGCACATGCCCCCGTGGGCTACCTAGCTCTGCCCATGGGCAAGTTTTAAAAGATAAACATGTTAAAAAAGAATGAATTTATTGATGAAGAATATTGTAGCACAATACCAATGCTTCTTACTATAGGTATGGAATAATTTATGGCAGCAATTTCCAATTAATTCTTCTTTTTTAGATACGAGCTAATATATTTATGTAACAATTTTAAATCTTCTTAGGAACTTTAAAGGGCTTTAATATTATTGTCATCAAGTTCTTTCCTTATCTATTTAAGGCAACCCTATCAATTAATTAAACAAGATTTACTGCATTAAAGTTGACCTTCACATTATTTTTTGAATTTTTGTCGGGCTTTCTACATTTTTTTTCCACGAACTTCTAACATTTGTGTTTGCCCTCCAAAATATTATAGATTTTTGTTAGTCAACTTTACTGATCAAATGTCATGGGTAAATGAATATCAAAAGTGGACTTGTGGCAAGAACCCTTCAAACTTTAACTATCGTCTTAATATGTACCGCATTGTCGACGGTCTGCATAAAACTTTATTGAATCTTCTTCATCAAAAAAGATACGGAATGAAACCATTAGAAATGTTTTTTTGTATTTGGATTTAAGGAGGGACTTCTATTTGATCATGCACAGTGGAAATATAGGGTTCATTTAGGGTTCATGTTTAAGGCTTGGTGTTGTTGTATTGTGGAGTATATGGTTCTATTAAAAGTGGATTGTCACTTTTGTCCTTTTATGTATAGCATGCTTATTGTTTGTCTTCATAAATGATGCCCAATCTTTTTTGGATAAAATGAGATGTATGTTTTCAATTTATTATCTATCATAAGTATACCTGGGCATGAGCTTGAGGATATGCCCAACTTAATATACTATAAGGCATGGATAGTTATTTTACTTGTAATTAATAATTAATCCAAGTACGTTTGTACCAATCATTTTCTTATATCAGTTTACTTATTTGTATCCAAACTTGTCCCATTTCAATTTGATATCTTGAGTTTAAGAATTCATACTAATTTCTAAAATCCTTATAAAATCAACTCTAAATGACATAACATGTGATTAAAGCTTAAAATCATGGAACCTAGAGTGAAAACAAAATTGGAGTGAAAGTGGCGAAGTACAAAAGCTTGAAAGTGGTTGATGATGAGGGACTTGATTTACCCTCTCAACTACTACCTTGGTTTGCCAATCTTTCACTTGCTTGAGTCAAGTTTATCGAAACCCTTGAAATCTTTCCTTTTATTCCAAAACTCAAACCTGGATAGATCATATAAAATTTGGTTTTTCAATTTCTAGTCAATAGTTGTTGGAGATTTTTATTTTTAGCACGATATAGCCAAGTTGGATGAAATAGAGGAATGCTAAGATTTTCACAATTCAAAATTTTCATTCAAACTTGGTAAAATTTATAGGACAATTGTAAGGATAGCAATGTTATATGATTTAAAGTGTTGGCATGCTAAAAGAATAATGTTTAATAAAACAAGTGTTGCTATCTAAGGGGAATGATGGTGTACTTAAAAGGATATGATGAGAAACGAGTACATTTACATCAAATTTGGAGTAGTTTCGACTAAGAATAATTTTAGAGAGAGTAGTCTTGAATGATTTAAAACATAAATGTATGCTAAGACTTTTATTAGAAAATTTGAGTTAAAAAACAGCAAGTGAAACACAAAAGAACATGATGAGAAATTATTCTAAGTGATCTCGCATACTTGGAGCAGTGGAAGGGTTGTTATTTGATCGAAATTTGTGGAGACAAAGGATTCAAGCAGCTGATTTTACTTAGGTTGGTGGTGTGGTGTTGTTGCAATGACAGGATACTTAAATAGACTCAAATTATTTTCTACGCAACTTAAATTTTTGGAAGCTCTTTTTGAGGTAGCAATTGCAATTTGATGCATTTTATCGTTGTTTGATTTTTGATTAGGTATGGTTGTTTATGTGGTACTGTATTTGATTTCCAGAATGCACAGCATCATTCATCTGCCATCTATTCTAGCAAGAAGACTACAAGTGAACAAACCCTCCTGGAAGTTGGATAGTTTAGTGGTAAATTGCTATCTCTGTTGATGTTAATTCTATAAGTTTATTTTGTTGAACCAGCACGTTGCTACATGTATATACATATATATATATATATATATATATATATATATATATAATGTAGGATGTTACCGTTTTAGTTAGATAACTCATTTTCTTTCACACATCCCTCTTACCATTTATCCACCATCCATTTGGATGGGTGGATGAAACCTGAAGTTTAGGAGACAATAACTTTCTTGCATTTTTAAACTCTTCTTAGATTCAAAGTGCTACAGGCATCATTTGAAATATTTTTATGAAATCAAGTTAAGAATGTTATAGGTAAAGCTATCATAAGTTGGTCCAGATATGAATATTTAGAAAACTTGTGATGCCACTTTTTTAATTTGATAAACTTGCAATTAAAAAATTGCTTGTTAGCTTCAGATTCAGTTGTTAGAATCAATTTCTCATTTTTACCATTTAACACTGATTATCTTAATTTTTAAGCAAAAGATTGCGCCAAATCAAATATCTAATCATATGGAAATATACATTAGAGTAACTGTTTAGCATCGTTAACTTCTTGAACTTGGCAGTTTTGGATGGATCCTCACTCTGAGGCAACTGCCATAGCAAATACACGTTTGGTAGGAAGACTACTTGCCAGTTGTTTTTTCTACTTTTTTTCATAACTATCTTTTGAAATGATGAAGTGCGGAATCATTCAACGTGGTTATCCTTTTTTATTCATTTTGTTTGCGCAAAAACAGCAAGTTTTATGACATTTACTTGTAATTTTGTTTATGCACTATACCTATATTCGATGACCTTGCTATGTTCGCTGTTGTTACAGCTAGTCAATTGCTAAGCTACAATATTGTTGCATAATAGTCTTTTGCTTTGGGTTTACTGTTCAATGTAATTGTCAAATTTCTCTGAGATTAAAGAATGTCTGCTCCTCTTGGCTTGAATTTCATGTCACAAATTGTAAAATTTCCATAATTTGGATTGAAGAATATTAGTACTTGTATCAAAATCATTTTAAAAGTTTTGAAACTTGAGTAGAAGTTGCTTTGCAATGCTTTCTGGTCAATTTGGTAGTTTTTTTTTTCTGGGAAGTTTAATACTGTAAAGTGTCTTTGAAGTATTTCACTAGACTACAGATAGGCATCACTGAATTGCTTATGGTCGTCTTTAATGCTTACGTTTATGATTTCACTTCAAATTGTCTGCATGAAGTGAATGATGTTTTTGTGATTTGTGGTTGTAGAATAAAAGTTGTAGTGGCTTTACTGCAAAAAATTTGCAAATATTATTCTTTGTGTATTTTGTTTGATGGAGAGCTTTCATTCTTTTGCATCTTAATATTCATCCTCACGGCTGTCTTCATTTTATATACAACAATATGTGCATCAGGTATGTTGTACTAGGGACCAGAAACCCAGATTTTCTCACATGGAAAACACGAAAGAGGATCGGCATAATGTTCAAATCACAAAAGCTTATAAATTCTGCAAGTTACATTTGGTTACTCTTACAACTTATTTCTTCAAAGAATCTTTATATGCATTATATTATATTCACTATTCCCTCAAACATATCCAATAGAATTTATTCCACTTGTCCTTCATTTCACATATCAAGTCGCTCTACTACAACTGCCAGTATTTTCTTTACATTTGATCCCGCATTACTATGCTAGTTCCAAAAGCTTGTACAGCCACGCCAATTGTATATAAATTACATCAATTACCATATAATTCATAACCTTTTTTTGGTACAGCTATGGCCTGTTTCAGCACCATGAGCTTGTTGTGCCCCTTCATGAGGTTGTGCGCTGGTCATCAAGGGCTTATAATCTACTGGCGGGGGCTGCCGGGGACTGTCGAAGGCTGGAAGCCACTGAGTACTGGTGAGGCTAGGTTTGATGACAATTTCAATATTTGCTTTCTTATTGCAATTTTATGCCTTTTGAGTGTAATCAATGGAAGCTCGATTCTGGCATGGTTTACACAGTTCTTGACATTTCGGGAATGTTTGGCCCCAAATTTTTTTTTTCCTATTACATTATATTACATAAATTTTTATTTTATCAAGATTGATTTTACTTTGCACTCAAAATTCATCATGACAAATGATCTCTTAATGGATATATTACTCATAAAATTGAGAAAATATGCGTTGGGTATATTTTTGAATGTTGTGAAATCTTATTCATAAAATTAGCATAAAGCAAATCCTGAAAATACTTGAAAATATAACTGTAGATACAAAAATTGAGACATTTGTACCATATCTAAGTACATTTACAGCAGCACCGATACTCTGACACTCTGTCACTCTTTCTTTCTACATTTACAACAAATTTGGAGTAGTTTCGATTGATAATTAGTTTAGAGAAATGTGCCTTGGATGATTCAAACATATATTTAGACCATAAGTTGTAGCTTCGATTTGGTGCGTGCTCGCTTTGAGCTGAATATAAAGTTTCTTCTCAATAAATAACTCACATCCTGTCTACACCGTCATATCCACCAGCACAGGCACTCTTTCTTTCTTTTTCTATGTGAATGAATGGCAATGAAAAATGCTGCTTCATCTTTTGGAGGTGGATAAGAGTTCACTGATAATGGCATACACATACCTCAGAAGTTATGAATGTTTTCTAAGCCATTTTTCTCAATTTGTTGAAGATTTAAATTTATTTATTTTGAAAATGGACATTTCTTTCTTCTTTTAGGAATTTTAAAAAAATGTTATGCAATTTTCCCATAACTGGAGGTGAAATAATGAATATATTCATTGTCTATCAATTGACTGATGGATTGCATAGTGAGGTTGATCAAGTAATCCCAACACGCCTGATCGCCTAGCAGTTACTTTGATTGCATACATTTTAGCCAAGTTTATGCTTATGCCATCCTCTTTAAAAGCATATTTTTATGATCTGCTTTTATTTATCGGGCCAAGAGACCTGATAAAGTTGTCTTAGATGATTCAAACAATGTTTGTCAATCACTAATGGATTGTTTCGTGAGCTAATCAAGTTATATCCCAACACCCTCTGATCATATTGCAGTTTGATTGCATGCATTCTTGCGAATTTTATACTTAAGTGTAGATCATACGATGTAACTTCAATTATGTGCATGCTCACCTTGCGCTAATTCTAAGGTTTTTTCTCAATAAATACCCATCACCCTGTCTGCACCGGTACATCCATCTGCACCGAAACTCTCTTTCTATCTCTATGTGACAAATTGAAATGACAAAAGTTGATTTGAGTTCCAAAGGTTGATGAGAATTCACTGATGATTGCAACACAAATCTCTAAGAAGTTCTGAGCTTTTTTTTTTGCCATTTTTCTTAATTTGTATGAGATTTAAAATTGATTCCTGTAGACAATCGAACTTTCTTTCTTCTATTAATTTTTTTTTAAAATGCTGTGCAATTTTCTCGTAGCTGGAGGCGAAATGACAACTAAATTCATTGTCCCTCAATCCACTGAGGGATTGCATCATGATGTTAATCAAGTAAACCCAACACGCTCTGATCGCTTGGCAGTTTCTTTGGTTGCTTTCCTTTTTGAGAATTTTATACTTATGTCTTCCTCTTAAAAATTGTATTTTTATGATCTGCTTTTATTTGCCAAAACAAGAGACATCTCAAATTTTGCGTACATATTCAGCGAAGCTTTGGAGTAGCTTCGATTGAGAATAAGTTTAAAGAAAGTTGTCCTAGATTATTCAAACATAATTGTAGACCATAAGATGTAGTTTCAATTTGGTGCATGATCTCTTTTCTCTGAATCTAGGTTATGTATTTCAATAAATACCACTTGCCATGTCTACACAATCACATCCGCTAGCGCTGACACTCTTTCTTTCTTTCTCTTTGTGAAGGAATGGCAATGATGAAAGTTGCTGTGTTATGGAGGCGGACGGGAATTTGCTGAAGATGGCAACACAAACCTCTAAGAAGTTCTGCTCCATTTTCTTAGCCTTTTCTTTCTTTTGTGCAAATTTCTCATAACCGGAGGTGAAATGAGGGCTAAATTCATTATCTATCAATCCATTGATGCCTTGCATTGTGATGTTAATCAAATAATCCTAACACATTATAATTGCCTTGCAGTTGGTTTCATTGCTTACATTTATGTGAAATTTCTTCATTTTTCAATTTTTGTATCTAATTGTAATTTGTGATTATTATTTTACAAAAATGTTGCTTGTTCTTACTTATTATAAGTATTTTCCTTGTGAGTGCGTTGTCACTGTGTGTGCATAGTGAGTTTGCAAAAAAGAATAATGTTAATGCGTATATTCTTCAATTTGTCCAAGATTGTTCAATCTGTCCTAAACTCACTAAGTTCTGAGCCATGTTTATGTGCCTGTGTAGTGAGTTTTAAGAATATACACAAATATTTTGCAAAGAGGGAAGACAAATTGAAGAAAAATTAGGGTTAAAGATAATTTGATTGACATTTCGGGAATGTTTGGCCCCAAATTTTTTTTTTCCTATTACATTATATTACATAAATTTTTATTTTATCAAGATTGATTTTACTTTGCACTCAAAATTCATCATGACAAATGATCTCTTAATGGATATATTACTCATAAAATTGAGAAAATATGCGTTGGGTATATTTTTGAATGTTGTGAAATCTTATTCATAAAATTAGCATAAAGCAAATCCTGAAAATACTTGAAAATATAACTGTAGATACAAAAATTGAGACATTTGTACCATATCTAAGTACATTTACAGCAGCACCGATACTCTGACACTCTGTCACTCTTTCTTTCTACATTTACAACAAATTTGGAGTAGTTTCGATTGATAATTAGTTTAGAGAAATGTGCCTTGGATGATTCAAACATATATTTAGACCATAAGTTGTAGCTTCGATTTGGTGCGTGCTCGCTTTGAGCTGAATATAAAGTTTCTTCTCAATAAATAACTCACATCCTGTCTACACCGTCATATCCACCAGCACAGGCACTCTTTCTTTCTTTTTCTATGTGAATGAATGGCAATGAAAAATGCTGCTTCATCTTTTGGAGGTGGATAAGAGTTCACTGATAATGGCATACACATACCTCAGAAGTTATGAATGTTTTCTAAGCCATTTTTCTCAATTTGTTGAAGATTTAAATTTATTTATTTTGAAAATGGACATTTCTTTCTTCTTTTAGGAATTTTAAAAAAATGTTATGCAATTTTCCCATAACTGGAGGTGAAATAATGAATATATTCATTGTCTATCAATTGACTGATGGATTGCATAGTGAGGTTGATCAAGTAATCCCAACACGCCTGATCGCCTAGCAGTTACTTTGATTGCATACATTTTAGCCAAGTTTATGCTTATGCCATCCTCTTTAAAAGCATATTTTTATGATCTGCTTTTATTTATCGGGCCAAGAGACCTGATAAAGTTGTCTTAGATGATTCAAACAATGTTTGTCAATCACTAATGGATTGTTTCGTGAGCTAATCAAGTTATATCCCAACACCCTCTGATCATATTGCAGTTTGATTGCATGCATTCTTGCGAATTTTATACTTAAGTGTAGATCATACGATGTAACTTCAATTATGTGCATGCTCACCTTGCGCTAATTCTAAGGTTTTTTCTCAATAAATACCCATCACCCTGTCTGCACCGGTACATCCATCTGCACCGAAACTCTCTTTCTATCTCTATGTGACAAATTGAAATGACAAAAGTTGATTTGAGTTCCAAAGGTTGATGAGAATTCACTGATGATTGCAACACAAATCTCTAAGAAGTTCTGAGCTTTTTTTTTTGCCATTTTTCTTAATTTGTATGAGATTTAAAATTGATTCCTGTAGACAATCGAACTTTCTTTCTTCTATTAATTTTTTTTTAAAATGCTGTGCAATTTTCTCGTAGCTGGAGGCGAAATGACAACTAAATTCATTGTCCCTCAATCCACTGAGGGATTGCATCATGATGTTAATCAAGTAAACCCAACACGCTCTGATCGCTTGGCAGTTTCTTTGGTTGCTTTCCTTTTTGAGAATTTTATACTTATGTCTTCCTCTTAAAAATTGTATTTTTATGATCTGCTTTTATTTGCCAAAACAAGAGACATCTCAAATTTTGCGTACATATTCAGCGAAGCTTTGGAGTAGCTTCGATTGAGAATAAGTTTAAAGAAAGTTGTCCTAGATTATTCAAACATAATTGTAGACCATAAGATGTAGTTTCAATTTGGTGCATGATCTCTTTTCTCTGAATCTAGGTTATGTATTTCAATAAATACCACTTGCCATGTCTACACAATCACATCCGCTAGCGCTGACACTCTTTCTTTCTTTCTCTTTGTGAAGGAATGGCAATGATGAAAGTTGCTGTGTTATGGAGGCGGACGGGAATTTGCTGAAGATGGCAACACAAACCTCTAAGAAGTTCTGCTCCATTTTCTTAGCCTTTTCTTTCTTTTGTGCAAATTTCTCATAACCGGAGGTGAAATGAGGGCTAAATTCATTATCTATCAATCCATTGATGCCTTGCATTGTGATGTTAATCAAATAATCCTAACACATTATAATTGCCTTGCAGTTGGTTTCATTGCTTACATTTATGTGAAATTTCTTCATTTTTCAATTTTTGTATCTAATTGTAATTTGTGATTATTATTTTACAAAAATGTTGCTTGTTCTTACTTATTATAAGTATTTTCCTTGTGAGTGCGTTGTCACTGTGTGTGCATAGTGAGTTTGCAAAAAAGAATAATGTTAATGCGTATATTCTTCAATTTGTCCAAGATTGTTCAATCTGTCCTAAACTCACTAAGTTCTGAGCCATGTTTATGTGCCTGTGTAGTGAGTTTTAAGAATATACACAAATATTTTGCAAAGAGGGAAGACAAATTGAAGAAAAATTAGGGTTAAAGATAATTTGATTGCAATTGTTCTCTGAGTATGAGATTATTATAATGTAGAGACCAATTTGATCATCAATGAGAGTTCAAAATGTGCTCCGGTGGATTTCAGGACGGATCTGTAGAAGCCACCAGCAAGTCTGGCGCTTAGGCATGCCCAGGCGCCCAACGGACAATAAGTTTGGAGCCAAGGCACGCCTAGACGCTAAAAGATAGGAGGTTCGATGCTCAGGCTCGCCCATTGGCCCAACAAACAGAAAGTTTGATGCCAAGGTAGAAATTCTAACTTAGTAGCAACGCAGGCGCTCAGGTGCCTATGAAAATCCCAGCTCAGGTGTGACATGTCTAAGATTGTTTAGGGGCTCTTTAACGGTTGATTTGAGATTCCATATATATTATAACATGTTAGGTTAGGGTTTGAGTGTGTGCTATTTTCTATGATAGTTTTTGGAGGCTTGAAGGCTTTGAAATCCTAGAGTGAGAGTAGGGAGAAATCAAAGAGATTGATAAATTTTTGTAACTTTGTAATATGTATTTCTAGTTGATTTTCTTGTGATTGTTTGACTCTGTAATTTCTCATATTTTTGAATTTTCATATAATTTTATATTCATATATTGCATATTTATGAATGTTTCTGCTGTGATTATTCTTTGATTTTATATTAGAATATTTTTCAATTTTACTCTTGGTGGTCAAATCGCAATCTTTAGGATTTATTCCAAGTAGAAGATCTCCGATTGTTCCTAAGGTCTCCCAGGCATTAACCTTTTTTTTGTCAAACATTAATTAATGAAAAATTTAGAAATGTAGTTAGCAACACCAATAAGTATAAAATAATACTATTAACATTCACTTAGCATTGAGAACTCGAATGTTATTTTCTAATTTTTTTATTAAATTATTAAATGTAAAAAACTCATTGTCTTTATTGTAAATTAATAAGCACTTGAAGCCAAAATTTCATTATTATATAAAAATGTCACTTCACTATTTAAATTATTAAATACTTTCAATATATATAGATATAAGAAAAAACACATGCCATATAACTACATAATAATAATAGATGCATTAAGCCTTCCCTCTCATCCATCATTCATAACTTCATTAATTTCACCATGTTCTTTCCATCCAGCTTGTTGGAAAAGAGCTTTACCATGAAATCTTCAAAATCCAAGCTCTTATATTGAATATGATCATTCCTTACCATCTCTGACAAAGGGCTCACTGTATCTCCAATATTTAGGATGTGAAATGTTGCAATTGATAGCCTTTCTTTCTCTCCACTGACAACAGCTCTGTGCTCTATGCTCTTATACAAACCATTGCACAATATCTATACAAATAATGAAATAACATAAATAACTACCAACAATACATGTACATGCACTGTATGAAGTTCTTAAAGACAATTTAGATCTTTAACCAAACTTTATTATTGCTTAGTTAGAAGTTTCACCTTACCTCAATAATATCACCTATGTTTACAATAAAAGCTCCAGGAAATGGCTTTACGGTGAGCCATCCTCCATTTCTCTTGATTTGAAGCCCTTGAACTTCATTAATTTGGAGCAATAAAGTTAACCCCACAGCATCAGAGTGAGGTGAGAGTCCCAAAACTTTCTTTGGATTAACGCAAGGAGGGTAGTAATTTATCCTCATATATTGAAGCCCACCCTCAAAAATGTTTACAAACTTCTCTGACTGAAGTTTGAGATTTTTTGACATAATTCGAAGAAGTTGGCTTGCAATTCTATTTACCTGGCTCGAATAGTTGTTCATTGCTTCCCTGCAAATATATATATTTTGGATAAAAATAGTTAGTACCTAAATGAGGGAGGTTCTGTGGGCCATAATCCCTTAGTTCTTTTGTGCTCTGGTAGGGTAGTGAGAAAAAGCATATCCCCCCAGTCTAATTTTTGCTCTTCAGATTGAATAAAGGCATTGCCATAACCTTCAATCCCTCCAGTTAATTGGGCTACCTTCTCCTTCTCCTCTGATGGAAGACTAAAAAACTCTTTGATGCTATATTTTAACTCATTTACTATCTCCTCTGGTATGCCATGGTTTACTAGCTGTTTATATGTTCATGATAATCATTCATTTGTTTGAAAACAAAATTATAAATATTATACACTTTTTACTAAGATATTTCTTATACAACTTGGAAAAGTATATTAAATATATTTAGTAAATATTATACACTTTTGCATGCACCATGCTGACCTAAATGTTTCAAGCTTGCATCGCTTGAAGTTAATGTATGTGCTTCATATGTGTTATTGGCACACTATTAATTAATGCACTTCAATGGAATCAGATCTGTTGGGACTCAATGGTGAGTTAAGAAAGATTATTAGTCCCTCACTCGTCTGTTTGTTATATATTTGTGATATGCATGCATGCTTTTCATTTTGTTTGCTCTCAAAAACTAAACCACCAACCCTAAAAATAAAGTTACATTAAATTGATTTGGGTCCTTCAAGCTTAAGTGGCTCAATAAACTAAGTTAATTCTTTTTTACTCCAAAATGATGACACATTAAGAGTAGTTTTTTTGTAAGCTAGCTGTGCAATTAATTAAATAAAGTTTGTATTTAAATGATACTCAAATTTCATTGGATGGATTTTTTTGAGTACGTCAACAAGTCTAAATAGTATTTCTCAAAAAATAAATCTTTAAACAATTTGTATGTTTCATGAGGATTGTATCATCATTTATGAATGGTTTATAAGAAATATTTGATAGTAATAATTACAAGTATACAACTTTATAAAGTATAAATACAAAATCTCTTGCAACGTGCTCTTCTTTATGGACTTGAATATGCATTTAGAGATTTTTTGAGATATTTAATGTTTTCTATCTTCTTAATATACTAGATAATATAAGATAATAATATACTTTAATTTAATCTTATACCTAATTACTTTATTTAATATTTTATAATTTGATAATAATAATATACTTTAATTTAATCTCTATCTCTTATTATTGTTCGAGGACTTGTTGACATAATACTCATAAAATCTATATAATAAAATTTGAACATATTTCAATATAAATTTTAAATATAATATTTATATTATTTTAATATAAAAAAATAAAATATTAATGAAATGATTTTTAATTTTATTAGATAAATTTTTTTATGTGTCAGCTCAACAAATCTAAATAATATTTCAAATATTTTGGCCAAAGGGAAAGGTAGAATATCCAACTTGGAAGAATCCCCAGGGCAAGCGGAGTGGTACTTTGCGGCCTCAGCCTCGGAGAAGTCAGGATCGAGAAGCTTCCCAAAATCGATCACCGGAATGCTGACATCATCGCCGGCTGCGATCGCCGGATCGCCATCCAGCTCAGGTCTCACGTATCTCTCCGGCACAGCTTCACCACACTGAGCAGCTGCAGCCTGAGTGCTCTCACATCTAATACTCCCTCCAAACCTCCAATCGAGCCCAGCTTCCCTTTCCATCATATCTCTGTCCCTCTTTCTCTCGTCTTTTCCCATTTATAACCCACAACGTGAAAGATTATTCTCTCTCTCTCTCCCTCTTTTTAATCTCTTATGCAGAATATTAATATATTATGGTGAACATGACATAATAAATTCACATAATCAATAGACTATAATATCTGTCTCAAATTATCAGATTGTTTGCACAGATAATGCTACTTCCCTGTTACTATGTCTACTTGTGTAATTATTATTGAGATGTGGAGACTATTTAGATCATCGTGAAAGTACAATTGAAGCTTCGATGGGCTTATGGGAGGTCCAAGGGTGTTCCGGGACAAGCCGGGGAAGGTTCGGGCGTTGCAATGCGCCCCGACCTGCTCTGCAAAATTTACTGCCGAGGATCAGGCGCCCCGTGGTTCGAGACTGAGGCGCTACAGCGCAATGCCTGCCGGATACTTGCTTTGGATCTAGGCGCTATCATAAGTATTTTGGAGGGCATTTTGGGTCTTTTGAGGGTCCAAATGAAGCTTAGGTGTATAAGAAAACATGTTAGAATGTTTCTGTGGTGCCCTGCCTCGCCGCCTGCACAAACGAAGTATAAATTAGCGACTGGACAGGTCATCATCCTAAATGATAACATGGATTAGTGTTAAGAGAGTAAGTGCTTACTGAGAGATCACTCGCTTTACCTACATTAGTCCTACTGAATGTCTAAGTAACCAACTATATATATATATATAATTGTGCCCCGAATTATAATGTAATGATAATAATAATTCGGAGTACAAAATAAGTAGGTACAACAATTAAATAGATTGTGGAAGCTGAAAGAAAGGAAATATATTCATGCATCACATTCAAGTAATATAAAAGGAAATAATAAGTGATACGTCCCAGATAATATAATATTGAAATAAAAACATAAGTACAAAATGTAATTATTATATACCGAGTTTAATGAAAAATAACAAATTGAAAATCACTCTCAAGCAAAATAATAACAAAGACTAACCTATTGTAGAAGGATCCTCATCATGCTCCTGTTCCTCATATGAAACTAAATTCTTGAAAAGTTCTAAACCTAATATGCTAGGTTTTTTAAATGCCACGACTCCATTCAATGAAAGTAAAATTTTGTGTTAGACAAAATTATCTAAGTACATTTTTTCCTAATAAATTATTACTGAAATTTTAGATATCACAATCATTAAAAATAGTAAATGGCAAAAATGTGAAACAACCGAACAAGAAGCTATAAATATTATATTTATAACTTAAACAAGATGTGTTATTTAAACATACCTCAAAATCCAATAACTACAAATTAGTTAAGCAAAAAAGGGTTATCTTGTAACAACTTTAGGTTGTTATTTATCCTATCTTAGCATAATTGTAGCATAATTATCATTCCATTATGTTCATTTAGTCATTATAACTAAACCCCGAAGATTTGGAGCGATTCAGAGCTCAATCGAATATTTGGATTATTTTAATAATATTTAATTAATTATAAAGTTGAGATATTTAATTTGACCTCAAAATCAAAATCCAACTTTATCATTACGCTCGTCACCCCCAAATTAGCTAGGGATGATGTTTTAGAAGTGTTTGGAAGTCATCGGATTTTCTCGAATATTTTAATATATTTAAATACCTAAAAAATTATGATAATTAAATTAATCTCCAAATTAAAATTTGACTTTGCCATTGAGTTCCTCACCCTCGAGTTAGCTAGAGATGAATTTGTAAAATTTTTCAGAGCCCGTTTAGTCATCTAATTTAATTAAAAAATGTATTAATTAAAAATTAAGAATTAATTAAGAGCTTAAAATCCTTATTTTTCCTCCTGTCTTCCCCCATATCCTACGCATGCCACTCCGTTCTTCCCCATTTTGTGCACAAGGAAGCTTCCTCCCCATGCTGTTGATGGGAGAGGGCCTGCTGCTCCATGATTGCTGCCCTGCCATCCCATTCTCTCAGCCCACACCTCATCCTCCTTTAAGATTAGATCATTAGTTCCCCTCTCCATTTGCTATATATTGAAGCTCCTTCTACTCTCTAAGCTTTTGAAGAAATCTCAGCTTTCTTCCCCCTCTTACTAGCAGCTGAAGAAGCTCTTGAAGAACTCTGTCTTCTTCCATTTGCAAGCTCAGGTACCCATTTGCTGTAACTTTTCTTGTACCTCTTTCTTGTATCCTCTATGTACTACTCTTCTCATTAGTTTAATCAAAGTATTCATAAAATGGTATTTCAAGTAGCTTTTATATGGAATCATGTTTGATTATTGAGTTCAATCGGACTCGAACGAGTCCGATCAAAGCTCATTTTATCCTTTAAGAAAACTATTTATGCAAGTAGGATTTCAGTATACTTGACCTTTAGCATAATTGCTTGCAGCATTAGAGTAATCTTTTGATGTTGATTTTGGTATCAATGGAAAGGTCTTGGACCTTTCTATTCGGTATATGACACTGCACTTGAACTGTTCTAAATCGAAAGTATTTGAGTGCAAAAAAGGACATGTTCCATTTATCATTCAGGAAAAATCCCTGTCGTGCGCTACAGCACGCCGCAACCCCCTTGTTTCAAAAATCTGACGCCGTAGCTGTGGGGACCCGCCGCTGGGTCAGCATAGCTAATCCATCGTCAAGTGCTCACTTCCCAGGATCATATCGGGGTCTAGTATAACAGTGTATTTAGAGGCGTATAAAATACACACTTCTACATTCATTGTAACATTCAGAAATACCAAAATAATAAAGAAAATATATTCATTACAAAGATAATAATTATTTTACAAAATTTATTACACACTAGCAATAATTTAAAACTTTAAGAAAATCAGCATCTAAGTTGCTCCATCCAGTATCAGCTCCTCCTCAATGGCTTGATCCAGATATTGATCCTGAACTGCCATATATATATATATATAAATATATAAATATATATGTATATGACAGGGCGAATCAAAAATAAAGAAAGAAAAGAAAAAAAAAGACAGAAAAAGATTTAATTAGACACAACGTATAAGTAAAGTTTGTAAGATATCAAAATTCACATTTAAGCGGCATGATTCTGCATGAGAAAATAAAATGTGATATTTAAGTATGATATTCTTACGATTATTAATGCAATATACATATTTAAGATATGTGCCCATTCTGAAAAAAAATACAACAACATATAATATTTATTATGTTGGACAAAGTTACAGAATAATCGAGGAGTTAGATACGTTTATCTAACTATCTGAGATACGGGTTCCTGACTAACTACACATTCCCCCTCAAAGGTTATGTGCAGTCTCCTTATTTCTCCAAATATCAGCCTGTCATGGCCTAACGTATTGTCTATACAGACCTGAGATCAACCTGAATGAACCCATAATACTGATTTCTGATTATTTATTTCAAGTTATGAGCACAAAATCTCATATAAATATATCAAAGTGAGTCAAATCTTAATAATGATGCAAATGCTGCAAATGAAATAATTAATGAAAAAGAATAATATTCTTTATTTTATCTTAAAATATCAATATTAATATTTATATTGATTATTTATCTTTATATATCAAAATAATAAGTTTTATTATTATAAGTAATATATATATATATATATAAAGAAATTACAGAAATGAAAGTTGCAGAAATTAAAAAATATATACATATATAGAAAGAAAGAAAATGACAGAAATGAAAGTCGTAGAAATTAGAAAATATATATATATATAGAAAGAAAGAAAATAACAGAAATGAAAGTAGCAGAAATTAAGAAATATATATATATATATATATATATATATATATATATATATAGAAAGAAAGAAAATGACAGAAATGAAAGTTATAGAAATTAGTAAATATATATATATATATATATATATATATATATAGAAAATGACAGAAATGAAAGTTGCAGAAATTAGGAAATATATATATATATATATATATATATATATATATAGAAAAAAAATAACATAAATGAAAGTTACAGAAATTAGGAAATATATATATATATATATATATATATATATATATATAGAAAAAAAGAAAAATGACAGAAATGAAAGTTGCAGAAATTAAAAAATATATACATATATAGAAAAAAAAAATAACAGAAATGAAAATTGCAGAAATTAGGAAATATATATATATATAGAAAAAAAAAAGAAAATGACAGAAATAAAAGTATAATAGTAGTAATATTAACATTAATAATAATATTATTATTATAAAAAAAAGAAGAAGAAATAAAAAAAGTAGAAAGAATTCATTTCTTACATAGTTCTTACCCTATATTGACGTTAATGAGACTTTACTGGAGATTAACGGGGGAAACCGGTGGTGGATGAGGAAGAAGAAGGGAAGATGGAGGAGAAGAAAGGTTGGGGGAAGAGAGGGAGTGGGGAAGGGAATGTGGGAGGAGAGGAGGAATGGGGAATGAAGGAAGGGTGGGGTGTATTTATAAACTTTTTTTTAATTAATTAAATAATTATTTTCTCACTCATCCATTATTTGGATGAGATGGATGAGAGAAAATTTGTCATGATTTTGGAGTGTTCAATTTGATCTTTACTTCCTCCTTCTTATCTCCTCTTTCTCTCTCTTCTTTCTCTCTCTTCTTTCTCTCTTGACTTTCTCTCTCTTCCATTTCTTTTCCAGAAAATAATGAAACTTAACATAGAGGTATATCTTGATAAGAAAAACACACTTGCACAAAAATTTTTCAATTTGGAGCAATATTTTATTTTTTATTAATTTCTGAAGATAAAAACTTTAAAAATTAATTCTAGTCAATCCGGAGCTATAAATTTGACGAAACTTTTCTGTAGCCTTTTTATAATATTTTTAATCCAACGACACTAAAATCTATAAATTTGGACTTGTATTTAATTTTTTCCAATTTACTGAATTTAAATAATTCAAAAATTAATTCAGGAGTATTCGTTATCCAGATTACTCCCAAACTTAGGTATTATGATTACAAAAATATATTCTATCCAAGAGAATTTTTAGTTTTCTCTAATTTTGAAGTCACTCGGGGTCTGATTTTTGAGTTAGGTTTAGTCATAATTGTCCTAGTAACGACTTGGGTCGTTACAGTAGCGTCCCCTTATCTTTGTGTGCATTGATAAGTGCAATTAAACAAACTAAGTGATTTATGTTATACTTCTTATAACGTACTCAAAGTAAAGTATTAATTAGGGTATTGAATATCTTAGTTTGAGAGAATAAATTGTAAAATAGTTTCGTCCCCTTATCTTTATGCGCAATGATAAGTGCGGTTAAACAAACTAAGAAATTCAAGTTTATATTCTTAAGTACTTGCTACGTATGTACATGTACTTCCATCATATAATAATTTAGGAAGTTGTGAATATGATTATAACAGTTTATGATTAAGTTCTGAATATAGTATGTGAGCCTGTTAAGATGAATATGAAAACCTAATAAATATTTTTATCATTATTCTTTGATTGATTTCTGTTCTCTTAACCATCATATTAAAATGGAATATATTGGCATAATTGTATATGCATAAGCATCAAGAGCATTGTGAACTACGAGATGTAGTATGCATCAATGTTGGTAGGACCTACGGGATGCAGCATGTATCATAGATATTAAGATTTCTTTGGAGTGCAAGTGGCACCAAATGCATAATTGCATCATAAAGCAGTGACATATTTATATGCATATAAAGTGACATACAATACAGCTTGATTTCAGTATTTTTCTCATTTTAGTATTTTACAGATTTTAGCTCAGTACTTTAATTTTCTTTAGTTTATTGTTTTATATTACCTTCAGTTTTGTATAATTTTATGTCTTTCAATTATTTAGTGCTTTCTTACAGTATTATTTTATTACTTAAAGGATAAACTTTAGATAACTATTACTGTTTAGAATAGCTTTTCGATGTGTTAGACTCATTGTCTGGCACATGGTACTCTTGGGATCCGATAATTTGTGAGATCCAGAGTAGTTTGAGGAGTAGACATTGGAGGCTTCCCAGAAGATCTAAGAGGAGTTGATAGAGCATTAGCAGGCTCAGCTTATTTTACTGCACTTAGCTTACTTTTTTGTTGCAAGTTGAGAGGCTATTTTCTATTTATTTATTTAAAGCAAATTGTCTGTAATAACCTTAACTCTGGATATTTTTTATTTCCTTTTTGAGATGAATGTTTCTTACATAGCTATGTGATAAATGATTGGGATGAAATGCTTTTAGTTTCTGCACTCTGTATTTCTTACTACTTATACTTAATATTATGATATGATCAGCATACAAGAAATGATGTTATACTTTTATATAATGAATTCCTCATATTCCACTCATATTCCAATATATATATTATATTATCTAATGCTTAAGATAAGGCGTTACGCTTATCTTAAAGATTAGTCCAGCAGCTCATTATCCAGAAGTTATTTGGTCAATAATAAAATTAGTGAATTCATTGTGCATTATTGATATCCAAAATGATATTAACTTAATTATTATTTAACTTAAGCATTTCTTAAGATTTTTAGGGTTTAAGAGTTGATTAATGTTAAATCATGGATTACATGTCCAAAATAAGGTTAAGATTTTCTAACATGCATACTACTGTTATTGAAACATAAAAATATAACATTGATTAAAACATCAAGTAGTTAAGGCTTAACATTACATTAATTACCATTTGATACAAAACATTCAAGCAAAATATTAGGAGATTTAGAACATGCCATTAGGACAAGATATATATTTCATATTAAAAATTACCTATATATTCACACAATGCTTTATTCCATTATAACTTGCCTTGGGTTGTTACGGTGTTAGATGGATTGAACCATAAATTCCCATGTTGTGGAGATCCACAAGAGTCACTAGACTACCACAAGCATACTCTCCTTTATTTTATATATTACGAATGGATGGTGGTGAACCATAAAGCTTTGAAGAGGTGCTTCAAGTGGATGATTATATCAAGTGGGAGGCTGTCATGAATGATGAAATGATATCATTCATGTTAAATGGGACATGGGAGTTGGCAGCATTACTATCTAAAAAGAGGGCCCTTCAGAATAAGTTGGTTTACCGACTGAAAGAATAATATGATGGGAGCAAATGCTACAAGACAAGGCTTATAGTAAAGGGTTTTCAGCAACAGCATAGAGTTGACTACAGTGAAATATTTGCTCTAGTTGTGATGAGTATTATCATCAGGTTAGTGTTGAATATCATTGCAGTTGAAGATTTGCACTTGGAGCAAATGGATGTAATGATTGTATTCTTCATGAAGGGCTAGAAGAGGAATTGTATATGCAATAATTATAGGGGTATAAGGCTTAAGAAAAAGGTAAATTATAGCTTGTGTGCAATCTCAAGAAAAGCCTCTATAACTTAAAATCGATGCCTATGAATTAGTATAGAAGATTCGACAGGTTTATCTCAAAAATTGGGTACAAGAGGTGTCAGTCGAATCACTGTTGCCATATGAGACAATATAAGTTCTTCTATATCATTCTTTTACTGTATGCAGATGATATGTTGATCACATGATCATATATGGAGGATATTAAGATGCTTAAGGAGCAAATGTCAAAGAAATTTGACATGAAGGACTTGGGGTTGGTTAAGCAGATTCTTGATATTATAATCAACAGGGAGATAAGTGCAAAAGTTTGAAGTTGTCTAAGAAAGAATATGATGACAAAGTCAACATGAGTGAAGAAAAATGAGTGGATACTTCTCTAGCAAGTCACTACAACTTATCAAAGGATCAGATACCTAAGACTGGAGAGGAGAAGGAACACATGAAGAATGTTTCTTATGCTTCAGCATTTATGAGCTTGATGTGCACGATAATCTGCACTATACCAAATATTGCACATGCAGTGGGAGTAATTAGCAGATTCATGGGATATCCAAAGAAATACCACTGGGATGTGGTCAAGTAGATTTTGAGGTACTTGAATAGAATAGTGGACAAAGCACTTTGCTTTGGTATGTCTAATATTACTTTACATGGCTTTGTACATTCATATCTTGCATGATATTTTTATAGTTGGAGCACTATCGGATATGTGTTCACATTAAGAAGTGCAATGGTAAGCTGGATCTCAATGTTATATAACATTGTTGCTCTATCCACCATATGGGCTTAGTACGTCATCATCTCTGAGGAGAGTAAGGAGATGATATGTTTAAAGAGCTTTATGATAGAATTAGGCAAGGAACAAGAGGTTGGAAATCTCTACAGGTACATCATGAATGCAATTCACCTCACAAAGAATGCTGCATTTCATGTCAGGATGAAACATATACAACTCGGTACCATTTCATCAGGACAATTTTATAAGAAGGTCAGCAATGATTGGAGAAGATTTACACTTCGAAGAATTCTTCTAACATGTACACAAGCTGTAATAGCGGAGAAATTGAATCTATGTGCATTTTGGGTAGAAAGAAGACTGAAGATTCAAGGTTGAACAAGGGATGATTCCAATAGGTCTCCAAGAGGGAGATTGTTGGTGGTGGGCTTCCACTATGTCCCAAGGTGTTCTAGGGCAAGTCGGGGGAAGTTCGGGTGCTGCAGCACGTCTCGGTATCCCCTGCAAGATTTGCTGCTGAAGGCCAGGCATCGTGGGTAGCTGTGTGGGTGTCATGGTGCGCTCTGGCACCCCGTGGTTCAAGTCTAGATACTGTAGCACGATTTGGTTCGAGACTGGATTGCTATGATGAGTCGTAGAGCTCGTCGGAGACCTGCTTTGGGTTTAGGCACTACCATAAGTGCGTTGGGGGGGCATTTTTGGTATTTTGAGGTCCAAAATGAAGCTTAGGTATATAAAGAAATATGTTGGAATGTTTCCAAGTGTGACGAAGGTGAGGTCAACCATAAATCAGGCCTTAATATTGTTAATCTCCTTTAACCTAAAATGAGAGTTGAAAACTTCTTATGCAATATATAAGCTTAATTATAAAATAGTGCTGTGAATACTAATGATTAGCTCAATTCGATCATTTGACATACTATAATATTAATATATATATATATATATAATAAATCAAGATGAGTTTAATATTTAGATAAGTGTTATATTTTTATTTTTTATTAGATGTGTCTTTTCATTAGGAAAGTATCTTTTGAGGTGTGTCTTTTCATTAGGGATGTGTCTTTTGATGTGTGTCTTTTTATTATGGATGCGTCTTTTGAGGTGTCTTTTTATTAGGGATATGTTTTTTCATTGATACCACTTAGACTATTATATTTACTAATGTATTTGTTAAATTAGAAGAGCAAGAACAAAATATTATTCCAATATATTAAATTCTATCTTCTTTCTTTTATGCGAAGACGGTGAATTATTCAAGTTCTCTTTCTTTACATGGTATCAGAGATTGGTTGATAATTCGTCTTGCAATTATTCCAGTTTCTCAACAATGGAAGGCAGTGGTAGTTTCTGTGGTTTGGGATTTGATATGCTCACATATACTAATTTCAAGAAATGAAAATCATGTTTAGAGAGTTATTTGTTGGGAGAAGATTTGTGGGAAGTTATTGGTGGAGATGCACAGGAAGCGGTAGCGTCAACTGGAACAAATGACTGGGAAGTCAAGGCATGGAAGAAAATGAATGCGAAAGCAGAGTTCACTCTAAAAAGGACTATCTCAGTAGATTTGTTCGATCACATTATAGGGTGCAATTCAGCGTCAGAAATTTGGCATCTCTTGATGGTTTGTTCAACAAGAAAAATATGGCGAGGCTTCAATTTCTTGAGAATGAGTTGGCGAAAGCAAATCAAGGAGAGCTTTCTATTTCTGCATTCTTCCTAAAGTTAAAAAATCTATGTGCATAGATTATCGCATTGGATCCGGAAGAGCCAATTTTTGAGGCAAAGATAAAGAGGCATATTATCAAAGGATTGTGAAAGGAGTATCTATCATATGTCACAGCGGTGCAAGGATGGGCTACTCAACCATCTCTAATGGAATTGGAGAACCTCTTGGCGTCTCAGGAAAGTTTGGCTAGACAGATGGCAGGAGTGTCCATCTCCGGTGAAGGCGGTGATGTTTTATACACCGGAAAGAAGAAATACTGGGATAAGAAAAAGAAGAATGATAGTGGAAATTTCTCTGCCTCATCTAAGGAGGGTGGTGCTCATTTCTCTCCTAGGAATGATGAAGGAAAGAAAGTTGTCAGATGCTTTAGATGTAATAAGGTTGGACATTACAAGCGTGATTGTAGGGTCAACCTCACATCAGGTCATACAGCAGAGAAGGAAGAAGGCATAAAAGAGGACGAAGGTTGGGGGAGATGTTTTTATTGCCGAAAAGGTCTCTACTGTGGAAGCCTTAGCCTCTGTGAACTTCGAAGACGATTGGATCATTGATTCTGGATGTGGACACCATCTTACCGATGATGGGTCAAAGTTCTCATCTCTGCGAAAGTATGAAGGAAATGATGCAATTGTGATAGCGGATAACACAAAATGAGAGTTGAAAACTCCTTATGCAATATATAAGCTTAATTATAAAATAGTGCTGTGAATACTAATGATTAGCTCAATTTGATCAGTTGACATGCTATAATGCATACAGCGTTTCTGATATAGATTTGTAGATAAAACCTTTTTAGTTGGTGACTTCGTCTATTCTTATCCTGTTAAATAAACAATGTGATTATAATGTGTTTGAGCCATTAAAATATTAACATTATGCTTAAATTATAAGAGAAAAAAAAAAGAATATATTGTTATTTTAGAGACTCAAATTCAATTTTAATTGACTTGTCTCAAATGTCATTTTTAGAAATAGTTATATTAAAAAATAATTATAATATTATCTCAGATTATTAGTTTTTATGTGAATAATTTTGCAGTTTAATTATTGAGATTTAAAATTTATTATCTAAGATATTGAGTTCAAATTTTACCAATAAAACATTTATTTCATACATAAAGTTGACCAATTATTCATTATAATATATATTTATTCAGTAATTTATGAGCAACTTTATATCTTCATCTAAATTGGCAGTAAAAAAAGATTATTTTTTCATTCATCACAGTTGACTTTTATAGCCAACCATAAATCAATCTTAAGTACTTTGAAGTTTAATCTGAAAATAAAGAAAAATTAAATGAAAACTAAATAAAATTGCCATAAATTTTGTTATTTAATAAAACACCCATATCGTCCAAAATTATCCCAAAATAAATAAATAAAATTCTTTGTAACATCTTAGCTCATTAATACTCTATATTTGTAACCTTCTTCATTTAGTCATTTATCTCTAATGATATTAAATACATTCGATTACATATTTGTGGATGTATTCATGAAATTCAAGAAATAACATGTAATAATCACAATTTAGTTTTCTATGCTTACATGGTATAAGAATTCATTTCAATACACTCTAAAATATATTTTTTGCGACTTTCGTCTTCGTTCCGTTAGCATATGGTGACTCTTAGTAGATGACTCCAAGAGATTGTTGTACCAATATTATTTTACCTCTTGCTAATACTGTGACTGCAGCTCAATCTGTATCGTTTAGAATTCGCAATTTGCAGCTCAGCACATCAACAATGACTGGGTCAATTCTTATAACAACCCTAGGTTGTTACCATACTAAACCTAAGCTCAATTAGACCTTAATCATGTCACCATTAAATTTTAAATATCATTAGGATCTAACCCTAAGAAAATGGGATCATTTGGACTAATGTTAAAATATTTGATTATTTTAATCAAATTAAATGCCCATAAATTAGCTAAATTAAATTGATCTCTAATCAAGAATCTAAACGCATTTTTAAATTAATCGTACCAAATAGTTATGGGCGAATTTTTAAAACTCATTTGATCAAAAAATATCATTAATTCAAATTGAATTAATCATTCTTAATTAAATTAATTATTTACATAATTAATATTCCTTCCAACGCCTAAAATTGTTTCGGTGGGAGGATTCGCCTTGCTTCACAACATACGGGATAGCCAAATCCCACGATATGGGTCGTCATTCCCATTGATCCGATCAGATGGCTAGCATCTGATCCGCTGATGATATGATCTCAACCACAAGATCTTAGATTAGATCCAATTATCGAGATCAGCAGCGCGGTTTATCAGCCCGCAGTATTAGATCAGGGCAGCGTAATCAATCGGGCTGCCGAGATTCGATCGAGCACTGTGCTCGATCAGTACGCAACAACTTTCCTCCCACCCCAACCAATCTCCATCCTTAAGGCCTTCGATTTCCACCATTTGCTTCATAGGATCTCCAACAATCGTTCGAGAGGAAGAGCAATGATTCCAGGCACCTCTATCAGCTGCTTGAACTCAGCAATTCCCGTGACTTCGTCGAACCTAGGTACTCCCCAAACCATAGTAATTTTAAGTCAAATTGCTCTGTGATTGTTTGTTTATTTATTCCTTATCATTTATAATGATTGTGGAGCTTCATCGAGCTCAATTGAGCTGTAACATAACTCAATTTTGATAGGGTCAGTATAGTGGGGTACTGTAACAACCCAAGAGTTGTTACTCATCAATTAGTGATCTATTGGACTCAAATCTTCTTCTAATACTCTTATAAAAGTGTTGGAGTCTCCATCTCAAATTTCATGTAATTTGCAGACCGTTTGATAATTTTCAAAATTTTCTGGTTTTCTATTAATTATGAAAATACCTAATTTATTTATACCTCAAAATAAAAAACGAAGTCCACCATTGGACTGACCACACCCAAATTAGCTATGGGTGATATTTTGGAGGTGTTTGGGAGTCGTAAAATTTTTGTGAATATTTTAATATTATTTTAATACCTGAAAAATTAGGATAATTAAATGTACCTCCGATTAAAATTCCGATCGCATTTTTGAGTTCCTCACCTCTCAATTAAGGTAAGGGTAAGAAATTAGGATTTTTCGGAGTGCGTTTGGATAATTAATTTTGATTAAATAAAAATGATAAATAAAATAATTTAAATAATATAATTGAATTAATTAATTTTTCAGTATACTTAAATTTAATCCGAACGGCTAATAATAGTAAGGCGGAAATCTGCTGTCGATTTCAAAGAATGAAACAGCGAATCAATTAGATCGGAACCGTCCATCTATTTTTATTCCGATCTAAGGACTTGCAATTTTCATAAGTAGATCTAGCCGTTGGATCAACACTTGATCCAATGGCTCGTAGGAACCCTCAGTACGCCTTCGTGATTATATGCAAAATCGCCAGATGGAAGGACGGCGAAAGTCCTTTTCTCCACGATCGCACGATGAGCAGCAGGATTGCTCGTGTCCTTCGTCGCAGCCTATACGACCAAGCTACCCTTCTCCGTGAGAGAGGGTTTTCCATTCAGCGTCTTTCCTTCATTGTTTTAGTTTGAGCTTGAAGGATCGTGAAGGAGAGCTAAAGGAAAACTATCGCTGATTTAGTCATCCTCGTGCCCTAATCCTAGAACAAGCGGCTGTCGGAACCGTAAGCGTTGGAGATATCAGGTACCGCTTTTTCTATTTTGATTATCCTTTGTATTGCTACTATAGTGAGCCCTAGTTCGATCAACTAGTCCTAATGAGCTTAATCAAAAGCTTAAAGAGTTCAATTATTTGTTTAGAAATATCATCATCTACATTTATCCGTTACCTTTTATTTATCATGCATTTATTCATTTCTAATTAAGATCTCGTGTAATCGTCTAATTTCTGTTATTATTTCATCTTTGTTGTGAATTTTCGAGCTAATCGAATTGGTCTCATATTGAAGATGGGGCGATTAAGTTCGAATGTTGTCTTCTCCATTTATAAGGTTATAAATATTATCAGAAATTGTAATAAAGCATAGTTTATGCATTTGCTACTGGTTTAAATCAAATCATGAGTTGGAATTGTAAGGACCTACAGCTGGAGCCTACACAAAGGAGATGAATCCCAAATCTCCATTTATGTATTTTTGATATTGCTGTCTATTTCCTTCTTTGCTAAAATCCTAGACGATTATTGTTTCTAAGTTAAATTACTTTACAATTATATGGATGATCGATCTACGATGCCTCCTGAAGAGGAGACAATCTAGATTTTTTTTTTGTTATCTATTTTTATTGTTCAGCAATTAAGAATTATTGTGATGGGAATGTTCCTAAATTTACTTTACAAATCATTTTCATCATATAGTTATTATATAAATTTCTTTCAATTAATTTCTTTCTCTTCCTCAATTTTCTTATCTAAGTTACATATGAATGAAAGAGTTTAAACAAAAATTCATTCATTATGAAATTGAAGATGTAAAAAGAAAATTTGTGGCCAAATCCATTTAAACCTTCCAATTCTTGTATTGCAGGCTTTTACATTTAAATTGTTGTATTTTAGTTTTACTTAGATTATTTGATTTAAAGATAACAGTTTTTAGTTTAGTTAATGACTTCAATGCAATGTTAGACATTTTTATGTGTTGGATTTGATGTAATTTGATGAATGACTGCAATTAAATCTTCTTTTAATTATTATATCTTGCAGTTTTTCTTCTTTGCATAGTCTTAATCTCCTTATCTTATCTCATTAGTGAAGTCCTCGTACAAGTTTAAGAGAAAATTTATTGAATGAAGTTTATGAGTTTTTCTTTTATTAAATATAAATATTAAGCATAATATATATAATTCTATATATATATATATATATATAATATATATATATATATATATATATATAATATGAAGACTAGATTTTGTGAAGATCTATTTAGATGTGTCTGTCAAATTAAGTTTTTCTTTCACATAGCTGTTTATTCGATTTGGTGAACTTATTTTGAGTTTTGAACAAGCTCAGTTGAATTTGAACGGAGTACATTCATCTATTCAAAAAAATTACATTTCAAAATAACAATAAAACCTTGATCTAAAAAATCAGTGAAGCCAAGTATTATCTTCCTTTGTTCTTCCTTATTGCTGTATTCAATATGAAGTTCATACTTTCTTTTAATGAACCAGCACCTTTAATATAAACCGATTGAACTCGAATAGTGTAAATGACAAATTCAAATGCTGTACAAATTCTTTCGACATCCCTTCAATTTCGATGGTTCAATATGCAGTTGATTTTATTTCAGTGAATGGCTCATTTTAAGATACGATTGAGAATCAAAAATAGTTGTTAAATCGATTTGTTATTCCCTGTGTACTTTTTTTTCTTGCTGTCAAAATCTGTGATTTGTTAAAATCTTAATACAAGTGACAACTATAGTATCAAGTTAAAAATCAAAATTAATACTAACTTATACCTCCTCAAGCAAACAATATGTAATTGCTTTTTCTTTTTCCTGGATATGTAGCGGCTTGTGTTGTGAATTGTATAGCATATATGGATATATGCCTGCTGTTAAATTACTTTAAAGTAACTTCAGAATTGATTTTGAAGCACTTCTTCTAGTGTTCATCTCACCTTAAATGGCATACTTCATGCTGCTGCCGAATGGTATTATAATATCAATTACAAACGCAAAGAGTCTTTTATGCTACTTTAATGAGTGATTAAGTAATACTAAATGATGCTATAGAATAATAAATTTGAGCTTCCATTATTTCAAATTACGGAAGATTTAAAACTAACTAGCCGTATTGTATATTTCTAATGAGGTTTTCATTTGTAAAAGAAATGAAACTCTTATAAAAGAAACGATATAAATTTACTAAAGGTTATTTGCTTCAATTTTTTTTTTTTTTTTACTGATTTAAGTTAAGCCATTAAGTTGATGATATGCAATATCGTTCACGCCTTCATTCAGTTTAAATTCTTTAAGATAGTCTCTGCATCAATTATCATAAATGATTTAATTGATTTCAAAATCTCGATATATATCATAGAGTATATGTACATATAAGTTGGTAATGTTAGTAAGTAAGCATCATCATTAATCGTCTTTACGATTTGAGTAAGATTACGTCTAATGGGTTTCTATTGTTTTTTAATCTTTCTTTATTATTTCTTAGTGATGAGTAGCCACACAAAGTTACTAGCTTATGATTCTTTTTCTAACTTGATGCCGTCATATTTAAAATAAAGGATGCTGAAGTTAAATATTTAATACTGACATTATTAATACTATTATTGATGATGTTAATATTTCAAGCTTCTTTTTCTTAGACTCTAATCTTAATGCTGTGAATTACATGTCGAGACATATTGCAATATAAAAATCTCATTAATGGAAATGTTGTTCAAAATGTTGCCATTAATTGCAATAAGAGATCAAGTGCTGCCATTTATTTCAAT
This sequence comes from Gastrodia elata, assembly GCA_016760335.1. Taxonomy (NCBI): domain Eukaryota; kingdom Viridiplantae; phylum Streptophyta; class Magnoliopsida; order Asparagales; family Orchidaceae; genus Gastrodia; species Gastrodia elata. The sequence goes on along the minus strand of CM028671.1, from coordinate 68,148,613 downwards.
ATGAATCAATGCTATCATGAATCAAATGCTATCATGAATCAATATTGTCATTTATTATAAGAGAGATCAAATGTTGCCATATATTATAATGAGATCAAATGATGTCATTTATTATAAGAGGGATCAAATGTTGCCATCTATTATATCGAGAACAAATGCTTGCTATTTATTATCAGAGAGATCAAATGTTGCCATCTATATATTGAGATCAAATGCTGCCTTCTATTACAATACGAAATTAAATGCTTCCATCTAAGACCACATGAAATCAATGCCGCTATTCTTTGCATGTTAAGTTATTTATTGCTATCCTTTGTAAAGCTAATTCAAAAATAACTATTTTCTTTTATGAATGTTGTATCTATATTGTTGTATATCATTATGCTGAATTTATATTGTTGTATCTTAATTGCTGAACTAAATATAGCTGTTCCTTGCATGTTAAGTAGAATATTGCTGTCTTTTACAGATGCTGAATCAATAACATTGTCCTTTATGCTGTTGAATTAAATTACTATCGTCCCTTTTTATTTGCTAAACCAAATGCTATTATTTTTTGCATATTAAGTAATATATTGTTGTCATTTGCAAAATCAATCTAAAATAACTGATGTCTTTATATTTACCGATCTAGATACAATTGTTCTTTGCATGTTAAGTTATATATTGATATTCCTTGTAATGCTGAATCAATATTGATGTTCTTTACAAATGCTGAACCAAATGTCATTTCTTCTTGCATAATAAGTTATGTAATGTTATTCTTTGCAATATTAATTGAAATTTCAGCTGTTCCTTGTAATTTTAAATAAATATGACTGCCCCATAAAATATTGAATCATTTGCTTCTTCTAAATGAAATGTGTTTAATATTTAAGAATTTTAAGACTAGGTTAATTCCAAGTTAATCTCAATAGAATTTACAAGTATATAATAGAAATGTTGTGAAATATATTATTGTTAATTCATAATATCCTTCTTAATTTAATGTTTTTGTATTAATTTTATATCATGGAATTTATATTCTTTATTTTATTAAATTGTCAATTGAGTCTCAATCAATTTAATTCATGATGATAGTTTGCTAATTTCATGTATTCCTTGCCATATGTGAATTTAAAATTGAACTATCATCGTATAAATCATTTGACCATAGTACTAGTTCTTTAATGCTAGTTCTTTCACCTTATCTTCTAGTAAGTTGAGAAATAATTGTAACATTACATCTAATTTCATTTAGAGAATTTAGTAGAACTAATATCAAATTTCTTTAAATTTGAATCACTAGTTCTCCTTCTCCTCAACTTTTTAATATTCCTTAAGTTCTCCAATACTTGAATTAAGAATCTCCTTAGTGGTTTATAAGATTCTTTAATCTACAAAACTATTGTAAACATACAGTGATTGATTTCTAATCTCACTTCATTATTCCATTTGAATACTTCCTGTCAATTGATCCTAATTAAATTATTGATTAGTTTAGTATGAAACATTTAGATTCATAAGCTATTTATCATGAAGTTAGTATGATATACTTTAACTTCTACTTCTCTTAGCTTAATGAAACTTTAATTTTATTCTTCCTTATTAGTTCCCTTAAACTTTAATTATTAAACTAATTGATTTGATTATTTAGGACTAATATAGGATGAATTTTCTTTTACTTAAAAATACTATTTTCAAAATTTCTTCATTTTTACTATTAATTATAATTGATTTAAAGATCAATATCTATAAGTTAATTAGGAGTTCAATTAGTTCTAATTATAAAGTAGATCATTAAATATAGATAACAAAAGATATAATATAGTTTATAATTATTAAAATTTATTGAATGCTTGCTTAGTTTTTGAGTCTTTTTCTTGAATATTCATATAAGGTCATTGTGCATAAATAAAAGTTTTATAAAACTTTATAAGGAATGTCTTATGGTAAATTTGAACAAGAAAAATAGCACTTATTAAAGGACTTCAAATTTTAGAGAGGGTAAATGTAAATGCTAAACCCCTTACTGTATCTAGTTATGAAGACATACTTAACTCCTCATCTCATCTTATTGAATATTGTCACAGAATGAGATAGCTTCTAAATATAATGTCAACTAATAATATAAGAGTTCTTTTACAATCTTATTGATTGTAAGATCTCTTCATAACTATTTTGTTATGATTACTTTACATAGTCCTAGCTATGTTTGTCTTAGACCAATAATCTAAGATACCTTCTTACTTTACATGCTTTACACTTTTTATTCTCAGTATTATGTTTTGCTTACTTGTAGTTCATTTAAAATACAAAATGTGTTGTTTAATTTCATTTAATGCTTCACTATATTTCATTTGCTCACTTATCATAAATTTCATTGAATATGTATTACTTTTATTTCATTTACTTTAAATGTGCATAGTAGTTTCTAGCATTTTATGATACTTTTTCCTACCATTTTTGGATGCAGGTATGACATATACAAGTGAATATTTTTACTCAGCTTATTTCATACTATCTTCTTTATAGTTATGATTACGTCTTTTTTCTTTTACTTGATAGCTTTTATAGCTCCGCTGCTTAGTTTAAATTGTAAATTAATACATGTGATATCCTATTAACTTTAAATGTAGTCAATCTTAAAATGTGATTAGACTATTTAGTATAACTATGCTTTTTTTTTATTGGCTTTGCTCTATTATATTTAAATACTAAAATATGAGTAGATAAAGAGCTTTTTGATTTAGGTAATATATGTCCTAGTGCTTGAAGAGCTCTTATAAATAATTTGTTTCTGCTTAATTTAAATGTTTTCTGGCATTTTATTACAAGTGAAGAGAGTGATTTACCTTCTTTTACTTTTAAAAATGCTTGTAATAATTAAATTTAAACTGCTTGAGTTATTTTTACCTATTTTTGCATATGTGTGCTGTGATTATTATTTTGGTAACTGCTTAGGATTAATGTGTAGCGCCCTGCCCCGTCGCTGCGCGGAAAAGATAGGTATAATTAGATCGGCGGCGGAGCGGTGCGCCACTCAGGGAGGAATATTCCGTCTCCTTGAATAGCTGAAACAAAACCCCTCTGAAGGGCTGCTGACTTAACCTCAAGAAGGGTTGAGAGCTAACAATTAAGATAATAGTAGTATTCTTATCCTAAGTATTAGACCGATACATACATTAGATTTGAAACACACATAAGAAATCCAATGTATGCATAAAATATCAGCATTTTCAGTATATTGATCACATCACAATACTAAATATAAGTAGTATATAATAGAGTGCGGAAGCTAAGGAAACATCTAGAACTATTCATCATAGAAGCTGTATGAAAATATTCATCTCATAAAAGAAAAGAAAATACATCTAGAATTATTATAATACTGAAACAGACACAAAATTTAGTACTGAACTAAATTAAGCGAAAGGTAAAGCTGAAAAAGAGTTCATTAATGCGCCACTAGCTCCTCCTGAATCTCCTTGGTGTCATCCTGAATTGGCTCAATATACTGCTCAAGATCTAGCAAATTGTTAGATCCCAAAAGTATCTCGTGTTAGACAATAAGTCTAACACATCGAGACTAATCTAAATAGTTCTAGTTATTCATTTAACATTTACATAACATAATTAAATCTACAGTAATACTGTAAAGATAGTTGAAAGTATAAAATTTTATAAAATTGTACAAACTGAAGCAAAATAAAGTAAAACTAAACTATAAACTGAATATTGAAGGTAGACCAAAAATAGTAATGGATCTGAAAACTGAATAATGATCTGTAAAATTATGTTGTATGTCACTGAAATTGTAACAACCCAGGGTTATTACTCAACTTAAATCTAGTTTAATCATATCATAATTATCATTCCAAACCCTGAAGGTTTGGAACAATTCGGAGACCAATCGATTAATTCGAAATATTTAATATTTAATTAATTGGAAAAATGATGGGTATTTATTTTGACCTCGAAATTGAAATCCGACTTCGCCGTTGTGATTGTCACCCCCCAAATTAGCTAGGGGTAATATTTTGGACGCGTTTGGAAGTCGTCGGATTTTTGTGAATATTTTAATATAATTAAATGTACCGAAAAATAGAATAATTAAATAATTATCGGAATCAAATTCTGACTTCGCCGTTGGATTCCTCACTCCCAAATTAGCTAGGGGTGAATTTTTGAGAATTTTCGGAGTGCGTTTTAAAAAAGTCCGAATTTTTGAATAATTAGAGAAAATAAACAAGTAATGAGGCAATCCCCAAATTGCAATTTCCCTATTTTTCTAATCCCATTTTCGGCTGGCCATCACCTCAGCCGGCGCGCATGTCTCTTGGGCAGATTTTTTTATGCTATCACCTCCTCCCTCCTCCCTCTCCCCTATACCTCATGATGGCCTATCCCCTAGGCTCATCATGAGGTCTCCTCTTTAAAAGAGGAGCTCAGCCTTCCTCTTTTGGTTTGCTGAAAAACTTCATCACCTCCTTCCTCCTTTGATGCTCTAGCATTGAACAAGAAGAGGTTCAACTCTTCACCTCCAAAACTTTTGAAAAAGATAAGGTTCTCTCCCTCCCCTCTCAAGGACTAAAGGTACCCCTTTACCCTCTCTTTTGCCTTCTTCATATGGCTACAATGTTTGAATACATCTCTAGATATCCATGTTTAAGTATGGAAGTCATTAAAGCTCTTGAAAGCATCATAGAAAAATGCTCTATATTTCTTGTATTCTGTATACCCTGTCATTCACCTGTATTTTTAATATATCTAGGATATTCCGTTCGTACCGATTTTGGTGTCGATGGAAAGGTATTAGAAATGTCTTTCCATTGATATATGGCACCGCTTATGGAACTGTCTAGATTGAGAGTAATTCAAGCCCAAAAGTAGGCCCTTACGAGTTTCGCACCTGACAAAATCACCGTCTGCCGCTCCAGCGTGTTGCAGGCGGGTTGCAGCAGATTTTGGTAGATGTATTTAAAACATAGGCCAAGTATTTAAACAGTAAAATTGCAAAATGAACCGCTACAGCGCTCTGTAGCGCGCTTGCAGCGGTCTGCAGCAGAAATTTCGCGGAAATATTGTGGAACTTTAGAAAATGGAAAATGATTAATTGAACAGTAGATTTGAAAAATGGACCGCTACAGCGGTCTGCAGCTGTCTTGTAGCGGCATTTTATGAAATTTAGGAAAAGCGACCAATAAAACTAATTGAACAGTGATTTGCAAAATAGGTTCGCTATAGCGCGCGGTAGCGCGCTGCAGCGGACTATAGCGGAAAATATTCAGAACTTAGGAAAATAACAAAATAAATTAATTGAACAGTGATTTTTGCAAATCGGATCCCTACAGCGCGCCATAGGTGCTGCAGCGGGTTACGGCGGACCGCAGCATACCTCAGCGCGGAAATGCGCTACAGCACGGGAATGCGATACAGTGCGCTGCCGCGCCAAGTTTGCAAAAAATGCCAGAATTTCAGAAAACTGCCCAGATTTTGTAAAACTGTCCAGTCTTGCTGAATGGCCAAAACTTATCTGTTTAAAGTATTTTAAGACCCCTAGGACCATAGTGGGACTAGTTATATCAAAAGTGAATACTGCATAAAATTTTATATGAAAATTAAATTTGAAAACCTATCCATTGTTAATAAGTGATCAAAATCTACCTTGTACCTAAAATGCATTGTGCAAATTGTTGGATACCTTAGAATTTCAGTGCCAACAATAATCTAAAATAATATTAGGTTTTTGAACCCTATAAAATTAGAAAATTACTAATTTACCCTTAGGAATTCAAATGGTTACAAATAATTCATTAGACCTCCAGAATTTAGTGTTCTTGGACTCTATGGAATCCTTGAACAATAACCAACAGCTAAAGTATATAAAAATTTAGATTTCATTAAGTGCAACTTACAAAATACCCCTTAGGTCAAAAACTTTAGTTTGGATATATAGAACTAATTTCTTATCCAAATTTGATATACTTACTGTCTATCTCCATGTTAGACAGTAATGAATCTTTTGACAATCAGAAATCCCAATTTGGAGCCTTAAATTGAAAGTTGACTTTTTTAGACTCTTAAGTATGGGCAAAATAGTCATTTTGCTCAAAATTTAGGTTAAACAATCCTTAACCTCTAATTAGTCTTCTAATTCACTAAAAATTAATATTATAATTATTAATTAAAATCATTTAAATGAGTAAAATCAATATTTATGTCAATTCGTTAAAATTCATAAAATTTCTCTAAGTCATTTTTTTTTTCCTTAGGATATTACATATCACATAAGGACTACTCTTGAGACTAGGACTAGATCCTAGATCAGATTTTATTCATTAGGTAAATGAGTTATTTAATGAATAAAATTTTGGTTTTATTAGTTTCTAGGATTTTACAACTTATTTTGATTATTTTATCTTTTAATTTAGTTTTAGGATAGGAGATTCATCCTATTATGTTTGATTACTTAATAGGATTTGCCTTAATTAGTAGATCACTTTTAGAATGAAACCTAAATCTTAGGTCTTGTCCTTTGGATCATGTGATTAAGCCAATCTCATGATGTTTAATTCATAATCTATAGGTTTAAAAGATCTTAATCAGATCTTAGATAGAACAACTAAATTCACAAAACTAGGATGTATGAGTTATTGATTCAACACATAGTCGTCATTTGATTGAACTAGATTAGAACTTGATCAGTTCTAATCCTTTTTAACTTATAAGGACGAATTTTTAAGTTACACTCGTAGTAGGAAAACGGTGATCCTGAACTTGTGTAACTTGGAATAGTTAGAATGGATAATAGAAAACAAATGATATCACCATATTAGTAGAGTCCCTTGTTTACTTTTGATATTTTGTGCTAGCATTCATTGTGTATTTTTGTGCCTTAACTCCTTGAGCATATTATACATGATTTTTGATGCATAATAAAATGTTAGGAAATATAGAGACTCCTTGGATTCTTTGTGAAAATATTAAAGTGATTGATTAAAGATAATAATTGTATGTGTTAGAGCTGCCTCTCAGTTATGTCTTCTTTGCCTAGTCTCCTTGTTGACACTAGAAGAAGACTAGATTTATATCTTGTTTGCTTAGTCTCTTTGTTAACACTAAGAGAAGATTTGTTGTGTTTTCTTTGCCTAGTCTCCTTGATGACACTAGGAGAAAACCTTATATATCTGTCTAGTCTCCTTGTGTGACACTAGGGTTATATGTTTTGTGCCTAGTTTTCTTGTTGACACTAGGATCCTTTTGATATTCAGTGGGCTAGAGTAGCTCTTTTCTGTATGGCAGTTAGTACACAGATATTTATATATATTATTTTGATATTTTGTTTACTTTTCAGTATTTTTATTTAGCCAGCTATTCTTTGTTCTGCTTATATATATTTTAGGATATTAGGATTTTATTATTATTTATATGTATCATTGCTGAGTTCAGTTACTTCAATTTGCATATTTCTTTGATCACTAGCATGTTTAGGATGTAGAATTTTCTTCCAGCACTTGTTGAGTTATTTATATATGCTCTGCCTTATTTGGCTTATATTTGAGGCATGTCTTAGCCTACTTTTTGCTTAAAGTTATAAATACTATTTATAGTTTTTCTTTTCTTTTTGTATTGCTAGTTGATCCTATATTTATTATAGCTGTTGCTTAGAATTATAAAATGGTGATATTAACAAACACATAACAACTTATCAGCCTAAAATGTACTTAGACAATTGTCTAACACAAGATTTTTATTTTTTGGCTGGGGCCCTATATTGTGAAACCGGACAATGGCAAGAACCTCTTCAGTTAGACGGTCAAAAGCTAGGAGTGGGGCCTTATCCAGAGGAAGAGCTTTTAGAAGAAGTTGCTTAGAGTTATTATATATAAGGACGAGAGTCTTTTTATTCTCTTATTACTTAAACTTTTAAATGATGTAATAATACAGACACCATTGACTATGTATTTGAATTTTATGCTTTTATTTTGAGTTATATTTCTTGCTTTTCATAATGTGATGCTTGGATGTTTCTCATATTTAATTCGCTTCCGCACTCTGTATGTTTTTAGTAGATAGTGATTGATTTATATTTAATTCTGTGCTTATTCCTTCCCTTATTAGATGGATTGTTGATTTCATCCTAATTCAATGATAAGTAAAAGGTTAGCCAGAGTGACACAGCACCCTTAGTTAATCTTGTGGAATTAAGGGTGGGGCACCACAGAAACTATGCATATAAATATGCCATAACACTGTATGCTACTGATATGCAACCAAAATATCACTGATCTGCTATGAGTAGTACGGTCCAATGTATACATACATCCTGTTGAAAATACCATTTACTGTGATGCTGATGCATCATGAAATTCTCCAGTCAATATATACAACATCCGTAACTCATAAATAATTACTGATACTCATATATCATTCTGATACTCACACAACATGCTTATGCTCATGCTCATGCTTCTAAACTACATGAGATAAATCTAAAAAAAATTCAGAAAATGCTTGAAATCCGGATAATGAATTCAATGTCTCCATTGTGCAGAATCCTGCTAAAAAGATTCTGACTCATAGGTTCTAGTTTGATAATTGGTTAAAATTGAGAGTTTACTTAAAATTATTAATTGGAAAGGTTGTATACACATAGTTGTATGTTTCCAAGAGAGGTGGATTTAACCTTTAGCTTGTTTAAAAACAACACTTATCGAAGCGCACTACGATAGGAGGCAGAACTCTGTCACAGTTTATATATCAAGCTAAGCCGTTAATGACCTAATTACAAGCATACTTAGTGGTGTACGCAAAGTGACTTAAGATACTTAAACTGCACTTATCGAATCGTACTACGATAGGAGTAGAACCTGGTAGCAGTTTATGTCTCAAACTAAGGATCTTATTCACTAATTGTAACACGCTCAGTCTTGGAAGATTTACTCTAATGGGACTATATTCGTCTAATCCCTCGGGATATCACATAGTCATAAGTCCACATTGGAGTGAATCAACCAATCCTGAATATTACTAAAATAATTCAGTACTATGGGTATACTATACTACACCAACCAATAACTTAGGTTCAAATAATTCTATTTAATCAATAATAATTTATCAAGGCTATTAATTCTTATGCTAAATAGGTAAGTCCTATATACGGCTCCAAGAAGAGGGTGATCAAGGATCACTTAATATGGTTCTACCACAAAAAAGTCTCATTCTAATATTTTAAGTGATTCATACCATGAGGGGATAAGATCATCTTCTAGGGTTAAGAGATCATCTAAGCTTCTACCTCAATGTATATTTAAATTTAGGTCTTTAAAATATTTTAGAGGCCATCATATGCTGAGATACTTAAGATCTCATACCCTTAATTCTAAAGCTAACATATTAGGTTCTATTTAATAGTTAGGTTTAGAGTGATCAGATCAGATGATTAAGTCATTTGATCATATCCTATTCTAAGATTATGTGATTTAAATCAAGGATGTTATTAGAGTCAGATCAATTATTAAATCAATTTAATTATATTATCTTTTTATGCTAGTAGCCTTATTTAGGAGAAAATTAAGGATCTAAAGTTTAGATTCAAATTAATCAATCACATATATTTATCAATAATCTTAACATGTCTAATTCAAATATTTAAGATTAATACCAAATCAGATGCATTATTGGAATAATGTTAATTTCCTTATCTTGTAATCTAGTTAATTGAATTAAGGATTTAAGAGTTTGGATTTTAATCAACTAGATTAGGGTTTGACCCCTTACTCATGTCGAATTAAGATCAAATATTTATTTATAAATTGAATATCAAATCAATGAATTTGGGATGTATTAATGGTGACAATCTTAGACCTAGATCAAGTTTTAATAGCTTGATCAAAGTCTTAAAACTTCTTAAGTTAATTATGATGATTAAGTTTTCCATTTTTTGTTTATTCAATTTATACATCCTAAATTTGCATACATAACTTCAATACATCTCCCTTACTGTTATGAATCATATTAATAGAAAAATTTCAGAAACCAAAAAGTAATTAGTGTTAATCAAACCCTAAATCAATCCAAAAGGATTAGTACATAACTACAAATCTAACCATCAAAAATTCATACAATTTGGCTCATAAGTTCTATCTTATCATAGAATTAATCAGAGACTAAGTTCACTAAAATCCAATAATTACAAATCCTAATTTTTACTAATCATGATATAACAAGATTATGGCATAAATTGAAATATAGAGATCAAAAAATAAATCACTTAGTACATTCATTCTACTATGCATAAGGAAACTAATGGCACCCTAATCATCCAATATGAATAAGAAATGAGTCCTATGGGTTTAAATTAAAGTTTTTGACCTAAGGAGAATTTTAGTAAATTACACCTAATGAAATTTAAATTTTTATATAGTTTACTATTGGTTATTGTTCAAGGATTCTATAGAGTCTAAGAACACTAAATTCTGAAGTCTAATGAATTAGTTATAACCATTTTAATTTTCAAGGGAAATTTGATAATTTTCTAAGCTAAGGGAGTCAAAAAGCTAACTTTTTCATTTTATGTTCAAATTTAGCAAATTTAGTGGCTATAGCTTCCCTATATCACGCTAAGTACTTTAACTAGGAGTAGGCCCAAATTGGACTTCAATTGGTCAAGTTATGACCTAATTAAGGTTAAAGATATTTTGGTCATTTTCTAATTTTTTAAGTTAAGAACCTAAATATTATTTTAGATTATTGTTGGCACTGAAATTCTAAGCTATCTATCACTTTAAATTTTTGGATTTGGAGTATAAGTAACTAAGATATGGTCAAATGAATTTTCTGGACACTACGGCGCGCTGTAGCACTCGACGGTGATTTCGCCTGCTGCGAAAACCAATGAAGGGTTCATATTCGAGCTTAAATACTCTCAATCCAGAGGCATTCCACGAGCAGTGCCATATATTCAATGGAAATGTTTTTCTGATACCTTTTCATTGACACCAAAATTGGCACGAACGGATCATCCTAGATATATGAACAATGGTGATAAAGGCCAGGGGTATGTAGAATGGATAAAAATATAACGAGGTATATTACTTTGAAGAACAATAATGGCTTCCATACTTAATTATGGATGTCTAATATGCGAATAAGCATAATAGAGGAATGAATCACCAAGGAAGAAGAAAAAAATGGGTACATGAGAGTAAACAAAATGGTTACCTTAGCCTTTGGGAGAGGAAGAAACCTTTGTTTTCCTCTAAACCTTTGAGGGAGGGAAGCTCCTTTGTCAGCACCAAGCTGAACAAGGGGGGAATAGAGAAGAAACTCTTAGCTTGGCAGCAAATAAAATAAGGAGGGCAGAGGTTTCTCTTTAAAGAAGAAGAAGGAAGGGGAAGGCCATGAGCTAGGGAGTTATGAGATAAAGGGAGGGGGATGGCCTTAGCCATCAAGCATTACAATTATGAGGGGGAGGAGAGGGATGGCCTCAGCTTTCAATGTACAATAGGGAGTAAGGGGTTCAACCGAATGAAGGGAATTAGGGAAGGAGAAAAAACAAATTAAGGAATAATTAATTATATTCATAATTATAATTTATTAAAAAATTCAGATTAAATAAACAAGTTCCGAAAAATTCCAAAAACTTCACCCCTAGCTAATTTGAGGGGAGAGCAATTCAACGGCGAAGTCGAAATTCAATTCCGACGACTATTTAATTATTCCATTTTCCCTTGCATTTAAATATATTAAATATTCGTAGAAAATTCGACGACTTCCAAACGCGTCCAAAACATCACCCCTATCTAATTTGGGGGTGATAATTGCAACGACGAAGTTGGATTTTGATTTCGAGGTCAAATAAATACCTCAATTTTTTAATTAATTAAATATTAAAATAATCCAAATATTAGATTTAGCTCTGAATTGTGTCAAATTTTTAGGGATTTATTCTAATAGTTAGATGAAATTAACAGAATGATAATTAAGATATGATTAGACTTAAATTAAGCTGAGTAACAACCTTAGGTTGTTACACTTATTTTGACCCATGACTTGGTAAATTAACCTCAGAATTTAATAATTTTAGATTCTATGAAATACTTGGGCAGAGTAGAGAAAATAAATATAGTAAAAATTTAAATTTTTAAATAAAATTTTTAATCAACCCTTAATGAGCTTAAACCATAATTTAATCTCATTAGTCTTAATCCTTGTCAATTTATGTATTCTTAGTGTTTATATTCATATTAGAAAGTAAGAAATCAATTATAATTAGAAAATTTTAATTTGGAACCATAATTCTTAAAATTGCATTTTTTACCTTTAAATATGGGTGTTTTGTCATTTTGCCCAAAATTAGGTTTAAGTGCTCTTAAGCTTTAGAAACATGTTATATTCAGTAAAATAAATAAAGAAGTGATTATGAATCAGATTTAGATAATTTAGACTCACTAGATTGAATTCAAAGCAAACCCTAATTTTCCTTTTATAAAATATTTTAAGTAAAATGATAGATTTTGTAATGTGAGATTAGTCTCACATTGTCATTCTTAAGTTCACCTTATCATTAAATAATTATAATTAAGATTAAATAATACCAAATACTTAAGTATTAACCTTTCCCTAAGTCCTGTCATTAGGATTTTCTTTAAGTAAGCTTCTTCCTAAAGCCTTTAAGAATTCTTCTTCCTTAGGATTAGTAATATACTTAGATTAGATTTCATTCCTTAAATAAATAGGTTACTCAATAGAATGAATAATTGATTTTATATAATTTTAGATTTTATATTTTAATTATGATTATTTTATCTCTTAACCTTAGTTAAAAGTAGAGATTCATCTTATTAAATTTGATTATACTTAATAAGATAATCTTAACATTTTAGTCTGTGAGAGTTGGGATTAACCTTAGATCCTTAGTCTTCAGCACCTTTGGATTAAGAAGTTTAAACTCCAATATTTAGAGATTAATTTTTAATCATTTAATCTTGATTTATTTTAATCAAGCTTTGGTTTGGGTTAATAAATTCATTAATTAAGATGTTCAATTTATTAATTAACTTATGTAAGTGTTACTGATTGAATTAAATTAGAATTAGATTAATTCTAAGTTTAAATTTTATAGGACCATAGCTCTAAGTTTATACTGAATAGTAAGATATTGAAGATCCTAAGCTTGTATATTCTCAGATTAGTTAGAATGATTAAATTAGAAAATAAATAATATCATATATTTTTGTGTAGTACTGCTTATACCTTATTTTGTACGCTTTGCTTCCTTTTTTGAGCCTTTATTATTTTGGCATATTATGTGAAACGTAGGATATTTGATGAATATTTAATGTTAGATTTTGAAAATACATAAGTTATGAACATAATAAGTTAGATAAATCAGATAGATCAGTAAGTAAGATAATATCCAGTGGAATGTGCCCTAGCTAGTCTGCATCTACAGTTTGATATTAGAATACAGTGCAGTTCAGTTCAGTTCTTAGGCATTAGTGTCATGGATGGCTATTGTTATTCTATTGACCTAGGCATTATTGTCTTAGGTGCTTTAGTGATGGATTTGTTGGCTAATTTAACCAGTTCTATTATGGCAGGATTAATCTATGCACATGTCCAAATTAAAAATATTTTAAATTATTTTTAGTTCAGTATTTTTAGTATTTTTTAGTACTTTCAGTATTTATAGTATTTCCAGTATTTTTATATTCTTAGCTTTCTGGTTTTATGGGCAAGTATGTTAGGATACTAGATTTCAGTTCAGTTTTATTTATATTACATTTATTTCAAAAAATCAGTATAAGTAAATTTGATCATATTTGTTTTGGATATTTCTTGTACTTGGTAATTTTTATATATATAATGCTTAATCTTTTCTGTAACTTTGAGTTGAGGTATGTCTTTTTAAATGTATGGTTTATAGCATTAATTATTTTATTTAATACCTTGTTGCTCCTAATTACTTATGATGATTTGTGATATTATAAGATACATAAAAATATTAGCCTAAAATATATTTAGATAATTAGCTAACTAGTTTTTTTTCTCTTTTTTTTCTGTAAGGGCCCTGGCATTGTGAAACCAACAATATTATCTTCTAAGCATTTTGTGGAGATAGCATCAGGAGATGAGCAAAGTTAGGAAGAGGGTCGCCTTGTTGCTAAGGACCCTTAGTTAGATTGCTCTTTTATATTCACTGAGGCTGAGTGCTTTTCTGCTTTCAATAAACTTAATTTAATATTATAATAATACAGGTATTCGGATTGTATTTTTTTTTACTTCAAATTTTATTCTGAGTTGGATGTTATTTATTTTTGCATTATGGTTAAATTGATGTTAACTTTTATTACTTCTGCACTATGATATTCGATTGTAGTCATTTAGTGAAATTATAACTCCCCACATGGCACATCCTTCCCTATTAGCGGATTGTGGTGAATACCTAATATAATGATAAGTGAGGGATCTATCATGGTGTCCACCCCACTGTAACCGTTTTAGCGGGACCACGGCGGGGGGACGGGGCCTTATAGTCAGGCTACTGGTGTTCCTCCTTTACCAACTAACATGATTGACACTTAGAGATAACTGCAATAATGTCTCTTTCAATGCCTGGCCACCAAAATGACTTCTACAAAAACTAATACAACTTACTACAGCCCAATAATATTGAAGGAACAAACACAATGCAATTTATGTAAGCTCCTCTACAATCGAATTTACATAATCTATATTCGTTGATCACTTTTTATTATTGGTGAAATTATAATTCTAAACTATACTGAGAATACACAAGCTCAGAATCCACAATGTCCTACTATCTAGTGTAGCTTAGTTGTACAGTTTTATAAAAGTCAATGAATTAGAACTCATCAAGTTCTAACTCATATTAATTAGTGTCTCCTAATGAAGTAAAATAGCTTAAATCAATTGTTTTATTTATACTACAACCCAATCTTGATATAATCTATCAAGATTATAAGTCAAGAGATCAAACTCCAAATATGGGGTTCAAGCCTTTTAACTTGGGATTCTAATCACTTAAGGACTAAAGTTATACATGCTAACCTAAGAAGAGAAAAAGCCAACTATCTCAACTCTATTTAATTATTCTTAATAACTCAAGACATCTTCCTACTCTACTTAAGCATAAAAATTAACAAGGCATCTACATATCACCTAGTTAATAAGCTAACTTAAATCCTAATGCTGCACAATTAAGAATAACAGATTGCAAAAAGTTAAGATAGGAATGAATGGAAATTTAAGCGATTAAAATTGCAAATGCTTGATGCAGTCCCATTGCCTTCATTGGTGACAACGAGAGTGAGAGCATGTTGTAACTACACAAATTATTATCATGTTAATTTTGATTAAATTTGACTCAAAAATCAAGATTTAAAGCAACTTCAAAATTAGAGCAAATTAAAAATACTATTAGATATAGTATATTTTAGTGATCATAATGCTCAAATTTGAGAGCAATATAGATAATAAACTCCTGAATTAAGTTATTAATTATTTAAATTCAGTAAATTGGGGAAAACTATATGCAAGTCCAAATTTAGCAATTTTGGTATTGTTAGATTAAGAATATTATAAAAATATTACACACAAAATTTTGTTAATTTTGGAGCTTCTAATTAACCATAATTAATTTTTAGAATTTTTATCTTTAAAAATTAATAAAAAATAAAATATTGCTCCAAACAAAAAAAAATTAGCGTGAGTGTGTTAGCCTTATCAAGATATACTTCTGTGTCAAATTTAGCTTTTTTTTTTTGGAAATAATGGAAGAGAGAGAAAAAAGAAATATAAAAATGAGAGAGAAAGAGAAGAGAGAACGAGGAAGAGAAAGCCAATTTGAAGCCAATTTGTACACTCAAAATATTTAAGATGACGAGAAGCTAAATTTCTCATATTGGAATCATGGAGGAGAGAGAAAGATGAGAGAGAAATTTAAAAAAAATTATAAATACACTCCCTCCTCCCTCATCCTCCCACTCCTTCCCCACTCCTCTCTCTCCTCCACTTCCTCCTCTTCCTCGGCCACCACTGGTTCCCCCGCCGACCTTTAGTAAAGCCTCATCAATAGTAAAAAATGAGAAAGATATAAATTTTTTCTATTTTTTGTTTCTTTTCTTCTACTTTTATTAATAATAATAATGTTATTAACATTTCTATTATGTTCTTTATATATATATATATATATATCCAAATTTTTATAACTTTCATATTTTAATATTTCTTTATTTATATATTTATATATATATATATAATATTACTATTACTATTATTATTATTATTAATGATTATAATAATGTTATTATTACCTTGTTATATAGTATAAATATATGTACATAAATTAAAGTTAATCTTATTGTTATAATAATTAAAAATAATAAAAATATTATTATTATATTGTTATTATTATAGTTATTATTATATAAGAAAGAGAAATGATAAATTTAAAAGAAAATGAGAATGAAGAAAGATTATTTTTCTTATATAATTATAATAAATATTATTTTGTTTTGTAATATAATTCATTTTCTTATAAATGATTTATCATTATTAAATAAATTAACTATTAAGTTTTTGAGTAATTGTTTTTCAAGTACAAAATTGTGCAAATACTTTACTTTTGACTTTCTAATTCACGCACTAAGAAAATATACCATATGTTTTTTATTATTGTTAATTAATATGATTTTCCGCTCAGCATCACATAAATTTGATAAAAGTGCTTTTAAAAATCACATAAAATGATATATTGAAAAATTGGATAACTGAGTAGCATGGTTCACTGTTGATTTATTTTAGTCTGATCACACAACTGCTAAGACAGGGTTGTCCAACATCGGAAGATAAAAGGAGCCTATACTAATAAGCCTTTGAGGGGGGCAGATATAGAAGGAAGATGGGAGATGTAACATAAAAATGAACCCTACTGTTCATCGATTTAATACTTGCCTAACAAAATCATATTTTGTGCTAGATATCAAATGTTGAAATTTTGTATTTATTTTTGTGACAATAATTATTTTATGTTAAAATTTTAGTATAATTGAAACATGTTTGTATGGATAAATTTATACAGCTTTTTATGTCCTGTCAAATTATTACTTATTTTGCTTATTATTTAACATTTATAAAATTAACATCTATCAATACTTAGTTTTACAACTAACTGGTATTCAAATGCCCCAATTTTGAAACGTGTCCAGATCAGGAGCTCATCCTAGATGAAAGGCTCTAAGGATCAAGTAATATTGATACTACCACCTGCTGATTTACTTTTTTTAGTCTATTTAAAATTTATAATTTTTATTTTATTTCAATCTTCATGATCAAAACTTTATGATATTTCTAAATTAATTAATGAATGAGTATGCTTGATGCCTACATATTATGTCTTTTAAATCATTCAATATAATTCTACGACTATGGGACTACCCCAAAATCGATGCTGGATTAGCTCCCGCTAACCTGGCATCGGGATTACACAGTTGGTATCAGAGCAGAATTGAGTATAAATTTAAGAGAAATAATATATAAATGTCAAATCATCATTCATTTTGGGAAAAGAAAATGATAACATAAACCTATGTAATTTGAGTTTTCAACATTTGGGTAAATAAATGGATTCAGATGAATGATTTATGAGCACCCTAATAAAAACCCCAATCAAAACCCAAATCAAAGCACCTTTATCAATAGAAGTTCTAGAAAGTACCAATGATCGCTTCATGAAGGCCATTCTAGAGCTCTTAGATAATTAAAAGAAAGCAACCCTTTCAAACTCCATCCAATCATCCCAATCATAATTCATTTTGGGAAGAGAGAATGATAACATAAACCTATGTAATTTGAGCATTCAACCATTGAGTAAATAGATGGATTCAGATAACAGATTTATAAGTACCCAAATAGAAACCCCAATCAAAGCACCTTTATAAATAGAAGTTCCAGAAAGTACCAACGATTACTTCATGGAAGCCGTTCTAGAGCTCCTAGCTAACCAAAAGAAAGTAAATTTTTCAAACTCCATTCAATCACCCCAATCAAAATTCATTTTGGGAAGAGAGAAGGATAACATAAATCTATACAATTTGAGCTTTCAACCTTTGGGAAACAGATGGATTCAGACAAAGGATTTATGAGAACCCCAACAGAAATCCCAATCAATGTACCTTTATCAATAGAAGTTTCACAAAGTACCAACGGCCGCTTCATGGAAGCCGTTCTAGAGCTCCTAGCTAACCAAAAGAAAGCAGTAATTTCAAACTCCATTCAATCACACAAAAAGCTTTATTTTGATGAAATTCTCTAATCTTTTTCAAATTAAATCCATAATTATTCCATAGGGCTACTTGTTCTATAGAGGATGAATATTGGCTAAGAGAGATAGAAAAGAAACTAGAAAGTATGCAATGTCCAAATGAAAAGATAGTACGAGTGACTCGCTGCCTATGTAAGGGCAAAGCTAACCGATGGTGGGAGTCCGTCACCGGCACTAATTTCACTAGTATAAAATTGCATAATATAAGTTTGGGAGCATCCTTAGAAGCATTCAGAGTCAAATATGTCCCACAAGCTACCCAAAATATCATGAAGGACCAATTCATGAAATTAGTTTAGGGTAGCAACTTTACGGCCAACTATGAGGCCGAGTTCACGAGAATGTCAAGGTACACTCAGAACTTGATAAGCACAGAGAAAGCAAGGTGCAATCATTTTCTGTCATGGATGAATGACACCCTCTGATGGAGCTTGCTTCTATTTAAACATACTTCTTTCTCCTAACTTCTAAAATGTGGATTAATCATGGAACATGAAGAAAATAACACACTTTTTAATCACACAGGACAATAATAGTAAAGGTAAGATCATCTCACAGAGGACTAATGGACTTTCAAAAGATAACAACCCAACACATCTACTACAATCTTCCAGCTAACTTTTGAGAACACCAGTCAATAAGGAAAAAGAGATTGTTGGAGATCCCATCCCTATGACAAGTGCTACCACGTCGATAAAAGTTATTTTCTGTGCAATAAGCCCGACCACCAAATTCGGGAATGTCGATCTGTGAGAACGATAGACGAGGTGACACTTAAAGAGGTACAAACATAACAACCACTCAAACCTTGTTCCATGACCCAACAAGGAGAGCTGCCCCAGAACCCGCCAACTCTCCAAGGTCACCAACTGCATCGACACCCAATCAAAGAAGAGAACCCGCACTTTGTAATCCTATCCCCGCAACGATTTACACGCTCACCCTAATCTTAGCACCTGAAGCAAAGACGTAGTAACAAGTATTAATCTCACCCATAGTTAAGTTTTGTTTACGTGATGTCAATGACGACATCGTTTTTAAGTAAGGAGTCAGTAACAACCAAGTCGTTACCATATACTCAAAAATCAAGATCATGAGCGACTTCAAAATTACTGCAAATTAAAAATATTATTGGAAAAAATATATTTTTATGATCGTAGTTCACAATCTGGATAACATATACTCATGAATTAATTTCTAAATTATTTAAATTCAGTAAATTGGAAAAATTATATACAAGTTCAAATTCAACAATTTTGGTATCGTTATGTTAAAAATATTATAAAAATGTTACACAAAAAATTTCATTAAATTTGGAGATTTAATCATAATTAATTTTTAAAGTTTTTATCTTCAAAAATTAATAAAATATAAAATACTGCTCCAAATAAAAAAAAAATTAGTGCGAGTGTGTTCGCCTCATCAAGATGCGCATCTTTGTCAAATTTCGTTATTTTTTTTGGACATAATGGAAGAGAGAAAGAAGAGAGAAACATGAGAGAGAAAGCGGAGAGAGAGTTAGAAAGAGAAAACGATGAAAAATTTTATATTATTTTAATTTCTTTTATTCTTTTTTTAATAATAATAATAATATTATTATTATTATTATTATTATTTTCACTTATATTATTTTTATTTATATCATTTTTTTTTTCTATATATATATTCTAATTTTCGCAATTTTCATTTCAGTCATTTTATTTATTTCTTTCTATATATATATTTTAATTTCTGCAATTTTTATTTCAATTATTTTCTATATATATGTATATATAACATTACTATTAATATTATTATTATTATCATTAATGATAATAATTAAAAGTAATAAAGATAATATTATTAATATCATCATTATTATAATTATTATTATATAAGAAAGAGAGATAATAAATAAATAAAAATGAAAGAATAAAGAAAGATTATTTCTCTTTAATATAATTATTATAAATATTATTTTATTTATAATTATAATTCATTTTCATAAAATAGTTAATCATTATTAAATAAATTAACTATTAAGATTTTGAATAATTGCTAATTAAGTATAAAATTGTGCAAATACTTGAATTTTGACTTTCTGATTCATAAATTAGGGAAAATTAAAGATATCTTTTTTTATTACTCTTTTAATATGCTTTTCTGCTCCGTACAAATTTGAAAAAATATTTTTAAAAATCACATAAAATAATATATGAAAAAGTTCGGATAATTGAGTAACATTGTTCACTGTTAATCTATTTTTAGTCTAATCAAACAATTGCTAGAAAAAAATTGTTCGACATTGGAAGACACAAAAAGCCTATACTGATAAGCCTTTGAGGGGGCAGGTATAGAAGGAAGACGAGATATGTAACACAAAATTGAACCCCACTGTCCCTCGATTTTGTACTTGTCGAATAAAATCATATTTTACGTCAGATATTAAACGTTATAATTTTTTATTTATTTTGTATTCCCATCGGAAGGTCATTGTAAAGCGCTGGGAAAACTTTGGAGGCTTGGGCAGTTACACCGTAGGTGAGGTAGTTATGGGTCGTGTGGGTGAGGGTGATGTACTGTAGTGGAAGTCGCGTGGCCGTCCAATCTCAAAGGACTTTCGATACTACGACGACGGGATTTATTCTTGCTGTCTTTTGATCTCGATCATTGGATGATTACTTAAAATTCAACGGCAGTGATTCTCCGACGTTTAAATATAAATCAACTGATTTGATTTCATTCGTCGACTGATTTTTGTATTCGTCGTTTGCTCAGGATTCCTCCCTGAGGCTCTGGTTTGAGATATACTTTTGGATCCAATCTTTGATCCGACAATTGGGGTTTCACCAGCCTTATTAAATATAATTCTACAATTTTAATTATATAATATAAAATAAATTTAATTATACTCACACCAGCAGCAACGAAGCGCCACCAAATTTCGTTCACGCATCCTCTAATTTCATACGATCCAAAATGCTCTTCCCTTCCAATTTACTGGCAAAGACCATCTTCAAAGACCATACTCATGTAAAGCGCCCGCCCTTCGTTCCCAATCATCTCCGGGATGGGTTCCACAACATCCTCCGTATTCATCGAATGGAATGCCGCAATGAAGATCCTCTCCTCGTCTCCATTAACCACAGCTTTGTGCTCAATGCTTTTGTACTTTTCCATTGCACAATATCTGCAATCGCTTAATCGATCATTCACTCATAACTCAATGCTTATTGATTAACAACAACAGATCACCTCAATGATGTCGCCGATGTTGATGACGAGGGCACCAGGCGGAACTTTAATGGGAAGCCATCCGCCGTCCCTTCGGATCTGAAGGCCATCGCGCCCGTTCAGCTGTAACAGCACGGTCAATCCGGCGGAATCAGAATGATGGGAGATTCCCATGACCTTGTCGGGGCTAGGGCACGGGGGATAGTAGTTTATTCGCAGGGATTGAACGCCCTGTTTAAATAATCCCTGAAACCTTTCGCCTCCGAGGCCGAGATTTTCGGACACTATTTTTGAGAGGCCGTCGGCCACTCTCTTCACCTCGCCCGCGTACTTTTCGATGGTTTCCCTGCAAGAAGACGGATTAGTGGGCCAAAACCTTAGTCGCTTCAGATTTTGAGGCTAAGTTATCAGAAAGAGCATATCTCCCCAGTCCAGTTTTTGCTCCTCCGATTGTACAAAAGCCTGGCCGTAACCCTCTGGCTGGCCTTCGACTTGCCCAACTTCTTCCCTCTTTTCTAAGGGAAGTCTAAAGAACCCTTCTATGTCCTGTCTCAGTCTGCTTGTTAAAGCATCGGATATGCCATGGTTCACCAGCTGTGTTTAATTCACAAGAAAAAAACGAACAAAAAGAAATGGGGGGAAAAAATGACCAGGAAGAAGCCCCAGTCTTCGCAGGCAGAGTGCAGCTTTGCAGCTTCTTCTTCAGAGATGAATAGCCTGCCGAAATCAATGGCCGGAATATTTTTGCCGGCGATTAGATCTTCCTTCCTCAGTTCTGGTCGGACGTATCTGTCGGGAACGTGATCTGAGCCCAGCTGTGCTGCGACCGCCTGCACATTCGCCACTTTCAAATCCGACCCTACGAATTTTTCAAATCCGAATCTTTCCTCCATTTTTTTTTGTATATGAATTTCGCACTTTGCCTCTGTGCTTCAAAATTAAGCAACTTTTTATAGCCGAAGGAGATTGTGGGAGGTGATTCATTTATTTTAGTTTTTTTTTCTTTTGCGGTGGAAAAACAATATCAACCAAACATAAAGTTATATCAATTTTAACTTTTTTTTTCTTAAGTCTTTTTAAGTGGCATTTAAAAATATTCATTTAATAAAATTTGAATAAATAATTCAATATAAATTTTAAAAATAATATTTATATTATTTTAATATAAATAAATAAACATTAATAAAATGAAATCAAAATACAATTGAATGAATATTTTTTGAGTACTAGCTAACATAACTGCTACCATAATTGACAAAATTAAAAATAAATAAATAATAAGTCAATAAAATTATTGTAACTTGCAAAATACAAATGAGCATAACAATGAAAATGAATGGAATATTGTACAAATAGAACACATATTACATTGTGCATGAACATCATGATCCATAACATTGTGTAAACAAAAAATAAATATTACAATGTGCATGAATATCCTAATCCATTAGTCCAACCCTAAAAGCTTTTATCTAATCTTGCAAAATAAAATGCTACCAACGTACCAAATTAGTAATAGATTATCAAAGCCGTATTATTCTAACCAATAATGAAAGAAGACAGAGATAACTAAATAGAAATGTTAGAATCTAAGAATGTGATCGAGTAAAAAATAGATAGACTAGAGTCTTGATTTGTGAGATACAAATATAAATATTTAGATTATCCCCTTACTACAGATTGCATGAGCTACAAATACAAAAACTTATATTTTGTCTCTATTAAAATCTAGATATTGATTCATAATTTTAAGTTTTCAATCTTAAGAAAAATTGTCCAATCTTACAAATTAAAAGGCTATCAAGCTAGTACCACATTATTAGAGCCAAGTGACACAAGGAGATACTGACAAGTAGGGTGAATCCTTAGAATCACATATAACAATTCGAAGGAAAGCAAAGAGACAAGAGCTGAGAAATGCAAATTGAGAAGAACAAATAGTGTGATGATTGATGATCAAAAAAATGATTATATACCCTATCCCTATCACCCATAATCACAATCTATTAACCGTTTGATGTATGAACTACTCAGATCAAACGTTGATTCCATGGCTCAGTGATAATAATGTAAACCAGCATGTCCTCTCCCCTCCCCAAGCTATGCTCAAGTCTAGTTATTCTAATTCTAAGCACTCTTAATGGTTCATATTATGTTGTTATTCCTCTCATACATCTCTCAAAAAATATGAATAACTAAATTCATAAAGAATATTACTCGGCTTCCAAATATCTCCAAAAAAAAAAAAAAAAAAAAAAAAAAAAAAATTGAATGATTAAATTTTAAAATATGTATTTTTATGTGTGCAATAATAATATTTTTGCAGGTTTAATTTATTTTGAGGTACCACGTGTCAATCAATAACTTTTGCGTAAAAAAAGCTGAAGACGGAAAACAGGGATCATCACGACTCATGGAGCCAACATAAGTTCCCCAAACTCGGCAGCTTTGTGTGTTCTCTTAACAGACCACACGCCTCTGCTTCTCCGCCCTCCCTATATAATGATATCTTGGAATCCAAAACCTCATCTCCACCGCTTTTCCCCTACAGCCAGAAAGCTCTCCCCTTTCCTGTTCACTCGGATTCCTCCTGTAGAAGAAAAGATGGTCGATGGCAAGCAGAACAAGCTCCCTCCCGCAGCCGCGTCTTTGAGGCAGATACTGAAGAGATGCTCTAGCCTTGTGAGGAAGGAAAACAGCGGAGAGCTTCCAGTGGATGTGCCAAAAGGCCATTTTGCCGTCTATGTTGGGGAGAAGCGGCGCCGCTTCATCGTCCCCATATCTCTTCTGGCCAGTCCTGAGTTTCAGAGCCTTCTTCAGCTTGCAGAGCAAGAGTTTGGCTTCGAACATGAGACTGGTCTCACTATTCCTTGCGAAGAGATTGTCTTCTGCGCTCAGGTGATTGAAGCTCTGGTGAAGAAGAGAGGTGGAGAAAGATGGGTCTGCCCTCCCCTTCTTTTGTAAACATGTGTAGAATCTGCTGTTGTTTTGCTGCTTTATTACAATTCCTTAACCCAATTCATTACTGAAGTGAAAAGAGATAATTTTTTTCATCTTTTTTTCTCAAGCAAAGCTGGATATTATTAAGAAATTTTAATCTATTAAATGAATTTAATTTTTTGAAATATTTTTATGTATGTTTGCTTACATTTAATTTGTGGCATTGCACCTATTCCCGAAGTTC
Organism: Gastrodia elata; assembly: GCA_016760335.1. Classification (NCBI taxonomy): domain Eukaryota; kingdom Viridiplantae; phylum Streptophyta; class Magnoliopsida; order Asparagales; family Orchidaceae; genus Gastrodia; species Gastrodia elata. The sequence continues at coordinate 68,123,885 of CM028671.1, read as the reverse complement.
AATTAATCAACAACTATCGAATGAAGCTTGCAGAATGGCATTTTGGTAAGGCTACTAATTGACTAGTGCTGTAGCTACTGGTTGAGTTCTAAAATTTGTTATCCATTATCATATATTTAATTTCTATTGAACATGTATTTGTTTGATCAAAAATGTCGAGCAGCATTTAATAAATGAGTAGCAAAAATACAAGAACTGCATGTGTCTCTCATCGATAATAGGTGCATTGATGATTTCAATCCAGTAAGAATATAGACACGGCTTAGCAACTAAGAGCTACATCGCATACTGAGTTTCAGAGTTAGGGCATTGTGAGTTCTCGAGTTAGGCGGCGACGCGGGCTAGGCCCCGTTCGCCCTCGTCTGTTCCTAACTCCTATAACTCAGGGTTTTCGTTGGATTCAGGTATTTCATGAGCCTCCCATTTTTATTAAGTGAACAGTAAGTTTTGGTCCTTGTCTCTTTCGTTCAATCCTCCGCCTTCCGACACTATTAGTTATCTTCTGTTGAGAGTAAATGGAAAATTTGTGTTGTTGGTTTTTCTCTAGGAAAGCGCCATGTCTGTAAGGCTCTTCTCGATGCCATGGATAACCTATAGAAATTAAATGGCCCGTTATCTATATTCTCCTTATCAAATAACTTTTACTTGCTTAAACTTTTACTTGTTTGTATGTTGTTGTTAGGATCGTTTGAACGCTCCAAAGCATACCAACTAAATAAGAAGCATACCAACTAAATAAGAACAAAAATAAGAGAAATCAGAAAAGCAATTTTAAGCACATGCACAACATGAGGATTTGCGTGTCTCTAATACCCCACTTGTTAGGATCATTTGAACGCAAAAGCACTCGTACCAAACAAGAACAAAAGCAAGAAAAATCATACAAACAAATCATAGTACATGCACTACAAAAGAATTTATGTGGTTCAGTATAAACATCTACATTCATAGAAATAGATAAGGAGATATTTCATTATACCAGAAGAATAGTACAAGTAGGGTTTCATAAACTCCTTCACCCAAGTTCTTAACAATAGAGTTTTCCCTCTCTAATGAAGTTCTCTTAACATCCAAGAGTCTCGCACTCTTTTCAATACCAGGGATTCACTCAACAATGACGGGATTCAATCATAAAACGCATCACAAACGCTTTTATATCACCGCAGAAACCTGGGCACTCAAACTGCGGACATGGAAGTACCTTATGGGCACATGGCCGTGCCTGGGCTATGTTCTCTTGATCCTAAATAGCAACACGGGCGCTTGGGCGCCCCCCTCTTCGACCTACAGGTTTTGTTGGGCGCCCGAGGCGCGGGGCAACAACCCCAATTGAATGCTCGAGTGCCCAGTTCACTGCCGGGTAGTGCCGCCTTGCCCCAGAACTCTTTCGAAACCTCTTTTAGCAATTCAAAATATCAAGAAAGCATCTCTTCTTCCAAATTAATAATTCTCCACCCTAACTATCATATGTCCCATATGAAAGCTTACCCCAACACGCTCTTAAGAGTAGTGTAGCGACTGCACTCTGAGTGGTTGCCTACGTACCCTCCTTCCAAATGAATCAAGTTGAGCGTAGTTCATCCAAATGAAAAGCATTGATCAAAGATTCTTCACGTTTTTCAATTTCTTGCATTCAATGAACTTCAATACTATCAAGATATTCTCAGAAGCTTGCCACATATAGATCTCTTATTCCAATTGCATGTGTTAGAATTCTTTCTTGACAATACTCCAAGATCATATCAATTTACATTACAAGTGCTAGGAGAACAAGGAGGGTGGGATGTTTAACAATTGGAGAAAGACTTCATCATAGTCTAACTCCTCCTTTTGTATAGTCTTTAGCAACAAACCTCGCCTTGCAGCGCACATCAGCAACTCCTTGATTTCCTTTCCTTTTGGCACACACTAATTTGCATCCAGTAGCAATTATACTTGGAGGAAGCTTAACCAAACTCAAGTTGCAATTCTGTGAAGGGCATCTCTTCATCCATCACCATCTTCATGTGCTCACTCTCAGGACCCTTCATAGATTCCTTATAGTGAGTGACATGGAATATTGATTTTTGAATTCGTCAAAGCACAACCAAAATCATCCCTTACCAATGCAGGCTTTGGGACATTTATCCTCCTAGTTCTACCGGTAGCAATAGACTCTCGCACTAGAGTATCTCCTCTCACCTCCTCAACATCAACACTCTGATCATCATTTGAGGTAGCTTATCTAGTAACATGCTCCAAGGAAGTAGGAGACTGTGGAGAAATTTAACTATTTCAAGCTTCACCTTCTACAATTTTCCAATGGCGTATGTACGATGCTCCACCTACTTTGACCTCCTAGTTCTTATAAGAAATTCTCCTCAAAAATCACATAACTACTTATCACAACTTTCCTACCCTCCATATCATACAATTTGAAAACTTTAGCTTCTCGTCTATATCCAATAAGTAGTCATTTTGGCTTTCAATTCACAACTCATCATTCTTCACATTATAACAGGTAAGATATTCAAAGATCTTCAAATCAAAATAATCAATAGCAAGTTTACTTCACCATACCTTCATAGGAGTATTCTTTCCAATAGCTACAGAAGGATAATAGTTGACAATGTGACATGCATAATCAAGAGCCTTCGCCCAACAGACTGTCTCCATCCCACCATTCGATAATATACATCAAAATTTCTCCATAAATGTCTGATTCATTCGTTCTGCCACTCCATTCTATGGTGTCTCCGTCACTGTGAAGTGGTGCTTAATCTCAGATTTCTAGCATTTTTGTAAAAAATCATGTAAAGAATACTCACCCCTATCATCTAATTTGATTTTCTTCACCTTCTTGCCAATCTGATTCTCCACCCACTTCTTCGACATCACAAACTTTTCCAACAATTCACTTTTTCACTTCATGGTGTACACCAACATTAGAATAGTCGTCAATAAAAGTGATAAAATATTGTCTCCGTCAAATGACACCATCTTCGTCAAACCTTAAACATTTGTGTGCATATAATCAAGTATTCATTTGGTATTATGGATGGCAGAACCAAAGGATACACCTGCTTTCTTACTAAACATACAGTGCTCTCACAATTTGAGCTTGTAGGAATCAGCTCCTTAATTAAATCTTGCTTCTTCAAGGTACTAAGTGATGGTTCCTCGGCATGTATTAGCCTCTTATGGCATAAAGTACTAGCATCAACTAGTTCATCAGCTATAGCAGCTCCACATTCTACTGTAGTTCCTTGAAGAAAATATCGATTATATTGTCAAACTCCTCTCATGTATGGCATATCTCCCCAACTAATTCTTTGAAGCCTTGCCTCCATAACAATTCTGAAACCCTCGGCTTCAAGAAATCCAATTGACATAAGGTTTTTATAGATATCTAGGACATGTTGCAAATCCCATAGTTTTCTAACAGTATCATCATGCAGATGCACAAAAACACTCTCTATCCCATTAGTACGATAGGCATAATTGCTACCCATCGTCACAACACCACTCTCCAACACTTTGTAAGTATGGAACTAACTGTGTCGTGAACAAATATGATAGGTAGCACCCGTGTCCAAAATTCAATGAGTCTTTTGTGTACAATCTCTAGGGCACAACTGTAAGAGAAATATCTGAGTCATCAGCATTGGAGTCCACTGGTGTAATATTTACTACTGCGTCTGATGAATCCTTCCGCTATTTTTCAATTTTGGACAATCCTTCGTCTAATGGCTACCCTTTAAACAAAAAATACATTGATTGCACCCAAGATTTCGACCCTTGAACTTATCCCTCTTATGGCTACCACCACCATTCTTCTTGTTAGATCTTTCGCATTGGAGGATAAGTAGTTTGGACATCTATGACTTTGAAGACTTCTTGTCCCTTCATCGAAATTCATTATTCAACAATATCTTTATCACTTCATCATACCTCAAGGCCTCTTTCTCATGAATGATTGTTATGGTGAAGTTTTCATACTCATCCGGGAGCGAGTTCAATAGAAGGAGCACATTATATTCATCATCCTCCTTTTCATCCAAATTAAAAAAATCTGACAATAACTTAGTGAACTCATTGATGTGTTCATCAATAGAAAGTTCCCATCGCATATGAAATATGTGCAAATGTTGCTTCATGTGGAGACGATTTTCCACACTCTTTATCATATACTTGTTCTCAAAGAACTCCCACAATTTCCATGTCGACATTTCCATCATCACCGCATACTTAATTTCTTGGTTAGACAATTTCGGATCAAGTTGTATATGTTGCAGTTCATCTTGACCAACTCCTCTCCAATATCTTCTCCGATTTTTCTCCGACATCAAGAACACCCTCCAGGTTCAATTCGCAGTGCATCCTTAACTTTGCATCTCCACATCACGAAGTTATGCTTTCCATCAAACTCGACCACATTGATCTTCGTCGAATGTGTCACAACTTGGTGGAAAGCTCTCTCCACCACAGCCAGTGTTGAAGCACTATAAGCTTCTCCTCCAACTCTATATTCCATGACCTCTCTTGCAAAACACTCTCTGATACCACTTATTATGATCATTTGAACATGTAAGCATACAAACCAAACAAGAACAAAAGCAAGAGAAATCAGACAAATAAATCCAAGGATTTATGTGGCTTTGATACCACATGTTATGATCATTTGAATACAGATGCACACAAACCGAACAAGAACAAAAGTAAGAGAAATCACACAAACAAATCTAGACACATGCACAACACAATGATTTATGTGTTTCGGTTTAAATGCATACATCCACGGGGAGAGATGAGAAGAAATTTCACTATATTGTAAGAAGAATGCAAGTAGGGTTTCACAAACTCTTCACCCAAGCCCTCAACAATGGAGTTTTTTCCCTCTCGAATGGAGTTCTCTTAACCTCCAAGAGTTTCGCACTCTTTTAGTAATAGGGATTCACTCAACAACGGTGGGATTCAACCCTAAAACGCATCACAACGCTTTTATATCGCCTGGGTGGTCAAACCATGGACTTAGAACTAATTCACATGCGCCTGAGCACTCTTGGCCGCCCTTCTCTCTATCCCATACAACAACGCGGGCGCCTGGGCACGCCTGGGTTCCTTTGGGGCGCCTGGGGCACACATGGGCACCCCATCTTTGGTCTATGATCCTATTGGGCGCTTGGGGCTCTCCTAGCCCCCAAAATTCTCCAGAAGTTCTTCAGAACCTCTTTTAGTGGTTCAAATTTTAATGAAACATCTCTTAGCCCCAATCAGTAATTTTCCACCTCTATTTCAACAGATATTAATCCAGATTGCAAGGAGATATATGGTTCTTTTTTAATTCAATGGTTCTTGTAAAACCTTGAACCATGGAGTTTCTTCCTTTTGCAACACCTTTCTCTGTTATTTTGGTGTTCTTTTTTTAGACTTGCCTCTACAGTTGGCTCAATTTGCTTACCTGGGTTGTAATTGTGAAAGTCTAGATAGCTTCAACCCATGGAGCTACTCTAGAAGGCCTCGTGGAACTCCTCTTATATCTCCTGCCCCTGTTAGACAGCGTCCCTTGGCAGGTATCTCGGTTACTCTAGGCCTAAATCTACTGTCCATGCTAACCATCTAAGGCGACTCTAACATAGTAAAACCCTAAACCCTTAAAAAAAATATTGCCTAAATATAAAGTAAAACTTAGTTTAAAAAAAGATTGGCCCTAACAACCATAAGATTCAATTCTGCAATTTCTGCATGATCAAATTGCACACCAACTACGCTGCCAATGGATTTAACAATTCTTAAGTCTAATCAATAGTCTCTTAAAGTAAGCTCGCCTAAATAAATAAATAATATATATATATATATATGAACAGAAACAAAAATTGGCCTGACAAACGTATGATGATGCAACTCTGAAATCTATGCTTATCCAAATTGCCCATGATCTCAGTTTAGAGAGCTCCATTCATGAAACTGCGGCCAGTTTACGTGGTCCCAATTTAGCCGCATAGCCTTCATGGCTTTAAACTGATGTCAAGATACAATGCACAGCCTGCGGGTCTTTTTATTATTTTTAGCAAGTCTTTGTTCTGAATTCTGAATATTTGCGCGTTTGGCAGCAGCCCATTTGCTTGCTTGCCTTCATTTGGCTGTACATTTACTTTTAAGCAAAATATCTGTTTCTTCTGTTAAACGTCGCATCTGTTTGCTGTGGGTTGCTTGTTTCACTAGCATTAGCATTGAACTGATCGGTGCTTCCCACTATCCATTTTCAATTGCTGTTTGGTATCCTCAAAAATAAATAGCTGTAAAATCAATTTTCTTATTTTAAAATTGCAAGTGATTGACACGAAAGAAACATCGGATTAAGTAAAATTTTACTCCGCTGTAATATTGACCATCGTTCTCCTAGTTTGAAGGCGCTCCGACAAAAGGTTCAAAGGTCGTTTATGATTTTGAATTATACTCGGATCGTACCAAAATGGGCACACAAGTTGTTCGAACATTCGTTTAGGGTTTGTAACAGCTGATCGAATCTCACGAAACTTCGTTTCCGGTTCGTTCATATTGACGTACTTTTGATTCCTCGTTCGAAGGGACCTAAGAGAGCTTATTTAAAGAAAAAAAAAAAAAAATAGATTCACTGTATTTTTATTAAAATTACATTTTATCTATATTTTATGGTGCCTCAACAAATCAATTAAATATTTAAAATTATTTATACAATAATTAAAAGAAAGAAAATCTGTATGGTTTAGTTTTAAGCGAATGTAATCAATCATGCTTTATATTTAATCATATTATTTTTATATAAGTATTAATTTAAAGAGTTAAAAGTCTTAGTTACTATAATTTGGTTGATATGTAGAGGGCAGAACACAAAAAATCTAAAGGATATTTAGATCAAAGTGGGAACAAAGATAGTTTTAAAAACATAATGAAAGATATATGTATGATTTGTATTAAATAATATATTTCGTTAATTTCTACTATATATATATATATATATTATTTCTTAGGAAATCATATTATTATCTATGTATTAAATTTATACATTATTTTATGAGAGGGGAGGATATTCCTTAAGAGATTTTGAAACAGTTGGCATATTGACTTGCCGTATAAGAATTGAGTACAGGTTTAAGGACAGGATCTTCTATACCTCTAAAAAGTTTGTCATAAACAAGTAATTAAAAGTTGGACCCAATCGGTTAAGCAAGAGGTTCAAGATTTGAATGTTGAATGTTGAACTGTAGTTTGAACTATGATGATATAATAAATAAAATTTTAATTAAATAATATATATATATATATTAAAATTAATTTATTTAAAAATATTTGAGATATATAATATATAAGAAAAAAAAAAAAAAAAACATAAAATTGTTTTGTTTTTGCATAAAAATACATCACTTTTGTAAAAGAAAATGCTATGTTTTTTTATAACATTCAATATTATATGTTCTAATAGAATTTGAATATAAAAATTGTATAATGTTCAATAAAAGAATAATATGTAGAATTTTTGCAAAATTACAGTTTAATATAAATATAATTATAAAAATACTTATAAAAGAACTTAGAGTAAAAATAATTTATAGAAAAAGAGAATCACTATTAGCAAATAAAAGTTTCTCACAAAAATAATATACATTCATATCACTAGCAAGCTTACAAAGTTCAACACATTAAATACATAAAATCATTAACTATAGTAAAGAGCAACTGCATTCTATTCAATTTTTCAAATTTTTTAGCATCATGCGACTTGAAATATTTAAATGTTTTGATAAATACAAATAAGAAAATTCAAATATATTTGTTAATCGGAGCTCCACTATAAGAAACCACCACCTTAACACCGGTTTGATAAGCAAAGTTTTTAGCCTCTTCGTGTATCTACAAATGCATGTATATCAACAAAAGAAGAAAAACACAGCAACATCGACAATGGTTGCAGCAGCAGAAAAACGCAGAAACGCCCAACACCGCTAGCAATAGCAGCTGCAGCATCTAACAGGTCAACACCACCACTTCATGGAGCTGTAGCAGCAACACTCAACACGACTATCACACAGCAATTAAAATGTGTTGTAGTGTCCAACAGAAAAACACAACAGCAAAAACAACAATGGTAGTAGCAGCTACTGTTGCAGCACTCAACACCACCGTCACATGGAGCTGTAGCCAGCAACTGCAGCACCCAATTCCACCACAATACAACACTGAAAATGCAGTTGCAGTAGCCAACAGAAAACCATAGCATCACCCAATCCCACCAGGGCACAACAACACCCAACACCACCGTTGCTAGGAGCTATAGCTGCAGCACCCAACACCACCACCGCGCAACAATTAAAATGAAGGTGCAGCACCCGACAGAAAAACACAGCAGCACCAACAACACATGTAATAGCAGTTACAACACCTAGTTCCAACATGATACAGCACTAAAAATGCAGTTGCAGCACTCAACAAAAAAACACAGCAGCACCAAATTCTACTACAACATAATAACACCTGTTATTTTCTATATATATATTACTACTATTACTATTATTATTATCATTATTATTATTATTATTAATGATAATAATAAAGCTATTATTATGTTGCTACATATTATAAATATATGTACATTATATATTATAAAGTTAATATTATTATTGTATTATAATTAAAAAATTATAAAGATATTATTATTAATATTGGTGTATAAGAAAGAGAAATAATAAATTCAAAATGATAATGAGAGAATGAAGAAAGATTGTTTCTCTCTTATAAATTATTATAAACTATTATAAATATCATCCATGAGTAGTTTAACAGCATGAACTTTGCGTTCAATTAAATGCAAATTGAAGATTTGTTTTATTAGAAGAAGTTATATCAACTATTGAGTGGAGTTGACAGAAACCATCGACTATGTCAGATAAAGAATGGGAGGTTCTTGATAAAATTGCATTGGGTTTGATTCATTTATCATTATTTTCTTCTGTTGTACTTAATATTTTAATGAGAAAATTATTGTAGATCTCATAGATGTACTGACTAAAATGTATGAGAAGCTTTCGGCTTCTAACAGTGTTTCTAGTGAAGAGATTGTTCAACATAAAGATGATGGACGGGCTGTTCAGTGACTAAGCATCTCAATGGGTTTAACACTATGACGAGACATTTGAGTTTGGTGGGTATTATAGCAACCTAAGGTTATTACCCTAGTTAATTAGGACTAAACCAAGTCCTAATTTTGATTATTCTTCTCTTAATAAGTTATTAGGAGCTCACCCTGGAATTTTGGTCTAAATCAAATATCAAATGGATCAAATCTTGATTTTAAGAATTTCAGGAACCTTAAGTTTGACCTAATTAAATTGACCTCAAATTAAAAATTAAAATTCTCCATTTAGCACATCACCCCCAAATTTGTTAGGGGTGATATTTTAGAAGCATTTGGAAGTCGTTGGATTTTCATCGAATATTTTAATATATTTAAATACCCCAAAAAAATATAAAAATTAATACTCTTCAAAATCAAAATCTATTTTCGTCGTTGCGTTCCTCACCCTTCATTTAGCTATGGGTGATTTATTGGAAAATTTTAGATGATGTTTAATTATTTAATTTTAATTAAGAAAATTCAAAATATAAATTATTAAATAATATTTAAATTATACTTAACGCCCCGTCAGAAGGAACGTTTGTGTAGCGCCCCGCCCTGTCGCCGCACACGAAGAGGGATAACTTAATCAATTAGGCGGCGGAGTGGCGCGCCACTCGGGGAGGCATTTCATATCTCCCTGAATGGGTTATAAAACTAAGCCACACTGAACTATTGAAGGCTGCTGACTCAACCTCAAAGGAGGGTCGAGAGATAATACTTAAAATAAGAGTAGTATCCTTATTCTAAGTATTAGACAAATACTTACATTGGATTTAGAATATAATATGAAAAATCTAATATATGTATAAAATATTAGCGTTTCTAGTATACTGATCACATCATAATACTAAGTATAAGTAATATATAAACAGAGTGCGGAAGCTAAGCATACATCCAAAATATTTATCTCAGAACAAAAAAGTAAATGTATCCAAAATTATTACAAATTGTTTACTGAAATTATACAGAAATAAAGTCTAACTACTGAACTGAAATAAACACAGAAAGAGAAGGGGCAAGGCTGAAGGAGGGTCCACTAAGGCTCCACGAACTCCTCCTGAATCTCCTGAGAGTCCTGGCTCAATATGCTACTCAAGATCTAACAAATTATCGGATCCCAAAAGTACCATGCGTTAGACAATAAGTTTAACACATTGAAACTAATCTAAACAGTTATAATTATTCACTTAATATTTAAATAATGTAAACAAAACTGCAAAAAGATTGTAAAAATAACTAAATAGTTGAAACTGTATAAAATTGAGTAAAATTATCTGTATACTGAATACTAAAATTAAATGAAAATAGTGTATGATTAGAAACTGAGTAAAATTATATAAAATTGTGCTGTATGCCATTAGAATCATGCATCTGAATATGCCACAATATTATATGCCACTGATATGCAATTGAACTATCACTGAATTGTTATGAGCCATACGGTCCAATGTCTACATACATTCTGTTGAGAAATACAGTTTATTATGATGTCGTTGCATCCTGAATTTCCCTTGTTGAGGCATACAATATTCTGTAACTTATAAATCATCACTAATACTTATACATCATGCTTATGCTCATGCTTATATCTCTACACTACATTACTTAAATCTAAAAATCCAAAAAATACTTTAAAATCAGATAATGAATCAAATATCTTCATTGTGCAGAGTCCATCTAAATGGATTCTGACTCATAGTCCTATTTCCAATAATTTGCTTTAATTAGAATTTTACTTAAAATCATCAGTTGGAAAGGTTGTATACACATATTTAATATGTTCCCAAGAAAGGTGAATTTAACATTTAGTTTATTCAAAACTGTACTTATCAAAGCACACTAAGATAGATGGCAGAACGTGGTCGCAGTTTATATCTCAAACTAAACTGTTAAATATCCTAATTATAATAATATTTGGTATTCTAAGAATGGTGACTTGAGATACTTAGTTTGTCAAAAACTGCACTTATCGATGCGCATGATGATAGGAGGCAGAACACGGTCGCAGTTTATATCTCAAACTAAGGTTCTAGTCAACTAATTGTAACACTCTTTGGATTGAATGATTTATTCAATATGGGACTATATCCGACTAAGCTCTCATGATAGAACACAAATATAGTCTTATACTTAAGTGAGTCAACCAAATCCTAAATATTGCTGAAGTGATCCAGTACTATGAATATACATAACTATACTCAGCTAATAATTTGAGTTCAGCCAATGTTATTTAATCAACAAGAATTACCAAAGCTATGAGAGTTAGACTACAATAGGTGAATCTTACATAAGGTCCTAAGGATGTGACCATAAAAATCACCCAATATATGTTATTACCACATTGTAGAAATCTCATTCTAAGTATTTTAGGTGATTCTATCATAAGGATCTAAGATCAAGCTTCTAGCGTTAAGAAGGATCATCTAAGTTCCTACCTCAAGATGTCACAATAAGTCATTCCTACCACAATGTATTAGCATTATTTAGGTTGTTTAGATATTACAAAACACCCATATGGCAAGATCATCAAGATCTTACACTTTTAATAATTAAACTAAACTCATAAGTTTTATTCATTAACCTTGGTTTAACCAGATTATATGGGTAAACTCATCTCATCAATACATATACTATAATTATGGGGTATAATCAAGAGTATTATTAAGATTTGATTTTGTGATAAATCAGCCTAGTTTTATAATTAACTTTTGGCTAAGCATCTTATATAAGAGAAAATCAAATATCTAAAGTTTAAGTTCATATACTTAATCTACAGGTTCTTTAATTACTTAGCACTTCTAATTCAATGAAATATCAAATCATATGTATTAATAGAATTATGTCAATTGAGTTATCTTGCAATCAAGTTGATTGTTTATGTGATTAAGGGTTTAAATCTTAATCAGACATGTTATGATTTAACCCCTAGCCTTGCAAAATTAAGACCAATAGTTGATTTATAATTCAATGACAAATCAATGCATTATAGGTATATTATTGATGGCAATTTCAATTCTAAATCAAGTGTTACTTAATCAAGTTCTTAATATTTTTATGTTCAATTATAGTTTAATATCAAATTAAGTAAATTAAGGTGTCCAATTCAACATTTAAAGTTCTCTAACATGCATAAATATTACATTGTTTAAATAATGAATAATTAAGGCTAATCAAATATTAAATCAAACACAAAATAGATTAGCACTTGATTATAAATATAAAGCAATTAAATTTCATACAATTTAATTATTAAGTTCTACTTGGTCATATAAGCAATCAAAGATTTTAGCATTAACATTCAGTACATAAATATTTAAGAAAATACTTAAGAGATTTAGGACATGCCATTTTAGGGTAAGTGATAAATTTTTATATTGATATTCACCTACACATTCATGCAATGCTTACTTTACTAAATCCGGCGCTATTCATGACAGTTTTCATAAATTTAGGCCCCATTAAAGTTATAAAGTCATTAAAATACAAAAAATCGCAATTCTGGGCTATTCCTGACAGTTCTAGGTGCTCCGACGTGCTACAGCTCCTCTTGGCTGAGAGCCAAGCGCTACGGCGCGCTATGGCTTCTGCTTTTCTAAGGCGCCACTGCTACGGCGCACTGCAGCACTTTCAAGAGTTGTTGCGCGCTACGACAATTTTCGGCGCTGTGGCGCGCTGCAGCACCTGAACGGCACGCTACAGCGCCCATTTCCCTGAGAGCTGGATACTACAGCGCGCTGTGGCATTTTCAGGCGCTGCGGTGCGCTATAGCGGTTTAAAGTTTGAATGTCATTGTTCAATTAATTTATCCCTTGATTTCATATGGTTTACCTGACATGACGATGCAGCTCGCTATGGTGCGTGACAGCAATTTTCTTTTAGGCTATTATTTCGGCTCTAGAATGCACTGCGGTGAGCACACTACAGTGGATTCAACCTGGGACTGGGGCGCTATGGCGTGCGGTAGCACCCGACGGTGATTTTGTCTGTGTGAAAACCATGATGGGTCTCCTTTTGCACTCAAATACTCCCAATCCCGATCATTCTATGTGTTGTGCCATATAATGATGGAAAGGTCATTCCAAGACCTTTCTATTGATTCCAAAATTGAAATAAACGGATCATTATAACGAGCAGAAATTAAAGTTATAGCTACTGTTATACATAAATCATGCAGTTTTCTTGATAGAATTTTAATGGATGAATGAGCTTCAATCTGACTCATTTGAGTCCGATTGAGGCTCTACAATTATGCCTAGATGTTATGCAGGGGCTAATGAAAGTATCATCCATAGTATTTTGATAAATCATGGAGAAAGTAGTCAATGAAGTAAAGTAAATGGGTACCTTTGACCTTGCAGAAAATGGAGGAAGAGATCTTAGGAGCTTGAGCTTGAGATTTGAGGGCTTCTCTAATAGCAACTCAGCAAGAGGAGGGGAAGGAAGGGAGGAGCTTCAACTTTGACAACAAAGGTTGGAGGGAGGGGGGCTGAGCTCCATTTAAAGGAGGAGAAGATGATGGTTGTAGACATGGCCTATGGGAGAAGGGAGAGGGGTTTCCCTCTTGCATGTGCTAGAGGAAGAGGGAAGTGCCAAATCAGGGCATGGTGCCAGCCAGAAAGCAAAGCAAAAGAAAGGAGAGAGAATGTATTTAAGAAATAAATATTTTATTTCTTCCTAATTTTTGATTTATTAAAATTCAGATTTAATAAACGCGCTCTGAAAAATCTCAAAAATTTACCCCTAACTAATTTGGGGGTGAGGAATTCAACGACGAAGTTAGATTTCAATTCTGAAAATTATTTAATTATTCTAATTTTTGGGGTATTTAATTATATTAAAATATTCGCGAAAATCCGACGACTTTTAAACGCATCCAAAACATCACTCCTAATTAATTTGGGGGTGACGATCACAATGGTGAAGTCAGATTTTGATTTTGAGGTCAAATTAAATATCTCAATTTTCAATTAATTATATATTATTAAAAAATTCTAAATATTCGATTGAGCTCCGAATTGCTCCAAATCTTCAGGGATTGGATATAATAACTAGATGAACTAAATGGAATAATAATTAAGCTACAATTGATCTAAGATTTAGCTAAGTAACAATCTTGAGTTGTTACAGTTTTTGCTATTTGCAAAGCTAGTGTTGTCGTCTGATTAGATGACGCATCGATCCTGTAGCACCCCGCCCTGTCGTCGTGCGCAAATGGAATAGTCATAATTAAGTTTGGTGATGGAACGGTGCGCCACTCGGGGAGGAATAACCCGTCTCCCCGAATCGCTGAGAACCAAGCCCATCTGAAGGGCTGTTAACTCAACCTCAAAGAGGGTTGAGAGCTAATACTTAAGATATAAGTAGTATTGTAGCGCCCCGCCCCGTCGCCGTGCGCAAAGAGAAATTTGGCGGCGGAATGGTGCGTTACTCGAGGAGGAATAACCTGTCTCCCCAAAATAGTTGAAATACCAAACTCCTCTGAGGGGCTGCTGACTCAACCTCAAGGAGGGTTGAGAGCTTATACTTACGATAATAGTAGTTCCCTTATCCTAAGTATTAGACAGATATATATATTGGATTTAAAATACAATAAGAATCCAATATATATATAAGATATCAGTATTCCCAGTAAGCTGGTCACATCACAATACTAAGTATAAGTAGTATAATACAGAGTGCGAAAGCTTAAAGCAAATATCTAGAACATTCATCACAGAAGCTGTATGAAAAATATTCATCTCAGAAAAGAAAAGAAAATACATCCAGAGTTATTACAAATATTTGTCTGAGATACTAAAATAAACTAAGTACTGAACTGAAAATAACTGAGCAGAAAATAAAGCTGAAGAAGAGTCCACTAATGCTCCACGGGCTCCTCCTAGATCTCCTGGGTGTCCTCCTGACCTGGCTCAATATACTGCTCAGAATCTAGCAAATTGCCAGATCCCAAAAGTACCTCGTGTTAGACAATAAGTCTAATACATCGAAACTAATCTAAACAGTTCTAATTATTCATTTTAACATTTATATTATATAACTAAAACTGCATAAATACTGTAAAAGTAACTGAAAACCTAAAACTATATAGAATGGTACAAAACTGCAGTAAAATAAGGTAAAACTGAATTATAAACTGTATACTGAAAATAAATAAAAATAGTACTAAATCTAAAACTGAGTAATCATCTGTGAACTATGTTGTATGTGACTGAAACAGTGCATCTGAATATGCCTCAATACTGTATGCTATTGATATGCCACCAAAATATCACTGAACTGTTATAAGTAGTACGGTCCAATGTCTGCATACATCTTGTTAGGAATACTATTTACTGATGATACTGATGCATCCAGAAATTCCCCTTTAATGTATGTAACATTCCGTAACTCAGAGATCATCACTGATACTTATACATCCTTCTGATACTCACACATCATGCATATACTCATGCTTACGCTTCTATCTACATGAGGTAAAATCTAAAAATCCAGAAAGTGCTTTAAAATATGATAATTAATTCTAAGTCTCCATTGTGTAGAATCCTGCTAAAAGGATTTTGACTCCTAAGTTCTAGATCGATAATTGGTTAAAGTTGAGAGTTTACTTGAAATTCATTGGCTGGGTTGATTGTATACACATAGTTAGCATGTTTGCAAGAAAGGTGGATCTAACCCTTAGCTTGTTTAAACTGCACTTATCGAAGCGTACTACGATAGGAGGCAGAACCCGGTCACAGTTTCATATCAAGCTAAGCTGTTAAATGACCTAAATACAAGCATACTTAGTGATCTACACAAAGTGACCCAAGATACTTAGTTTGCTCAAACTGCACTTATCGAAGCGCACTACGATAGGAGGCAGAACCTGGTCGCATTTTACATCTCAAACTAAGGATCTTGCTTACTATTTGTAACACTCTTAGTCTTGGAAGATTTACTCTAATGGGACTGTATTCGGCTAATCCCTCAGGTAGCACCTGATCATATGTCCATATTGGAGTGAATCAACTAATCCTGAATGCTACTAGAATAATCCATTACTATAGATATACCTTACTATACCCAACCAATAATCTGGGTTCAAACAATTCTACTTAATCAACAAGGATTATCAAAGCTATTAATCTATACTTTAAATAGGAGTATCCTACACAAGGCCCCAAGGATGTGATCAAAGGATCACTCAACATAGGTTACTACCACAAGGAATGAGCCACATTCTAAGTACTTTAGGTGATTCCTACCACAAGGTATCAAGTTCAACTTCTGAGGTTATGAAGGATCAACTAAGTTTTTACCTCAATAAGTTACAAAGGTCCATCCTACCTCAATGTATCATTAGTTAAGGTCTTTAACTGTAGCACCCCGTCCCGTCGCCGTGTGCAAAATACGAGTATAATTCATAGATTGGCGGTGGAACGGTGCGCTACTCGAGAATGGTGGGCCATACAAGTAAACCCATCGTCCTGAATAGGTTTAAAGAGACAAAGCCATACTGAAGGCCGCTGACTCGAGCCCTAAGAGTAGGCTCGAGAGTCAATATCTAAGATAAGAATGGAACCCTTATCTTAAGTATTAGACTTAGTACGTACATAAGGTGTAAGGGAGGAGAGAAGGACCCATGTATGTTATAAAATATCTCAGCGTTTCCAGTACGCTGATCATATCACAATACTATGTATAGTAATATAACAGAGTGCAGAAGCTAAAAGCAAAACATCTAGAATACATTCGTCTCAAGCAGTAGTAAATATCCATCTCAGAAAAGAAAAAATAAAAGTACATCCAGAGTTTTATTACAAACCATAAAAATGCAGAAATATAAAGAGTCTAGCCAGAATACTGAAAAGGACTAAAAAGTAAAAGTAGGTGCTCAATCCCCTACAGCTCCAAGTGCTCCTCCCGTGTCTCTAGGACGTCTCCCTGACCTATCTCTAATAACTGCTCGGGATCTAGCAAATTGCCAGATCCCAAAAGTACCACGTGTTAGACAAGAAGTCTAACACATTGAAGCTAAATATACAGGCTAATCTAAACATAACAAATATGCAAGAACATAAAGTAAAAGTGTAGGAAAAACTGTAAAGTATCAAATGACTGAACTGTAGGAACTAAGCAAAGAAAAACTGCATCAAAACTAAGTACTGAAAATACATAAAAATGTCAGATACTGAGAAGGATGCTATAAGCTGCACTATATGCTACTAAAATAATGCTCACAGATATGCTATATCATGGTATATCACAGAACTATCACTGAAGGTTTATGAGTCGTAAGGTCCAATGTAAGCACAACAGTTAGGAAGTCAATATAGTGACGCAGATGCACCCCAAAATTCTCCAGTTTGTGTATATAATATTCTGTATATCATACTGTATCACTGATAACCATGTGTCACAATAGAAGGAATGAGGTCAACTCATGTTTATGCTTCATGTTTATGCCATTATATGATATGAATGGAAAATCCCGAAATCCATGAAGAATATAGTAAGAAACAAAAAAATGAATCATAAGTCTCCACTGTGCAGAATCCTGCTAAAAGGATTCTGACTCCAAATCTCTAGATCGATATTTAGTTAATGTTGCTTATTTACTCAAAGATCATGGGGCAAGGTGATCATATACACATATTAAATATGCTGCAAAGATAGGACACAGCATTTAGTTTGATTATGCCACCCTAATAAAGCAATCTTCATTAGGAGGCACCATCCGGTGATGGTTTGTGTCTCAAACTAAGCATTTAGTCACTAAACTCACAATCATACTTAGTGTCTTAAGGAAGGTAATTCCTCTTTTTACTTAGTTTTACTTAAGCCATACCTATTGAAGCGATCTTTGCCATGAGGCATTGCCCGATGGCAACTGTCCTTCAATAAAACTAAGGAATGTGTACCCATTTAATACACTCTTAGGATTGATTAATTTATTCTAAGCGAGGTTATGTCCGCCTAAGCCCGCAGGATAGCAACAAAGACAAATCTTACTTAGAGTGACTCAACCAATCCAGATTATTACTGGGGACCAGTAATATGGGTATACTATACCACAATCACCCAATAATCGTGGTTCAATCAAATCTATTTAATAGAGCAAGGATTTATCAAGACTACAAATCTTAGACTAGTAGGTAAGTCCTATACAAAGTTTCACAAATCTAAAATGATCGGGGATCACTTAATATGGATTATACCACAAGGAGATGTATCTCTTCTAATGTCTTAAGTGATTACTACCACAAGGAGAATATATCAATTTCTAAGGTGAAGGGATCTTCTATACTTCTACCCCAAGCATTCATACAAGGCTTCCTACCTCATGATGTATAAATTTAGGTCTTTTAGATAATTTAAGATGACCTGTATTAAGAGAGCACCCAGATCTCTTCTTTAGATATTGATATTAATTTATTAAGTTTTGGTTCATAATTAGGTTTAGGATGATTAGATCAAATGATTAAGTCATCTGATCACACTTAGACTAAGATTATGGGAACTAAATCAAGCATATTACTAAGGATTAGATCACTTATTTAATCAATATGATTTTAATTGTCTTCTTATGCTAGTCTTCTTTCTTAAGAGAAAATCAGGGATCTAAAGTTTAGATTCAGATCAAGCAATCACATAGATTTATTATTAACCTTAACATGTCTAATTTAAATGTTTAGGATCAATAGTAAATCAGATGTATTATTGGAAAGTGTTCAATTCATAGTCTTGTAATCAATATAGTTGAGTTAGGGTTGTTATGGCTTTAGATTTGCCTTAAGTATATTAGGGCTTGACTCCTTCTCAAATTTTAAGTCAAATCAAGTGTATATTTAAAGATCAATATCAAATCAGTGGATTAATTATGCATTATTGGTGGCAATCTTAGATCTAGATCAAGTCGTAAAAGCTTGATCCAAATCTTAGGATTTCTTAAGTTAATTACGATGTTTAAGATTCTATAGTTTTAGATTGATTCAAGTATACTTAATAAGTTTATGGAAGGTGATTTTATTTCATTTGGTTTACTGTTATAAGCCCAAACAATGATTTAAGTTTAACAAACAATGTTTACTTAATGCTAACCAAACCCTAATTCCAAGCAAAAAGAATAATTACATAAATAAAAATCCAACCATTCAAATTACATGAAATTTGCATGCAAGTCCTAATTAATCATATAAGTAATCAGAGACTGAGTTTGCTGTGATCCAATGTGTATAAACCCTAAAATTCACTAGTTATGATTTGACAAGATTAGGGCATATCTACATTTACAGATCTTAGAAAAATACTTTACTTGGCATATGTAATCTAATTAACATCAGTGAACTAATGGCACCCTAAACATGCAATTTGGATAAGTGAATTTGCTAATCTACCCTAATTAAGATTTATTGTAATTAAGCAATAATTTAGGATCTAACCATCAGATGTATGATATTATTCTATATTTAAGTTCCTGAGATTTTTTTGAATATTTTCATATATGATATCATAAAATTCTAACAAGTGGATTTAAAGTTATTAAGAAAATACATTCTGTATTTTTCTATTATATTTTCCTAATTTCCTTAAGGAAAATAAATAATAAATTCTTTATAAATAATTTAAACAGCGCCGGCCCGATCCAAACCGCGCGAGTCATTTGGGCCTGCGGCCCGTTACTGTGTACTATTGATTTTAAAATGGCGCCGGCTCGATTCAAATCACGCGGGTCAATCGGGCTTGAAGGCCCGTTATTGTTCGACAGCGCGGGTCACACGTCGACCCGACCCATGCTGTCGTCTTCTTCCCCGCGCCTGGCCCCGACTGAGAGCGATTGGGGCGAACCCTAATCGCCAAAATTCTCAGTCGTCGAGTCATGCCGGGGCGTAAGGACGACGGCTTCACCTTCCTGGGGCCGAGACCAACCCTTAGAACCCTAAATTGCTAACTGGGATGGTCTAATTCCCCTGGACCCTATTTCTCCATTGCGCGTGAAAGGAGCTCACTATAAGGAGCAATTCTCTTCACAAGGGGCTTGCCGGGGCTGGGGTTTGATCCGTTCACCTTCAGGGCATAAGCACGGATCGAAGCCCCATTTCAGGAGGCCCTGGGAGGCTCTAGATCCCTGGAACCTTACTCGGTCCCAGAGCTCTGAAAGAAGGATGACCCGTTCGATCGATACGATCGAACGAACCCTCCCAGCGCACCAATTTTAATTGCAATGAAATCGCATTAGCTAGAGGAGAGTGTGGGGATGGAAATTAGGCAGGAACTGAGCCCATACGGCTTAGTCCAGAACGTGGGTGTGGCGGCCCTAACCCGCCATGGTCCTGTTAACTCTTAAGTTAACATGATTACGGTGGAGGGGTCACCAAATGACAAGGTCCCCACTTAAGATTGGATTAGACACACATTCTAATCCAATTTAACTAAGGACTTTGCCATTCATCAAAAAATACTATCACTAAATGATCATACATGAACTCAGAGTGCGAAAGCATAAAATATAACATCCATCCAATACAGTATAAATATAATAATACATAATAAGTAAAGTACTGAAAGAGAAATATAAACCTGTATTATTACAACATTTAATAAGTTTAAAAGAACTGAAAGGAAACTCTCAATCTCACTGAAAGAAAGAAAACTAAAACTACATATCTTCAGGAATGGGCTCCTCCTCCAATGGCAAACTCTCCACTGGATCTGCTGCTCCAACAAACTTAGAACCTACCATTATCAGTTTCATAATGGTAGGGCCCCAGCCAACAAAAGAAAAACTGGTTAGACAATATGTCTAAGTACATTTTAGGGCAAACAATTTTATTAAGTTAAATAGATATCACCATAAAAATAGAACTGAGCAAAATAGGTGCAGAAAGCGTACAAAAGAACAGTATTAAGCTATAAATAAACAGTTTATAACTAAGCAAATAGAAAAGTAACACATACCTCCTCCAAGCAACTGCAACAAAGATAGGTAAGCAAAAGACTAAACAAAACTGTAAGAAAAGTACAACCTAAACATGCTTATGATCAAACAAAATATGCTGAGTGACATACAAAATTTAAATAGTGAAAAACTGAAAACACTAACATCCTATGTGAGCATATGAAAATAGTAAGTAAAACTAGCATCCTATAAATAATATGTGCAGGAAAGCTATAAGTAAAATAGTACTGAGATGCAGAATATATAAGTAAAATGGTAACTAAAAATGGAAACTACAGTGACTATATAAGTCACTTGAACTGAACACGAACTCAGCAAATCTTAGCCTGATAAGCTAAGAAACTCTGAACTGAACATCACTAAAAACTCTTAGACTGATGAGCTAAGACAGAATTGAATGTAAGTGTACTTGAATTAGTATATCCATATCAGAATTCTGACTCTATAGTCAGTAGGGCGAGAGTCTATCCATCCTATCACTCGGACTAGGCATGGCCAATAGACTGTCGGACATTAAACCCTCGAAAGGTTGCCGACCCCGAACGAGTTGATCGAAGAGGTATACTAACCAAGCTACACCTTACAAACCATTTGTGAAATGGAAACATAATGCTGCTTACGAATGTTCCAAATTAACATAAGCTATTTATCAAATATCTTAAGTACATAATACATGTTCAAGGTATAAGGATCAAAATCAAGGAATGCGAAGCATCAAAATCAAAGTGCAAGAAACTCTATCTAAAACACAGGTGATATCCGTTGTTATCTATTTTATTCGTTCTATCTACTCTAAGTTACATAAGTTTCAGAATCATCAATTCTTACACATTCTGTAACTTAGAATCATGAATCCTACTAGTTGAAGATAATTAGGACTTGGCCAGTCCTAATTATAACTTAATCAAAAGACGACTATTTGGTTAAAATGAATAAATCATCGACCTAACTTTGTAATTTAATTCATCCCAACCTCATCTTGATTAGCCAAATCAAGATGAAAAGGTTAAGAATTAGACTCT
This sequence comes from Gastrodia elata, assembly GCA_016760335.1. NCBI lineage: Eukaryota > Viridiplantae > Streptophyta > Magnoliopsida > Asparagales > Orchidaceae > Gastrodia > Gastrodia elata. The sequence continues at coordinate 68,101,789 of CM028671.1, read as the reverse complement.
AGATGATGGGGTCTAATCACTTAATCTAAAGGTATAATCTAAGGGTCTAAGTTTAGAATCCAAAACTCACGGATTAGGTTAAGGCAAATCCTAATGATAAATCAAATTCATTAGGATAGATCTCTATTCTTAATTATAGGGTTTAAAGATCAAATAATTATTTAATGAACTAAGAAAAATCTAGAAACTAGTAAACTCAAGGTTTCACCTATTGAGTAACCCAATTTACTCAATAGATAAATTCTAACTTAAGATCTATTTCTAATCTTAGGAATTAAGGCTCTTAATTATTAAGAATATCTCTCAAGACACACATTCTAACTAATGTTATAAAGGCCTACGGATAGATCTAAGGATGATTAAAGAATGAGAACACTCACTTAGGACTTAGGAATTTTATTAAGGAGCAAAATTTTGAGATTTAAATGAAAATCTAATTTAGACTTGGATTTGATTAGTTTTAGTTCTAAATCATTCTATTTACTGATTTTAGTGATTAGAAACTGAATTTAGGGCTTTTAAAGATTAAACCCTAAATTTGGGCAAAACGGCCATTTTTGCCCCTACTTAAGGGTTCAAAAGATCAAAATTTGATCTAGGGCTTAAATTCTAAAATTTTTTTTTGGAAAGAGATTCTTACTGTCTAATGTAAGTTTAGACAGCAACTAAATTAATTTTGAGTTATTAATAAGCCAAATGAGATCAAATTAGTGAATTTGACTCATAAGGGCAAATTAGTAATTTGACTAAGTAAAAGTTAAATTTTCTTTTAGATTATTGTTCTTTACTATCTAAGATTTTCATAGAATCTAAATTTGCTAAATTCTGATAAGTATTGGCCAAGTTATGGCCAATACAAGATCTAGGGTTTAAGGTTAATTAAGGGATTCTTAATTATAGGTCAAAAATCTTAACTTTGCCTATTAGTGTCCAAATTAAGTAAAATTAGTGGCTATGGTTTACAAATAGTCCACTGATCAAAATGACATGTGGTAGGTTCAATTTGGACCTAATTTGGCTAAGTTATGACCTAATTAAGGTTTAGGGTGATTAGTGAGTGATTAACAAAATTAATCACTCAAATACTAATCAAATTTCACAGATAGATTCTAAGTAGTTCTAGGAGTCCTCTGAAACTTAAATCACTCAATTTGGATTATTAGATTTGCTAAAATTCACTAATCAACATTTAGAGTAATTAGGAGTGATTAGCAAATCTAGCTGTTGGATCTAAAATATTATTACAGATTACTGATATTTAAGTTTTTCTGATCTAAATGGACCTTTTGATCATCCAATTTGGAGCTCAATTGACCAGGTTATGGTCAATTGAAGTTCTAGGGTTAATTAGGGTAATTAGGGTTAGGACATAAAAGTAATTAGGCAAATACTAATCCAAACAACAAAGTGAATACTATCAGATTAGTCCTTAAGATTTTTTGATCACTTTAAGACCCATATTGGGTATGTTTGGATCAATATACCCAAAGTTATGAGCTAAATAAGATTTGTGACAATTAATTTAAATTAAATTAAACCCTAAAAATTCACTTTGCTAAATACAGGTCCAAATGCAAAATTAATAGTGCCATAATATTTCTTTATTTTTGCTGAATCCAAAGATATATAATTTTATATTATTTGGATGTATAATTTAGGAGTTATTAGGGTCTAAAGTTTTAGTATTAATCTAATTAATAATTTCAATTAATATAACTATTATATAATTTTTTATTAATTAATATATCTATTTTGTATATATTTATATATATATATATCTGTTTTATAAATTAAAATGCAGGTACACGTGGCGTTCATCCGGTGGCTGAGGAGACTACGGCGGGCCCCACTACACAGATGGCAGAAGGATCGGGCCACGCGGCAGCGCGTGATTGGGTGAGGGTTGAGATGTGGGCCCCACCCATTAATTCTGCCGTGTGAAGACAAAACCCGTAGGTCCCACTGCCGCGCGTCACCCATATACGCGCCGGGCAGTACATGCGGGTCCCACCATCACTCCATCCAATGTCAGCTCAGTCGCGGTTCACCCGAACCGGCGGGTTCGAGCAGCGTGAACCGGCCCATGAATTCGACTGAGACGGGCCGCTTGATCGACGATTGAGATCGATTCCATTTTGATCCGTCGGTTGGATTTGATTTAATCAATCCAACGGCGGATCACAAAGCGGCGCTTCATCTCCCTCCGAAAAGTCGCGATTAGGGTTTTTGGCTTAATTTCGATCGATCGATTTTCGATGGATCGAAGCCCAAATATTAATGCATGCATCAACATATAGATTCGTAATAATGAACGAAAGAATGACATAAGAAAGGTAGGGAGGTACCTTGACGAAGTGGATGGGGAGAGCTCGACGGTTCGATTCCACAATTACTTGCCTTATTTACTGATTTGCTTTGCGTAAACGAGGAAAAGAGATCGATTGAGGGATTTAAAAGAGGTCCTAAGCGGTCGGGAGGGGTCTGAAATCGCCATCTGGAGCGGTGGTCGACTCCCGTCGACACGGCAAAATGACGCGTGCCAAAACCCTTAGCACGCGTCAATTTCGCGGAGGAGACGATCTCCCCACCGTCTAATCTCCAGATCAGACGGTTCGAATAAACCGTTAAGTCAAACGGTAACTTTAAAATGAACAGATGGCGTTAACTGTTTAACTAACGGCCGCCGTTATCTTATTTAATATATAATTATTTAGATTAATTTGTATTGATTTAATTAATTAGAGTTAATTATCTAAATGCATCCCAAAAATTTCTAATAAATCACCCTTAGCTAATTGAAGGGTGAGGAATGCAACGGCGCACTCGGATTTTTATTTCGACGAGTATTTATTTATTTGATTATTTGGGATATTTAAATATTATTAAATTATTCGACAAAAAATCAACGACTTCCAAATGACTTCAAAATTTCACTCCTAGTTAATTTGGGTGTTCTGAACGTAATGGCGAAGTCAGATTTTCAATTTGAGGTCTAAATAAAAAGTCAATTTTTCTAGGGTTTGAAATTTTTCAGAATTTCTGATTTTGACTTAGTTGACTTTTGGTTTGACCTAGGTTTCAGAAGCGAGTTCTAAATTACTTAATTAGTGACTTAGAAACTTAATTAAGACTTAGATTAGTCTTAATTGAGTCAAGTAACAACCTGGGTTGTTACAGTGGGGTACCTGGTTTTGCTGGTCTGAGGTGGTCTGGATGGCGGAGCCTGGCACAAAGCAGCAGAGGGGCTCTTAGGGGTCCTGAACTCCAGGAGTTACCCTCTATCAGCTGTACGTGAGCTTGGGAGCATCGGGAGGAGCTTAGCAGAGCAGCAATGGCGATCGGATGAGGAAATTGGAATTTAGCTCAATTTAACAGTAAAGAGCTCCAAAGGTGAGGTATGAGGCTATTTATAGCCTCAGAGAGGTGTTGGGAGGAACTGCTGGGACTGGGCTCGGCTTGGCTTAGCCCGAGAGCTCGGGTCAAGGGGAGCTCTCAAAATTTCCAAAAATGGAGATATCGGGCTGGAGAGCCCGTCTCAGAGGCCTCACGGGATTGAGGAACCCCTAACAGCTATGCTGAGCTGGCGGGGGAGTGGGGGACGGGCTCTGCCTATCGGGGATTTCATTTTTTTTTGTTTTGTCGGGGGTCTGAGCGAAGCGGAGGAGACGATGAGCAGTGCGGGGTTTACGGCAGCTGTCTGATGTATCGATCGTTGACGCGGAACGGCTTAGATTCTCGGACAAGTAACGGCCGAACGCGAAGCGGGGATCATCCGTCGGATCTGGATCTCTGGATCTGACGGATGGATCGCGCTACTTACTATGGTGGATGGGTACCGTCTGATCCTTTGATTGAACCGCAGAACGGCCCAGATGGGTTGATCCTGAGCGAAGGCGCAGGCCGCACGATCTGATCCGAGAAATGGACAGCTCAGATCGCGCCCGCTGTTTTAAAGACGACTGAAGGTATATTTGCAATATTTAATTGTATGGAGCCCTTAAGTGCAATTGCACCATTTTAAATTAAATTGAATTATTGCCTAAATGAACTCCAATTTGCACCAAAATTTTACCCTTAGCTAATTTGGGGGTGAGAATTTCAAAAATGCAATCAGATTTTAATTCTGAGATCAAAATATTTTGGGTCTAGACTAGGGCATATAGACTAATCAAATTACAAATTTTGACTTAGAGAAGCCCAATGGACTTCAAATTTTCTATGTAGGCTTATCTTGATGTTCTAAAAGCAATGATGCTAAAAATTGAATCAATCAACATTTATTTTGCATGATAACAACCTAGGGTTGTTACATTAACCATTTCCATTACGATCCTATAACAAGACCCTTAAGCTCTCACTTTTCTACTTCTTAAGATTTACTTGCTCTACTTAGGTTAAGGTGATCAGATCAGATGATTAAAATTCATTTGATGCTTCCCTATTCTACAATCATGGGATAAAATCAAAGATCTTATTATAGTTAGATCATTGCATAAATCATTATAATTTTTATTTCCATCTTATGATAATTATCGTATATAAGAGAAAATCAAAAATCTAAAGTTTGAATTCATATGGTTTAAGCACACACATTTAGTGTTATCCTTAGCACTTCTAATTTGATGATTTAAGATCAATATCATATCATATGCATTATTGGAATAATGTCAGTTGTATTATCTTACAATCAAGTTAATTAATTAAGTGATTAAAGTTTATATCTTAATTAAGATAAGCTAGGATTTAACCCCTGACATTTTTATCATTAAGACCAATGTTAATTTAAAGGTCAATGATAAATCAATGTATTATTAGTGTATTATTGATGTCAAACTTAAGTTTGGATTAAGTATTATCTACTTAATCAAGTTATCAAGGTTCTTATGTTCAAGTAAGCACATTTAAATGTTCAAATAAATGTTAAGGTTCTCTAACATATATTTTAAAAAAATCATAAAAGCATATAAATAGAAAGATGACATAAAATAAAATAGTGATTAATATTAATCTAATCCTAAAAACAAACAAAGGGATTATCACTTAATCATAATTCTAAAAGATCTAAGTTTCATGCCATTTATGTTGTTAAGGTTTACCTATTTGATACATGCTTTTAAGAATTCTCTTACTTAGCATTTAGCATGACCTACATTTAAAGTTAAATAGTAGGTTATGAGTACTTATTGAAAATGACAAGTTCAAACTTAATTTCTACATAGAAATTAATGCAATGTTCAATTTTAACTAAAATAGGTTCAAATTTAGTATAACTTAGCTCCACTAGGGTCCTAGGGGTCTTAAAATATAAAAACAGGAAAGTTTTGGCCATTTCAGCCAAAACTGAGCAGTTTTACAAAATCTGGGTAGTTTTCTGAAATTCTGGAAAGTTTTGCAAATTCGGGCGCTGCAGCGCGTTGTAGCATTTTTCGCGCGACAGCGCTGCGACCCGCTGCGGCGCGGGGTACTGTTCAATTAAATTATTTTCATATTTTCTAAAGTTCCAAAAATATTTTCACTGCAGACCACTGCAGCGTGCTGTAGCGACCCATTTCGCAAATTACTGTTCAATTAGTTTTATGGCTGTTTTCCTAAGTTTTTCATGACATGTCGCCGTAGACCGCTGCAGCGCGCTACAGTGTGCTGGAGCGGTTCATTTTGCAATTCTACTGTTCAATTAATTTTATTAATGCTTTCCCTAAGTTCCTGCCGAAATGCCGCTGCAGCGCGCTGTAGCAACAGACGGTGATTTCGCCAGGTGCGAAACCCGTGAGGCCCATCTTTTGAGTTTAATTACTCTTAATCTAGAGCATTACATGAGTGGTGACATATATCAATGGAAAGGTATTTCCGATACCTTTCCTTCGACACCAAAATCGACACGAACGGAGCATCCTATCTATAATAAAAATGTAGATGAATGACAGGATATACGAAATAGACAAAAATAGAGCATATTCATTTGAAGCTTTTAAGAGCCTTAATGGCTTTCATTCATGCATATAAACTTCCAAGGCTATATTCTAGCATAATAACAACATGTAGAAGGCAAAAGGAGAGGAGCAAATGGGTACCTTTATGTTCTTGGAAGGAGAGGAAGAGGAGGACCCTTTTGTTTTCTTCAAGACCTTAGGAGGGGCCTTCTTCTTCAACACAAGGACTTATCAATGGAGGGGAGGGGAGATGATAAATTTTCAGCAAGCCAAATAAAGAGGCTGAGCTTTCCTTTTAAAGGGGGGGAGTGAGAGGGAGGCCTCATCATAGCTAGAGAGGCTAGGTGAGGGGAGAGGTAGGCTATTTCCCATCAAATATGGGAGGGGGAAAATGGGAGGCATGGGTCAGCCGAAAGGAGGAGGTGTGGCCAGCCAAAAATTTGGAATAAAAATGGGAAAATTGCATTTTGGGAATCCAAAGTTTGCTTATTTATTTTTCTTATTTATTTAAAAATTCAGATTTTTAAAACGAGCTCCGAAAAATCTCAAAAATTCACCCCTAGCTAATTTAGGGGTGAGGAATTCAACGGTGAAATCAGATTTCGATTCCGACGATTATTTAATTATGCTAATTTTTCGACGCATTTAACTTCATTAAAATATTCGAGAAAATTCGACGACTTCCAAATGCGTCCAAAACATCACCCCTAGCTAATTTGGGGGTGATGATCGCAACGACAAAGTCGGATTTCGATTTCGATGTCAAAATAATAACCTCAATTTTCTAATTAATTAAATATTAAAATATTCTGAATCAATCGATTGGTCTCCGAATTGATCCAAACCTTCAGGGTTTGGTTCTAATGACTAGATGAACTTGATAGAATGATAATTAAGATACGATTAAGCTAAATTCAAGCTGGGTAATAACCTTGAATTATTACAAGTATCCTTATCCTAAGTATTAGATAGATACATATATTAGATTTAGAATACAATAGGAATCCAATATATGTATAGTATATCAGTATTTCCAGTATACTGATCATATCACACTACTAAGTATAAGTACTATATAACAGAGTGCAGAAATTTAAAGCAAACATCCAGAACATTCATCACAGAAGCTGCATGAAAATATTCATCTTAGAAATAAAAAGAAAATACATCCAAAATTATTACAAATATTTTACTAAAATACTGAAATAAAATTAAGTACTGAACTAAAAATATTAAGTAGAAAGTAGAACTGAAGGAGAGTCCACTAGTGCTCCACGGGCTCCTCTTGAATCTCCTGGATATCCTCCTGACCTGGCTCAATATATTGCTCAGAATCTAGCAAATTGTCAGATCCAAAAGTACCTCGTGTTAGACAATAAGTCTAACACATCGAAACTAATATAAACAATTCTAATTATTTATTTATCATTCATATAATGTAATTAAATATGCAGACATACTGTAAAGGCAACCGAAAGCATAAAACTGTATAATGCTGTATAAAACGGATGTAAGGTGAAGTAAAGTAAAACTGAAATGTAAATTGAATACTGAAAGTAAATCAAAGCAGTAATAAATTTGAAACTAAGTAATCATATGTAAAATTATGATGTATGTCACTAAAATTGTGCATCTGAATATGCCACAATACTGTATGCCACTGATATATAACCAAAATATCACTGAACTATTATGAGTCGTACGGTCCAATATATACATACATCCAGTTGGGAACTACGATGCCGATGCATCCTGAAATTCCCTAGTCAATGTATGCAACATTTTGTAACTCATAAATCATCATTGATAATCATATGTCATTACCGATACTCAACATTATACCTATGCTCATGCTCATGCTTCTAAGCTACATGAGATAAATCCAAAAATCCTGAAAATGCTTTGAAATCCGATAATGAATTATAGGTCTCCATTGTGCAGAATCCTGCTAAAAGGATTCTGACTCCTAAATTCTAGCTTGATAATTGGTTAAAGTTGAGAGTTTACTTGAAGATCATTAGATGGGATGATTGTATACACATATTTAGCATGGTTGCAAGAAAGGTGGTCCTTAACACTTAGTTTGATTAAGCCACCCTAACGAAGCGATCTTCGATAGGAGGCATCACCCGATGGAGATTTGTATCTCAAGCTAAGTCATTAAGATGTCCAACTCACAATCATACTTAGTGTTCTAAAGAAGGTAACTCGAATTACTTAGTTTGTTTAAGCCACACCTATTGAAGCAATCTTCGCTAGGAGGCATCACCCGATGGCGACTTGTATTTTAATCAAACTAAGGAATGAGTCCCTCTTTATAACACTCTTAGGATCAATTGATTTACTCTGAGCAAGGTTATATTCGCCTAAGCTCGCAGGATAGCACAAAGATAAATCTTACTTAGAGTGACTCAACCATTCCTGGATACTACTGAAATAATTCAGTACTATGGGTATACCATACTACACCAATCAATGACCTAGTTCAGACAACTCTATTTAATCACAAGGATTTATCAAATCTATTAATCTTTACTCTAAATAGGTGAGTCCTACACAAGGCTCCAAAGATGTGATCAAAGGATCACTTGATATAGACTGTTACCACAAGGAGTGAGTCCCAATTTAAGTACTTTAGGTGATCCCTACCACAAGGTATCAAGTTCAATTTCTAAAGTCATGAAGTATCATCTAACATTCCTACCTTAATAAGTTACAAAAGTTCTTCCTACCTCAATGTATCAATAATTAAGGTCTTTATCATTTCAGGAATGATCCTAAAGCAAGACCCTTAAGATCTCACTTTTCTACTTCTTAAGTTAATATTCAAGGTTTACTTGTTAGTTATGATTAAAGAGATCAGGTTAGATGGTTAACAATTCCTCTAACCCTTTCTTATTCTACAATCATGGGATGGAATCAAGGATATTATTAATATTAGATCATTTCATAAATCATTATAATTTTAGAGTTCATCTTATGCTAATAGTCTTATATAAGAAAAAATCAATGATCTATAATTTAGATTCAAATGGTTCAATCACGTATATTCGATGTTAACCCTAGTACTTCTAATTCAATAATTTAAGATCAATACCAAATCATATGCATTATTGGAATAATATCAATTAAATTATCTTGCAATCAAGTTGATTTATTAAGTGATTAAGATTTAGATCTTAATCAAGATAAGTTAGGATTTAACCCCTGACCTTTTTATCATTAAGACCAAAGGTTGATTTAAAGGTCAATGACAAATCAATATATTATTGGTATATTATTGATGTTAAATTTATATTTGGATTAAGTATCATCTACTTAATAAAGTTATCAATATTCTTATGTTCAAGTGTAGTTTAATGTCAATTAAGTGTACTTAAATGTCCAAATAATATTTATAATTCTCTAACATACATCCTAAAATCATAAAGCATATAAATGAAAAGATGGCAAAAAGGTAATTAATGCTAATCAAATTCTAAATCACACCAAAGGAATTAGCACTTAATTATAAATCAAAAAGACCTAGGTTTCATGTCATTCAAAGGATTCCATTATCTAGCAATTTGCATGAAATATATTTAAGTTACATAGTGGGTTGAGAGCACTTATTAAAAATGATAAGTTCAAACTTAATTTTTACATAAAAATTAATGTAATGTTCAATTTTAACTAAAATAGGTTTATATTTGATATAACTTAGCCCCACTATGGTCATAGGGGTCTTAAAATACTAAAACAGTGAAGCTTTGACCATTTTAGTCAAAACTGGGCAATTTTACAAAATTTGGGCAGTTTTCTGAAATTCTGTGAAGTTTTGCAAATTCGGGAACTGCAGCGCGGTAGCGCTTTTCGCGTGGCAGCGCGCTGTAGCGCTTTTAGCGTTGGAGGTGCGCTGCGGCCTGCTGCGGCTATAGTGCGCCATAGCGCACCGCAGCGGTTCAAATTGCAAAATCACTGTTTAATTAATTCATTTTCATATTTCCTAAAGTTTCATAAATATTTTCGCTGCAATTCGTTACAGCGCACTATAGCGGCCTATTTTACAAATATTTCAATTTAATTACTATAGTATATATTCATATATATTTCTGCCAAATACCGCTGCAGCGGCCTAATTTGCAAAACCGGGCACTGCAGCGCGCTGCAGCGCCAGACGGCATTTTCGCCTGGACAAAACTTGTAAGACCTATTTTTGAGCTCAATTACTCTCAATCCAGAGAGTCCCATGAGTGGTGCCATATATCAATGGAAAGGTATTTCTGATACCTTTTCATTGACACCAAAATCAACACAAAAGGAGCATCTTAACTATATGAAAAATATATATGAATGACAAGGTGTGCAAGATAGATGAAAATAGAGCAAATTTTTTGTGAAGCTTTTAAGAGTCTTAATGACTTTCATACATACTTATGGACTTCCAAAGGTGCATTCAAATATAATAATAGCATGAAGAAGACAAGGAGAAGAGCAAAGGGGTACCTTAGACCTTGCAAGAGGAGCAAGAGGAAAGCTATATCTTCTTTAAGACCTTGGAGAGGTGCTCCTTCTTTCAGCACTAAGGACTTAGCAATAGAGGGGAAGGAGATGAGAAATTTCAGCTTGGAAGCAAGCCAAATAAGGAGGGTTGTGCTTCTCTTTTAAAGGAGTAGAGGAAAATAGGCTCCATCATTAGCTATGGTGGCTAGGTGAGGGGAGAGGCAAGCTCTCTCCCATCAAGTATGGGAGAGAGGATGGGAAGCAACTTCAGCCGCATGAAGGAGATGGCCAGCTGATTTTTAGGTGCGAGCTAGGAGAGAGAATAATCAATTTAGGGAATGAATTTAGAAATAATTAAGTATTTATTTCTTTAATCATTCAAAAATTACGATTTTTGAAACGTGCTCCCAAAAACTCTAAAAATTTACCCCTAGCTAATTTGGGGGTGAGGAATCCAACGGCGAAGTCGAAATTTAATTCCGACGATTATTTAATTATGTTAATTTTCGGTGTATTTAATTATATTAAAATATTCACGAAAATCCGACGACTTCCAAATGCGTCCAAAACATCACCCCTAGCTAATTTGGGGGTGACGATCGCAACGACGAAGTCAGATTTCGATTTCAAGGTCAAAATAAATACCTCAATTTTCTAATTAATTAAATATTAAAATATTCCAAAATAATCAATTAGTCTCCGAATTGCTCCAAACCTTCAGTGTTTGGTTCTAATGACTAGATGAACATAATTGAATGATAATTACGATACGATTATGCTAAATTCAAGCTGGGTAACAATCTTGGGTTGTTACAACTTTACTTCAATTTTGTATAGTTTTATACTGTTTTATACTATCAGTTACTTTTACAGTTTTTTTGCAGATTTACTTACATTATGTAAATATTAAATGATTAATTAAAAATGTTTAGATTAGTTTCAATATATTAGACTTATTGTCTAATATGGGGTACTTTTGGGATCCGGCAATTTGTTAGATCTTGAGCAGTATATTGAGTCAAGTCAGGAGGACACCTAGGAGATTCACGAATAGCCCATGGAGCACTAGTGTACTCTTCCACAGCCTTACTTTTCTACTTAGTTTATTTCAGTTCAGTACTTAGTTTTGATGTTTGTATTTCAGTAAACTATTTGTAATAATTCTGGATGTGTTTTCTTTTCTTTTTTAAGATGAATGTTTCATATAGCTTTTATGATGAATATTTCTGGATGTTTGCTTTAGCTTTCATACTCTATTTATATACTACTTATACTTAGTATTGTGATGTGATCAATATACTGTAAATACTGATATCTTATACATGTATTGAATTCCTCATATGTTTTATATCCAATGTATGTATTGGTTTATTATTTAGGATAAGGATAATACTCTTATCTTAAGTATTAGCTCTCAGCCCTCCTTGAGGTTGAGTCAGCAACCCTTCAGATGAGTTTGGTTTCAGCTATTCAGGGAGATGGGATATTCCTCCCCAAGTGGCGCACCGCTCCACCGCAAAACTGATTATGTTCCCTCTTTTTGCGCGCGGTGATGAGGTAGGGCGCTACAATCTACGAGGAGGCTTAGAGAGGAAATGAGGTGAAACTGAGCTTCCTCAATGTATTTAGCTGCTAATCATATGTGCATATTTATATAGGATCTAGGAGCAATCTTAATGTTATGGAGATCAAGTGCACATTTATTGGGTATGGCGCGGGTGAGTTCGATTACAGATTCTATGACAATTAGAACCAAAAATTTATTAGAAGCAAGGATATCACTTTTAATGAAAGTAAAATATACAAGGATCATATTGGAGTCAAGACTGATTCCAAGAATGTTTCAAACAGTGAGCCCCGACACATATAGATTGATGACATTGTTGAGCCAGATGTACGTGTACATGAAGATACTCAGAAAGGTGTCAATGCTAAACCAGAATACCCATGTTGAAGAGATCTACTAAAGTCACAAGACCGCAATAGATGAACTCTCATTCTTTATTTTATCTGTTACTAACTGATGGTGGTAAACTAGAAAGCTTTGAAGATGCACTTCAAGTTGAAGATTCAATTAAGTGGGAGGCTGCCATGAATGATAAAATATCATCACTCATATCAAATAGGACATGGGAGTTGGCACCTTTACCAACTGGGAAGAAATATTTTTAGAACAAGTGGGTTTACTAGGTGAAGGAAGAACCGGATGGGAGCAAACAATACAAGATGAGACTTGTAGTAAAGGGCTTCCAAAATCAGTATGGGGTTGACTATGGTGAGATCTTCACCTTAGTTGTGAAGATGATAACCATCAGAGTTGTGCTGAATATTATTGCTATTGAAAATTTGCATATGAAGAAAATGGATGTCAAAACTGTGTTTCTTCACGAAGAGTTGGAGGAGAAGCTATACATGCAATAATTTGATGGGTATAAGACTTAAGAGAAGAGAAAATATGAGCTAGTGTACAAGCTCAAAAAGAGCATCTATGGTTTGAAATAAGTGCCAAGACAATGCTATAAGAGATTTGACATGGTCATGTCTGAGTCTGGGTATAAGAGGTGCCATGCGTATCACTGTTGCTATATAAAATAGTGTCAATCATCTTATATCATTTTGTTGTTGTATGTGGATGATATGTTTATCACAGGATCAAGCATGGAGGAGATAAAGATGCTCAAAGAGCTAATGTCAAAGGAGTTTGACATGAAGGACTTGGAGCTGATCAAGCAGATTCTTGGTATAAGAATCAACAGGGCGATAAGTGCGAGAATTTTGAAGCTGTCTCAGAAAGGCTATGTTGAAAAGGTGCTGAAAAGATTCAATATGAGTGAGGCAAAACTAGTGAGCACTCCCCTAGCACGTCACTTGAGCTTATCGAAGGAACAGATGCTGAAGTCTAAAAAGGAGAAGGAACACATGTTGAAAGTTTCTTTTGCTTCAGCAATTGGGAGCTTGATGTATGCGATGATCTGCACGAGGTCAAATATTGCCTGTGCAATGGGAGTGGTTAGAATATTCATGAGAAATCCATGGAAGCGCCATTGAGATGTAGTCAAGTGGATATTAAAGTATCTAAAATGTATAGCATGCAAAGCACTATGCTTTGGCAGATCTAATATTTCTCTATAGGGCTATGTAGACTCAGATCTTGTAGGAGATATTGATTTCTAGAGAAGCACTACTAAATGTGTATATACATTAGGAAGCGCAACAGTGAGCTGGATCTCTATGCAACAAAATAGTATACCTCTATCTACCTCAGAGATGGAGTACGTTGCCATTATAGAGGCAAGTAAAGAGATGATTTGGCTAAGAAGTTTTATGGCTGAATTTGGCAAGGAGCAGAAGGATTTGAAGCTCTTCAATGATAGTATGAGCAATATTCACATAACAAAAAATATAGCATTTCATGCTAGGACAAATCACATATAACTTCGGTACTATTTCATCAGAACACTATTGAAAGAAGGACAGTTGGGATTGGAGAATATATAAACTTCTAAGAATTCCACTAGCATGCTTAAAAAATCAATAACAGTGGATAAACTGAAATTATGTGCTGCTTTAGCTGGCCTCGATACGTGATAAGAGCCGGGGTGAGCCACACCACGTTCTTTATAGAGATTGAAAAATAGAATGAAGAATTGAGGATTGAAAATGGATGATTCCAAAATGTCTCCAAATGAGAGATTGTTATGTTGCGAAAACCGTTTAGATCATCATGAAGATGTTAATGGTGCTTTGGTGAGTTTCCGAAAGGTTTCGAGGAAATTCAGAACAAGGTTGGAAAGTTCAGTTGCAGCATAGACGCCACATCGCATTGTGGCGCACTATAGCGCGTCATGGCGTCCAGCACCTGAGAGGAAGGTGTCGTAAGGTGCCGCGGAGGCAACATACTGAGACCAAGGTGCTGCAGCGTGCCCTGGTGAATGCAATCTAGAGGCTGTGGCGCTATAGCGCGCCACAACGAAAGCAAACAAAGGTTGGGGGCACTACAGCGCACCTCAGCGGTAAGCACATAAGAGCAAGATGCTACAGCGCATCTGTAATAACCTAAGTTGTTACCTTAATTAATTATGACTAATCTAAGTCCTAATATTGGTCTTAAGTGTTAATTAGGTCATTTAGAGTCGAATTCTAAGACCTAGTCCTAATCAGGAATCAAATGGATCGAATCCTGATTTTTAGAAAATCCATAAACCCTAAAATTTAACCTATCTAAAAGGACCTCATGTTGAAAAATGGACTTCTTCATTGCTCTCATTGCCCCCAAATTAGTTATGGGTGAAGTTTTTGTGTCTATCGGAAGTCATCAAAATTTCGACTAATTTTAATAATATTTAAATACCCCAAAAATTAGGAAATTAAAATACTTGTCGGATAAAATCCGATCTCGCCGTTGCGTTTCTCACCCCTCAATTAGCTAGGGGTGAATATTTGAAATTTTTCTGAAATTGATTTAATAATTTAAATTAAATATAGAATTAATTAATTTAAATTTAATAAAATTAATATTTTAAAATTATTTAAGTCTATTAACGACGTCGTCCGCTGCCGTCAGGTCCCGCGTACACCTACCATTTGATCTGACGGTCCCTCCGGACAGTCCGATCATGAGATCCAACGGCAGTCCTCCTTCTCCTTCCTCGCTGAGTTCGCCCGCGTGTCGAGCCTGGACACGCGGCGGCCATCTGCGACCTCCCTTCCCCTCGCGATCTCCGTCCATGCACCTGCAAGGGTCCTGCCTGTACTTAGGACGCGAAGATTTTGCAGTTTGGAGCATCGGAGAGCCGAACCCTAGAAGTCGATTGCTCTACCTGATCCTGGTGCCGTCAATCAGGTACCCCCCTCCCTTCCTTTGCACTTCACTAGATTGATGTGATGCTTGCGATATCTTACCATAATTGTTATGTCGCCTCCATACCGTGGGTGATCGATCGAACGCAAGATACCCCTTGTCCCGTAGCACTTGACCTATGGTTAGGGTTAGTACGTTCGTCAGATCGCCTCCACCGTCGGCACACCCATCGTCATGTAGGTCTAGTCGAGCTCTGCACGACGGCTTGCGACCCGAACTCCGGCGGCCAACAGTTGACCGCGATTCGCCGCACCAAATGCCCCGTCCTCGGGAGCCTTGCGGAAAGGTGGAGAGCCGCGGGCCGAGCCGGGTCACTCCGGGCCCGACCCGCTCGACGCAGGTTGTCTGCTCAACTGTGGGGCCCGCCTCTGAGCCGTGGTCTCCTCAACCGTGGCAGTGGGCCCCGCTCCGCGAATCGTATCTCACCATGCGTCGCTGGTGGGCCCCTTGTCCGAGAACGCCACGTGGCGGTGGGTCCCACATGTACCACAAAAATTAATAAATTTATTTAATTATATATATATATAAGCCTATATAATATGTATTATGATTACTAAAGTATATATATATATATATATATATACATATGAATAATATGCATAATCATATGCATTTAATTTAACAGAAAAGATAAATAATTTAGTATAGTGTAATTAACATGAGTAATAATATCTAATGATAAAATAAAAAGTAATAATTAAATTAGATTAATTAATAGAAATTAATTAATCAAATAGTAAATATAATAAAGAAATTTTATTATGTTTGAATTAATCAAATCATAGTCAAATAGTGAATTAATGTTATTAATTTGTATTAATAATAACTAATTAGGATTAATTCAATACTAATCCTAATAAATAAATATTTAAATAGATAATGAATTAATTAGATCATTAATTAAGAGGTTACTTAATTCATTATCTATTACTCCTCATTAAACAGTAATTTTGATACTTAAATATATATAATTGATATATTTAATTAATTAATTAATTAATTAACAGATTTATTAATTATTAATTAATGATAATTATTTATAGATTATAAATAATTAATTAATTAGTCAATAAACACAAAAAATTCATTTTAACTTTAGGAATGAATAGTAAAATAATATAAATTAAATAAATGAATAATAACTTTATTTATTTAATTAAATTATTTAATTCAAAATTTTTAAAGTTTAATAACTTCATATACAATGATCCAAACTTAGCAAATATAGATCTCATTTTACTCAGAAAAATAAAAAAAATTAAATAGTGTAATTTAAAAATTAGTTTCGAGGTACGTATAACATAGTGACATTTTAGGACCTGATTAAACCTTCATAACTTCTAACTTAGCCATCCAAACATATGCAATATGAGTCTAAAAATACTCAAGAGAACACCCCAATACTATATGAGTATTAGTTTCTTTATTTGTAGCTTAGTTTGAAAAGTAACATTTAGGACCCTACCCTAAAAATGACCAAAATGCCCCTTGATTTTAATTGACCATAACTTGGTCAATTCAACTCTAAATTCAGAAATTCAAAGTGTTAATTAGCTTAGAATTTTGGTATCATTAATAAACTAAGATAATATTTAAGATTTGAAACCTAAAAAATCAAAAAATAATCAAAATACTCATAACCTTAGTTAGCCATAACTTGATCATTTGAAGTCCAAATTAGGTTTACTCCCTATCAACACACTCAGCATTATTATAGGGAAGCTATAGAAACTGAGTTTGCTAAAATTAGACTTCAAATAGAAAAGTTCAATTTTTGTCACTTGTTGACCGACAAAATTATTGAATTGTCCTTAGAAATTGAAATATCTATAACTTAGTCATATGACCTCAGAATGCAGTGTTCTTGAACTCTATGGAATCTTTGAATAGTAATCAACAGTAAACTGCACAAAAATTTGGATTCCATTAGGGTTAAATTACTAAATTGCCCCTTAGGTCAAAAACCTTAGTTTTGACCTATAAGATCTATTTCTTGTCCAAATTGAGTGTACTTACTGTCTATCTTCATGTTAGACAGTAATGAATTATTTGGTAGTAAGAAATTCTAATTTAGAATCCTAAGTCAAAAAGTCACTTTTTGAACTCTTAAGTAAGGGCAAAATAGTCATTTTGCCCAAAATTTAAGTTATCCTTAACCTCTAAATTGACTTTTAAATACTAAAACTAATATTAGGACTATATTAGAATCATTTAAGTAAGTAAAATCAACTATTATGTCAAATCTGTTAAAATCTCTAAAAATTTCTCTAAGTCTTTTCCTTAGGATCTTGCACCTCATATTAGGACTACTCCTGAGATTAGGATTAGACTATATGCTAGCTTTTATTCATTAAAAAATGGGGTTTTTCAATGAATAAATTCTTGGTTTTACTAGTTTCTAGACTCTTATAACTTATTTTGATTATTTTGTCTATTAACCCTAGATTTAAGATAGGAGATTTATCTTATTAAGTTTGATTTACTTAATAGGATTTGCTTTAATTAATATATCACTTTTATAATAAAGCCCAGATCTATTGTATTATTCTTTTAGATAATGTGATTAAGCTCAATCTCATAGTGTTTAATCTATAATTTATAGCTTAGTAGATCTTGATCAAATCTTAGTTAGAACGTCTAAATTCATAAAACTAGGACGTATGATTTATTGATTGAATTTGTAGTCGTATTTGATTAAATTAAATTAGAACCTGATCAATTCTAATCATTTTTAACTTATAAGGTCGAGCTTCTAAGTTACACTTGATAGTAGGAATTGGAGATCCTGAACCTGTGTAACTTGGAATATTTAGAATGGTTAAATTAGAAAACAAATGATATCACTATGCTTAGTAGAGTCCATTGCTAACTATTTGACTTTGTGATATGCATTCCTTGAGTTTTGTGCTTATTTTTCTTGGACATATCATATAAGATAAACGTTGTTGCATGAAAATGAAAACTTAGAATATTAGGAAAATATTTGTATTTGGGTTCAATTTATGGTGAATTATGGTGCACATTTACTCCAATAAACAGAGGTAAAGTGTGGTGACCGGGGATCGAAGTTCAAGAGTCTTTAAAGAATAATTCATCTCAAGAGAGAATATAAATATTTTTATAATTCAAAAAGGACATAATAAAATAATGAAATTCACAGTCCTTTTATACATAGAGCCAAAACATATATGAACAGTTACATCAGTTTAAAAAAATATATAAGAAGTATCTACATTCTTCTGCTTCCTTTATTCTTCTTCTTTTAATTTGGCAGATCTTCTAAGTTCTTTAATTATTAAAAACCTGAAAAAATTTTAGATTACCAGTCAGGTAGGAGTACGCAAATTGTTCTTATAAGAGTAAATCTAGCATCCTATAATAGGTATGAATCATATATGAAAATGACTGAAAATAAAACTGCAAGTAAAGTAAGCAATTTCCAAATACAATTTCTGCCCTGCAAAATAGCTGTGAAAATCAACATATATGAAATAAATTTTATCGAAAGCACTTGTAACAATAAGGCGAGTCCGAAGACTCCTGAGCCCAAATGGGTAAACCCATAGGCATAACCTGTAGGAAGCTTATCTCGCCACCCGTCGGTAGCTTACTCAAATAATAATTCTTGGTGTGTCTTTCCTCTGGATTGCCTACTTCCTACAAGAGGCTAAATCCCTCCATATAACTCCCAGGGGATGCTAGCTGGCCCAATCTGTACAGATTCTCAGTGTTGCGTTTCACCCTCCAAAGACAAACACCACAATAATATAATCATTGTTTCAACTTTTTGTTACATGCTATTCAATATCATTCTTTTTGCAGATTATAAAGCGGTAAGCAGTGTAAATAATATTCAAATGGAAAATGGCTCAAATATAAGAATACTGAAATGAAACTTATAAGTAGATTTACGTACCTGACTTATTTTGTCTCAAAATCAATCAATTCAATTTGTTTGATCTGCCAATAAGTAGTTTAAGTCATTAATTTGATACTTCATAATAGGTTTTTATGATATTTGATTTGGATTCATTGAAGTAATTACTTTTATGGTTAATATTTTCAAGTGACATTTTATATGAAACTTTTAGAAATATGTGTAAACATCTATATTTCCTATAATTTTCTAAGTCCTAAAATTCTTAAAAATTTCGGCAAAATCTCCTTTGTTTTTGTTCAAATTTTCCAAATTTTATACAATCAAAATATAAGTCAATCCATTGACTATTTCCAGTTCTAAAGTAGAATTCAATTAAACTAAGCAATTTATACATCCCATATACAACATCTAAAAGAAAGTGCAGAAATAAAATTATCATTTATAAGAGCAACTTTATGTGGTATTTTGCACATAGTATTTAATTTTAACTTGACCTGTAAAGAATAATATCATTAAAGTTTAGCATCTAAATATTTAAAGAAATGATGATTAATCATAAGATTAAGGATAGCATTTGATCTTATAATGAAAAGATGACATTTATTCTTTCAAACTATTGATGACAACATATGAATTCATCTAATAGAGAAAACAGCATTTGATTTAAAATGGATAATCGCATTTGAACTTCAAGTATGCCTTTAATTACACTCATTCCATAACAATTGAGTTACATGAATAAGAAAATTATCAACAATATTTGGAATTAAATTTAGCTTAATATGATTGTATACAATTTATATAATTCAACTCATTCATGTAATCATTTTATAGATGAGAAAATTGTTTCATGAAGTTTTTAAATAATTACTCACACTAAACTCACAATATTTGAATTACATAAGAGGTGAGGACTATTTACAATAGTAGGAATAAATCTAATTTAGATAATCTCTTTCAAATCATTCATATAATTATTTAAAGTATGAAGATGATCCATTATTGGTAATTCCAAATAATCCCAATACAAAATTAATGGAAATTCACATTAGTTCAACATCATTTATTTTACATAAATATAAGAGCTATCAATAATGATTTAAATATTTCAATTTGAAAAGTTATATTTACAATTCAATTCGTTCATATGATCTTCCTTACGAAATTCTTTAATAAAAGAAATTCAACAAGAATGGGCATTAAACATTTACGTTCATTTACATTTATAGATATGTAAGATTCAAACATCCAATGTGAGAAAGTCATATAAAACAGTTTGTTGTCCTAGTATTTATACATTTTAAATCGAACATAATTTTGAAAATAAGAAATTAACATCTTATTTAAATTAAGAATTAAATACTTGAAATATACTAATAACATTGTAAAGTACATCCCTACTTGTCTTTCTATGTAATAAGCAATTGCATTTAATTTAGCATTATAAGGGATATTTGTAAGAAACAACAACATATGATTCAACTTGCAAGGGATAGTAGTATTTAGTTCAACACTTAAAAAGGGAAGTAATTATTTTATATAGCATTATATAGTATAGAAGAATGAATTTAGTATTTCACAATACAATAATATCTATTCAACATGATAGTGAACAGAAATATTTAATCCGGCATGTAAGGTATAGTAATATTCACTCAGCATTGTGAAGCATTTAAATTCATTCAATTCAACTAATTATAGAAAACAACCATATTAATACAGCATTTCAAATAGTAGGATATTGATTCAGAATTTCAAGGATATGCAGCATGTGACTTAACATGAAAGATGTAATGGCATTTGATTAATTATTGTAAAGGACGACAATATATAATCAACATTTTTATATATGGGGACAAATGCGTCAGCACCCAACATATTCCAAGAGAAGATGTCCCTCATTCTTTATTCAAGTTCAGATATATTAGCATTACTTGATTTATGATACTCATTATGGTTGCAATTACCAAGACTTGCTTGAAATAAGAATGCAGTTTCAAACACTTGTTCTACAGCTCGATATATTTATATTTGTGATTTTGACTAAACAAACTACATAGCAATGTATAGCACAAGGGCTAATAAGATACATAATTGGGAAATCATTGCAAGGAAACTGATAAGAAATTAATACAGTATCTAAGAGATTGCCAATAAAACATTGTGGAAATGAAGTCAAATGCAAAACAAAGCCTGACGACAATTTTAATAGTTCCATCATTCATATCTACAAACATCTCATACATTGAGGAGTTATGCAGATTCATTGTAAGTCATTACTAAGCCTATTATAATTAGGACAATTAAAAAAAATGCCTACAAGGAAGTATTAGTGGTAACGTAAATTAAAATAAACTTTAGAAAGATTTAGCCTTAATTAAGTTTAGATAACTCAGCTATAAAGTTACCGAATCATGCAATGATGATAGTTCAGGTGGTCAATTAACCCATCTTACTGTTACCAAAAACTTAAAAAAAAAATTAAATATAATATCCAGAAGCTTAACTGCACGGGATCAGTAAAGTTCAATGTTATTATTTGTCAATAAAATTACAGCTTCATAAATGCTTATTATGTGCATAAATCGATGGAATTTTTACAAGATTTATTTCTTTGTAACTGAATTATTTTATAATAATAGCTAACCTACACCTATAATAAATAGGGGATTAAAGTTTGCATCATAAAACTTTTTTAGAAAAAAGAAAAATCAAACTCTAATTTTTGTAAATGTTCACCCATTCAGCAATCACACAAAAAAAAAAAATTTCCATGACTCTTGATGTAAATACATCAACTGCAACAATTAAATATTTCAGAAAAGTGTAGAAATGAAAAAAAATAAGTGATTGCAAGCTTCTGTTATGTGCGCACAAAAAAGCAATCATTAACTACAAAGAGATTGAGGAATCAGCAGCTATTAAATTCCAGCAATTAATTGGAAAGCAAACTGCTCAGCCCGACCAACACTTCCTGCAAACTCAATTACGCACTATCGCCAATCATCTGATTATTTTTGAGTCTAAGTATTTGGATCTCCTCTATGTTATCTTATTCATCTTCTTTATTAGATTTATTAAGGATTCCATTAAATTTATGCAAATGATTTCATAACTTAACAGGAAATAAAGATATGCCTCTTGATGATTTAGATTAATCGTATAAGATCCTTAATAGATCATATTTGCTCACTAATGCCCTAATAAAAATCAAAGTTCAGCATCGACATAGAGTAAAGTGAAAGGAATGGGGTACCTTGATCCTTAACATGCTAGAAGGAGCTCTTGATGGAATGAAGAAGGTTTCGGCCAAATGGAGGAGCTCGACCTCGTCTCGGTCTCGCCTATGACTTCTCTTTATCATCACAGGATTCCCTCGCATGATGAGATAAGGGCGAGAGAAACTCGAGCCACGTGTTGTCGACTCACCCCTCAATAGCTTACGGAACAAGAAGCCGAGGATGGAGCCGAGCATGCGTAGGTGGCCGCTTGAAAGAGATGAGGATGAGAGGATATCGGGATGTGAGATTGATTGCGTGCGTATGGAAGGAGGTCGCGTGAGACTTGCGTAGGGAAGAAGGCGGTCGGTCGAGCGAATGGTTTGCGAAGGAATTTCTTTTGGCTGAAGGAAAATTAGATTAGGTTTTGAAGAGATAAGATTATATAAGTAAATTTAGGATCTTAAATAAGCCGTTGGATCAAAATGAACGGCTGGAAATTCTGAGCCAGGATTCGGAGTCATTTGAGCTTCAAAAATTACAAACTTGGTATCGAAACGACCATCTCAACGAGACGAACACCCACATTCAAAAAATATTGAATTTGGACAAGTACTTTATTTTATATTGATTTTTAAGTGAAAAACTTGGAAAATTAATTATGATAAATCAGAAACTCAAAAATTAACGAAACTTGAAACATAGCATCCTCATATGATGCTTGACTTAGATATATAAAAATTTTCAAATTCCAATTTATATTTTTTATATTATTAGCCTTTGAAGTTTATACTTCATGAATTTATTCAGGACAATCCAGGATCCCATATGCGCTCAAATTTTTGCAGTAGGATCCTTTCAATAGGTGTTATAAGAGGATATTTTTATTTTATTTTTATTTGACTTAAATCAGAATCCAAATTTTAACAAAAATTTATGAGCGATTGAAATTCAGCAGAAAATCTGGGAAAATCAATAATTTCCAAAAATTCCCAGAATAACATTCTTAGTTAATTTGGAGTTACTGAGTCCAATGGTAGACTCCATTTTCGATTCTGAGTTCTAAATTATTTAAATATTAATAAATAATTTTGAAAAGAATTTCTGATATTTTACATAAAGTGAGATCAGGATGCTTAACATCACTCATTGAGGAGAGTGTGTTAAGCTTGGGACTCGTTTAGTCTTGCAGATGTGCTTAACTCCTCAATTATTTTTGAAATTATCCACAGAAATAAAAGTAAAATAACTAAAAGATGTTTGCATAGTATTTTCTGCATCTTCAATCATACAGTATTATATTACGATATGATTGCCCTAGCCCATAAAGGCTATGGGGATAGATATATATATTGAACCAGATTGGCCAATTCTTCTGATATGACAATTATACGTTTCTTTATAATTTTTCAGCTTATTGTTTATTATGTTATTGATGCTTGTTATTTCAGTTAGCTATAGTGGTATTATTTTACCTACTCACTTGTATATATATATATATATATATATATATATATATATACATATATATATATGTATAGGATGCTAGACTTTGTTGCTTATATTATATGTATTATTTTCAGATCTATGTTCTAAATTAGCATATGTCATATAATCATCAGCATATTTATGTTTAGACTTTTCTTTTTGTGAAGACTCACTTAAATAGTAATAAATGAAACGCTTATATATCGAGGCGCCTTTTCAGATAACGGTAGAGTTCCTGATAAGAACTCCAAAGTTAAGCGTGCTTATGTGGGAGCACTCCCAGGATTGGTGACCTACTAGGAAGTTATCTTCTGATGGCAAAACTGTGAGGCCTTTTATGTCAAAGCAGACAATACCTTGGTGCTTAAGAGTTTGGGCTATTATAAATTATATCAGAGCAAACTATAGGGTGTCAGATAGGAGCTAAGTGTCATAAAGGGCAAAGTACTGCTTCATGTGAGCAGCCTCTTGAACTCATGATGGTTAAGGTGCTATATAATTGTGGGTACTTCTTGAGCCTGTAGTGGTCACCTCTAGTTCTATCTACCCAATTGATGGTTCTTGGATCTGTGTGTGGATATTGACGAGGATGTCAGTTACTTAAGTTAGGGAGATTGTGAAGACCCACTTAAGTATCGAGGCGCATTTTCAGATAACGGTGGAGTTTCTGATAAGAACTCTAAAGTTAAGCGTACTTATGTGGGAGCACTTCCAGGATGGGTGACCTACTGGGAAGTTATCTTTTGAGGGCAAAATCGTGAGGCCTTTCATGCCAAAATAGACAATACATTGGTGCTTAAGAGTTTAGGCTGTTACACTTTCAGTACCTTTACTTATTGTATTATATATATATGTCCTACTTTGTTTAGTTTACTTGAGGTATGTTTTTGCCTCATTTATCGTTTAGTTATAAATGCTATATTTATAACTTATCATGTTTCCCTTGCATGCTTACTTCATCCTATGTTGGATAGATATTTATTTGGTATAGAGTAAAAATGGTGATATTAATAAATACTTAATAAATTTTATTTGCCTAAAATGTACTTAGACATTTTATCTAACAAGATTTTTCCTTGCTAGCTGGGGCCCTGGCATTGTGAAATCGACAATGTCAGAACTTAAGCAGTTTGAGGATCCTGTACCTAAGGAGGAGCCTTACATAGATGAGGCGTAGCAACTTTGACCATAGGACATTTAGTTGTTTCTCCTTTACTGTGAGGATGAGTGATATTTATATTTCCAATATTTCATCAACTTAAATTAAAATGTTGTAATAATACAGGTACTGTGACTGTGATTTACTTTCTACACTTTATTATTTTCTGAGCTATCTTATTTTACTTCATGTATAATGTATGGTGAATGAATGTAGCCTTTACTCTTCATATGCTTCTGCACTCTGTATGTATGTAGATGTAATGACTAATCCTATTATATACTATTATGTGCACATCCTTACCGCAGCAATGGATTGTGAATCTCACCTAATCCAATGTTGAGTGAGGGATCTACACAAGTGATACTCCGCTCCTTTGTACAATCATTGCGGGCTTGGGGAGCAGGGCGCCACAGTATCGCAATGAGTGCTATAGCACACCGCAGCGGTTGTGCACCCGAGAGCAGGGCACTATAGTGTGCTCTGGAGGATGCTACCTGAGTCTTAGGCGCTACGGTGCACTGGAACCCCCGGCGGATTTCTGTTCCGTTCAAGTTTCACACTAAGCTATTTGAGGGGCATTTTGAACCATTTAGGATCCAAAATATAGTTGGATACTTAAAGGAAACTTAAGTGTAAGCTAGAGAAGACTTTGGCTGCTGTTGGAGTATATTCCATGGAGGAACCCTAAGTGTAAGCTATAGTGCATTGGTGCTCTTGCATGTTGGATAAGACACTCCATGTGGTAGTTGCTACGTCTCCCCTTCATCCTAGAGCAAGAGCTAGTGGTCATTGTTGAGGTTAAGCTCTTTGTAATTATGTACTTTTCAAGATTTAAATTTCTGTGTGGTGTGGCTCTGTGATTTTTCTCATTTTTAAATTTAACATGTAAAATTTGTGATTGTTTGGATGTGCATATGGTTGTGTTGCATCCATGTGCTGTGATTTCTATTCTTGTTGTTTTTATGATCGTGTATTTTGCATGGTAACCTTCAACGCAACTCAGGTATTCGAGCGCAAATCGCATCCGCTGCGGTGTGCTCAGTGGAGGACAACAAACATTGCTTGAGCACATCATGTTTAAACAGCATGTGACCTATTAATGTTATTCTTCTCAACCCTTATTATTCTCTCAGCTCTTATCTCATAGTAGCTTTACATATTTTATATGGTTATACTACTAAGTTACAGAAATTATAATAAAAATTAAAGGTCTTTATAATAAGATATGGCCTGTGATTGTAATTGAGTCCTTAATAAGGCTATCTTGTATTTTTAAGTCATTTTAATCACTAAGTTAAAATTATTATTTCTAAATTACATCTTATTCTCACTAGAACACTATAATAAAATTTTTGTTCTTAGCAATTCTAATAAAAGACAAGTAATTTAATTCAAAATGTCTAATAAAATTTATTTCTTAGCAATTCATGTTTAAACAAACTTTGGGATGTTTAAAGCTCTCTCCAGCCTTGCATTAACTCAAAGCCTCAATACGCATCTTATAGCTTTTCCATCTTTGAGCAGCTCAAAAGCAGTATTGATCTCAGAAAAAGGCAGCTCATGAGTTACGAACCCATCCAAATTTATCTTCTTCTCCTGCAAAATTTTACTATAATGCACATAGTAGATATATTAATAAATAAATAAATAAAGTAAGTCTGATCTGTATGAACTCACCCCATCATATGAACACCCCCCCCCCACCAATGCATCTGTCAATTAAACTCGGCAATTGGGACTTCGCTTTGAAGTCGCCAAACACGGAAGCTGCTATCTTTCTCTCAAAGAGATCCATTGGGTGTAACGGCAGTAATCCAGGATACGTGTGCACGCCAAGAAGGATGGTTAATCCCCAACCCTGTTTTTGAATATAAGAACACTCATTATATAGCCGTTAAATGAGGTAATATTTTCCAATGTTATGCTAATCACAAATGATAATAAAAAAATGAATATATTATTTGATAGTGGTGTCTGCATGTCTGAATTAAGCCGACGTGAAGGGTTGTATAAATTACAGATGAATTAGGAATCAAATTAGTGTGATGCTCATTATATTGACTATAGAGGTAATACAAGTAGACATGCTAACAGAATTGATGAAGAAAATTTTGAATAAATAAGTTTTTAAAAAATGATCAAAAAGAAAATGGTTTTTGTTATTTGCATCAAAGTTACTAAGAATAAGAAAATTGTTGTTCGGTTTAAATATTAAGGATTTACGAAAACTATGAATACTGACTTAGTTGCAAGGTTTCAAAAGTGTGACCAAGAGATCACTCAATGAATTCCGCTATTTAATCACGGTCGATTGGATGACTTGCGTTCACTATTTAATCACGGTCTATAATAACCCAAGGTTGGACCTAAGCATGTCTCAAAAAACTAATGTTAAGATATTCTTACCTAAATTCGGGTCTAGAATCAGGTTTAGGATGGCAATTATGCTTTATACTAATAAGGAGCTTTATTTGATAGGATAATTATCAAGTTCAGCATTAAAACATTATTTACTGAAGAACATGTCTCTAACTAAGGTAATGGTGGCAGGAGAAGCACAGTGAGGAGGAACAATGTAATTATATGAAAATTAAGTCATTAATGACACAAATAAAAATGATTTTAGTGAAGCATAAAATTGGTCAAGAGTAAGAATCGCATGAATTATAACTGTATAATAATAATTATTCGAAAAATGAAATATGTTTTTGGTGAAATTACCGGATGAGTGGACCGAAAAGCTTCAGAAAGAACATCCAGATTGCCGGAGCACTCGAAGCTGTAATCAACGCCGCCGTTCGTCATCTCCTTAATCACCTACATGCATTCATCATATCAAAATAAATATATTTAAATACATATGATATTATACTGTCATCAAACTAAGTTACAAAGCCTAATCCTAAATCTTATCAAGTGTTTCATGCAGAAATATTTAATCAACAAGCAATAACTTTCATGTAAATAGTCTAATGAGTTCAGGGTGTTACACCTCATGCAAGGGTTTTGTGTGCTCATTAGGATTTATGAAATTTGTGATGCCCATTTCTCTGCCTGTAAAAACACCAAAAATCCAATTAGAGCAATAAAGAGAACTATATTAATTAGCGTTATCCTCTAGCAATAATCTTAATTAAATAGCGTTAGGCGAGTGAGGTATATATATAATAAGCTTCGTCAACTGGCTTAAGAAGAATCACAAAGCTTAATTAAATTTGTTTAATTAAGCACTTGAATGCCATCCAAAGCAAAAGCTGCAAGTCTTATTATGTATTAGTAGAGAAAGAGTTCAATTATTTGTATGCATGTAGGTTTGGATATCGTGTTGTGCAATAGAACATCAACGACTGCAATTGTATTCAAACTGTATCGCTAATCATAATTAATGCTTTTTAAGCAAATTCAGATGTAACCCTAACTCTCCTTTACTGTATGGGATGGGTAGAGCATTGCTAAATAATATATTGCAAGAGAATAGACAGTAAATGGATTAATTAGCATAATATATGAGATCTACCTTTCACAAATTTGCTTGGATTAATATCGACACCAATGATTTTGGCTGCTCCTCTTAGCTGTGCTCCTAGGGCGACCTGCACAACAATAATATCCAGCACATGTAATTAACTGTCCAACAAGAAACAATAGGTCACCAGTTCTTCTTATCCAATTAACATTTCTTGCGTATATATTTAACCCTTGAATTGTTCTTGGAAGATGTTGAGAATGGAGCAAGAACTTCTGATGCATTAAGTCCAAGGCCCTAATCAATCAACGGGCCATAGCATCATTCATTCAGATAATTTCATAAACTAATTTCAGCCCCCTGTGCTATTTTGTCAAGCTCCTCAACTATGTCTTTTTGATATCATCAAGCATCTCTTCTCGGTTGGTCTGTTTGGCTAGCTGTACGAGTTTGTGAACAATAGTTGTGGATTGTTGCTATATTATCATATATCATTTGGCTAGCTGTATGAGTTTCAGTGACATGGCTAAAAGCTAGCTAGCTGTCGGTGCAGCCATTCGGTTATTGCCTTGAACTACTAATCCATTAACTTGCTTACTTGATCCACTAATAATGATTTTGCTATTGCTTGATTGATTCATTCAAGAGGTGCATCTGTATGTTCCAAAGAAATTGAGGTGAATACAGAAGAACAATAATGCAAGAAAAACATAGTTTTTTGAGAGAAACTGAAGCACAACTGAGCCCAAAGAAGTAGGAATTGTTTCGCTAGATTGTTACACAACTCCCAATAGTTTCCTCTTTAAATAAAACCATACAATCACTGTATATCTTCCTCATTAATATGATTAACGGAACCCTTTCTTATTTGTTCTAAGAATTTTTTAATATAAGCATAAATAATAATAAAATACTCACAGCAAGACCGACGGCACCGAGTCCAAAGATCGCTAATGTGGAGCCTTTCTCAACATTGGCTGTGTTCCACGCTGCTCCCACTCCTGTAGCCCAATTTTAAATTAAATAAGAAAAATTATTTAGATTCGTGACATCTAATCTAAAAATATTCGCTCGATAAAAGTTGAAGATCATTTCATTAATTTTTTTTATTTATATTAAAATAATATAAATATTAATTTTAATATTTATTTTGAAATGATATTCAAATTTTATTAGATGAATTTTTTAAAATTTTTTTAATTAAAATAAAAAAAAAAGAATTTAATAATTTTTCTACCCGTTGAAATGCCACAGCTCAGAAGGCACATTCGGCTAAGCCGCGAAAGCAGGGGGAGCTTCACAATGCAGGCGGAGTCTATCACAGTATAATTCGAAAAAGTGGACGTGTTTAGGAAGTGGTGGATGGGCTGCCGCCGCCCATCGGGCCCACATATAAAGAACCTGACCCGCCCGTCAGACCGCATCACGCTCCTCGTTGCGTCTACCGCGAATCCGGCACAGTTGTTGGTCTTCTCCGATCGACACGCGGAGCAATGCCCGCACTCCCCGTGGAATACTGGCAGCACCCGGTCACCCGGTCTTAGATCCTCTACTCCCTCCCCTATGCTTTCCACCACCCTATCAACGCATTATCACCATTTTAAAATATTTTTAATTAAAGTCTAGCCTAATTTTAAGGGCTTTAACAATATTTTTATATAAATATTCATTCATATAAGAAATAAATAATAATTAAGAAAATACAAAATATTTCTACCCGGCAGCTTCGTGACCCAAGACACGAGGAAAGGCCTGGTGGCTCTTGTGCTGTGAGAAACAAGCAAATTATAAAAACAAAATATTATAAGAATATACAACAACAACAAAATATTCAAATCATTAAAATTTTTTTTTTAATTTATATATATATATATATATATCTCACAAAAAAACTATATACAATAAATAATCTATTTACAATACTCAAAAAATTATTCCACAAATTTGCTAAACAAATAATTAAGCTCCATTGACAAAACTAAGTTGACATATTTATCAACAGTATCTTCTCGCGAGTTTGATTTTTAAATAATAATATATTCTAATTAGTGCTTAATTATTAGAGAATTGCCGTTTCGAAATTATATATTTAATATTAATAAATAATTAACTCTAAATAAGTATCAATTTTGCTGATGATTAGTACTTTCTAATAACAGCTAATAGTATGGTAGATAAATAAAGTCTTAAAGAAAATAATACAGGGAATCAAAGATTATTCACTATATAAAAAATAGTAATATTTCGGATATAATGAGACTTCGAATACTGTATAGAAAATATTTACTTTAATAATTATTGAAGAGAAATTGGAAACATAATTAGTACCTCACCCTTCCAGGCGCTGAGATCGGTGTGGCATATTGAGGTGAAGAGGATCCGAAGGCGAACCTCCATACGCTGAGGCGGCTCCACCTCTATCTCCTCCATCTGGAAGGCCTCTCCCGGCCCCCAAACTACGGCAGCTAATTAAAAAGGCAACAAGCAGTAATTACCTTAATTTATTAATTAATCAAGTATTTTCCTCTTAATTACACACCGTTTTGTTACCTTTGCATGTGATGACTTTTCCGGCGGTTTCAACTCCGGCGTTGAAGCCCTTTGTCATCTCTGTGTTGAAGCCTGCCATCTCTCTCTCTCTCTCTTCTCTCTTCTCTCTTCTCTCTCTCTAGCTGGCTGGCTGCATGTGTGCTGGTCGACCGTGGAATATATCGTGTGCAAATTACAATGTCAATGGTAAGTCTTTTAAAATAATTAAAATAATAAATTATCAATAAATTATATTAATTATGTATTACCCACCCAGTCTACCCTTCATATTTTATCCATATTTAATTATTTTTAAGAGAATTTTATTTTACTTCATTCTTATTTGTCTTGTGAAAATAAAATATTTATTTTAAATATATATATTTTTTTATTTATCCCTTATGATTTATATTTAATATATATATATATATATATATATATATTTAATATATGATAGTGTATGGTACAAATAATTTAAAATAATTCATGTCATCTAAGTTAGTGATTGCTAACTCGAGAAATGAACATTAGGTTTCTAATTACAAAAAAATTGTGACAAGTTCAATAATATGATATGCATGTATTGAAAGACAAATAACATTAAAAGAAGTGTTTTGCTTAGATTAAATATGAACTCATAAAGATGTGAGCTTGAACTTTATGTAAAAATATTCTCTTTAGTTGATTAAGCATTTGAATCGTCTATTGCTTTACTCTTGCTACGGTAAAAAATATAATTGAAGTATCTAATTGAAGTATATTTTTAAAAGATAAATAAAAAGTTAATAATTTTAAATAAGTTGATATGAACAAAGTTCAATGAATTGTCAAATGCTAGCTCAATTTATTTATTAATGAAGTAGAAAATTGAATCATATAACAGTTAATTCAACTTAAAGTAAGCAAAAAAATAAAAGCAATAAAACTCAAAATATTTTGAAGCAAATTGGCGAGAATGAATACAGACTAGCGATAATAAAGGAATATGCAGTACCCCTCAAAGCCCCAAGAAGGAAAAGCTGCTCGATTGAGGAAGAGCTCAGTGAGTAGAGGAATAGTCAATCATGTCTATTCAAAATTTAAGACCTTACCATACCATGCTTATCAATCATACAATAAAAGATTAAATGAACAAATTTGTACATATTATTCAAAATTTATCTAACATAATTACTAATACTTACATAATAATTATGTAAGAAAGTTTAATAAAATATTTATTACAACAATACAGTCCAATTTGTTTCCATTTATGTAAGGAAACAAAAATTCAAGAGTTTCCTAAGCATAGTGATATAAAAATAAAATTAGAAATGCTTACAAACAGATATAGTAAAAAAAAAAGTCATAAATATCTAATAAAAGAGCTTAATGAGGCTCAATAGTTGATTAAAAATATATATATAATATACTTTGTAAAATCAAACATTTAATTCAAGAAAAGATAGGGGCTTTGAAGCAACCTCTGCACCTTTACGGTTCTACGGGAAGGAGTGATCCAAGGGTCTACAGTCCCCTTGAAAAAATTGTCGAAAGCTAAGGCGATTGTGGGAAGGTGGAGAAGTCGTCGCTCAGAGCCACATAATCGTTTATGTATGTTAGAGAATTTTGGTATCAATGGAAATGTCTCGAAAAGATCTTTCAATCGGTATATGGCACCACACGTGATGTGCCCAAAATTGGGAGTATTTAGGTGTAAAAGGAGGCCCGTCATGATTTTCGCACAAGCAGTGTAATAATAGTTTGATGAAGCACGATTTTCGAACGATTTGGGTGTAAACCCTAAACCGCAGTGGCATAATAGTTTGATGAAGCATAAAAACATTTTTGATGAAATTAAATGAAATCCGCTGCACATGTTGTAGCGTCTGCACCTCGGGTAATCAGGCGTCGTAGCGCACCGTTGCGCACCGTTGCACCTGGATTTCGGCCAGAAGGAGCTACAGCGCGCCATAGCGCCCAGAACTGTCCAAAATGGTCAAAACTTTTTATTTTTCGTATTTTAAGGACCCTAGGATCCTAATGGGGCCGAAATATATCAATTTTGAACCTAGTTTTAGTAAAATTAAGCATTGTATAAAATTTTATGTGAAATTCAAATGCAAAAATTTATCCTTATTAGTATGTGCTAGAATCCCTTATGTGTTTACCTAAATATTTCGTGTCAAATGTTAATGTTAAAATTTTTTATTGCTTATATGATCAAGTAGATCTTTATAATCAAATTGCATTGAACATAATTGCTTTAGATTTGTAATCAAGTTTTAATCCATTTTGTGTTTGATTTGAGATTTAATTAGCCTTAATTGCTCATTATTTTAATCAATTTTAGAGTGTGTTTATCAAATCTAAATTTTTAATAAATTAAAAAAATAGAAATAAATAATTATTTATTCATATTAATTTTATTAAAATCCATTTTTCTTTCTCTAGCTGCCTTTTTCCTCCATTCGGCGCCCTAGACCTCCCCATTCGCATGCAAGGCTGAGGCCATCCCCCTTCTCCCATAGCCATGCCCTACCTCCTCCTCTCCTCTTTTAAGAAGGAGTTCAGCCTCCTTCTTCATCTTCATTTGTTAAAGCTAAAAGCTTCTCTTTCCTTACTGAGTTACTGTTTGAGAAGCCCTCAAACCTCAAGCTCAAGCTCTTAAAGTCTTTTTCCTCTATTCTTGTAAGGTCTAAGGTACCATTTTGCTTATTCTTTATAGTGCTCTATTCATGATTTATCAAAATATTGTGAATGTCATTTCAAGTAGCTGTAGTATGGATTTTAAGTTGATCATCAAGCCTCAATCGGACTCAATGAATCCGATCGAAGCTCATTTTCTCCTTCTAAAATGCAATCAAAGCTATTTGATTTTTGTATACCTAGGCTTTAATTTAATTGTTTATATTGTTAATATGATCGTTTTATGCTGATTTTTGTATCAATGGAACGGTCTAGGAAAGACCTTTCCATCGGCATATGGCACCACACGTGAGGTGCCAAAAAATAAGAGTATTTGGGTGTATAAGGAGGCCCGTCGGGCGCTGCAGCGCGCCACAGCTCTCGAAGTTTCAAATTTGGGTCCGTCGTAGCGCGCCGTAACGCGCTACAGCACGCCGCAGCGGCATAATAGTTTGATGAAGCATAAAAATATTTTTGATGGAATTAAATGAAATTTGCCGCAGCGCGCCATAGCGCTCATAACTGTCTAGAACTGCTCAGAACTGTCCAGAATGACCAAAACTTCACATTTTTCGTATTTTAAGGATCCTAGGAGCCTAAATATATCAAATTTAAACATAATTTTAGTAAAATTAATTATTGTATAAAATTTTATGTGAAATTCAAATGTAAAAATTTATCTATATTAGCATGTGCTAGAATCTCTTATGTGTTTACTTAAATATTTCATGTCAAATGTTAATGTGATAATCTTTGATTGCTTGTATGACCAAGTATATCTTAATAATCAAATTGTATGGAACGTAGTTGCTTTAAATTTGTAATCAAGTGCTAATCTCTTTTGTGTTTGATTTGAGATTTGATTAGTCTTAATTGCTTATTATTTTAATCAATATAATGTTTGTGTATATTAGAGAATTTAATGCTGATTTAGACAACTTTATTTACTCAATTTGATATTAAATTATATTTGAATATAAAAATCTTAAGACCTTGATTAAGTAAATTATACTTAATCTAAATCTAAAATTTGTCATCAATAATACATTGATTTGTCATTGATCTATAAATCAACAATTAATCTTAATTTTGGTAAGGCTATGTAACAACTCAGGTTGTTACCACTGATAATTATGACTAATCTTAGTCTTTGGACTAATCATAAGTGCTAATTAGGTTAATTGGAGTCAACCTATAAGATTTAGTCCAGATCAGGAGTCAAATGGATCGAATCCTGATTTATGGAAAATTCAGAAACCCTAAAATTTGACATATTTAAATTGACCTTCGATCGAAAAACGGACTTCGTCATTGTGCTCATTGACCCCAAATTAGCTAGGGGTGATATTTTCGGGTCAATTGGAAGTCGCCAAAATTTTGGCGAATATTTTAATGATACTTAAATATCCGTAAAATAGGGAAATTAAAATACTAGTCGAATCAAAAATCCAACCTCACCGTTGAGCTCCTCACACCTCAATTAGCTAGAAAAATATATTTGGAATTTACTTTTATAATTTAAATATTTTACCTAAATAAGGAATTAATTAAAATTAAAATAAATAAAATAATGATTTTTAATTAGAGCAAACGGCGGCCGTTAGTTGAGCTAACACCGTCGTTCCGCCCGTTAGGCCCGATCGACAGATCGGGGCCGTTCCATCCAGATCGATCGAACGGCTCTCAATCCACCTCCATCGTCTCCTTCGCCGAGTTGCCACGCGGCGCCTAGCCGCTCGCGTCGCCCTACCGGCCGCTGCCGACACCTCGAGTCCTCCGTCGGCTTCCCTTAAACTCCCCAAGCCTCGGCTCATGCGCAGAGGTTGAACCGACGTGCGCCAAGAAGACTCGTACGCATCTCTGCAGCCCTAGCTTCGTTCCGCCGACAGTGCAGGTACCTCCCTCACACCTCCTTTGATTCCCTTCTGGCATTACTTCAATTATTGCATGTTAATCGATCGTTCGATCGATCATACCGAGAACCATTCGACTATATTAAGCGGTAGAGGTAGAGTCGAAGCGTCCACCGAGAGCCTCGTGTCTAGGGTTTAACCTCGCCGCCGAACCACCCCGTCTTAGCCGCCGGTCCACCCCGTCTTAGCCGCCGGTCCAACCTTGGCTAGGTAGGCGAGATCGAGGCCTATCCGTAACCGAGCGGTCCGAGCTCAGCCGCCGCCGGGATCGCTGCCGAAGGCCAGCCCTAGGTCTCGACCTCGGGGTTCTCGTGCGAAGGAGTCGAAACGCCAGCGGGCCGGGCGGGTCGGACCCGACCGCGCTTTCCCCAAGAGGGCCGAACACGTGTCGCCTCCGCATGCAACGGGCCGGGTTGGTGTCAGCGCGTGGGGCCCGCCTTCGCACGTGTCGCGCGCCCGTGGCGCCGCGTGGCCGTGGTGAGCCCGGAGCCGCGTCAAGCGTCATCTCGATCCTGACTGCAGGTCCCACCCGCAATCCCGTAGCCACCCAGAACTTGCCACGTAGCCAAGGTGGCCCCCACGCCATTGATTCCTGCAAAAATAATAATGAGTAAATATATAATATATAATATAATATAATATATATATATATATATATATATATATTTTAGTTATATAATTATACGATTAACCGAATGTATTTATGTATACGTAAAGGCTAACATCAGATATAACTAAATCTACATATAACTAATGCATTATAATTATATTATGCAAACAGTAATGTTAGTTTAACTAAAATATATCAAAATTTAGCTTATGATATTAAAATTTAGAATAATAGTTTAAATTAAATATTAAACATAATCTTAGCTTAGGAATATATATATATATATATAATGATATATCTATAGTTATATAGACAGAAACTTTAAGATGTAATTATAATAATATTAAATTTATTAGCAGAATTAATTAATGTTAATAAAAAAAATCAATTACGGGTAATACAGGGATTAGTAGATCTAAACAACATTATATTAAGTAATTGATTAAGATATAATAATAACTAAACAGTAAACATTAATTCAAATCAGCTCAATTAACTAGTATTTAATTGGTAATTAGTTAACACAAATAAAAAAGTAAATATAATTAGAATTAATTGGGAGTTAATGAGTAATAAAAATAAACTAACAGTTAAACTAATAAATGCATAACAAATAGTATTAGCATATTAAACTAAGAATAATAAATATTCAGATAGTGAATATAAGTTTTATTAATATAATTTTATATATAATCAGAAACTTTAGGGTATATATATATATATATATATATATTATAAAAGATATTAGGCGGATTAATTGGATTACTTAGGTAGTTTAACATAAGCTTATACAAATGAGCTGGCTAGCAAATTAATTGTATTAGGTAGTTAACTTTAGTTTATATATGTAAATCAATATATATATATATATATATATATATATATATAGAATTTGGATATTTTGCATGTATTAATTAAGAATTTCACATCCTTTACGTAAAACTATAGGATTTTAGATAAAGATTTTAAGTAGAATAATTAAATGAGGAATAATTAATAATCAAGTTAACTTAAGGGTAACAATTAATTAGTTAACTGAACTTTACTTATATATATATATATATATATATATATATATATGTTTATATACAGCAGAACATTAATAAACCTTAAACTTTAATTAATGATATAGTTAGTTAATAAAGGACCATTAATAGATCAAAATAATTTGGTAATCGATCAACTTAATACGTGGATTAAGTTATTAACAAACAAATATACATGATTAATTAAATCAACAGCAATAATCGTCAATATTAGTTAACTAATCTTGTTAACAAATTTATCTTAATCATTAGTATATTAACTTAGTTATTTAATTTATTAGACAAGTCAAATAGTATATGTAAACTATTAGGTCAGATTCTAAGAATTTTTCTAAGCTTTTAACACTACACCTTAAGGACATCTTTTTGAGACTAGACTAGATCATAAGGTTGATTTCATTCATTGAAAAATAGGGTTTTTCAATGAATGAATCATTGGTTTTATTAGTTTCTAGATTTTTCAACTTATTTTGATTATTTTGTCTTTTAACTTTAGTCTTAAGATATGAGATTCATCCTATTAAGTCTGATTACTTAATAGGACTGGCCTAAACTATTAGATCACTTTTAGAAATGAACTTAGATCTTAGGTCTTATCCTTTCTGGATTATGTGATTAAGCCCAATCTCATGACGTTTAAGCCGTAATTTATAGATTAGTAGCTTTGATTAGAACTTAGTATAGAACGTCTAAAATCACAAAACTATGACGTATGATTTATTATTTAACTCTTATAGTCGACTTTGATTCAGTATATTAGGACCTATCTAGTCCTGATATTTTGTAACTTATAAGGACGAGTTTTTAAGTTATACTCGATAGTAGGAAAACGGTGATCCTGAACTTGTGTAACTTGGAATAGTTAGATAATATCACCATATTAGTAGAGTCCCTTGCTTATTTTGATATTTGTTGCTACACATTCTGTGTTTTTGTGCTTAATTCCTTGTTCATATCATACAAGAAAACTTTGTGCATAAAATGAAAACTTAGAATAATTAGGATAACAGTTGCCTTTGGGTTCAGTCTCTGGGAGGATTCTAGTGCACATTTACCCTATTGGACGGGGTAATGTGGCGGCCCTGCCCCGCCGTGGTCCTGTTAACTCTTAAGTTAACATGATTACGGTGGAGGGGTCACCAAATGACAAGGTCCCCACTTAAGATTGGATTAGACACACATTCTAATCCAATTTAACTAAGGACTTTGCCATTCATCCAAAAATACTATCACTAAATGATCATACATGAACTCAGAGTGCGGAAGCATAAAACATAACATCCATCCAATACAGTATAAATATAACAATACAGAATAAGTAAAGTACTGAAAGAGAAATATAAACATGTATTATTACAACATTTAAATAATTTTAAAAGAACTGAAAGGAAACTCTCAATCTCACAAGCAAAAAAAACTAAAGCTACAGATCTTCAGGAACAAGCTCCTCCTCCAATGGCAAGCTCTCCACTGGATCTGCTGCTCCAACAAACTCAGAACCTATCATTATCAGTTTCATAATGGTAGGGTCCCAGCTAACAAAAGAAAAACTAGTTAGACAATATGTCTAAGTACATTTTAGGGCAAACAATTTTATTAGGTTAAATAGATATTACCATAAAAATAGAACTGAGCAAAATAGGTGCAGAAAAGCGTACAAAAGGACAGTATAAAGTTATAAACAAATAATTTATAACTAAAGCAACTAGGAAATAATACACACCTCCTCCAAGCAACTGCAACAAAGACAGGTTAAGTAAAAGAAAAGTAAAATTGTACAAAAATATAACCTAAATATGCATATGATCAAACAAAAATATGCTAAAGAATATATAACATTTAACAGTGTAAAACTGAAACAAACTAACATCCTAAAAACATAAGAAAATAGTAAGTAGAACTAGCATTCTATATAGTGCAGGAAAACTGTAAGTAAACCAATGCTACAATGCAGAATATACAAGTAAAACAGTAACTGCAAACTGAAATTACAGTGACTATATAAGTCACTTGAACTGAACACGAACTCAGCAAATCTTAGCCTGATGAGCTAAGAAACTCTGAACTGAACATCACTGAAAACTCTTAGCCTGATGAGCTAAGACAGAACTAAATGTAAGTGTACTTGAATTAGTATATCCATATCAGAATCTTGACTCTATAGTCAGTAGGGCGAGAGTCTATCCATCCTATCACTCGGACTAGGCATGGCCAATAGACTGTCAGACATTAAACCCTCGAAAGGTTGCCGACCCCGAACGAGTTGATCGAAGAGGTATACTAATCAAGCTACACCTTACAACTATTTGTGAAATGAAAATATAATACTGCTTACGAATGTTCCAAATTAACATAAGATATTTATCAAATATCTTAAGTACATAATACATGTTCAAGGTATAAGGATCAAAAATCAAAGAATGCGCAGCAACAAAATCAAAGTGCAAGAAACTCTATCTAAAACATAGGTGATATCCGTTGTTATCGATTTTATTCGTTCTATCTACTCTAAGTTACATAAGTTTCAGAATTATCAATTCTTACACATTCTGTAACTTAGAATCACGAATCCTACTAGTTGAAGATAATTAGGACTGGCCAAGTCTTAATTATAACTTAATCAAAAGATGACTATTTAGTTAAAATGAATAAATCATCAACCTAATTTTGTAATTTAATTCATCCCAACCTCATCTTGATTAGCTAAATCAAGATGAATAGATTAAGAATTAGACTCCAGATGATGGGGTTTAATCACTTAATCTAAAGGTATAATCTAAAGATCTAAGGTTTAGAACCCAAAACTCACGGATTAGGTTAAGGCAAATCCTAATGATAAATCAATTTATTAGGATAGATCTCTATTCTTAATTCTAGGGTTTAAAGATCAATTAATTATTTAATAAACTAAGAAAATCTATAAACTAGAAAACTCAAGGTTTCACCTATTGAGTAACCCAATTTACTCAATAGATGAAATCTAACTTAAGATCTATTTCTAATCTTAAGAATTAAGGCTCTTAATTACTAAGAGTATCTCTTAAGACACACATCCTAACTAATGTTATAAGATCTAAGGATGGGTCTAAGAATGATTAAAGAAAGAAGAACACTCACAGTTTACTTAAGAATTTTCTTAAGGAGCAAATTTTGAGATTTTAATCAAAATCTAATTTAGACTTGAATTTGATTAATTTCAGTTCTAAATCATTCTATTTACTGACTTTAGTGATTAGAAACTGAATTTAGGGCTTTTAAAGGCTAAACCCTAAATTTGGGCAAAATGACCATTTTGCCCCCACTTAAGGGTTCAAAAGATCAAATTTTGATCTAGGGCTCTAAATCTAAAATTTTCTTTTGAAAAGTGTTTC
The DNA here is from genome assembly GCA_016760335.1 of Gastrodia elata. Taxonomy (NCBI): domain Eukaryota; kingdom Viridiplantae; phylum Streptophyta; class Magnoliopsida; order Asparagales; family Orchidaceae; genus Gastrodia; species Gastrodia elata. The sequence goes on along the minus strand of CM028671.1, from coordinate 68,061,166 downwards.
TTATTGTCTAATATAAGATTAGACAGTAGCTAAATTAATTCTGGGTGATTATTAAGCTATATGAGATCAAATTAGTGAATTTGACTCATAAGGGCAAATTAGTAATTTGACTAAGTGAAATTTAAATTTTCTTTTAGATTATTGTTCTTTACTATCTAAGCTTTCCATAGAATCTAAATTTGCTAAATTCTGATAAGTATTGGCTAAGTTATGGCCAATACAAGATCTAGGGTTTAAGGTTAATTAAGGGATTCTTAATTATAGGTCAAAAATCCTAACTTTACTAATTAGTGTCGAAATTAAGCAAAATTAGTGGCTATGGTTTACAATTAGTCCACTGATCAAAATGACATGTGGTAGACTCAATTTAGATCTGATTTGACTAAGTTATGACCTAATTAAAATTAAGAGTGATTAGTGAGTGATTAGTAAATTTAATCACTCAAACACTAATCAAATCTTACAACTAGGTTTTAAATGACTCTATGAGTCCTCTGAAACTTAAATCACTCAATTTAGATTATTAAATTTGCTAATATTCACTAATCAAGTTTTAGGGTAATTAAGGGTGATTAACAAATCTAACCGTTGGATCTAAAATATTTTTATAGATTACTGTTAATTAAGTTTTCTTGATCTAAATTGATATTTGGATTATTCAATTTGGAGCTCAATTGACCAAGTTATGGTCAATTGAAGTTCTAGGGTTTATTAGGGTAATTAGGGTTAGGTCCTAAATGTGATTAGGCAAAATTTAACTCTATCAGCAAAATGAATACTACTAAAATAATCCTTAGAGTTTTCTGATCACTTTAAGACCCATATTGGGTATGTTTGGATTAACCTACACAAAGTTATGGTTAAATGAAATTTTGTGATATAAATTTGAACTTAATTAAACCCTAAATATCATTTTGCTAAATTCAGGTCCAAATGCAAAATTATCAGTGCCATAATATTCCTCTATTTTTGCTGAATCCAAGGGTATATAATTTTGTATTATTTGGATGTATTATTTATGAGTTATTAGGGTCTAAAGTTTTAGTATTAATATAATTAATAATTTCAATTAATATAACTGTTATACAATTTTTGATTAATTAATATATCTGTTTTGTATATATTTATATATATCTGTTTTATAAATTAAAATGCAGGTACACGTGGCGCAGCGCTATTGGCGGGGCAGAGAGCAGCGGGACCCACCGGGGCTGCAGCACTGTCAGGACTGTCCCGCAAGACACGTGTCTTCGCGGGATTTGCTCCTCAGCAGCACGCGGGGCCCACCATCCATTGAGACGAACGGACCGGTTCACGGTGGAAATGACCCGACCGGCCCGGTTCAATCGGGCCGGCGCTTCGTCTTCCCCTTCACGCGATGAGGGGGGGAATTAGGGTTAGGCGAAACGCACCGATTGGACTCGATTTAACGCAATCAAACTCGGTTATAGGTTAATCCATTATCTTAATTATGATTTCGAAACAAAACATTAGGATTTAAATGCAAGAATTAAGGTATGGAAGTACCTCAAGGTCGACGGTCCGGAAGGAAAAGTGGTCGATACTGGGCTCCTATCGTCTTCTTAGGGTCCGATTTTTCTCCAACGATGAGTAGAAAACAACTGCATGATTAATTTTGAGCTTCTTATTGATGGTAGAAGGAGCCATCAGGAGGGGAGGACGCGCGGCGAAAGGGGATCTTACGTGCCCTAACGCAGGACACGCGGAGACCTTTCGAAGAAGAAGGAATCACGATCGTCCGATCGCTCGATCGGACGGATCACGCGATCCGTCAATCTTGACGGAAAATGTAATGAAAAGAAACGGCGTCAGGGCTACAGAAACGGCGCCGTTAAGTACTGATTAAATAATATTATATTTAATTATTTTGCATCCTATTTTATTAATTAAAATTAACTAACTAAATGAACTCTAAAAATTTTCAATAAATCACCCCTAGCTAATTAAAGGGTGAGGAACGCAGCGGTGTACTCGGATTTTTGTTTCGACGAGTATTTATTTATTTGATTATTTGGGGTAATTAAATATTATTAAAATATTCGATGAAAATCAAACGTCTTCCAAATGCCTCCAAAATTTTACCCCTAGCTAATTTGGGTGTTCTGGATGCAATGGCGAAGTCAGATTTTTAATCTGAGGTCTAAATAAAAAGTCAATTTCTAGGGTTTGGGATTTTTTCCAGAATTCTAGATTTGACTTTGTTGACTTCTTGTTTGACCTAGGTTTCAGAGATGAGTTCTAAATTACTTAATTAGTGACTTAGAACCTTAATTAAGACTTAGATTAGTCTTAATTGAGCAAGGTAACAACCTGGGTTGTTACAAACTCCCCCACTTAAGAATGATGTCGTCCTCGACATCACTCAAGTAAGAAAAAGAAATTAAGCAGATATAAAGAAACGAATTGAAATAAGATAGAGTTGAAGAATCACCTTGATTAAAAAGATTTGGGTACTTTTGACGCATATCCACCTCTTTCTCCCAGGTGGCTTCATTACAAGATCGGTTCTTCCACTGAATTTTTATCATTGGAATAGATCGATTCCTTAATTTCTTCAGATCACGATCTAAGATTTTAATTGGTTCTTCAATGTAAGAAAGATCAGGTTGAATTTCAATTGCAGGATGTTCAATAAGATGAGAAGGATCTCGAAGACACTTCCTTAGAGATGAAACGTGAAATACATTATGAACAGCAGCGAAGTCTTCTGGTAGTTCTAATTTATAAGCTGCTAAACCAATCTTCTGCAAAATTTTGAAAGGTCCAATGTACCTTGGACTGAGCTTTCCTGAAACTCCAAAACAATAGATTCCTTTCATCGGGCTCACTTTTAAGTACACAAAATCTCCTTCGCTGAATTCTAGAGGACGATGACGATTATCATGATATTTACTTTGCCTGTCTTGAGCTGTTCTACTTCTTTGCTGAATGAGTTTAACTTTCTTATTTGTTTCTTCTACTAGCTCAGATCCATATAATTGAGTATCTCCTGACTCAGACCATGCTAGTGAGGATGAACATTTTCTTCCATATAAGGCTTCATATGGTGCCATCTTAATACTTGACTGAAAACTGTTGTTGTATGCAAATTCCACTAAAGGGATATGCTCTTCCCAGGATCCTGAAAAATCCAACATACATAAACGCAAAAGATCTTCTAAGACTTGATTTACTCGTTCTGTTTGGCCATCTATTTGGGGATGGAATGTTGTACTCATGGCCAGAGTTGTGCCTAAATCTTGATGGACAGCCTGCCAAAATTTAGAAATAAAATGACTGTCTCTATCAGATACAATTGTTTTAGGAATTCCGTGCAATCTGACTATTTCCTTAATATATAATTTAGCCAATTTCTCCACTGAGTCAGTTTGACGGATTGGAATAAAATGGGCAGATTTTGTAAGGCGATCTACTATAACCCATATTGAATCAGCTCCAGATCTTGATCGAGGCAAACCCATGACAAAATCCATGGATACATCAGTCCATTTCCATTCTGGGATTTCTAGTGGGTGCAATAAGCCACCAGGCTTTTGATGCTCTGCTTTTATTAAGCAACAAGCGTGGCATTTTGCAACAAATTCTACAATACTTTTCTTTATCCCTGGCCACCAGAATGATTATTTTAGGTCTTGATACATCTTAGAATTTCCTGAGTGAATTTGATATCCTGAATTGTGACTTTCAATCAAGATCTCTTTATGCATGGATTTAGGAATCTAGAGACGATTATTCATGTAAATAGCACCTTTCTTAAACTGCAATTCTGGACGACGACCACTTTCTATTGCCACTTTAAGGTTTAAATATTCATCATCCTTGCTTTGAGAGATTGAAACATCTCTATGGAATGTGGGTTCTATATTATTCATGGATATCATGGTACTGACTGAATTTCCCTTAGAAAGAGAAATTTCCATTTTATGAAACTTATTCATCAACGGACTTTCTGAAATTAAGCTGTTAAGAACAGTGTGATGGCTTAACGCATCAGCTACCACATTAGCTTTTCCTGGATGGTACTGGATATCTAAGTCATAATCACTAATTAATTCTAGCCATCTTCTTTGCCTACAGTTCAATTCTCTCTGAGTAAAGATGTACTTCAGGCTTTGGTGGTCTGTGAAAATAGAGCATTGAACTCCGTACAAATAATGGCGCCAGATTTTTAATGCAAAAACTAATGATGCCAATTCTAAATCATGTACAGCATAGTTCCTTTCATGGGTTTTAAGCTGGCGAGATGCATATGCTATAACTTTGCCTTCTTGCATTAATACGCATCCTAACCCAATTCCAGATGCATCTATATACACCTAATAACTGAATCCTTCTTTTGGAAGGACTAAAACTGGAGCAAAAGTTAATGCGTCCTTTATAGACTGAAATGCAGTTTCACATTCTTCTGACCAAACAAATGGAACTGCCTTCTGAGTTAATTTTGTAAGAGGTGCGACAAGCTGGGAGAAGCCTTTAACAAACCTTCTGTAGTATCCGGCTAGACCCAGAAAACTATGAATTTCAGCAACTGTCTTGGGCTGAACCCAATCCTGAATAGCACTAATCTTACTCTGGTCTACTTGGATTCCTTGAGCATCAACCACATGTCCAAGAAATGATACAGAATCCAGCCAAAATTCACACTTAGAGTATTTAGCATATAACTCATTTTCTCTGAGTTTTTCCAAAACTAATCTCAAGTGCTCTTCATGGTCCTTTACTGTTTTGGAGTAAATTAAGATATCATTAATAAATACTATAACAAATTTATCTAGATAAGGTTTCAAAACTCTCTGCATTAAGTCCATGAACAGAGATGGGGCATTAGTGAGACCAAATGATATTACAAGAAACTCGAAATGCCCATATCGCGTTCTGAACGCTGTCTTCTCTACATCTGAGTCCTTTACCTTCACTTGATGATACCCTGACCTTAAATCAATTTTAGAGAACACTACAGCACCTGCAAGTTGATCGAACAGATCATCAATACGAGGAAGTGGGTATCTATTTTTAATAGTGACTTTATTCAGCTCTCTGTAGTCTATGCACATTCTCATAGACCCATCTTTCTTCTTTACAAATAATACCAGAGCTCCCCATGGGGACATACTTGGTTTAATAAACCCCTTATTTAGCAGTTCTTGTAATTGCTCATTTAACTCTTGCAGTTCTTTTGGGGCCATTCTATATGGTGCTTTTGATAGAGGTTGTGTCCCTGAAACTACATTTATTTCAAATTCTACATCTCTAGTTGGAGGTAAACCGGGCAGATCTTCAGGAAAAACATCTTCAAAATCTCTAACAACTTTTATTTTAGAGATTGGGGTTACTTCTTTGCTACTACCCATCATCACCATCAGAATACAACTATAGCCTTTGCACACCATTTTCTCTGCTTGAATTGCGTTGATTAAGGAGCTACTAGTGCTAAACTTCCTAATAAACGTTGTTGAAGCTCCTGGAGTTTGCATGATAACCTTCTTCCTTTGACAGTTAATAGTGGCATTATGCATACAAAGCCAATTCATGCCTAGTATGATATCAAAATTTACTATATGTAGCATAATTAACTTGGCTTGGAAGGTGTGGTTGTTGATTGGTATTTGAATGTCACAGAATTTGTTTGCACTAAGTTGGGCTCCAGATGGAAGTCCAACACTCAAGATCTTCGCAAGTTTGTAACATGGAAGTCCTAATCTCTTAGCAAAATTTTCAGAGATAAATGAATGACTAGCCCCAGTATCAAACAATATACTACATGGCTCATCTTTAAAGTATAGGGTGCCTAATAAAAATACAAATTTTAGGAAGTTCTAATTCAGTAAGAAAGACAAAAGTTGCGAATTGTACCTGAGACTACATTGTTGTCTTCTGCTGCTTCTACTGGAGTGAGATTGTACACTCTCGCCTTTCCAGTAGGTCTGCTGTCAAATGTTTGAGCTGTTGATTGATTTGGGTTTGAAGGCTTTGCAGCGTATTGAACCTTTGCAAGGGTTCGCTCTTGAGCAGGAGGTGGCATAAGAGTCCTCTGAGGTTCTCTGAAATTGATGGGAGTGGCATGGAATACTTTATTCGTACGATTCCGTTCAATAGTTACTCCATCAATCATTTTATTTGATCGACAGTCCTTATACGCATGACCTTGCCTTCCACAAGTAAAATATACTCTGCCAAAATGATAACATTTTCCATAAGGATGTGGCCTATTACAGGTGACAGTTTGGCTTGATGTTTCAGTAGTCTCCATCTGATATACCCTTCCTTGGTTTGTTCTTTGTTGCTTGAAATTCTGAGGGTATTTGTTCATGTTAAAAGCCTTTCTCTTTATGTCCTTGACTGATTGATGATGCTTTATAACTCATGCTGTTTCAACCAATTTCTCGAAATGGGTGTGTTGTAGGGGAATTACGTGATCTTTAATGGATTCTCGAAGTCCATTCTCAAATCTGAAACATCTATCTGCTTCAGTAGGAACCAAGTGAGGTGAAAATCGTATGAGCTTTCGAAATTCTAAAGTATATTTAGCTACTAATCGATTTCCTTGGGTTAATTTCAATAATGATTCGCCAATTATGTTCTTAGTGGATGGTGGAATAAATGATTCCTTAAATGCTTGGACAAACCAGCTCCATTCTATTTCATCTAATTCGAATTCCTCAAAATGTGTGTTCATTTCTTGTTCCCACCAATATTCTGCCTCTCCTTGCAGAAGATGAGTAGCTAGTCTTATAGATTAGTTGCTTGAACAACCAAGACTAGTGATGTTTTTCTCTATAGATTTCAGCCATGCTAAAGTATCCATCAGGGATTCAGATCCTTCAAAGGTAGGCAGTCTTAACCTTAGGAAACTGTGAAGTATCCCATCTGCAGACTGCCGATAGGTATTGGGAACTTGAGGAGCGGGAGATGCTGAAGAGGTGCTGGCATTAGTGGCGGGTATTACTGATACTAACTTTTGAATAGCTAGAGCCTACTGATTTTGATTCTCTAGCATTGCAGTAACCATATTTCTCAGAGAGGTTATTTCATCAATAGTATTAGAAGCGGCCACTGTATTATTTGGAGCGTTGCTTACAGACGGTTGAGGGTTGAGTGGAGTATTATTTGGAGAAGTAGCATGATTCATTTTCCTGAAATCAAAACATGTATACTTAGCTTTCTTAAAATGAATAATATGATAAAAATTAAATTCCTTATTTATTCATCATTAAACTTTTATTATAATAGTGATATATATCATACTTATTACATCATGAATTATATATTATTCCCACCCTATATACTTAGTGAAAAATGCTCTACGAAAGTTTTCATATGTTACTTCACGATGCTCCTCTTATGCTTTACGAAACAATTCTTCGTATGACATAATCCACCATTCTTTTGCTTGCATACGCAGAAGACATAGCACCACTTATAGTTTGATGTGACTAGGCCACTCCATAACACCAAATATATGGTCAACTCTTGCGAGCCATTCCTTTGCTAGTACTGGAAAATCAAGGCATCTATAGACGCCTTCTTTCAGTAATTTATTTATTACTTGTGATCCTTGTTCTGATACTCCTTCAATCGTTCTTCCTTGCTTCTTACCTAATTTATGTTCATATTTCCAAATAGTCTCGAACTCCTTTAAGTATGTCATGAATGCCATTCCTAGATGATCTTTTATTCCTATAATTATAACATTCTAATTAGATTTATTGAGCATATATATATATACATAATTTGATATTTATGGTTTATCATCTTTTATAGTTATTTAATAACTTAAACTTATTTTGTGTTATACTCATAATGTGATGGATATCAATTCAAGTATTCATTTAGTGATCAAGTAGCAGAAGAACAGTCCATTAGGTAGAAAGGAAATGCAAATTCCAATCTGACACCTTATGGAATTCTCTAATACCAACTGTGGCGGCCCTGCCCCGCCGTGGTCCTGTTAACTCTTAAGTTAACATGATTACGGTGGAGGGGTCACCAAATGATAAGGTCCCCACTTAAGATTGAATTAGACACACATTCTAATCCAATTTAACTAAGGACTTTGCCATTCATCCAAAAATATTATCACTAAATGATCATACATGAACTCAGAGTGCGGAAGCATAAAACATAACATCCATCCAATATAGTATAAATACAACAATACAGAATAAGTAAAGTACTGAAAGAGAAATATAAACCTGTATTATTACAACATTTAATAAGTTTTAAAAGAACTGAAAGAAAACTCTCAATCTCACAAGCAAAAGAAACTAAAGCTACAGATCTTCAGGAACAGGCTCCTCCTCCAATGGCAAGCTCTCCACTGGATCTGCTGCTCCAACAAACTCAGAACCTACCATTATCAGTTTCATAATGGTATGGCCCCAGCCAACAAAAGAAAAACTGGTTAGACAATATGTCTAAGTACATTTTAGGGCAAACAATTTTATTAGGTTAAATAGATATCACCATAAGAACAGAACTGAGCAAAATAGGTGCAGAAAAGCGTACAAAAGGACAGTATAAAGTTATAAACAAACAGTTTATAACTAAAGCAACTAGGAAGTAATACACACCTCCTCCAAGCAACTGCAACAAAGACAGGTTAAGTAAAAGAAAAGTAAAACTGTACGAAAATATAACCTAAATATGCATATGATTAAACAAAAATATGCTAAAGAACATACAACATTTAATAGTGTGAAACTGAAACAAACTAACATCCTAAAAATATAAGAAAATAGCAAGTAGAACTAGCATCCTATATAGTGCAGGAAAACTGTAAGTAAACCAATGCTACAATGCAGAATATACAAGTAAAATAGTAACTGCAAACTGAAACTACAGTGACTATATAAGTCACTTGAACTGAACACGAACTCAGCAAATCTTAGCCTGATGAGCTAAGAAACTCTGAACTGAACATTACTGAAAACTCTTAGCCTGATGAGCTAAGACAGAACTGAATGTAAGTGTACTTGAATTAGTATATCCATATCAGAATCCTGACTCTATAGTCAGTAGGGCGAGAGTCTATCCATCCTATCACTCGGACTAGGCATGGCCAATAGACTGTCGGACATTAAACCCTTGAAAGGTTGCTGACCCCGAACGAGTTGATCGAAGAGGTATACTAATCAAGCTACACCTTACAACCATTTGTGAAATGAAAACATAATACTGCTTACGAATGTTCCAAATTAACATAAGCTATTTATCAAATATCTTAAGTACATAATACATGTTCAAGGTATAAGGATCAAAAATCAAGGAATGCGCAGCATCAAAATCAAAGTGCAAGAAACTCTATCTAAAACATAGGTGATATCCATTGTTATCTATTTTATTCGTTCTATCTACTCTAAGTTACATAAGTTTCAGAATCATCAATTCTTACACATTCTGTAACTTAGAATCACGAATCCTACTAGTTGAAGATAATTAGGATTGGCCAAGTCCTAATTATAACTTAATCAAAAGATGACTATTTGGTTAAAATGAATAAATCATCGACCTAATTTTGTAATTTAATTCATCCCAACCTCATCTTGATTAGCCAAATCAAGATGAATAGATTAAGAATTAGACTCCAGATGATGGGGTCTAATCACTTAGTCTAAAGGTATAATCTAAAGATCTAAGGTTTAGAACCCAAAACTCACGGATTAGGTTAAGGCAAATCCTAATGATAAATCAATTCATTATGATAGATCTTTATTCTTAATTCTAGGGTTTAAAGATCAATTAATCATTTAATAAACTAAGAAAATCTATAAACTAGAAAACTCAAGGTTTCACCTATTGAGTAACCTAATTTACTCAATAGATGAATTCTAACTTAAGATCTATTCCTAATCTTAAGAATTAATGCTCTTAATTACTAAGAGTATCTCTCAAGACACACATCCTAACTAATGTTATAAGACATAAGGATGGGTCTAAGAATGATTAAGGACAGAAGAACACTCACAATTTACTTAGGAATTTCCTTAAGGAGCAAATTTTGAGATTTTAATCAAAATCTAATTTAGACTTGAATTTGATTAATTTCAGTTCTAAATCATTCTATTTACTGACTTTAGTGATTATAAACTGAATTTAGGGCTTTTAAAGGCTAAACCCTAAATTTGGGTAAAATGACCATTTTGCCCCCACTTAAGGGTTCAAAAGATCAAATTTTGATCTAGGGCTTTAAATCTGAAATTTTCTTTTGAAAAGTGTTTCTTATTGTCTAATATAAGATTAGACAGTAGCTAAATTAATTCTGGGTGATTATTAAGCTATATGAGATCAAATTAGTGAATTTGACTCATAAGGGCAAATTAGTAATTTGACTAAGTGAAAGTTAAATTTTCTTTTAGATTATTGTTCTTTACTATCTAAACTTTCCATAGTATCTAAATTTGCTAAATTCTGATAAGTATTGGCTAAGTTATGGCCAATACAAGATCTAGGGTTTAAGGTTAATTAAGGGTTTCTTAATTATAGGTCAAAAATCCTAACTTTACCAATTAGTGTCCAAATTAAGCAAAATTAGTGGCAATGGTTTACAAATAGTCCACTGATCAAAATGACATGTGGTAGACTCAATTTGGATCTGATTTGACTAAGTTATGACCTAATTAGAATTAAGAGTGATTAGTGAGTGATTAGTAAATTTAATCACTCAAACACTAATCAAACCTTACAGCTAGGTTTTAAATGACTCTATGAGTCCTCTGAAACTTAAATCACTCAATTTGGATTATTAAATTTGTTAATATTCACTAATCAAGTTTTAGGGTAATTAAGGGTGATTAGAAAATCTAACCGTTGGATCTAAAATATTTTTATAGATTACTGTTCCTTAGGTTTTTTTGATCTAAATTGATATTTGGATCATTCAATTTGGAGCTCAATTGACCAAGTTATGGTCAATTGAAGTTCTAGGGTTTATTAGGGTAATTAGGGTTAGGTCTTAAATGTGATTAGGCAAAATTTAACCCTAACAGCAAAATGAATACTACCAAAATAATCCTTAGGGTTTTTTGATCACTTTAAGACCCATATTGGGTATGTTTGGATTAACCTACACAAAGGTATGGTTAAATGAAATTTTGTGACATAAATTTGAATTTAATTAAACCCTAAATATCATTTTGCTAAATACATGTCCAAATGCAAAATTATTAGTGCCATAATATTTCTCTATTTTTGCTGAATCCAAAGGTATATAATTTTGTATTATTTGGATGTATAATTTAGGAGTTATTAGGGTCTAAAGTTTTAGTATTAATCTAATTAATAATTTCAATTAATATAACTGTTATATAATCTTTGATTAATTAATATATCTGTTTTGTATATATTTATATATATATATATATCTGTTTTATAAATTAAAATGCAGGTACACGTGGCGCAGCGCTATTGGCGGGGCAGAGAGCAGCGGGACCCACCGGGGCTGCAGCACTGTCAGGACTGTCCCGCGAGACACGTGTCTTCGCGGGATTTGCTCCTCAGCAGCACGTGGGGCCCACCATCCATTGAGACGAACGGACCGGTTCACGGTGGAAATGACCCGACCGGCCCGGTTCAATCGGGCCGGCGCTTCGTCTTCCTGTTCACGCGACGAGGGGGGGGGGAATTAGGGTTAGGCGAAACGCACCGATTGGACTCGATTTAACGCAATCAAATTCGGTTATAGGTTAATCCATTATCTTAATTATGATTTCGAAACAAAACATTAGGATTTAAACGCAAGAATTAAGGTATGGAAGTACCTCAAGGTCGACGGTCCGAAAGGAAAAGTGGTCGATATTGGGCTCCTATCGTCTTCTTAGGGTCCGATTTTTCTCCAACGATGAGTAGAAAACAACTGCATGATTAATTTTGAGCTTCTTATCGATGGTAGAAGGAGCCATTGGGAGGGGAGGACGCGCGGTGAAAGGGGATCTTACGTGCCCTAACGCAGGACACGCGGAGACCTTTCGAAGAAGAAGGAATCACGACCGTCCGATCGCTCGATCGGACGGATCACGCGATTCATCAATCTTGACGGAAAATGTAATGAAAAGAAACGGCGTCAGGGATACAGGAATGGCACCGTTAAGTACTGATTAAATAATATTATATTTAATTATTTTGCATCCTATTTTATTAATTAAAATTAACTAATTAAATGAACTCTAAAAATTTTCAATAAATCACCCTAGCTAATTAAAGGGTGAGGAATGCAGCGACGCACTCGGATTTTAATTTCGACGAGTATTTATTTATTTGATTATTTGGGGTAATTAAATATTATTAAAATATTCGATGAAAATCCAACGACTTCCAAATGCCTCCAAAATTTCACCCCTAGCTAATTTGGGTGTTCTGGATGCAATGGCGAAGTTAGATTTTCAATTTGAGGTCTAAATAAAAAGTCAATTTCTAGGGTTTAGGATTTTTTCCAAAATTCTAGATTTGACTTTGTTGACTTCTAGTTTGACCTAGGTTTCAGAGATGAGTTCTAAATTACTTAATTAGTGACTTAGAACCTTAATTAAGACTTAGATTAGTCTTAATTAAGCAAGGTAACAACCTGGGTTATTACAGGTAAGGAGTAATAAGGAGGCTTAACATTACTCATTAAGGAGAGTGTGTTAAGTATGGAACACGCGTAGTCTTGCAGACGTGCTTGACTCCTCAGTTGTTTCTGAAATGTGTCCACAAAAACAAAGTAAAATAACTAAAAGGTTTTGCATGTGTGATTACTGCCTCCTCAGTTCTGCTGCTAGATTCTATCTGCCCTAGCCCTGAAAGGCTATGGGAATTTCTATCTGCTCAAGCCCTGAAAGGCTTGGGGTTTTCACCAGCCCGATGACCAACTTTCTAATATGACAATCTTTACATACCCATTTTAATTTTTCAGCTTACTGTGTACAGTGTTCAGATGCATATTTCAGTTAGTTATTTTTCTTTACTTACCCGCTTACCTGTACATATTTATAAGATGTTAGACTTTACTGCTTATTATACGTATCATGTTTAGATTTCTGTCATTTAATTTGCATATGTCGCATGATCATCAACATGTCTAGGATTAGTCTTTACTTTCAGTACCTTTTACTTATTATATTATATGCCCGTTCCTTGCTTAGCTATTGTGCTTTTGCCTTATTTATTGTTATGTCCCTGTTTCTTTATATGCTTACTGCACCTTCTGCTTAGTTACTTTTATTGTTCATAAGTTGTAAATGGTGATATTATAGAACACATGAAAATTAACAGCCTAAGATGTACTTAGACAATTGTCTAACACAAGATTTTTTTTTTCTTTGGCTGGGGCCCTACATTGTGAAACCGACAATGTCAATAATAGAGCAGTTTAAGGATCCAGTACCTAAAGAGGAGCCCTATTTAGAAGAGGCACAGCAGTTGGGATCGGAAGACCTTTAGTTTTCTGTTATGTGTGAGGATGAGCGCATTTGCACTTTTATTTTTTCTTAAACTTTTATTGACGTAATAATACAGGTACCTATGACTGCGTGTTTGGATTATTTTATGCTTGTATTTTGAGTTATGTCCCATATTAATTATATTGTGATGCTTGGATATTATTTATTAAATTGCTTCTGTACTCTGTATGATTTAGTAGATAGTGACTGATGTTTGAGTATGTGCTCACTCCTTGCCTTATTAGGTAGATTATGGATTTCATCCTAATCCAATGATAAGTGAGGGGTTAGCCAGAGTGACACACCACCCCTTAGCTTAATTCTGCGGATTAAGGGGTGGGTCGCCACAGGCTATGGGTTAAACTCTAATTTATTTTGATTAAGATCTAAACCTTAATCATCTTAATCAAGCATTTTGATTGAAAGATAATTCAACTTACATAATTCTAATAATATAATTGATTTGACATTGAATTTAAATATATTATATTAGAAGTGCTAAGATTATTAAGAGAATTTATGTGATTAACAACTATCTAGACTTAACTTTAAAATTTCTGATTTTCTCTTATATAAGATCCTTAGCATGAGTAATTATAAAATTGTAATAATTTATAATATGATCAAATTCCAATAATATTCTTAATTTTATCCTATGATTGTAGTATAGGATGTGATCATATGGGTCTAACCATCTGATCTGATCAAATTAATTCAAACTTAACAAATGCAACTTATGATCTTAGTATAAATTATTAAGTTAAATGTTAGACGTGTAAGATCTTGATGATATTACAATAGAATTTTTTTATGTAATTGAAAGTCTTAACAAAATATTAATATATTGAGGTAGGAATAACTTATTATTACGTCTTGAGGTAGGAACTTAGATGATCATTCTTAGCCTTAGAAGATTGATCTTAAACCATCATGATAGGATCACCCAAAATCCTTAGAATGAGACTCCTCCCATATAGTAGTAGCCTATATTGAGTGATCTCTTGGTCACACTCTTGAAACCTTATGTAGTATTCACCCAATTAGAGTTAATATTCATAGCCTTAGTAAATCATTGATTGCTAAATAAAATTGTTAGAACCCAAATTATTTGTTGGATATGATTATGCATATCCATGGTGCTGAGTAACTTCAACAATATTCAGCATTAGTTGAGTCACTCCAATATGGACTTATGATCAGGTGCTATCCTGAGAGATTAGACAAATACAGTCCTATTAGAGTAAATCTTTCAAGACTAAGAGTGTCACAATTAGTAAACTAGATCCTAATTTTGAGATATAAATTGTGACCGGGTTCTGTCTCCTATCGTAATGTACTTCAATAAGTGCAGTTTAAAATAAATTAAGTATCTAAAGTCACCTTACGTAGAACACTAAGTATGCTTGTAATTAGGGTATTTAATAACTTAGCTTGAGATATAAACTATGATCGAGTCCTGCCTCATATCGAAGTGCACTTCGATAAATACAGTTTTAAACAAGCTAAATTTAAATTCACCTTTCTTGAAAATATACAACCATATGTATACAATCTTTCCAACTAATGATTTTAAGTAAAATCTTAAGAAAAGCTAGTTATTAAAATTAGAACTATGAGTCAAAATCCATTTGGATAGATTCTTCACAATAGAGACACTTAAATTATTTTCTGGATTTCTGAATTTTAAGGCATGTAGTGTAGAGTCATGAATATGAACATAAGTATGAAGTATGAGTATCAGTGATAATTTATGGATTACAAAATATTGCATATATCAATCAAAAAAATTTCAGGATGACTAGTACTAGATTCCCAACCAGATATATGTAGATATTGAACTATACGATTCATACCCATTCAATGATATTTCAGTTGCATATTAGTTGTATATCGTATCTTGACATATATCGATGCATGACTTCAGTGACATACATCATAGCTTCATATGTTATTACTCAGTTTCAGATCATTTACTGTCATATTTACGTTCAGTATTTAGTTTATAGTTTAACTTTACTTTAGTTTACTTTAGTTTACTTTAGTTTACTTTAGTTTACTTTAGTTTACTTTAGTTTACTTTAGTTTTGTACAATTTTATACTTTCAGTTATATGTACAATATTTATATAGGTTTATTTTTATTATTTAAATGTTAAGTGAATAATTAGAATTATTTAGATTAATTTTTATGTGTTAGACTTATTGTCTAACACATGATACTTTTGAGATCCGACAATTTGCTAGACCCTGAGCAGCTTGAGCCAGATCAGGAGGACGCTTAGGAGGTCCATGAAGAATTTGCGGAGTTGTAGCATATTTCTCCTTCAGCTTTTACTATTTTGCTTAGTTACTATTTCAGTTCAGTACTTAGACTCATTTCCTGTATTTTAGTAAACTATTTATAATAATTCTGGATATATTTTATTTTCTTTTTTGAGATGAATGTTTCATTCAGCTTCTGTGTTGAATGTTTATGGATGTTTGCTTTAGCTTCTGCACTCTATTTATATATTACTTATGCTTAATATTATAATGTGATCAGTATACTGAAAATGTTGATATTTTATACACATATTAGATTTTTTATGTTGTTGTTTAAATTCAATATATGTATTTGTCTAATATTTAGGATAAGGATACTACTCTTATCTTAAGTATTAGTTATCGACCCTCATTTGAGTTTTGTTTTAGCTATTCAAGAAGATGGAAAATTCCTTCCCGAGGGGCGTACCGCTCCGCCACCAATTGATTACCTTTCTTTGCTCTGCGCACGATGACAGAGCGGGGTGCCACACTAGGGTTCGTTGCTAAATGGAGGAGAGGTAGAGCTGAGATTTTGAAGTGCTGGATGAAGCCTCAGGGGGTGGAGGTCGCCAAAAGGAAGGCAAAGAGAAGGTATGTTGCGGACTCGTGAGAGCAAAGGCAGCGAGAATATACACGAAAGAATGGAGGGTTTTGCTTGAAAAAATAGAATCTTTTCAATATATTTTTATCAAATTCAAGAACAACATGACAAAGAAGATCTTGCATAAAATTGTGCAAGTTCTTTAATTTCTTTAACATAACTAAATTTTGACAAAATCCTTAGTTATCATGATACAATCCAGTATAAAGATATGAAAGCTTCATATTATTAAGGTGCAACCCTTATATTATTATATATTAATTGTTAAATCTATCAAAGTATATCTAAATTAAATAGCCTCATTAATGGAAAATGAATTTTTAAAAGCACTAAATAAAATTTTTGATAATTAAGTTTATTAAAAAAAATAGAGAATTAAAATTAAGTAATTATACAGAGAATTAACAATTCATAACATGAAAATATAATATAAATAAACATTCATGAATAAAGATGCAATTTTGTGAAGAAAAAATTAGTGTAACAAATTTCAACCTAGTAAAAAAAAAAACAAATGAACAATGTTAACTCACCAATATAATATCACTAAAATAGCACCATTAGATTCATCCAAACTCACCAACGTTATCGAAGTCATAATCTACTTAAATATAACAAATGATATCCTATAATCTACACAAAGGCCTAGAAGCATGAGGACTACTATTTAAGAAAGAAAGTAAATTTTATTGAATAAAATCTTACAGTCCTTCAAAAAAGATTATATTAAACTCATGAAGCTGCTCAAGAGGAAGAACAATACCGATATCTATCCCTTTCCTGCTCTCTGCCATGGACATTGTTAAAGCTGCTATAATCGAAGTTACCTCCACCTTCAATGGCTTCCCCACCCAAAATTAGTATCATAGACCCTAAGCTTTGGTGATCCAACAAGTGTCAGCGGATCGTCAAGCTTCATCTCTAAGAACTTGGGGACATTCTCCTCCATGCTATCATACACATCATCTCCTATCTCATCAATGCTCCTCCCTATAATATCGCAAGCGATCAGAACCCCATTGGGAAGCACCCCGAGCCCAAGTAGTTCACGAAGAAGTGAGCCGAGATCAGCGGCTTGATCCTCTGTCACCAGTTGACGAGATGGAGGGTGACTGTGGCGATGGAGATACCGAAGCTGTTTCTGATGGGCGGAGGGCAGGGAAATCCCTTCATGAGATACGAGAAGCGTTGGCAAATTTGGTGAGGATCTGTGAAGACAGATCTGTCGAGGAAGGGGGGAGGAGGCGGATCAGAATGCTACAGACCAGGATTTGACAAAGTGAGTGGAGCTAAAGCCATCACAAATGGTGAGGTGGCTTAAAATCGCGAGGCAGAAGCCATGGGAGGGGAAGATCATGGAACAGATGGTGAGGAGGGGGGTGGAATCGGAGGGGTCAGATAAATCGAGAAGAAGATGGAGAAGATTCTCGATGGGGTGCATTTCTATTTACTAACTTTTTTTTAGTTTATTATACATTTCTCTCTCATCGTAAAAACTCTCTCCTCACAAAAACTCATGATTTATAAAGGCAAGCTCCTCATAAATACTTATGAATTTATCTCTCCAATCTCAATATATATATCTATATAGATGGTCGTGCAAAAAATGATTAAACCAAATAATGAAATACAAAAACACATGCACATGTACCAAACCTTTCAAACTTTTAAACAACTGTGTTGATGAAATCTTCTTGCCTTATTCTTGTGTATTCAAAAGGCAAAATAGGCAGTAATTCCTCACACTATGAAGTTGAGATAAATCTAATAATTTAAGCTAATATAATAGAAGAAATATGTCCATTGACTGTTATAAAAAATATATAAGATGATAATTTTGCAATTATCACATTTTCCTAAAAACCTAAATTAAGAGAACATTACCCTCAAAGCTGGCTTTCAGTTGCTAAGAAAATTAAGGGATTGATGGGGTTTGGCAGGAAAAGAGAAAATGATATGTAATAACTCACATAGATTGGCGCTCTAATAAATTTTAATAGAAAAGCTCCGTCACCAGAGATATCTTACCATTGACACTATCAACAAATCATCGAATGACAAACACGAAGGCTTAGAAGCATAAGGATTACTATTTTTTTTTAAAGTAATGAAGTCCTACAGTCCTTAAGAAAAGATTCTACTAAACTCATGCAGCTGCTCAAGAGGAAGAACAATATCGATTTCTATCCCCTTCTTGCTCTCCGCCATGGACATTGTTAAAGCCGTTCTAATCGAAGTTACCTCCACTTTCAATGGCTTCCCCCATCCAAAATTAGTATCATAGACCTTAAGCTTGGGCGATCCAACAAGCATAAGCGGATCTTCTATCTCATCAATGCTCCTCCCTATAGTATCCAGGCGATCAGAACCCCATTGGAAGCACCTCGAGCCCAAGCAGTTCCCAAAGAAGTGAGTCGGGATTGGCGACTTGATCCTCTGCTACTAGTCGACGGGATGGAGGGTGACTGTGGCGATGGAGATGTCGAAGCTGCGTCTGATGGGCAGAGGGCAGGGAAATCCCTTCATGATATTCGAGAAGCGCTGGTAGATTTAGCAAGGATCTGTGATGACAGATCTGTCAAGGAAGGGGGGAGGAGGAGAATCGGAAGGCTACGACCCAGGATTTGACAAAGTGAGTGGAGCCAAAGCCGTTGCAGATGGTGTGGTGGCTTAGCTCCTCATAAACACTTGTAAACTTTTGTATCCAATCTCAATATATATCTATATAGATAAGCTTGTTTTTCTAATGTGATTAGTTAATCCTCTTAATTTATCCTAAAAATTAAGTTTATACTTTTAAGCTTAATTAAATGTGTAGTTCAAGAAACCAAAAGCTTGTTCTTCTTCCTCTATTATATTTTGTCTGTTTAGATATTTGTGCCTAATACTTACATCTTGGCCCTAAAACGACAGGGCGGAAGATGGCGGCGAGAGACCAGGACGACTTTGTGCGGACGAAGAAGAAAAGAGTGAAGGACATCGACGGGAAGTGGCCTACTGTCAAACCTAAGAAAGATCTGGTGATAAATCGTCTTAGAAATACTCATCTCTTCACGGTATGATCTTGAGTAAATGGTTGTCATTCCTTCATTCGCTTAATTGAATGCCCTTTATCTTTTGATTTTGTTACGGTTCAATGGTGAAGCGAACATAGAACTCCTAAAGAACTGAATTTAGTACCTTATTTCTCAGAACGAAGAAGAGAGAGGAGTATAATTAATTCCATGTTCTCTAAAATCAAACAGCAGTCTCTCTTCCAAGCGAGAAGTACAACAAATCTGTGGTAGTTGTATGCCATCTTAAATTATTTGGGATCCACATATGTGCACTCCACAAATGTCATTTTGGTCCTGCCTCAGGTGTGGATGTACCCAAGGGCAACCCTTCTGCGGGAGCTTAGTAGTAGCTTCCCTGGACCATAAATATTTGTAAGGGTACTTTAGAATTTTCTTCAAAACCCTAAAGTACCATGTTCTTTATGTTTCTGCTTTTGTAATATTTCCACTTAATTTCTAGTGAGGATGATTGTCATCTCTCTTGTATTTTTTTCAGTTTTGATTTCCCAAGTAAAGTGCTTGTATTATTTTGTGTTGTGCTTATACAAGCTTGTACTATCGAGCTCTTTGTTTGCTCTTAGTGCCCTAAGAGCTCTAGTAATTCTATCATACATTGAAGTGTTGAATTTTCCCTTCGTGTTAAAGCTATGGTAACATGGAATTGAATAACAATGTAGTAATCCTAAAAGAATGCCTCTCTCATTACAATTCACCTTATTATTAAAAGAGTTGCTTTGGTAGATGAGTATGGGGTTGTTAAAAATATTTTGTTTGTTGTGGGTATGATCTTAAGCTGATTAGATGCAAATGGAATTATTTTAACCATCTTTGACTTCCAATGAAGGGTTAGGTTACCAATCAAATGAAGGGTCCTTACATGAATATGTGGTTCTTGATGGCTTGGGTGTCACCTCACATTGAGGAGATGATTCAGGAAGTATATTTAAATTATGTTGATAATCAGCGGAACTATCATTGACCTTTTTGTAGGTTTCAAACATGAGGGTTCTAATTGTGCCTTATTTAGAAGAGGGTTTTGCTTTACATTCTCTAAAATTTTAGTTTACTATCTCGTGATATAGATTTTGCTCGTGAGATCTGTTGTTAGACCAACTTTGATGAAAACTTAGGATATAGAGGCCTTTGTTAGCTATTATTACGAGGCATTCTTTACATATGGCACCTCATGTGATTCTTAGTCTCATTCTTGTTATTTTATTGAGTCTTCAGATATCAGACTTCCTCACATCATATGAAGCAAAAGCCTTTATTGAAGTTGCGGAGTTCATCGGTTTCACCCATCAAGGGAGCCTTGGTCCAACTAAAGGCGAAGCTTACAGAGACAATGATCGCATATCTATCACTGACCCTCTTCTTGCAGAGAGCCTTTGGGAGTGTGGCTTGAAAAAAGTATTTGCTGACATCAAAATTGACGGCAAAGCAGCTTTTTGTCTGAATCCAAATATTAGATTCTACAGGTGAGAGAAATCTATAAGCTCATTGTTCTTTTTCTATGTATATATTGCCCTTGAAATATATAGATTTGAAGTTGTTACACAGTATGAGAACTGCATCCATGGTGCCCTCTCGATGTAAGCTCTGTTAAATCTAAAAGCCAATAAACCAGGTTAATAAGTCATGCATGGTAATTGAACTAAGTAATCACCATTACCTCAAGATGCTATCAAAAGAGTACAAAGTTGGCATTTTTGTTCAAAGCTCAAGCTTGCTTTATTTTTATTCAATTCAAAATTAAGTAAAAATTTTTTAGTTAAGCCACTAGTCCAATCTCAAACTCTCTTTTTTAGTCGAGCTAGAGCTGGCTTGATTTTCAATTCACATCAACTTAAAAGTAATGATAAATATACTATTAAATATGCAATGTGTTGCCTATACACACTGCATGTAAATGACATACAACACACTGGTGATTCTTTGCATTGGGGCATTGTCAGGCATATTTATGCTAGAGAAATTTATCAAAATGGTCTATTGACTCATATAAAGTGCTCAATTTAGTCTTTAACTCTTGCAAATGATTTTTTCTGTCACATGACTTTTATTCAAGTGCTTTTTTTGTCTTATGCTGTTAATTATGATGGAAATCATTAAATATGAATGATAAATTTGTCCTTTTAGGATTTAGCAAATAAAATCTCATATATGGTAAATTAATTTTGATAATTATGATACACATATGACGAATACTTTATTGTACAAATTATAATATATGATTTGTACTAAAGCCATCGCCCATAATGAAATAAATATTTTTAAGCATCTAAATTTTGTGAACACGAGTCACGATGTTTAACTTTTTATGATTTTGTCTTCGTCATAGCATCGAACTTGTTATTTCGTCTTCTTTGTAGAGTTAAATTCATGGTTTCATCTCTTTCATCGCACCGAAATTGCGATTTCGCCCCTGTCAGCACGTCAAAGTCACGATTTTGTCTCCGGCATTGTGTTGAACTCGCTAAATCATCACATCACCCATTGTCGTCTTGACTCTACTCATATCTTCAGCAATTTTATCGCCATCGTCGCGCCAAAGTCTCAAATTTGTCTCCGTCATTGTGCCGAACACATGATTACGTCGCAATTTTGGCGCACACCCATTGCCGTCTCGACTCTACTCATCTCCTTTGTGATTTCATCGGAGTTCATCCAAGGTGCAATTTTTCTTTTTTTGTTAATTGTTGAGCACTGTCTCTGTGATTTGTGATTCATAATTAATTTGACTCTTTGCATTGCGCTTAGGAGACTATTGGATAATCAAAGTTCCCATGTTATAAGATCAACAATAATATATTTACCATATGTGTATCATAATAATAAAATTAATTTATTATATGTGAAATTTTACTTGATAAATTCTAAAATGAAAAACTTACCCATCATGTTAATAGTTTCCATCAAAATTAATTGCATAGGACAAAAAATACTTTAATAAAAGTCAAAGGACTAAAAAAATTATTTGCAAGAGTTAATGACTAAATTGAACACTTTACAAGAGTCAAGGGGCTATTTTGATAATTTTCTCATTTATATTATAAATCTTACTTTTATATGCAATGTATTGAGAAGAATTATAAAGTGGTTTCAGCTATTGTATGCAACATGCACTAAAAAGTTCAACTTTAGCTTTCATCAATCTCTTAAAAATTTCTTCGAGTAGTATGGAATTGATTTAGGGCTGGCTCAATATTAAATCATTTCATGTCGAGTTAGTTTTAATTTGAATAGGATTTAAGAACGAGTTTAGTTACTCAAAGTGAGTATTATCATACAAAATTGTTGTCATTTTCATGCATTAGTTTATCTTTGGTATTTCCTTATGACATTATGGGTATCAACCCCTCTTTATTATTTTTAGATATAAGGTTGGCCAGCGGTTTGGCCGGCACATTGACGAAAGTGTAGACCTAGAGCAAGGTGGCCGAACATACTACACTCTACTTGTATATCTTAGCGGTGGCACTAATGCTTCTTTGATGCAACCACTGGCTGGAGGAGAGACCGTCTTTTATGATAAAAAACATGGGGTTGTCTCAGAGGTATTGTTTATATATAAGTAGGGATGTTTGCCAATTAACACCCAAAACTTGGTAGTTGTCCAGCTTCCAAAGTATAATATTTACAAAATAAAATACTTTCAACTCCTCATTTATTAAGTGCATGATACATCCTAGCTACTCTTGATAATTTGAAGAATTCTAAGATTAGTGAAATGATAGTATTTTAAAGTAAGTATTAACAAAATTTAGGTGGTATATATTTGATTTAACTATGGTCTGCATTGATTAACTATGTCACAAGGTTGCTCCACTTGAGGGAATGGCTCTTCTTCATCTTCATGGAGCCAAGTGCATGCTGCATGAAGCTCGCTTTGTGACGAAGGGTGTCAAATATGTACTGCGCTCGGATGTAGGCTTTGCATAATACATCTTTGATGCACTCTGCATGCAAGTAAGATTTCACCTGTTTATAGCTTTCTAATACTCTTTTGTTATTGTCTGCCAATTCAGTAATTAGAGGTTTATTGTTTAAAAGAATGAAAAATACAGAACTTTTAAAAGTGATTCTTTCATAAAAAGGGTTGCAAATGATTTTTATTTAAAGTTGTTGTTACCTTAAAAATATGCCATTCTATTCTTCACCTCAGCTATAATAATGGATTGCAATTGGAACATAGCATATTTTCTATCTTAAGCGTTAATTTTTAGTTATTGCTTTAATTTTTTTTTTCTTTTTTATCGGGTGTTGTGTCACGGTGCCTTGTAGTTACTGCTACTCAAGAGACAGCTTATAATCCCATCATGTAATGTATTAAATACTTTTCCTTTTCTTTCATGCATGACTAGATCATTTTCATTATTTATTGAACTAACATTTAATCATATTCATATATGGAATCTCATATTTAATGATTAACTAGTTTCTTATGAGTTTAGAAAAAAATTGAATGCTAAATTAATGGATATGAAAGACAATAAAGCGTTAAGAGTTTAGTGTTACACAGTAAAAATAGCTTTATAAGTATATTTATATTTCCTCATCTGATTTGGAAATCATGGAAGCTGAAAAGCTTATGTTCTCTCTTTATTGGGCATGCCCGTGGATAAGACGCACACTCACCAAGCTTTAAGGGAGGCTATGGGCAGGGCTTGGGATCTAAAGGATGCTTTCGAGCAGTAGCATTCTTTGGACATCATATTTTACATTTCTAGGTTTTTTTGTTTGGAGTATCTGATCTGTCTTTTATTTTCAACGGTGGCTCGTGATTTTTCTTTGGCTCCCCCCTTTACTTCTTTGCAGGTGGTTTGCTGACTTTAATTTCTCTGACATCAACCTCAGTTTGATTTTTATTTAAATGAGTGAAAAGAAATACAAAGATTTTATATTACAATTAACACAAATTCAAAACAGTTAATTCAAAATTTAAATAACCAAATATAGAAAAAAATTAAAGAAAGAATCCAATAGACAAAATAAATATAAGAACACCGAGGACTTTGAAATCAGCCTTGCATGGAACTCACATGCAGTTGCAAGCTTGAAGCATATTGCCTTTGTAGTACTCAAATCAAGCTTTTATACTTTGTTTTACAAAAATTCAAGTCTCGGCAGTAATAGCTGTAGCAAGCGCCTCTATGAATCCAAAATCTCAAAGCCACAGACAGCAACAACAACCGCAAGTTTATTTATTGTCCATCCTCTTTTCAAAGTGCCATAAATAATTCTGTTTTTGATACATATGTAAACAAGACCAATTGAGAATATTTCTCCTTTTAATACGAGAGAATTGATCCAAAATAATCTTTATAGTAATTATGCATGCAGCCTTTTGAGCGAAATTCATTTATTTCTCTCCAAACATGAGTTATAGGAAGCAATGCTAGCAGAAGCGGGTACTAGTTTATATCCACTTTCCTTCTGACATTAGCACAAGCCTTAAGAAGCAGCAATAGAGTTGCATGAAAGCGGATTCTTTCCTAAAAACTGAGGCTTTTATTGAGAATAAAGAAGAAGCTGCAAGTAAAGAGTAGGTGCATCAATGTTATTAGTTCCTCAGCACAAAGTTTGCATACTTCATCACAAGCTATGCCTCAAATAAAAGTCTACATAGTGTTAATACCATTGTATAGATATTATCAAATAAACCAAGATTGCTTTAGTTTATAGCTCTTAAACTAAACCTAATTATGCCTGAAGTTTTTTGTCTGTTACCACTTGCTAAGTATTTTGTGTAAGATAATGTAATAATTGCATTCCCATCAATAGTGGTTGTAAACAGGCTGGTTAGGAAAATTCACCACAACCATATTAATAATAATGGTCAAACTTTAAGCATCTGCTTAGAATATGGAACATTTAGGGCCCCCAAATCTTGTACATAGTACCCTTTAAATCTCCACCAATAACCTAATAAGGTGTTATTGAATGAGATCCTATAGAAAGAGGCAAGCTTACATGCTTTGCACATATAATTGATATTAGCTAATCCTAGCCTATTAAAAAACTTCAAGGGTAGCCATAGCTTCCTAGCTAATAAACCCTAACTTTTGATTAAAAACTTAAAAAAAGAAATTGGTTTAATGATAGAAGCTCATAGATGAAATGTACGGCCCCAATATGTCAATAGATCTGCACTGAAGCTTTAAGTAATTGTATACGGCTCACAAAATAAAAAAATCTTAGTCCACTCACAAATCCACTATCTGAAATTTTTAATTAAAGTTGCATGATCAGCTGCCTTAATTATTATTCTTATTATTTTGAGATATAGAAATGCTCAAATAATTAAAAGTAAACGTATTAGCTTAAGATCTAATAGGCCTATAAAGCTTTTGGCCTCATGTTTTGTATTGGACAAAACAATCTGATATAACTCCAGTTCGGAGCAGTAGTGGAAATAATTAAGGTGTCTTTTCAGGTTTAGCATATTTGTGTGACTGGCCTTCTCAAAGCAATGATCCTCAAATAATAAATGTGAACAAATAAAATCAACAACATTGAACGACATGTAGTCATTAGAGATAAATATTTGATTGAAGGCGGATGATAAGCCATCTCTTACTATTGCAAATAAGTTGGGGGATAGAGGGCAACCTTGGCGAACCCATTACTAGAAAAAAATACCCTTTCACAGAGCTATTTTTGATAACCAAGAAATGGATATTGGTTAGGCAGGCTTTTATTCATTTCACAAAATGTCAAGGAAAGCCTTTTTTATTGCAATCTAACTAGAACAAAATTTTTATTGATATTAACATAAGTCTTATAAATATTTAATTTTGTGCAAAAAAATTGGCTCATAGGGGTAGATAAAAGTTGAGAATATCTGAATTAAATAATATGCTGTCTGATATTATTTTCCTGGAAAAAGTGTAGCATGTGCTTGATCAATTAAGCTTGGAAGCACTTTTTTAATCCTAAAGCAAGGTGTTTTATAGAAATTGGAATAATAGTTGAGTGTCAAATACTTCGGCAGCCTCCTAAGTTGATAAAAGTGATTTATAGCGGTAATTACTTGATTAGCATTAAGGTCCCAATTCTGTAGATTGAAAGTTGAGGAAATACCTTTCAGTTCAGAGGAAGCTGAGACATCAATTGATGCTAGAGTATCAGTGCTTTCTTCCACTAAGAATGACTCATTTAAGGTCTCGATTAATTCTGCATAACACATCGTTATATTTGTCCTTAATTAATATTTACTAATTTATCTCTTCATTTTGTTATATATTCTCATTTTGTATTTATTAGTTAAAATGAATTGTAATGGATCTTTATGAATGTATTTTAATAACTATGTATTATATTAGTAATATTTTGAGCGGAAAGTTTACAATTTTGACAAATTTAAGCACTTTAATTTGTATGTTAATATTTTGAGATTTGTGAACTTAATTATTGTATAAACTATAAACTTTTTATGTTTGTAAGAAAAATGAGAGATTTACATGCAAATCCTCATAATTTGTATATTTAGCAAATAATATTTAATACTTGCTTGAATTATGAATTTTATATTCATTAAAATATAAAATGAAATAAGAAATCTACTTGAATTAGAATTTTTAAAATATGTAGCAATTTTTGTCGTTCATTACTAGTAGGGAATTTTACATTTATGTTAAAAAATCTAAGTAAAATGATTTTATATATTTAGATCTTAATTATGTACACAATATACAATTCTTTATAATTTACAAATTAAACATCAAATTTGTAAATGTTAAAAAAAGTAGGGACAGTGCAAGGCACAAAGTGAAGGTGGGGTAGCGGGAGATCGTGCATTCCACATCATGTGGTTTCATTTTAATACTCGATAGCAAAATAAATTTGTAACATATATAGCGCAATCATTTTACAAATCTCAATTGTGCTTTTGCGTCAGTACGCCATATGCTAGTGCTACCTCGCGCTAGCATAGCTCCATCTATCTTGTTGATGTTGAATCCATACCGCGTTGCGAGTTGTTGCATGTATATTTCTGCATATAGCGCGGGTTTCATCGCAATATTTATTTCAACAGTCGTACCATTATTTTAATAAAAGCTCGAAGATTGGTGATATTCACTTCTTCCACATTTTAAAATTTTTGTTGGTACAAAGATTGAATCATGTACCCCCGAAGCAAATTTTTTTTCTAAGTAACAATTCTTGTACTTTATCTAAATTCTTTTTATTTAAAATCTCTAAAAAAGTACTTGATAAAATCAAATATTATTTTGAGATTAGATCATGTATTTTTTCATGATAAAATCATGAAAAAAAATTGTAGAAATCGTAGAAATTTAGGGGATGAACGAATTTTTTGGCTCATCAAGTTATTTAATATTATTTTAAAGACAAGATGCGAGATAGGTGAAGAAACAATGTTGTTATACCTATTTACAAAAATAAATACGATGTTTAAGACTGCTAATTATTGAAGAATCAAGTTAGTGTTATAATTTGAATTTTTGTGAGAGAATAATTAAATACAAAAAATACTTGCATTTCTCAAAATCAACACAATTTTATGTCAGGTCGATCTATCATAGAAGCTATATATATGTTATGAGGTTTGATGGAAAAATTTAGAAAAAGAAAATAAGATCTTCATTTATTTTTTATTAATTTTGAAGAGGCTTATGATAGATTATTAAGAGAACTTTTTTGGAGAGATTTGGAGAAAAAAGGGGTTTGTGTTGCATATATAGATTTTGCTAAAGATATGTATAATAGGGTTGTTACATGTGTTTGATCTCAAGGTGGTGTGTCTAATAATTTCACCGTTTCAATTGGATTACATCAATGCTCAACTCTTAGCCCATTTTTTTTTTGCTTTAATTATGGATGCTCTTATTGAGCACATTCAAGAGGAGATTTTTTGATGTATGTTATTTACAAATGATATTCTATTAATTGATAATACTTTAGAATCCAAAAGTTAAATCAAAACTTGAGTTATGAAGGACTATTTTAGAATCCAAAAATTTTTGTATTAGTAGATTTAAAATTGAATATATAGAGTGTAAGTTCAATTGTATTAGAAGTTATAGTATTGAAGATATAACTATTGAGGATCATATGATCAAGAAGAGCAAGAGGTTCAAGCACCTAGGTTCAATTATTCAGTATAATGACGAAATATAGAGCGATGTGATTAATAGGATCCAAACTGGCTGGATGAAATGGTGGAGCGCTTTTGGAGTGTTGTGTGATTTGAAAATTCCAATCAATATTAAAGAAAAATTTTATAGAGCAGCTATACGACCAACTATATTATATGGGGCTGAATTTTGACCAACAAAGAAGAAGCTCATTGATAAAATAAGTGTTACAAAGATGAGGATGCTTAGGTGGATGAATGGTATATACTCGTAATGATAGAATGAGAAATTAGTTTATTTGTAGCAAGATTGGAGTGGCTCCAATAGTGGACAAGATTAGAGAGTGTCGCCTTAGATGGTTCTGCATATTAAGTGTAAATCGTGCAATACCCCTGTTAGAAAAATTAAGTTGAAGAATTTCTCCCATATAATAAGAGGTAGAGGAAGACCCAAAATGACATAGGAAGAAACTATTTAAGAAACTATGAGGAAGGATCTTCTCTATTTGGGAGGGGCTTCTATTTGATCGTGCACAATGGAACAAAGAATTCATGTTGCTGACCCTGCCTAGTGGAATTAAGGCTTTTGTTGTTGCACATTTAACTAGTCAGCTTAAACTTAAACAAATAATTTTCAGCATAGCCATTTTAAGTCTCTTTGACAACCAAAATATTTTAGCTTAGCAACTTAGCTTAATAAGCTTATGCCACTTTAAGTGGGAATTATATAGCCTTAGCTCATGGACCAACATAGGGGTGTAAAACATTTGTTTAGTTTTAATATTTTAACTATTATTAAATTTTTGATATTATTAAGAGACTAAGCATGTGCTACACATGAGTGGGTTTATA
The DNA here is from genome assembly GCA_016760335.1 of Gastrodia elata. Taxonomy (NCBI): domain Eukaryota; kingdom Viridiplantae; phylum Streptophyta; class Magnoliopsida; order Asparagales; family Orchidaceae; genus Gastrodia; species Gastrodia elata. The sequence continues at coordinate 68,031,818 of CM028671.1, read as the reverse complement.
GAGCATTAATTAATCCATAATTTTGAACTGATTAATTGATTTGTTAGGTCGTATAGGAAAAAGTGATTCCATTTTTTCAAGCCAAACTCCAAAATTAAGTCGTGGAAATTAAACGATTATTGACATTCACATGTATTAAATATATATATATATATATATATATATATATATATGTATGTGTTGATTTTCTATTTTAAGGAAAATTTCATTTATGAGATTGAACATGCATAAACAGAAGAGACCACCAAACCCAAAAGCCAAAATAAAAAAAACATAGTGGAATAATGTAATAATACATCTCTTTATCGCTGTTCTTTTGGCCACCAAGTTTCTTTTTAAATTTCGTCACTTTCACAAGCTTTTTAACTTTTTCTCTTTCTAATCTTGAGCTTGCCATCTAGCTAAATCATTGGAATAAAAAACTTTTTAATATCTGAAATTTTCAATATTTGCATCCTTTCCTAGGGATGATGAATCTTTGGCATTTGATAAATTTCCATGGATAGCCAAGAGTTTGAATCTTGTGCGCTCCAATAAATGAATCATGTCGGGTCTAAGTCTGATCACTCAATATATCTCTTTGGGGAGTAGGGGCCATTGTTATGGAAGCACTAGGAGGCTCACAAAACTCCAGCAATAATTTTTATGGAGAAAAGGGGATTTCCACCTCTGGATCGAATGAATTGAAACCCACATCTTCATTAAGAGGTCCTAACTTAAAGCTATTTAAGGGTGCCTCGAACATTCTGACCATATCAAATGCAGATGTGTGATAAACTTCATTTGAGGAAATTGGAGTGGTGGAGCTGGCAGAACCCAATGAAGGCCGAGATGTTGCCTGTAACAGGAGTCTTGATCATGGCTTACTATATAACAAAAATAACAATATTTAGGAACCTTTTCAGTATGACCTGCCAAAAACTGTAATCACCACAACCTATCAAATTTCAAGAAGAATGAGGTGGTGTAATATTTATTTCAATCAAAATCCTTCACAAATAGTTGCATCAATCTTGAAATGTCTTTCATAAAGCTGCTTAAATGAGTCAGAAGTTTAGAAGATGACACCCAAGTATGCTTGATTGTGGATGCTCGTAGGATTAAATGAATTGGGAACTCACTAATATGCATTGCAAGTTGCAATAAGATATGTGTGCTGTCTAGCTCATTTGACATACATACCTTTCATCAATAACAGTCAATCACCAATCTCCTGCGAAGTAAAAAATCTGATTACAGCCATCTAATGCTGGCCCTCTATGGGAGAAGACAGAGATCGCTCTAGAACTGAAGACTAATTTTGTCTTTTTTCTGTGAGAAACCACTGGACAAACCTGATACATATAGAGGAATTAAAAGCAAGAACATTTACAGATCAGCCATAGAGGTGCACACGGATTGGATGTATGAGATTTAGTGAGGAATACTAATTTAGTTTAATACGACGCCTCCTCAAGTGCTGACTGAAGTGACGAGCTTGGATACAGCTCGGGATTAACTGATCAATGGATAACCACGTCATATAGTCGGGATTGGAAAGGCTGCTTGTTAGAGTTGGACAGGGAGAAGGTAAGGCAAAAGATGATTGAGAACGAAATATGTGAATGAACTGAGGTCTCCAGAGAGCGTAATTCAATTTGTTGAGTTTGACATTCAGGATGTGATGCACATTGGATGTAGATGCTATGTTACTGAGTTTTAAAATAGTGAACGTCAGAAGTAGGTGAGGCTTAGGATCTTCTATTTTTCTCCTACAGGAGAATCGGAGAGGCGCTCGGCACCCGCCATTTTCTAGCAAGAGAAGACTTAGCCCTGTGATACTTAGAAGGCGGAGATCGTTCTAGAACTGAAGAATAATTGTCTTAGTTTCTATGAGAAACAACGGGGCAAACCCGATGCATATAGAGAATTAAAGGCGGGAACAATTATAGATCAGCGGTAGAGATGCACACGGATTGGACAGATGAAATTAAGTTAGGAATACTAATTTAGTTTAATACTTGAAAGTTGAATGTGAGAGTTAATCAGTAATGGAGTAGATGAAAGAATGAGCCATTTCCTTAGTCCCCTCCACAAAATATAAAGTGGCTAGTTTGCTCTCATTAATGGCAGGAAGTTTAACCCATGAGGACAGGGGGCAAGCCTGCACGTCATATGCAATGGCCTGGGGCAAAGGATTGATACCCTTAGATCTGCCAAAGCATAAGTGTTCAACACAGAGGTAGCCCCGATAGAGCCTCCCATGTTGGGACAGAACAAGGTCAAAATACTAGCATTATCAACTACATTGGAACCTAAAAATGATAGTAGCATTCCAATAGCTGACTTGTGAACCATAAAGGATTATGGATCAATAGGTGAGTGACAATGATTATGGGTCAATAAACATTGATTGTGGATCTTAGATAATTGTATAATGAACTATTATTGTTGAATAGGAAACCTTAACTAGAGTTTGTGGATCTAATTTATTTTAAACACAAACAGAGCATAAAGCAAATGACAAAAACCCCATCCAAAAAATTTCTCTATTTTCTCTTACATTCTACAAGTTCTCGGAACAAGATTGCTTGTATGCACTCTACTCACCAAAAAGTGTAAAATAAAATAAAACAAAAAAACATGTGCCACAATCTCATACCTAAGCTTTCTCATACGCAAACTTTCTTGTACTTATGCTTACAACATTCCCACAAACTCAAGTGAGCAAAAGCTTAGGTTCAATAGCTTTATGCAGAAAAAAAAAAAAACCATAAAATCAGAACACAATTATGGACCAGTAGTTAGTTAACTATAAAAGTGCTAGTGGCAATCTCAATATATAGTAGTATAACTAGCAGTAAAAACTCAAAGCAAATCACCAGAAACTTAATAACTAAAAAACAGAGTAAAAAATCATAACAGAAGCAATGCATATCAAAGCATAACCAAAACGTTAGAAATGAAATTTAGAAGCTTGAACAAAAGTCAAAAGCAGAACCAAAAATAAAAGTAGAAACTGAAATGGAAGCAGGCGTCATGGCACTATAAATTCTTGTGGTGCATTGTGATGGGTATGTAACTGGGGTTAAAAATCATTGTCATAACTGAGCACAGGTGCTCTTTTTTGGGGGATTAAGCACACTCCTACAGGATTTTCACAAGCCAACATATAAGCCTGCTATTAACTCGAAGCTATCGCCTTCTGCCCAAGTGAATATAACAAAATAAAATCGGGATTTGAGCAGCCCCATAATAAGGCAAGAGCCTAAATTTCAGAAATGGAACTTGAGGTTTTTAAAAATAAAATAGCACATAATCTACTAATCATGCCCTTCGCCCAACATACCAACCCATGCCTTGGTCCAATATCAACTAACAGGAAAAATGTTGAAACACCTTAACCCATTTTTTGTTTTTACATTAAAAGGTTTGATTATTTTTACCATTTTTAACATCTTAACGTGACATTGATATATTTGATGTGCACACCCAAAGGTGTTTTGAGACTTTTTACTTGCTCTATGAAATGATTTAAAATTTTAGAACCACTTGCTAGTTATATATTAAATTTTAGGTATCTTTGCCATATTTTTTATATCGAGGCTTGCTACAGCGCGCTTGTAACATGGAGCCCAAATTGCATGGCACTATTACAATTTACAAAAAAATCACAACTGCGATGCAAATTTTAAGCCTTTGATGGGATAATGTCGAGGGATAGAATACTATTTTCCCACGGGTTTTGAGCTACAAGTGGGGAACTCTAGTATTTCTCTTTTATATGTGGCTATTAATCATTAATCTATTTTATATTTGATTGAGGATTTGTTTATTGGACTTGGGAGAAAAAGGTAGAGGGTCTTTACGCGATAATTTTGTTTTCAATTCTTTACTCAACACAGCATTGTTTTATTAGTTAGTGCTCACATTTTTTTTTATTTTCTAACTATATTATTTTACAGAAAGGTGTTAGCAAGTAATATTTTTGAGATCTATGGCAAATCATACAAAAATATGCTTGAAAATAATCAATTCACTTTAAGTTAAAAAGAACACGATCTTTCAATTAATTGTTATGTCAATTTGCCTTAAAAATGAAAACTGTAGTGCTTTTTCTTGTTGAAGGTTATGATGCATAGTGAAACACCTATTGCCATTCAATTGCATGAGATTTGCTACCCTCACTTCAATTTATTGGTATGTTAATTCCCTGTCCCAAAGGATAATGTGACAATCATATGTATAAATATATAATTATTACAATTCACTTTTTATTTAGACCAATGTGTAAGAAAAAAAAAAGAAAAAAAAATTATTGTTTGGTAGTGAATATGATTGTATATATGATGGTATAAATATAATATTTTATTCAAATTGCATAATAAGATTTGGACTGGAATTTTTATTATTTCAATAGTTCAATTGTATGAATTTAAGTCATCTTATTATTTATATTTGGAATATAGTCTATCTTATACTGATTATTTGTTAATCCAAAGTAGTAAGAATTCTTATTGGTTGTCAGTCATCTTTTAGGTCAACGAAATATTTCCAATTAGCTATCATATACTACAATGTGGAGCTTTTTATGTTATATGGTATATGAATAATGATCATAATATATCACATGCTATATTATATTTTTTGTTTTAAAAAAGCTATCACATGAGATCATCCATGGAGCGGTGGGTGGGAATTCTGAAGGTCTCTCTGAACCCTAGCAATGGCGGCCGGTCATTCAAAGTCGCGGCTTCGGTAATACTGTTTATTTATGGCCGATCTTCAACAACTCTTTTAGGCAAGTTGTTGAAAATTAGAATAGCGATTGGCTGATTAGGAATTTATTTTATATAAAGCTATTTGTCTTTTACCAAAGAATAAAAAGCACTACATTATACTCATGCTACATAAAAACAAATTTCTTGCAATTCATTTTAATCAAGAATTCCTTTTAACTTAAGCCAAGCAGCATCTCATAAAATACAAAACTTTTTTATATGTTTCAGTATCCATCAAAAATAGAAAATTTTAAAATTTTTAATTTTTAACTAAAAAATGGTTTAAATACTGGCAAATTTTGTGTATATTTAGGGAGGAGAACGCTGTGCTGCCGCATGCAGCCCAAAGAGCGTTGTTTGCGGGTGAACAACAAGAAAGATTCTTGCAGCTAGGCTGAGAGTTACATGCAGTGTGAATGATGTTATAGTTCAGTGATTGAAGTTTAATATTTATTATGTTATATTTTGAATTCAAATTCTAATTATTATATATTTGATTTATATTTTAAACTCTTATAATTTAAAAAAGAGTGTAGTTTGCCTCTAATTTGCTCCTATAAATGATTGATGAATAGGATGCTTATGCAGAAATAATTTTTTTTTTCTTCCCCCCTAGACTCAACTTTAAAGAAAGAGCGGCAAATACCTATTACGTTATACAAAACCTAGTCACCTTTCATTTCATCCGAACCTCCGAACCCGCCGCCTCTCCTCTTCTCGTGACGAACCAAGACGTCCTCTCCTTTGCCCTTTCTTCCTGTGTTGAAAGATGGCAAAGATGAGGTCTCTCTGCCCTTAAAATGACAAGCTGCCGTTCGATGAAGATTTCTACTTCATGCTGACCTTTTCTTCTTTCGATCCTGAAGGAGCTCACTAAAAACAATAAGCTCTTTAACGGCCATTTCTTCCCATGATGAAATATTTTTTATCTGTCTCCTTGGATGCAAAGCGAAGGCAGAAAGAGCGGCGAATACCTAATTCGTAATTGAGTGGCAGTGCACGCGAATGGAGATATATGGTGGTCAAATCCATCTCCCAGATCAGTGTCCAGCGTCAGCATAACATCCACGTAAGCATCCTGTTACCTTGAGCCGTAGCATTCCTCGTTGCCTTTGGAGAGCTCAAGCTTTTCAGCTTGAGCGCCGGGCTGCAGCACCACCCTTGTTCTGCTATGCAAGGAAGAAGTGGTCTTGATCGGATTATTTGAGTGCTGTTTTGGAAGAATTTGTTAGCTGGCTTGCTGTTGAGTATGAAAAGAATAAAGGGGATTGCATTGGGTGTTGTTTGGGGGTAATTTTGTGCTAGAATTTAGGTTGAGAATATCCCTTAATCTAGGCTAAAAAATAGTCCTGAATTGAAACTATTTAAGTGTAATGATGAAGGGCTATTTAGCTGCTATGAAAAAATAAGAATTGAAACGTTTGCTTGTTGTGCAGGCTGATGTCCCATTTTGCTTGTACAAATGAAGCACATTCCACAACTACTGTTCTAAGAAATACTAGGGCTCTAAAAAAAAAGAAACATAGACAAAAGTGTATTTCACAACTTCTTCACTTGTTCTGCAACAACATAAATAAATCATTAGGAAGAACTATGAGTTTAACAAATATCATAAAGTATTTTATAAATGAGGTCTCATTACTTTTAACTTGTCATCACAGCTTCACAACTATTATGCTGCAAAAGTAGCATGCCAAAACAAATAAACAAACAAAAAAAATGTTGAAAGCTCAATAATTTGGTGAATCATATTAAAGTGCAAAAAACTGCAATATATTTAGAGATGTAGGGAGTCGAATCTTAAATCTATCATTTGTACAAGCGAGTGCTCTATCATTTGAGTTACATCCGCTTGCAATCAATCAATACTATAAAACATTTGACAAGCAGATCTTTCCTTTTGATATTATTTGTCCGTTACGTTCAATGCAAAAGAAAAAAAAAATTGACCTACCACAGAATTAAAGTTAACATTGCCCGCTAGCAGAGGATTTTTTGATGCTGATTTATGTTGGCTTATGTTAAATAAAAAAGATCATCTTTCTTTGAAACTTAAGAACAGAAGGGGCTTCTTTTTGTTCATTTATAATGAAAACAAATATTTGAATAGCTGATTATCATAACTGCTTATCGTTTCATGTTCACATATTTGGAAGCTATTCTTATATTAGCAAGAATTTCAATGCCGGGATCAATCAATATGCATCTCAACTCCTTGCATAAACAAATTTTCCTTAGTTTTTATTCAGTTCAGCATTTGGCACGTACAGGCAAAGGCAAAGTTATGCATAAGAAAAGGTAGAGAGCATCGTACGCCACCTGAAAAACAACAACCACCAAAAAGTTCAAATGTACAGCATCCATACAAGTCGATTCAATGCAGAAACAGTGTAGAGACAATGCTTTAGCTATAGCTAATTTAATTTAAACATGAGTCAATCCGCACAAGCAGTAAAAAGAAAAGTTATTGAACAACAGTAACATTCCAAACAAGAAAATTCAGAAATTAACCATTTTAAACGACCACTAATTTGCATCAACTCGAGCCACCGAATTAAGTCCTCCACATCTCAGCTCTTGATATTGTCAATCTGACACTTATTCTCCATGCTTCGCAGGAATTCAATAAGCTTAATGAGGCATTAACACTTAACCTAATAATGAAGCAAGTATGAAAACCGTTGGCCGAAAACAATGCATCGTTGTATGCAAAGAAGATAATGGTTGAAAGAAAACAAATAAGTTTCTATTAATTGTAAACAAAAAAAATTGATTACAATTTTTTTTTTTTTTTTTTAAATAGCACATGTTTTTTTTGATCAATTTCTTGAATAACATATGTTTTTTTGATCAATATGTGATTACAAGATGATGATAATTCATCGTTGTATGTTTTTTTGAATAACATATGTTTTTTAAACTTGGTATTTTATTAAAATAGAAACTAAAGTAGCACTAATTTTGCAAAACACAACTATTCTCAAGAAATAGTCATGTTATTGAAATATATACTGACTTATAACACAAGATTCAGCCAAAGGCATTGAAACCTAGATAATCAATTTTAAGAGAATATTGAGTAGAAATTATCAAATACAATTTACAAATAATAAATTTTAATTTTCAAATTAAGACCCATAAAAACGAGTTGAGAAAAAATAAAAAGATCGCAGCTCTGCTATTTGTGAGCTTTAAGGAAAAAAAATGATATGCTATTTAGAAGCTTAAGGGATCGACTAGAGACGGTTTGAGGGTATTGGTCACTAATGAGCATGACGAAATTGGGACAATGATGAAGGCCCACTACAATTTTTTACGATAGTTAGATTATACCATATTTTGGAGTAATCTAATTACGAGATTTTGTCGAAGAAATTAGATAATTGTATTCCATTGTAATTTACTTAGAATCTAATTATATTGAGAATCTTACAAACCAAATATCAAAATCTTAAAAATTCATAGGATTTTTTATCATTCTTGTAATTACTTCAAACCAAATAACTCTTAAAACAAATACTATTATTTTCATTAATATTATTATAGGTTTCTTCTAAAACCTACACTTTGCTTTCAATTGCATTTCACAAAAAAATACTTGAAATTTTGGCATAATCAATTTATTTGCAACCATTAAAATTATCACTTAAAAAAAAAAAACTTTTACATGCATATTATAAATATTTTTTAATTTACAAATTTAATATAATTTTCTTGTCCTAATTTCTTAAATATTTAATAAAAAAATATTTTTTTCTTACTTTTTATTTCTTATTTATTTATATGAGTTTTATATAAATAATAGACAAAGGCCTGTGCTATTACTTTTATTTGAGTTATGTTTAAAAGAAATTAAAATGGTTTGTTGATGTAATATTCAAAAATTTTATTTGAATATAATCTTAATATAAAATTTAAAAATAATAATTATATTATTTTAATATAAATAAATAAATTTAGATGTCCCATCAATTAAAAAATTAAAAATTTTCCTGGGAGATCTGAGGTATGATAGCATTTTCTTTGCTGTTATAAAGGGGGGGATTCCAGCGGTGCTGCGTATCCACCAGGTCATCACAATATGGAAGCAGCAACTGAAGATGAAGAAATCCTAGAGGAGCTCCTTGAATCATCAAAAATATCTGAAGGACGTTCTCGCCTCTCTTCCACTGGAACCCTAGCTACTCTCCTCTGCCGCCTCCCGACAGACCATCCTGATTATCTCTTAAGCATTCTCAGAATTCTTAGAAACCTTTGCGCCGGTGAGGCAACCAATCAGAATGCATTTCTCTACAACAATGGCCCCATTAAAGTGGAGGCCATCCTCGGATCTTCCGTTGCGACTGTCGAGATCCGTCGGGTTGGGCTGCAGCTTTTAGGGAACGTCGCCTTGGCAGGGGATAGGCACCGTGCCGCTGTGTGGGCCTCTTGCTTTCCTGCAAGGTTCTTGGAGCTAGCAGTGTTTAGAGAATCGAGGGTCTGTGATGCACTCTGTATGGTGCTAGACACGTGCTGCTCATCAGTCGGTGGACGTCAAAGGCTTGAAGTGCTTTGCAATGATGAGAAAGGAATGCCTATTCTGCTCGAGATCTTGTTGACGGCTATAACTTGTGCGCTTCTTGGCCTTTAATCTTTCTATTAATCTTTTTTTTCTCATTGTTTATTCAATTTGCCATGAGCTTCTGAAGCCATTTCTTATCTAAACCATTAATTAGTGAGAATCGCTATTTAATCTTGCGGGGCAAGTTGTTTATTTTATTCTCGCATAGTGTTTCAAATGCAGGTTTGCTTGTGATTAGTAGTTGTTAGTTAACTTTAGGGAAGTTTTTTCCAACCAATATCACATTGATGTTCATAAGCTCTATTTAATGATCGTATCAATAAAAAGTAGCTTAGTGCAGCTAATATAGGTTTGTGCACTTATTCTTTACAGCTGGGTATCAGGAGGAGTGGCTGGAATGGCTTATCACTAAAATATGCATCGAGGAACCATACTTCTTGAAACTTTTTGTAAAGATGGGTTTTTTCAATGATGATTATGGTTATATTGATAAAAAATGTAGCTTGTTTACTGCTACCCAAGCATTTCTTCTCAGAATTTTGTCAAAATGCCTTAGTGAAAGACCTGGGGACATCAGTGTGACCAATGATTTTGCTCTCAGCGTCTTGAAAATTCTCAAGGAAGCTGCTAATGCTACAGATTTTGAATCAAGGGGAACCTTTGCTCTTCCCACATATTTCCCCACAACGGATGTGCTTGGTTACTCTCTCTTGATTTTAAGGGATGTTTGTGCTTGGGAAGAACCTTCTTTGACAGCATTGGAAGCGCCAGCGGACTTCTTGCTTTCTGCTGATCTCTTGGGATTTATTCTTGGTTTTCTTTTTGAACTGGAAGCACCATCAATTGTAAGAAGATCAGTAGCAGATGCCTGTGATGAAATGGTTATTTCAGTGGGAAAGAAGGTTTGTCCGTATGTAGGGTTTAGGAGAGATGTGGTTTCAATCATAGGCAATTGTATGCACAGGAGGAAGCAAGTTCAAGATGAGATTAGGAAGAGGAATGCAATACTGTTGCTATTACAGCAGTGTGTTGTTGATGATGATAACCCTTTTCTGAGAGAATGGGGGCTGCTGACAGTGAGAAATTTACTTGAAGAAAATGTAGAAAACCAACAGTATGTAGCTGAACTTCAGTTGCAAGGGTCCGTTAACACACCAGAAATTTTAGAGCTCGGATTAAAAGTGCAGGTGGACCAGAACACTGGCCTTCCAAAACTTGCTAAGAATTCTTAGTATAAGTTATTCTTACTGCAATTAGCTATAGCAAAATACATTAAAAGATTTTTTTCATTTTTGCCGGTACCATTGCATGAGATACTGTTGTTGTTTTATTATTTAAATGAAGCATGAACTGTTTCTATTTTTCCATCTTATCGGTGGCCAGATGAAAATATACTTTATGATGAGTATTATCTATTTATGGCGAGATTAAAACAATTCAACTATCCTATTTCGTATAATTTATTTTTCTGCCATATAAAGATCATCTCGGTTTCAGAGCAACTTTCTCATCGTTATAATTTTGTATGTAGCAAAAGTTTGAAATTGAGACAAGCTTAACATTTTTGTCAATTGTGTGCAAGTCAGACACAACACTAATGTTTATCCAATCAGTAATCATGTTTCTATGCACTAAACATTACAATTAAGTTCTTCTGCATAACTTCTGCTTTTGTATAGATTCTTATGTTCATTTTGATATATATATATATATATATATATATATATATATATATATTTATGGTAAAGCAGTCAACCAAGGGTAAATTTGTTGTCAATAATGTGTGGAAAGTGTGATTATTTATTAGCAAGAGTGTATTACTTGCATTATTATATAGCTATCATTATTGGCATCCAACTTGCGTTAAAGATGCAGCGTTATAAAATTAAATATGAAACTTATTAAATGCTGTCTTACTGTAATGACCCCTGGTTATTTGGACAAAGGACGTGAATTTTCCGCTATGTTTAGTTTTTGTTAATTGCTCGCTCAATTCATGATAGCTACCCGCTAATTTCTATTAATTACTCACGAATTTTTGTTTTAGTTAAAATTTCCCGCTAAAAAAAATTTGTTTTCGTCAACTCTCGCTCGATTCTGTTTTAGCTGGTTAAATTAGTTTAGGATGCTTTAGGAATTCATAGAAGTTTCATTAATTCATTTCGAATTTAAATACAAAACGTTCCATCTCAGGCAAAATCACGTACTAAGAAACGTTCCTTTTTCATTTAAAATGTGAGCATTTTACACACAAATCCTTCCACTTCCGTAGCCGAGCAACTTCCGTTTTTTCTCCACTCCCGTAATCAACGCAAGGTTACACCTTGTGAAATGGCCAGCAATTAAGCTGACGATTTCGACGGAATGCATGTATAACCTATAATCAACACATAACTTGCGTTGGAGCTGCTGACGGTTTCGACTAGCCGCACGGAAAGGCCCGTAACTATAGTTTTGGATTGACAAAACAACCTACTAAAACTCTTAGAGTTTACTAAGCTTCATTTCCATATTTGGTTTATTTGGTATCTGCCACTTCTTAAGCTGGGGAACAGTGGCTTGAACTTTTTTTAAATTATGAGAACTATAGTTTAAGGGCTGTTTGGCATGAGAATTCAAGAAATTTGAGTGTAAAGTAATCTAATTACAGCTTAATCTGTTTATAGTATAATCATATTACTTTATATCTGTTTGGTAGTTTACTAGAAATTTAATATTTTTCTATTTGGAATGAAGTAATTTGTAAGTTTGGTGTTTTGAGTACATTGAGGGTAAAATTACCCCCAATTTTTTTTTTAAGGTTTCGTTTGATCAATTCTTTTGAATCGATTAGTCTTTGTTCTTTGAACAATTAGAAGGATTCGTTCAAACGGATGGTTCCTTCGAATGATTCTTTCTAACGAATCCTTGGACTTGCTGGAGATCGATCGTTGTTCGCCGGAGATCCTTCGATCGGTTTATTCTGTTTCTATATGTATTAACGCAAAATCAAAATGTAGTGTAAGAGCTTTTCACCCATTTTGCTTAAATCCAACCACCAATAATCTCAGTTTACCTGATAATATTTAATTTTACACTCATTTTACTCAATCCAAACAGCCCCTTTAATTTAATAATTGTTAATTTAGAAACTAACAATTCTTACTTTTTAATTCCAAGAATACACTAAGCATAATGTTGAGCCACACAAGTATATACATTGATGCAGACAGGGGGAATAATGCTAGAGCTTTCTTAAGCCACACGAGTATACGTTGTTGCATAAGGGGAATAATACCAGAGCTTATTTGCAAGCATGAAAAAGTTAATCTATTGTCAGGGCTTTCTAAATAGGAATTAATCCAACCCATTTCTATTATAATACAATTACTATATATATATATATTTTGATTACTTCAAAACCTTGATTAATCACATGCACGGTCCATTTGTAGTAGTACTTGCCTGATCCTGGTTGAAATCGACCCTTTTATGACCATCTTTTTGGGTCCTTGAGCATTGGACATTGATGCTTTTGCACTTTTACTCAACAATATGAATAGACCTGATCCAGTCACCATTTATATTATACATATATATATATATATATATATATATATATATATATATCTTAAGCAAGCAAAATACTCGGGTCTTTAATCACTGAATCAATATAGTCATCTAAATAAGTTCTAAGATGATAAGAGATGAGAATTACCAGAGCTTTCACTATTTAGATTACTTACTCGTAGCTTTTTTCTTCATTTAGAAAGTATCAAGATTAAAGGAATGCATATGTTTGATCCATGTTTTGCAGAAGTTGATCCTGAAGGGCTTGCTTTTGAGCCACCCCTAGGTCAGTAGTTTTAGCAATTTCATTCTCCAGTAAGGCTTCTTCATTAGCATGCTAGTCACTAGAAGTTAATGAATGCATTGCAAAATCTCATCTTTTTTCACAAATGACCCTCACCGCCTCATCATCTTCATAGTTGCTTCTAGAAGACTCTACTGGAAGATTGATTGAAAGAAGAGTAGATAATATTTTTATATTTCTTCTTACCTTTCATTCTAAAGGGTTTAGTTGTAAACATACCTTGTTCCTTCTGAGAAATTTTCTCAAAATTTATTTTACTACTTAGGTATGTTTAGTTGTAAACATACCTAAGTTTAATACTCTTTTGGTGCCTTAATTGCTTCTATATTGCAAGCCTATATGCTTTATCAAGCGCACTTACTTTATTTATAGATATCTTAAACTGCATTTGCTGCCAACTAGATTTCTCTTTGTCCATCTTAGGTTATTATGAATTAGATCATGTTGACTTTTGTTCTGATCCATATATTGACCTAAAGGATATTTAGATTAAAAATAGGTTGGGCTTTACCCAATCTCTACATACTCATTGACATGCCTGCTTCTATGTATCTTAAGCTGAAGCTTCTGTATGAGATGACCGTCAATACAATTTCCACTACATTTATGTTGGTGATTTCAAGTTTAGACTTTAAATAGATGTGGTTGTATCCATTTCAACGGATGTAGAGAATCAATAAATTTCATCTTCAAAAGTTTCCTGGTAACCTATCTTTATGTTGAAGAGGTACTTCTTGTGTGCATTGTGGAAAGAGAAAATCACAGTAATAGTCAAAACTAACCACAGTGAAGGCTTTAACAGCCTCTAGTTAATATATGTTGGCTTTGATCATCTTTATTTTTTTTTATTTAGATCAATTTTAGTAATGGTGAGTTAATATATTTACAATTTATTGACTAATTTGTCTAGAGGCAGGTCAACACTAAATCAAGAGGCTTTGAACCTCATTATTATTTTTATTTTTATGTAGAATTTATAGAATTTTCTCTTTGTAGTATATTTTTTAAATTTATGTAATAATAGTTATAACATCACAAAAATTTCATGTTACACATTTATGGTGATTTTATTATATTAATAAGCAATTCTCATTAACAATAATCAATAATTACATGAATTATTCAATTGGGTTTTTTGAATTTATTAAAAAAACAATGCACATTCAATTTAAATTAGATCTTCATAATTTGGAAGTTCAAGTAGAGGAATTGCATTAGTCAAAGGAAAAAGGCTTTTGAAATCTAAAATTGGAATGAACTAGTCGTTGCTCTCCTATAGTAAGTTTCAAAAAAAGTGTTTTTTGCTTTACAAATGATGAGTAAAACTTTCTATGCTCTCTTAGTTCAATTGCACTTTCATTTGAATGAAATTGAAATTTGGAATGCTTTAAAGAAGGTGAAGACTGCAAAAATTGAAGGATTGGATGATACCCTATCCATGTGTGAAACTTAGAGAAAGAAAATATCTTTATTTTGATATGGAAGTCCTACATTTACTAAGAGGTTTGATAGAAAAATTTAGAGCAAGAAAAGAAGATCTTCGTTTATTTTTATTTATTTTGAAAGGCTTATGATAGAGTATCGAGTGAAGTTCTTTGGAGATTTTTGGAGATAACATTTGTGTGGCATATATTGAAGTTATTAACAGTATGTATAAATGTGGCTTTAACATGTGGTAGACCGCAAAGTATCACGTCTAATAATTTTGCTATTAATATTGAATTTTGTCAAGGCTTTACTCTTGGTCTATATTTTTTTTGCTTTAATGATGGATGTTCTTACTAAAAGCATTCAATAGTAGGTTCCTTGATGCATGTTTTTTGTAGATAATATTCTCTTGATTTATATGACTATTGATACTTGATAGAGTTAAATCAAAACTCAAATTGTGGATGGTTATTTTAGAGTCTAAAGGGTTTTATTTTAGTAGATCTAAAATATAATATATGAAGTATAAGTTTTGTAATTGTTGAGGATCATGTGATCAAGAATAGTGAGATGTTCAAATTCTTTGGCTCAATTATTCAAAATAATGATAAAATAAAGAGCATTGTGATTAATAGGATCCAAGCTGGTTGGGTGAAATGGAGTGCTTCTAGAGTGCTGTTGTGATTAAAAAGCACACTCAAAATCAAAAGAAAATTTTATAGAGCTGTTATATGACCATCTATGTTATATGAGGCTTCTAAATGTTGGTTAACAAAGAAACCTATCGATAAAATAAGTGTTACAGAGATGAGGATGCTAAGGTGGATGAGTGGGTATGCTTGAAAGGATAGAATGAGAAATGAGTTCATTCATAGCAAAGTTGGGGTGGCCATATTAAATGGTTTGAGCATATTAATAGTGGATAACATTAAAGAATGCCATCTTAAATGGTTCAAGCATATTAAGCGTAGACTGTTTGATGCCTCTATTAGATAAATTGAGTATATGAATTTTGCCCATGTTAAAAGAGGAAGAGGAAGACCAAAAAGACAAGGAAAAAAACCATTAGATAGGATCTTTTTTATTTGAAACTTAGGGAGGGGCTTCTATTTGATTGTGCACAATTCAACAAAAGATTCATGAGCTGACCTTTGTTAGTGGAACTAAGGCTTAGTCTTTGTGTTGGTGTTGTTTTACATATGATACCATTGAGAATAAAAGTTCTAGCAAACTTAATCCCTTCAACATTAGATATCAGGATAAGCTTCTAAGAATTCATTTATTAGTTTCCAGTTATGTTGGACTTGATAGAAGAAATACTATATAGGAAATGCTTGTTGGCAATGCCTTCACTAGATTACATTAGGTGATCAAGCATACTTGAAATAACACAATGCTTTTGATGTTCATCAGATTAGTTTTGAAAAATGTAACAGCAAGAAGATAAATATGGTAAGAGCTAGCAGGGAAAGAAACATGAATTGTAAGTAAACTATTTCAAGTTAACATAATGAGACTAGGTATAATATCTTATAGTTATAGCTTGTTAATTAGTGTTACAAAATCTATACCAATGTAAAAATGTCAAAGAGATGCCTAAGCTTCTTTACGAAGGTGCTTTGAGATGGAAATCATGTATACACTTGTTGTATCATATGAAAAAGAAAAAATTATCAAAATAGTTCTCTAACTCATGTAATTTGTTCATTTTTGTTCTTGATTCTCATTTATCTCTTTTATGGTTCCTTAACTTTTATTTTTTAATATTTATAGTCCTTGGTAGTTAATTTGAGTGGAAATTATTAATAAAAGGGGGCATTTTGTCCTTTAAAATTCTAAGCTTTTAAAAAAAAAGTAAATAAATTTGCATAATATGATAAGGGATAAAAAGTAATTACCTTATTTTTCTATCATAGGTAATTCTTGTATGTAAAAATATTGAAAATAATTTGATATGAAAATATTTTTATTTTTGAAGATTTTAACTTTGGATTAATGGTTTTTTATTTTATAAACATATTTAATACTATAATTTTTATATTGCATTAATAAATATGTCAACTAAAATGATTCTCAAAAATAAATTTATTTCTTAATTTAATTATTTGTTTAAAAATTTGTTTAACAAACAAATTAATAAATTTTATTCTTTTATTTTAATAAATCTGGCTAAAACAATCTAGACGATATATTTATTTTCAAATTTATGTACACAAAATGATTAAATTTGATTAGTACTGGTTTTTAAAAATTTATTAATATTTTTTTATGAAGAATAAAGTAGTATTAAAAACTTGTTAATAGATTTTTGTATATAGCATATCCAAAATTATTCTTCAAGTATTTTACAGTCAGATTACATCAAACAAATAAATAACTATTAGTATTGAATATATTTGGTAGTCATTTAAAACTCTCTAATTTAAATTTTTTTTAATAATATCAAATTTTGAAATTTCTATACTACCTATACAAATGATGTAATATTAAGAAAGAATCCTTTCAATACTATTTCACACAAAATGAAGTTAATCATCCATAAATCTAAAGCATTTCACACTAAATATTTCAAAATTAGATTCACATCAATTTTACATCATATATTGCACATAAATAAGACTCAAAACTATCAAACTAGCCACAGCCCACATTATTATCAATCAACTATTCATCGAGATAATGCAACATTCTTTTATTTTTTCGCTTGTAGATCTGTTTCAAAAAAAAGTAAAAGTTAAAATAATGAAAATGCGTTCATATTTATTTAAAAAAGTCTTATCGTCACATTAACATAAAATTGGTAAGTATTTTCCATTGATTATGTATATTATAGTGGATGCATTCTCTTGAAAATTATTGTTGTGCATATTATGATTATACACATCAATTTGAATGATTGTCTTTCCAAGTTAACAGTAAATTGAGCCCATGCATTGTAATTATTTATAAGTTATTGTTGGCTATCTTTACACTAATACATGCCTCAGCTCATAAAATATTGCTAGCCAATTTTTCAGATATGATATGCTTCATTTCTTTGTCTTCTCCTTGCATTCATACATCCTTGACTTAATAAAATATTTCTCGACATAACAAGATTTCTAATGAACTCTAGCAATAAAAGAACCAGCAACTAACTCTCTTTAATCCAATATAAATGCATTAAAATATTACAAATTATTATCATACTTAGGTGGTCCGAAAAGAAATAATCTTGACTAGTTATTAGATCTTTATCCCATAAAAACCCTTTTCATCTAAGTGCTTCATATCCTGCATAGCATCATAATTTGATTTTGAGTAGTTGCACAAAGCATTTTTAGTGCATTCCCTTTAAATTGTCACTTAGAATTTTGGTGTAGATATCTAGCACAGAATCGAATAGTTGCATTAGGGAACACGTTTAATAAAATGTAGATATCAAACATTTTTTGTTTATTTGAAATAAATTTGAAATCAGAATGTTCATTAACTATATTTAATTTTGTTGCAAACATCTTACCATTTCCAACTATGCTTTGATTCACATTCACAATAGCCCATACCATAAGATAAATGCTATTATTAACATCCAAAGAAACAATAAGTAAATTACCCACCTTGTTTGCCCTTCAAGAAAAAGCTGCCAACCCTGATTATGGGTTAATAAACTAAATTGAAACCATTTACGTATGTTGATAAACACAAAGTCTCAAAAAATATCATTTGCTATTTAGATCATGATCATTTGTAGTTTGAATAGAGTTTGTTGAACCATAATAGTTTTTGCAATCTGTAAACAATAGTTTCAAACGTTATTAAATTGTTGTTCATTTTCTTTTAAGTGCACCATTCCTAAAGTTTTTTTAATGCCATCCTCTTGCTTGTGAGCTCATGACATTGCTCCTCATATCATCTATGACTTCTTTCTAATAACTTTAATCATTACTGTTGGATTGTTTCTCATTTTGTCCACATATTTCATTGCAATTATTGAAGAAATTACCATTACGTTGAAGAACAAGTATATTCCTCAAATGATCTTAGTTGGCATAAAGCAACCATTTCGTGTTTTAAAATGTAAATAAGATATGAACTATATGACTTTCAACAAATGACTTTGCAACATATTTTTATCATTTTTAACAAATTTGATTGACTTTTTCTTTGCAATCGACCAATTTTTAATCACTTCTATAAACTCTTGTTTGTTGCTAAATATCATCCCCATCTTAAAATGAATGTTCGAATGTCCATTTTAGGGTTAAAAGTATGTTTTGAATGTCCATTATAGGGTAAAAAGTAAGTCATTTCATTATTTCCTCTTGACCACTACTATGAGCACTTGTATCATTATCATAATTTATATCATTTTTCTTCATATTTAAAAGAATTCTTTTTAGTTAGTGGATCAACATTTCCCTTAAATACCGTATCATCTTTTCCCATATGGAAATTACTTTCAAAAAATTTCTTACATCTATTCGAACTATTAGATTCATGACTATTATCAACATTTGTCTTTCCCTTAAATACCGTAACATTTGTCTTTCCTAAAAATTTCTTAAATATTAACTGCTATAATGATAATAGAACGTGAATTCAAGAATTAGAACATCAAATATTTATCAGTTATCTAGGCTACTTACATGCGTCGGAAGCTTCTTCGATGTCGCCGGAAGCTTCATCGTCTCTAGTCACATCTTCATCGCCGTTTGAGCCTTTTTCTTTGTCAGGAACGTCAATTTCTCCATCCAAGGGTATTGATGTGGTGGGGAAGGGAAATCACACAGCAAAGAAAAACAGCGGCACAGGGACGGCTGGCTGATGGTTCGACTTTTTTGAACCCTACTTGTGCAAAATTCACTATTTACCATTGCATACGATGGAATTTGATGGAAATTGTGATATTACTGTAACTTTGGGACCAAAGAAAACAGTTAAAGTTTGGAGACTAACTAAAATAGACAAATTCTCAAAATTAAGGGACTATTCTGATTATCAACTCATGTAGAAAATTAAAAACTGGAAAATGATATGAAATATTATGCAATTTTTTATTTATTTTTGGATTGTTTAGAAACAAGTTTTGTAAGGGCATTGGGGAAATTTTATGCTGTTTCCGCATTGAGTATTTCTGTTGCGAGAACTCTGAATTGATGGATTTATTCTTACAGATCTCTAAGCTGCCTTGGTTAGGTTGTGTTGAACAGCCTTTACGATGTTGGGCTGCACGCATGCAAGCAATTATTGTCATATGAAAAACTATGACAACACCAGCATGCATAAACTGCGGAACTGATGGCGATCCTCAACAAACTTCATCACTAGCATTTCAGCTGACAATGATGCTTGTCGGCATTGTGCAGCTACAGAATCGTGATGTCTTCTTGATCCGAAGGTATGGAAGATATGATGGTGTTCTTGTTCCTGTTCTGCTTGATTTAGAAGATTTTTTATTTCATTTCTTTCTTTAATCTATATATTGAAATTTTTTACTTTGTACTTAAATGGTCATACTGACTAATTTTATTATTCTTTTGGATATAAAATTTTTTAGCTGTACAAAAGCAACAAAATCTCTAGAAAAACCTTTCTTTAATTCTTAGTGGAGTCTTGGACTGGGTTGTGAACTATTACAATGACTGTTTTTGTATATTAGTTTTATTCTTGAGTTAATTGCTCCAATGTTCCCCCAACTCTTGCTTGTTGCTCATTTTTAAGTCACTCTATCGTTTCTAGTTCATCAACTCTCATTTAGCGCTAAAATTAGTCTGTCATTATCTTTGAATTAAGCTATTATGGGAGAAAAAATTGATCATTTTATTAGCTTAATAAAAATCATTTTTATGTATAATAAATATTTTTGCATTATTCATTTTATCCATAACATAAATTTTCAATTTTAATTTTTAAAATTTTTACTTAGATGGTCCATCAAAAACTAGCCTAAAGATAATGTTGGGACTAATTTTAACACTTAAATTAGATTTGAGGGACTAAAAAAGGACATTTAAAGATTAGGGAATTAAAATGATAGCATTGTGATCCTGATTGTATTTTAATTGGAATAATTTCATGTATAACATTAAAATTTTATCTCCTTACAAAAATCCTCCACCCTTATCAATTATTGAACAATGACAACATATTTTTTGCATTAGGGCCTTTAAAAATAATTAAATTTATTATAAATGATTTCATTAATTTTATTCTCCAAAGGTATATTTTTAATCAAGTACTTTATTGCATTAGGATTGTTTGATTGTTGTAATTTGGATGTAAGGTAGTTAAATCCCTTGTAATTTGAAATTTTAGATGTTTGGCATACATGTTTTAAAATTAGTGTATAATTTTGAGAAAATTAATGTTCCAATGCCTCAAAAAAAAGTATAATCCAATTACACTCAAATCAGGGCTAAACCAGTTACAATTGAAATGAAGTTGCAAATCCTTCATCCATCCTGATCATGCATAGTCAATGCACAATTATCTTTGTCCTTTACTGGCCATTGGCCAGCCCTTGTTAGCCACACACATCCATCTCTTCGTTCATCCTGATCATGCATATCCATCCCTCATGAGCATTATGGCAGGCCTTTGCTGGCCCTTGCTAGTTACCAACTGTCCAATCCAATGTCTTAGTAGTTCCAGCTAGGGCTGATTTCGATTCAAGTTTGAGTGACTCAAGCTTAACTCAAACTTAAAATTTTCGAATTAAGCTCGACTCGAACTCAAATCAAGTTCGAGTCGAGTCAAATTCGAGTTTGAGCTGACGACCTTGATTCGAGTCAACTCGAAATATCATTTCGACTTAAAATTTTTGAGTTTGAGTTGACTCGAACTTTATTGGAGTCAGCTTGAAAAAGTAAGAATGAATTTTTTAAAATATTCTGAATTTCAGAAATAAAAAATACAATAACTAGTAGATAAGCTTTCAAAATTTAGCAAATTAAATTAATGCTAAAATATTAATTCATAATTTCATATGTATTTGTCACAATTCACAAATAAAATATAGTAAAATTATATATTAAATGAATATAAAAAAAAAGCAACAACAATCCAACTAAAGCTACTCAACATTCAACAATTATTTAATAGATGTGCAAAACAATTAAGGCTCAAGATTGTAACTCTGCAAATCAAGCAGCAACCTGCATGTTTAGTCCAGGGAACAACCTACATGTAAGCAAAGCCAAGCAGCTACCTGCAAGCCAAGCAACAACCTGTAAAATCTGCACAATAACTCAAGTGAAAAATACAATAAATTGCAAATAATACTTATCTAAATTAACATCAAAAGGTTTGAATCATCTTATTGATTTATTCTGATTGTGGCTCGCATATTTTTTTTAAGGACTCAGAAGCTATAGCCTAACATGTTTAGTAGAGTAGTTAATACTCAATAGTAATCATTTATTGTATACACAATCTAACCATCTCAAATGATTGCTCAAATTCAAATCAAACAAACAAAAATAAACAAAATAAGTTCAAATATTTTATAAAATAAAAAAGCTATTACAAGATGCTGTAGCAATAAGTTAATGACATTATAGATACAATGCAGAATAATATAGTATGTTGTATGCAGTTTATGATTTTTAGACATGCAATAAGTTGTGAACCTTTTTAAAGTATGTATATTTTATCTAGGCTTTTCAGAAATACAACAGAGGCAACTCAAGCAGCAATAAGTTAGAAACCCAAGTATTAACAGAGGCAGCAGCAATCCAAGTATCAACAGAGGCATTAACATCCCAAATATATATGATTGAAATAATTTATGAGCTTGTAACTCTATTCTTAGGATTAAATTGTGAGTTTGAATTATATTTTTATAGCTACAGTCTAATTATTTATTTAATATTTTATCATATTATTTTTGTATTTTCTAGGATTTTTAGTGTTGCAGTAAGTTGTTTGCATGTGTTAAGGTTCAAGATCGAAGTGCAAGCCGATGTTGTGATTATGTTTACATTATGTACTTCTATTTAGTTTTAGGATTCTTAAACATGCCGTAAACAAAAGCAGCAACAACCGAGGCAACAATAGCAGAGGCAGTAGTAGCCCAAGCAGCAACAGCTAGGCAGAGCAACCCAGGCAACAGCAGCCCATGCATTAGCATCCCGCAATAGCAGCCTAAGCAGCAATAGCCCAAGAAGCAGTAACCCAAGAAGCAGCAGCCAAAGCAACAATAATCATAACAATATAGTAGTAAAAGAAATGCAATATAGTAAAAAAGTCTATGAATTTTAGGGTTTTTAGACATGGAGTAAACCAAAGCAACAGCAATCATGGGAGCACCAAAGCAACGGCAGCCAAATCAACAACAACCATAGCAATGTAACAGTAAAATAAATGCAAAATAGTTTTAAAAAATTTATGAATTTTAGGATTTTTAGACCTGCTTTAAACCAAAGAAGCAGCAATCCAAGGAGCAGCAGCAACAACCTAAGGAGCAGTAACAGAGGCAGCAACTGCCCAGTAAGCAACAACAACCCAGGGAGCAGCAACAACAACTTAGGGAGCAGTAACAGAGGCAGCAACTGCCCAGGAAGCAACTGCAGAGGTAATAGCATCCCAGGCAACAACAATAGCCCAAGCAGCAACAACCAAAGCAATATTATGCAAAGCAGTAGTAGCCAAAGCAACAATAGCCAAAGTAATAACAAGTTAACAACCATAGCAATATAACATCATAAATTTGAAAAGAAATGTAGTATAGTAAAAAAAAATTAAATAATCACGATTAAGGTAGTAGCAGTAGGGGCAGCAGCAGCAGCCCAAGCAATAGTAATTAAATTAACAGCAAGTCAACAACCATAACAATATAGCATCATAAATTTGAAAAGAAAAATAGTATAGTAAAAAAACATAAATTTAAAGTAAACACAAGTATCCATGAAAGGATCTAAATATCATATTACATTTAATGTACAATGATTGTTTTTCATCATAGTCCCTTTTCCATTACATTTAAATAAGAATCCAAATAAGAAGAGTCAGTATTTAACAATGAGGATTGAACTAAATAGACAAAATTATAACTTGATAATTAAGTATAAAAAATGAAAAATGCCTTGCAGTTTTATAAAAATAACCAGGAGCATATAAAAAGTTATATCATATATGCCTTTAAAAGTTTTACAAAAATAACTAAGTACAACATATTTAAAGTACTCGTAATTAAATAGTCACTTGGTTCAATTAAATAGATCATAGACTTCATCATCTTATATAGCACATGTTAGTTACTGTTCCTGTATAAAAAAAAACTTCGAAGTAAATCAGTTAAACTTGTATGATACTTTTATCTATCTTGTAAATTAGAATATATCAAACTCAAAATTTTACATATTCATCCAAGTGTGCAAGATTGGTTTTGAGACTCATTAAGCTAATTTATCGTACAAATAAGAGCATTAACTATACTTAGTGATAATGAACTTCTATAATCATCAAATACTTGACCACTTACACTAAATATAGATTCAGAAGCAACAGTTGTAACATGAATAGTAAGAATATCTTTGGCCATCTTTGCTAATGTAGGTCATTTTAAAAAAATCATTTTTCACCATTCTAGAATATCAAATGAAAATCTTAGTTCTTGAGGCAGATTAATGCAATCATCATCCAGATAAAGCTCCATCTATAATTTAATTGGCTGGTTGGCACAAGCAGACTCCAAAGAGAAGTCAAAATCTCTTAAAACTAAATTTTCTAAATCAGAAAACTTGAACTAGAACTATCTTGAAGCATTAACAAACTGTTTGAAGAGTTAAAAATTATTATAGACGTGTCTACTAAATAAAAATCATACAGTTCATACAAGTTTTGTAAAAACTCACTTAATTTTCTCATTAAGGGTTGAGTTAGAATATATTAATTTAAATGCAAATTTAATAAATGCCATTTTCCTCATTGAATCAAGCACAATAGCAATACACATTAACAAGTTAATATCAGCCCAGTAATTGCCAAATCTTTCTTTCATTGAAATGCACATCAATCTAACAAAATCATCATTCTCACTTGCTATACTCTCAAGAATGCATTTAATTTGAATCATTTTTGGAAGAAAGAGATTAGTAGTTGGGTATGTTGAATCTAAAAATATCGTTGAAGTATTCTAAAAAATTTTAAGAATACATTAATTTCTATCAAATATATCCTAATCATCATCAGCCAAACCCTAAACCAATCTCTTATCTTTTTTAAAAAATTCATGCAACATAGTTTTATTATGAAAAATATAATCCAACATATAGAATGTGGAGTTTCACCTTATTTTTACATCACCTGATAGATCTTTACGAGTTGATACATCAACTAATCTTGCAATCTCACTGAATATTTTTAAGTGGCTTGAAGATTTTTTAATATAAACAATAACCTCTCTTACAACATCAATGACATTATTGGAGTTCTTAAGGCCTTTTTGAATAATCGAATTTAAAATATGTGCACAACAATGAATATGAAATATTTTTCCTTTAAAAAAAACTGTTAGTGTTCTCAAAAACTTTGAAAAAATATTTGATGCATTCTCGTTGGCACGCACATTATCAAATGCAATTGTCATAAATTTTTGTGAATATATTGCACTCATTAATGACATCAGCAATGACATTCTGTATGCGGAGGTTCAATGTCAATAAAATTTATAATGGAATGTTGCAACACCCAATATGAATCAATGTAGTATGCTGCTAAACACATATACTCTATTGATTGATTTGAAGTTCAACAATCAGCTGTTAAGAAAATATGATTCACAGACTTTAACAATTTATTCATTTTATCCTTTTCCGTTTCATAAACTCTTAAAAATTCTGCACATATAATTTTTTTGGAAGTTTTCCTATAGTTAGTAATCAAAATATATGTAAATAAATTGAAATATGACTGCTTTACAAACTTAAAAGGTAACTCAGCTATAATAATCATTATTGCTAATATATTTCTTACTTTATTGTTATCATATGTAACACAAAAATTACTAATTTTAATATCTATTGATTTTCCCTTATCTAATATCTCTAGGTTAAAACTTTCTATTTTTTGTTTGCTTGACTCAATATTGGAAAAAGTTTGATATGCCTAAAGCAATTTGAGGTAGATTCAGATTTTTGGGACATATAAGTCTTACTACAATGCTTATATGATAGTTTATCAACTGCATTACTCTTGTTATTTTTAGATTTGATTATTTCAAAATAATCTCAAATTGCATTTCTTTTTTTTAATGTCATAACATTTGAAATAATATGGCTTGTTTCACTTGTTTGGGATATAATAACAATATGATATATACTTCCTTCTCCATTTTTTGACTCAAATGCAAGATTTTGTTCTCCTCATGATTTATTAGTTTCTATCTCAAAAGAATTATTTGCAATAAGCTAAAATATTAAAAATAAGTACAATATTACAGAATGTAAATAAAATCAGAGCATCATATTACACTTGCAGCTTGAACCTAAATATATACAAACAACTTATTGCAAGATTGAAAATTCTAAATTCCTAATAAATTTGCAAGTCTGTAAGACTATATTTGTAAAAACACAATTCCATCTCACAACTTAACCATAATAATAGAGTTACAGGCTTTATTGAATGTTTAAAAATCCTAAAATTAAACAGAAGTACAAAATGTAAACAAAATTACAGCATCAACTTGCACTTGCAGTTTGAATCATAAAACATGCAAATAACTTACTACAAGACTAAAAATTCTAAAAAACACAAAAATTATATGACAAAATATTAAACAAGTTGTTAAACTGTAAATTTATAAGACTGTAAATGTA
The DNA here is from genome assembly GCA_016760335.1 of Gastrodia elata. Lineage (NCBI taxonomy): Eukaryota > Viridiplantae > Streptophyta > Magnoliopsida > Asparagales > Orchidaceae > Gastrodia > Gastrodia elata. The sequence continues at coordinate 68,005,415 of CM028671.1, read as the reverse complement.
AAAATACAATTTCAACTCATAGTTTAACCATAAAAATAGAGTTATAAGCTTATAAATTATTGCATGTAATCATGTCTAAAAAATCTAAAATTAAATAAAAGTACATAATGCAAACAAATCCACAGTATCAGCTTACACTTGCAAGTTGAATCCTAAAATATGTTGCTGCCTGGGTTGCTGCTGCTTTGGATCACTACATGTCTAAAAACCTTAAAATTAAACAGAAGTACAGAATATAAACAAAATCATAGCATCAACTTACACTTGTAGATTGAACCATAAAACATGCAAACAATGTACTGCAAGACTTAAAATCCTAAAAAAATAAAAAATAATATGACAATATTAAACAAATTTTTATACTATAAGTTTGTAAGACTATAACTGTAAAAATATAATTGTAACTCACAGGTTAACCCTAAAAATAAATTTACAGTCTCATAAAATATTACATGTCTAAAACCCTAAATAAAACAGAAGCATGGTGTGATGGCTAGACGTCGTTTTAGCGACAACTGTCCCGACATCGGGTTCTCACATACCGCAACATCATATTGAGAAATTCAAAATAAAAGGAACACACATATAAAAGACAAAGATATTTCTCTCATTTCAAAATTACATATTACAAAAATCTTCATCGTACACCATGAACATTTTCCAACCTTTTTAGAAATAAAGAGAAAATAAAAGATAAATAAAAGTTAAAGTAGCATCGTTGTAGATCCATCGACCAATTGATAATTTAATATTTAAAGTTCTTCTTTAAGCTCCCCAGAAGTATCTGACCTGGTACTGTTCAGAAAATAATACCAGGATTGGATTTCCTAGTAATTAGAGAATATTCTAAGTACAACAGTAAACAAAATATATTATATTTTTATAAAAGCAAACATGCGATTAGCAGATATAAGGATATAATAAAATGCAGGAAGAATAAGGAAATAACGCAAAAGAAATAAATGTTTCCTGCAATAAGTGTTATCACAAAATATAGGTTATTGATGTTATTTTTTCAATAACCCACCAGGAATGTTATTGATGTCATTTTCTAGTAACCCACAAATATTGTTGATATCATTTTTTCAGTAACCCACGAATGAAAATGATGTTTCTAACAACCAACCAAGTATTAATGTTACTGATATCATTTTTCAGTAATCCACGAATGAAAATGATGTTGATTTCTAACAACCAATCAAGCATTAATGTTACTGATGTCATTTTCTAGTAATAACCCTGAATGTTACTTATGTCATTTTCTAGTAACAACCGCATTATGTTGGTTCCGAATAACTAACCAAGCTTCAATATGAATTTGGCTCAAAGCGAAGCTAAATAGTAGTAAAGTGCAAAAAATAATATTTATTATGTACTGGGTACTTTTGTTATTTACAATCCAAAGTTTTACATTTCAATTTTGGATCTGCATTTAGATTATGTTCTTCTTTCGCTTTCTTATTATGATTAAAGTCCAATTTTTTAAGATACTGTGATAGCAGTAATATTTATTATAATGTTATTAAGTCACTAATGATAGCAATTATATTGATATGTTATTATTATTATTATTTCAATGATAATAATAATATATGAATGAAATAAGAACATAACAGAAATGACTTTCAAAATGAAAACACATGAATTGAAATAATAGTCATTTTATAGCATATGTATTGTTTAATGACAACAATACTAATGTGATGACATAATCTTATCTTCATAAAGATTATAATAAATAAACAAAATAGCAAAATAATTTCTCCTCTTTTCTTCTCCCTATTTCTTTCTCTTCTAACATTGGTTTAGAGTTACCGAAAAATGGAAGGAGGCCGGACGTGGTTGAAGGGAGCTGGAGGGGTGGCCGGAGCAGCAGGGGCTGGCTGGCTGGACGGAGATGGAGGGAGCTGGCTGCGGCAAGAGGGCGGCCGACAGCGGCAAGTGGGCTGGTTGGCAAGAAAGGGGAGGGAGCTTGTTGTTGGCTGATGCTGTGGGAGGCTGGGAGGAGGCTGCTGCTGATTGGCAGCAAGCTGACAGGGAGCTGAGGGAGAGGGCTGGCTGGGATAGGAGGGGGAGGGCTGAGGGGGTATAAGTAGGAAAGAAGCAAGGATTGGCTGGCTACTGCTGGTGCTGAGTTCTGTCTTGGTGCAGATCTTGCCCCAGGGATAACATCTCCACCTATCGTCTTCTTGGCGATACAGAAATGATAGCCGTGATCGGGGCGCTCGCAGATAAAACAGATGTGATGTCCATGGTAGCACCTCCCAAGCGGGTGAGGTCGATTACAAGGAAAACCTTCATTGGTTCTAGGAGTTTCTGCGAACATTTGATATGCCCTGGCTGGTGGAGGGTAACGGGGACGTTTGTAAGTATCCTGGTCATCTGTGGGATGATCATGCCTCTTTTTCCTTGTCTTTTCATGATCACCTGTTCGTTGTGCTCAAGCATTGTTGCACAATCTAAAAGATCGGCAAATTTTGTATGCCTAAGTGAAATCAGGTTAGTGCAAATGCCATCCTTTAATCCGTCTAAGAACCTACTGCATCTTGTTGCTTCACAATCAACTAACTTAGGTGTATAACGAGAGAGTTTTGTAAACTCAGTCTCGTAGGCCTCTGCCAATCTATCGCCTTAGGTTATTTTAAAAAATTGGATTTCCAGAATTCTTTGTGCGGAATGAGGGATGTAGGGACTTCTGAACGCGACTGTGAACTCTGCACACGGTATGTCCTCCAGTCTTATGCCGCCAACGATGGTTTCGTAAGTAATCTTCCATCACCTTTCGGCTTTTCCTTCTAGCAAATATTTTGCTAGTCTGTCAGCTTCACCTGTAGGACACCTCACGCTGTCCAATTTGCTTTCAACAACCTTGATCCAGTTCTTGAATTACATAGGTCGGGCTGAGCAGTTGAAGGTAGGAGGATTGAGTTTGAGGAAGGCTTGCAGGGCATCATCTACTCGCAATCTTTGCCCTTGAGGTGGAGGTTTTTCCTTAGTTCGAAAGGGCTTGTAAAATAGCTTCCAATAGGCGATCCGTTCTATTGTCCGCTGCAGACAAGGATATTGTGGTCTTAACTGGGGTTTCGGTAGGTACTGAGAGAAAGTCTTTGTCAGAATCCATATATTAGAAATGATTAATAAAACTTGTAAGTAGAAAATGTTGCATCTGGCCGGATACATGAACAAATAATTGTATTGATAGGAGTTTTTACAAAAAAAAAAAATTTTTGCTCCAAAAGTTTCTAGTAATAAAAGATTCATACACAAAAAAAGAATTGCATTAACGATAGTATTTATTCCTTACTGGATGCACCAACAAAAGGTTATAATCTAAATCATATTCTACGAACCGGAGGAATCATAACTAGTCATCCTCCTTTTTGACGTGGACTCCCCAAGGTTTATAGCTTTCCTCTTTCCTTTCGAGGTGGAGGCAATCGTGTCCCCAGTTTTGATGAGCTCCTTTAGGTTGTGGAGTTAATCCTGCAATCAAACAATTTGACGCTTCTGCACTTCTTTCCATTTGCCAATCCAAGGCAGTCATCTTTCCGTGTAATCCTTTTAGGTCTTGAACTTCTATCTCTAAATTCTTTATCCTACGATCGGATACTGATATCCACTGGGCTAAGGTATTCTCTACCTCACTCATTCTTTATGTTAAAACCTCAACTTTTGATTCCTTAGCGGGGGCATCCATGTTGGTGCTAGGATCAGTTACCCCTGAGTTCGATGAGTCACCATCACTTTCTCTCTCCTCAAAATACTCAACCATATCATCACGAGGATCATTTATAAGAGGTAAAATGATTAATAAAAAAAATGTTATTTTACGCCCTAATTGTAATGAAAATATTTTTAGAATGAACATATCTTCATTTTTTTATATATATTCTTCCCTCTCAAATGTGCTCAATCCTGCTCTGTTTCCAACTGTGATGGCCCGATGCCGGTTTAACGAGAACTGTCCCGATATCGGGTATTCACATACCGCAGGATCATATTGAGTAATTCAAAAAAAAGAGGAACACATATAAAAGCTAAAGATATTTCTCATTCATTTTAAAAATACATATTACAAAAATTTTCATCGCACACTGAACATTTTTCAACCTTTTTAGAAATAAAGAGAAAATAAAAGATAAATAAAAGTTAAAATAGCGCCGTCATAGATCAATGACCCGATTTCTGAGGCGGAATTTGACCTAATTTGCAGATAAAGACATTGGGTTGTTACACACAAAATGTAAATATATTCACAGCATCAACTTTGTACTTGAAATTTGAACCATAAAATATTTAAACAATTTACTACAAGATTGAAAACTCTAAAAAAATATTAAAAATAATATGATAAAATATTAAATAAATTCTTATACTGCAAGTCTGTAAGATTGTAATTGTAAAAACATAATTCGAACTCATAGATTAACCTTAAAAGTAGAGTTACAGGGCCACAGACTCCTAAAATATTGCATGCCTAAAAACTCTAAAATTAAACAGAAGTACAGAATGTAAACAGATTAACAACATCAACTTGCACGTGCAGTTTGAATTAGAAAACATGCAAACAACTTACAAGTCTGAAAACCCTAAAAAATTTGATAAACTTACAAAGCCTCTGCAAATTTTCGAAACTCATAAAGAAGCCAAGAACAAAAAAACCAACAAAATCAAATTCAGAACTCGGGAGGGAAGGATTCGGCAGCTAGGAGATGGAGAGAAGCGAGCAGAATGTGAGAATCCAGAAGAGAATAAGGCAAGGCTCGAGAGGAACTAACCTTTGTGGACTGCGACTGAATTGAGAAAACATACTTGAGTTTTGGACAGAGCAAATATATTATCGCGGATTTAAATTCGAGATAATTTTTTCGAATCCGCTGCACTGTGCAGCGGAAATTTAAAAAATAAACATATATGAGTATCAAACCGTAGCCGGTCAGGTGACCATCGAGCGTCGCACCTGACTGCGCAGCGGTTTTCTTCATTACGGCTGCATATATTTATACATTACCGCTATTTATATTTTGATTTGACTCGAACCCAATTCAAGTCGAGTCAAGCCTAACTCAAACTTGACTCAAATCAAGTTTGGGTTTAGATATTTAGCTCAAGAATCGAGTTGAAAATTTTGAGTTGAGTTCGATTCGACTCGAAATTCGAGCGATTTTCGAGCAAATTACGAGTTTCGAGTTTCGGATAAAATTGCCACCCCTAGCTCCAGCTAACATATTCTTCTTCGTTTGTCTCTTAGCCCAAAGCTGAGGTTGGCCATCACAGGCCTTTGCCAGTGGTCAAATTGGCTTCAATAGTTCATCATCAGGCATTTGTCGGTCACTAGCTGATCTTTGTTGTCCATCTCATTGGTCGAACTTCACCAGATTTCTTAACATTAAAATTTAAACTATGAATTATTTTACAGTAGTCTAAATAAGAAGAATATAAAACAATTTCATGGAATTGGATCATGTTGTTATTCAATTACTTCATAAATCTAATGATTGATTGTTGATTGAGAATATTTTAGATGACATATGGTACAAAAATCTAAAGGCATTTAAAAGCAAAATTTTGTCACAAAAGTAGCAATTTTTCGTTTATTTTAGTATATAACGACAACAACATCAAGCCTTAATCCCACAAAGTGGTATCAGCTACATGAATCCTTTGTTTCCATTGTGCGTGATCAAATATAAGCATCTCCCTAAGTTCAAAATAGAGAAGATCCTTCATAATAGTTTCTTCCTATATTTGTTTTTGGCCTTCCTCATCCTCTTTTAGTATGGGTGAAATTCATAAACTCTATTTTTCTAGCTGAGGTATTACACAGTGTACGCTTAATATGTCCGAACCATCTAAGAAGGCATTCTCTAATCTTATCTACTATTGGAGCCACTTCCGACCTTGTTACAAATAAACTTGTTTTTCATTTTATCATTATATATACCCACTCATACACCTATGCATTCTCATCTCTGTAACACTTATTCTATCTACAAGTTTCTTCTTTGTTGGCCAAAATTCAGCTCTAAAATTTTCCTTTAATTTTGAGTGGAATTTTTGGATCGCACAACACTTCCGAAGCTCTCCTCCATTTCATCCAACTAGCTTAGATCATATTATTCATGTCTCTATTTCACCATTATTTTGAATAATTGAACCAAAGTACTTGTACCTCTCGCCCTTCTTATGGTCCTCAATGGTTGTGTTCTTGAGATTATTTCAATTGAATTTACACTCCATATATTATGTTTTAGATCTACTAAGACGAAATTTTTTAAATTATAAAGTATTGCTATAACTCCATCTTTAATCTTATCAATTAAAAGAATATCATCTGCAAATAACATGTATTAAGAAATCTCCTCTTGAATGTGTTTAATAAGAACACCCATAATCAGAGCAAAAAGACGTGGGTTAAGAGTTGAGCCTTGATGTAATCCAATAATAATATACAAATCATTAGATCTATTCTCTAATAACATCAATATAAACACAAATCCTTTTTTTTTCCAAAGTTCACCAAAAAAATTCCTTGGTACTACTATATCATAAACCTTTTCAAAATCAATATAAATTAAATGAAGATCTGTTCTTTCTCTAAATTTTTCTCTATCAAATCTCTTAATAAATGCATGTCTTTCATGGTAGAAATCTTCCTAGTATAAAACCAAATTGATTTTGAGAAATTTAAGTATCCTTAAATAACCTATATTCAATTACTCTTTTCTAGAGTTTATGACACATTAACTTGACACAAATTCCTCGATCTAATCTTAATCATATACAACTATGCAAGGTGTTGAAAAGAGCATTCAGCATTTGGAAAGAGTGAATCAGCTTGCACAAATGAAGATATTTCATATAAATTGTAGACAAATATTGACTCTACATATAAAGTGCTATAAAACAATATTGACCTTAACTAGAGTGATGATAGATATTTCAATACATCCCAACTTTGCCATAATCGGGAACTAAGTGAAGCCCCACGGGTTGAAATATAGGAGCATCGAACAATGTTGGGAGTTCGAGTGATTAACTCACTACCTTCGGTCACATTGGGTACATTTCATAGATTTTTTCTGGTTTTTGTGATTCTTATGCGTGTTTGAAAAATTTTAATATTTTTGTTGTAATCTTTTTTGGTTATTGAACTTCTAAATTTTTTTTTCAGCAGAAATGTGTTTTTACTGGGACATAAAGGAACATGAAGTGTGCCAGTGGGAGGTACTAGATTCAATGGAAGACTGTTACAAGGCTGTGAGATTGTTCGAGAAAAGGGTCGGTCCTCGGCTTGAGTAATATAACAATTGCTTATCCAATAATGCTTCGTCAGTGTGCACCGCGTTGTCATCGGTGATTTAGCTACGTGATGTTTCTTATTCTATTTTTCAGTGTGCGCTCTTATTTTTTTTCTATGTTATAGTTTATGTAAATATAATGTAAACTTTAATCAAGTAATTCTCAGTTTATCTCCATTAATCAATGATTTCAATCTTTTGTACTATAAGATTGTTATGTAGTTAATTTGGTGATAAAATTGTAAACCGAAATATTATTCTTTGTGGCTTCATTCTCTTTAGTTTATTATGTTTTATATACAATTTTTCTTCTAATATTATTAAAAAGCTGTTTTGAGAAAGCGAAGCCTAATCTGAACCAAATGGATTCATAAGTTATTTTAGTTTTAAATCATCTTATTTTTCTTAGCTATTTAACAGCTTCTTATCAAGCTTTGTGACATAAGAAGCTAAACTTCAATCCCAAACCAAACAATTCATTAGCATTTTCTTTTTCAGTATTTTAAGAACAAAAATCTCAGAGACTGCCAATCTATAAAGTCTTGCAATGTAGTAGATATATGAGTTAATACAATCAAATAGACGTGATAAGAGAAGATGGGATTTTGGATAGCACTGATGTTATTTTTGAGGAAAAAATGAAAAGAGAGCGAGATTCTTCATTTAAGAAGCAATCATATCGGCTTCATCAACACTGAACTATGATAGGTTCCATGGCTGTAGAGGGGCTTCTGTTGCAGCTCTCAGGTCCTACTGCTATTACCCCTTCATTCTAAGCACAAGGAAACAATCAATTACACGTTTTATTGCAGTTCTAAAAAGCTTTAAATTTATTTGACCGCTCAGTGGAAGAGATGTAAAGGAAACAAACCTTGGCAATGTTTCGGAAGTAAGTCAGCGTGTAATTACCAGTGGGGAAGAATATCTCAATAAGATCCGCTAATACTAAATGGGGCTGAGAAATTGCTCCATCATACCAGTCTTTGGCACCACAATTCATGTGCATCAAACAATATTAGCAAAAAGAGAGGAAAGCCTATCAATAAGTATATAATCTGACAAACTATATTTGAATAATTGTAATTAGTGTATTGGCAGCCAAAAAAGGTAATAGAGTGATCAAGTCAATTGCTATGATGGACTGGATGAGTTAAATTTTGTCTTTTCCTTTTCTGATTTACATCAGGTTTGATGAAATTTTTGAGTTTGGCTCAACTCTAACTTGAACTCATTTTGAGTCGTCGGCTCAATTCAAAATGATCCAACTCCAAATTGATTTAAGCCAACTTGAAAACTAAAATGCTGGAAATTATGCTTGAGAGGGCATTCGAACTCGTGACTCCTCTCCTTCTAAAATTGCACCACAAACCAACTGAGTTGGAGATGCAACTTTGTAAAAGATGCATATCAAATACATTTAACATTAATTTCAAACAATGCAAAATTAAAATGCTAAATTATGAATGAGAGAAGATATAAACCTGTGACCTCTCCATTTAAGTTGGACAACTTTATCAGGGATTCATATCGAATATGTTTATTATTAATTTTAAGTCTAACTCAAATCATAAATCAAGCGAGTTGACCTAGACTCAATTGGCTGAGAAAAATTTCGAGTCTGATACACGACTCCTGACTTGATTAAAAAATATTCAATTTGATTTCAAGTTGAATAAAAATTCTAGCAAGTTTGAATTTTCTAACAAAAATGCTAGCCCTAGTTGTCATCATGAAGCCAACATTTGGCATATATTTGAGCTTATTTAAGGTTTTATAAGCTCATTGGCTTGTGATCGTTTAAGGCTCACATGCTTATTTTTGGTAAGCTAAATATATCGGAGCCTTAAAATGATCCAATATTGAAAGAATAGTGCTTTGTTTGTGTTCAGCACATTAAGGAAACAAGCCCAAAAATTTGTTCAAACTCAGCTCATTTCCTTATTGAGCTCTCTAAACACAAGCTTTTTAACAAGTCAAACATAAGTTCTTTGTGAACAATTGAGTTTTTTATAACCCTACACACATGTGCAAGTGATTCATATGTTACTTGTTACTTTTATTTAACTAAATTTTATGAGCGGCATTTACCAACCCCAAGACAAGGCTTCCTCTCTTAGGCATTGAGAAAATGCAACAGATCCATGTCCATGGCATATTGCTGAAATAATGTATTATTGTATAGCACTGTTATGTTAAAGTGATTGGAATTGAAACTAGTGTAGAATCAAACAAACCTAGGGCAGAAGAATTTTGAACTCTTTTGTCAAATCTCCAGAGGCTCTGATTTCTCAAGAAGTCAAAATTTGTGTCGTCTCCCACATTGAAATTTTCTTGGAATGTAGAAAGTGTGTACTCTGCAGGCTCTGGCGCATATGTCTGATCAATCACCACATCAACTGTCTGACACAAGCCAGATTTTGATTTAATACCCCATACACAACTACAATTTTTTTTTTGTTATTTTGCGATGATTATAACTTTTAATTATAGAATATTTGATTCATAATACTAACACATAGGAGAGCATGAAAGCTTTCCATGTCATCAGGATTTGAGACATTGTAGCTATGATAGCTGATACTTGCATCCACATTCTCACCACCTGCATCAGAAACATACTACTCACAGGCCTTAATTGTAGAATCTTGCTATAATGCAAAAAGTATTAAATTACCTTCAATTTGTATTCTTCTCTGCTGAAGGTCCACATGGCCTGCCATATGAAATAATTTTAATTAGTTTCAAGAAATTATCGTTGAAAATTTTCTTTTAATAGTGGTAAATTTGTTGTGCTCATCAATCAAATTCATATTCAATTATTCAAATAGGTGCCATGCAGGCTGTCTAATGCATATGAGGCAGTTGATATGCCATCATTATAGTTTAGTAGTTTCCTTGCTGTATATACAAATACTCAAGATTTGACGTAGCATGCAACGGTTTACCCAAAAATTAATAATTTATCATCTTACTCTTTGCACTTTTCATTGGTTCTCTTTTATACCTCAAAGTAAAGCATTTTAACTGAATGAGACTTGAACCTGAAGATAAGGTATTCACCAACAATTACCTAAACCTTGTTTTTTAATTTTTTTTTTAAAATCTTGCTTATTACTACCTGGAAGAGAAAAGTTGACCACATACAAAGAATTAAATATCAATTATTGAGGGTAATTTATCAAAATAGTCCTCTGATTAATCCCAGACTATTTAATTAAGCCAATGTCCTCAATTGTTTAATATGTCCAATTTAGTCATGTTCATTCATTTTAACACTAATTTAGTTCATAATTTATAATTGGGGATATTTAGGCTCAAAATAAGTAGTCGTCAGACTAAATTGAGTATGCTACACAGTTTGTAGGAGTAGATAGGCCAAACTGAAACTCATTTACTGATTTAAGAAATGCAGCATTAACTCCAACATTTTCTAGCGCCTACTAATATACATATCAGCCTTTCTTTTTTTTATTTGTACTTGTTCTTGTTTCCAAGTCTAATTTTTATTTTATTTCTTGCATTCAACCTCCCGAGTTTTCTCATCTGTCTGAGCTGGTTCTGTCAAGACATACCTGGCTGTAATCCACCCAAGCAACCACCGGTTTAAAACGACTAGTGAGATTTACTGCTGCTTTGCTTAAACAATTGTAGTTCCCTTTAATCTGTGCAATAAAATAATGAGAGCGTGAATGAATTTTCTGTTCATTTGCCAAAAACTATGATATAACAAAGCATGACATTCCCTGAAAAGGAACTCAACAAATGAATATAATGCATCTAATTATCCATTTCTACCTGAGACTGTATAAAGTACAGGTGATGACAAGATAGAATCAGTGGATACCACAAAAGCAGGAAAAAAATAACGGCAGAAAAATAGTCAAACTCACTGCATCATACACTACGTTTGCTCGTGCTTCTGAATTTGTGAAAGCTGCCAAATACTTTATCCACTCCGCCTTCTGAAAATTCATGCAACTGATTTTTACTCAAATATTTTCAAGAGCTGTTAGAGGTATAAATATGCTTACAGAATTATATCTATTTATAACCTGCAAAGGAGTTCTTTCTTCCAGGGGTAGAAATGCTGCAAAGTTGCATGACTGCTGTTTTCCAATATTACTTGTGAAGTACGCACCAAATTGAGATGTATCTGTTCTGTTTATAATTTGTATGTTTCCATTTGAATATAATTTTAAAACACACTGCGAAGCGATTGACTCGGACGTTATTCCTTTCAAGCCATCAAGCAAGCCAAGAAGCTAAAAAGTGCACAGAATAAGCAGATGAAAAAGAAGCATGAAAAGTTCTTGATATGTTAATCCAATTTAAAGATGTAAAGGGACGGAACTATAGATGTAAAGCATACTTTCTGAAACATGAGAAATTTTATGATTAGAGTTGTCTGAATGGTTGATTTTGAGTCAGCAATTTAAGGATTATGTGTGGAATCTTAGAAGATTTTTCTGAACTTTTAAAAATAAGCATAGGTGTATGAGCTATCACATGCATGCTACATAAATATTTATAAAACTATATACTCACACACCACAGAGGTAGTCTAGCATCATTTTGTAAGGATGAAGGAAAATTGCTGTCTTTCTAAAAGAATAACAAACTCAACACCCCCACCCCCTTACTCTTTAATTCAGCATGATGTTTCTCTAATAAATATACTATAGGCCTAGGTTTTCATGCATGCAAGCAAGCAATCTTTGTAACCAAAACTGACTTTTTTGTACGTTTAATGAAGGAGTTTTTGTGCGTACCAAAATGCTCCAGTGTTTCATAATCAACTCATCTACTGATTTCGCATTATTTTACTTACCAAAAAATTTCAGGATGTGTTGGCAAATTCATACTGTAAAATGGAGATCGATACAAAATATTCACACAGCTAGCCATGCAATTTTACCAGGTCTCTAATTTTTTGCACCTTTGGGAAAATTTTAGATGATTTTTTGGAAAGTATAGAAATTTTCTTTTGAAATATATAAACAATGATTATATATATGCATATATATAGAAACAAGCTATTTGACTCTAAAATAGTTCCCAAAGAATTTAAAATATGTATTTTTTAGAGGGCCCCACATGAAAAAGTGTATTTAATCCTAATTTTTTATAAAAATTTTCTTTTGTATTTTTTGGGAGCTGTGAGGATATTTTAGAGTCATGTATCTGAACTCATATATATATATATATATATATATATATATATATATATATATATATATATATATATATTCTGCCTATTGTAACTGCTTCTGTTAATCCTTCCTTTAAACCTCATCCAAAATCGTCGTTTGTTTGAAAAGTACCTCACCTCAAAGAATGACACTGTAAAAAAGAGAACAAAAAAAAACAATAAGGAATCATTATATGGCCATATAAATCATGTTTAAATTCCAATTTTAGAAAAGTATTGCTTGCAAACTTGGATATAATTTTATCTTTGATTGATGCCAATAGCCTTTTATATCTAATAAGCTGACAAATTTATGACATGAAAACTTTACAAAATCAATATCTATAAAGGAGCTAAGTTTACAATTTTAATCAAAATATCAAACAGCCTACTAACTGCCATAGTGCCTATCTAAAAATGATAATAAAGATCTAATTCTTCGATTATAAGAATCAATGTTTTCTTAGGATGTTTGGTTCAATGTTATTTGATAACAATAATACTGTGGTAAACTTTTTTAGATAATAAAATGCATGATTCAATGCCCTTTTGACAATGCAATAGACAGGTAAGCTATAATTTTGATTTTCTTTTTTGATGTTGTTTATTTTTGTTGTTAGATGATATGCTATCTAGATATTAACAAATTTATCTAGATGTCCTCAAAGTAGAACATATGGAATTCATTTATAAAATTGTTATTTATTGATGTCATCTAGAAAGATCAGTGGTATTATATAAATGTCATTTATTAAAACTGTTATTCTAATATGCAAAGCTATTCAGATAATGGATATGTTTTCTTGTTCAACAATGTAGTGTAAGTAGAAAGGTTAATGATGATTTTGATTTTCTTTTTTGTTGTTAGATGGCATGAATTCGGGCATCAGCAAATATAACAAGATATAATCAAAATAAAACATAAATGTCATTTAAAAATTTAATATTTTATGATTTCATGTGTCTACATTTATACATGCACTCAAAGAAACTGTTTTAAGTAAATAGGGGTATAAAGAAGCATTGCCATTGTTGAGCACTGCTCCACGTGAAAAAGGTAGACACTTGCGCGAAGTAATTAATAACTTGCATAAATTTTGTAGAATTAAAATAGAATGAATCCTTTGAGAAACTATGTAGAGTTAAAAGGCCCTAGAAGCTATGCAATGTGTTGCTTGAATGTAGTAACAAGTGTGACTACCACTACAACTATTAATAGGGTTCTCCCATTCGTGTGCTAATTGATATTGTGATTAATAAGATAAAAAGTTTATGTTTTCAGAAAAATAAAGTTGATAGATGAAAAAGTAGGGAAAATCAATTGTTAGCTGTCAGTTTTGTTAATCGAGAAAGGATAATTATTATTAGTGGAATCATATTAATATTGTAATTGCTTATGTTCCCAAATAAAAATAAAATTGAATACGAGTACAATTGGCTTATTATAGAGTAATTTATTCAATGAATACTTGAGATAAAATGTTATTTATCAAAGACATAAACGACATGTTGGAGGGTAGCTGAAATATTATAGGTATTTATATTAATTTTGATGTTGGTTTACCGAGATAATGAAGGGAAAAGAATTTGGAGTTTGTTGGCTCAATCTTTCTAATTGTTGGAATCGTGCTCTCTGATATCCAAATATAATCTATAATATCTAAATGATCTAGTCTCATGTTATGATTATGATCAATGAGGATGAAGGGAATCTTGGGAACACTTTCAATTTACAGAGCCAACTAAAAGTATGTAATTATGATGGAAGCTTTTCTTTAGCTGCATCATAACATTATAGTTTTGTAGACCATGTTTGTGACGGCCCGAAGCCAGTTTGGCAGAGACCGTTTTGGCATCGGGTGACTACTCACCACAGGATCATATTGAACAATTTGAGAGAAAAAGAATACGCATATAAAAGTAAAAGATATTTTTTATTTATCAAAATTCTTATTACAAGATCTTTCACCGTACAAAATAAAAGAAACAAAATAAGCAATTCAGCGCCGTCATCGATCCATTTGAAAATTAGTGTTCTTGTTTAACCTCTTCCAGGAGCACCTGACCTGGTATTGTACAGAAAATAATATCGGGATTAGAATTCCCAGTAATTAAATAATACTCCAAGTACAGCAGTACACAATAACAAATTACTTTATAAATGTGCGATTAGCGGAAGTAAGGTGAAAATGCAGAATAGGTACGGCAACCGCGCAAATAAGCAAGCAAATTTCTGCAACAAGTAGTTATCACAAAATAAAGGTTACTGATGTCATTTTCCAGTAACAAATCCCGAATGTTACTGATGTCATTTTTCTAGTAACAACCCCGAATATTATTGATGTCATTTTCCAATAACAACCCCGAATGTTGTTGATGTCATTTTTCCAGCAACAACCCCGAATATAACTTATGTCATTTTTCCAGTAACAACTCCGAATGATACCGATGTCATGTTTCGGTAACTACCCCGAATGATACCGATGTCATGTTTCGGTAACAACCCCGAATGAAATAACATTGGTTCCAGTCAACCAACCAAGCTTCAAATGGTTTTGACTCAAAGCAAATAAGCGAAACATAACAGTAATAGAAAAATGCAAGATGTAATGCAAGTCATATACTGGATACCTTTGATCCTTAGGTTCAAAAGTTCAACAGATCGAATGAGTGATAGTTTGCTCAATCTGCATTTAAGTCCCCGATATTTTTAAGTTAGCTTTTTAATCAAATGAATTAGGAGTTTAATTTCTTCTTTCCTTATGTTCTTCTTCCACTTTTAAAGTTCGATTGATTTAAATTGCTATTAAAGCAGTTATAATTATTAAAGTGTCTTAAGATTATGATCATAATACTGTATGACGACAAAGTCAGAATACAAAAATGATTGAATTGGCAATTTAGGAAATAATAGTCATTTATAACAATTGAATCATTCTCATTATCAATGAGAATAAATTTATTGTGAATGACTAATTATAAATTTGATAGTTATAAAGAGAGTAACAAGATTTAGAGAAAACAAATGTGTTCTTCAATTTCCTCATCTTACTTTAGAATTAAGATCGCCGGAAAATGACGAGAGGCCGGAATGGGTTGGCCGAAGGCTGGATGAGGTGGCAACAGCAAGAGGCTGGCTGGCAGCGGTTACTGAGTGGTTTGGCGGCTTGATAGCTGGATGTCGGAGGCTGCCAAGGGCTGCCGGGAGCTGCCGAAGGCTACTGGAAGCTACCGGAGAGGGAGTTGGCTGGCTGAAGGGGACTGCCAGAAGCTGCTGGAAGGGACTGCTGGGGGCTGCGGAAGGAGGCTGGAGTGGCTGAGGGGCTGGCCGGCTGTTGGAAGGAGATGGAGGCTGCTGAAAAGGTTGGCCGGCTGCAGAAAGGGAGGGAGCTAGCTGAGAGGGGCTGGCCGTTTGTGATGAGGAGAGGGGAAGGGGGGCCTCTATTTATAGAGGAGAGGGGAAGGGGGGTTCGGCTGAGGGCTGGGGGGGGTTCGGCTGAGGGGGCCAACCGCACCCTGCGCCAAAAACGGCGCAGGCGGGCCCCCTCCTGGCAGGCGGAAGCCTGCAATTCGCAGGGTGTCGGGGGAAGGGTTGGGCGAATGGAGAAGAGAAGGAGAAGAAGAAAAAAAAATAAAAAAAATACTTAAAGTTAAATTTTTCGCATTTTCCCATCGTTCGGCGTCCAAATATAACGAAACTTGGCACCGATGTGTGTTATGACATGACGAACACCCTCGCACAGAAAATTTTTTATTCGGAGCAATATTTTATTTTATATTAATTTTTTGAGATTTAAAACTTCAAAAATTATCCATGATAAATACGACGCTCAAAAATTGGTGAAACTTCTCGAGCAACCTTTAAATAATATACTTAACACAACGACATTAAAAACGATGAATTCAGACACACAATTCAATGTCAGAAAAAATAGAACGAGAGCTTTTGTCTCTCGGATTTTTCTCGAACTAGGGCACTTTGATCTAAGAATTATTTCTATCTATTGGTAATTTTATTTGCCCTAAGTTGAAATTCCCCGGGATCCTGATTCCTAAGGCGGGATTCTAACCTAATTTGCAGAATAACGACTTTGGCTTGTTACACTGTTAGCTCTTATTGGATTATGATGAAATAAACAATTAATTTTGTTTTATGATCTTTTTATCTAGTCTTGTTCAAAATTTCAAGATTTGCACTAATTAAAGAGAACAAAATATAACTTGAAAATATTCAGAATTTATTATTCAAGAAAGTATAAACTATATCTTCTTGTTCAAGAAATTATGATGGAAGCTTCTAGAACTCGAATCTTTTATATTCTTAAAGAGAAAAGACATTTATATGTTACAAAAATTATAAGATTATACCAAGAGAAAGCTTGATCGGCCAATTTAGTAATCAAAAATAATAATAAATTTAGGTTACTTTTGAGGGCTAGATGGAAGAATCATTAAAAATATATTATAAATACATTTATAAGTAGGATTTTAGAACTCAAGTAGCAAGACATTAAGGGGGAAGCTATCTTATGTGATAAATGATTACTAGTTGTATATTCATAAAGTGGTTAATGATATTTTTTGAGATTTGAGAGGTAAAGCCTACAGCATTGAAAAGGCTTGGTAGTGGAAATAAGTTGTTTATGAAAAAATAAAGCGAAGAAAGTTAATTTTAAAAGTAGTTTAGATGGAAGAATAATGAGAAATGGAAGAGCTATAATTTGACATGATGTTAAACTATGCAAGTAGTTTGTGTGATGGCCCGACGCCGGTTCAGCAAGAACCGTCCCGACATCGGGTACTCACATACCGCAGGATCATATTGAACAATTCGAAAGAAAAGAAATACACATATAAAAGTCAAATATATCTCTCGTTCATTTCGAAATTACATAGTACAAAAAAAATATTCATCGTACACCACGAACATTGTTCAACCTTTTTATAAATAAAGATAAATAAAAGTTAAAGTAGCGTTGTCGTCGATCCATCAGCAGTTTGATAATTTAAGATTTTAAAGTTCTTGCTCAGGCTCTCCCAGAAGTACCTAACCTGGTTATTGTACAGAAAATAATACCGAAATTGAAATTCCCAGTAATTTGAGAATGCTCTAAGTACCACAGTAAATAAAATATATTACGTTTTTATAAAAGCAGAAATGCGATTAGCAGATATAAAGATATACTAAAATGCAGGAAGAATAAGGAAATAGTGCAAAAAAAATAAAACTTTCTTGCAATAAGTGTTATCACAAAATGTAGATTATTGATGTCATTTTTTCAGTAATCCACCACGAATGTTACTGATGTCATTTTCCAGTAACTCACGAATATTGCCAATATCATTTTTCCAGCAACCCACAAATGAAAAGGATGTTGGTTTCTAACAACCAATCAAGCATTAATGTTGTTGATGTCATTTTTTCAGTAACCTATGAAAGAAAAGGATATTGGTTTCTAGCAATCAACTAAGCATTAATGTTGCTAATATTATTTTTCCAGCAACCCACGAATGAAAAGAATGTTGATTTCTAACAACCAACCAAGCATTAATATTGCTGATGTCATTTTTCCAGCAACCACGATTGTTGCTAATGTCATTTTTTCAGCAACTCACGACTATTATCACATTGGTTCCGAACAACCAACCAAGCTTCAATACGAATTTGGCTCAAAGCGTAGCTAAGCAGCAATAAAGTGCAAAAAGTAATGTATGTCATATACTGGGTGCTTTTGTTCTTTAAGATCCAAAGTTTGACAGTTCAAATTTTTGGATCTGCATTTAATTTTGAATATCTTAAATTAGCTTTTTAATCCAATATTTTTGGAGTAATTGTTATCTTCCTTTCCATTCTATTTTTCTTTCGCTTTTCCATTAGGTTACTGAAGGTAGCAATAATACTTATAATAGCATTATTATTATCATTATTAAATGATAATAATAAACGGAATGAAAATAATAATCATTTTATAATATTTTTATTATTATTCATTATTAATTAATGAAAACAATAATAATGTGAATGATGTAATGGAGAAAATAAAACTCATTATTAATATCATAACAATAAGTATTAATAAAAAGAAAGTAAAATTTCTCCTTGATTTCTCCCTCTAATCCCACTCCTCTCACCTTTAGGATTAGAATCACCGAAAAACAGAGGGAAACCGGAGTGGGGAGGCCGAGGGTGGCTATTAGCCGGCTGAGCTGGCTGGTTGGCAGCGACAGGAGGGCGGCCGGCAGCAGGAGGTGGGGCTACTGGTAGGAGGCTTGGCTGAGGGAGAGGAGGCTGGAGGCTGGCTTGTGTGGTGAGGAAAATAGAAGGGAGGGGAAGGGATTTTATAGGCTCAGGAAACGCGGAACCTTCCGTGCTAGGCTCCGTCGCTCAAGGAAATTATTAAAAATTACTTAAACTTAAATTTTTCGCATTTTTTCGTCATTTGACGTTCAAACATAACGAAACTTGACACCGAGGTGTGTTATGACGTAACAAACAACCTCGGGCTAAATTTTTTTGGTTCGGAATAATATTTTATTTTTAATTAATTTCTGAAGTTTTAAGCTTCAAAAATTAATTGAGATCAAATCGGCGCTCAAAATTTGATAAAAATTTTCGAGCAATCTTTAAATAATGTGTAGCATAACTGCACGAAAATTGATGAATTCGGACACTTATTAATTTTTTTCCGTTTATTGGATTTAAATAATTTAGAAAAATAAAACATGAGTTTCCGTTGTCTGAATTCTCCCAAATAATGGCACTTTCTAAAAAATATTTCTATCTATTGGTATTTTTGGTTGCCCTAAATCAAAATTCCCCGGAACCTGATTTTTGAGGCAGAAATTTGACCTAATTTGTAGATAAAGACATTAGGTCATTACAGTTTGATAGGACAAAAAAGAAACTTTTGACTTAATTTGAAAAATTAGATATTTTGAGGGAGGGATGCATATATAATTTTTAGATAATTTATAAAATTAAAATTTTGATTCAAGTGAAGTGCATTAAGATTGTTGGTCAAAGAATACTTTTCAACAATGAGATTATTCAATATAGATGAATGAATTTTGTTTAAAAGTTTTTAAATGATAGTTGTATTAATATGATTAGCATGAGTGAATTGAGTAATTCTAAAAAATTTTATTTAACAAAAAATAAATTTGACAATTGGAGTACTTTAATAAAAACAAGTAGTTGGAAAAGTATAGGTTTAGATGATATTTTGTTGATGTGTGGAAGTGTTTTGATGACAAAGGAGATTTTAGCATACCAAGTTACTTAATTCTATTTAGAAGATTAGATAGATGTCAAATGAGAAGAGTAATTTTATATCTATTTACAAGAATAAAAGCAATGTGCATGATTTCTCAAAGTATAGACGAATTATAAACTAATGAACTATATTTGAAAATTTTGGGCGAGTTATTGTATATAGATAATAATGAGATACTAGCATTTTATATAAAATTAATAAAGAAAAAAGGAAACCTTAATTTGATACTTGTTGATTTAGAAAGGGCTCATGATAAAGTATCATGAGTAACTCTTTGAAGAGTGCTAGAAAGACATTGAATTTCTACTACTAAAGTAGTTTGATAAGCCAAAAAAAAAATTTTTGTTTATTTGAAAAATTAGATATTTTGAGGGAGAGATGCATATAAATTATAATGAATGAATTTTGATTCAAGTGAAGTGCATTAAGGTTGTTGGTCAAAGAATACTTTTCAACAATGAGGTTATTCTATATAATGAATGAGTTTTGTTAATAAGTCTTTAAGTGATAGTGTATTAATATAATTAACATGAGTGAATTGAGTGATTCTAAGAATATTTATTCAACAAAAAATAAATTTGGCAATTGGAATACTTTAATGAAATAAATAGTGGGAAAATTGACAATTGGAATATTTTAATGAAAACAAATAGTTGGAAAAGTATAGCTTCAGATGATATTTTGTTGATGTGTGGAACTATTTGGATGAAAAAGGAGTTTTTTAGCATATCAAGTTACTTAATTCAATTTAGAAGATTAGAAAGCTGTCAAATGAGTGGAGTAATTTTATATCTATTTACAAGAACAAAAGCAATGTGCATGATTGTGTAAAGTATAGATGAATCATAAACTAATGAACCATATTTTAAAATTTTGGGTGAGTCATTGTATATATATTATAATGAGATATTAGTATTTTATGAATATTTTATAAAGAGAAAAAAACCTTAATTTGATACTTATTGATTTAAAAAGGGCTCATGATAAAGTATCATAAGTAGTTCTTTGAAGAGGGCTAGAAAGAAATTGAATTTCTGATACTAATATTGAAGTGATTAAAAATGGGTATAAAAAGAGTCATTAGATTTGTTTAGATTCAAGGTGATTTTCAATTCCTAATTCAATTGAGTTACATCAAGGCACTAGTATTAATTTATATCTTATTGCATTAGCAATGGATTTTTTTATTATGCACTTTCAAGAAGTGGCATGTGTTATTTGCAAATAAATGATAGCTAAACTTGTGTTATTTATAACTACCCCATAATCTAAAGGATTCTATCTTAGTTGATCTAAAATAGAATATATAGAATGTAAGTTTAATCATAATAAAAGTTATAATACTTTGATTTAAAATTAACAATGATGATTCAAATATCTTGATTTTGTCAGAAAATGATAAAATATAAGGTAATATGATTCAAGCTTAACGGATGAAATTAATGAGTGCTTATAGGGTGTGTTATATGATAACTTATAGTAATAGTTATATAACTACTATAAACTATACTGATATTTTATGGGGAAACATGTGGCCATACAATGCAAAAGAATATTAATGACATAAGTGTCAAGAAGATGAGGTTGCAATGGTAAATGAGTGGCACCATATAGAAGTTTAAAATGAGAAATTAGTTAAGTTGCAGCAATGCTATAGTAGATCCAGTTGAGGATAAAAAATAATATAATGATTCAAGCATTATAAACCTAGATTGTTAGATTCTTTGGTTAGGAAAATTGAGTTAATGAATTATGCCTGTGTTAAAGAGGAAGATTATGATAAAAAAAGACACGGTAAAAAACTTTATTTGAACTTTAGAGTGTTGTTTAATTATGCACAATAGATACTTGAGATTTAAGTAAACATTCCACATAGTGGAACTAAGTTTTGGTTCAATTGGGTTTGACCGCACATCCAAGTTCATCTGATAAACCATTCTCAATGTGTTTCATCTGATAGTGTTGTTCTCAATGCATCGCATTTGGTGATTGTAGAACTTCAGTTGTTCACATCTAGTGTAGTAGCAATCTCTCTAAATACAAAGGGTTGTATCTACAAGTTATTTTCTTGAAAATATTTAAACAATTGTAATAAATAGACATGAGGATTTTCAACCATCGCTTGCTATATGTTGTTTTGGATCTGCATGTCTTGTTTCCGTCAGGAATCATCAAAAAGGTGAAAGAACAAACACAATGTCGTTGTAGTGTTCATCCAATAATCTGTCGTACATGTTTCTTGCATACTTTGAAAATTTATGGCAGTATAGTTAGATTACTAAATTTTAACATTCAGAGAACATTCCTTGCTTGTCATGTGAAAAATAATTGGTTACAAAATTTGCAGGGATTAGCCTAGAAATAAAAGATTTCATATGTGCATCATGTTACAATACTACACTCTTCCCTATAAAGAGAGGGCAAGTTTACATGCCTCGAGATTCATGTAAGCCAGTAGCTAGGTTTACAGTGTAGATACAAGTAACATTATGGAAGATGGTTGCAAGTCTTGATTAAGAATGAGTTCGCAATAGGACATTACAGTCCTTGGCTGCTGTCCTTGGCAGGCAGCATTAGTGGTTGGGCACAATGGTCGATGTCTACAGTTGTCAGTGGATGGCAGCTGCAGTTGATGATCAAGGTTGATAGACAATGAAAGTGATAGATCGTAACGTTCGGTAAAAATGATTGTGGCTAGTGAGGGACAATGGCAGCAACTATTGATGGTTAAGATTGATGATAGTGATCGGTATATAACACAATTTAAAAGGAAGATAATATAGTGTTTATTAATTTATGAAATTTTTTAATAATAAAAAATTGATTATGAATGGTGATAAAGGAGAACAACAAAATATAAATAGTTAATGCAACTAAAAGAAATGCAAGCCAGCGTATTGTTGTTCAAATCAAGCAATCTTATATTTGCTATACAGAACGACAACTCTGGCGCTCCACTAATCTCTCCTTCGCAGTCTTGCTAGAAAAAAAGCTGAGTACAATCTCCTTCAGTTAAAGGTGGAAGGAAACTACTACTAGATCAACTGGCTAGATAGGCTCACCAAAGGAATATGATTAAAAACAATTACATAGCTTGTCTTGAAGTTGTTCTTAAAGAACTCAAGGGATTCTTCCTAGAGAAAAATCTCAAAAATTAAATCTCTGCATTTCCAAGAGAGCACTATTCACTTTTGTAATTATTATACCTTTGGGAGTAATTTTGAACATAAATACCTCCCAATAGCTATAAGAAATACTTGTAAAATTAAACTTTTAATTTTGAAAATTCTGAATTTGGTGCATGATTTGCTCAATGAACCTGCTTGTTTTTAGCTTTGATTGAATTGCAGATGTTTGGAGCTTTGAATTGAATTGCAGAGGTTTGGAGCCGGTCATTGAAAAAAACAACAGTTTGAAAGGAAAAAGGCCAGAGGCTAAGAGGCATGGATGCATATTCTAATGAGGCTAGACCATGATAATTTGTCTCGATGTTTCCGCTCCACTCTTCCAAATTGTTAGGAAATAGTAGATGGACAAAAAATCTATGAATGATCCCATTACTTGTAATAAATTTAGTAAGAACTTAAAATTTTTCTCAGCC
The DNA here is from genome assembly GCA_016760335.1 of Gastrodia elata. Taxonomy (NCBI): domain Eukaryota; kingdom Viridiplantae; phylum Streptophyta; class Magnoliopsida; order Asparagales; family Orchidaceae; genus Gastrodia; species Gastrodia elata. The sequence goes on along the minus strand of CM028671.1, from coordinate 67,982,051 downwards.
TGATTGTAAGATTTCAAGTGTATGCTCAAATTGTTTCTTTGCAATGATATCAAAAGTAACAAGGAAGATAAAGTTTCATTGCATCAAGTCATAAAAATATTATGTAATCGTCAATAAATAGAACCGAGTATCTTAAAACATTTATCCAAAGTTCAGGTGAAGGGCTCCTCATTTCGGAATGCGCCAGGAGTAATGGTTTATTGGCACGAGAATATGAGGAACGGAGTGGTAGTTCATGCCTTTTAGTCATTTGACATAAAACATAAACTCTATTCATATTATCAGCTGAAATTTTACAAGCAGCTAGAACATTATTGAACTGGACTTGAGCGGGGTGGCTATGGCAAACAAGCCAAAAATGGAAAAGTGAATTTTTGTTGGATTTTGTCTAGGAAGAAGTTGAGCTGGCTTTGAATCCGAGTTCAAGCGAGTCAGCTCGTACTCGAACACGATCGTATCAATTTTGAATAAAAAAATTCGAGTCAAACTCGGAATATGTAAAATACAAAATCTTCTGTCACATTCTTAGAAACAATTCGCGGTCTCGTGGTGTTGCCTTCTTTGTTTATAGAGGAAGCCTGAGATCGATTACTGAGTTTCTAGTTTCAGGTAAAAATTGTCGGGCACAAGAATAAGATATGATATCGCACTTCAATTATTGATTTCCAAGAATTTGGTGCATATCAGGCGCCTGCCATTGAGTGTGCAAAGCCCATGATAAAGCTTGCCAAGAAGAAGAGCCTTCCACGAATTGAGATTCTTAATAACAAAACCACTAGCATTAAACTCAATCAGCTGAGCATAATCATTGAGCACTGATCAGACTTGTCGCCATTGAAGGGACATGTATATGCTTTTAACGTATAAATGGAAGTTCCAGATATTAGAATAAAGATATTTGATGACTTAAATGTTGGGTTTTTTATAAAATTGAAAATTTGATTAGTTGCCACATTGATTACACCAATTGCCTATAATATTGTGGCTAATTAGTAAACGAAGATATTAATTACAATTTGTAAAGAATCAATACCTGGAAAAAAAGGTGTGTCCACGGAATAGTTGAGGAGCGGAACAACGAAGGACTTGATGCGCCCAGTGCAGTACTTGGTCCTCAGCGCCATGCTCGAAGTATTCTAATAAAATAATATTGCAAAAATTCCTCACTACTGAAGAAGAAATCATTAGGGTTTAGTGTAAGTTAAGCATTTGCCTGCATGAGGAGATAGCTCTGTCCATCCAGGGAGTTCTTGACGACTTTGAAGCTCTGCCCGTAGTATAGCCGGAATAGCTCCGCATCCTCCACCTGCGAAGTGCTTTCCTTCGATTTCGCCAGCGCCGGCGCCGGCGCCTTTGCCGATCCGCCGGCGGCGGCGGTTATTTGGGCCGAGAATAGCAGAACTGTTGCTAGCAGGAGCATCGATCCGGGGAAATGGAAATAAACTAGATATGTTAGAATCATTTGTTACAGCATGTTTATGATAGAAACGCTGTATATATATAGATACACAAGAGATAATGACCTTTTTGACCCAAAAATTTGAATATTTATGAAACATCACTCGTACTTATTAATTATTATTTGGATAGAAAAATGCTTAACAAATAATTGTATAAAAATAGAGAAGAAGACAAAAAAAAAAAAAAAAAAAAAAAAAAAAATTAGGATGCACTCTTTTTTGTTCACATTTAATTTTTTTTTTTATATTTTTGGAGTTATTTCTTGATTATATTTTTAAATTAATTGTGCTCAAAATGCTCTTTTTATTATAAAATATAAGAATTTAATTTATTTTATGGTAAAACAAAATATGAAAAATATTATGTTTACACAATAATATAAATTAAAAAGTATTATGGATCAATAATTTTTCTTATATATATTCAACTAATAATCTATTTATACATTTAATTAATTAATTATCTATATATTTTGATGTATACTAATGTATAAGTATAGAATACTAAAAATATATATATTGTAGAACTAAATTTTAATAATACTACATATACATCAAATAATTTTCAAAATAATTCTTAAAAATATAAATAGTTTAATTAAGATTAAATGCATTTATATAGAGAGAGAGAGAGAGGTGAGACTTGCTAAAAATATTTATTTTAAATAAAATTATAAATTTTTTATTTTTGAGAATTTTTTAAAATTTTTTGAGAATTTTTAATAAAACTTTGGTAGTTGAATTTCCACTTAAAAAGTCATAATAATTCTCCTCAAGCTTTCAAAATATTTTTAGATTATAAATGTTTGGTTGAAAGGGTTAGATGTATAAATACAGCAATCATATGCGTTAGGCAGCTAACTATAACTATAGTATTTAAAAGCTAAATGCGTTTGAATTTTATTTAATTAGTAGTATGAGTAAATGTACTAAATAATCCTTATTTAATTGAGAAACAACTATTATTTTAAAAATAAAAAAATGGAAAATGTAGCCTTTACGGTGGGTGGGTGCTGTGGGGGGGGGAGTGGCGCCCGTCCGTGACATGTGGGCTTGTCTCTTAGCGAATGTCTCGCTGGCCTTGATCACATGCAGCATGAGTGGCCTTTTTTTTTTCTTTTTCTTTTAATATTGAGAGAATTAATCAAGCTAAATGACAGTGTTTTAGGAAAAATGATTGAATACTTCAATAAAATCTCAATATTTTTTTAATATAATTTTAATTATAATTTTGAATAATAAATCTTAATTATTATAAATTAAATATTTAGATTTAAATTAAATATTTTAATGATACTAGAACATTAATACAATTTATGATCTGCTCTATTCATTCAAATTTTTTTTATTTTTTTTTTTTGTACTTATTAATAAATTTTTTATTTTATTTTATCATAAGAAAATTATATTAATTCTTTTTTTTTTGTGAGAATAATATTTTTGTATTTTATAGAAATTATTTGATGGTTATTTTGACTGTGGAATTGAACAGCAGCAGAATTCTATTCACAGGGAGATCCTTCTGGATTAGCAGGATTTAATTAATATAAGTGACGCAATTACCCTTTTTCCCAGTAGAAAAAGAACCCTAATAGAAGCTCACTTCACTCTCCACTCGGGCACTAATCTGCCTTCTTTCCCCGTTATTGCATATCCCTTTCTTGACCGCCTGCTTATATCCCCAGAAAAAGCCAATGGCTCCAACGCCGTTCAGCCTCCTCCTCTTGCTTCCCGCACTTCTCTTTCCTTCGGCGTTCCTTCACTTCGCATCCGCTCATCGCTCCCCTTCTTCTTTCCCCTCCTTTGCTCTCTCCGAATGGCGCCCCGCCCGCGCCTCCTACTACGCCGCCTCCGATCCACGAGACACCGTCGGTTCGCACTTTTCCGCTCATCTCCTCTCCTCTTCTCTCTGCAATCTTCTTCCCCATCTGATCCTCTCTCTCGATCTTGGCAGGAGGAGCCTGCGGTTACGGCGATCTGGGAAAGAGCGGCTACGGCCTGGCCACCGCCGGATTGAGTTCGGCTCTCTTCGAGAATGGCCGATCCTGCGGCGGTTGTTACGAGGTTAGATGCGTGGAGGAGCTCAGGTACTGTATCCCGGGAACCTCCATCGTCCTCACCGCTACGAATTTCTGCCCTCCTAACTACGGCCTGCCTTCTGACGCCGGCGGTCTCTGCAATCCCCCCAATTCTCACTTCGTCATGCCCATCGCCGCCTTCGAGAAGATCGCCATCTGGAAAGCAGGACTCCTCCCAATCCAGTACCGCCGGTATTCCTTTCTTCTCCTCTCTCTTTTGTGTTTCGCTCGATTCAAATAAGATGAAAGAGCTTGGGTTGAGGATTTGATGGCAGGATTAAGTGCATAAGGGAAGGAGGGGTGAGATTTACGGTCGAGGGGCAGAGGTTCTTTGTGGCGGTGCTGGTGAGCAATGTGGCTGGTGCTGGAGATATCACTGCGGTGAAAATTAAGGGCACGTCCACTGGATGGCTGCAGATGGGAAGGAATTGGGGGCAGAATTGGCACATCAGCGCCGATCTTCGAGGTCAGCCGCTTTCTTTCGAGCTTACTACCAGCGATGGGGTAACTCTCACTTCTTACAATGTAGCTCCCCATGATTGGTCTTTTGGCCAAACCTATATCGGCAAACAGTTCTCTTTTTGATTCAAAATCAGTTTATTTCTTTGCTTGTGCATTTTTCTACTTGTAAACAGATGCTAATTTAATTAGTTGTATTTTGTACCAGCAGTTTATAGAATATATATACCACATTATTTTTAAAATATATGTCCAGAATCTTTGGAAGTGTGCTAAAAAATGCGAGGTTATATTTGTACTTTTTATTTTTGTATGATTTTTGTTTGTTTGATAGCTTATCTTCAAACTGTTTGATAAAATGCTTGCTTTTCCTTTTTGGAGATTGGGACATGGACATTGGAAACATTTTATTTTAATGAGATGGGGATTGAAAGCCATCTGCTGAAATCTACATGAGTTATTGAAACTTGTCATTTGCTAATCACTGACAATTATTTTGTGCTTGATTAATTTGTGTGGAACTATGAAAGTATGTTGGGGTGTGGGTGAGACCTATTTAGTAATAAATAGACTGCATTGACAGTTGGAAACTAGTGTTACTGGGATGGTTGGCAATAGGTGGAACATGTTCATATGTAAACAGTGTTTTCGTCACTTAATGAAATTGCTATTCAAGCTGCCAATTGTGCATCTTTAGTAGCATAGTGTACAACTGAATCAAAACAGCACAGCTCCTCTGTTTGCTTAGTTTTCTCTTGTGGAGATGATTTGATCAATGATGATAGAGTTTGGCATCCATTTTTTTATGATTAGAGGGGTTTTAAAAGCTTAAAAATGCTTAGAGGAGTTTGGCTGAGAAGCGTCTGACACTATTTGGAGGCCTCTGGATCGCTGCAAACCTGAGAGGTAGACGCTTGAGCCCAACGAACAGTTTTTCGCATTTTTGGTCGAGGAGACGCGTTTGAGTGCTCCCAAGTAATTTCACTCCAATAACACATAATTTGGCAGTTTTAAGTAAATTTGGGATACATGTAATTTCACTCAAAATATAGGTTTTCTTCAATAAAAGGAACATTTGATCAAATTAATCCAACAGTATTTTTATAGGTCCTTAAATCCAATGCTAAACTAACTCTACTTCAAATTTTCTTTTAACAAATAATGGGTCTTGCTGTTCTTATTGTACATGTGCATATAATTGTTTCTTATAGTAATTTTTGGTACAATTCGTAGATCTATATAGATAGTAAAAACATATATAATTGTACAAGCAACATATAACCAAAACAATTTTGATCAAATTTCATGTAAACATTTATATGAACGAGCATGTGCTAGTTTGCGAAATAAGTTGCCCAATACTTTGAATATATTTTTTCTTATGTTTGAACAAGCAAGGAGCCTGCTTAAATGCACGGATTAAAATACTACAGTCCATCCTGCTTTGCCCCGCCCCATATCATGCCATCTGGCCTCGCAGCACTACCGGCCCTGCATCCTTGCCCTACCCCGTTCGCCCATTCGCGCCGCATATCCCTGCACCCCTGGTTCCGCGCTACGTCGCCCCCGCCCTGATTTCTTACATGTGAATATTATATATTTTGTGAATATTTTAATTTGTAAATATTTAATGTTATGTAAATTATAAATATTTGTGATGATATACAATTATCCCTTTTATATATAATATATTTGTATTTGGTGTCCAATATATAAAATATAAAGACTTAAATGACGTGCATGCAATTATTCATTTTTCAAGTGAGTTTTTTTTACTAGTTCTTTATTGGCGCGCACCACGGTGCGCTTGCAAGGCACCGCGTCGTAGTGTGGTGCCTATTAAGCGTCCAAGAGCCACAGCATGCTGCATCGCTTGGCCGTTCGATAGGAACACACCGCAGCGCTTGAGAGTTTGAAAGGAGAGCGCCACATGCCGCGGTTCAACAAGCCTGCGCATTTTAGGGTTAGAACAGTGAAAAATTCTCCATAGATTTGTTTGGAATGTGTGGTGGCTTTTCCAAAGAGGTGACTAAAGCTCTTAAATTTTGATAAGGGTTTTTAAACCCTAAAATATTGTAATATCATCTTTAATAGTAAAATTTTCTCTGATTTTCTCTTTATTAATATAGGTGTTAATATCAAGTCATGTAAATTTTTTGTTTTGCACTGTAATTGTGTTTGGATATGCTTTTAATTTATTTTATTTTAATTTTGCTCCACGTACACAGTTTATTTTGTATTATTTGAATCCTAAATATCTCAACAATTTAAAATGTATCACGTATCTGCAATTCAGATTTTTTTTCTTATATATTAAAATTAAAAATTGAAGAAAAAGAATTTGAAATGAAGCATCCTCGTGCACCAACCCCTTCTCTTTCTAATCATTTTAATTTGTACTATAGATGTGACGTCTTAAGTTTTGCATTCCAAATTTGCAGTCACATAATAATATATTGAGTTACTTTTTATATGAAAAATATTTAAAAGTATCGTATTTTTTTCTTAGATAATTATTATTTTTTAATGATTTGTAATCATATTTTGATTAGTGAATTGCAAAATTGAAAAATATTTTCAGTACTAATGCTTGCTATAACATAATATAAAGATATTATTTTGCACTGAGACTCGGTTATATAAGGATCAATGTGTGAAATTTGTTATTAAATCAATTATCACTAATGCTCACTAATACAGTAAACATATACTTAATGTGATTCTTTTTGTCATTGATTCGTTGGATTTTAAACTCAATACAATCACACCAAATATTATGATGATTAGTACTAATGTTAATGAAATTGAAGAAAGATAGTCTATTAGAAAAAGTAATTAATCTTAAGTTATTTATTATTGTTAGGTTTAAAAAATCTATTGGGATCTGCTTTGTTCAAATTCCATACTTGTTCATACTTGTATACTTTCATTGTATTGAGTATGAATGCATGTGGCATAATTATTCGCTGCATTTTGAGTTTACGATTTGTTCTTTATTGATTATATGACTACCTGTTGTTATCTATTATGAGCGTAACTGCTTTTGCTATCTAATGTTTATTCTATAATCGTTGTTTGTACTTCTTTTGCTGGAGCATATGCTTAATCTTGTTAAAATCTATCATAATTTCAGCTACAATTTAGTTGAGGATTATTTGCTAGAAGAGTCATCCGACTCTTTAAGATTATTGTGAATCATAATTTGGTCTTTTAAACTCTTAAAAGTGATATAAATGTAGTCTACTGACTTTGTAAATCATAATTTGGTCTTTGAACTCTTAAAAAATGATATAAATTTAGTTCCACTATTAAATTTTAGTAACGCCATGTTCACTGGAACTGCAAATAAGAGCTATACTGGGAAGAAAAAGTGTTGTTGAAATTAGTTTAATTTCTTTTTATCGTAAATATATAATTAGTGATTTCAGCGATTGTGACTAAACATTTTTTTTTCCCAAAATATTAATTATTCGTATTCGTTGTACGAGTTATTGTGATGTTTAATCTAAATTGTGTGTCAAGTTAAGTTCATTTTGATAAATAACTTAATTACTGAACTTTCAATATTTATATGCTCTTCCAATTAAACTTTTTAGTTACGGCTGTGTTTGGAAAATTACAAGGATTTTGGATAGACTTCCCATAAATTTGCATATAGTTTATTCTTCTGTTGGAATCTTATGCTTTTATGATTTTCATAAAACCATGCATACTTTATTGGAGCTTTATCGGACTCATATAAACAAATTATTTTCGAGTTAAATGGGTAACTCGATGGGTTGGACTGGTGTCAAATGGGTTTCAGCAGACTCGCTTCAAGTCGAGAAGTTCAACCCAGATAAGTAAATGGCTCTGGTTCTGATCATATCTGTTCATATTGGGACATTCTTGAGTCAATCCTGAACCCAACTTGTTGACCCAAATTAATAGCCCTATCAATTTGTTGTCATAATGTAGCCGACTATACCCTCAATAAGAGTTGCTTGACCACCAACTTGTTAACCTCTAAAGACATTAAACTATCCATCGATCGATATCTAAATTTACAATAACGAAGTTTAACTATAATTTATATTACTCCAGGAGATATTCATTTAACATTTCTACTTATAAGTCACTCCACCGCGTACTTGTCAACATTGGGAGATATTTGGGTTGCCCACACTGAAAATTTTTAAGGGCTGTCTCGCAGGAGAAAATTTGAGAAATTTGAGTGTAAAGTAGTTTAGTTATAGTGTAATCAGCTTACTTTAGGGTTGTTTGGAAAATTTTCATGAAACTTAAAATTTTTCTATTTGAAACAAAGTAATCAAAAACGAACAACTCGAACGATAAACGACAAATGAAGCTGTGGACGAAGAAGATGGAATCGAACGAATTGGCGCGAAGAAGCCATGGACGAATGGTGTGCATTCCTTAGTGCATCGGAGAAGCTGCGTTCGGTACCGTTCATTGCTGCGAAGCAGCGAACGCTTCGCACGAATGACTCCGCGTGAAATCAGATTTTGGTCGAATTGGCCGAAATCTGATTACACCCGTTCCTTTCATACTAGCATAAAGTGCATCACTTTACACCTTAAATTATGCATACAAACAACAGAAACTCTGAATTACCTAAAAATAATTTATTTTTATTTTAAATCTCTTTAGGATCAGCATCTCATCTTTTTAAGGTTTGCATAGTACTTCGGCCTTGGTTTGTGTAGCCAGTGATTTCTTTTTCGATTCCCCTCTTCTCCTTCTCCTTCTTCTTCCTTCCACACAGCATTCCCTCTCCTAAAGCATTGAATCTTGTTGTGAACTGTTGCCCAACGAACAAACTCAAGCATTTTATATATATATATATGTGTGTATAATATCTATGATGTTTAGTTCCTTCCTCCTCCACACTCGCGCCCTCAGCATGTTCTAGGTTGACTTCATCGGGTAATGATTTGCCTGAAAGCTCCACCAATTTATACCGTAAATGAAAATTTTTCTGGTCCTTAATTTAAGCAAAGCCTTACTCTATACGATTGGTTCTACTTAGTTTATTTCTCAAAAAATCTTCTTATAGTTTAGTGTAATTCAGTTTATATTCATTTGTTTTATCAAAAAAAAAACTTAAACTTTAACATTAGCTTAATTTAACTCATAATTAATTATTTATTACCGTTATAATAATTTTTAGAATTCAGTATTAAGCCTGAAATAAGAAGTTTTAAAAAATATAAATGGGAATCAATATGTTATTATTTGAATATGTAACTTTTATTTTATAGATTCTTAAGATGAATTTAATTTTAATAAAATATAAAATCTTGTTACGATGGAGCTGAGATTTATTAAAATTTCATTGTAGTATTGATTTAACAATTCTAACTATGAATGATTTTTTAAATAAGTTTAGCAAAATAAATATTGATCAAAATTTTTGATATATTAAGAGTTCAAATTCAAAAAGCTCCACCATAATATTATTCACAATTATTAATGAATTAATGCAAAGAAAAGTACATTGGAGAAATACTGTTTAGATCCGCCGCACCCAAATATGCACGTCCAATTAGATTTGGATTTCATTTTATTAGTATTTATTTATTTACATTAAATAATATAAATATTATTTTTAAATTTTATATTAAAACATGTTCAAATTTTATTGAATGAATATTTTTAGATGTCAAATATTTCTCATTAATAAATTAAGAGACAAATTTCATTATTATTTTAATTAAAAAAAAAAAAGTTAATTTGAAATGTACAGTCTATTTAGCCCAATAGATAATGCCTATGATTTATTATTTAAATCTTAAATTTAAATTATATGAAACTAAAAAAATGTTATAATGCTCTAAAAAAAATTATTATTATATTTACATTAATCTAATTAATATGTAAATAGATTATTATTGATTATAATTTCTTATAAATTTATATACAAAAATAAATAAATAAATGAAAATTTTATATTAATCTTGTTTGAATATTGTGTAACCATAACATTTTTTCTAAGAAAAAAAAAAAATTTGGTTGCCACGTCACTCAACGTTTCACGTTGGAGTGCCGCGTGCCCCTCCTTCGTATCTTCTGGGCATTTATTTTGACGCTTCGGAAGTATTTATAACCTCTTATCTCCGCAAAAGCTCAACGCTCTTCCTATTGGCACTCGACGTCACAGAATACGAAACCTAGAAGAATCCAACATCATTTGCAACTATCAGAAAGAAGAAGATGGCAAGCGGAGTGTTCTCGCAGAGAAAATCCAATCAGAAGTTAGTCGTGGACGGATCCGAGATAGAGAAGCTTGTCGAGGATAAGGAAGCTTTCAGTATCTTCGTGGATCACAAGTTCGAGGAGCTTGATCGCGATCGCGACGGTAAGCTTTCTGTTCGCGAGCTCCAGCCTGCTGTCGCGGACATTGGCGCTGCACTCGGCCTCCCGGCCGTCGGATCATCCCCTGAATCAGATCACATCTACGCTGAGGTAGGCATTAAGTTCTTTCTATAATGTTCATCGTTCCCTTTTTAGTTTCACTTGATCAGCTGCTCATTACTTGATACTGGCTGAAATCGTTGTTGGTGAAGGTGTTGACAGAGTTTACACACGGGAAGAAACAGGAGGTTAGCAAGATTGAGTTCAAGAAGGTCATGTCTGACATTTTGTTGGGTGTTGCAGCGGGGCTTAAGAGGGATCCCATTGTCATACTGAGGATTGATGGGAAGGATCTCAGAGAGTTTGTGGAAAGTTCGAGATTTGAAACAGAGGCTGTAACTATTTTTTCCGGGTTTGAGTCCTCTGAGGCTACGTTGCGTAAGTGTTTGATTGCGGGTTTAGGGCATATTACAGCGGCGAACGGAATGCCGCCGGCCTATGATTCATGGGTATTTAGTTGAAGAACTTGCTTGTTTAACAGTTTGATGCGTAGAAACTGTTAATTGATGTTGACCCTATTAAACGTGGCCCCCTTTTGACTATTTTTTTTATTTTTTATTTAGGTTTCTGGCAATGTTGTGGAGCCTACATTGCACACTCTCCCTATGGATGCTCTGGAACGGTCTGCTTCGCAAGAGGATTTCCTGGGGAACTTCAAAAAGCTTCTATGGGGAATTGTTCAACGCCTCGAGGAAAAACCTGTTATTGTTGCACATAGCGAGAACACTTTCAATGGAAGTGGCATTAGGAGGTTGTTAGCAAACAAATTCGAGTTCGATAAGGTCAGTTGATTTATTAAATGAATGCTAAATTGAGGTTTTATTTTACTATTTTTTTTTTCTTAGAAGGATTTTATGCATGCAATTAAAATCTTTCTTATTTGCATATCAACACCTGAACTTCAACCTTACAAAGCTAACACCAGTATCTCCAGTACCATCATTATTGCTAGGTCTCAAGTCGCAAATAAGAAAGACGGAAAGCTTGTTTAGGTCATCATCAACAAGTGTATTTCCATGTCATCATCTTGCCACCAATCCTTTGAGAAGTTACACTAGATCTAGGGTATCCCTTTGAAGTCGCGCACTATTTTGTTTGAAAACAGTAGAAATATAGAAACACATAGTGTTGAGCAAGAGTTTTCATAATAATTTGCGTGCGGGTAAAACAATAAAGATTTTACTAAGATGTGAGTTTCAAATGTTGGTATTTTAATGAGTAAGCTTCTTGTTAGTGGATATCATGATCATTAAGGTAAATATTTTGTGTTCATTAAAAAATGGGTGATGGTGGTTATGGTGGTAGGATTGTGAATATGATTTTGATAACTTTGGGACGGCTTTTGGTGAACCAAATGATATCGGATTGACATGAAATTTTAGGAGGATGCGGGATGTTTTGTATGATTTGGTGGCTGTTTGGGAAAATTATAGACAACTAAGTGAGATGACGTCAGATTACGCATTTGTTTCGTAGGAGTAACGTTTGAAGGTTGAAACGGAAGATGAGTTAATCGAAACAAAGTGTAGATAAAAGCTAATTGAGAGTACTATAACTTCAAACAGAAAGAAAAAGAAAAAAAGAAAGATAACCCTAAAATTATTCGCACCTTGGGTTTTTGAAGGCTATGCACAGCTTCAAGGCCTTAGGTTATATGCACGCAAGAGGGTTCCCTTGGTTATCCACACAAAGCAAACTCTCAGGCCAAAATTTTGTACATTCAACTTTTTGAAATTAGGGTTTACATGATGCATATATACTAGTCATCCTCTAATTCTTCCTAGTGGTGCTAATATTGCTAATAAGGCCTTGTTACATTTCCCCGAGTGACCTTTTACATTCTCAATGCACAAAATAAAGCATCATAAAAAAGTGTTTAAAAAAAATATAAAAACAACCATAAGCAAATAAACTATATAAATATGACCAAACCATAAATTTATTATGTCTTGACCCGATAGCCTCTTCAAGCTCTTTAAATATGCCATTATCACCACATGCTCTCGTGGAGACCTGAGTACTGAATCAAATTCTCCCCCTCCACAAGAACTCTGCTCTGCAGAGTTGAAGTCCACATAGTTATCTAGAGGATCAGGATCAAGCTTTTGCAGCTCCTCATAAGTCAGTCAAGTAACTTCTAAAGCTTTCTCAACAGTAGCAGTCCAACATAACTTATTTTGTTCAAAATATCAAGATAGGGCTCATAATTGTGCTAAAATTTCTCACATTATGAAAAACCCTCACACATCATGAAAATTCTTAAAGGTTGGCCAATTTAAACTTGATTGGATTTTGAATGGGTCTGGCGCTTTATCCCTAAAGATAAAATAATGAATCCTAGGAAAGTTACCTCAGACTGCAGAAATTTTTTTTACAAAAGGTCGATGTGTTGTATTCATTAAGTGCATAAATATGTTGGGAGCATTAGAAAGGCCGGAAGGTATCACATCCATTCATAAAGACCTTTTGAAGTTTTGAATGCGAGCTTCCACTCATCGCAGAGCGAATACGAATCTAATTATAACTACTCTTAAGATCAATCTTTGAGAACAATCGAGAGTTGGCTACAAGGTCTAGCATATCGTCTAATAGTGTGATAGGAAATCTATACTTTATTGTGATCTTATTAATGGTACGGCTATCAACACACATTCTCCTAGTGCCATCCTTCTTGGGTTTAAGGCTGGAACAACATAAGAACTCAAACTCTCCCTCAAAAATCATTTCCTTGATAATTCATCAACCTGACTTTGGAGCTCAACTTGTTCCACTGGATTTAATCGATTATGGGGTAGGCTGTGTAATTATGATCCAAGGACTAAATCAATAGCATGCTAAACATTCCTAATGAGAGGTAAGGTATCCACAGTTGGCTCAGTATGTGAAACTCAGACCTTTTAGGTAACATCACAGATTGTGCATTGGGTGTAATCAAATGAGTGAAAATGGTGATAAGTTGAAGTTTCACTATTTTGGGTTGTGAAGGTGCATATTTTGCATTAACATGAGTGTCAAGCTAGAGGATGAAACGGATGTCGAAGGAAGGAACCCTGAAGCAGGTACAATGGCTTTTGTACTAGGCTTGGAAGGATAAAGTTAAATTTGAATTTGTATGTATTTTCACAGCCATAGAGTATGACATCCATATCAAAAAACTAAGGTCAGCCCAAAATGATGTGCGTTATATCCATGGGCAATAATCACACCATATCTTACTTATCCTCATAACTTATAAGTTTGATTGGAACCAAACATCGTTGGGTAACAGGGAGATATGGTTCAGCTTGAAGGTTTCCCCTCACCAAGGTATACTATCTTAATAATCCAACCTAAAATCTATGCTTAATCTACCTCAATAATTCCTATGGTTGAACCTCACAGGTGCTTACTCTATGCTAAACTCACTTCAATTAATTAGACATTACCAACATTTAGACATTTGCCCAAGAATTCCCATACAAAAACCTAAGAACTTAAAACTACAATTCCTAACAATTCATATTTAATGGTCTAAATTGTTACTGATCTAACCACTGGCTAATATTACATAATTTATCAAAAATATAATTCTCAATACAAATATACATTTTTAAATAACCTGACTTTTCTAAACCTTCCCTCTTTCCAATCCTCCTTAATTTCTCTAAGGGTACATCATTATTGCTCTCTCACCTATGATGATTTAGTTGATATGTTCTGCTCAAGCTGCTCTACTCTAAGGTATGAGATCACTTTCATGACAATATTCTCAAAAATCAACAAGTGTGTTGGCTCCTAAATATCACATTCTAAATTTGCTATCCAATTTTAGATGAAATCAGTTACATAACACTCTCTATCGCATAATAGGAACTAAAACAGAGTGTATTCAATTTGGAATTAAATTGAGCATTTTAGGGTTTTGACCTAATTATTGGAAATACCAAAAATATGATTTTGTAAATATATTTCAAATTGTAATTTAAATATCATCATAATTTTCTACATAATTTTTTGAGCACTTTAAGATACAATTTCAATATATGTTGAATACTAATTACAAAGATATGAAATATTTAAGATTCTGATTAAATGAATTAATAATTCCTTAAATTAATTAATTCCTAATAAGTTTTCCCCCATTGTTTCCTTAACCTGCGTGTGTGCGGTACTGAGATCATTAACATTGCACTCGGCACTCGGGCAGGAGTAGGCGCTCGGCTCTGCTCGGCCTCCTTCGTTGCTAGGGACGTCAGGAGTCGATCCGGAGCTTCGTCATCCTCTTCCTGTTCGATGGTCCTAGGAGACGCGTACACGCAGATAGGTGTAACTCCATCGTGACACCCTAAATTCCTTCAATGGCGCCGATTTCTCCATGATCGGCTCGACTAAGGCCGATCAAGGTACGATACTCACACGCAAGCATAGAAGTAGCAATTCGAAGAGCATGGAAGGTATACGATTGTAAGGGAATGAGGTACCTGTCGAGCACCATCTGAAAGTCCTTTCGTCGCCCTGGAAACTCTTACGCTCGAATCGTTCGCCTGCGGTACCTTCTTCCTTCGGCAATGCCTGGGTTCCTTCTTCAGGTAAGCAAACGTATGCATAGGAGGGGTACTATCCTTATTTGAGCGACTGAATCGACGGCATGGCCATCGATTCAGAGGGACGCATGTGTGAAATGACGGTTTAGATTAAATCTGGACCGTCCGATCCTTTCTGAGGTTGATCTTTTTAATGATATAAGCACTTAGTTAATTACTTAATTAATAATACTCTTTAAATGAAATGAAAGGTATCAACCAAACCTCCTCCAAATCTTCTCAAACTAATTTTTGGTGGTTAAATTTTTTTTTTTTATAACTACTTCGGGTTGTTACAATAAATGTCATCAAAGTCATCCTTAAAATCATTTTCCCACGGAACTCATCCTCGCCTATAGTTTGGGTTGTGTCTAATCTCATAGTAGGATCATCCCTAGTTCTAGTTTGATGTACAGGGTATTCAGGTGGTGAAGGGTGTTGATCATTCTTTATATTTTGTGCTTCTAAGATTTTCTTAAATTGGGCTTCTATCATTTAGCCATAGAAGTATCTAAGCCCTCAACTCTCTGATCTAAGTCATTCTCATTATGTTCTTGGTTTGGGTTGTGTCTAATCAAAGATCGGACGAGGGAGAACGGCTCATCAAAAATTGGCATGTGGAATGACTACTACACTGCAGGCTGGCGTGCGCGTGCTAGCGGACGCATGCGCAGGCAGGTTAAGCGCTCGCGTGAGCGTGTGCGGTTGGCTGGATGCGGGCCGAGCATGTTCAGGTCAAAAATTAAAAAAAAAAAATTTAATTTTTAACAATAAATTTTCTACAATCATAGCTAAGAAACTTGTCTTTGATACCAAAAATGATGGGGTTATGATGGTAGGATTGTTGATTTTTATGACTTCGGGAACATTTTTGGTGGGACCAAATGATGTTAGATTATGAAACTTTAGGAGGATGTTGTGGTGGATGTTAGAAATTTGTTGGATGTGTTGTTTTGTATGATTTGGTGGCTGGTTGGGAAGATTATGGACGAGAAAGTGAGATGACGTTGAATTACGCTTAGGTTTCGTAGGATGAACGTTTGAAGGTCAAAACAGAAGCGGATTTAAGCGAAACAAGGTGAAGATGTAAGTTAATGGAGAGTATTATGATTTCAAACAGAAAATAACAAAAGAAATAGAAAGATAACCCCAAAATTATTCACACATTGGGTTCTTGAGTGCGCACCTTTAAGACCTTCTATTATGCACATCGAGGAGGGTTTTCCTTTGGTTATCCGCACCAAGCAAACTCTCAAACCAAAATTTTGTATTATCATTCAACTTTTCGAAATTAGGGTTTACATGCATCAGTCATCCCCTAATTCTATCAAACGTTGCTAATAATGATGATAAGTTTCCGTTACATTTCCTCGGGTGACCTTTTGCATTGCCAATACACAAATTAAGCATCATAGAAATACAAATGTTAACAAAAATATATAAAAACAAACATAAGAAAATAAAATATGTAAATCCATAAATGTATCCTGTCATGATCTGATAGCCTCCTTCAAGATCCTTATATATGCTCTTGTGTAGTCTTCTGTACCGCATCAATGGGTACTGATAATTCTAAAGAAATTGATAGTTTTGGCTTAAAATTTTGATATTTGTGTAATAATTCATTCAAAAATGGCTTGAGCTATATTATCAATAAAAATATGAATGATTATGTAATGAATATGAAGAGGATGATAGATAAATCACAACTTTAAATGTTGCTTTGGTAGAATGATTATTAATATATCAAGTACAAAATAAAATTTCTTAGATGAAGGGTCGGGGTTATCGCCATTGTATTGCGGAAGGGCTCTGCAAATCTTCCCTTCACTCATGTTTCTATTTTTATCATATTTGACTCTTGTATGTTTCATCTTCGTGAGAGGAACTATCTTATGCAAGATCTTAAGTTTGTGGAGACGGTCCTTTAAATTTATGAAGATTCTACATTTGCATTTCACATTGTGATATCTTCATAAATTATCAATGTTTGAAGCACATTTTTAGTCAGAAGGCATTAAATCTGCCTAAATGTGTTAGGAAGAACTTTGATTTGGCAATTAAATGCCTTCCTGGCAAAGTCAATGCTATGATGGATGTACTCAATTGCAAGTCTTTAATTTTTTGCTCTTTCAAACCGTTTGTATTTTGTAACTTTCATAGACTTGAGCTCAAGGTCATTCCGCATTCCAAGATTTTGTTCTGTGCTTTCATGCTTCTATTTAATCTTCCCCTTCATAATAAGTTTTTTCAAGAAAAATTTTTATTTATTGAGCCCTTAATCTACTCCAAATTCTTCCCTTTATCTTTCTTAGGTTCTAATGATTAGATAATGAGTATATATAGAATATGCTTTGAATCCTAGAGAATAAGACTGCATGATGCATTTTATCATTATTTTATTTTATTTTCAGTGAGAGCATTTATATTTTTTGCATGTATAAAACTCAATCTGTGGATATTTTGATATGAATGCATTTTTCTTTATTTTATGACATTTTTACATGTAATGGATGTGAAAGTAACTTTCTTATATTTTAATGAGTGCCAAATAGTAATTAATGTAATATTTAGTTTTAATTGCATTTCTTTTTTTGCTTAATTTAATGTTTATAAGTTTTCAATAACAATAGTAGGTATACTAGAAAACCTTAATTTTGTTTTGGATATGTAATTCATGATTTGATATTAATCAACTCTTAATCCTGCTTAAGCTAAACATTAATGAACCTAATATCATCTTGGATGTCCTTAGGTGAGTCAAATTGCTCCGTTAATACTAACATGACTTGTGCATTACGATATATCAAGGATTTAAGGACAGGAAGGGAATTTCTCAAAAAGTAGGGGTAAATGAATGGGCTCAAGCTTTGGAATAAAATATTTATGACAAAGAGAGTAATTATATGGCATGCTTCGATTGAAGATACGTTGATAGTGAAAGTTGTTGGTATTCTGTTCATTTTACATTGCTCTTGTATACTATTCTTCTTACCAATATTCTGGAGTTGAGTAAAATTGTGTTGAAATTAAAGTGAACTTGTACCATGATAAGTTGTGGATTTATTGCAATGGCCTGATGTTCGATAGATATGGTAGGAGCAAAGGTTTCTGCAGATCTGAAGCAGGGCAGATGCTCGATAGATAAGTTAGGAATAAAGATCATTGCAGATTTGACGCAAGGTTGATGACTGGCACATAAAGCAGGAGCAGTGGTCACGTCGACAAGCAATGGGGGATTGTGTACTCTAACTGCTGTGTTGACAAGATGGAGCAGTGGTTCTTTAGCGATGGAGAATAAAAAGAAAAGATTGAAACCTTCGTTTCATGTGTGCTCCAATACAATAAAATTATATCTTTGTCATCGGATGCTCTCATCGATTATCATTTTTGGGCTTTTTGCAGTTGTTCCTAGACTTCTGGAGGGACCTGCCAAAGAATCGCCATCAAAAAATACCAACTGAGTTCTTGCGTATTGTGCTTGATAAGATGGCTGCATCAGCAGAGTTACCTCCTTATGGCGCTGTTTCTCAGGTTTTTACTTCCCATTTTCATTCATATCAGTCATTTACTTTTTTAATCTTGTTAGCCAAGCTGGAAGTGCCCATTAAATATGCTTTTATTTTTAAAGGCTGCTCCATCTTTTATGTGATCCTAATAGTTGCTTATGATTTTGTGCGTGATTATGATAATTTATGGCCTATAAGGATATGATAATTTATAGCCGAAGAATATACGGAACAACCGAGCAAACGAACGAACTGCTAAAAGAATGATTTCATTCGTTCATCTTCTTCGGCGAACGAACGATTCCAGCGAATCCTTAAAAAATTCAAATCGATTCGATGGAACAATTCGAACGAAATTGCCATCTGCTTATAGTGATAAAAGAAGTATTTTGACGTTTGTTTATTAATTTTGGTAAGTATAAGTAAATATTTCATATTATTGATTGAGAGGGTGTGTAATAAAAAAATGCAGGTGGATGATGTGGTGAATGAGGCTATAAAGATGGTGAAAGGAGGGGAAGGGGGTGAGGTGGCGGGGGAAGTGGAGATGAACAAGCTGTTGAGGGAGGTGTTGGGATCCATCATGCTGCAGCTGGAAGGTAATCCCATCTTCGTTTCCACCAATTCCGTTGTTCACGAGACTCTTGTGGATTGCACCCAATCAACCTCCCTTCTCCCGCCAACTCAGCACCCCCTCACGAGCTGAATACTTCATTAATAATAATAATAATAATAATAATAATAAGGCTTTTGGGCAGTATTTTTGTTTTTCTTATTCCAGTTTGTAATAGATCATATCATATCTGATGTGTTGTCTATCTGTAAGATAAATAAACCAGTAGAAGAAAATGAATGCTGCCGCACTTCTGCTTTTGTAAACATGGATTTGCAAAAAGGAAACACATGCACACAAATAAGCTTAAGAAAGAGATACGGAGATGTATCTTAGTTCACCTACAAAAATTCATAGGCTATCAAAATTTCAGAAAAATCACTAATTTTCAGCCGTATACAAAAGCTTAAAGAACATAACAGTTCTTAACAACCGTATGAGACAAAATTGAAAAATAAATAGAACAGCTCGATCCTACGAGGCAGCTGTTTTGTCCAAATCGCTTCGAGAGTCCAAATGCTGAAGACAATAAATCACCTAATTGCACACAAATCAAGTACCTTCGGATCATTCTCCCCACTTCATCTCAACTCTGTACTACTTCAAGAATCATTGGTCATCATACATGATTTTAAAATGTCAATACGGTAGTTAATGCAATGTATGTTTGTTTTATTTAATATTTGCAATGCTACAAAAGTGAAACTAGTGATTCATATATGGATCGGGTTTCAATTATTGCAAATATCTTGGCAAGGCAACTTCTGCTCACTATTTCCTTAGAATTGAAGCCAAATGATGCTTATATTAATGAGGACTTGATTCATATTAATCAGGCTTTATCTCTGGATTCTTTTCATCAAGCTGTGGACTGCCAAATGTGTCAAAGTACATTGGCTTAAGCAAAATATTCTGATTTAAAATTTATATATTCTTATAAGAACACGCGGTGTTTTTTACTTCTAATGGCAGCCATCATGATCTTTAGGTATTTCTACAAACTTTATAACTCCCCTTGCACTAATATTATTGACAAAAGTTCCTTCCTCAAACATATCGCATACGCAGCGATACAAACATCCAAAAGTTCTATGTTCTTGAAATCAAGCTAGCTATCTTAACAAAAATGCTTTTCCCAACATGACAATTTTATTAG